>OX411743.1:26463539-27798423 GCA_948252205.1 Orthosia incerta | reverse complement strand
TACTTGGTTAACGTGTTGGAGTTAGTTTATTCAAGATAAATTACAAAGAATAAGAGTGCCGACCGACCGCTTCCCTAGACCGAATAAGACTGAATGAATCTTCACAATTGTTGAAAGCTGGGATGCGATCGGGCGGCACGTTACACAAAGGTTTTTACAGCTATAATGGGTTGCACAATAAATATAGAAAGCTAAACATTAACAAAAAGAACCGTCGGCATCACTACAGAAACCTTAGCTAAATTCTTAAAACTAAGATAATAAAGTCATTGTTCCAAAGGATAAAAAGGGTCCCTTGCACATCACAATAAAAGACAACATAACATCTGTGCGCAGGCCGTGAGAATAATTAAACTAGCGGTAATTAACAGTTAACTTAAAATATTATTTATATGCAAGTTCTCTAAAGTAATATGTATTCTATTAATAAACAATTAATGGAGTCGCTACAGTACTCCCCTGCCAGTGATCGAGATCACGAAAAATTGGCCTGGTAGTAATCAGGAAATCGTACGCGTCTACCAGACTTTCGCGGCCCCTGCGGTTCAGGAACCAGAGTTACAGACGGTGAACATTGGGGAACTGATTCAGATGGGGTTTGAGAACGTGAAGTGATTTCGGGAGCGAGATCTACGACAATATTAGTAGCGCTGTCTGGATGACAATTAGCATCCCTTAAGAAATAAGCTGGTTTTAGTCTATCGATTGATACCGTAACCTCGCGGCCACGTATATCTAATACGAATGTTTTATCCTTCCTAGAAATTACTCTATAAGGGCCGTCATAAGGTTGCTGTAATGGAACTTTGACTGCATCGTTCCGCACCAACACGTGAGTAGAGGTAATAAGGTCCTTGAAAATGAAAGTGCTTTTCTTTCCGTGTTGGGTACTAGCGACAGGCTTGAGCTTATTAAAATGCGATCGAAGCTCTTTAGCAAATTCAGCCTGCGTAGTTTTGTTAGTCGGATTGTCACCTAAAAATTCTCCGGGGAGGCGTAAGCTCTGTCCGTAAACTAACTCTGCGGATGTGCTTTTCAAGTCCTCCTTCCAAGACGACCTAATTCCTAGCAAAACGGTAGGGAGAATTCGCGTCCAACTACTGGTTGCTGCATTGTGACACTTTAGTGCACTCTTTAATTGACGGTGGAAACGCTCGACCATGCCGTTAGCTGCAGGGTGATAAGCCGTCGTTCGAAAATGAGCCGTACCGGTCAAGGTATTGAGATCTCTGAATAGGTTTGACTCAAACTGTCTTCCTCTATCTGTTGTGATTCTAAGTGGTATGCCAAAACGAGCAATCCAATTGGAATAAAATGCACGAGCTACTGTGTCGGCTTCTTGATTGACAATGGGAATCGCTTCCGGCCATCTTGTAAATCGGTCCACACAAGTAAGACAATAACGGTATCCCTCAGAATAGGGCATAACTACGATGTCAATATGCACATGTTCAAATCGAGATGACGGAAGTGTAAATGTTCCCGGTGTTGTAATGACGTGACGAGACACTTTTGACCGTTGACAATCAACACATGCTCTGGCCCATAACTTACAATCAGAATTTATCGAGGGCCAAACAAATCGTTTAGTGATAAGCTTAGTCGTTGCCCTGCCACTTGGATGGGAGGTATTATGAAGCATATTGAAAACGGACTTTCTGAATGGTTCCGTAATAAAAGGCCTCGCTGTTAGGGTAGAGAAGTCACAAAAAATTGGTTTGTCTGATTCTGGCAAATGAACAAGACGTAATTTAAGGGACGAGTTTCTATTGTCAATTAAGCTTTTAAGCTCCGCGTCATTTTGTTGTGAAGATGCAAGAGCTTTCCAGTCTATCTCAGTACATACTGATTCTATGCGAGATAATAGGTCAGCCGTAATGTTGTCCTCTCCTTTGATGTGACGTATGTCTGTAGTAAATTGTCCAATAAAGTCTAGATATCTAAATTGCCTAGGGGAACATTGTTGATTTTTCTTCCTAAAAGCGTAAGTTATTGGTTTGTGGTCTGTAAAAATTGTAAAACTTCGCGCCTCAACATAATGTCTGAAATGTTTGACCGCAGCGTATATTGCGAGTAATTCGCGGTCATAGGCTGAATATTTCTGTTCAGGGGACGTAAGTTTTTTAGAAAAGAAAGCAATTGGTTGCCATTCATTATCGATGTTCTGTTGTAAAGCCGCGCCTATGGACATGTTGGAAGCGTCACAGAAAATAGCAAGTTCGGCATCGGGCTTTGGATGCACTAATAACGTTGCTTCAGCTAAGCTGTCTTTGCAAGTCTTAAAGTCACGCTTAGCTTGGTCGTTCCAAGTAATAGGTGTTTTTCCTTTTTTGTTGCCGCATAGTAATTCATGTAAACTAGCTTGGCTACTCGCTGCATTAGGTATGCACCGTCTGTAAAAGTTTAACATACCTAGGAATTGGCGTAGCTGCTTCGCGGTGGTTGGCAAGGGGTAGGTACGTATTGCTTCAACCTTTTCGGGGAGCGGACGTGTACCTGCTGATGACACTTGATAACCCAGAAAATCAACTTCAGATTGCCCGAATACACACTTTGCGGGGTTTATTACTACACCGTATTTCCTTAACCTATCAAATACAGTCTCTAAGTGTTTTAAATGTTCCGTTTCGTCGCTAGACGCGATTAAAATATCGTCTAGGTAGCAGTACACAAAATCAAGTTCACATAACACTTCGTCCATAAATCGTTGAAAAGTTTGTGCTGCGTTACGCAAGCCAAAAGTCATAAACTTAAACTCGAATAAACCGAAGGGCGTAGTTATTGCTGTCTTTGGAATGTCCTCCTCGGCGATAGGGATTTGGTTAAACGCACGCACTAAATCTAGTTTTGAAAACACTTTTTTTTCACTTAAGCACTGGGCGAAGTCTTCAATATGTCGCACTGGGTATTTGTCGGGCACTGTTCTTTCATTCAAACCACGATAATCACCGCACGGCCTCCACTCGTCTTCAAACTTTGGAACCATATGTAGCGGCGAAGCCCATGAACTTTTCGACGGTTGAGCGATGCCTAATTTTAACATCGACTCGAACTCTTTCTTCGCTGCAATCAGGCGGTCCGGAGCTAGACGCCTAGGCTTCTGCGCAACTGGTTGACCAGGTGTAACAATTATGTGGTGTTGAGTATTGTGTTTGACCGTTTTCTGCATAGTCCCATCAAGGCGAGTAATGTCGACATATTGTGCTAGCAGATGGTGGTACGGCGTTTCACCGTTAATGGTTTTCACTGACTCGGTTTTGCACCCACCTACCTGCCCCTTAACGGTACACTGGGTGGTTGCATCTACAAGTCGTCGGTTGCGCGCATCGACCATTAAATTATAATGCGCTAAAAAATCGATTCCAATTATTGGTTTAGATACATCTGCCACCACGAACATCCACGGGAAATCTCTGCGTAAACCTAGGTTAAGTGTGAGTGGGATCGTACCATATGTAGCGATCTGTGTGCCATTGGCGGCCACTAACCCATAGGCGGACATTTGGCGAGCCGTATGAATCAGTGACTTTGGATAAACGCATAGGTCTGCACCGGTATCAACAAGAAAATCTACCTTGTTGCTTTTGTCCTTTATAAAAATGCGGCGTGTGGGTGGCTGGGAGTTTGCGTCATCCGCCACTAATGACCCCCGCTCGCGTTTCCCGCCGTTGGTGTTTTATATGCGCAGGGTTGCACACACTTCTCTGCTGCAGGGCCGAATTTAAGGTGGTACCAACACTTCCACCTTCCTGGTCTCGACCTTGATTGGCTTCTTGAGTGGCTGCGACTTGGTTTCTCTCTGGAGCGGCTGCGTGGTCGGGACTTGCGTAATTCGTCTAACTGAGCCTGCAGTTCAGCTAGTATCAACATGATTCGTCCTTCAGGCGGCGGTGCGGGCTCTTGTTGCGCAGCGGCTACAGCGGCGCAGGTATTTCGGCTAGATCGTAGCTGGTGGTTTTCGTTAATGAGGTCTGCCACATCCGCAAGGTGATTTAATGATGCATCCGTCTTCGTTATAACCACGTCTTGCATGTCGTGAGCCAAACCTTTTATCCATATTGCTCGTAGGACGTCGTCCGTTACCGAAGACCCAGCAAGAGTTTTTAGATGCCGCAGAAACTGTGATGGCGTGCGGTCACCGATCGCCTGGTCTTCGAGCAAAAGCCGTGTTTTTTTCGTCTGTGAGTCACCAAACCTTGTCAGCATTGTCTCTTTGACATGTTGGTATGCATCTCCTTGAAAAACCGGCAACTCGGCTAGTATGTCGGTGAGCTCTTCCATCGCTTCCGTGTCTAGGGCGCGTACAACGCATTCAGCTTTCAAGCGCGGGCACGTTACTCCTGCCAATGCCATTAAGCACTCTGCTCCGCCAAACCATATTTCCGGCTTAGCCGGATTAAAAGGCTTTAAAATAACTTGACGTGTATTTGCAGCGGGCTGGGGTTGGTCCTCACCGGCCATTTTGTTGTTGACACGTATTTCTTCCGTTAATGAAAAACTAACACTCGTTCGCGCACAGGTATCGCGATCTCGCGCATTAACCGAAGCACTAGGTAACCCGTTCTCTTAACGACAGAGATCACGTCGGGGTCACCACTTTCGGGAACGTATCGTTACTTAGCTATATCGGCGTTACGGGAATCGCAAAAATGAATACTTGGTTAACGTGTTGGAGTTAGTTTATTCAAGATAAATTACAAAGAATAAGAGTGCCGACCGACCGCTTCCCTAGACCGAATAAGACTGAATGAATCTTCACAATTGTTGAAAGCTGGGATGCGATCGGGCGGCACGTTACACAAAGGTTTTTACAGCTATAATGGGTTGCACAATAAATATAGAAAGCTAAACATTAACAAAAAGAACCGTCGGCATCACTACAGAAACCTTAGCTAAATTCTTAAAACTAAGATAATAAAGTCATTGTTCCAAAGGATAAAAAGGGTCCCTAGCACATCACAATAAAAGACAACATAACATCTGTGCGCAGGCCGTGAGAATAATTAAACTAGCGGTAATTAACAGTTAACTTAAAATATTATTTATATGCAAGTTCTCTAAAGTAATATGTATTCTATTAATAAACAATTAATGGAGTCGCTACAGTATGATATAAAAGAGTAGTATTTTAAAAAGGGCCCGCTTGGTGGACGTTTGTTTAAATAACGAATATCTTCTAAAGTGAAGATCACAGAAGGTCGAAATTTTGGATTTGTAAGGTACATAATATTATCAAGCTTCTAACACTATTTTATGGTATAAAAGAGTAGTATTTTAAATAGGGCCCGCTGGCTGGACGTTTGTTTAAATTACGAATATCTTCTGAAGTATAGCTCATAGAAAGTCGAAATTTTGGATTTGTAAGGTACATAATAGTATCAAGCTCCTAACACTATTGTATGGTATAAAAGAGTAGTATTTTAAAAAGGGGCCTGCTGGCTGGACGTTTGTTTAAATAATGTATATCTTCTGAAATATAGCTCACAGAAAGTCAAAATTATGGATTTGTAAGGTACATAATAGTTTCTAACTCCGAGCACTATTGGGCGATCTGAAAGTATAATAATAATAAAAATAATCTTAAGGGGCCCGCTAGCTAGACACTTCATAAAAACGTCATTCAATCAAAAACTAACGAGGTACAAAATGTATCATATTTATTTTCTTAAGGTACAAAACAATGTCTTTATGAAAAGCTATCACCCGTTGATGAATCTCGTTGGGGCCTGCCAGATAGACTCACACGTCGGAGCTGCCCTAACTTGGTGGGAAAACGGGACGGAGTCAAGGTTCAGCACCTTCGGTTTGGAACCTCACAACACAGTCTTCCAATCGGAAATGTACGCTCTCTTCAGAGCTGTCAGGATGGCAAGAGAATCCAAGGCGGCCTCCGTAAGCATATTAAGTGACTCGAGATCGTCACTTGACCTGCTGAGGAGACCGCCTGTCACTCACCACCTGGTACTCCAAATCAAGAGAAGCGTCCGTGAAATCAGAGAGGAGGGCAGAGAAGTGAGGCTCTTTTGGCTCAAGGCCCATGTGGGAACTGTCGCGAATGAGAGAGCGGATGAGCTGGCCAAGGAGGCAGCCCTAACAAAGCTCACATCAGACTACAGCAAGGTCCCCGTTTCATTCGTGAGGAGGCAGATACGGGAGGGGACTACAAGGAAGTGGCAAGCGCGGTACGAGTCCTCAAGTACAGGATCGGTCACGAAAGCTTTCTTTCCAGACGTCCTAGCGTCGAAAAGGACACTCAGAGACGCAGTGCTCACACCGGTCCACGTACAAGTCCTTACAGGACACGGCGGATTCTCAGCGTATCTACACCGCTTCCATCTCAAAGATAGTCCCTCGTGCGTCTGTGACCCGAGTTGTGAAGAGACAGTCTGGCACCTGCTCTTCGAATGTCCAAGGTTCAGCCAAGACAGAATGGAGCTCGAAGTAAAATTCGAAACCCAGCTTAGCCAGTCCACACTCCACACCATCATGGGGAGACCGGCTACTAGGATTCCATTCTTGGCATTCGCGAGCAAAGTCGCCACAATCGCAGCAGGGGCCAACAAAACGGACGTAACCTTGCGAAGTCGACCACACATTCGAAAACAACAACAAGCACACCATTGACTGATACACAAGTTACACACTCACACTCTAACCAACGGCCATTACCAACGGTAGCAGCAGCGGTAGCAGCAACAGCCAGCCTGCAACCAGCCCCTAGCATGACTACCACACAATTCCTGGCATGCGGAGAAGACGGAGTCCCTGGCATCAGACTGTGAGGCGTCGCTCTGTTCATGAACAGGGAACAGGAGAAGTTAGGCATGTGATTCTGCATGGGCTCAAGTCGAGCTGCGGCCCGAATACACCTTTCACCGGGCCTTGCCGCCCTGATTAACGGAAGCACCACCAAAACGAGCATAAAAGGCAGCAAGTATGCTGCACTACCTCAAGTGGAAGTGGCTACTCACCGATGCCGTCTAATGCGATTTAAAGGGAAAACAATCGCATTACTCGAGTGGGGAGAGGCTACTGCATTTTCCCAGGCAAACTCATTGCTTCAGAAGATCAGGGAGGCAGGAGACTACACGTCAGCCGCAGCCCGAACCATAAGTGTGGACGCAATGGTGGTGGGAGGAGAAAGAGGAGATGTCGCAGACCGCTTTGGCGGTCTAAAGGCCTCAGAACATCATGAGGTCGTTGTCTACGAGGACAGAGGGGAAACTCTAAGTTACCTCAAAGCCCCCAGACAACCAGCAGCCAGCGTGACGAGACCATCAACAAGTCCCACCACTCAAAGCGATTCGGAAAGGGCCCAGCAGAAGGCAGCAGCCGAAAAAGCCGCAAAGGAGCAGTGCAATACCATAAACCCGAAGGACCGGGCCCGGTCGAGGAGTCGCCTGAAAGCGTTTGTGCACTTTCCTCAGTGCACTGCTCCCAAGCACCAGCCACGCATCACCATCTCACAAGTAGGAGACGGCACTGGAGAGGTTCTTCAGAAAACACCAAAGGAACCAACCCAGCAAAAGCCTAAATCAACACGAGCCGACAAAGGGCAAGTCAGCCCGCCTACCCTCGCAGTAAAGTCAGGTACCACGGACCACGTAAAGAGCGCGTTCCTCGAGTACGAAGCAATCGTAAGAGCGACCAGAGAGGTCAATCTTACGACATGCCGGAAGATCCTGCAGACCTTCCAGAGAGACACAGAGGGTCTGTTAAGGGTACTGCTCGAGGAAGCAGGGGCAGCGGTGTACGACAACATCACCTCCCAAGTCATCAAAGGGGAAATGACGGGGTCGTATATGGCAGCCTACAGCGCGAGGAGTGGTTTTGTGGCCCTGGACAAGGAGGACACGGAGCGCTCGGGCAAACTCAAGTTCAGTGTGCCAAATGACGACCCGATAGTGGTTACCGCCAAATGTACCAAAATTATGCCGGATGATAAGATCCTGGAAATGGCACAGTCCATTTCGGGGACCTTCGTACCAAATCACTTCGATGAGGACAGGGACGTGATAGCCACCACGACAACAGAAGCTGCCAAAGATCTCAGGGAAAAGCTTGCGCGACGCTTGGGAGACCGAACAAAGACCAAGGTGCGCACTATGGCCTCAATCCTAGCAAACGGTTTCAAGAGCCAATACAAACGCTACCGTCTTACGGTAGACGAGGCTCTTATGAACCACTTTGGGGCCATAGTCATGGCAGTAAAGTTGTCTGGAGCAAGCGAGCTTGTCCTCGTCGGAGACGTTAACCGGCTTCCATTTTTGGACAGAGAAAACCTTTTCGAGCTTAGGTATACCCGTCCAGACCTGGTGGCTGGTATCACCCAGGAGTTTCTCTGCACACACCGCAATCCAATGGACGTGGCATTTGCACTGAGTGAGATATACCCCGGTATATACTCCTCCAAGTCATCGCTGTCGCGGGTCCACTCCCTGAAGGTGAAAAGTTACACAGGGGCGCAAATACCGAGCACTGCCCAAAACACCCTGTGCCTGGTTCATACGCAGGGGGAGAAAGCTTCTCTTGCGAGCCAGGGATTTGGGTCCGGCGAAGGTTCGCGCCTGCTAACCATACACGAGGCTCAAGTCCAGGAGGCTTCAGGTTCACGACAGCATCTCCCACGCGGTAGTGGCGGTGTCCAGACATACAGTCAGTTGCGTCTATTACACCGACGACGCCGATGACGCCGCGGGCCACCTTGCTAAGAGGGCGATGGATGCGCCGACTAAAACGGTCGTCAACTACAATCTTAAGACGGCCATGCAGCATCGAGACGTAGTCGTCATAGAGGCCTTGCTCACGCTAGCGAAGTCCCTGGTCAGCAGACATCACCATAACACCACCTAACAAGTCCCATCCATAAACTCCAACCCAAACACATACCCAAACCATCACCCTGCCTGCATGGTGGAGCGAGTCAGTCATACTCACCTTAATGTCCTAACGACGGGGTTCTATAACCGAAATCGTCAGCCGGGACTGGTCTGCTCGCACTGCCATGCATATTCACGTTAAGTGTATAATGTAACGTAACGTAAGTGTATGATATAACATAAGCAATGTATCAAGAGAAATAAGAAAAAATAAAATAAAAAAATGTTAATAACATAAAGATAAGTAGATAATAGAAACATAAAATTGTAATGCCGGTGTGTAATATATATATATAGTATTTAGTGAGGGATGAACTCACGTAGACTTAAGTTAGTTAAGTTAGCCTAAAATAATGTCTGACGTAGGAGTCAAACAATTGTAACTATTATGAAAAAAAAAAACAAAATATAATAACTATAAAAAAGAGCGCGGAATGCCACATGTCTGCGGTAGAATATTAGAAGAAAAAAAAACAAGAATGATGTGTGGAGTACTTTGCCAAATAGATGGTAGAATCAATTATTTTTACTTTTAAATTTTAATTTTTGACGTTCAAATGTGTCGCTTAATGGCCTTATTGAATAAAGAAATTTTGCTTTTTGATTTTGAGTGTCGCTTAGCGAGTATAACTGTAATAGCTCTTTTCACTGCGACAAACTTGTGTTGAGAGAGTACTCGCTGGCAGTGTGAACAGCCAGCGATCATCTATTACTATTTGTGTCACTTTTATTTTCACGGGATCTTATATCTTTTGTTCGTTTCTTCAGCGAGAAAATTGTCCAAAGCTATAAGTTGCTTCGTCGCCGGCGGTGGGACAAGTGCCTTAAAAGTAAACTTGCATTTGAGAATAAAAGGAAAAATAATTATTTTTTAAATTACCGTGATAATCAGTATAGAGATTAATGTGGTTTTGAGGGGAACTCTCAGTTTAGAGGATTTCTCTCATTTTTGACAACCTTTTCTTCTTCTTTAACTGTAACTTTACTTGGGTTAACTATATAACTGTCTCATAGACAAAAAGACTTTAAAGGTTATTTACATACATACATAACATGTCCCGCGAAGAGATGAGCATTAATCTATTAATCTTCATAATCATTCTGTACTTTGATCGAGTGAAAATTTGTACATGTAAGCTCTATTATATATTTTTTTTTTTTTTTTTATTATTCGAGATGGGTTTGCTCTTGACTCTAGTCTAGGTCAGAGGTGACAGAGACAAAGTCGACGATGGAGTGAGCTTACCCAGAAGAAGCCTGTTCACTCTAACTTTGAAGAGATTCGGGTTGTATGCGTTCGGAAACACAGACGCAGGCAGTGAGTTCCACTCTTTTGCAGTGCGCATTATGAAGGATGTTTGGAAGCGCTTGGTGCGAATTGGTGGAATAGCAACTAGGTGAGGATGGTAACTTGCAGTGCGTCTAGATGTCCGATGGCAGAAGGGGGCCGGTGGGATGAGGTCGTGGAGTTCATGAGCACACTCGCCAAAATACAGTCTGTAGAAGACCGACAAGCAGGCAACCTTACGGCGATGAGCTAAGCTGTTCTCATTGATAAGGTGAACGCGGGTGAGAGGCTTAACTTAAATCAGATTATTAGGGACTAGCTTATGCATGCGAATTCGCCCGCATGAAAGTCGGGAACTTTCCCAAAGGAACATGCTCTCGATATAAACAGTATCCTATGTCCTAATCCAGGACATAGACTACTCGTATGCTAAGTTTCATTTAAATCCGTACAGCCGTTAAGGCGTGAAAATGTAACAAATAGACAGACAGTATTATAGATAGATTAGTATGGATGTATTGCTTTAATGGTTGAACCAAGTTTGAGAAGATCGTGTGTCGAAATGATCGGGTTTGGGACTGATCTATGTTCGAATATTTTGCAATGAATAAATAAGTTTGCAGAAAAATGGCAATATATTTGAATGGAAAGTATTTGATAGAAGGTCTACGCGTGACATTACACAAATGATGATGAAAGAGTGAAAAAGAAAGTGAGAAAATCGTCAATTTTATGAGGTTTTGGAGCAGTTTCGCCCGCGATGTAGTCGAAATTATTACACGGCCACGTATAACTTGGCTTAAAAGCATCCTTTGTATTAACTTAGTCATATTCTACTCGTTAACCATGATCCATCCAAAACTGTCCATCCGTTGAGGCGTGATTGATTTAACATTTAATATAGTAGGATAAGTGGGATATGGTGCATAATATTTCATTGCCAATTCACTGAAAAGATATAAAAAAAACAAGTTCACCAAAATTATAGCTTCTCAAATACATGTTCAAAACTAACAAAACTTTTTATTTCTTATCATAAAACCGAGACGAGAGAATATGATCAGTAATCGACATTTTCTACACCTCTAGTTTGATTTTATTATTAAAAGCTACTTTTTAGGAAACACTGACTCCGATAAGATAAATGCGGACGCAAATGTACGTATTTCCTAAACTCTACGTGCTGTACATAATTACTTTAGTAATAAAGCCGGAGAAGTAGAACTACTAGTAGAGTTAGGTTTGATTTTTCAAATCAACCGAAGTTGTTTAGGGGCTTTATAATTTTTATGTACTGTCTCCCGTAGAACCATGTCACCCCAGTCTACCATAAGCTAAGCATCTAAACTGCAATCAAAGTATGTTTCGGAACGATTGAATGAAGGAGTAAAGGGTCCATGCCTTGGAAAAGAAGCAATATTTCGATGATGGCGATATTCAGAGGAGGCAAAAAAAAATGTTTACTTTTCGTTAATTTCTATGCAACAAAAATGTTGGAATCTCATTGAGGCTCAGAGCTTTTCAGTGTCAAGTTCCAAATGGCCTATATACGTACGAACGTATGTACAGCACGTAGAGTTTAGGAAATACGTACATTTGCGTCCGCATTTATCTTATCGGAGTCAGTGTTTCCTAAAAAGTAGCTATTATTCTTCGTCTACGACTTCCAAGTAAAGAGATTACTACGATGAAAGCTAACTTGCATAAAAGTGTGACTCTAAGCTGTGGGGAATGTCATAATAGGTACTTGCAGCGCCAGCTTAACCCTTGATCAGGCGATTGTCTTCCAAAGCCCTTTGGTCGACGCTTTCACTTCACGTAAACTTTTATTGCAAACATTACCTTATCGAAAAGAAAAAAAATTGCGCTGAATATTGTTATACGTATATTTGGCTTTTTGGCGTCCCTTTCGTTCTGGCGCCTAGAGCGACCGCTCCTCTCACTCTACCCCAGGCCAGGTGCTGACTACTTACACATTTTTATGATAAAAGCCATTTTTGTCACAAGATCCAGCCATACCCCAATTTCCTGTGTGTAAGACCATTACACAATTATTACAATCCACCATACTTCAATAAACTTTACTAGCATGCCCGGAAGCCTTATCTTGTCTATATAATTTGTTGCTAAGGGTCAGTTCCGTCAGCAACCCCTTACATGGCAGATTTTAGACATTTTAGCTGCGTAACGACCGGAGGTCATTTTAATTAAATGCATAAGGGCAAGGAGACGACATGAAAAGTTTTCGGTGTAGAGACTTAAAAGTGTTTGATAGATCTCCTGGCGATTGAATGACGTTGTCAGAGAGGCGCAATTTTTGACATTAACATTTTTGTGAATTTGTATATGGAAATTCTGCAAAAGTAACTAAACAGGGGAAGCTAGTCATATTTATAATAATTACAATCGTCTTTTAAATTTATCTTTATTAGTTCATGTATATATTAATTAATCATAAAACCAAATGTACCTGTTTCAATTAATTCTATAATAAAATTTATTCAAGTGAATTATATCTTTCATCTAATTTACTAACCAAATAGTACAATTTGTGTAAAATCTTTAGTAAATATATTTTGTAATAGGTGTACCTACTAATATATAAATAAAATGTATTGATAAACAGGATAACGCTTCAAGTTTCGATTATAACGATGTGCCAAACAGTCCTTGCATAGTAGAAAGGCCTGTAAAATTTTGAATTATGCATTTATTTATCATCGCAACATAAAATTTCGTCTTCCATTCATCGGCGAATCTGTACTATCCGGGATTATTCTACACGAGCGCGTTGAGCATCGTTAGAATACACGATATACTTCGTTAGAATACTTAAAAAACATATTATTAAGTAATACCTGGCTTGATAATCTAAAATAATATCGTTAACATTCGCCAAATAATAACTGTAGGTTAAACTTTAACTCGCGCAATCAGCGAAGTTCTGTAACAGTTCAAAGTTAGCGATACGTTGTAGTAACATTACACCTTGTTAACTAGTTCTAGTTAGTTGCTAATTAACTATGAAAGTGTGAGATTTCGAATGTTTTGCTGTAATACTAGTTGGGCACTTGCAGGGTAGAACGCTGAACCATCTTTTGTTTGACTCACGAAGACGTTAAAATGGTTAGGCGTTTACAAAAATACTTAGGTATATAGATCTATTTGATCTTGAGATCTAGAAAGCTATGTCCCTATTATTGAATTAAGAATTGATTATTTGTGAGTTTTCCTATTTCAATATCTTAAATGAAAAGTTGAGAACCTATTTGTAAACTCATATTAGCCTGAAAAACCCCCTCTTTTTTTAAAGTCAGTTAAAAATTATCAAACTTTGTCATTAAGGTAGGGTTTAACATATTCATTATTCGAGATTCTCAATGAAGAAATATGCTGTTGGCACCTGTAGATCATAAAAGTATTTGTGCTTTGTGAGTAAAGAACAAACATTAGCCACTAATTGCTCAGTTATCTTGTTACCTTCCGTAACTGACTACTGATCAATTAATTTGAAGTCAGCGAAGTATGTCTCTTTTCAACCTACTCTATTAAACATCATCTCAGTAGCCTTTTTATATCCATCGTTTCTTTAGTCTTCCGGTACTCATAACTAGAAAATCCTACGGGATATTAAGAAAAGACAAGATATTACTCATTATAAATTAGGTAATACTTATTATAATACAATGTTTGGGGGCTGAGTCACCCACGTCCGTAGGAGAGTTACCCCTATTGTTGTTACCCTACACGTGGTCCCCGGGTGGTGCTAATCAGGTGACACTAACTGGTGGTAGGCTTCGGCCGAAGGCTTGTGACCACCCACTGGGCAAAGACGTACCGCCAAGCGGCCTAGCCGTGTTGGGGTACGATGCTCGGTGTAGCCACTAGAGGAGTCGGTCGAGATAGTTGTTCCACTGCATGCTGACCAGTCTGACTCACGCTGTTTTGGGCGTATCGGGAGACTAGTTGCGAAGGGTATTGGGATCCGAGGCACGGTGCGCCGCTGGCCGACCGCAGGTAGTTGGGGGCCCAAGTAGTATGCCAGCCACACACGAAAGGCTGCCCCGCCAACTGTCGAAAAATCCCGGAATGCGCCATCGTTCTAGTTGGCGACCAGATGGGAGGGCCCGATGGACATCTCCGGGGGGGCTTGGGCGTCCCCGCAGTCTCCGGACAAGTGCCCCAATGATGGCGTCCTTTCAGTGCGTGTCTGTAGGTTAGTAGCGTGGAACCTCATCTCACTTCCTTCTTCTCTCCTTTGAATGGCAGGTAATAAAAAGAAAACTGGAGTAAAACAGCGGCTGCAGCCCCTCCCCCACAAAGTGCACCTCACTAATATTAAAGGTCTGCACTCCAATCTCACCTCAGTCCACCATCACCTGGAGACTGAAAAGCCAGCACTGTTTTTCCTTACGGAGACGCAGATAGGAAGTCCATCTGACGTGTCGTACTTATCTTACCCAGGGTTTACCCTGGAGCACAATTTCAAACCACGCGCGGGTGTATGCATGTATGCCCGAGCGACACTTGCTATCGGCGTCTCCGTAATCTTGAAGACTCCAGGTTCTCAGTTCTGTGGGCTCTGGTGGACACAGGGCTGGATAAGATTATCTACGCCTGTGTCTACCGCTCGCACAGCGGAGATTAGGAGACAACCAGCCTCACAGAGTACCTCAGTGAGGCGGCTGATGCGGCACAGCAACGGTACCCTTCCGCCCAATTAGTGCTTCTGGGGGACTTTAATGCCCACCACCAGGAGTGGCTCTTCCCATACCAGTGCACTGATCATGCTGGACGAGAGACGCGCAAGCTTGCGCTAGCGTTAAATCTCACCCAGCTAGTCCAGGGGGCAACGAGGGTGCCAGATGTTGATTCGCACACAGCCAATTGCTTGGACCTTCTGCTGACAACAGATCCAGACCGATACTCAGTGTCGATATTTTCACCGTTGGGTAGTTCCGACCACTGTCTGGTGAAGTCTGTGTCCGTCTACTCCCCGCCCGATCCCAGCCTAAGAGGCACCCGGCGGGTATGGCGGTACAGGTCAGCAGATTGAGATGGGATGCGATCTTTTTTCGCAGGCTATCCTTGGCAGCCCACTTGCTTCTCTTCGGACGATCCATCATCATGCGATGACGCTGTGACTGATGTGATGCGTCGGGGGATGGAGTACTATATTCCATTCTCTGACGTAGCAATATCTAACGTCAACCGACCATGGTTTGGAGCCGAGTGTCACCACGCCAACGCGGTTAAACACAAGGCCTACCAGACATGGGTCGTCGCTCGATCGTGCAAGGCAAATGACGTGAGTCAGAAGAAGAGAGTCTTTAACACGGCTGCCAAGTACTGCAAAAAGGTGATGCGAAGAGCACGGTTTGACCACATTAGCAGAATCGGGAACAAACTTGCTTCATATCCAGCGGGTAGCAAAGCGTTTTGGTCCCTGGCTAAGTCGGTCGAATCAAATTTCTGTCGCCCCTCACTACCACCACTGCTGAAACCTGACGGGTCACTGGCCCACTCCGCTGAGGAGAATGCAAACTTGTTTGCCTCCCTTTTTGCGGCATCTTCACATCTGAATTCTGATGGCGCGCAGTCTCTTCCCACTCCTGATGGATGTGTGACGAGTATGTTAGACATCCGCATCCATCAAAAGGACGTCCGAAGGGTTCTGCGTAGCCTCGATGTGAACAAAGCCAGTGGCCCCGACGGGATACCAGCAATTGTTCTTAAAACCTGTGCGCCTGAATTGTCTCCGATCTTGACACGCCTATATCGCCTTTCGTTAGAGACTGGAAAAGTGCCGAAGGCTTGGAAGCAAGCCAACGTACAGCCCGTGCCCAAGAAGGGCAGTCGAGCTGACCCGGCCAACTACAGACCCATATCTGTAACGTCCATCCTCTGTAAGAGTAGGGAACGTGTACTCAATGGTAAGCTCCTGGCATACCTAGAAGCAAACGACATCCTCAGTGACCGCCAATACGGCTTCCGCCGAAATCGGTCCACTGGGGATCTTCTAGCGTATGCCATTTACATCTGGAGTGAGGCCATCGAGAGACACGGGGAAGCGCTAGCCGTCTCCCTCGACATCTCGAAGGCTTTCGACAGGGTCTGGCACGAAAGCCTCATTGGTAAGCTTCCTTCCTTCGGTCTGCCTAGTGGTCTGTGGGATTGGATAGGGGACTTCCTGAGGGATCGCTCCATCCGAGTGGTTATCGACGGCTGCTCGTCCGGTCAGTTAGATATCAACGCCGGAGTCCGCAACATTATTCTTGCTGCACATTAATGATTTGCTAAAACCCGGCACCTTTGGGTACGCAGACGACAGCACTGTTGCTGAGAGATACGTGTCCAGCGCACGGGCTACTGGGCCTCAGATTCAGTCTCTCCGGGAGGCCATGGTTGAAAGCTTGAACCTGTCCTTGAAGGCGGTCTCCGAATGGGGTGATGCCAATTTGGTCAGTTTCAATGCTGCGAAGACCCAGGCGTGTCTTTTTTCCGCTAAAAAGAGCCAATTCCACCCGGCTCCTTCTTTCCGTGGTGTAACCGTGCCGATAACGAACTATCTCGAACTTCTCGGTGTTACGTTGACATCAACCCTCAACTTCGGTCCATTCATTGATGCGAAAGCTCAGTTAGCTGCAAAAAAGTTGGAGATTCTTGCTAAGGTGAGACGGTACTTCACGCCTGAACAGCTGCTCAACTTGTATAAAGCGCAAGTTCGGTCATGCATGGAGTACTGCTCTCACCTCTGGGATGGATCTGCCAAATACCAGCTTGATGCGCTTGAGTCGATCGACAGACGGGCCAAAAGGCTTAATGACAACGATGCACTGGTCGCCTCAAAGCTCCAGAGCCTCGAACATCGACGCCTAGTTGCGAGCCTGTCGGTTTTTTATCGGTTACATTTCGGGGAGTGTGCAACGGAACTGCACAATTTGATTCCGCCTAGCCCTTTCCATCATCGGACGACAAGACGTATGGCCATGCGCCATCGGTACATGGTGGACATCCCTCCCATACGCACAAAGCGTTTTGCTAATACTTTCATTGTGCGTACAGCTAAGGAGTGGAATTCCCTTCCGGGGTCTTTGTTCCCTGATAGCTACAACCTTGGGGTCTTTAAGTCAAGAGTGAATAGGTTTCTTCTAGGCAAGCGTGCTTCACCGTAGACCACGTCATCGCTTAACATCAGGCGAGATAGTGGTCAAACGCGAGCCTAAAGATTATAAAAAAAAAAAAAAAAAAAATGTTTTGCTCAAACAACACAACAGCAAAACTTAATTGTTAGTACCCACCTATCCAGATTTAGGGTTTTGTTCGTTGGTTTCTGTAAACAAGTGAACAAATTATGGTTTAATTATTATCCAATGTTGTTCGTTAATTTTCAATGCTTAGCCCACGGCAATAATGTTTAGTCTACCCGCAACCAGCCTTTTTGGTCTCGCACGGGGTAATTTATTTTTATTATTGTTTGTGTTTTTCTTATCTCGTGTCTCCTGTGCGGGTCACAAATAAATATTTTTCTTTCTTTCTTTTCTTTCAACAAGCACTTGTAGTACACACTAATTTAAGTTCGAATATTTCTTAGTGAATATTATAGAAATGCTAGTAATAATATTATAAATGCAAATATAATTCTGACTGTCTGTTACCTTATCACGCATACACCGCTGTACCGATTTAGATAAAATTTGGTTTACAGATAGTTTGAGACCTCTTTTTGCATAAAACGCAAAGGCAGAGAAATTGGGGGGGGGGGGGCGTTTATTTTATATGAAACTTCTTATTATGGCGTCCGATTTTCTATTATATTAGGAAGTATAGTTTACATTAAATAATATTAGTATACATATTTGTTTTTTTAAGAGTCAAAAAACAAATATGTATCACGAATCGTCTCGCGCGCAGGTTTGATGATTTCCAGCCTCCCGAACATGCCGGATTTCATAAAGGCTTCAGCACCGTAGACCATATACATACGCTGCGACAGGTTATACAGAAGACCGAAGAGTACAACCTGCCTCCCTGTTTAGCGTTTGTGGACTACGAGAAAGCCTTCGATTCGATCGAGACTTGGGCTGTACTGCAGTCTCTCCAACGGTGCCAAATTGACTACCGGAACATCGAAGTGTTGAAGTGTGTGTACAAAAACTCCACCATGTCAGTTCAACTTCAGGATCGGACCTCGGAACCAGTCCTTCTACAGCAAGGTGTGAGACAGGAAGACGTCATATCTCCGAAGCTGTTTACCGCTGCACTGGAGGATGTCTTCAGGGTTCTGGACTGGAGAGGGCCAGGCATCAACGTCAATGGCGAGTACATCACTCACCTTCGGTTTGCCGACGATATAGTGGTTATGGCTGAGACAATGGAGGACCTCAGTACAATGCTCGATGACCTCAGTAGAGCTTCCGAAAGAGTGGGTCTTAGAATGAACATGGACAAAACCAAGGTGATGTTGAATGCCCATGTTTCACCCACTCCTATCAAGGTCGGAGACTCTACATTCGAAGTTGTGGGCGACTATGTCTACCTGGGATAAACGATCCAGTTGGGTTGGGCCAACTTCGAGAAAGACTTCAACTGTCGAATCCGACTCGGCTGGGCAGCGTTAGGGAAGTTGAGCGGTATCTTCTCGTCCAACTTACCACAGTGTCTCAAGACGAAAGTTGCCAGTGATGACGTATGGCTCTGAGACGTGGTCGCTAACAATGGGTGTTATCAGAAAGTTTACAGTCACTCAAAGGGCACTGGAGAGGGCTATGCTCGGAGTTTCCTTGCGTGATCGAATCAGAAATGTAGAGATCCGCAAGAGAACCAGGGTTACCGACATCACATCATCACATGACATCATCAGCCTATTTATGTTGCCACTGCTGGGACACAGGCCTCCTCTCTGTGAGAGGGAATGGGCCGTAATCCACCACGCGGGCCCAGTGCGGGTTGGTGGATTGTCACATGTCTTCGAATATTTGGTTTTAGGACATGCCGGTTTTCTCACGATGTTTTCCTTCACCGTTTTGAGAGCAGTGGTGATGAAATAATTTACACAAAGTAAAGCGCCTGCCTTGTCAAGCCCACACACCCTCGACCTACAACTTGTAAGTCGCGGCCGATACCACTGGGCCAACACCGCTCACCGTACCGTACCGCACTCGCTCGTTACCGATATAACCCGAAGAATTGCCTAACTTAAGTGGCAGTGGGCAGGGCACATTGATCGCAGAACGGATGGCCGATGGGCCAGAAAGGTTCTGGAGTGGCGACTGCGAACCGGAAGACGCTGCGTTGGAAGGCCTCCCACCAGGTGGACCGATGACCTGGTGAAGGTTGCGGGGATCCGCTGGTTGCGAGACGCACGGGACCGGTCATTGTGGCGACGCTTGGGGGAGGCCTATGACAAGCAGTGGACGTCTTTCGGTTGATATGATGATGATGATAATGATGATGCAGATTTGTTATTTACTACCTACCTATAAAAGGGAAATTTAGCAGGTGGGTAGGTAATCTACTTAGTAAACGTTAACTAAGATAGGATGTTTGAAAATTCACTGAAGCTGAATTTTTTACTGTGGTATCGGATTTGGTTGAAACTTTGCAGGCAATATGAAAGTTTTTGATTACTAATGACTAAGGTCTGCATATTGTTTTTATCAAACAACTCAACAAAAAGAGGTGAAGTGGGGGTAGTATATCTATACTAATATTATATAGAGGAAAGATTTTTTTGTTTGTTTGTTTGTACCGAATAGGCTCCGAAACTACCGGACCGATTTAAAAAATTCTTTCACCAATAGAAAGCTACATTATTCCTGAGTGACAGAAGCCGCGGGCAACAGCTAATATATGATATAATTACAAAATCTCTAATATTTACAAAATATAACAACTGAATCTATATTTTTTTTTATATAATGATCAGATATTATAATAAACGATTGATATAATTTTAAAGTAACTAATTTGTATAAGCATAACATACATTTAATATAAAATCGTTTGATATTATACCACTCAAAAGACATACCCTCCGCGCCTACGCGATTTTAAAAAACACTCTAGGGGTAGGGCAAACAAGACTACGTGGAGTCGGTTTTGCAGCGATTCGTTTCTGTCACGCCGCCCGCTCCCGCAGCACGCTCGTTTCGGTCGTTCGCCTTCCCGTGTTAATGGTCACTGTTCTAACCAAACCTAACCCAAATGATTCAACAACATAGAGGGGACCTGGCTCTCCGCTCCGCTCCCGCCTTAACCTTCTAACCTAATAAAACCCATCCGAGTCGGATTGCTTTGAACCGGGGTGTTAACCATTAAGATGGTATCAATATTATATATTTTAAACGATAGGCCTAATGATTTTTGATTAAATTAACGTTATATCCAACGACGTTATGCGAAATAAGTTTTAGAGTATATAAATTTTATATCTAAAGAAATTATATCAACTGGTTGGTATTACTCACGTTTATTATATCTTGTGAACGTTATTGAAATGAAAATATACCACAGCCGATGGGGCAGAAAAGTTCTGGACTGGTGACCCCGAACGTTGCGTTGGAAGGCCTCCCATCAGGTGGACCTAGTAAATGGTTGCGGGGATCCGCTGGATGCGGGACGCACGGGACCGGTCAATAGGGCGACGTTTGGGGGAGGCCTATGTCCAGCAGTGGATGTCTTTCGGCTGATATGATGATGATAATGATGTATTGGCCAACGTCTAGAATAAAATAAGTTAACCGTTTTATACGTTATTGCTTTCTGTACCTTTAAAGACGGAGTTATCTATGTGAGCGTGGATGTCCATGGCCAAATCAGAAACTATGAAGAATAGCGAAAAACGTTCAAAGGAGTCACGGCGCCGATTTTGATGAAAACTAAAACTGCATCATTGGATTTTTCTCACCCTATAAATGGACTACCAGAATTGAATGATAAAATCTATATTAACACGAGCAAAGCTGCGGGCTAGTTAAAAATAAAGAAACAAATTTAATTAAACTCACCACTCACATACACCTAGTTCATACTTGATCTAATATACAAAGTTAATAACTGTAGGACTTGGGGAGCCTGGTGACCCGTAACACAGGTAATCTTTTTTAGGGTTCCGTACCCAAAGGGTAAAAACGGGACCCTATTACTAAGACTCCGCGATCCGTCTGTCTGTCTGTCCGTCTGTCACCAGGCTGTATCTCATGTAACGTGATAGCTAGACAGTTGAAATTTTCACAGACGATGTATTTCTGTTGCCACTATAGCAACAAATACTAAAAACAGAATAAAATAAATATTTAAGTGGGGCTCCCATTACAACAAACGTGATTTTTTTGCCGTTTTATGCGATAATGGTACGGAACCCTTCTTGCGCGAGTTCGACTCGTACTTGGCCAGTTTTTTTGTATTAATTTTAGCATTTTCTGTACCTTCCTGCTACATTTGTGATGAGAAAATAAAATAATTATTAATTTAATTATTTAATGGCGTAGCCACAAATGAAACCATTTATGGTGTCGGTACACGAGACATATTATGCGTATCGACGGTTAAGTCGAATGATTTTCTATAAAAAATCAACATACTTACCTACATTCTTCTGAAGCAAAAGCATATTATGTATTTTTCAAAAGACAGAAAATACAGCACTTTGACAAAGTCCTTCAAATAGGCACTTTTAAACAACTAGACACTTTATACACACAAGAGTCCGTATAAGTTACCGTGTTGCAGCTACTGTCTACAAAGTAAAGTAGGATTACATTGTAAATAAATACTTAGTATAATAGTACGAGTATAATCCTCAGAGAGAAATTAAAAACTTTCACCAGTTAGTCAAAAGTTTTTCAAAATGATTTGGTTTTGGAACGAGCTTAAAGAGGCATCTATAATTTTTTTCGTATGAGAAAAAAACTTTGAAAGAGGTTTTACTCTGTTTAACTCAAAATATTGACCGGTTTCGATGAAAATTGACTAAAAGCCATTAAAATCCAGAAAACTAAATTAAAAAAAGTAAAACTTTAATGGCGTCTAAAAATATATTGACTGAATGCGGCCTGTATTTACGAAGTTTAATAAAAAATAGATTGAATTAAAAATTAACAAATAAAATGTTTTGGAAATATTTGCGAAAACTTTAATGAATCTAAAGGGAAAATGCTTGTCGGTCATTTCAATCCACTTTGAAGCAAAAAACTTTAATAGTGGTTCTTCTTGATAAACTAATTGTAAGTATTTACCAGTTTTGGTAAAAAATGTATATATATCTAGTCTAGTCATTTATACCCGGAAAATTAAATGAGAAAGTATTTTTTTATGGCATCCTAACATTTTATGATTGAAAATGGCCTGTATAAACATATTAAACAGGTACCTCCAAAAAGGATTGAAAAATTACTAATAAATTAATTAATTTTGGAAGAAATCTGCCTAAGTAGCCTTTTCCCAACTCTAAACAAGGAATAAATGTGAGACAAAATTGAATATTACCTGAAATAATGTCAAAAGTACTGATTGTGACATTATGTTAAACAAGGAGAAGCTAGAATTCGTCGATAAAACGGTTTTCTTGGGGATCACGCTGGACTCAAGGTTGCAATGGGGTCCTCATTTGGTATCCCTTGCGGGGCGGCTGAGTTCGGCGGCTTATGCTGTTGGAAGGATTCGTCGGTTGACGGATGTGGATACCGCGAGACTGGTATATTTTAGTTATTTTCATAGTATAATGTCTTACGGTATCTTACTATGGGGAAGGGCTGCAGACATTGAGTCAATTTTTATTCTGCAAAAACGAGCCATCAGAGCAATATATAATCTTCGCCGGCGCAATTCTCTAAGGGAACTGTTTAAGGACATTAACATCATGACGGTTCCTTGTCAATATATTTATGAAAACATCATGTACGTGAGAAAGAATTTACATCTTTTTAGTAAAAACGGCGACAGACATAATTACGTTACTAGAAATAGGGACCAATTAGTTCAACCAAGTTTCAGACTGGCAAAAGTAGCTTCATCTTTCATGGGGTACTGTACAAAATGTTACAATAAAATTCCTCCCCACATTCTTGAGCTGAACGAGACGAAATTTAAAACTTGTATAAAACGCACACTATGCAGGCTGGCATATTATAAGTTGGGGGATTACATCACTGATAAAAATGCTTGGCTAAATGCTATTCCTGCTCAACATCCACTAGGGCGCAAAAACAAGTGATATGCAGAACATTATTGTTTTGAAGTATTGTTGGAACTGCTGTAGACTGAATGAATATATTGATATTGTATAAACTCAATTTCCTTAGTATTGTATAACTGCACGGCACGTGTGTGAGTACTATGTACCCAACTGTAAATCTAACATTTACTGTACCTGTGTGTCGTTCGTTGACTTGTGTGTGCCCTGGCAGTTGAGTGTGTCATGCTCTCTCAAATGTCTCTCTGATGGTGGCGCGTGTGTTGGATCATCCGGTTCCCTTCATGATGGTTGAGCTGGGTGGTGCCATTCATGCGTCATGTTCGTGAACGGACGCCGTCAGTTGGGATTGGTCATAACTTAACTGCTTCGGATGTTAATGCGTTTCTAGCATCTATTATATAACTGCACAGTACATGTGTGAGTACTTTAATTACTTTATGCCTGTACGTAGTTTGTGTGTAGTGCTATTCTGGGTGCATTGTCCTCACATATATGAATTTATTAATGTATGTACTTATGTAACTAAATATTGTAAAAAATCATTTTCTTTAAAAGAGTAAGTATGGAGTTTCTTGTGCATTCTTCTCCATAACAAGCTACTTTCCGAATGCACGGTAGAATCAACTGTTATAACTTGTAAATTTTAATGTACCTAACGTTCAAAAGTGCCGCTTGGTGGCCTACTTGAAATAAAATATCTTTGTCTTTGTCTTTGAATGTACCTCTCAAAAACGCCGATTTTACGGCCCGTTTACCGATACAATGAGGTGTTTTAGGGGTGCACACCACTTGGTAATCCAATCTTTTATTTATTTATAACTTACGGGGAGCAGACAGGTCATGCCACCTAGACAATGATGGGCCGTCTGTTACACCGAAGTTTTCCAACGAATATTTTTCTTACGCTTTGTCAGTAAAGAAGGAATATTGAAAAAGAACAGCAAACAGCTACATAAATGTGTTATGTAAATCTGAAAATAATAGTAGTTTCAGAAACCTACTTTAGTTTTTAACACGCTTTTATTAGCTGGGTATGTATGTAAAGTCAAAGTCAAATATATTTATTCTTCGAGGCCAATAAGCAGCTGCACTTATGATCGTCAAACAAAAATTTAAATTTACAAAATTGAAAAAGAACAGCATACAGCTACATAAATGTGTTATGTATCTGAAAATAATAGTAGTTTCAGAAACTAACTTTAGTTTTTTATTGCTTTTATTAGCTTGGTATGTATGTAAAGTCAAAGTCAAATATATTTATTCTTCGAGGCCAATAAGCAGCTGCACTTATGATCGTCAAACAAAAATTTAAATTTACAAGTAATAAAAGTTAATTCTACCGTGCGCGTTTAAATAGTTTGTCCATCTTCAAGATTAGCGACTTTTTAGTTCAATTTACCATTAAAGCGTGTTTTTTAGTTTTTAGAACTACAATTTATTTTAGAGTAAATTGATAGTTTTCCGATTAGTAGTTTTTCGTGTTGCTACTTTCAAATAGGCAATAAAAAAAATAAAAAAAGATAGATAATTTAGTAATACTAGATAACTAAAGAATTTAACAGCTGTTTCCATTATTTATATTCTGTATTCGATTCTTATCCATGACTCTAAAAAAAACTAAGAAAAGCTTACGATTGTGTTGGTACGAACTGTCACCTCATCACCTGTGCCAGGAACTTTGAACTCACAAGCTGTTCTACATCGGTGTGACAGCTAGTCAAGTATAAGTAAAGTACAATAACCAACGTTCCTTCCAATTGGTAGCTGATGTAAAATGCAACGCCAATATAGATGCCCGTTACTGACATCGCTTCGGAAAGGCTTTTGGGAGGATGTTCCTTACTTGCTGGAGTAGGTATAGTATAAGAGGTGCCTTTTATCAGCAGAATAATCGTAAGAAATGTTTTTTTTTCCTTTTTGGCTACACGCGATGTGTATTCGGAAGGCAGGCGAGGGTCGTTTAAGAAAGATGCGTACGAGCAATATGTGCAAAAGGCGTGAGGAGGGCCTAGTGAGGCATAAAAACGAACAGCGTTAGCCGTTTGTATTTAAAACTTTTTTGAAAATTCCATCATACCTGTTTCAAAATAATCTAATTACAAAAGAGTATGGGTATGTTAAGTACATAGATAATACATGTTTCTTAAAATCTCTGGCTTGAGCAATCCCCATGAGAATCATGGTCATTGCCTTCTTCTAAAGCTCGCGCCAACAGCTTTGTGGTAACCTGTACCTCTACATATTGAAGTTCTTTCTAGGACTGTGAGTAGACCACGACGTAATTTGTAACGAGTAGGAGGGGAGTAGAGTAAGAGGGGTGTTATAAGTTTGATGTGTGTTTGAGTATTAGTGTATGAGCATTGTCCGTGGCAGCATAGCTCCTAAACGGATGAACCGAATTTGATTTAGTTTTTTGTTGTTTGAAAGGCGACTTTATCGAGTGTTCAAAATCAAAATCAAAATCATTTATTTGTAAAACATAGGTAATAATGACATGCAAGATCTTAAAAATTAGGTATAGTGCGCTATGTTTTGCCAATTGACATATAAATTATAAAAAAGAAATACAATTATATGAATGGGTACTTTTAAATTAAAATATAAATTTACTACAATATAATTTTTAACGTATAACGTAGTGTTCTTAACAATGTTTGATGAAAATCGGTTTTGCAATTCAAAATTTATGGGCGTTTTACTATTTTAATCGGGTTGTTTCCGCAAGATGTCTACTAGTTTATAAATTATGTAGTACGAAATAAAAATATGACGGGGTTTTTTTAAATTTTACTTGTTAGGATTTTTCGACAACCGCTCTCGCTGAGCGAATGTCACTGTGTCCGAGGTCTCTGATATAACATTTTCAGTCACCGAAATTGCCATAAACATACATAAACAATTGCGCAAAGTAAACAGCCCACACGCGGCGACCAATACTCAAACACAAAATATTAACTTTGGCTTAAACGAGACAAACATTTGACCGACCGACCAACAATTCGAACAAATATTGCTAACAATGCTTCAATATAATATAACCCTTGTACTGCATAATAAAGGCTTTAAGTAAATATGCAGGGCTTGGTAGGAGTTCCAACTTTTGTATTACATTATGCAACAGTCTGTTTAGGCATCTGATTCTGATATCTTTGGCACTCTACAAGTACTAGTGCTCTTTTATAGGAGTCTCAATGATAGGAGTTCGTACAGGAAAGTATTACCACAATACAATACCTTTACTAGTTGGAACATTTCGGAGAAAAGAATTGCACATATAGCCTTTCTTATTTGTATATCCTGGGATTGTTATAAGCTTCATTTAAAATTGGGACCAAATCAATATTTGTTTTACATTGATTTTCTTTTTGACTGCCTTGTTGGTCTTCTGATTGTAAGCGCTAATGCTGAGTGCGAAGTTCTGGGTTCTACTTCCAAGTTGGGCAAAGTTTTATTGGTTTTTTTACATTTGGAATGCTTACCAGCAAACCCGGAGTCTGGATTAGTGCCTGATTGATGTCAATAGGCAAAAATGTAGGTGTATTAGGTACATCTCCGACCGCCTTACGGAGTAGATACTATTGATATACCTTATGTTACTATTTTTGAAACAATAATCTTACTTTGTTTTTCTACGTCCAACTGACCAACATAACAAGATGAGACATAATATCGTCACCGGTTTCCTCCTGGAACTTCGGACATATGGACTTTAGCCTCCCTTATTAATATTAACGGAGCTGTCTTGTATACCGCACTATGGGATGTACGGAACGTCCGTCACAAATTATGGTACCCTATTAGTGTCGCTTTTTCTCTTCCCTAATTAGTACTGTACCTACGGGAAAAAGAAAATGTAATTTTGGCATGTATTTCGTTTAATTATTTACAGGATATATGAGTGCTTTATTAAATGAACTTGATATTTTGTAATTATTTATCAGGGAAGTAAAGGGAGTTAGTGATAGCGTGACGGGGACAGGACAGTATAGAAGAAGAAAACGTTTTGCGCCAAACCCAAGCAGCATGTGACAAGGGCAGGAAGATGGTGATGATATCGGTGTCAGCCTGCAGTCTGGATTTATACCCGGTTGATTGCAATAGGCGCGCTCTTACTATGCCTTAACATTATGTCTTAACAAGTCCGTTTTTTCTTTAAAATAGGTTCGCGCTTGATCATTATCTCACTCGATGGTAAGCGATGCTGTGGTCGACGGTGAAGCACACTTGCCCAGAAGTAACCTATTAACTCTAGACATGAAGAAGCATTTCTTTTTTTTGTGGTAGGATATCATCCAAGGACTTCTCCCGCTCTTGGTGAAGCGGGAGGGCGTGTCAGACTTTTACTGACTAAAAACCACCCCTGTTCCTTCAGTTTTTTGTTCCAGGGCCGCGGTATCTCTCTATCAAATTTATCCGCGACCCAGACAGGCATCGGCCCTAGTGGATCCCGTCAGTTTTCGCTGATATATCTTTGAGGCGCGCGTGGAACACTATGCGCCGATTACTCGGGCCTGGTCCTTATCGGACGGCGAGACGTGACGTCACTATTCTGTTTGAGGAATGATTTCAGTGTATTCCTGTTGGCATAGACAAACTGGTGTTTCAATGCTAAAATGAAAGGGATCACGTGAAATTTCAGCAGTGCATGTCAATCAAATACATTCTGAAGCTTTAAACAAGAGACATTCTATCAATGTAAGCGTCGCGAGAGCGATATGAGAAAACTATGGATATGTCAGGCTGGTACTACAAAATTTTCAAAAAAAAAAAACAAAATTCAAAAGTCATTTATTCAAACTAGGCTGAGAATCAGCACTTTCCGTCAAAATTACATAAGACAGTCCCCCAAAAACGCCCGCCCTTCACCACTTCCTAGTGCTTTTGCTGGGAAGAAGAAGTGGCGCAACAAACTCCCCAGCAGCACAGCTGTCTGTTCAGTTAGAAAAAAAACAAAAACTTGATTCTATACAATAGTATGCAAATAATTTACATTACTCAACACAAAAAATTAAAATAAAATATATTTGCCATAATGACAGCTAGCACACGCCAATATACCAACAAAAACATCGAAATCTAAACTCAAGCGAAAATAAAAACTAAAATTAAAAACGTAAACGGAACTTAGTACCCGAATTATACAGCCTCCAGGCATAAAGGGCGTGCCCGCCTACATATAGCTAATACAGCTGTAACTCGAAGTCACATAATTATGATAAACTAGGACCATCGAAGTAAAAAATAAATCAACAGTTAGGCAAGAATAATATATGATCCACTGTCGAGGTCGCTAGCTAACCACATATTGCAATACTACTCATTAAAAAAAAACATTGTAGTGAGTCGATTATGTCAATAATATGACAATTAAATTAAAATAGATTGACAGAAACTGTCAAAATAAAAAAAAACAATTATATAACTCATATAACCTGTCAGTAGGTAAGCTAATTCTGGAGAAAGAACACAAACATTGTCTTGAGTTAATCACAGCGACCAACTATTTTTATCGTTTAAGTAGTCGATAATAGAATAGTATGCCTTTGAACAAAGGTTTGATTTTACTTTAACTTTAAACTACTACATTTAAAACTACTACTACTACACTTGGAATATTTGACAAATATTTGCGAAATTTTGGCAATGCAAAACGATCCTAACTTGTTTTGAAATAAAATTCACTTTGTAATAGAGATTTCAGGCTAATATTTTTACAAATACAATACACCAATTATAGTACCAGCATCAAGCCCTAGCAAAATGACACGTGATCAATTCCTTACATTTTGGAACTTCGATCATTGCTATCGTTGATATAATGACACTTTATCCCATATTCTTCACACTTTTTTTGACGTTTTTGTGAAAACAGAATTTTTAATAACGCTATAGAAAACTTTTTCCTAGTTTTTGAATTCTTATGTGTCTGTAGAGCTTTATAACATAAGAATAACCATATATGTAATATGTGGGGACTCTGACGAGCAACATTTATGAACATGTCCAATCACCTATTACAGAGCTTACAAGGTGTCAATCACCTATTACTGAAAGCCTTTGTATGTTCAATCAAACATTTATAAAGCTCTTTGTTTTGTGTTCTCAATGTTATGTTTCCTTATGATATATCTTCTATGGGAAAATGTTTTTGGCTGTGCTGTGAATATTTAATTTGTTGAATTAAAAGGATTTAAGTAGAATTATTATTTTGTTTATTTAAACTCGTAGTCTACTGTACTATTACCACCAAGGCTTAACAATGAACATATCTATCTATATATAAATAAAAATGAATTGTTGTTCGTTAGTCTGATTAAAACTCGAGAACGGCTGGGCCGATTTGGATAATTCTTTTTTTGTTTTGTTCGACAGAATACAGGGAAGGTTTAAAAACAAAAAAAATGGGGAAAAAAGGGTAGGGTAGGTGTAGGGTAAGTGTAGGGTAGGTGTAGGGTAGGTGTAGGGTAGGTGTAGGGTAGGTGTAGGGTAGGTGTAGGGTAGGTGTAGGGTAGGTGTAGGGTAGGTGTAGGGTAGGTGTAGGGTAGGTGTAGGGTAGGTGTAGGGTAGGTGTAGGGTAGGTGTAGGGTAGGTGTAGGGTAGGTGTAGGGTAGGTGTAGGGTAGGTGTAGGGTAGGTGTAGGGTAGGTGTAGGGTAGGTGTAGGGTAGGTGTAGGGTAGGTGTAGGGTAGGTGTAGGGTAGGTGTAGGGTAGGTGTAGGGTAGGTGTAGGGTAGGTGTAGGGTAGGTGTAGGGTAGGTGTAGGGTAGGTGTAGGGTAGGTGTAGGGTAGGTGTAGGGTAGGTGTAGGGTAGGTGTAGGGTAGGTGTAGGGTAGGTGTAGGGTAGGTGTAGGGTAGGTGTAGGGTAGGTGTAGGGTAGGTGTAGGGTAGGTGTAGGGTAGGTGTAGGGTAGGTGTAGGGTAGGTGTAGGGTAGGTGTAGGGTAGGTGTAGGGTAGGTGTAGGGTAGGTGTAGGGTAGGTGTAGGGTAGGTGTAGGGTAGGTGTAGGGTAGGTGTAGGGTAGGTGTAGGGTAGGTGTAGGGTAGGTGTAGGGTAGGTGTAGGGTAGGTGTAGGGTAGGTGTAGGGTAGGTGTAGGGTAGGTGTAGGGTAGGTGTAGGGTAGGTGTAGGGTAGGTGTAGGGTAGGTGTAGGGTAGGTGTAGGGTAGGTGTAGGGTAGGTGTAGGGTAGGTGTAGGGTAGGTGTAGGGTAGGTGTAGGGTAGGTGTAGGGTAGGTGTAGGGTAGGTGTAGGGTAGGTGTAGGGTAGGTGTAGGGTAGGTGTAGGGTAGGTGTAGGGTAGGTGTAGGGTAGGTGTAGGGTAGGTGTAGGGTAGGTGTAGGGTAGGTGTAGGGTAGGTGTAGGGTAGGTGTAGGGTAGGTGTAGGGTAGGTGTAGGGTAGGTGTAGGGTAGGTGTAGGGTAGGTGTAGGGTAGGTGTAGGGTAGGTGTAGGGTAGGTGTAGGGTAGGTGTAGGGTAGGTGTAGGGTAGGTGTAGGGTAGGTGTAGGGTAGGTGTAGGGTAGGTGTAGGGTAGGTGTAGGGTAGGTGTAGGGTAGGTGTAGGGTAGGTGTAGGGTAGGTGTAGGGTAGGTGTAGGGTAGGTGTAGGGTAGGTGTAGGGTAGGTGTAGGGTAGGTGTAGGGTAGGTGTAGGGTAGGTGTAGGGTAGGTGTAGGGTAGGTGTAGGGTAGGTGTAGGGTAGGTGTAGGGTAGGTGTAGGGTAGGTGTAGGGTAGGTGTAGGGTAGGTGTAGGGTAGGTGTAGGGTAGGTGTAGGGTAGGTGTAGGGTAGGTGTAGGGTAGGTGTAGGGTAGGTGTAGGGTAGGTGTAGGGTAGGTGTAGGGTAGGTGTAGGGTAGGTGTAGGGTAGGTGTAGGGTAGGTGTAGGGTAGGTGTAGGGTAGGTGTAGGGTAGGTGTAGGGTAGGTGTAGGGTAGGTGTAGGGTAGGTGTAGGGTAGGTGTAGGGTAGGTGTAGGGTAGGTGTAGGGTAGGTGTAGGGTAGGTGTAGGGTAGGTGTAGGGTAGGTGTAGGGTAGGTGTAGGGTAGGTGTAGGGTAGGTGTAGGGTAGGTGTAGGGTAGGTGTAGGGTAGGTGTAGGGTAGGTGTAGGGTAGGTGTAGGGTAGGTGTAGGGTAGGTGTAGGGTAGGTGTAGGGTAGGTGTAGGGTAGGTGTAGGGTAGGTGTAGGGTAGGTGTAGGGTAGGTGTAGGGTAGGTGTAGGGTAGGTGTAGGGTAGGTGTAGGGTAGGTGTAGGGTAGGTGTAGGGTAGGTGTAGGGTAGGTGTAGGGTAGGTGTAGGGTAGGTGTAGGGTAGGTGTAGGGTAGGTGTAGGGTAGGTGTAGGGTAGGTGTAGGGTAGGTGTAGGGTAGGTGTAGGGTAGGTGTAGGGTAGGTGTAGGGTAGGTGTAGGGTAGGTGTAGGGTAGGTGTAGGGTAGGTGTAGGGTAGGTGTAGGGTAGGTGTAGGGTAGGTGTAGGGTAGGTGTAGGGTAGGTGTAGGGTAGGTGTAGGGTAGGTGTAGGGTAGGTGTAGGGTAGGTGTAGGGTAGGTGTAGGGTAGGTGTAGGGTAGGTGTAGGGTAGGTGTAGGGTAGGTGTAGGGTAGGTGTAGGGTAGGTGTAGGGTAGGTGTAGGGTAGGTGTAGGGTAGGTGTAGGGTAGGTGTAGGGTAGGTGTAGGGTAGGTGTAGGGTAGGTGTAGGGTAGGTGTAGGGTAGGTGTAGGGTAGGTGTAGGGTAGGTGTAGGGTAGGTGTAGGGTAGGTGTAGGGTAGGTGTAGGGTAGGTGTAGGGTAGGTGTAGGGTAGGTGTAGGGTAGGTGTAGGGTAGGTGTAGGGTAGGTGTAGGGTAGGTGTAGGGTAGGTGTAGGGTAGGTGTAGGGTAGGTGTAGGGTAGGTGTAGGGTAGGTGTAGGGTAGGTGTAGGGTAGGTGTAGGGTAGGTGTAGGGTAGGTGTAGGGTAGGTGTAGGGTAGGTGTAGGGTAGGTGTAGGGTAGGTGTAGGGTAGGTGTAGGGTAGGTGTCACTTATATTAATTAAAAATGGTATTAAATCAAAACCTCGTAAAGATATAGTAGACCTATCAGTTGAACATAGTGTTGAACTGTCCTGTGTTGAGCTGGATAAGCATGTCATAGTGTGCGTTTACAGACCCCCTAATTATAAGAACTACTCTATATTCGAGTCAGTGATGGAAGATGTTTTGGCAAAACTTGCAATGGGTAATAAACTAATAATTGTCTGTGGTGACTTTAATATTAATATTCTAGAAGATAATTCAGACAGCAGTAGGTTAGTAAATCTCTTTAAATCATTTAATTTGTCACATGTGTTTATGGAACCAACCCGAACTACACTGACTTCTGCTACATGTATTGATAATGTTTTTTGTAGCTGCAACTACTTGGACAAGGCCATTATAAATTATCTGCCTTCGGATCATAGTGGGCTACTGGTAGCCTTTGAGTCCATTATGCTAATAAAACAAGTGCAGATTCAATCAAGACCAATAACATCCGGTAAATTAAATAAATTTAACAGCACTTTAATCAGTAAGTTAAGCAACCAGGACCTCACAGTGAATGATGGTAATATTTTGTATGATGAAGTTTTCTCAGTGGTTCAAAAAGAGTTCAATAACACTTTTAAGAAGAAAACTAAAACTATATGCCCTAAGTTTTTATTCAGTGACTGGGCGACTACAGGACTTAGAAAAAGTAGGGAAAGACTTTACGAGCTATATGGCCTTAAGCCCTGTATTAACACTGAAACGTTTAATAAGTATGTTGCTACTTACTCAAGAATTTTAAAAAATACTTGCAAGGCAGCTAAGGTCTTGTACATTAGCAATAAGGTTAAATTAGCAGAAAATAAAATCAAGACGGTTTGGAAGATTATAAACAATGAAACAAATAGGAATAAAAGAAATAGTAGTGATTACACGCTTGAGACCACACACGGACTTATTAGAGATAACAAAAAAGTTGCGCAAGAATTTGTTAATTTCTTTACCAACATCCCAATTAAAACTACTGAAACTTTAAATTCTTCGCCCTCGCTTGCTTTTGGATTATTAAACGCGAACGTTTCAGCCTGCCCGATTGTATTTAACTTTTCACATATAAACCCCATGACAGTAATAAAAGCTTTTAAGCAAATCAAGATCAAACCGACTGAAGATCTGTGGGGAATGTCCATCAAAGCTTGTACCTCCATAATTCAGACTATAGCGCCGTACTTAGCGTTGATTTTCAATTTGTGTGTGGATCAAGGCGTTTTTCCGGATCTAATGAAATATAGTAAGGTTATACCACTTTTTAAATCCGGGGACAGTAAAGACACAAATAATTATAGACCAGTATCCGTGTTGCCGGTTTTCAGCAAGGTTTTTGAGAGGATAATGCTAAATCAAATGCTCATTCATTTTAATACGAATAACATCTTGCATGATAGACAGTATGGTTTCACCAGAGGACGTTGTACAACTGACGCTGGTGTCGCTCTATTAAAACACATCTTTGATGCGTGGGAAGATTCGCAGGATGCCATAGGTATCTTCTGCGACCTGTCGAAGGCGTTTGATTGCGTTAATCATGAAACATTACTTCTGAAACTTGAGCATTACGGGCTAGGTCAATCAGCGTTAAGTTTGGTTAAATCTTATTTGAATGATAGACAGCAATTAGTTCAAATAAACGGTGTGAATTCGTCCGGGTTAAACGTTAAAATGGGTGTACCCCAGGGCTCAATTTTAGGTCCTTTCTTATTTTTAGTGTACATTAACGACTTACCCCGTTTATTGGAAAACAAACTTAACATGGTGTTATTTGCTGATGACACATCTTTAATTTTTAAAATAAATAGACGTACTTGTCAGGTTGACGACGTAAATAACGCGCTACGGCAGGTTCAGGATTGGTTCACTGCCAATAATTTGGTTTTAAATGGTAAAAAAACCAAGTGCGTAAAATTTTCCTTGCCGAATGTCAAAAGTACTGATTGTGACATTATATTAAACAAGGAGAAGCTAGAATTCGTCGATAAAACGGTTTTCCTGGGGATCACGCTAGACTCGGGGTTGCAATGGGGTCCTCATTTGGTATCCCTTGCGGGGCGGCTGAGTTCGGCGGCTTATGCTGTTGGAAAGATTCGTCGGTTAACGGATGTGGATACCGCCAGACTAGTCTATTTTAGTTATTTTCATAGTATAATGTCTTACGGTATCTTACTATGGGGAAGGGCTGCAGACATTGAGTCAATTTTTATTCTGCAAAAACGAGCCATCAGAGCGATATACAATCTTCGCCGGCGCGATTCTCTAAGGGAACTGTTTAAGGACATTAACATCATGACGGTTCCTTGTCAATATATTTATGAAAACATCATGTACGTGAGAAAGAATTTACATCTTTTTAGTAAAAACGGCGACAGACATGATTATGTTACTAGAAATAGGGACCAATTAGTTCAACCAGGTTTCAGACTGGCTAAAGTAGCCTCATCTTTCATGGGGTACTGTACAAAATGTTACAATAAAATTCCTCCTCACATTCTTGAACTGAATGAGACGAAATTTAAAACTTGCATAAAACGCACACTATGCAGGCTGGCATATTATAAGTTGGGGGATTACATCACTGATAAAAATGCTTGGCTAAATGCTAGTCCAGCTCCACAGCCACTAGGCCGCAAAAACAAGTGATATGCGGAACATTATTGTTTTGAATTATTGTTGGACCTTCTGAAGACTGTATAAGTATATTTGTAATTGTATAAACTCAATTTCATTCATCAAGGTATGTACTTATGTACCTAAATATTGTATTTTTTTTTTAAAAGAGTATGTATGGAGTTTCTTGTGCATTCTTCTCCATTACAAGCTACTTTCCGAATGCACGGTAGAATCAATTATTATTTTAACGTTCAAAAGTGCCGCTTGGTGGCCTACTTGAAATAAAATATCTTTGTCTTTTGTCTTTGGTGTAGGGTAGGTGTAGGGTAGGTGTAGGGTAGGTGTAGGGTAGGTGTAGGGTAGGTGTAGGGTAGGTGTAGGGTAGGTGTAGGGTAGGTGTAGGGTAGGTGTAGGGTAGGTGTAGGGTAGGTGTAGGGTAGGTGTAGGGTAGGTGTAGGGTAGGTGTAGGGTAGGTGTAGGGTAGGTGTAGGGTAGGTGTAGGGTAGGTGTAGGGTAGGTGTAGGGTAGGTGTAGGGTAGGTGTAGGGTAGGTGTAGGGTAGGTGTAGGGTAGGTGTAGGGTAGGTGTAGGGTAGGTGTAGGGTAGGTGTAGGGTAGGTGTAGGGTAGGTGTAGGGTAGGTGTAGGGTAGGTGTAGGGTAGGTGTAGGGTAGGTGTAGGGTAGGTGTAGGGTAGGTGTAGGGTAGGTGTAGGGTAGGTGTAGGGTAGGTGTAGGGTAGGTGTAGGGTAGGTGTAGGGTAGGTGTAGGGTAGGTGTAGGGTAGGTGTAGGGTAGGTGTAGGGTAGGTGTAGGGTAGGTGTAGGGTAGGTGTAGGGTAGGTGTAGGGTAGGTGTAGGGTAGGTGTAGGGTAGGTGTAGGGTAGGTGTAGGGTAGGTGTAGGGTAGGTGTAGGGTAGGTGTAGGGTAGGTGTAGGGTAGGTGTAGGGTAGGTGTAGGGTAGGTGTAGGGTAGGTGTAGGGTAGGTGTAGGGTAGGTGTAGGGTAGGTGTAGGGTAGGTGTAGGGTAGGTGTAGGGTAGGTGTAGGGTAGGTGTAGGGTAGGTGTAGGGTAGGTGTAGGGTAGGTGTAGGGTAGGTGTAGGGTAGGTGTAGGGTAGGTGTAGGGTAGGTGTAGGGTAGGTGTAGGGTAGGTGTAGGGTAGGTGTAGGGTAGGTGTAGGGTAGGTGTAGGGTAGGTGTAGGGTAGGTGTAGGGTAGGTGTAGGGTAGGTGTAGGGTAGGTGTAGGGTAGGTGTAGGGTAGGTGTAGGGTAGGTGTAGGGTAGGTGTAGGGTAGGTGTAGGGTAGGTGTAGGGTAGGTGTAGGGTAGGTGTAGGGTAGGTGTAGGGTAGGTGTAGGGTAGGTGTAGGGTAGGTGTAGGGTAGGTGTAGGGTAGGTGTAGGGTAGGTGTAGGGTAGGTGTAGGGTAGGTGTAGGGTAGGTGTAGGGTAGGTGTAGGGTAGGTGTAGGTTAGGTATAGGGTAGGTGTAGGGTAGGTGTAGGGTAGGTGTAGGGTAGGTGTAGGGTAGGTGTAGGGTAGGTGTAGGGTAGGTGTAGGGTAGGTGTAGGGTAGGTGTAGGGTAGGTGTAGGGTAGGTGTAGGGTAGGTGGAGGGTAGGTGTAGGGTAGGTGTAGGGTAGGTGTAGGGTAGGTGTAGGGTAGGTGTAGGGTAGGTGTTTTTATGGCAAAACAAAGTTTGCCGGGTCAGCTAGTTTAAAATATAATTCTGTCTTTGTAAAACTACTGCACGAAATATATAACGATGTCCCAAATACTGCTAAATGCTTTATGCTAAATACTTTATAAAATTACTGCTAAATGCAATAACCATGTGATGGAATGTGCCCTAAAACTTCAAAGATTCTAATTGCAATGTATTTGGAGTGCAATAAATAGTACCTATTTCATCCACTAAGAAAATACCAACAATTTCACCTGAAATCCTTCTAAACTTCAACCTTGTCTGTTTAACAGCAACTTGAAACACAAATGTATCTGTGCACCGGCTAAGATTTATGTTCCTCTTTGCACTAAGTGAACTCAAATGGAAGGGAGGGAGGGATAGACTGGCACTTACTAGCACAATTCAAAAATGAGGATGGAAACACTCGAGTCGTTATTACGCAAATGGCGACTGTTATCAGTGTGAGCAGAGATATTTTGTGTGTGCATTTGTGAAAATAGTAGGCATGTGAAATAACAGGCAGGGTGAACTTTTGAGAAGAGACGTCTGCGTAAAGACTATTACCCTCTGCATGTTGGCAAGACAAACAAATTGTGTTGATGGGGAGTTCGTTCCACCATTTCTTCTCAGCTAAATACTAAGAAGTGACGGGCGGGGGTATAGGGCAACCGTCTTGTCGTTCGAAAGTGCTGACTTTTGAATTGCATTGAATTTGTAAGCGTTAGGTAAAAAAAAACGAACCATAATTAACTTTAGAGAAAATTACGCTACAGTTTTAGTTTATAGACCAATGTTACAACCGCCGGACGCTTACAATTCATTAATATTGATTGCAGTGACAGAATGGTCCTTTGACCACAGATAATATTACTTTGACATACCTAGCTCGTGCCCACAGAGACTGTAGTGGCTCAGCGGTCATTACTAGAGACGGCATTTGTTCGCGACGAAGCGTCATCAACCATACTAAATGGTTCATAGAAATTGAAGTTTGTATGTGTAGACATGTCTGCTTACCACGGCGCGCCACCTGATACTAAAATGAATTTTAGAGGCACGTTTATATTTATACTAAAATTTTACCTACATTTTTTGAGATAGTAGTATAATGTTTTTAGTGTTTGTCAGTATGTTCAATAGTTCACCCTTAACAGAGTAAAATCATTAGAAAGCATACTGATAAGAGTTATCATAGTAAAAAACATAAATTTCTGTCATACGATACGTCTGTGCTCGACGACGGATTAGTTCCGAATGACCCGTGAGAGGGAACCACACGATATATATAGTTTTGGTGGTTTTTGAAAATATTATAGTAATTAAAATCATGTTTTTAAGGGCTTATCCTATGTACTGGACATGAAATCAGTACATAATAATGAAACTATGTGAAGACCACATAGTTTCTGCTATGTAAATAGGAATATTGACTTGATATCTCAAACACCAAATATATGGTTTTAGGTCATTTTAGGGTATATGGGGGACCTAGACCGAGACAGGAAGCCTATATACACCTCATAGTTAGCGTAGTCTTTTATATAAAGCCCATTTACTTGAGATATCAAGTCAGTATATAATAGAAAAACTACTGTTTATCTGGTTTTTGGCAATCGCTTACGGTTTTAGGTGCCCTAAGTACCTAGAAACATATAGGTGTACTGGTAAAAGTACTACCATTGGAAAGCTTGCTAATAAAAGGGCTTCCAGGCGGTTTCTAGATGGGAAGAATCGCTTGGATAGTCAACGAGATAAGCAGTCGTGAAAAATGTAAACAACGTAAAACGTTGAAATTCGTAGACCCTTCAGGTGGAATAACTCCATGAAGGGAATAGATGTACTCATGGTGTAAGTACTTTCGGATGGCTTGCTAGACTAGCTACCAAGCCATCACTTTGGAGCGAAAATCGCTCAAGTAGTTTAAATACAATTCCAGAAAATAGGTTTCTGGAAATGTAATTTTTAGTCAGTTTTTGGCATTCCCCGGGACTATACACCCCTGGGAATTCCGAAAATAAGGAATTTTTGGGGACCTCCCGATGGCCCGTTAAACGCACCATCGTGTCGTCCCAATCTTATTAGTGTTTTTATATCTAATTTCTCTGATAGCTGGGCGCAAAGAAAGTGACCAGCTATCAAATTTGTACATATCAAGGCACCTTATGTGCATATGACCTAGATAGACTTACATAAACACTAGAAATGTAAAGTGTGGTCTATTGGCTACCAGAATCCCCATAATAGGCGGTGATTGTCTGGTTAGCCTAAGTAGGAAGTCCTAAAGTCGGTGAAATGACTTAGGAATTTATAGATTCGTTACATAAGGGATGATATCCCATAGAAGATTCCCGAAAATAAGCTTTTTCTAGACGTCAACAGACAGCCTGCTATTGGCACCAGCAGGTCAACCCAACCTATAGATATCCTTAGGCTAGGTTAAAAGCTATTAAGGTTTTAACTGGGAAATAAAGGGAATTGTCCTTGTATTTCATGGAAATAGTCTAGGGAAGCTATCAATACCTGGAAATTAGGTATATTGATTAGATACATAGATAGGGGGCGTTACTGTGTTACAGTACGAAGGAATCCAGCTATTGATAGCACCATGGAAGGGGTGCGGTAACCCTATTTACCAAATATGTATAAGGGTTTTTTACATAAATAAAAATTATTTTCGGCGAGAATTTGCGGGGCTCTCAATAATGGCACGATGCGAGGGTATAAAGAACCCCCGGGCCCAAAATAGAATTTGTAGTCATCCAAAGCTAGTCGCTTGTACTTGTCTTAGTAAATAAGAAGTAATTCTTATATAGAATCACGTCTCAGAAATTGTTGAGAGCCCTAGAATCGTGCCGTGTACTGAATAACTTAGTGTTTCATTTAATTCATCAACTTCAACCCTTATGAAGACATCCCTTTTCGATCCTGTCGAGCTGAACCTCGGAACCTGGACACCAGGAGTGCTGATCCAGAAGTAGGCAACCCGGAATCTGGAAATAACTCAAGTACAGCCAACACATCGTTGAATCGTTAGAGTCGATTTGCAACCCTACGTCACTGCTGCAGCTAGGCATCCAAGAACCTTTGTTTTCGTGGTGTGGATGGGGCGTTCAGCGGCAATGGCCAGAAGGTTTACGCCCTTCTTTTCTCGGGGCCAGTGAACACGCTACGTCCTGCACAGCATTGTCTTTTATGCAAAACATTTTTTTTTGTTTTATTTATTGGCTCGCGCTTGATCACTATCACACCTGATGGTAAGCGATGATGTGATCACCAGTGAAGCACGCTTGCCTAGAAGTAACATATTCACAACATACATTTTAACCAATGGTGTCTCCAGTCGTTGTAGACGTAATGCGCGTGCGTTCTGTGCTTTGTGGGCCATACACAGATCATAGAAACAACTGAGGGGCCATACTATGTCATTACGATTCTGTTATGAAAAAAGAACAGTGATATTTATCCTGTATACTGTACAGCCCTCTCTCTCTGTAACACTGATGCGATGGCTTTAACACGTCGTCACAGGGGAAGAGCTCCTAGACACAGAACGTGATCATATCATCTGCTTCAATTCGTAAAGCAATTATAAGCTTATGGATCGCACATTACATCTCATTGATACCGACTGCTCTTGCAATCGTTTTCATCTGCCTAGTAGCGATATCTCACATGGCATGTATGATTGCCACAATCCAGTTACTGGGTTAATCACTTATAAATTACTAGCTTTGCCCGCGACTTCGTTTAAGTAGCATTAGTATACTTCGAATAAAATTACTGGTTCACCATACAAATTTCCAACCCCCTTTCCACCTAAAGTGATTGAGTAACAAACGTACGTCCATCCATCCAAACCTTCGCATTTACAAGATAGGTAAGATAATAATTAATAATATAACTTTGGATATGGATGGATATTAGTATGGATTCTCAATTTTATACAAAGCCTAAAGAAATGGTTTGTGTGTAGGCAATAACCATATTAAATGTATTAAACTGTAGTAAAAAACAACAAAGCCTCAAAATAATATTTGAATAATAAAAATAACACAAAGTTTCCTACCTCATTACCGGCCTATTCATTTATTTTTAACACGCTTTTATTAGCTTGGTATGTATGTATCAATGTAAAGGAATCTTTAAATGTGATTTGCACACCCTCCAAAACGTTGGCTTAATTTGAAAATTGCACACTTATCAAGGACCGATGACAATGCAATAATTTTAATAGTTTGACCCATTATCCTTACCAGGATCTTCAGGATTAGCTATTGAACTAAAAAGTAAAAAAAAATAGTTTAAAAAAACAAAATACACGCTTTCATAGAAAACCAAACGATAAGAACAAAAAAAACAATAAATTTAAATTAAGAATAGGGTCAAAGTCAAAGTCAAAGCACTTTATTTCAAGTAGGCCAGTTACAGGCACTTTTGAATTGTCAAAAGACAAAATAAAATATTACAAAATTATGGTGCTACAGTCCCAGTCACAAGACATAATAACTGTGAAAGTACCGTAGATGCCCATTCCAAGGCGTAGATCTCTATGGAGAAGAACGGGCAAGAAACTCCATGGACACTCTTTTTCAATTAGGTAATTATTACAAATCATTTGTTACATCATTCATGTTGAGATTACACATTATGTGAGAACGATGTAGAAAGTTAAAAGTGTCCATAGTAAATATAAAAAGACAATTCAGAAATAAAATTAGAATCAATTAAAATAAACCATGGCAGCTAAGAGATGACCAGTCCCAACCGACAGCGCCCGTTCACGAACATGACACATGTATCAGCACCATTCAGCTCAACCATTTTGAAGGGAGCTAAATGATCCGACACACGCGCCACCATCGGCGAGACATTTGAGTGGGCATGACATACTCTCAACCACCGGAGTCATTCAAGTCAATAGAAGACGTAGGTATCTAGACAATGATAGCTCTGAAGTACATGGTACTCACACAATGCTGGCTATGCTGCTATATAATACTAGAAAGATTAACTCTATATAATGCAAAGATAGTAGCAATCTTCATCAGCTCCGACAATAACAGTAAACGATACCTACGACAGTCTTACCAAAAAATAAAATTTAAAAAATACACATAAAAACGAAATTAAAAAATAATAATATTTAACCTGACAGCAAGCTAATTTTGGTAAAAGAACACGAACATTGTCTTGAGTTCAACACAGCGACCAACTATGCTTATCATCTAAATAATCATTAATAGAATAGTATGCCTTAGAACAGAGATTAGCTTTTACCTTTGCTTTAAATGCGTTAAATGGCAAATCTAGAAAAGAAGACGGTAACTTGTTGTAAAAAGTTATACCAACCCCAACGAATGAACTATGCACCTTATGAAGTCGATGAAAGGGAGCTCGTAATTTGTCCTTATTTCTGGTGTTAAAGTTGTGAATATCACTATTGTTACTGTACAAATGAATGTTCTGCCTAATATATAAAATGTTGGCGAATATGTACTGAGAAGCCGCTGTGAGAATACCAATCTCTTTAAAAAAATCTCTTAGAGAAACACGCGCACCTAATTGGTAAATGGCACGAACAGCTCGTTTTTGAAGCACAAATATATTTTGAATATCAGCGGCTCTGCCCCACAGTAGAATACCGTAGGACATGATACTGTGAAAATAACTAAAGTAGACCAACCTCGCTGTATCAACGTCAGTGTATTGTCTAACCTTTCTGACGGCGTAGGCGGCCGAGCTAAGCCTACCCGCTAGGCTTGATATATGTGGTGATTAACAAAAAGAAATATTTTGTTGTAGAAAAGCGTGGGGTGCTTTTTGTCAATTGTTATAATATTTTATTGATTGGTAAAAGTAGAGTCATTTTGAAAATATCTTAAAAAACATCCCACGCTTTTTTTTCTGGCACTATTCTTAATTTAAATTTATTGTTTTTTTTTTTATTTGTTTTTCTATAGCGTGTGTTTTCCTTTTTTTTTAAATTATTTTTATTCATCATTTCAGTCAAAAAACGTCCATTGCTGGATATAGACCTACCCTTTAATTTTATTACAAGCTTTTTATTTTATTAACTTGCAAGTTATGTATGTTCGGGTCAAGTCTTGCAACTGAATTCTAAACCAGTTTTCCTAATTTGCACATTTGGTTATGGTGACAATGCACAGTCAGCTAAAAAGTATTTTATTTTTTTTTAAATTTTTGTTAAAAAAAAAATATAATATCCAATGTTTCAGTTTTCAGAAATATACAGAAACACACTTAACAGCTTTATGAATTAAATATAAACACGATTAAACAGATAACATTTACAATAAAAAAAAACAGCAATAAAATAAAACTGTGAATAATCGGCTTTTCAACTAAAATCTGTATATCAATCAATCACCCATGTTCAGCCGACAGTTTTAATTATTTCCAACAAATTGTTATTAATCGTAAAATTAAAGTGTAAATGAATAAACTAATGATGTTAAAATCAACATAGACATGAATATTTCAGTATGCAAAAGAACATTAATTACGCCCCTCTTCCATGAAGATAGAAAGACTACAGAAAAAAATGTTTTAATAATAATATAGTATTTTTTACTAAGAAGACATAGTCCAAAATTATCTGAATTTTAAATAAATTATATGATTAAAAATAAAATATGTGCGCTTAGCTTTTGCTATCAGCATCGCTCGCGACGATTTCTAAAATTATCCCACAGAAAGTCACTACCGGGATAACAGTATCTTAAGGTTTTATCCAGGTCATTGAACCGTGTTTCTTACATTCAAATCTGTTCAGCTGTTTACTCATGATTAAACAAACTCAAACATACCATACACGAATTCCACATATAGAATATTTCTTAGTAGGAAAATTATCAACGTAGTGGTAGCAAGTGCGTCTGGTCATGGGTTCGATCTCAAGTTTGGGTTAAGTGTTGTAGGAATTTACCATAAGAGACCCATTAACAACCAGGAGTTTGAATATGTGGCCGGATGAAGACAATAGGCATGTTAGCAACATGTGGGTGTATTTATTTAATATTTCATGCACAAAACGTATAGAGGCGGACTTAATGCCATAGGCATTTTCTACCAGTCGACCTTTGGGTGATGCCGAGACGAATAGTGGTAGGTGCAATATTGAGAATAAAATCACGATAGTTAATATTTATTCAAATACAAAGATAGAAGTAAATATACTTAATACACGAATATACTTAAACAGATAATTGTAGAAAATTAAAAGGTTGTCTGGTAGATATCGCTGTCAGCGATAAGACCGCCTTTGTACCTGTAGAAATAAGTTTTTATTGAAAATGTGTATAATTTTATGGTGTACAATAAAGTATATTCTATACTATTCTAACGCTGTGACGATACTACTGCCAACTTCTTACGAATGTGCTCGCGAACTTTCACTTTGAATGCTAATCGATTGGGTGCCATCCTGATGTCCTGTATGTAATACCCCTGCTCACTCCTTCGAAAAAGACAAGCGTGACATTATTTCAAGTTATACAATAACATAATCAACGCACGACAAAGTAAACTTAAAGTTTCCCAGCGTGAGTACTTAATCAGTGTATCTGTCAAGCCCACAGACATAAATCTAACTAGATGACGCGATTGTATGTACTTCGCGTTCCAAAAAACGGAGTAAAGTGTGTTTATGTTTTTTGTCCTTTGTATATATTTTTGTGGTGTACAATAAAGAATGTAATAAATAAGTAAATAATAAAGTTACGATCAATCATCATAATCTGAGCTTTTCATTTAGCATTATCGGCACCGGAAACCCACCGAAACCTCTCTCATATTGAGCTGTAAAAAAGAATGTATAGAAAAAGTTGGACGAGGTATTTGAAATGTTTTCTTTCATTGGTATGTAAATTTGTTTTAAAATTATTTGTGAAAAAGTGGCACACTTGGTTTTCATTCAGATGGAGGGACTTGCGTTATCTAGTTAGATCTTTGTCTATGGTCGAGTCACATGTAAAATGCTCGCGAGTCTGAATATCTTCGTTCACAAATTGACAGCAGTTTTAGTTTGATAAATGAATGTGTTCCTGCGTTTTGTTTGGCGGTTTCTTCACTTTAACGTGTTATGTAAAATACAGTTTCTTGTAAGTATTATTTTAAACTAATGTAATTAATTGCAGTTTTTTTTTTATTAAAGAGCTCATCTGAAGAATTCAATCAGTCTGCCTTACCCTTTTTACCCTACTACGGCGAAGCCAAAAGGAAGGATTATAATTTTAGCAGTCTAATGTATGTTTGTATTTACGTATGTTCCTCAGTAGCGTCTAAACTATTCATCCGATTTTGATTGATTGATTTAGATGAATAAGGTGTCCATCGAATCGGTATTATAGACCGGGAAATATAGGTAAAAAAACCGTAGTCGGGTTACAGTTTTTATTTAACTTTTAGTATGGTCGGCTTCTACATTCTCTAACTAGATGCAGATGAATGTCAGTATTTTTAGTGGCACCACTCGGTACGACTGGCTATCAGACTTTTGGGAACCCGTAACCACTGTCAGAGATCGACAATTCTTTTTTATTAATTCAATCAGTTCAGATACCGTGCTTTCTGGGGAACTGAAGGGCTGAAGAGAGAGAGCTCGTCTAGTCTTAGTAGTCTTGACGGTGCTGATGTCTCTATTATATTATGAAAATAGCTCTGTGACAAAGCGAACTTGCTTTTCTTTCGATTAAATTCTGAAACGAATCTTACTTCTAATTGAACGTATCAAAATGCTTAGCGCGCGTTCGCTACTGTTAGGTTTTCTTTGATAAACACATCTTTTATTGGTTAATAATTTAATACGTAATTTTGACATCAAATAATATTAAAAAGTTGTTAAATTGATTACTCTAGAAAAAGAAAATATTCGAATGTCAAATGATGTCACATCTAATGACGGTTGACGCATGGTATAATAATGGTATTCTCTTTACGTGACAGCTGGGTCACGCGATTGGCCCAAGACTACGTCATCAATTGCGTTGCGTTGCGGATCTCAAACTTTTTTAGTGGGGAAAAAGATGAAAATAGTACAATAGGTAATGTTTGTCCTGTATGTTTTTTTTATTTTGTGGTGTACAATAAAGTTTATAATAAATAATAGGTACTCAATTTTTATAATTTTTATTAAATCTACATATTTGATACTTTTTGTATATTTTTACTTTGCTTCTTTTTTAATTGATTGCATATTATGGTTTTATTTAGTTTCCTCACGCGTAGATAGAATGAGATGAGAATGTTAAGATGGATGTGCGAACTGACGAGAATGGATGAAGTGAGAAGAAATGAGTATATTAGAGGAAATTTGAAAGTGGCGCCAGTGACAGAAAAGTGGAAAGAAAACCGTTTGTCCTGGTATGGTCATGTCATGAGGAGGGATGAAATGCATGTTACTAAAAGAGTTATGAATATAAACGTGGGTGGATGGAGATGAGGGGACGGCCAAAGAAAAGCTGGATGGACTGTGTGAGGAGTGATATGAAAGAAAAGGGAGTCAGTGTTGGCGTGACGAAGGACAGTACGGTATGGAAGAAAAATACGTGTTGTGCCGACCCCAAGTGACATGGGGCGAGGGCAGAAAGATGATTATAACTTGTAGATAGGTTCTCGTTTGAACTAAACAGAGTACTACCACATAATGAATTTGAGGATACAAGTTCTTTGTGGCATCATGAACAATCCGAGTCAAATTTGTGAAAATGATTTTTTCACTGTGCAACGTTTGACCGTGGTATTGATTAAATTCTTTATCCATTATATCAACAACCCTGATCAATTCTTTGCAAGGGTAAATCAGTTTACCCCTCGACACAAACAAAAAAACAATCACAGACCCCTACTAATTTTATTTTTATTAGCCTGGGGAAATCATCATGCATGCTATGCTGCCACGGGGAGATAGTGCAGTTATGTGGAACTCCAACCCACTAAAACTCCACGGTGTCCTCCTGTGCCGCATATGGCACCCTAGTAGCCAGGATGGTGGACTAAACGTCACTTTGTTTGTAGTGCCCGTTCAGCGAGCTGTCGTGATTTGAACGTCAAATTTTGTGCGTATACGAATAAATAGTGCTTGAGTAAAGTGTTTTTGGTTGGTGTTTTTACGAAATATAATACGTAAGTACATGAACAACTTAAACTTTTAACATAGTAAGTGTGGAGTTTCTTGACCTTTTTTCTCCATAACAAACTGCCTTTGCGAAAGGCAGTAGAATCAATTACTTCTAACATAAACACTTTAAGTCTTGACATTTAAAAGTACCGTCTAATGACTTAGTAGAAAATAATAGACGGTATAAGTCAAAGCACTTGCTTTGACTTATACCGTCTATTATTTTCTACTCCTTAATTAATCCTTGGAAGCTCTTAACCCAAATAACAGTTTAAATTCATATTTAAATCAAATCATCCCTAGATTCTGTGTAAGAATCTACACTGAAATAGAATAACTAAGTTACAAGTTCGATACAAGAGCGTTTTAAAACTAGGTCAAAAAATATGAAAACCAATGAATGTCACACCAGCCGCCTTCAAAGTAATCCCGAAACATGCACAAAAGAAAATTGTTTCTCTCTTGAAAAGTGGATAAATAAATAAAGTTGAATGGAAATGACGTCGGCTAGACGGTTACTCTGTCTAGCTTACGTCATTTCCAATCAACCTAATAAGATATTTTTTGAAACAAGGTAGTAATATAAAAAAATTACCTTAAAATAAAATTTGTATTATGTTTCCTAAGACGTCCGAAGTCCATATTTTAAAGTAAAATTTTTATATTATGTGTTCCGTTTGACGTCCGAAGTCCATTTATGAGAGATCTGTTTGTTATCTCCTGGTGGCTTGCTTAAAGAAACTAAATGTGATCCTTGTTTGAGTATATTGAAGGAATATTATTGTAATGGTTGGCCAGAACAAAACAAAGTCTCAAAAGAATGTAAAGAGTATTTCAAGTTGAAGGACAGTATTTACTTTGAATCTGGTTTAGCATTTTTAGAAAGCAAAATTATTGTACCTATATCTTTAAAATCATATGTTATTGATTTAGTACACCAAGGTCACCCTGGAATTTCAAAATCAATCAATAAAGCGAGACAATTGTTTTATTGGCCCAGAATGTCTAATGATATTCATTCTTTTGTTATAAAATGTCGTACCTGTGAGAAATTTCGTCCAGCGAACCCTAGAGAAACCTTATTGCCACATAAAATACCTAATCTTAGATATGCTAAAGTTGGTACAGATATACTTGATTTCTCTGGTAAATATTTTCTGGTCATTGTTGACTATTTTTCTCATTGGTTGGAGATAAGACCATTGTTTGATAAAACGTCTAGATCTGTTATTGATGCTTTTCAAGAAGTCTTTACTAGATTTGGATATCCAGAAGAAATTGTATCAGATAATAACCCGTTTAATTCTTTTGAATGTAATGAATATTATAAGGCTAAGGATATAACTTTGACAACAAGTAGTCCACACTATCCAAAGAGCAATGGAATGGCAGAAAAAGCAGTCCATATAAGCAAAAATATACTGAAAAAAGCTCATGAGGATAAGGTGGATTATAGAGACTTTTTGCTTTCCTATAACAATACTCCTTTATCATGTTTGGATGTTTCTCCTTCTCAAATTTTAAATAGTAGAAGAGTTCGTACTCTTATTCCGACAAGTTCAAAAATGTTACAGCCTAGAGTCGTTACAGATGTTCATAAGTTATTATTATTAAAACAGTCGATGAACAAATCTCAGCGTGATCTTTTTGTAAGGAGGAAAGAAATAGAATATATGGTAGGTGATAAAGTTGTTTTTAATACTAATAAGGACAAAATTTGGAGAAAAGGTGAAATTGTAGCTAAGTGTAAAGAACCAAGATCATATCTGATTAAAGGCGAAGGTAAAAATAACTTAATTAGAAGAAATATTGTTAATATTAAAAAGTCATTCAGTAATAATAGTGCAGATTATAAAAGAAATTACTTTTTGGAGGAGAGTTTAGATTTAGAAACAGACAAACATTGTAACAGAGAAAACCATAGTAATATGGGTATTTCACCAAACTATAAATGTAGTAGACAGGATCCAATTCAGAGATATAGAACTTTGTATGAGCATGTACAGCAACATAGAACGCGTAGCGGTAGAAATGTAAAGCCAAGGCAGATTCTCGACTTGTAATAGTCTTAAGGGGAAGGTGATTTATGTATCAAAACATTTAAAAAAAATAAGATGGTCTTGTCTATGAATAAGTCTGTATTTTTTGTGGTTAAGTTTTACGCTCCATTAAATCTTTTTCAAGTAATAAATTTTACATCTTTTAATTATTAAAACAGGTACCATCACAAATATCTGATATTAATCTAACATTATGTAGGTAACAGAATAGGGATGTTGCCAGGGTAGAAAAATTATATTTAGTCCGTCTGTGGGTTTATCAAATAATATTGGATCCGTATTTTTTGCTTTATCAAATAAATAAAAATTGACCAAGATAAAGCGCATCAAGGTTCAGGAGTGTGGGCGTATGACGTCACTTTGTCAGTATAAAGTGTAGCACTCCGTGACGTCACACGATATTTCAACGCACGACGATACACGTCGTTATTTTTTGTTTACGTGGCAATAGAACAATACGTTACCAATATTTTTAGTTTATCTTAATAACGGATTAATTTGTTATTTTTTGTCATTTATCCTATTCTGTAATTATGCTGGTAACCTAGGTATTCACTGTAAAAACTTACGAATCGTAAAATTTGAATTTGAATTTATTGTTTCATTACCTTTCAATTTTAATTTTATAAATGAGAAAAATAAGTGTAAGATTCAACACAACTATTCGATATAACATATTTGTTGGCTTGCTGTACGCTTTGGTACAAACTGTTAGTACAGCAAGCAATTTTTATTAAATAAATAAATATAGGTATGTACTTACATTAAATTCGCAAGTCGTTTTCGGTAACAATTTAATTCATACCAATCGAGGGTTATTCATTTGTATCGAGTCAACCCTATATACCTACGCTTTGGTAAAAGCATCACGTTTCGTTGATCGACGTCGGACTCATATTGCGTCTGGCACGTCGCACCAATAGGCCGTGATAGAGTTTCGGGACTCCTTCAATCTTCGGCCCCGGGCCAAGTTATGACCTGGCGATGTAAAAATGGCCTGACGCCATATTTTTATTATTTTTGGCGTAGACATCGCGTGTATGACTTTTGCAGAAAAGTAGTATGTTTGCTTTTGAAAATTGTATTAAGGAATTAATTAAGATTTATCTATAGCTGTCTTAATTCCGCCATCAAATTACGCCGTCAGGCTTATTCAAACTCGCAAAATATTATACGATATTTTTGATTTTGATAGACTAACACAAACTGTCATTAATCAAAAGCAAAGTTAAACAAGTTGTTCTATTACCTTTAAAAGATCAATAGATCTCCGAACACCCAATTTCAAACCACGGTTTAAATGAGGCTCTAACTTCGACACCCCTTCCCGCTTCCCCGTCACACAATTAACTGAAGAGGGAGACGATAATTTATAGATTTGCCTCCAATTCAAATACTTCTGAATGTTTGACCAACTTTAAATTGGTTTTAATTTGAACGCTGCCCATTTTAAACGAAAACATGGCGGACGCCCAAAGCGCGTTTTTAGGCTCTTGTTTTCATTTTGAAAATGTATTTCTCAAAAATATATTTTTCTACAAATTATATTCTGTTCTAAAATACAGAACTGTTTAAAACCTCGACACCATTTTTTTTTAAACGTGGAAATAACTTTATCGAAATTTTCAGCAACTTTAAGGATCAGGGCATTCTTAAACTAAATATTTTTGAAGAAAATCCTGATCGGATGAATATTTTAAATTAAGTTTAAGAGTTTTGAACTCGAGTTTCCCTTTCTGTATTAAAGAAGATGTCTTTAACCTACTGGGAACTTGTTTAAATTTAACCAAGTGTTGATAATGAGATTTCATTACGATTCTGCTAATCGTAATGAAATCTGGGGGGTGACCATAAGCTCTTAGAGCGGTATCGGTTGACAAATAAGGGATATCAAATAAGGGACAGATCTATTTGACTTGTATACATCTGTCACTTACTCGATCTCAAATTGATACCGCTCTAAGAGCTTATGGTCACCCCCCTGTTGAATAAATAAAAAAAAAAAAGGTAATCCTTGTCTTTGGTATCTCTTGTTTTTATCGTTTTCCAACACCGACTTCCGATAGGAAAGTTATTTTTGCCCTTTTGTCGGTCGGTTAGTTGGTTTATTTGTAAAAAAGTTTTTATTTCTCTCATTTTAGTTGAAGTATCCTATATAGAGCAAAGTCTATAGTAGGGTACCCAAAACACAAAACTCGGTAAACGATTGACAAAATACCTATAACAACTTAATTACCCGACTGCCGAAGGAGGGTAATGTGTTTATCAGTCTATGTATGTATGTATGTCCGTTCTTATGTGGCGTGCTTGAGAACAAATGGCTGATTTTGATGATTCTTACGTCAATCGCTTTGTCTAAACCTTGCTAGTGTCACTGGCTACATTAAATTCGGCAAATAGAAATGGCGGATTTTATTTTCTTCCAATGCCATCGTGTGGGGTAACAAAATAAAGGGTTTTAAGAGGTGATTTCAAAAATATATCACACTTATATGTTTAAATGTACCTTATTTAAAAAAAAATAACTAAAAAGTAATAAATAAAAAAAAGTTTATAAAAAAATCAAACACCCGACTGCTTAAAAAGCGAACTAAAAAGACGTAACCAAGAAGAAAATCATGCTGCAGTCGGAGGATACATCTGGTTTTGGTCAGCCAGCTCGCGAATATGTATGAGCTACTTAATCGAGTAACTTACGCGAGCCGATAGATTATAAAAAAAAAAAAATATCACGATCCGATAAGTAGTTTCAGAGAAATACGTGGACAAACATACATACATACATACATACACTTATGAAATTTGGCACACGTGTTTAGAAGCCGATACAGAGTAACATATGTGAATATCGTGCAATTCCAACAATATTAAATACATACGTGTCGAATTGATTACCTCCTTTTTATGAAATCAGTAAAAAAAACATATGTTAAGAAACTTTATAATCATTGTCGTTATTTGGGTAAGGATTTTTCTAGCAGTGAATGTTTCGACAATAATACCAAGCCGAATGGACTTTTCCAATGAATATTTTCTGTCGACCATTATAACGTTCTGCTGTTATAACATAGTTTCCAAAGTCCAGACATACAAAAATATAATTAAAATTCGACGAACTGTCTAGCCAATATTCCAATTTAATCTAATCAAACAAAAAAACACAAAACAAAAAAGTTTTTTTCCTGAACTTGAATCAGCTATCCATATTTATTGTAGGCCAATTGAAAACCCTAGTCCAAAGTTATTTAACTGGATCAAACAAAATGTGGGGAACAAAGTAAAAATAATTATTTATTAACGAAAAAAAAGCTAAATGCAAAATTTACGTAGATTTAATTTATTTTTTCTATTGATAGGTTCACTTTCAAAACTACATAACGTGGCGGCTGTGCTGCCCGACGTTTATTATCTCCATAAATAATGACTAAAGTTGACTTTTGGTAATTATAACATACATTTGGACATAAGATATAAGTGTCTAATTAATAAAAACATTTTGTCTAAATTTGGTTAGAACTGTGATTTTTGTTTGGCCTAAAGGGCAAGATCGCTGTCGGTCAGCACTGACCGCGTTGGCGTTCAACGTGTTAAGTGTGTATGTATTTTTATATCTATTATTTAGCATATGTATGTGTTTGTGTTTCTAGTAAGTATTATTTTATCTATATTATGCACATTGTTGGTATTGTCGCACCACTGACAACCCCATGTCATGTCCAGATAATCTCTGTCCATTCCAGGTTGCCTGGAAGAGATCGCGGTATGCGATAAGGCCGTTGTTTGTTTATAGTTTAGTTTATTTTTTTTGTATTTTATTCTGGTGTATAATATATAAATAAATGGCGACTTAAAAGACGCCAGAGAACTGATGGGTGACATAATACTCTGACAGGGAATTTTACTTATTAGCTCTGTACGTACCATGAAAGTATGCTGATATGCGCCCGATCTCCATGCTTACCTACTCATTTGTAAAAATGCCATCATTATTATTATTTCCTTTATTAATCAGTTTTCTTATTATTTACATTTTTAAATATTTTTATAAAATAAATTAAAAAACAAAAACATTTAAACATATAAAAAATAGAGGCCCACCGGTATCGGGAACAGGGTCCAAGCTACCGGCGGTCAGGGCTCCAGAGAGAGGAACCTCCTAACTATACGAGCCGTGTCCAGCAGTACTGCTTTCTGGATCAGGCCCTTGACCCAGCCGCCTAACGAGAGCCTTCTAAGATGTTGGTCGAGGCTCGTGGCTATTAAGCCATTGGCTGACACGACTATCGGTACAATGATCGCTGTGTCCACATCCCACATGTCGACAACCTCGCGAGCCAAGTCAAGATACTTGATTTGTTTATCTTTCTCGGCTTTCACGAGGTTCCCGTCATGCGGGACAGTTATGTCAACAATCATTGCACGCCTCTCGATTCGGTCCACCACCACTATATCAGGTTTGTTAGCGATAATAGTCCTGTCAGTGATGATGGACCGATCCCAGTACAATGTGATATTGCCATTTTCGAGAACTGGGTCGGGCACATACCTGTAGTACGGTACCTCCGATGCCACAAGAGTGTATTTCAGAGCAAGTTGCTGGTGGATGATCCTGGCTACAAGGTTGTGCCTATGCAAATACTCTTCGTTAGCTAGACGAGAACATCCAGAGATAATGTGGCGGATCGATTCACCCGGGCGGTGACATGCCCGACAGATGTCAACCGTGCCATCCTTCACAATAAATCTCCGGTAGTTATTCGTCATGATAACTTCGTCCATAATTGCACAGACAAAACCTTCGGTTTCCCCAAAGAGGTCACCGAAACGCAGCCAGGCTACGGACGCTGCTTGGTCTACATCAGACCCATGTAGGGCCCGGAAAAAGCGTCCGTGAAGCTCCTTACTCTGCCATACTTCCCTACGGTCGTTAGTTTCAAGCACTACAGGCTTGCGCCAGTTCTCATTCGCCATGGAGAGCGGGGTGAGTCCCTTGTCCACTGCTACTACATCTCGATGCATACCTACGTCGGTGTGTAGAAAATATTCCCTGAGATTGCATATCTCGCGGTTGTGGAGGTTTTTGGCATTTAAAAAGCCTCGGCCTCCACACTTCCGCGGGATATACAATCTCATGACTGACGATCGTGGGTGATGCATTCGATTTGCAGTCAGCAGTGTACGGACCCGCCTATCCAGGGCGTCGAGTTCCGTTTGAGTCCATTTGAGTATGCCGAAAGAGTACATCAATACCGGCATGACCCAACCGTTGAAGGCGCGCACCTTGTTTCCGCCTGAAAGAAGGCTATTGAATACCTTTTTCAGGCGGCCAAAGAAGCGTTCCCTCAACGATTGCTTCATGTCAGTAGTGCTGATACCTAACGCTTCCGACATACCCAAATACTTATAGGTTTCGTTTGGAGAGAGGGATCTCAGGTTTATGGAATCCGCGAGTTGAATTCCTACGGATTCCACAATCTCCCCTCGCTTTACATGCATGACCGCACATTTGTCCACACCAAACTCCATCCTGATGGCGTTACTAAAAGTTTCAGTTACTTTCAGTAGCTCCATCAGCTGAAGATTGCTGGGGGCAAAGAGCTTCAGATCATCCATGTAAAGGAGGTGAGATATAACCTGACCACCTCTCTTCAACCGATAGCCTAGCCCTAAATTCTCCAGCAGCATGCTTAGAGGATTCAGGGCTAGGCAAAACCAAAGTGGACTCAAACTATCGCCCTGGAATATACCTCGCTCGATCCTTACAGGTTCGCTATTCCTCTGGATATTTCGACATCCTGGATAGCGAAGGACTGTGCTCCATTGCCCCATACACGACATCAGGAAGGTGCGTAGAGTTGTATCTATTTTATACAATTCTAGCACCCTCATGAGCCATGTATGAGGCACCGAGTCATAGGCCTTCTTATAATCTATCCAACATGTCGACAGATCCTTTCGGGAACGCCGAACCCGCCTTATTATTATTATTATTATTATTTGGTTAGACACACTAGCAGCTAATTAGCTGATGCGTGTGTATCAAATAGCTTGGAGATATTTAATCTATCCAGTTGATTCTTGAAGCAGTTCAGTGAGGGAGCCGTCACAACATTTTCTGGGAGTCTATTCCATGCAGTTACAACTCTGTTAGATAGGAATTGCTTCAAAGGCTTTTTTTTAGACGAATTTTCCCATAACTTTAGGGAATGCCCACGCAGATGTTTGTTGGCATTCAGAGTGTAAAGGTCTTGAAGGCTGGGCACTTCGTAGTGTTCCGTTAGTATTTTGTACGTCTCAATGAGCCTACCCCTTTGTCTACGCTGTTCCAGTGTGATAAGGCCAAGGTCTTTGAGGCGCTGTTCGTAAGGTAGATTACGCATGGTGCGGACCATCTTGGTTGCCCTTCTTTGTACATTATCAAGTAGAGTAATGTCTTTTTTGAAATATGGGTCCCAGATGACATTAGCATATTCCAAGAGAGGTCTTATGTAAGTCTTGTACAACTTGACAAACGTCTTAGGCGTCAGGCACTTGAATGCCTTGCGTATGATGTAAAGTTTTGAATTGGCTCTTTTGGCAATACTAGATATGTGTGCTTCCCATTTTAGGTCGTTAGATATAATAACACCTAGATCTTTCTGCGATTCGACAGACGAGAGTTTATGGAGTCCGAGACGATAAGTTTTTCGTGGATTGTTTTTACCTATGTGTAAGATGGTACATTTGTCAACATTCAGCGTCAACAACCACATCATCATCATCATTCTACCGAAATGCTAATTCTACTGTCTATTTCTGGACCCCAAGCATTGCCACAATGACAGGTAGGTAGGTACAGTATCGAATACAAGGAGCAGCGCATGAAACACCGTGTTTAGCTCGAAATCGAAACCGAGTTGTCGGCATCAATACCCACGATTGAACATGTCAGTGTATTGTGACGATTTTTGGATGAATATTGTGTGCCCAGTTGTTTACCACACACCAAGTCAAATCGAGTTAATGACCAAGTCACTAACGTTGGGCGTTTTCATGATCAACTTGTATCAGCGTTACCTATTTGAAAAATATGATAAACATCTAGCTAACAGAAGAATGCTTATTCTTCTTGTTTTTTTATCAATTCGGCAAGAGTTCTGTATGTTATAAAGGGTCATACCACATTAGTGAAGATGACTGTCCAGGGTGTGTCTGACGCGCTTATTATTGTCAACCCTCAAGAAGTCTCTTTCTTTGCACCCAAACAATGCTCAAAACATAAAACAAAACCACAAAAAACGCTCACAAAATCTTCTATGTTTCCAACTCATGAAAAGCAAAGTCACTTCAAAGTAATCAATCATTAGAGCCACGTCAATTTTCAATTAAGTAAAAACAAAAAGTAAGGTGAGGACCTTCACTTTAATAGATTTGAGCGAACATTACCATCATAATAGCGACTGAAGACCCTCGTTTATAAGGTCCGAGTATAATAGTGATAATTTAATGTCACGTTGATATGAAACGATGTAATGGGTGTCTGACCGTAGCGTATGTCATTGTACGGATGGCAAAAGAAATGTTTGCGCAGGTAAATATTGTAGGTAGCGCCATCGATCAACTGTCGTTTTGTGAGTATGTTGAACGAACATGACACTGAGGCATTGTTATCGTTTAGGAGCAATATCATCTGTACATCGTTCCTCTATTACAGTTCAAGTGAAGTAAACATGTGTGTAAATATGAGTAAGTACAAATGCTTCAACCACTTTTTGTCTCTTTCATAAGTAAACGGTCGCAAATTAGACTATTTAAGAGGAAATGCGGGCGCTGACATCCGACTGAATTTCATAAGTAAAACCTCATAAGTCGAGGTTTGACTATCGCCTATTTACTCTTTCAATATTATTCCAATTTAAAAGATATTAGACAAACTGAAAAAGAAAGATATACACTGTGCCCATGTTTTCCTATTTGATAATACATAACCTTTAGAAGCAAATTTAAAAAAATATACATTTCCTCATAAGATTTGTTTATTAAAGCTTTATGCACAAGTACAAAGGCGTACTTAATACCTTAGGCATGTTCTACCAGCCAACCTTAGGGTGGAGCAGAGATAAAATATGGCAGGTGCAACTAATGAAAGAAAAAAAAAGAAATTTACTGAACTTGCTGAAACTGATTTCATAACTGAGCTATTTGTACGAGTATTTTGGGTGTCGGTCCTCAAACAAGGAACGTTATTACATTGCTTGATGACCGAAATAACTTGTTGCGATTCACAGACACAGTTTCTGGTCTTTACGTGATCACTTAGCATCTCACATGGGTTTCTAGATATAGATATTAGACCATAATTTGGTTTGTATCTGAGTAATCATCATCTTCCCGCCCTTGTCCCATGTTACTTGGTAGAACAAGTGTTCTTCTTATATTCTCCCTTGGCTCCTGTTACGCTTGCATTCCATTGCTTTTCTTTCATAGCACACTCCATGCACCTTTTCTCATCTGAATGCTACATCATAATCATCATCATCATTAGCCTTTTAATGATACCACTGGTGGGATACAGACCCTCCTCACACTGAGGGAGTGGGCTATAATCCACCACGTAGGCCCAGTGCGGATTGGTAGGTGACACATGTCTTTGAGTTTTTGTTTCTAGTACATGCCGGCAGGCACGTATCCAGACTTTTGGTTCGGGGGGGGGGGGGACAAACATTGAAACAACCATGTCTAAATTATGGAAATTTTAGACACGTGTGACAAAATTTTCTTTCCTACCATTAACAGGCTATTATATATTCTGACCGCCTTTCCGGTTTCAACGACATATTCTGTAGGGCAGTCATTTTCATGCCTAAAGAGAATAAAATCCTTTTTAAGGAATAGAATGGCGGGTGAGAGGCCTACTGATCTCGCTCTATTGTCTATTCATTCTGCTTTGGCGCCAGATCCTGATATGGTACTAGACGTAATGGCTGCCAGTGGAAACAGAAAATACTTATATAATACTTATATATAAATATAAAATACTTATATCTTAAGTGTGTGACTAAAGTCGGACGGTACTTCTTTAAGTTATTAAAAATTATAGTACAGTGATAGCGATTTTTCAGATCAAGATCTATCTATATTTTTATTTTACCTACTTATTGAAAGAACACGCAAGCGAATGAATAAACAAAGTCAGATTTCGGGGGGGGGGATAAATCCCAACTACCCCCCCCTCTGTATACGTGCCTGCATGCCGGTTTCCTCACGATGTTTTCTTCACCGTTTTTAGAGCAGTGGTGATGAAATAAATTATACAAAATAAAGCACGTGCTGAGTTCGAACCCACGACCTACAACTAGTAAGTCAGAGCCGTAACCACTGGGCCAACACTGCTCTCAAGACTTAATGCTACAGTACAGTGAAATACAAATTAATTGGCTGAACACTAAACTGTTCTGCCATGTGTACTAAAGGTGCTTACTTATGATGTAATAGGCGAAAGACGCGCAGGTATCTAGAATTAATGTGGGTTGCGTAGACAGTGACTTAGCAATAATATGTGGAATATAATTTATTATTTTGAGATATTGGTAGATAAAGGTACGTGGTCGATCTTTATGTAGGATACTTATTGTTGGTGTAGATGAGCTCGTGGCTAAATAATAACAGCCGCATGGGTCGATCATCAAGGTTAAGCCACGCTTGACGAGGTCGGTCCGTGGATGGGTGACCATTTCAACATACCGAGTTTCCTCCATGCCTCGGAAAGCACATTAAGCCGTTGGTCCCGGCTGTCATTTGAAGATCTTTGACAGTCGTTACGGGTAGTCAGAAGCTTGAGATCTGACAACAGTCTTGCAAAGGGGTACCGTGTTACCCAGTTACTGGGTTGTGGAGGTCAGATAGGCAGTCGCTCCATGTAAAACACTGGTGCTTAGTTGAATCCGGTAAGACTGGAAGCCGACCCCAATATAGTTGGGCAAAGGCTAGGCAGATGATGACTTATTGTTGGTGCATGATAGTGTAAATCTTGGCAGCATCTTAACTAATGAAAAGTTGAGTTCTTAGTTCTCAGAAAAAAATTGCTGTTAACCATTTTTGATAACCTTTTCCTGTACTTTAATATTAACTGTAACTTTGCTTGTGTTTATTATCTTACTTTCTCATAGCCAAAAATACTTTAAAGGTGATAAACATACATATACCATAACTCGCGTTACTCTATTAATCTTCATAATCATTCTGTACTTTGATCGAGTGAAAGATTGTACATGCAAGCTTTATTATACATTAATGTTTTTTTTCCTGACGGGACACTTATTGCCAAAATACAGGAAATAAGGGTCTCACAGTTTATATTTTGCTTTATTTTGTACATCACTTATCATATTAAACTGTTTCTGTGGGGCATTATGATTAATAAAATTAATTAAAATTCACATTATTTTTTGTACATAAAACAAACATATACAAATACAATAGGACACTACAAAGGCAAGCTTAACCCATAATTGGGTTCTCTGACAGCAAACCTCAGTGTAATAGAGAGATTTACACAATTAAAACTTAAAACAAATGAAAATTTCAATTCTTACTAACTACACAAATACGTGCACAGCACACAATTCATAAAAATAATATATAATATATTTCTAAAATACATGCATATGACAAACATAATTATTATTGTTAACAATTTATTTCCCTAACTGTACATTTCAAGAATTGCAGGTTTTGTATAATGACTTCCAAAAACAGTGAAGAGTGATTTAAAACCTTGATTTGGGTAACAAGTATTATAAAAACTAAAGAATGTTTCTTCCATCGTAACACTTTTTGCCTTAAGACCTTTCCTTAATCAACAGTAACACCAATCATTTTAGAGCCCTATCACACGGCTCACCAGAGCAATTGAGATCTGAGGCATCCTCCAAAAGTTTCCAACTCGAAAGTAATAATAGGAGTGCGTGATGGAAGGATCCACCTTGATTGTATGAGGCATTGAACTAGGAACTTTTCCACTTACCATACTGTTCTCATTGATAAGGTGAACGTGGGTGATAGGCTTAAGGTGCCGATTCCCTTGAGTAGCTGATTTTAAAATGAGAATCACGTCGAAATGGCTCGTCGTAATTCTTTGAAAAAAATATATGTTATGTTAGACTATTTTCTTAATAATTTGATCTATGCAAATTTTGAGTTTTATTTGTATAACATAGTGTAATTCATTTGTAAAGTTATGTCTAAAACAGACAAAAACACGACAATCACACCAAAACCGCTGAGCGTAATGTAATGAAATTGACACCATCTCAAAGACAATTTAATTATCTACATTTTGATCTGAAGCTTTTTTTTTAAAGTCATAGAATAATAAGAAAAGTACAAAAAACTACAAAATTTTGGGTCGCGCGGGTGTGAAACGAGTGCGCGTTTTGTTCCCTCAAGGTCGTTGGCGTTAGTCGGCGTCTTAACTTAAATCAGATTATAAGGAACGAGCCTATGCATGCGAATTCGCCCGCATGAAAGTCGGGAACTTTCCCAAAAGAACATGTACTCGATATAAGAAGTATCCTATGTCCTAATCTAGGACATGGACTACTCGTTTGCTAAGTTTCATTTAAATCCGTACAGCCGTTAAGGCGTGAAAATGTAACAAATAGACAGACAGTATTATAGATAGATTAGTATGGATGTATTGTTTTAATGGTTGAACCAAGTTTGAGAAGATCGTGTGTCGAAATGATCGGGTTTGGGACTGATCTATGTTCGAATATTTTGCAATGAATAAATAAGTATGCAGAAAAATGGAAATATATTTGAATGGAAAGTATTTGATAGAAGGTCTACGCGTGACTTTAAACAAATGATGATGAAAGAGTGAAAAATAAAGTGAGAAAATCGACAATTGTATGAGGTTTTGGAGCAGTTTCACCCGCGATTTAGTCGAAATTATGACACGGGCACGTATAACTGGGCTTAAAGCATCCTTTGTATTAACTCAGTCATATTCTACTCGTTAACCATGATCCCTCCAAAACTGTCCATCCGTTGAGGCGTGATTGATTTAACATTTAATATAGTAGGATAAGAGGGCTATGGTGCATAATATTTCATTGCCAATTCACTGAACAGATATAAAAAAAAAACAAGTTCACCAAAGTTATAGCTACTCAAATACATGTTCAAAACTAACAAAACTTTTTTATTTCTTATCATAAAACCGAGACGAGAGAATATGATCAGTAATCGACATTTTCTACTCCTCTAGTTTGATTTTATTATTAAAAATACCCGTGTAGAGTTGCCAAGGCCAAAAAACAATTGAGGGGGATCCGTAGCAATAAAATTACACTAACATAATCAAAACTTCGTCAGTAAATGGGTGACATTAAAAGAGAAAAGTTTCAGTTTCAAAATAATGGCTCTTAACGATTTGATGATCTCACTGGGATGCCTGATTGTATTTTGTATGTAGGTAGTTTATTGGGTAGCATAAAATGTATGTCACAGAGTCTGAGGCGGAGGAGGAGGTTACAAAAAATATTTCGTCTTTTTAAGATTTAGATGTATGTATCTATACGTCCGTAGATTTGTAGGACTTTTAAAAGAAAAATCAGGGCCCTAATCAATATAACAGTACAAGGAACCAATATAATGTAACAGACAATATGGTGAGAATAAAATAACCGTACATTGTCCGATTGTTAGATTGCCGTCTGTCGCCTGTCAATTTTATTAAACAGGCCCCCAGTCAATTGAGCAGAGTTTCAGCGACAAATTATACCTTTTACTTTTAAAATGTGTCTGTGTTATAAATACACTCTTGAGTATAAAATAAGTAAGTCTTTTCAATAATAAACTGACAGAACTTGTTCAAGAAAATGCTGAAAAATCTGAAAGAAGTGCTGAATATCATTATTTACTGGCTTTTGGCTTAGACTTAGGTCACAATTTTAGATTTTTCTAATTTCCCCCGGGGATCTTTATTTTCTTTCAGGTAAAAAGTGCTCTATTTCAATCTAGACATGAGAATCTCGTTATAAGCCAAGTTTTCATTGGGCGGTGAGTTTAAAAAAAATCCTTTCTATTCAATGTCTAAGGAAAAAAAAAAAATTAATATGCAAAGTTTTCGGGTATTTTGTTCCACCCACTGCTGAGTTTATGCATGGTCCTGTGCGGGTCTTAACCTGCTCCTACCTGCGATCTTCTGAATATCATCCACCAATCTAGCTGTTGGTCTACCGACACGGCTTTTGCCGCTTCTCGGTAAACATTTAGCAAGGGTTCTACTCCACCTACCATTACCACGTCTAGCCAAGCGTACCTCCATTTCAGAGCATCTACTCGTATTCCGACAACTTGGACTTTGATTGAAACCTAATCGATTTCTACGAATGCCGTTACGTTTGTAACCGAGATCCGTTTAAATTCCAGCAAGAGGAACATATGAAGTTACCTTTCTGTGTTGAAAGTTAAATGGCTATTAGCGCCTACTGGCCCATATTAAAATAGAACTAAGGACATTGTTAACACGCTTCTAAAAGTAATATGTCCGCCGCTTAAAACATAAGCTTGGCATAAAATTATACAGACTATTACACTGGCTGCCACCATTACACATTCAATTTAATTTTAATATACCATACCGTTATAAAGCTCCAATAATTTTAACAGAAATAGCTATTCATAGAACCCAAACAAGATATCATAATGTGCGCCGAAGGCTAAAAGGATCGCAATAACTTCAGTAATTAAGTATTTCACAGTAGTAATCTTGTGAAATGGTACAATAACACTTATGTACTGTAGATGGCTATCGGGTGAAATAAATTCCGCAGTGCTATCTATGTAATTAACAGTGCTAGGTCCTTTAATATAGAGCGACCTTCTCTCTCTCTCTGCCTTTTAAGTGCGTTACCCTACGCCCAATGATAGTACACTTACGGCCAGATATTATGGCACAGTAAAAAACTTATATGAAATAAAAGAATATAGAGGTTATAACCACGTATGAGTATAAATAAGATCTATGCTGGGGTTGTGTCGTAAACATCTATTTTTTTTGGTCCTTATCATATCATATTTTGTCATTTGTTAAGCATTTGTCTTGTATATTGTCTAGGGATATTTGAGGTGAAGGAATAGAGGTTGCTGCATGACTACAGCAGAATAATAATCGCCTCATTAATAACCTCCAAGATTCAGGTTCCTGTCCTTCATCCCTACTTACCTAGTGACCTATTTTTTGGCAAATTATGTTGGGTGACAAGCAATATTTTTACAGGTCAATGTATATTTAAACAATGTCGGTTGGCACAGAAATATTCTCCATTTACAGAAATTGCCTGAGAATAATAGAAACCAATTGCATTGGGTGAGTGAATCAACATTTACAGCCTCTGTCATGTGCAAATAGTTGTTATTGAGGGACGATGGTTTCATATTTTTAGGAGACGTGGTTGGAGGAGTGGAGAGTTGGAGCTGGATACATCACCATACCGTGAGTTCAATCTACATTCGTTTTTGTCTTCGTTGCAGAGTACCTAAACTATATAAACTTGGAGCTGGGGTTCTAGACAAAGGCGACGTCCTAATTGGGTAAGATTGTATGAGCAAACTAAGCGATTTCGTTGCACAAACAGGGTGGGTGACCATAAGCTCTCAGACAGGGTATCAATTTGAGATCGATATAGGGACAGATGTATCTGACGTGTATACATCTGTCACTTACTCGATATCAAATTGATACCGCTCTAAGAGCTTATGGTCACCCCCCAGATTAAACACACATATCTTTAGTGTGTCCTAATTGAAGCTTGCACGTCATCGCGTGAGCAAAGGGACACATTTTAATCGCGCGAAGAAATCACATGGTTTGTTCGTACGATCATTAGCCAGTTAGGACGACGCTGAAGTGTAATTTCATTAGCGATGGCGATGGTTGAAATGCCAAAATGTAAGGGATTGATGTCATGAGACTTTGATAGCGCTTGGTATGCTCACACATTGTTTACAAGCTTTTATTTAACTTGCAATGTATGTATGTAAGTGTGTTCGGGCAAATATTGCAACTGAATTTAAAAGCAGTCAGCATCTTCAACCGATTATGATGAAATTTTGCATTCACGTTTAGTTTGGATGACAATGCATGTTTAACTAAGTGACTTATTCTAAATCCAATATGGCGGACGGCCCAAGATAGCGGACTAGTTAGTTTTTGTGTAATGCCATGATATGGGTATCAAATGAAAAGGTTTGCTAAGAAGAATACGAAAAAAGCTTGTTATAAAAAAAGATTTTTAGTGAATCCCTTTCGTTAAGGTTTCGTAGATAGAATGTCACTTGTTTAGGGCCTCACGAAAACTTAAAAAAAACCCTCCACAAAAAATGGTACGATATTTCTCGGCTGCAAGTGTATAACTTAAAATAATAGCCGACCAAAATTAAATACCCAGTATAGACGTTAACTTGCGTGAAGATTCGTGTTAATGCTAGATTTTAATAAAGCGGCGCATAGTTTTATTATTATGTGCAATAAATGTCAGCCATATTGAAAATTTTATCAAAAATAATGGCGCAACGTGAAATACGAGTATGTCTGGCTTTTCTTTGTTTTAGAGCCGGCCCTGAGAAATGGTGAACGAAAGCTTTTAGGTGATACATAAATCTATTGATATAGGTTATTTTAAGTACTAGGTATCATTCTTTTTGATAAAATTTAATGATGACTGTTTAAAAGTCGTCGATCGAATGAGATTTCAAGAATGTTTCTCACATTCATGTAATGTGTAAGATAGATTAACAGAGGTCACTAGGGAGATTTGATCCTACGGAAGACTTGGTTCATAAAAATAATAAAGCTACTCAGCATCTCAAATTGATTTAAAATAGTAATCGTGGTGGTGTTGGTAATGGTGGTCTACTAAAGTAATAAAGCCGGAGAAGTAGAACTACTAGTAGAGTTAGGTTTAATTTTTCAAATCAACCGAAGTTGTTTAGGGGCTTTATAATTTTGATGTACCAAGTCTCCCGTAGAACCAAGTCAACGCAGTATCCCATAAGCAATGTTTCTAAACTGCAATAGAAATATGTTTCACACGATTATATGGGATTATATATTATATGGGCAAGGTCTTAGCCACTGGGCCACCATGACATAATGAATCAAGTTCAAAATTGCTTGTACAATCACGTACGTACCTACAGCACGTAACGTTTTGGGTATACGTTCATTTGCATCCGCATTTCTCTTGTCGGAGTCAGAGTTTCCTGTGAAGTAGCTATTATTCTTCGGCTCCAAGTTCCAAGTAAACAGATTAACACGATGCAAGTTAACTTGTATAAAAGTGTGACTCTGAGCTGTGTGTCTGATGTCATAATAGGTACTTGAAGCGCCAGCCCTAACCCTTGTTATGGCGATTGTCTTCCAACGCCCTATGGTCGACTGTTTCATTTCAGGCAAATTCTACATTAAAAATCGAATTTTATGTTAAATATAAATAATAATTACAAAGTTTTCATATCAACTTTTATTGCAAATATATCCTTATTGAAAAGAAAAAAATGAGCTGAAAATTGTTTTACTTATTTGACTATTTGCATACTTTTATGCTCAACGCTTTCGTTATAAGATACAGCCATATCCCTATTTCCTGTGTATAAGGCCATTACACAATAATTACCATCCACCATACTTCAATATGGTGCTTGCTATGGCTTGTTCCTTATGGTGTCGGACGTAAAGAATCTCACCATCCCATATCTGTCCGTGGGTGTCGTAAGAGGCGACTATGGGATACACCAGATAATGAAAAGCACAACCAAAAAACGGCCCCGAGTGCTCAGCAGCCCGTCTACCCTCGACTACGGTAGCGGTCGAGGCAATGACGTGGCAAGGGGTACGAAGAATCCCCGGAGTGGACTCGGCAACCCCTATAAACACTGACGACTGGACTTGCAAGCTCATGATGGAGAGGCGTGAGATGACCCTGCAGTTTTCAGACGATGCTTTGAAATACCGGCAGCTTAACAGACGGATCTCAAAGTCCTTGAAAAGCGACCTCCGCCGCTTTAAAACCGAGCGTCTTAAGACGCGATGGAGCGGAATAAGGGCTCCAAGGTCTGTGCAAGAGATCTGACTATTGGGCAGAGCTAACTTATTTATTCATTGGGTAACTCATTTTGTCAAATACAATTACTTTCAAAATCAATGACGAATTTTTGCCGCGTTAAAGTGTTCATTTGTTTTTTTTTTTCAATAAACAGTTTTCCGTTTTAATAAAACCTTTGATAAGTTACCTCCTTGGTTGCCATGTTTCGAAGTAAAATTTCGTTCCATTTTTAAATTACACGTCAGACATGAGTTTTCGATGTAATTTATTTGGGCGCTATACACGACAGATATGGATTTTCATACAACTTTTGCCGGCCGCTGCTCGCATGTATTTCGCCAGTACGAGTACAGCAACTTCGATTTATCTCGAAGAATTTCCAAGCATAAGTGTTTTTATATAAGCTCATGGACAAAAATCCATCGCAGGAGACCAGGGAAAGTGGAAGGAAGTTAGACTGATAATAATATCATATGTGATTTATAATAGTATATTATTTAAAGCGAGGTCCACCCGGTAGATGCTTTGCGACCAAATACAGAGGAACGCGTTCGAGCGAAACAATTAGAACAAGTCACTCGGTCAGGGGATAAACTTCGTCCTGTTGAAATATGCGATAATGTCTACGTCAGAGATTACATCAAAAATAGGGACAAGTGGGTCGAAGGACAGGTCAAAGGGCAGGTGGGGCCGTCATCTTATACAGTCTGCACTAAAAGTAATACGGTGAGAAGGCATATCGATCAAATAATAATTCCAAAAAGTAGTAGCAACCGGTTTTCACTATCTTGCACCTCAGATGGCAATAAACAAATGAACGCAGAGGATTCTGTTACAAATGACATTGTATCGACCCCTGTTACGACTGATGCTCAAGGCTCAAGGCCATAGATGAATCCCGACCAAGTGAAGGATTCTAACGGCTGAATCACGATCGTAGGGAGTGATTCATGATGATTCAAGTGTTAAAATCCTGAGCGACGCGAGTTATTCATAGCCTTCGATATAAATACGTTTTATTCAAGAGTTGCATATTATATTTTATATACACGCATGCTATACGTTTATTGCTACATGCTATATTATTTATACTTTTTTACGATTTGTGCTTTCCCACTATAAGAAAAAAGATTTGCACTCGAAAAACCCCCCAATGGATGTCTAAAGGTATCAGAAGTTGCAGTAAACGGAAAAGAGAAATGTTATGGCAATACAGACGAAAACCTAGTATTGAAAATAAGCAATTACTGAGACAATATTCACGACGGCTAAAAAGAGTTATACAATTGACAAAAAAATCTCAAAACAGTTATGTGATTAATAATGCAGAAAACAAAACTAAAGCTACGTGGAAAGTAATTAATGGATCTAAATTGAACTTTCCGTCTGAGTCTATTGGTCATATACTTGTTAATGATAAAAATATAAATGCTCCTAAAGAAATAGCCACAGCATTTAATGATTATTTTATAGATTCAGCACGTCCTACAGATAATCGAAACAATAATGCTTTATCGTCTATTAGTTATCATCCTAAATCCATATTTATGGCACCAACCGATCCGAACGAAGTATTTAAGATTATTAATTCATTGAAAAATACCAATAGCACAGGTTACGACGTAATTACTACTAAGATACTCAAGTCGGTGTCACATTTGATTGCACCAGTACTTAGTTTTATGATTAACCTTTGCATAGAGCATGGTCATTTTCCAGATTTATTGAAAATTACTGTTATTAGGCCACTTTACAAGAAAGGCGACAAAGCAAATATTGCAAACTATCGTCCTATAGCATTAATACCGATCCTTTCTAAAGTCTTCGAGAGGGTGATTTTTAATTCTCTCTACTCATTTTTTGAAGTAAACAATATACTGGCTGAAGAACAAAATGGTTTCCGGAAAAACAAAAATATTAATAAGGCAATTTATGTATTGATATCTGACATACTCAATAATGTTGACCAAAAAAACCCGATCGCAGCGGTATTCATGGATATGTCCAAAGCATTTGATCACGTGGACCATGAAATACTGCTGGGAAAGTTGGAGCGGTACGGTGTTAGGGGAAATATATTAAGACTAATAAAAAGTTATTTAAGTGGAAGAAGGCAAGTCACTATCATAAATAGGATCTCCTCTACATCTAAGATAGAAGTTGCTCATGAGTCTACAGTAAGATATACTGTGTGTGGTGTACCCCAAGGAAGTGTCCTTGGACCTTTGTTATTTCTCATCTACATTAATGATTTACCAGGATGCATTGAATATCGAACTGTTTTATTTGCCGATGATAGTACACTCATTATCCCATGTAAATATTTGGAATCATTCGAGTATGACATAAATAATTCAATAGATTGCATAATAAATTGGCTACAAAAAAATAAACTAAAAATAAACTTAGACAAAACACAGATCATGCTTTTTCAGCAAAGAACAAGACAGCTGAAATTAAATATATTGTATGCAAACCAAAGAATAGCTGAAACCAATTCTGCTAGATTTCTTGGACTCCAATTGGACAGTAAACTTGACTGGAAGTGTCATGTTGACAATGTTTGTAGGAAACTAAACCAGTACTCATATGCGCTGTATAATTTATCAAAAGTTGTAAATGAATCCATAGTTCTGACAGCGTACAAAGCCTATGTGACATCAACATTACGTTTCGGACTAATATACTGGGGTAACAGTACTGATAAATTAATTGCATTTAGGGCGCAAAAGAAATGTGTACGTGCTATGTTCAGACTAAAAAAGACTGTTATTTGTGCTCCGTTATTTAAAAAATATAATCTTCTTACCCTGCCATGTTTGTACATATATGAGACAGCGGTATTTGTCAAATGTAACCTTCACTTATTTCAAACATTTAGATCTAAACGACGCAAGAACGATATATGTGCTGCTCCACATAACACTGCACTCTATTCAAAAAGTTTTTTGGGAATGGCACCAAAGATCTATAACAAGATGCCTACAGTAATAAAAGTACTGGACGATATAAGTAATTTCAAAAAGGCTCTTTTTAAACTACTGGTAGATAGAACATATTATACAATAGACGAGTTCTTATCTGACAATTTTAATATAATTGTTTAATACGAATTGATTATGTCAGGATGTTGTTGTGTTTGTCTTCTTTACATTGTGACATACTTACTTGACTGATTTGAATTTTAATGTGATGATTTTTGACATGATAGACAAATATTGAATGTAATGTAATAACTTATCTTATTTTATTTTGTTTGTTATTGTATAATTGAATGTATTGATTAATATTATTGTAACATATTGTTTGTACGCCCTGTGGGTAGAATGTAGTGATACCTGTAAAGATATGGCCTAAGCCTGTTAACACCTGTAATTAACGACACCTACATTGACAAATAAATGGATTTGATTTGATTTGATTTGATTTGATATAAATCCTCTATAAAAGTTCTTGAAACAGTTAGCTTATTGCCAACATTAAAACAGCGAGTTTCATAGTAACCATAATATCATCCAAACGGGTGTTATAATGTTGTACTAAATTTCATAATGCAACTCCTTTTTTACTCATCGAACAGCCACATTCTCATGGCATCTTTGTGAATTTAAAAAAAAAACATTGTCATGCACGCGCGTTTCACTACCACAGCGCCGTAATTTAAAAAAAAACGTATTAGAATTTTTGAATTGACGTCGTATCCCGCCATTTTTGTTCAATAATAGAATTGAAAAAAAAAACAAAAAAAGTTGTTTACAACAATGAGTGATACAAGCTTTGATAACACACCACCAGATATTCCGAGTACATCAGGATCAACCAACATTCAGCAAGGTGCAAATATTCAAATGCATTTTAATAATTGTACGATCCAAACTGTAAATAATTATTACAATAAATAATTTTTCTTCCAACTATGCTTTAATTTCATCACAATCACACTAAAAACTCAGTACAAAGCGAGTCTTTATTGCTCTAGAGCAATAAAAATGTTTGAAATTTCATTATTGCACAGTTTTTTTTTTAATCGCACCAAAAGGCGCCAATCTCAATGGATTAGCTCTATTCAGCCAGCCGATATCAATACTTTTTTTTTTACGTACGTATTATTCGTTTCTATCCTACTTGTTCCAAATTTAAAAAATGATTGCTGCTAACTCTGATTTAAAAATGAAAGAAATTTAAAAAAGTGATTTTCGACATCGCCGCGCCCGTGGCCGCGCCCATCTACTTCCCGTGATAACAACTTCATCGTAACAAATCAGCAAGGCCCATCTAACTCGTCTGATAATATTATTCAGTCCCAAGTTAAACAAACAAATATAAATTTTCCCAACAAAACTTAACCTTACGTTTAATAATTGCTCAAGTATAACTTTTAATTTCAATAATTAAACTTCTATTTTAACTGTTTGATATGAGTTTCTTTTATCTACTATTTCTATAGGTAATAGTTGAAAGAAAAGCAGATTATGCACCTCGCCTTAAGTAATTTATATTGCCCTCGTGCCTGTTAGATTAGAGCCCTCGCTAACGCTCGGGCTCTAAATCAGGCACTCGGTGCAAAAATAAATCACTTTGTGCTCGATGCAATAATCTACTAATATTATTACCTATACATAGTTTGTTTGTATTAGATACTCAGTAATTAAACTTTCCATGAATTTACATAGAGTTCTTACAACACTGTACAATACCCTATGGTTTCAGAACCTTTATAGAGGATTGATATCATGGGTGTAGATAAATAACTATTATACCATGACTACGAGAAAAAGAAAGATCCATATGCGATCAATATGTGTTAAGCGTGGCTTAACCTTGATGATCAACCTGTGTGGCTGTAAGTACCTATTTAGCCCCGAGCCTCCCAAGTTAACATTTTCGAAGGATGATAATTCTTCACTATCAAGTCGGTGAAATCACTGGCATACCTAAGTTATACTGCCGCGTCAACGAAAAAGGGCACATCTAAATAATCACAACTTTGGAAAGAGTGTACTAAATTGGCTCAGCAAATTGGACTACGAACAAACAGAAAATCTAGTCACCAGTAACCCAAAAAAATAAAAGGACTGCACTACCAATATATCCACACACACCGTAATTGTAATTCTTACGAGTATATACAAAAACACACCATCATTCACAACACACCACACGGGCTATCATATTGTATCAATTTTTTATATAATTTAGATTTTTGTTGTTTTTTTATATCGTACGTTTCAAAGATAAGTTTTTTTTAATGTTCAAGTAGCGTTGCACCTAGCATATAAACAAACTGTATTATGTAATTAGGAAGGAAACTGTCTCCTGCGATACAGGTTGACTACTTAGTTCAGGAGGCAGAGCCTTTAATGTAACAGTGACAATAGTTTGCAAATAAATGAATTTATTTATTTATCTAACATTTTTTCAAAATTAAGTTATATAGACGTTTGGAATCTGGAAAAAAGGCGTATCTGCCTAATTTATTTCAATTTTTTTTTACGTCTTACATCCAAATTCACATCTGATTACTTACAAAGGCACATTTGACATCATAATCGTAATGTTAAAACTCTATTAAAATGAAAGGTCACATTTGGGTACTTGTGCCTTTTCAATGTAAGTAATAAAGATAGATTAATTTGACTTTTTTATGAAGTTGAAGGGGAAAATCATAGTTTTACTAATACTGGGCAAAGATGAAAAATACTACTAAAATATAATACACTATTCGATAAAAGACCTATTATTTTTAAATATTAAATTCAATATTTTAAAAATACATTCAAAAGGTTTTTTTTTTTATATCTAAAAACTAATTTATCTCGAGATTTACAATTGGTTAGTTGTGCCTGTTTTCGTTCTGACGGCATTATAAGCTAGTACGGTTACAATTTTAAAAATACTACTTAGTTAGCACATCACACATCACATTATCAGCCTATTAATGTTCCCACTGCTGGGACACAGGCCTCCTCTCTGTGAGAGGGAATGGGCCGTAATCCACCACGCGGGCCCAGTGCGGGTTGATGGATGACACAATGTCTTCGAATTTTTGGTTCTAGGACATGCCGGTTTCCTCACGATGTTTTTCTTCGCCGTTTTTTTTTTTTTTTTTTTTTTTTTTATTTATCGATAGGCTCGCGTTTGACCACTATCTCGCCTGATGGTAAGCGATGATGTGGTCGACGGTGAAGCACGCTTGCCTAGAAGTAACCTATTCACTCTTGACTTGAAGACCCCAAGGTTGTAGCTATCAGGAAACAAAGACTCCGGCAGGGAATTCCACTCCTTAGCTGTGCGTACAATGAAAGTATTCGCAAAACGCTTTGTACGTATGGGTGGGATGTCCACCATGTACCGGTGGCGCATTGCCGTGCGTCTTGTTGTCCGGTGATGGAAAGGGCTAGGCGGAATCAAATTGTGCAGTTCCATCGCACACTCCCCGAAATGTAACCGATAAAAAACCGACAGACTGGCCACTTGGCGTCGATGTTCAAGGCTCTGGAGCTTTGAGGCGACCAGTGCATCGTGGCCGATAAGCCTCTTGGCCCGTTTGTCAATCGACTCAAGTGCATCAAGTTGATATTTGGCAGATCCGTCCCAAAGGTGAGAGCAGTACTCCATGCATGACCGAACTTGCGCTTTATACAAGTTGAGCAGCTGTTCAGGCGTGAAGTACCGTCTCACCTTTGCAAGGATCCCCAACTTTTTTGCAGCCAACTGAGCCTTTGCCTCAATGAATGGACCAAAATTGAGGGTCGATGTTAAAGTAACACCAAGAAGGTCGAGATGGTCCGTTATCGGCACGGTTACACCACGGAAAGATGGAGCCGGGTGGAATAGGCTCTTTTTTGCGGAAAAAAGACACGCCTGGGTCTTAGCTGCATTGAAATTGACTAGATTGGCATCGCCCCATTCGGAGACTGCCTCCAAAGACAGATTCAAGCGCTCAACCATGGCCTCCCGGAGAGACCGGATCTCAGTCCCAGTAGCCCGTGCGCCGGACACGTATCTCTCAGCAACCGTGCTGTCGTCTGCGTACCCAAAGGTTCCGGGTTTTAGCAGGTCATTAATGTGCAGCAAAAACAGTGTAGCCGAGAGCACCGACCCCTGAGGGACTCCGGCGTTAATACCTAGCTGACCGGACGAGCAGCCATCGATAACCACTCGGATGGACCTCTCCCTCAGGAAGTCAGCAATCCAGTCACACAGACCACTAGGCAGACCGAAGGAAGGAAGCTTACCAATAAGGCTCTCATGCCAGACCCTGTCGAAAGCCTTCGAGATGTCAAGGGAGACAGCAAGCGCTTCCCCGTGCCTCTCGATGGCCTCACTCCAGACGTGAATGGCATACGCTAGAAGATCCCCAGTTGACCGATTTCGGCGGAAGCCGTATTGGCGGTCACTGAGGATGTCATTGTCTTCTAGGTATGCCAGGAGCTTATTGTTCAGCACACGTTCCATACTCTTACAGAGGATGGACGTTACCGAGATGGGTCTGTAGTTTGCCGGGTCAGCCCGACTACCCTTTTTGGGGACTGGCTGAACGTTAGCTTGCTTCCAAGCCTTCGGCACCTTTCCAGTCACTAACGAAAGGCGATATAGGCGTGTCAGGATCGGAGACAATTCAGGCGCACAAGTTTTCAGTACAATTGCCGGTATCCCGTCGGGGCCACTAGCTTTGTTCACGTCAAGGTTACGCAACACCCTACAGACCTCCCTCTGATGGATGCGAATATCCGACATACTCGTCCCACATCCAACAGGAGACGGAGGGGGCCGCGCGCCATCAGAGTTCAGACGCGAAGATTCCGCAAAAAGGGAGGCAAACAAGTTTGCCTTGTCCTCGGCGGAGTGGGCCAGTGACCCGTCGGGTCGCAGCAGTGGTGGTAGTGAGGGGCGACAGAAGTTTGATTCAACCGACTTAGCCAGGGACCAAAACGCTTTGCTACCAGCAGGGTATGAAGCTAGTTTGTTCCCGATTCTGCTAATATGGTCAAAACGTGCCCTTCGCATCGCCTTTTTGCAGGACTTGGCAGCCCTGTTGAAGGCTCTCTTCTTCTGAGTTACGTCACTCGCTTTGTGCACCCGAGCGTCGACCCATGCTAGGTAAGCCTTGTGTTTAACCGCATTTGCGCGGTTGCACTCAGCACCAAACCATGGTCGATCAACGCCGGAAAGCGCTACGTCAGAGAATGGAATGTAGTACTCCATCCCCTGGCGCAACACATCAGTCACGGCGTCAGCGCATGACGATGGATCTTCCGAAGAGAAGCAAATGGGCTGCCAAGGATAGCATGCGAAAAAAGATCGCATCCCATCCCAATCTGCTGACCTGTACCGCCAAACCCGCCGGGTGCCTTTCGGGCTGGGATCGGGCGGGGAGTAGACGGATACAGACTTCACCAGACAGTGGTCGGAACTACCCAAAGGTGATGAAATCGACACTGAGTATCGGTCTGGATCTGTTGTCAGCAGAAGGTCCAAGCAATTGGCCGTATGCGAATCAACATCCGGCACCCTCGTAGCCCCCTGCACCAGCTGGGTGAGATTAAGCGCCAGCGAAAGATTTCGCATCTCTCGTCCAGCATGGTCAGTGCACTGGTATGGGAAGAGCCACTCCTGATGGTGAGCATTAAAGTCCCCCAGTAACACTAATTGGGCAGAAGGGTACCGTTGCTGGGCCACATCAGCCGCCTCACTCAGGTACTGTGTGATCCTGGTTGTCTCCAGATCACCGCTATGCGATCGGTAGACACAGGCATAGATAATCTTATCCAGACCTGTGTCCACCAGGGCCCATAGCACTGAGTAGTTAGAGTCTTCAAGGTCACGGAGACGCCGATAGCAGATGTCGTCGCGGGCGAACATACATACACCCGCACGTGGCTTGAATTTGTGCTCCAGGGTAAATCCTGGGTAAGATAGGTATGCCACGTCCGACGGACATCCGATCTGCGTCTCCGTAAGGAACAAAAGTGCTGGTTTCTCAGTCTCAAGGTGGTGATGGACTGCGACAAGGTTCGAGTGCAGACCTCGGATGTTACTGAGGTGCACCTTATGTGAGAGTGAGTGCTGCCGCTGTTCAGCTTTTCTCTTTTTGTTCCTTGGCATTATTGCATTTTTGTTTTTAGAGCAGTGGTGATGAAATAATTTACACAAAGTAAAGCGCCTGTCTGGGCTCAAACCCACGACCTACAAGTAAGATTATTACTCATTATAAATTAGGTAATACCTATTATAATGCCGAAAATGTTTTGCTCAAACAACACCTACCTACCCAGATTTAGGATTTTGTTCAGTGGTTTTGGTAACCACGTGAACAAATTATGGTCTAATTATTACCCTATGTATCTCTCTCTCTTGCTCGTTAATTTTCAATGCGTAGCCCGCGGCTATATTGTTTAGACTACCCGCAACAAGCACTTGTGGTCACGCTCTAATTGAGATCCGAATATTGCTTAGTGAATATAGAAATGAGATAACGAGTTTCAGACGTCTATAACCTAAATCTTTGTACTTCTCTTTGCATACACGCAAGTGTATGGTTTGAGTTTTATATGGAGAAGGAGTGCTATTCTATCAGATGGCGATGGTCGAAATGCTAAAATGTAAAGGGTTGATTACGTGACATTTAGATAGTGCTTGTGAAAATGTCTAAAGTGTTATGTACGTACCTGACGCTCTAGACAAGTCGCATTCAATGTCAGCGAAGGCTATAGTCGAAATGTCAATATGTTAAAGAAAGAAAGAAAAATTGTTTATTTGCGCCAGGCACGACGCATACCATAAAAAGCAAAAAAAAATAACATAAATACAATCATTACAAAGTATGCGTCACAACTACGCAAAACGGTCATCGCTCAGCATAATGCTGCGACTCGTGTGCGAGACAGAGCCACAGCGCTGGTTAGGGATCGATCATGATATTTCAATATCGCTTGTCAATCCCATACAATTTTGAATTTACCACAATCGCTATGGCCACGCTTTCGATGATAGAATGTCACTTGTATAGGGCCTCTGATGTACCATATATTTTTCTCAATAAAACACTTTCTAGAATGTAACTTTGCTAGTGCCTCGCTCTGAATTCTGAATTAAGTATTTGTCAACCTTTATTTTAGCCTGAAATCCTGTAATTTGGCACTATAGTAGGGTTTTACACGTTCCAATTCACAAATCGGCCTATAGAATGCTAAAATAGTTTTTTTTTTACTGAATTAAGGTCTAATATCGACCGCTGGCCAATCACTTATACTTAATTAATTAAGTATCGAAGAGATATGAAATGAAAAGGTGTTAGAAAAGCTTATTTTAAGGACCATCCCGATAAAACCAGCTTTTAGATAAGACGAAAAAACGGAAAATACTATCGGAAAATACAGATCATTTTAAGTAAATATTTTGTTTAATTAATAAACTAACTTAAAAGGAGTAGGCGGTGTAAAATATAATTAACTAGAACTTGCCAGCGGCTTCACCCGCGTTTTAGTTTGATATTATTCCCAGGGAACGTACTTCCGAGATGAAAAGTATGCCTACAGTCTAATTCAGGTCTTGATGTTTTTTCAAGCTCTGCGTTTAACAAAAACAAAGAATGACCGCTTTTTCCAAAACTTTCAGAAAGGAAAATGTACTGTAAAATAATCAGTATTAACTTCGGTAATATGCCAACAGAAATTGCGAAGTATTTAAGTAAGCCCGACGCCAATTTTTACACTGGACACAGTTTTAAAAGAACTTAGGCTACAATGTTGGCTGATTCGGGGGCCGATATATTAACTTTAAAGCGACATGGCGAATGGCGTTCTGACACAGTCGCTGAACCATTCATAGAATACTCTTTTCATAGCAAGGCGAAAATCAGTGATAAAATAACGCAAACCATTAATTTGGAGCCAAAGGCAAAAAAGTTTTGCCCCGAACCACAACCATGTACATCTCGTAGCATGAGTTATTTGGTGCCCACTGCTTCCAGTAATTTCTATGATTTGCCTTTGTCGCCGACATTTACACAAGGAGAAAACGAAAGTACTAAAGAAGTGGCAAGCACCAATGTAACACAAACTGTGAATATGCAATCCATGTCGCCTGGAAAATTGTAGGTACATTCACCAATTATTTTAATAATTACATATTTGTTTTTCACTCGCAAATGTGTTGAAGAACACCGTAAAAAACTCGTGAGCTCCGCTCATTTGTACATCATAATATACTATAACGTTTGAATTTTAAAACTACAGTGACGGTTGGTGAGAAATATTGTCAATATGATTTCCTATGAAAATCAATCATATCTTAACATACATAGTTTTGACGCATACAGCATTATAGTATATTTTTCAAAAACTTTTAACAATAAAGTTCAACCGACCGACATGAAAATATTTTATAGCCAAAGTACGTCACATTACAATTCCAAAAAGCCTAAACACGACTAGGATACATTGATTTATTTCGGAGTGCCAGTGCCTACCTTCCGGCATCATCTGATCGAAGTTAACTGATTATGACGAAACAGTACCATCAAACTGATTAGATGCTACTGTTTTCATCATAATTAGTTAACTATACGATGTATACATTATATTCGTGACATACTTATTATTAAGGAGTTCCAGTGGCCATCTGTTTTCTTCTTCATCAGGTCCACTTCACAAAATTATACATTCTGAGTGCAAAATTAAATAAGAATAAGTTTATTTGTTCACTGATACAAATAAAGTCTTAGAGCAGCTATTAAATAATTATCTGGTCTGTAACTATTTAAAGAATCAGTTTGTACCCACGGTGGTCCCCAAACTAGGTAGGACCTGTATCTTGGGTGAAGATTGTTGATGAAAATACCAAAATCGCTATATGTATGGCTATTGGCTACTATTTGGGGAGTTCCCTCGATTTCCATGGGATCCCCTCATCAGATCTTCACTTGGTGACAATGACCACCTCGCGAGTACAAACTTTCAATCAAAAAAAGAATTGTCAAAATCGGTCTATAATTGCTGGAGTAAACGGTAAACATAAAAAATAATACATACAGTCGAACGTAAAACCTCCTCCTTTTTGGAGAGTTGGTTAAAAAGTCAGTTCTTTGACAAAGTTCCCAAGTAGGTACAATGAGATGTAATGTGCGATCCATAAGCTTATAATTGCTTTACGAATTGAAGCAGATGATCGGATCACGTTCTGTGTGCAGGCGCTCTTCCCCTATGACGACGTGTTAAAGCCATCGCATCAGTGTTACAGAGAGAGAGGGCTGTACAGGACGAATAGCACTATCCTTTTTTCATCACGGAATCGTAATGACATAGTATGGCCCACAGAGCACCGAACGCACACGCATCGCGTCGACAACGACTGGAGACACCATTGGTTAAAATTTATGTTGTGAATGGGTCACTTCTAGGCAAGCGTGCTTCACTGACGATCATATCATCGCTTACCATCAGGTGAGATAGTGGTCAAGTGCGAGCCAGTAAAAAAAAACAAAAAAAAATGTTTTGCATAAAAGTTATGACAATGCCGTCTCTAGTAATGACCGCTGAGCTGTTTCGGTCTCTGTGGGCACGACCTAGGTATCTCAAAGTAACATTATCTGTGGTCAAAGGACCATTCTGCCACTGTAATCAATATCAATGAATTGTAAGCGTCCGGCGGTTATAACATCGATCGTTATTAAACGGTCGATCAATCAAATCTAATTTCTATGGCGTGGCATAATGGATGACACTGGTTTCTCGGGAAATTGCTGTAATCACTACATGCCTAGTAATATAAGGAAATAGGGGTTTTAAAGGGCCACATAGCCCAACGGGTTTTTTGCTTGGAAAAACTTTTAAAACTCGTAGATTTTTCAAAAAATATAAAATACCTCTACCTACTGACGGCAGTCTGTCAAACTATTATATCTCCATAAGATTTTCTTATACTTTCCTGTCTATAAACTAAAACTGTAGCGTAATTTTCTCTAAAGTTAATCATGGTTCGTTTTTTTTTTACCTGGCGCTTACAAATTAAATGCAATTCAAACGTCAGCACTTTCGAACGTCAAAATTGACAAAAGACGGTCGCCCTAAACGCCCGCCCGTCTCTTCTTATTATTTATCTGAGAAGAAAGGTTGGAACGAACTCCCCATCAACACAATTTGTTTGTCTTGCCAACATGCAGTGGGTCGCAGACGCAGACGTCTCTTCTCAAAAGTTCACCCTGCCTGTTATTTCACATGGCCACTATTTTCACAAATCCACACACAAAACATCTCTGCTCACACCGATAACAGTCGCCATTTGCGTTATAACGACTCGAGTGTTTCCATCCTCATTTTTGAATTGTGCGAGTAAGTGCCAGTCTATCCCTCCCTCCCTTCCCTCTGAGTTCACTTGGTGCAAAGAGGAACATAAATCTTAGCCGGTGCACAGATACATTTGTGTTTCAAGAAGTTTAAAAGGATTTCAGGTGAAATTGTTGGTATTTTCTAAGTGGATGAAGTAGGTACTAGGTACTATTTATTGCACTCCAAATACATTGCAATTAGAATCTTTGAAGTTGTAGGGCACATTCCATCACATGGTAAATGCATTTAGCAGTAATTTATAAAGTATTTAACATAAAGCATTTAGCAGTATTTGGGACATCGTTATATATTTCGTGCAGTAGTTTCACAAAGACAGAATTATGTTTTAAATATGTTCATTGTTAAGCCTTGGTGGTAATAGTACAGTAGACTACGAGTTTAAATAAACCAAATAATATTTCTACTAAAATCTAGGCTATCGTTGATATTATGACACTTTGTCCCATATTCTTCACACTTTTTGTGACGTTTTTGTGAAAACAGAATTTTTAATTACGCTATAGAAAACTTTTTTCAAATTTTTGAATTCTTATGTGACTGTAGAGCTATATAACATGTCAATAAATAACCATATATGTAATATGTGGGGACTCTTACGAGCAACATTTATGATCATGTCTAATCACCTATTACAGAGCTTACAAGGTAGTACTGAGAGCCTTTGTATGTTCAATCAAACATTTATAAAGCTCTTTGTTTTGTGTTCTCAATGTTATGTTTCCTTATGATATATCTTCTATGGGAAAATGTTTTTGGCTGTGCTGTGAATATTTAATTTGTTGAATTAAAAGGATTTTAGTAGAAATATTATTTGGTTTATTTAAACTCGTAGTCTACTGTACTATTACCACCAAGGCTTAACAATGAACATATTTAAAACATAATTCTGTCTTTGTGAAACTACTGCACGAAATATATAACGATGTCCCAAATACTGCTAAATGCTTTATGTTAAATACTTTATAAATTACTGCTAAATGCATTTACCATGTGATGGAATGTGCCCTTCAACTTCAAAGATTCTAATTGCAATGTATTTGGAGTGCAATAAATAGTACCTAGTACCTACTTCATCCACTTAGAAAATACCAACAATTTCACCTGAAATCCTTTTAAACTTCTTGAAACACAAATGTATCTGTGCACCGGCTAAGATTTATGTTCCTCTTTGCACCAAGTGAACTCAGAGGGAAGGGAGGGAGGGATAGACTGGCACTTACTCGCACAATTCAAAAATGAGGATGGAAACACTCGAGTCGTTATAACGCAAATGGCGACTGTTATCGGTGTGAGCAGAGATGTTTTGTGTGTGGATTTGTGAAAATAGTGGCCATGTGAAATAACAGGCAGGGTGAACTTTTGAGAAGAGACGTCTGCGTCTGCGACCCACTGCATGTTGGCAAGACAAACAAATTGTGTTGATGGGGAGTTCGTTCCAACCTTTCTTCTCAGATAAATAATAAGAAGAGACGGGCGGGCGTTTAGGGCGACCGTCTTTTGTCAATTTTGACGTTCGAAAGTGCTGACGTTTGAATTGCATTTAATTTGTAAGCGCCAGGTAAAAAAAAAACGAACCATGATTAACTTTAGAGAAAATTACGCTACAGTTTTAGTTTATAGACAGGAAAGTATAAGAAAATCTTATGGAGATATAATAGTTTGACAGACTGCCGTCAGTAGGTAGAGGTATTTTATATTTTTTGAAAAATCTACGAGTTTTAAAAGTTTTTCCAAGCAAAAAACCCGTTGGGCTATGTGGCCCTTTAAAACCCCTATTTCCTTATATTACTAGGCATGTAGTGATTACAGCAATTTCCCGAGAAACCAGTGTCATCCATTATGCCACGCCATAGAAATTAGATTTGATTGATCGACCGTTTAATAACGATCGATGTTATAACCGCCGGACGCTTACAATTCATTGATATTGATTACAGTGGCAGAATGGTCCTTTGACCACAGATAATGTTACTTTGAGATACCTAGGTCGTGCCCACAGAGACCGAAACAGCTCAGCGGTCATTACTAGAGACGGCATTGTCATAACTTTTATGCAAAACATTTTTTTTTGTTTTTTTTTACTGGCTCGCACTTGACCACTATCTCACCTGATGGTAAGCGATGATATGATCGTCAGTGAAGCACGCTTGCCTAGAAGTGACCCATTCACAACATAAATTTTAACCAATGGTGTCTCCAGTCGTTGTCGACGCGATGCGTGTGCGTTCGGTGCTCTGTGGGCCATACTATGTCATTACGATTCCGTGATGAAAAAAGGATAGTGCTATTCGTCCTGTACAGCCCTCTCTCTCTGTAACACTGATGCGATGGCTTTAACACGTCGTCATAGGGGAAGAGCGCCTGCACACAGAACGTGATCCGATCATCTGCTTCAATTCGTAAAGCAATTATAAGCTTATGGATCGCACATTACATCTCATTGATAACGACTGCTCTTGCAATCATTTTCATCTTTCTAGTCGCGATATCTCACATGGCATGAATGATTGCCACAATCCAGTTACGGGGTTAATCGATTATAATTTACTAGCTTTGCCCGCGACTTCATTTAAGTAGCATTAGTATACTTCGATTAAAATTATTGGTTCACCATACAAATTTCCAACCCCCTTTCCACCTAAGGTGATTGAGTAACAAACATACATGCATCTATCCAAACCTTCGCATTTATAAGATTAGTAAGATCACATCACATATCATCAGCCTATTAATGTTCCCACTGCTGGGACACAGGTCTCCTCTTTGTGAGAGGGAATGGGCCGTAATCAACCACGCGGGCCCAATGCGGATTGGTGGATGTCACATGTCTTTGAATTTTTGGTTCTAGGACATGCTGGTTTCCTCACGATGTTTTCCTTCACCGTTTTGAGAGCAGTGGTGATGAAATAATTTACACAAAGTAAAGCGCCTACCTGGGCTCGAACCCACGACCTACAACTTGTAAGTCGTGGCCGATACCACTGGGCCACAACTGCTCTTGATTAGTAAGATAATAATTAGTAATATAACTTTGATATGGATGGATGTTAGTATGGATTAGTTTGGATTCTCAATTTTAGACAAAGCCTAAAGAAATGGTTTGTGTGTAGGCAATAGCCATAATAAATGTATTAAATTGTAGTAAAAAACAACCAAGCCTCACAATAACATTTGAATAATAAAAATAACACAAAGGTTCCTACCTCAGTAGTTCAGTACCAGTCGATTCATTTATTTTTAAATCGCTTTTTTAGCTTGGTATATATGTATCTACATCACTATTCTTAATTTTAATTTAGTTATTTTTTTTTTTGTTTGGTTTTCTATAGCGTGTTTTTTCCTTTTTTTTAAATTATTTTATTCATAATTTCAGCCAAAAAACTTCCACTGCTGGATATAAACCTTGCCTTTAATTTTATTACAAGCTTTTTATTAACTTGCAAGTTTAGTATGTTTGGGTCAAATATTGCAACTGAATTTTTAAGCAGTTTTCCTAATTTGCACGTTTGGTTATGGTGACAATACACGGTTAGCTAAAAACATGTTTTTTTTTATTTTAGTTGGAAAAATTATAAAATATCCAATGTTTCAGTTTTCATAAATATACAGAAACACACTTAACAGCTTTATGAATTAAATAGAAACACGATTAAACAGATAACATTTACAATAAAAAAACCGCAATAAATTAAAACTGTGAATAATCGGCTTTTCAACTAAAATCTGTTTATCAATCACCCATGTTCAGCTGACAGTTTTATTTATTTCCAACAAATTGTTATTAATCGTAAAATTAAAGTGTAAATGAATAAACTAATTATGTTAAAATCAACATAGACATGAATATTTCAGTATGCAAAAGAACATTAATTACGCCCCTCTTCCATGAAGATAGGAAGACTACAGAAAAAAATGTTTTAATAATAATATAGTATTTGTTACTAAGAAGACATGATCCGGAATTACGAGTATCTGAATTTTAAATTAATTATATGATTAAATTATTTAAAAATAAAATATGTGCGCTTAGCTTTTGCCATCAGCTTCGCTCGCGACGATTTCTAAAATTATCCCACAGAAACTCACTACCGGGATAACAGTATCTCAAGGTTTCATCCAGGTCATTGAACCGTCTTTCTTACATTCAAATCTGTTCAGCTCATGATTGATTAAACAAACTCAAACATACCATACACGAGTTCCACATTTAGAATACTTCTTAGTAGGAAAATTATCAACGTAGTGGTAGCAAGTGCGTCTGGTCATGGGTTCGATCTCAAGTTTGGGTTAAGTGATGTAGGAATTTAACATAAGAGACTCATTAACAACCAGGAGTTTGAATATGTGCCCGGATGAAGACAATAGGCATGTTAGCAACATGTGGGTGTATTTATTTAATATTTCATGCACAAAACGTACAGAGGCGGACTTAATAGGCATTTTCTACCCGTCGACCTTTGGGTGATGCAGAGACGAATAGTTGTAGGTGCAATATTGAGAATAAAATCACGATAGGTAATATTTATTCAAATACAAAGATATACATTCAAACAATATATACGTACACAAAAAAGTAAATAAACTAAATACACGAATATACTTAAACAGATAATTGTAGAAAATTAACGCTGTGACGATACTACTGCCAACTTCTTACGAATGTGCTCGCGAACTTTGACTTTGAATGCTAATCGATTGGGTGCCATCCTGATGTCCTGTATGTAACACCTCTGCTCACTCCTTCGAAAAAGACAAGCGTGACATTATTTCAAGTTACATAATAACATAATCAACGCATGCCAAAGTAAACTTAAAGTTTTCCAGCGTGAGTACTTAATCAGTGTATCTGTCAAGCCCACAGACATAAATCTACCTAGATGACGCGATTGTATGTACTTGGCGTGCCAAAAAACGGAGCAAAGTGTGTATTATGTTTTTTTGTCCTTTATATATATTTTTGTGGTGTACAATAAAGAACATAATAAATAAATAAATATTTTAAAGTTGTTAAATTGATCTCTCTCTAGAAAAAGAAAATATTCGAATGTCAAATGACGTCACATCTAATGACGGTTGACGTTTCGAGGGGTGAATGTACCGTCACTACGCGTATTGAGTGAGTTGGGTAGTCTGGTCGGGACGAGCGTGGAAGATGGTTGTGTTAACCTAAGTGGATATATTGTACTTAGTTTATGGTAACTTAGTATGAACTGAAAAATAAAGGATATTCAAATTCCAACCTGTGTGTTATTTCTGAATTACCAACTACGTGTGAGTATTATTTATTCTTCAGTATTTTTCTACCCGCTGTCGCATGGCACGGCTTGTTTTGTAATAGCTCTGTTTCCTGTCTAGTGATTCATTACAGTACTGTGATTGGTTGAATGATTTTCAACAGCCAGAGCAAGAGTTGACCGATGATGCAGCGTTCCATTTTCAAGACCAAAGGATCTAAATAACTTAAGGTCGATGATAAACATGATAAGGATGATGATTTTTGTGGTGTACAATAAAGAATATAATAAATAAATAAACCTACTGCTGGGTTAACGCAAATGTCACACGTGTTTGCCCTTATTACCACCAAAATAAACAAGGACAATGGCCCAAAGGCAACAATAAGCCAAAGAAATCCTTAAAATATCCAGACAAAACAGTACACAAATAAGTTCAGCTGCTGAACTCGGCACAGACGAATAAAAATAATGTTCATAATAATAATCGGTTTCTTTTGTCACGGAATAATGACCCGTACGGTATATAATAATTCTAATATTCTCACCTAGGTTACAATGTTGGCAGCACTATTCATTCTGGTTAAGTACCAGATGTAAACAAACAAAGGGACTGGCTTTTTTATTATTATTAGCGGGAGATGTCTGGGAAAATCGGAGTTAGGATTCAGGTTCGACACACCCGACACTAATTTACCCTATCTGTTGTAGCGAAAAGCTACAAGACGTAATAATATTGCCAACACGCCTTTTTTGGATTTGCCAAACTGGCCGGTTACATTATTCGAATTTTCAAATTTCGATTGACAAGAAAACATAAGTTATTGTGAAATGGAGAGAACTGTCCAGCGTGTTATGCGACAGCCGTATGCTCGTGCGCTTAAAGGGATGGGTATATAGAGCAGCCGTCCGACCGGCCATGACATACGGAGCTGAATGCTGGCCACTAAAAAAGCAACACGAAAATCAGTTACACTGCGCAGAGATGAAGATGCTCAGGTGGGCAGGTGGTGTAACTAGACTGGATCATGTCAGAAACACACACATAAGAGGCACCTTTAAAGTGATACCTATCCCAGATAAACTTAAGGAGAACCGTCTGCGGTGGTACGGACACGTTATGAGGCGACAATCCGACCATATGACCAGAAGAGTGCTAGATATCCCCCAAACTAAACCCCGAGGACAAGGAAGACCCCGAATCACATGGATGTCCGTAGTAAATAAGAACCTTAAAGAAGCCAAAATTAACAAAGAGACGATCCAGGACCGAGCTACCTGGAGACGCATGATACGGAGGGCCGACCCCAAGTCAAATGGGAAAGGGCCAGGCAGAGAGAGAAGAAAACATAAGTAAAAATTTCTGATGAAAAAAACCTCATTACTAGAAAAATTGAGGTCGAACTTAGATAGATTAAATGCTCTAAGAGGTAGTCATCATCATCATCATATCAGCCGAAAGACATCCACTGCTGGACATAGGCCTCCCCCAAGCGTCGCCACATTGACCGGTCTCGTGCGTCCCGCAACCAGCGGATCCCCGCAACCTTCACCAGGTCATCGGTCCACCTGGTGGGAGGCCTTCCAACGCAACGTCTACCGGTTCGCGGCCGCCACTCCAGAACCTTTCTGCCCCATCGGCCATCCGTTCTGCGAGCAATGTGCCCTGCCCACTGCCACTTAAGTTTGGCAATTCTTCGGGCTATGTCGGTTACCCTGGTTCTCTTGCGGATCTCTAAATTTCTGATTCGATCACGCAAGGAAACTCCGAGCATAGCCCTCTCCATTGTCCTTTGGGTGACTTTAAGCTTTCTGATGAGGCCCATTGTAAGCGACCACGTCTCAGAGCCATATGTCATCACTGGCAACACACACTGGTCATAGACTTTCGTCTTAAGAGGTAGTATGAACAATAAATTTTTCTTTGGTGAATTTGTAAGCTAAACATTTTAGATTTTTTGTGTGCGATCGCGCCGTCTCGCGAATATAGGGCAGAGCATGTAAGCGCACTTATCAATAATAAACTTATATCAGTTATTAGAAACCAGACTCCAGTTTTTCCCATTGAGGTATTAATGTACTACGCACGTTTTCCCCCGTGCGGGCGAGAGCGAGAGCCCATGTGAGCCAGCAGACCTTATGGTTCCGTATATATTTTTAACGGTCTGGGATGTATAAGGCAGAATCAAACCGTTTGCAACTGCGTTGAGGTTAGCTTCAGATGAGGATATATAGGAGGTAGGCATCTAAAGGCTTTTTACTTTTTTAAAGTTTTTATTTTTTTACATTCTGAACGAAAATGGCAGTTTGCAATAAGTGACATAACTTGCGCCTGCTCTGTGAAAAAATAACGTTTGTATAAAAATTGCATAACCTTCTCAATTCCAAACAAAATAATTATATAATTTTTTACCCGACTACAAGGAAAGAGTTCTTTATGTTTTTCATGCGTATCTTGTACGTTATATTCTTTATTACCTCATATCTTTCAAACCGCTAGATGGATTTATAAAATTAAGACATCGCTAGATACGCCCTGACCACACAATTGTTCTTAGATAAATGACATTTAAAAAAAGATGGCGGACTTTGGGTGCCATATTGTGGGGCTCAAATTCAGGTGGTCAGTCAGCTCGCAAATATGTATCCTCCGGCTGCACAGCATGATTTTCTTCTGGTTTACATCTTTTTAGTTCGCTTCTTAAGCAGTCGGGTTTTTATTATTGAATTACCTTTTTTTAGTTCATGAGCTAATAGAAATTTTAGCAGTAAACGTTTGTTTAATCACGTTCACCATACCAGCAACACGGCACGTTTAATCTATCCTCCTGCACATGACCGCACCCGAAGACAACGGGAAGGAATTTTTTTATGACGTTCCGTTGTCCCCGTCACGGGGACACAGATTACGGGGACAACGGGAATACACCAGCCGACCGTGTGGCGAGTTCGCTTCGGTCTAGTATGACCTATATCAGACTGAATTGAGGCGTCGGACAAATGCGCTGTCCATCCTTATAAGTCAATACTTAAATCATAAATCATTTACTTCTTTGCAAACATGGGTAATTGATACATAGATGTTCCTTTTTACATAATAGAGTCCTCCATATTCTACCGTCGCGTGGGCATGCAAATATTATTCAATTTCAAAATTAAATCAAATTAAAAAATACAATACGAATAAAGATAAATGTCAAATCATGAAAATTATACATGTCAAGTTTAGTTAAATAAAATGTTATGCATAAATGTCGGACTGGTTACGCTAGTAAAAATTATCACAATGATGTCAAAACAAAATATGATCAAAATAATATGTCAATCAGGGTATTTGGTAGCATCTAAAACAATAATAATAAAATAAGTCAAACAGTCAACGATTCGTCATTAAGGAAGTCCTCAACTTTGTTATAACATTTGTCAACTAATATTTCGGTTAGCGCCCTTTTAAATTTTATTACAGTCATATTTTTTATTATATTAGGTACTTTATTATAAATGCGTGGGGCAATACCAAAAAAACTTTTCTGCATTAGCGCAGTTTTACATTTCACATGACACACCTGGTTAAGATATTGAGTCCGTATTGGATTTCTTCGGACTTCCGACAGTTTTTTAAATAATTTTGGATTGTTTTTACAAACAAAGCTGTTTCCAAAATAAATAAGGATGGAAAAGTTAAATTTTTTAAAGATTTAAAATAGGAAAGACAGCTACATCTCTTTTGCATTCTAAATACCAGTTCCATATCGGTAGACTGACCCCAGGAAATAATACCATACCTCAGAACAGAAGCAACTAGTCCATGGTAGGCTGTTAGAAGAGCCTGACAGTTGACCTTTTTTGATAGTTGAAACAGAGCATATGCAGATTTGCTAAGTTTTTTGCAAACAACTTCAATATGAGGTTTCCTCTTTTGGCTTCTGGTCGTGATATTATTTTTACATGTTTATCTAAAAGGAATATTAGCAATAAACAACCCCAAACCTTAACTTTCTCATCGCTCTTATAAAAATAAGAACAAAACCCCTTGAACTCTAAACTATTCAAAACTTAAACTCCAGACAAGTTATACTAAACACGGGATTACTCCCTCTAGGAGCGATATAAGGACTTCCTCTGCTAACCTACAGTTACTCTGGGGCGCAGTTTTCTCGTAAGCTACCAACTTCGATTTCGTAAAGTGTTCTAGAGCGGTGAGGCTGGATGTAGAGTATTTGAGAAAATTGCCCCCAACTGTAGTCTTGTGTAGACGGCGTCTAAAGAAAATGTTTTTTTTTGTAAGGTTTTAGGTATTTTATCTTTTGCTTGTCTGCTGCAAACCTTTTAAAATTTCGAGTGATACACTCCACTACGATGTACCTATCCATGTTTTCAAGATGGCTGAAAACCAATACAAATGAGAACCTGGAAAAACATATTGAGATTAATTGAGATTGAGAATTGCTAATAATAGTTTAAATGCATGCCTACTTCATTATAAATATATAATTATTCAACATTGTTTATTTATAAATCTAGATAGACATAATAAATATTTGCAGCAGTAGAGTGATACAGTTGTAGATGTAGTTTGTAAAAGATAATCTCTAGAAATGCTATAGTCCTTTCGCGTCAAGAAAATAGTGAGTCATCGTTGTCAGCCGGCCCCTCGATCGGATTGCAAGCTTTCTAATTTGTTGCGACCCTATTGGTCGAGAGGCCCGCTTACATCGATGACTCATTAAAAGTAAAAAAAAAAGTATATGTTAAATTAAACCTGATTTTAATATTTAAAGTAATTGTGTTGACTATTATAATACCAATATTAATATTAATTATTCAACGTGGCGACGCTGAGGGGAGGCCTATGCCCAACAGTGGACGTTTTTTGGCTGATATGATGATGATTCCGACATATATAATACCGACTGTGTTCGTAGATGGCACGACTAACCAACCTGACCGCATTTGTTGGACTTGGAATGTAGACAGGATGGTGGGGTAAACGTCATTTAGGTTGTCGTGCCCGTTCGGCGAGCTGTCGTGATTTGGACGTCGAATTATGTGCTTATACGAATAAATAGTGCTGGAGTAAAGTTTTTTTAGATGTGTTTTTACGATATATAATACGTAATACATGAATAACTTAAACTTTTAAAAGACAAGTGTGGAGTTTATTGTCCGTTCTTTTCCATATCAAACTACCTTTGCGAATGTACAGTAGGATCAATTATTTCTAACTTGAAGTAATTTAAGTCTTGACATTTAAAAGTACCGTCTAATGAATTAATAGAAATAAATGACGTGACTTTGACTTGAACTGTCTATTATTTTCTACTCTTTTCTTGGAAGCTCTAAACCCAAATAACAGTTTAAATTCATATTTAAATCAAGTCATCCCTAGATTATGTGTAAGAATCTACACAGGAATAGAATAACTAAGTTACAAGTTCGATACAAAAGCGTTTTAAAAAAATATGAAAACCAATTAATGTCACACCAGCCGCCTTCAAAGTTATCCCGAAACATGAAATGAGGCGACGAGCACAAAAGGAATTGTTTCTGTTTTGAAAATAGGATACTTTCGTAAAACTTTCTTAAATAAAGTTGATTGGACATGACGTCTGCTAGAAGGAGTAAGTAGGTACCTAATAAGATTTTTTTTTGAAACGAGGTAGTAATTTATAAAATGTTGGTCTAAGACGAAGGTAACTGAATAGTAAAGTATTGCGGGGATACAAGTATTAGTTTGTCGGTATTGAGAGCTTGTTACAGGGTGGTTATAATAATAATAAATAACTAACTTACTTGCTTTGAAATACAATCTAGTGGATTCTGAGGTACTGTATTACAAGTATGTGCCCGACCCAGTTCTCGGAAATGACCATGTCACATTGTACTGGGATCGGTCTATCATCACCACACAGTACAGTTTAATTGATCATCACTGATAGGACTGTTGTTGCCAATAAGCCGGATATAGTGGTGATAGACCGATTAGCGCGCCGCAAAATAAAAATCGATGTCACTCCCACATGACGAGAACCTCGTGAAACCTAAGAAAGAGAAACAAGTCAAGTATCTCAACATAGCTCACAAGGTTGTCGACATGTGGAATGTGGATCGATCATTGTGCCGATTGTTGTTACGGCCAACGGCCTAATGGCCAGTAGCCTCGATGACCATCTGTCGAGACTGTCATTACGTGGTTGGACCAAGGGCCTGATACAGAAGGCAGTACTCCTTGATACGGCTCGCATTGTATAGAGGTTACTATCTCTGTAACCCTAACCACCGGTAGCTAGGACCCTGTTCCCGATACCGATGGGCATCTATTTTTTATAGTTTTAAATGTGTTTTAAGTTTTCTTTGTTTAATATTTAAAAATGTAAATAATAATAATAATATGCACAATATAAATTACAAGTTTAGAGTTACAAAACATCATTCATGAATTAAAATTATTACATTGAAGCAAAAGGTTATGTGTTTTAGCTCCGGAGAACCTCCTCACAATGCAAGCCGTATCGAAGAATTGTCTTCTGATCCAATATTTCCTGTATTTCCCTTGATCCAACAGCGCAACGCCAGCATCGACAGGAAGTTATGATTTATTTATTGATTTATCATGACCAAAAGGTCATGATAAATCAATAAATAAATCATAACTTATAATAATATTTGTTTTAAAATTTTATTGTATCCTTATAATTTTGTTAAACATCGTTTGACAAGAGATAATTTATTTTGTATCGAGCCTTTGCTATTGCTTGCGGGACGCCTTCACCCAGCATTGGGAGAACAAAATATACTAAACTACAAAATAGACAGTAGATGCCTAAAATCTCCAATCATATCACATAACTTCATTCATAAAAAATATTTTTTATTCATTAATATAAGAAGGTAAGTATTACCTAACAGACTCGGGTCACAACGATGACATTTTTACCATATTGACATGTAGGTCACCTGAGAATTTCCGATTTTAAAGAAGCTTAAAAATGAAAAACCGACACGTAAGCTTCCCTCACTTTTGTAACCAATAAAAGTTGACATATCGACAAAGATAAGTTCAGGTAAAAACGAAAATTAATGCTATGCTGATTAGCGACTTTATTCAGTTACAATGATAAATTACGCTTATTTTGGTGTAATGGCAGTAAAACAATAAGTCACAGAGCAGTGATGTTACAGAAGTATAATGCTTCGTTTAGCGTCGCGTTGAGCCAATATAATGCATCGTACTCAGTGCGTTGAGCGGTGCGTACGGACCGCAATAAATTCAAACATAATTATAACTTTGTATGAGAGCGTAAACGAAGAAGCGACGCGCCGCCGCGAGACGCCAAACTGCACCTCGCGTCTCCGTAAACTAGGCCTAAGCGTATTCGGGCTTTGGTTTAATAAATAACTTTTTCTAAAACGATGTGGCATTCTATCAATAAACGCGTCGCGATAGGGATTGGTAAAATGTCAATATTGTACTGGATTGGCCAAGCGTTATCGAAATGTCAAATGGACAAACCCTTACAATTTGGCATTTCGTCAATCGCCAACGCCGATAGATTGACAGTTTCTCTAGAGCCTGTGGACGGCCCACGCTCTTTCTCAGAGAGGAGGTGTGTATCCCAACATTGGAGGCGTGTGTCCCAACTTAGCTTAGGCAGTTTTTGTGTAGAGCGCCGCCCGCTGTCACTCAGAACAATTTATCCTGACGCCACTATCTAACTTAGACTCGATGTATCATATTTTCCCCCGAGACTTTACATACTTAGATAGTTCTTGAATTAACATTGGGCATTATATTTATTCATAAGCCTTATTCCAGGTTGTCTCAGCCCAAATTAAATTCGTAACATCATCCCATAGACCTTAATGCCAAATGCGATGTAGGTACCGTAAGTAATTCTCAAAATAATCTAATCAGATTATTTCTGACTGACGGATTACGTTAAGCCTTCTCGGGTTATTAGGTAGGACATCATTCCGCCATTTGATCTTCAAATATGTCCAATTATATCACAGATTAACCAAAATGCTTTCGAAATGTTCTGAGAATAACTAGGTACTTATATAAGTTTACGATAGACCTGAACTACGTAAAAGTTCTATCCTCGAATTCTAGTTAGATAATAAAATTGTCTAGAAACTCCAGTGTCTAAAATAATTATCTGTAAATAAGTAAAAGTAAGTACCTTTTGTGACAAATTACCTTTATGCTTCTTTCAGTTTACGGGGAGTCTATTGAATAGTGTTTCGTACAAAATGTTTTTGGATGAACAATAAACCTGATGTCATGTATTCTACTATGGAACATAATTTTTATGAGGATTTCAAAAACTGAAACACGTATTTATTTTAATTAGATAGTACATCTAAATCTTACTAATATTATTAATGTGAAAGTTTGGATAGATATGTGTGTGGATGTATGTTTGTTACTCAGTCGCATTCCCCAGTCGTAAGCATAACTTTAAAGAGAAATTAACTAATTGTTTGAAGTTGTTAAGTTATGATGAATCTGAAAAACTTATTGTAATAGTAAAATAAAATAATAATAATTGAGCACAAAACACATATTATTTTATAAAGTTGCTAGTTGAGTAAATTTGTTATGTGTAATATTTTACCACTAAATAAGACGGTGATATATATGTCGCATCAAGGCTGGCCGATAGATGCAAACCATCGGGAAGTCAGGATGTATTCCCTTAGGTTAAGACATCGTGTGTGGGCAGGTCGGTGGGTATAATCGTGCAAATGAAATCACATAAGTTATTCGATACACTGGGTTTATTCAAATAGACACAAGTTACATTCCTGCTTACTAATATTACGGATCGACACTGATTCTACGACGTCTTAGCTCTACGGCTGCCAGTACTCAACTGACTCAACTGCTCTATTCTGCACCGCGCTAGTGCTTATAAAAGCGCGCCAATGCGCAGTTGCTCTTGATTGCCGCTAGGGGCGTGCTTGTGATTTGACTTTACGTCCATACTATTGACTAAACCCGACACGGCCATCCTGCGAGACAGGCGTCCTCGTCTGTTCCTAATTGTCAGGTTTTAACAGTGTATCGAATCATGTGGAAATCCTCAATGGATGTCCTCAGCCCTTGGGGAAAGCTGAGGGGTCTGTCAGACTCCTACTGACTAAAACCACATGGTGTTCTCTAGGCCGTAATTCCTCTTGAGAGGAGAGCGTGGAACACACACGTCGCCTTCTCGGGCCTCTCTCAGGTGACAGATCCCCAAATCTATCACCCGCAGGCATCATCTTCTTGTGCTTGCTCCATGCCATCTCATGGTCACCTCGTGTTGCACCACACGTCGTCTTAGTCCACTCCATCCTGGCAATCTCCCATCATACAAGGGATGTTTTTCTGAAAAATACAAAATTTTCAAACAGTATTTGCTCGTCCAATCCTGACTCATACACTAGAGTGAGGAAACATTTTGAAACAATCAAACATGATCATTTAAATCTCTCTGTTCACTATTGCAAGGAACGAGTAAATCTATTTCCAAAGTCATAAATCTCAAATTAAATCAAACAAAAGAAACAATATACCATGTTTCTTATTCACGATTTTGAACCATCACATAGCTCTACTAGCTATCTCATAGCTCTCTTAGCTATCTCAATTGCTCTACTCGCACATCTCCACGATGTCGAGTCAACTCGACTCTCTGAACCTAGACCTTGTTCACACAGATTTAGCACTTACTACTTCATCTACAATCTCAATTGGTACTTGAGCTTTGTGTGTTACCAACACGATCTACGAACAGTAATCAAATTTCAATTTTCGTAATGAGGACTTGACGATTCGAACGTCATCAACATTAACATGGTGACCTCACCACAAGCGAGACTGCGAGTTTACTTTCTTTTAACTTCATGACTCAATAGGAACTTTCTGTAAGGTTCCTAACACAAACATGAATTTTTACACCAGCCATAGTGTCACACAGACTTATAGGTGCCATACAGGCCTACCGTTGCCACACAGGCCAACAGTTGCCATACAGGCCAACAGTTGCCACTTAGGCTCACAGCTGCCACACAACGCTCGGCTACTCCTGACCGAACTAGATTATTGGGTTCGTGAAAATAGGGAAATTTTAGAACCCTACTCTTTAACTAAATCATTACCCTGGGCCATGTACCACTGTCATTCCAAACAAACTTTAAAACTCTACTGCAGCAACAACTGCCAAGCTTATAGAAACCCTCGAGTAAAACCTCCAACGCCATGGCTCTCTAGCCGACCAGCAATTATATTGCTCTCACAACGGTCTCTCGGTCTCTCTCTAGACCCCGACCTCCACCAGAATCCACTGGTACGGTCAAACATAATACGTTTGATAGACTGAATTACTCGACACCTTAAGCTTGCTCATCATTATCAAATCCTTTTGACATCAACATCGACTGGTACATGACCCGCTGGCATCTGCCCTATTAACCTACAGTGTGCATACTTGTAGGTTCCAAGCGTACCTATTTAAAGCTTTCGGTGTATAACGATCACCATCCTGTCGTAATCACCTATCGCGGACTTAATACAGGGCCTATTTAGTTTTCGTATTAGAGTGTCCCACACAACACTATTCATTGGAAAAAGGTCCGACGATCAACAAGTTCAACAACTAAACAAAGTTATTGTAAAAATTCTCTTACTCTTTACCATAATTCAAAGGCAATGCACACTCAACTCATGAAACTTCTTCGTTGACCCATCGCCACATGTTACTCATGAGGTGCAGTCCAAAGTTCTGAGTGTGACAAGTGTACAAGCTATCAGATTTGGTCTCACTACCACTGTCATCAACTATGACGTCTAATTCTCAAGGAACTTTGTGATCGGGGATCCTTCGTACTAGATTCGCTCTTTTTACTCAAAGATATTGAAGCATACAGACTGTTAATATGAGGGGAACAATTATGCCTGATAATATTTGCTGCCTTATACCTCGTGTGAAGGAGCTTCACGAATAAACTCGTGATCATTATCATCTGCCTAGCCTTTTCCCAACTATATTGGGGTCGGCTTCCAGTCTTACCGGATTCAGTTAAGTACCAGTGTTTTACATGGAGCGACTGCTGACCTCCACGACCCAGTAACTGGGTAACACGATACCTCTTGGCTAGACTGGTGTCAGATCTCTAGCTTCTGACTACCCGTAACGACTGTCAAAGATCTTCAAATGACAGCCGGGACCAACGGCTTAACGTGCTATCCGAGGCACGGAAGAAACTCGGTATGTTGAAATGGTCACCCATCCACGGACCGACCTCGTCAAGCGTTGCTTAACCTTGATGATCGACCCGTGCGGCTGTTATTATTTAGCCACGAGCTCATCTTCTTATGGGATATTAAATCCTAAAGTTCGTACTGAACCAAATGTTGAAACTACCGCCAATAGGAAACTCATTAACTACTTTTTTACAAGTGTGTCTTAATTACCTAGTGATAGTGCTAGATGTAATCACGACCAACTCAGTGGTCAAACATGAACACTCATAAATTTTAAAATAGCATCTCTTCACTAGAGAACATTTGACCTCACTATCGAAATAAAATAGAAGCGACTCACCGAGTATTCCATTCGAAACTTGCGAGCGCCCGACTTCACAGCTGTGGTCATAATGTTCGGCTACCACCTGCGTACTGCTAACCTGCCGTTCCTCTTATCCTCTCGGGTGTTGAAACATCAGCCTTCGCATACACCATCTGAACCGCTAGCCTGCAGCAGAGGCTCCACTGCGACGCAATATGGTATCTGAAACGTGAAAAACATTATATAGAGAGTATATGTTCACACAGTTATCTTAACCATACTCGGCTTTGATCGAAATTAACCGGTGCAGCGGTGTAGTAAACTAAACCGGCACAGCAAAATTGGTTACTGTGTACATGAACCACACATTACAGGATCCTAAGTGTCCAGGTAGGTATATGGGCTTTAGAAAATCTAATGCCATAGCGGCAGTGGCATTTTAAGTCGCAATTAACGATGCCACATATAAGGCCCAAACTATCTTAAGACTTTAACCTCAACTTGATAAGAAAAAGCATAGAAACCTCATAATCAGACTCCATTAACTCAAAACTAATAATTTCATTAGGAATTATCATAATTTCCAGAATGATGTATTTGGTACGGCAATTCTACTACATCGCTCTAAAGTCCGAACTATAATAGCTAGCTAAGGACTATTAACAGTGATATCAGAATAACAACTCTTCAGTAACATTAAAACTTGATCAGTGATAACTAAAAAGAGATTACGACCCGTCACGGGCCGCTCCGACGATCCACTGACCGCCATACCGTACACAAAATCAGAATTTTGAAAAATGGACACTCTTGGCCATAGTCATAACAAAATGAAAACGACTCACCAGATTGGCATACAGATCCGTGTGTATGGATCTTTCCACACGTCCACAAGCTCTGCCTTGACCTGTCCAGTTCCATGGTTGTTGCTAACCTCCTTGCTGCTCCGTTACGGACTGGTTTTTTCATTATTTTGTTTTCGAGGGTAGTCGCAACTGACACCGTATTTTTTTTGCAAGAATGTAAACGCCATTTTCACTAGCATTGTTTTTACGTGTGATCTCATTAGCACGATCGAATCCCAATTCTGATGTCGCATCAAGGCTGGCCGATAGATGCAAACCATCGGGAAGTCAGGATGTATTCCCTTAGGTTAAGACATCGTGTGTGGGCAGGTCGGTGGGTATAATCGTGCAAATGAAATCACATAAGTTATTCGATACACTGGGTTTATTCAAATAGACACAAGTTACATTCCTGCTTACTAATATTACGGATCGACACTGATTCTACGACGTCTTAGCTCTACGGCTGCCAGTACTCAACTGACTCAACTGCTCTATTCTGCACCGCGCTAGTGCTTATAAAAGCGCGCCAATGCGCAGTTGCTCTTGATTGCCGCTAGGGGCGTGCTTGTGATTTGACTTTACGTCCATACTATTGACTAAACCCGACATATATAAGACATGTAAAACGGTCGACCGCCGACTACCCAAGATACGAGCATGTCTTAGTTTGGTAGTCGTTGTCTTAGATTACTCGTAAAATGACTCTTTACATGTACCTCACTAACATAGATGAAAATGTAGTTTGTTGTAACGCTTTTGTACTTTTTGAAGAATGAATTTATTATTTATTTATTTTAGTCATGCCTGAATGGCGGAACAGTTCTGTATGAAATTTGATTATAGTCTGGAATAGCATATAGGCAAATTTTTATCCCGGTACAATGTTTCCATGGGATGCTAAAACACTTCTTGGGCGGGTGAAGCCTCTGGCAGAAGCTAGTTAATATTATAAAGAGGTAAAATTGTATACTGGGGTAACCTCGGGATAAAAGTTGTAATCCGGTTACGAAATATATTTCACTAAAGAAAGTTTCACTAATTGCTGGTTGTCATGACGTGTGCTTTTTGTCCCGGGAAAATGCACGTGTCCTGTAGGATAGGCCACAGGAACAAAATCATACGAGAAAGCTCCCCTTTCCGTCGGTGTCGCTTCCCCAATACTGATCGTCAACACATCTCGGAAGAAAGAATGAATCACAGAAATGCAGTTGATTTACTGCCAACATTGTTACACTACGTCCATGTACTCGTACAGTCGGACTAAATATTGAAATGCACGAGATATACAAAAGCATTCGGCAAGCGGTGCGCAGAGCGATGAAATGTGAAATTTTGCTTTTTCTGCGTACTGTACTGCTGACCGGACCGCTACTATTTGTTTCATTAAAAAAATACACATTGTTTAGTAAATTCCTCGTTTCCTTTATATGAAGTGATTCAGAACTTTTTAATAACACTATTGCTAAAAAGAGCGATAGCAGTGGAGTGAAATAAATTACATTTTCTTTTGCATCGTACTCTTGTGTTCATTCTACCATACTATCCTATCCTAAATGTAAAAGTTGTTTGGATGTTTGTGAATTAATTCTTAACGGCTGAACGGATTTGGAAGAACTTTGGCAAACTTACAACTTATATATAGAGTCTAGCGATTGTGATAGAATATTTCTATTGGATAATTTTTAACATTACCGTGGTTGAAACTGCTGGCAAAAGTTAGTAAATAATAATCTCACATGCACAACTCAATCAATCAGACCCTGAAAAATCTTTGAAATACTTCCAAATATATATTGACTATAGGGAATCGATCGCCACGGCGCACACTTTGGGAACCTCCGAGTTAGAGCATGAAACTTCTTTCGAAGCCATCCAAATATTTGTGCCATAGGGAATCGAATTCACAAACTAAAGCGCCGATTGCCTAGCTAATGCTATAACCTAGAATCCTACATAGGAAACCGTACCACCAAATGGCGTCATAACAACTCAATTTTGGCGGGTCTAACGTCGATTGCTACCCGTGGTAGTGGCGACGATACCGCTATCGCTTCCCCGCCGCTTCCCTATTCGGATGCTGATGCACCTGCGCTAGATGATAATGTAGTACCATTACAGTATTTAAATATTGCCCGTTTGTATAAATATTAATGGGAGTAAAGCGAACTGGAGTTTTATTCCTCGTCTTTTGTTTGAGTGCCTTTTTGTTATAAAAAGGGACTGTTGTTCGAACATTTATGTAGCGTAGTAAAAATATTGTTTAATATGTTTTTAATGAGGTATCAGTAGTGGTGGCCCTGTGGTTAAACCCGACATACGAGTCATTGGTCGTGGGTTAAAACCCAGGCAGTTGCATTAATTTGTGTAATTTTTCATCACAACTGGTCTCAAACAGCGAAGGAAAACATAGTGAGAAAAAATAACTAAAAATCCTCCTCCTAGAACTAAAAAATCGAAGAATACACACACTGGGCCCGCGTGGTAGATTATGGTTCCCTCTCACATGGAGGAGGCCTGTGTCACAGCAGTGGGGACATTAGATTATGCTATGCTGTATGTTTTTGGTTTTATGGTTGGATAGAATAATTTAAAAATTTGTAAGTAAATTTTGGGGTAATCAGTCATTTTACAGAGAATCGGGTTGATCGGTTTTTGTTTTCCAAAACACCATACGCAGTGCTTTTAATGAAGCAAATCTCACCACAATTTGTTAAAAATCTTTTCCTAGCCGAATTGAAGCAACAGCGAAGTGGTTTCTCCATAATTTTTCGACCCGCATAATTGGTTTCAGTTTAACTGAAACCAATTATGCGATTTTGTTTGTTTATCGAATTGTGGTTAAACTGTGGTTGGAAAGAGATTACATGCAATCTCTTTCCAACCACAGTTTAACCACAACCAGGGATGAGAATGTCGAGATGGATGTGCGGAGTGACGAGAATGAATAAAGTGAGAAAAGAGTATTGAAAGTTTCAAAGTGGCACCAGTGACAGAACAGTTGAAAGGGCCTATTCATTCATTCTGGCATGGTCATAATTATGATGAGGAGGGATGAAACGCATGCTACTAAAAGAGTTATGAATACAAATGTGGATAGATATGAATGGAGAGGGAGTGGAATGCCAAAGATGGATGGACTGTGTGAGGAGTAATATGAAAGAAAAGAGAGTCAGTGATGATGTTGTTAGTCAAGATGGTGCTCGAACTTTGGTTTATAATGTTACTATACATAGACATTACTCGTAGGTTACAACGAAAATACGTTTCGTTTGATGCTTACAAATCTTTTATTCCTAAAGTGGGCGACGCGAGCTCTGTATCTTAGGGTACCCAGACGAGAATAGGTTAAGTTCGAAGGGCATGACGGGGACTAGCTAGAGTAAGGTTCGTTCAAGCTCTGCGGACAGATGTATGACCGTTAACTCCATCTAATCCGTCAGTTTTGAAACCATTTTGGTCTTCTTCTATCATGGTTTTTTGTTTGAACAATTGAGTTTCTACCAAATAAAATTTTATTTATAATTGAGCTATAGCCTATACCCCGTTGTAACCAACACTCCTCTCTAGAACCATAGAATCGTTTAGCAAAACTAAAGTCTAATCCAGACTACAGTCGATGTTAATCCGGTAAATAATTTCTTAGCTCCTCATGAGTGCAGTGGTAACATCTCGGTGCGTCCTTATGAATGAATCACCGAGGCGTAAATTATATTAGACTTTAGCCGCTTTAGTGGTCCAGACAGATAGACGGCAAAAGCCGACGTCTTACACTCAGGTTTATCCATTTTATATCATTTTTAATACCCCACCGGCAAAACTTCCCCTCAAAATGACTAAATTTTCGTGCTAAGGAAAATAGTGATGGGACTCACAGTTGTCGTCGAATCGATTATTGCGATCTCAACTAAAGGAATGCTAAGACATCGTGTGTTTGATCGAGAATTGACGATTCTGAACTTGAGTAACAGTAGCGTGTCTAGATTAAATGTTCTTGGTACGAAATAGTTCTTAGCAATACGGAAACTGATCTTTAAAACTGTTTCTGTGTCTGGATACGTTGTTAGAGTTTTCGAATTAATGTTTGCTTTGAACAGTGGTTTTGTTCTACGTGTTCTGAGTAGACAAAGAGCTGCGCAAGAATAAGTTTCGGCATAAAAAATCGCCTAGTAAGTAAGAGGCCTAGTGGTAGGCGATAAAAACCGTGTATAGTTACAAAATCTAGATGTTCACGATTATAGAGATACATTTACCGACCAAGACGTATACAGTAGTTAGAGCGGTATTGGTATGGCAATATTACTTGCAAGTTTATGATTTTGAATATATTCATCATATTTTCAAAAATAATTTTAATACTGATTAATTACCTCCAAAAAGATGATATATTTATATTATACAAATCTACAAAACCGATTCTCAACGAGTACCGTCGCATCCAATTTTAACAGCGTATCGGATCAGGTTTGAAAAGACATGCGCGTACGCATAATATCTAGATCTCGAAACATATTTACATCATAATATATAATTATTGCAAATAATCTTGAATTTTAAATATTAGCTATATTGAAATATATTAATAAATAACTCAGATATTGAAAATCAAAACCTGATTTGGGTACGATTCTCAGAAAAAGCGACACGACCCAGGACTAAAGGTGCCTACCATTGCATGATTGCCCAGATAACCACTCAACTTTGAGCTGCACAGGGTAAAGGTTTACCTACATCGTTAAGCAGTATTACGGGATGCTGATTTCTTATATGTTTTTGGTATGCGTCGTCTTTCTTGAAGTCGGAGTAAAGCCAGGCTTTGATTAAAAATTATATAATCAAATAACATTAGAGGCAGATGTATCGAATAATTAAAATGTATCAATTTATTTATTATTAAATCCCACGCAAAATGAATTGCCTAGGGCGACTGCGGTTAGATCTCAAATATTATTTTTAATTAAATCGCCAATATTAAAATATTTGGAAGCCAGCCAACACAGTGCGTTAAAACATTAATTTGAAGTTGCAAATTGATTAAGATTGCGTATTGATTTCAATTGACACCCGTTTGGAATTTAAATATTGAACAATAATATTGAATGCGGTTTTATTCTTGTGCTAATTAATATAAATGATTTGACTTTAATTATATTATAAACACACATCTGGGTCAAAGACAAAACTCACGATCATAGCACACTCCTTTTGCTACCTTTACGTTTACACTTCAGGGGGTGACCATAAGCCCTTAGATCGGTATCAATTTGAGATCGAGTAAGTGACAGATGTATACACGTCAGATACATCTGTCCCTTATTCGATTTCAAATTGATATCGCTCTAAGAGCTTATGGTCATCCCCCAGGTCATACAAGCATTTTGAGTACTATCATCCGACCAGTCCCACTACAAAGAATATCATCAATAAGGTCTATGTTTATCCCTTTCTAATAATATTGGGATGTTGACGAAGAAAAATTCATTTTTCGATTTCGTATTTTACTGATTCAAAATTTATCCCATTACTAAAGACAAATGGAACAGCACAAATATAATATTGCGCTCTTTAAATGACACTTGGGAGAGTCCACAAAATATTATTTATTTAAATAACATTATCAACAGTTATGCTCCATTTGTTTTTAGTCAATTCACCGCAAGTGATGTTAAGAAGAGCATACTATCAATTACTTCCAATGCGATAGGAAGTGATTGTATCAGCCGTAAAATGTTACTCCCGGTGCTGGACGTTATCCTTCCTGTTATTTGCCACATCCTTAACTTTTCTGCGTCTAGTGGTGTCTTTCCATTGTCATGGAAAGATGCACAGATAATTCCTTTACCAAAAAAGTCCAATCCCACATCCTTTTCTGAATACCGTCCTATATCTGTCTTACCATTCCTGTCCAAAGTCCTAGAACGGTTAATCCATAATCAAATAAGCACTTTCCTATCCAAAAATAATCTCCTTAATCCCTTCCAGTCCGGCTTCCGTCCTGGTCACAGCACCTCCACAGCTCTTCTCAACATTACGGATGATATTCGGTCAGCCATGGAAAGCAGTAATCTCACGGTCTTGGCATTGCTGGATTTCAGTAATGCTTTTAATACTGTTGATTTCGATGTTTTGCTTGGCATTCTGTGCTCTCTTAATATATCTCCATCGGTGGTTGACTGGTTTCGTAGTTACCTGTTCGGGCGCCGGCAACGTATTAACATCGGAGAGAAGTTGTCTTCCTGGTGTAGTACTTCTGCCGGGGTACCACAGGGTGGCGTTTTATCCCCTTTACTTTTCGCAGTTTTTATAAACTCAATCTCCAATGAACTAATTTCTTCCTACCATCTTTATGCAGACGATCTACAATTATACTCGCGAGCTCCTCTCGGAAAGCTGTCTGAGGCTATTGCTACCATTAATCTTGATCTGGCTCGCATTTGCGATTGGAGCAAAAGGTATGGGCTTATGGTCAATCCTGTAAAGACGCAGGTAATTGTAGTGGGCAGTTCTAGAATGGTTTCTAGGATTGACTGGACGTGTGTTCCCCAAGTTCTTTTTGACAATTCAGTAATTCCCTTCAGTGAGAAAGTTAAAAACTTGGGGATACTCATCGACAAGAGCTTCTCTTGGACTGCTCAACTGCAAGAAGTCAGCCGCAAGTTGTTTTCATCTGCTGCAACTTTGAGGAGACTGCGTAACTTTCTTCCGACTGCCACTAAGATTGCGCTTGCACAATCTCTTCTTCTTCCCATCCTTGATTATGCTGATGCCAGCTATCTTGACCTTACTCAAGAACAACTCGATAAACTTGAGCGGCTTCAAAATTTTTGTATAAGATTCATATTTGGATTGCGCAAATATGACCATGTTTCCGAATTTCGTGTAAAGCTCAAGTGGTTGCCAATTCGCCTTCGCCGGAATGCTCATATTCTTTCTCTTTTGTTTAATGTGCTCTTTACTCCTTCCACCCCTCTTTACCTGAAGGATCGTTTTCAATTTATCTGCGATTCCCACACAAAATCTCTAAGGTCATCTGATAACTTGCGACTTAAAATGCCAGTGCATTCCACAACTTTCATGGATAAATCTTTTACTGTCCAAGCTGTTCGTCTGTGGAATGCATTGCCTGACTCAATAAAACGTTCTCAGTCGTTGCCTGTTTTTAAAAAATTAGTTAAAGAATATTACCTGTCGCTGTGATTGTGCTCTTGGTTTTTTTGACGTAATGTCCTATGACACATTATATGTACATCATTTATTTTCATTGCTTATATATTAAGTATGTATGTATTTATGTATCTATTATTTAGCATATGTATGTATTTTTATTTTTAGTAAGTATTATTGTATAAATTTTATGTTCATAGTTGGTATTGTCGCACCACTGATAACCCCATGTCATGTCCAGGTAATCTCTGTCCATTCCAGGTTGCCTGGAAGAGATCGCGGAAAGCGATAAGGCCGCCCATTGTATGTTTTTAGTATTAAGTTTCTTTTTAGTCTTGTTTATTATGGTGTACAATAAAGTGTATATAAATAAATAAATAAATTATATTCTATTATGAAAAGGAATGTGAAATGTTACTTAGTAGCCGAGACCTAACTGGAGAATAAATTGAGTGTTTGAGCTAGGTAAGTATTCAACACTCCATCAGACTGGATAATGAACTGTAAAAAGAAGAATAGGTTACTATTACTGAATTTATAAAAGTTGCGTGAATATTCAGTGGTGATGGTGTTTTTATGAAATTACAAGTTAGCATGCTTGACGGATTTACCATCGTAAAATATTTAACTCCTTCAGGGATGAATAATCAAAAATACTACTCACTTTCGTTACATAAGATAATATTTGTAGCTTTTCAGAGGATGTGATTATTTCACGATTATTTAAAACCATTATCAAAATTATCAGCTGTTTTATATAATCAATTTTCATCGGGAAAACATTGCATTTTTTATAAAAGGGTAATTTATTTTTCCATATTTTAGTATTGTTTTTAGAGAAACAGTTATTAACAATCGCGACAGCTTTCACCTCTTGAAAGGTTGTTATTGTTTTACAGGTGGACTTGTATTGAACTCTTGTGCAACATTTTATGCTTCTAGACGGTGGTTTAGGTTACTGCTTTACTGACGAACGGGTCCAGCCATAGTCTACTGCACAGCATGAGGTCCCGGGTTCGGCAAAGTGTTGTTGGGATTTTCAATCAGGAATTTGTCAGTAGCAGCCCGGGTTTGCCCGGTTGACGGCAATAGGCTCGCCAATATTACATGGGACTTAAACATAACTGGTGAAATGTGGGTGTACTATTGGCGCACCCCTGCCTAACCCTTCGGGGAATAAAGTCGCGATGTTATGTGAAGACCCAGCTGTTTCGGTTGTGCGTTTTCTGTCAGTGAGTAAATGAATCCCATCAAAAACATAACTTGTAAAAAACATAAGAATCCGCGAGACTAGTGTTTTTTACATGCTATGTTTTTGATGGGATCTCATTTCTTTTTGTACGCTGTCCTCCATTATTTCTTATCGGGTACTATTTTCGGTGCGTCAGCTACGGTCCATGTTACATTAGGTACCTCGTCCATCTGTACTACAAATGTAGGTAGCGCAGGTGAAACATTCAATAACAGTTTGTTTATGAAATTCGAATACTAACCTAGCCTTACTAAATTTAGTCTGCTATAAGATCATTAAGATCATAATGGCATCACTTATCTTCGACATACTGCGCCGAGTCATAAGTATGGTATAGGTATACGATATCGTCTATGACGAACTGTACCTACCTATATTCACTATTTAACCACCTACCTAGATAAGCAGTGTAGGTAACGAAAAGTTGTATGAACTGTAAAAGTAAGTTTGTAATCCCTATTGGATGAATATTCATATAGGATTACAAAGTCACTTATGCAGTTTATATACTTAGGAAACGGGATGGAAATTGCGGGATGTTTTAGTTTTTCCTTGCTTTAAAGTCTTTTACCAGTTGTCAGGAGATAAGTAAGTAAAAGAGTATTCGGGTTGAATGCTGTATATTTTAGGAGCCGGTATTTATATACAATTTCATCACGTTAATTACAAGATGTAGAGTAGGAGATCTATAATAATATTATGCTACCCACTTGTAGAAGTTATAGACGAGCGGGTCGATTTTGCACGTAATATAAATACCGCGCGTCGTAACACAACAGTAGTTGTGTGTTGATGACAGCTGCTACATAGCTCCTCCCCAGCGAAGCGCCCGTATAATGCGTGTAGTACAGATTGGTGTCTCGACTCGGTGTGAGCGAGCGCCTAGGGCTGCAGTGAGACGGAGACGCGTGGACGCAGTATTCGCGCCTTTCACTTTTGGTTTTAGTGTGCGGCTCATGCGGCAGTCCTCCGTTTCGGTCGGATGTATGTTCTACAGGGCGAAACGTATGGTGGGTCTTGTGTTGCGGCCGGCTCGTGTGACGTATGACGATTGTTTACCTGAGCGACTTGCTGCTTCTTCGGTGTTAGGCAGGAATGCAGGCTTTAGTCGATGTTTACTTGACGATCTTTGATTATTACTGTATACACCTTGCTTTGTCTCTTTAAGACACGATACGGACCTTCGTAGGTCGGCGTCAGCGGTCGGCGGTAGGCATCGGTACGTATGAATACATGAGTACATACGTGTAGTTCGTCGTGTATAAACATTGCGCGGCGATCGGTGTTACGGCGAACTGCTTGCATCTTTTTCATTGCGTTGGTTATGACGTCGCTAAAATGTGTATTTGAGTTCGCATATATCGTAGTTTCTCCACACATTTCGCCGGGTAGTCGTAGCGGTTTACCGTATAGCGCTTCTGCTGATGACACATCAGTGTTTTCTTTAATTGCCGCGTGAAGCCCTAGCAGAACAGTTGGTAATTCTTGTGTCCAGCTTGAGTTATGTAGTCGTGCTATCAATGCTGTGGTCCGTGTTTTCTCGATACCCATTCTATTCATTAGTGTTTTGAATAAATGTGATTCGAACTGTCTTCCTTGATCGCTTGTGATCCTTTCTAGACACCCAAATATCGGCATCAGCAGATCGACCCCCCCAGCGTTGTCGCGAGCAGACGTGTTTTTTGTGACCTCCGTATATTTTATGCGATAAAAGTTGTTAATAATACAGTAAACAGTGCAATTAACAAATATATACGTGATCAGCTTGTCAACGTATATTTTAGTGGAAAAACTACAACAGTGCATAAATAATTACTCGAGTTATTAACGAAAACATTATATAAAAACGGTTAAAAGTTAAAAAAAGTGCAAGTTCAGTGTGGGTACCAGGTTAATGACCTTCACACTAAAGAAACAGGTCTATGACACATTCCGCGGGACACCAACAACTAATTGCCTAATTCGCCACACAAACTGTTACTACTGTGGTCTAGCGGCTCAAGCGGAAGATAGTGTGCTACGAGTCGCAAGTTCGAATCCGGTGAAGAGACTAAATTACTTTTTGTCTTTTCTTTGTATATATATATTTTTTTTTTCTTCTTTAAATTCTTACGCTGAACAATCGAAATGTCTCAAACACCACCAAAGGGTTCTAAAAATAACAAACAGTTAAGCTCAGAGCCGGAAACTCGAAAAGAATGTTTTGCAGATGAAGGTAAACAAACCAACATTGCCCAGCGTGAGCGCGCAAATTCTAACAAGCGTCGCCGAGGACCTGGTGACGTTTCGAACCCGACTGATGAGCTTAGGAATGAATTTAGGGACAGGATTGAAGAATTGAGAATTTCTCAAAACGAGAGACTGGACAGATTAGAGACCCTTATAATGGACATTAAATCTCAATACACGGACATAAAGGAAACTAATTTTGAAATCGAGAAATCTGTTACAAGTATATCGGACCAGTTGAACTCACTAGAGGCAAAAATTACGGGTTTGGAATTTGAACGAAACACTATGGCGGAAAAAATGAGCTCTCTCGAAGAAAAAATGGACTCCTTGGATCGTCACTGCATTAAAACCTGTGTTGAACTACGGAATGTCCCCAAAGTACCACAAGAAAATAAGCAAACTTTGTTTGCTTTTGTACAATTTCTATCAAAACAATTTGAAACAAATGTCCAGCTATCTGACATTCGAGATGTGTCAAGGCTGCCATCTAAGAAAGAAAGCAAAACATCGAACATCAGTATTGAGTTCTCTAATACACTTCTGAAAAGTAATTTTCTTACATCAGCAAAACAGTTTAACACCAAGAATCCTGGTAATAAGATAAATTCGACTCATTTGGGTCTTGCTGTGCCACCTACACCTGTGTATGTTGGTGAGCAGCTCACTCCACTGTCTAATAAATAAAAAAAAAGTGTTATGATCAAAAAGAGCCCTCAAAGTCAGTACATTATAGTTAAGAATGAACAACAATTACAGCAGTTGACGTCAGGAAGTAAGGAATGACTAGTGTACTGTAAATTATTATGTTCTGCTATATTTTTAAATTTATACTCTCATTTGTTTTTTAACTTGTACCGGCTTTTGTTTTTGAAATCATACTTTCATTTGTTCCTTAGCTTATACCTGCATGTGTTTTTTAATTTATACCGACATTTATTTTTTAATTTATATCTTGATTTGATTTTTGGTTTATACCTACATCATGTTTTTTAATTTATACCGACATTTATTTTTTAATTTATATTTTGATTTGATTTTTGGTTTATACCTACATGTGTTTTTTAATTTATACCGACATTTAGTTTTTAACTTATACCGACATTTATTCTTTGCTTTGTACCGACATTTGTTTTTTAATTTATATGTTGATTTGATGGTTGGTTTATACCTACGTGTGGCTTTTAATTTATACCGACATTTGTTTTTTAATTTATACCGATATTTATTTTTTAACTTATACCGACATTTATTTTTTACTTTATACAGACATTTATTTTATAATTTATACCTTCATTTGTTTTTAAATTCAAACATCAATTTGTTTTTTTATTTATACCCGCATTTGATCTTAATTTATAATAGTATGTTTGTTGACAGCAGTTTTACTCAGACATATCTTGATATTTTGATCGATCATAGTTTGATAACCATTGTATTCGAGTTACCTGTGATAACTACATTCAGTGTCCTATGTGTTTGTTTTGTATATAATGCCAACGAATCAATGCCAGACTTTGTACAATTTACTTTGGGTGATTACATAATTTTATTTTTAAATGATTAGAAACAAAGTGATGAATTTAACCTTAGGATTTATAAATGTAAGATCACTGAATACTGGCAAAAGTGAACTTCTCTATTCGATGGATATGTATAAACCTGACATTCTAGCGCTAAATGAGACATGGTTGAGGGATGGTGAAGGTAGATATGCTCCCGATATACCTGGCTACGTGCTCAAGCACAAGCCACGCTCTAAAGCTGGTAGAGGAGGCGGGGTGGGTTTTTATGTGAGACGCGAATTGCGTACTCGCGTAAAAACTTACCCAGCATCGGCGCTTGAACAAATGTGGCTGGAGCTCAACGCGCCTGGCGGGCTGCGAGTGGCTATCGGGACGGCGTACAGACCAGAGTCAGTATCCGTGACTAGCGCTATTGAGGCACTCAGCGAGTCGGTAAGTGTATTTGGCTATTGCAAGCATATTATAATCCTGACTGATTTCAATGTCGATTTATTACGCCCGGAAAATACCCGCGCAGTGGAACTGTTTATGTTTTTGAAGCATCATAACTTGGAACAATTGGTTCAAGAACCAACGCGAATTACGGCACAGTCGGAGACCTTGCTGGATCTGATTCTGACAGATGCTCCATCTATTTGTAAAAATATAAAAGTACACCACAACCCGGAACTAAGTGACCACGCTCTAATCATATCGGAATTTGATATCAGAAGACCAAAAAAAGCCTTTGCTTTTGTGAATAGGCGCAGCCTACATAATATCAACGAAAAAGAGTTTCAAGCGGACTTAACCGATATATCATGGGACCAGGCTAAGGATGCCTGTAACATAAATGACAAGGTGGAGCATTTCAATAAGATGCTGCTAGCTCTCTTTGATAAACATGCACCATTACGTCGAATCCGTATAAAGACGCATCCTCAACCGTGGCTTACAGATGTAATTAAAAAGATGATGTCACTACGGGACGCTGCACTGAAAAAAGCACGCAAGACCAAGCTCGATGACCACTGGGACTACTACAAAAGCCTCCGTAACCTCGTAAATGTTTCCGTTAAACGTGAAAGAAAAGCTTTCTTTTCGTTCTATGTAAACGACAATGTCAAAGACCCATATAAAATGTGGACTTATTTAAAACGTACCTCAGTTAATGGTAGCTCGTCGCTTCCTGACATACCAGATAATTTAAATGCCCCAGATAGTATAAATAACTTTTTTTTGGATGTGCCGGGGTGTTCTGCTCTGGACATGGATACATATAACCACTTCATTCAAAATAAGTTTAATAACAGTGTTTTCAACTTTGAGGAATGTAGTGAGGAACAGGTACTTAAAATCATCCGAGACATAAGTACTAATGCTGCGGGCCATGACAATGTAACAATACAGATGTTACGTATGACGTTACCACATACTTTACCTATACTATGCAACATAATTAATAAATCGCTAACATCTAATGTTTTCCCTGACGCATGGAAATTAGCAAAAGTAAAGCCCTTACCAAAGAGTAGCATTGTCGAAAACTATATAGATCTCCGTCCGATTAGTATTTTACCGGTTGCATCGAAATTAGTGGAAAGAGCAGTATGTGCACAATTAACATCTTATTTGGAAAGTAATGGTGTGTTACCCAGTGTCCAGTCGGGCTTTCGAAGCGGATATGGTACTGATACGGCACTGGCTCATGTGACAGATGATATACTGTCAGAGTCCGATGCTGGTAAAAGTACAGTCTTGGTTTTATTGGATTTCTCAAGGGCTTTTGACTGCATAAACGTTGAACTTTTGTTAGCAAAAATGGCTTACTATGGGATATCACCGTCAGCTCGAGACTGGTTTGCGTCTTTTTTAGTGCAGCGAAAGCAATATGTGGCTACACAAAACGCTAACGGTGAAGAAACATCTTCCAAAGTGGGCGATGTTAAACGAGGAACGCCTCAGGGCACAGTTGTAAGTCCTTTATTGTTTATTTTGTATACCGCCGATCTCTGCAAGCATATAAAAAACTGTAAAGTGCATATGTACGCTGATGATACCCAAATTTATTACTCCTTCTACCCGAGTGACACTAAAAACGCCATGGAGCTAATAAATCAAGACTTGGCTGCGGTTTCGGAATGGGCACGAAAAAACAACTTGGTTCTAAATCCTAGCAAATCAAAATTTGTTATACTGGGCAGTAAACACCAGCGTGAACTCGTGGTAAGCCATGAGCCGGAAATACTTATTGATGGAGCGACGGTCGAAAGAGTGGTGAAGGCAAGGAATCTTGGTCTTCTTTTGGACTGCGATCTACGTTTCATTGACCACATAAACACGAAGATCCGAAACGCCTTTTACAGGCTCAAGGTGCTCTATGGCCTACGAGAGTGCCTTTCCGAAAAGGTCAGGATCACTCTTTTTTTTTTTTTTTTTTTATTTGTGATGGATTTGCTCTTGACTCTAGTCTAGGTCAAAGGTGACAGAGACAGAGTCTACGATGGAGTGAGCTTACCCAGAAGAAGCCTGTTCACTCTAACTTTGAAGAGATTCGGGTTGAATGCGTTCGGAAACACTGACGCAGGTAGCGAGTTCCATTCATTCGCTGTGCGCATTATGAAGGATGTTTGGAAGCGTTTGGTGCGAATTGGTGGAATGGCAACAAGGTAAGGATGATAACTTGCAGTACGTCTAGATGTCCGATGGTAGAAGGGGGCTGGTGGGATGAGGTCGTGGAGTTCTTCAGCACACTCACCGAAGTACAGTCTGTAGAAGACCGACAAGCAGGCAACCTTGCGGCGATGAGCCAAGCTGTGAAGCCTGGCACCCGCCAGGTCAACGTCGCCAATGAGCCTCCTGGCTCTGCGTTCCACCGAGTCAAGCGCGGCAAGCTGATATTTAGCTGAGCCATCCCAAAGGTGGCTGCAATACTCCATGCAGGATCGGACTTGCGCTTTGTATAGGGTTAAAAGCTGTCCAGGCGTAAAGTATCGCTTCACTTTATTTAGGATGCCTAGTTTTTTGGCCGCAATTTGGGCTTTGTACTCAATGGAGGCGCCAAAGTTGAGACTGGATGTCAACTCCATGCCTAGGAGCTCGAGCCGATCAGTCACAGGAACAGACGCACCCCGAAAAGTAGGAGTTTGATCGAAAAGACTCCTTTTAGCGGTAAAAAGACACGCCTGTGTTTTGGAGGCGTTAAAGGAGACCAGATTGTCATCACCCCACCGGGAGACAAGGCTTAAGGTCAAATCTGTCCGCTCCACCATAGCCTCTCTCAAGGAACGAACTTCATCCACGCTGGTTTTTGCGCTGGACAAGTATCTCTCTGAAACAGTACTGTCATCTGCGTACCCAACAATACCAGGCTGAAGAAGGTCATTGATGTGCAGCAGGAAAAGAGTTGCAGAGAGAACAGACCCCTGAGGAACTCCGGCATCAATAGCCATAAGGTCAGAGGAGCAGCCGTCAACGACTACTCGGATCGACCGTTCACTGAGGAAGTCTGATATCCAGCTACAAAAACCAGCAGGTGGAATCTTTGGTGTTATCGCAGTTTAATTACTGCGATACGGTGTATGGACCGAGATTGTTGGCCAAGACGTCCCAAGCCATTCAGCGAGTTCAAAACGCGTGTGCTCGGTTCTGTTTCACTATACCTAAACGGGCGCGTATCACACCGTATCTGAACGAAAAGCGAATTCTAAAAATGGTTGGGCGAAGAGAATTGCACCTGGCATGCCTTGTGCAAAAAGTTATATGGACAGGAGGACCAGGGTACCTCTTTGACAAGGTGACCTTTGACCAGCGGAACCGACCCACTCGCAGTCATTTGCTTAACAGGTTGGTTGTCTGCCAGCACAAAACAGCCTCTTATAGCGGTAGTTTCAAATACAGTGCGGCCAAAATATGGAATGATCTGCCACCACCGCTTAGACAGAGCATCTCTCAGCCAGTTTTCAAGGCGAGAGTTAAGACGAAGCTGCTTCTCAAACAAATTTCAAATGGATAATCTATACTTACTGGTTGCTACCTCTGTCTGCTTGAAACTATGTCTCGTTGGGCAGGGCCTCAAATGTTATCTGTATCATAATCTTATTCGTATGCACGTTAATAATCTTATTGTTATATTGACTATTTTTGGTATTTAAATTATTATTATTATATATATTTTTTTTTTTTTAATGTATGTTTCAGTGGCTTTTATGTATTTAATTTAATTTATGATTGGACTTTTTTTGCAATTTTTTACTGGATATTTTTATCTATTATTTTTGATTGGAATGTTTTGTTATTTTTATTGGCTTTTCTTTTTATTATTTGCGATAGACATTTTTAATTCTTTTTATTTTGTTTGCCATAAAATGTGTAGATATGTAGGTATTATTTGATATTTGTGGTGGGGAATTTATTTATTTATTTATTGGGTCACTATAATGTAGTGAAAGTGTTGTGAGAAAGGGGGCGGGCTGTAAATCAGCGTTGTCCAGCGTAATAGCCATGCTTTACACTGCTCAGCATTTGCTGAGCCCGCTCCTATTGCCATACTAAAATGATATTGTGCCTCAGAGCTAATTTGTGTGTTTTTTTTTTTTTGTTCATGTACAGTTGGCAATAAATGTTTTCTTTCTTTCTTTCTTTCAAATCGCACTATCCACCCTTCGTAGATGGCCGTGGCGATGGTGTTGGCTTCTATGTCGCTGACTGGGAATGCTTCTGGCCATTTAGTTGCTCGGTCTATGATAGTAACACAATACCGTTTTCCCTCTAATATGGGTAGTGGTCCGACGATATCTATATGTATGTGCGACAGTCGATCTGCTTGTGGGTACTGTTCTAGCGGCGATACTGTGTGTCGCTGCACTTTTGTTCGTTGGCAGGTTAGGCAACATTTGGTCCACATTCTGATGTCTTTGTTCATGCTTGGCCAGAAGAAACGTTGTGTGATCATCTTCCTAGTAGCTCGGGTTCCTGGGTGGCTCAACTCGTGTATGGCGTCGAATGCTTTTCTTCGTAGCTCTGGTGGCAGGTAAGGTCGTACGTGGCCACTTGATGTTTCGCACAAAATTGGTTTACTTGCGTTGTGTGGACGACGTTCGAATCGGAGCGAATTATTTTTCGTGACGTCAGTTAGTTGCCTGTCGCTGTGTTGTAGGCGAGCAAGCTCGTCGATTGGTGATGGAGTAGATATTGCTTCGATTCTTGATAATGCATCGGCCACGACGTTGTCATTTCCTTCAATATGGCATATGTTCACTGTGAATTGACTAATATAGTGCAAGTACCTTGTGCGTATTGGTGTTTCTGACTTGCTGTTTAGCTGCAGTAGTGCATGCGTTAGCGGCTTGTGGTCCGTGAAAACCGTTATTTCTCTACCCTCAAACATGCGCCGGAAGTGCCTTATTGCCAGGTAGACCGCCAGTAGCTCTCAGTCGAATGTGCTGTATTTCTTTTGCGCTTCTGTCAGTTTCTTCGAGTAAAAACCAAGTGGTCTCCAGCTGTTTTCTACACGTTGCTATAGCGCTGCGCCGACACACGTGTTTGAGGCGTCACACATCAGTGATAATGGTGCGTAAACTGATGGGTGTGACAGAGTGACGGCGTTTTTGATGCTGTTCTTACAGTGTTGAAATGCTTCTTTATCTTCACTGTTGAAGTTCACCTTGATCTTGTCATTTTTCTTGCATGTTCGTAGATATTTATATAACTTTTCCTGGATGTGTGCAGCGTGCGGTATATTTCCTTTATAGAAATTTAATATACCGAGGAATAGACGTAATTTTTGAATTGTGGTAGGTTCAGGATAATCAGATATTGTCTTCACACGATCTTCTGTTGGTTGAATACCCGCTTCTGTTAATATGTACCCAAGGAATTCTAGTCTTTTGTGCCCGAAAACGCATTTCGACAAGATCTTCCAGGTGCCCTCTGTGGGTTTCTTGGTCTGGTGAGGCGACGAGAATGTCGTCGACGAATGGAAAAACGTGGTCCATGTTGCCGAGTACACTGTTGATGTGTCGTTGGAAGGTTTGTCCGGCGTTGCATAGTCCGAAACACATTCGTGGGAATTCAAATAGCCCAAACGGCGTAATGACTGCCGTCTTCTCGATATCTTCTTCGCGTATTCTCAATTGATTATACGCTTTCCTTAAATCAATCTTCGAGAAGATTTTCATTCCTTCGAGATGGTACGTGAAGTCACGAAGTCGTGGTATTGGGTACCGATCTGGTTTGGTTACGGCATTCCAGTCCTGTTTTCTTATCGACGAGTTTTCTGGCACGAAGTTCGACAAGAAGGTCGTGATGACGCAAAAAATCGGCGCGCAATATCGGTCGTTTCACGGCAGCAACGATAAACTGCCATGATAAGGGGCGGCGTAGACCAAGGTTGAGTTCCAGCTTCTTCTCGCCATATGTGTGTGCCGTTCGCTGCGTACAAAATTTCTTCTACCCGCTTCATTCCTTTTGTGTTGGGAATGACCGACACGTTAGCTCCGGTATCCACAAGGAATCTCAAGTGATGTTGGTAATCGCAAATGTGTAGACGGTATGGTGATATTTCGTTAACCTCGGGCCCCGTCGTAGCCAAGGTCGCGACTAGTTTTCCTGCTGCTTGTACTTGCACGGAGATCTGCAGTTGCGTGCTTCTTTACCGTATCGTGTGTGGTAAAAACAAATATCGCCTGACGTTTGCGGGTAATAATTCGTTCGCCCTCGGGATTGTGTACGTGATCTTGAGCGGAATGATGATCTTCTTGGTCTTGATCTGTCCATTTTCATTGCTGCGATTTCCCGCATGAGCTGCATAATAACTTCTCGTAGGTCTGGCTCTGGCTGCGAGTGACTGCCTCCTTGTCGTGACGTAGGCGTTGACGGCTTTTTGCATGCACATACCGAATGGACTTCTCGGGTTTGCTCTTGCATCTTGTCGGCCATGGCAGCAAGCACGTCGAGTGTGGCGTTTTCGTTGACCGATAGTACAGCACGCGTGGAGGCAGGCAGGTGTCTCATCCACAGTATCTGCAGGGTGGTATCGGGCATCTTGTCACGTGCAAGTTCTCTCATGCTTCGCAGCAGCTGGGATGGCTTCAGGTCTCCCAACTCCATCTCGGTGAGCAGCTTTTCCAGTTGCTTCATCTCTGATTCTTCATAAATGGACAACAGTCTTTTCTTGGTCTCCTCGTAGCGCCCTGTCCGTGTCTTGCTCATAATAATGTCACTTATTTGCTCGACATCCGTCTTCTCGAGGTGTGCTACTAGAAGCCTGAACTTCGCTTCATCGCCGGGCTTCTGCGGGTTGACTACCGTTTCAAATTGTGCGAACCAGAGAAGTGGATTGTCGCGCCAGAATGTCGGTATGCGTGACTTTATAGAGACAGTCGCTACTTCGTCGTTGTTTGCCATTTTCCGTGTTCGTCGGGGTCACCACTTTACCAGTTGTCAGGAGATAGGTAAGTAAAAGAGTATTCGGGTTGAATGCTGTATATTTTAGGAGCCGGTATTTATATACAATTTCGTCACGTTAATTACAAGATGTAGAGTAGGAGATCTATAATAATATTATGCTACCCACTTGTAGAAGTTATAGACGAGCGGGTCGATTTTGCACGTAATATAAATACCGCGCGTGGTAACACAACAGTAGTTGTGTGTCCGCGCGCGTAGCGCGTGGATGTTGATGACAGCTGATACAGTCTAAACAGTCTTATTAATAAAAATGATGTATTACCAGCTTACTCCGAAGTTACTCTTGGACTAGCTAATCCCGGAGTAAGTAAGGATTAACATAGGCTTAGCAATGTTATTAATAAACATGGAATAACCTCGGACTAACTATTCATTTGTTACTCTTGGATTTACGCGTAAGCTATGGCAACCCAGTTCAATTTAAAAGTAAAAAGAGTAAACCAGTGAATGAAACCAAGAAATTTGATGACTATAAAGTAGAAAAAGAAAGAAAAATAGCTGACAAAGTGACATTTGTCATATTTAAATCGAATATAATAAAATATTATAAATGCGAAAGGAACTCTGTCTATCTGTCTATAACCATTTCACGCTTAAACCGCTGAACTGTTTTTGTATAAAGTTATTCATTGAGATATTATGTATTACATAATTACCTCTATGGAGTTAGTTTGGGACCCTGGGAAGGACATACGATAGTTTTTATCCAATGTAATGGTGGCAAGGAAGGTAGACATTTGTGTGGTGAACTAATAATTTCTCAAGTAAGGCGGCCCTCACAATATAATTAGTGCGACATTAAAAATAGGCTATTAGGAGTACTAATGCTACGCAGACGAAATCACGGGCAACAGCTAGTATTTAATATTCGTAGTGGTTTGATACATCTGATGACGAGTGTATCTCTCATACTAATGTTAGTAAAATACCTAAGTATTAAACACATCTTCATGCCAATTCCTGAAATAGTGTTGCCTGTCTAGTACAATATATTTATATTAAACTAAAAATTTTCATCATCAAATCACAACGAACAAAATGTCAATCAAAAATAATAAATGTAGTCGCCATGGATACACGCTTAATCCAACCTTACTCCGACCTTAAACTAGCTAGCACCATGGAATAACTTTTAGTCCAAGACTAGAGTCAGATTAGTATAATCTCTCCTTATTCCGTGTTTATTAATACGGAAATTTGTTAGTACCAACCTAATGCTTGGAATAAAGTTAATCTTACCTTAGTCCACGTTTATTAATAAGACGGTTTTTTGTGTTTAAAATTTGAAGCTTGTGAGTCTACTAGAAGTACCTTAGAATTTTGATGATCGGTGAGTGAGTCAGTGACTGAGTCAGGCTTCTAGCTTTATCCACAACGAAATAAGAGGGGGATCGAAAATGTCCTGAATGCCGTCGAAAAAAGTGAAAGAAAAACTATTCTACAAAAAAATATAACCGACTTCCAAAATAAAAACAGTTCAAAGTAAAAAATAACTTACATTTCGGAAGTCGGTGTTCATGTTTTCGTTTCTTCGTTTTTTGACACTGAAGGCCGAAATTTAAGTTATTTTTCACTTTGTAGTGTTTTTATTTGGAAGTCGGTTGTATTTTTTTATAAAAAAAAAAATTATTTTTCTCTTTTTAGTGGTACATAATGGACAAGTTCTATAGTAAGGTACCTATAATTCTCACAGTGATGACAGAATTGATTAATTAAATAACTTAGTTAAATAACATTTAACTTTTGGAGCTTGTGTTATAAAATCGTGTAAACATTAAACAGACATACGATTGCAGCAATCCTGAGAGATTTGCCGTCATTTATTGAAGAGTTTTGTTGTATATCTCCGAAATCCATCATCAGATGTTTACACATTTCAGAATAAACTTATTTCGATAAAGATAGAATTTTGCGAATCTGTTTATTTATGACGGAGTTATGCCCGAAAATACATAAAAAACCCTCCTCCTTTTTGGGCAGTCGGTTAAAACCACTAAAACCTGGCTGTTAAAGTTTTCTTTTGAAATACACAGCCAAAAAAAAAATTCACATAATGGAAACTGCGAATGAAATACTTCAAGCATTTTATATATTTCAAACAGCAAAGGTAATATTTCAAACAACTAGAGCCAGCACCAACGAAAATTCGGTTTACACACAATTCATTTCAAGAGTCGTTTTATGACAAAACGGGAAACGTTCGAATGTGGAATTATTTCGGAGTTATTTCATTGTAATTTATTACTGGCAGGTGACTTTATTATTCCAAATTGAAATGGAAAGTTGTATGTGATCACGTCAACTAAACCAATCATTTTAAGAAGTTGCATTGTTTGTTTCTGTTTGTAAAATGTGCTTTATTGTAGAAATGATCCGATTATACAATTCTTATATTGTTAGAAAACTACACCTTTGCTGATTATTATGGTGCTCCCACACTGTTGTCAAAAATGTTTACAAACATTTTATAACACAATAATGATTGCTAACAAATTTTAGAAATTCTCTGTTAGGAATTGTTAGATATTTTGACTACACTGATGGAAAATGTTTCCTGGCTCCCAGTTTGGATTTATGTTCCAAGGCGCCTGTTTTATATGAATTGTTAGTTAAAAATGTGTTAACTAACAATTTTGTGCTTACTAACATTACCAAACATGAAAATATTTATTTTATGGTGATCAAATGGTTGTTTAAAAAATATTAACTACTGTTTGTAAACATTTTTAGGGTTATTGGACGATTCACAAGAGTTTAACTCGCTCAAAAAGCGCAAATCGATCCCTTTTAAAAATATTATTTTTTCTGTGGCGATTCGCACGAAGTTAATTTATCGGTGTGCGAATCGACCACTCCAAAATTATGTAGTATTCAATTGGCACATACATTGTGTTTTATGCAATCACTTACTTAATGTCCTACGTCCCCTGAATGGGGCAAAGGGCGTCCACAGTAGTCCTCCATCGCGATCGGTCTTGAGCTTAATGCTTCACCTCGCTCCTCGTCATACCGATGCTCGTCGCTTCCGCAACACGGTGCGACGCCAGGTTTGACGGGGACGGCCACGCTTTCTTTTGCCTTGGGGATTCCAATCCAGAGCTTGCTTCGGTATATGATCAGAATCCCTTCGCAGCGTGTGGCCAATCCAACTCCATTTGCGACGCTTGATCTGACGGTCGATCGGTCTTTTGTGGCATTGCTTCAACAGCTCCACTTTGGTGATGGTCTCGGGCCAGTAAATGCCGAGTATGCGACGAAGACAGAGGTTGACGGAAACGTAGATTTGGCGTGAGATGTCTTTTGTGACCTTCCACGTTTCGCACCCGTAAAGCAACACGGATTTGACATTTGACCCGAAGATTTTGAGTTTAATCCTCCGGGTAAGTTGCCGCGATTGCCAAATAGGTCTCAGCTGCGCGAAGGTAGCTCGTGCTTTGGCGATCCTTGAAGCGATGTCCTCTTCACTACCTCCAGTTTCCGACACAACGCTCCCGAGGTAAGTAAACTTGCGGACGCGTTCCACTGCCTCTGTGCCAATCAGCAACGGTGAAGTAATCTTCACACCAGATCTCATCTCATCATCATCTCATCGTAGGTCATCGGCGTAATCCAAGTCCTCTTAAGACGTTGGTTAATCCCAACTCTATCCCGCACTGCTTGTTACCGAAGATGCGAAGCAAGATCCCGTCAAGAACGACTATAAAGAGGAGTGATGAAAGCAGACAGACTTGGCGGACACCTGTGTGTACTGCTATATCATCCGAGATGAGGCCGTCGTGAGTTACCGTACAGGAGTAATTCTTGTATATACTCTCCAACAGACGGACAATTTTTGGTGGCACTCCGATGTCCAGTAGGCGGGACCAGATGCTGGACCACTTCAACATATCAAATGCCTTTTCGAAATCGACAAAGGTGAGTTATATCTCCGTCTGCCATTCTGATGCCTGTTCTAAAATGATACGGAGAGTGTTGATCTGATCCGTGAAACAGCGGTTCGCGCGGAAACCAGCCTGCTCTTTGCGTAGGAGAGGATCCACGGCCTTCGATAACCTATCCAGGATAATCTTGCAGTAAACCTTCAGGGAATTGAGAGCAACGTAATACCTCTCCAGTTATTGCATTGACTAAGATCTACCTTTTTGGGTACAGTTATCAAAAGACCCTTGTTCCATTCGTCCGAAAGTTCTTCTGTGGCCCATAAATTATGTGGTAGGCAATTGGCACACACATTGTGTTTTATGTTATACCGTTAAGATAAAGTACATTCAAGTACAGAAGTATTAAGGGTTAAATATTGTTATTGATATGAAATGAGAGACAAATTAATAAAAAATGACTTTAATAAAGAACTACTTTGATTTGAGGACGTATTCCACATTGGTCACTTACTTGAGCGGGAACTGATTGAATGGCACCTGATGTATGCCAAATATGGTACCTATCGATATTTTTCTCAATTTTATTCCACAAAATTAAATGCACCTACGGATCAGTAGGTACTTACTAGTGTTGAACGTTTATTTTTTAGCACATCAAAATCAAAGATTCGATTAAATTTAGTAGAGAGTTTAATACCATAATCAAAATATAACTTTTTAGGTAGATGTTGACATTATAAGCATTTATACCCAAACTACCAGGAGGCCAGAATCATGAAGAAGTCTTAGTATTAATTTATTTATGTAAAACTTCATGCACAAAGGTACAATGGCGGTTTATGGGCGGAAGTATTTGCGGGGTTGGAATCATTACCGGTAAAGAATCACTACTTATTCCAGGAGGCAAAACCACCAGGAGGCCAGAACCAAGAAGAAGTATTTGCAGGGCTAGATAGAAGTAAACAAGAAGAAAATCATGCTCTGCAGTCGGAGGATACATCTGGTTTTGGTCAGCCAGCTCGCGTATATGTATCCTCCGACTGCACAGCATGATTTTCTTCTTGTTTACGTCTTTTCAGTTCGTTTTTTAAGCAGTCGGGTTTTTTGATATTGTTAATTAGATTTTTTTACCGGTCGTCTTTACCGGTACCGGAATGAGCTGATAGCGTACAGAGCTTTTTCTTTAATTTTTTTAGTAGTGAGTTTTGTTTTCTCCTTCTTATTGTTTTGTAGCCCGTTTACCATATTATATAACGTGCATATCTCCACGTTTTAAGTGGTAATTAGTTATTTAATGCATTGTTTTCCTAGTTTCTAGTAAAATATCAATTAACTTCGAAAAATTCTTCGTATTATTTCCGAGACGGGTGAACACGACTGTATTTTTTTATTTTTTGTTCACATAAATAAAATTTGTGCCAATTGCCTACTACCAAATTTCGGAGTGGTCGATTCGCACACCGATGAATTCACTTCGGGCGAATCGCCACAGAAAAAAAATATATTTTTAAAAGGGGTCGATTCGCACGTTTTGGGCGAGTTAAATTCGTGCAAATCGTTCAATAACCACATTTTTAACCCCAGTGTGGGAGCACCTTTATGTTATGATAAATAATAGACTTACAATATTATTCCACAACATGCACGGTACGGAAGTTTTGAAGAACGAACGAACGTCGTTGTTCGTGGCACTCACATGAGAACCGGCGTGCGTGCATGACACGATGAGTGAACGTTAACGACTATCGTAGTAGGTGGCGTACTTTAGTTTCTGGCTATACACCTGGGGTGAAAGGCGTGAGTGTATTCATGCAAGTATGTAAATGCACAGTTTCTGTGGGATATTCCACGAGAGACAGAACTTTGACCCCTGAGTATGTAACTATCTATATATTGTTTATTTACAAAATTCAAGGCAACTGCTGTCACTCGTAGTTGGCTTTAAAACAAATGTTTTTTTTTATTCTCTGTAGGCTTACGCTTGACCACTGACCGTGAAGCATGCTTGCCTAGAAATATCCCCCATTCATTCCTGACTTAAAAACTCCTAGATGGTAGCTATCGCGAAACACAGACTCCGGCAGTGCATTCCACTCCTTAGCTGTACGCATAATAAAAAGCTAAGCTAAGCTATTTGCATCTGCTGCATCTTTGAGGAGACTGCGTAATTTTCTTCTGATTGCCACCAGGATTGCGCTTGCACAATCTATTCTTCTACCCATCCTTGACTATGCTGATGCCAGCTATCTTGACCTAACTCTAGAACAACTTGATAAGCTTGAGCGGCTTCAAAATGTTTGTATAAGGTTCATAGGTTTGCGTAAATATGACCATGTTTCCGAATTCCGTGTGGAGTTGCCTCAAGTGGTTGCCCATTAGCTTTCGCCGGAATGCTCATATTATTTCCCTTTTAAATAATGTACTCTTTACTCCTTACACCCCTCTTTACCTCAAGAATCGTTTCCAGTTTCCCGCGATTCCCACACGAGATTTCTTAGGTCATCAGAAAACTTACGACTTCAAATGCCAACGCATTGCACGACTTTTTTGGATAAATCATTTACTGTACAGGCTACTCGTCTATGGAATGCATTGCCAGATCCAATTAAACGTGCTCAATCATTGCCTGTGTTCAAAAGACTTGTAAAAGAACATTATCTGCCCTGTCTTCCTCTTAGCTTGTCAATTTTAAATAGATACTGTGATTATCAATAGATTGTCGTCATTTTTTGTATTTCTTTTTATTTGCCTGTATATTAAGTGGGTATGTATGTATTTATGTATCTTTTACATAGCTTATGTATTTATCTGTATATCTATTGTAGTATATCATTTTAGCAATGCTATTATTACACCAATGACCACCCCATTTCATGTCCAAGCAATTACTGTCCATACCAGGTTGCCTGGAAGAGATCGCGGCAAGCGATAAGGCCGCCCATTGTATGTGTATTAGACTTAAGCTTCTTTTTATTAATGTTTTTTATGGTGTACAATAAAGTATATAATAAATAAAGAAATAAAAGTGTCCCCAAAACGTTTTGTGCGTATGGGTGGGATGTCCATCATGTACCGATGATGCATCACCGTACGTGTGGTAGTCCGATGATGGACGGTCTGGGCGGAATTAAATCATGCAACTCCATCGCACATGTAATTTGTAATTACGTAATTACTAATTGTACTTACGATGTAAATCCAAATTACTGAATAAATAAAACACATTTCTTCTTCTGAATACTTTTGAATATAAAACAAGATTGAATAAATACTCCGTAACTTTTAAAATGGCGCTTATTTTCTCGAAATAAAATAACAAAATGAGCACATTTCGTGTTTCTCTTATTTCTAGATCAGTGCATTTTAATAACTTAGTTGAACTAGTTACACGGAAGTGCGATAAATAAACTTACAAACTTCTCCGCTGGAAAGACTATTATAGTTTGTATTGTATACAAATGCTGCTGCTCAACTTGAACTTTAGTAACGAAGATATATATTTTTCTTTGAGTGAAACGAATGATCAATCAGGTAAATTAATCAGTTTCATAACAATTTTAATGACGCCATCTCAAGGGGCGCCATATCAAATGTAATGGCTGAAAGTTTTGTAGGGAAAAGGCGGTTTTTAATTAATGAATGCCGTACGAGGCCGTTACTCATATTTTCCTTCATCATCAATCAGAAGATTCCAAACAACTAACAGTTTATACGTGGCTAAGTATGTAATAGCAAAACAAAATAAGAAGTTAGGAAGCCCAAAGGTATTTGCGATACCAAAATGCCACGTGATTTTGAATTTTTGTCACTTTTTTGCTGTCACTAACATAATGTCACTTTAAAGGTCAGACCGCATTAGGCGTAACAACGCGTCAGCGGAGCGACGCGTCGCGACACGAATAAATATTATGTTTTGTATGAATTGTATGAGATATAACGCGCTACGCGGAAGCGGAACGATTCGACGCGACACTGCGCGACAAAGTAGACCAACTTACCAAATTTGACGCGCCGTGTTGCGTTGCGTAGTTCCGCTGCCGCTAGTGCAGTATAGCAAACGGCGCGACATTTCAAGCTACTGCAAATCTTACGTGTTTGGTGCGTGAAAAGTTTTTACCCGACTGCCGGAGGGTAATGTTTTTCAAGCGTATATATGTAATTATACTCGTATGTATGTATGTATGTATATCCATTTCTATAGCACGCTCTAAAATCCAAATGACTTGACGGATTATGACAGAATTATGAGGTGTCATTGGATTCGTCTCAATTGTGGGAGTGACTATTCGTTCTATTACTATTTAAAGATTTCAAAAGATCGATTTAAAGCGATCGCGGTATCTACTACTGTCATAATGTTACTTTGAAAGTAAGCAAGTGAATTAAGATCTGAAGATGAAAAAAAAATTTTTTTTAAATCACCTGCCCCTCCATAAAAAAGGGGATGGTATATATTTTTTTTCGTCTTCATGACAATATGGGTATCAAATGAAAGCTACTAAGTAGACCATTCCAAAAAAAAAATATAGTTACACTTTCAAGCTACTATTTTGGCACAAATTTAAGATAAGCGTAACTTTGTTAGCAAAATAAATAATCTTAAAAATAATAACTTTTTTGGAGAACTTGTTCATTAATAAAACCAAAAAGTCTGAAATAAAACAAATTATTATAAAAACAAAAAACCCCACTGTTTGTTATATTTTTTTTAAATTACATAAAACGAGGAATATTTTTTTATTTTTTCAATACCCAGAAATATATGACCTCCAAAATGAGCATAACATGAATATTACCAGAAAAAACAATGGAAGGAAATTGCCGAGCAATTGGGAGTTAAGGGTAAATTAATTTCGTATTTTTCTGTGTACAAGTTATTTTTTTCAACTCATTCATAACATAGGTACAAGTAAGCACAAATAGCGTTCTTCCATCTTGCTCAGAAGTTGCCGATCTACTGACGAGCAAAACTTGCTGCGTAGTGTCGCGCCAGTGCGATTTAGCATATTTTGTCGCATCGCGTCGCGTCGCTCCGCTGCCGCGTAGTTACGCCTAGTGCGGTCTAACCTTTAGTTAAGTTTCAAAGACGCACCTGTCACCAATAAAATTACTGAAAACGGGCACATCACGAACACATCATCGCTTACCATCAGGTGAGCTAGTGGTCAAGCGCGAGCCTATCTATAATAAAAAAAAAAAAAACGTGGTGAGGACCATGTAGTACAAATTACTCTGCGCCTTCCAGAACAAAATAGAGGTAGAGGCCGCCTACCATTGACCTGGTGGTCCAATATAGAAAGAGTCCTCAAGCAGGAGGCCCCGTTACTTTTTAAAAGATCACCCCGGAACCCCTTCTGTGTAACGCCTTTTAGGGCGCCTAAGGATTTTAATATGGCACTAAACTGGAACCGTTCAGTGTGGTCTAGCCTTGGTCTGAGAAATTTAAAAATATGCCCACGAGCGAATCTGACTCGCGCACGATGGGTTCCGTACCATTATCGCATAAAATGGCAAAAAGATCACGTTTGTTGTATGGAAGCCCCATTTAAATATTTATTTTATTCTGTTTTTTGTATTTGTGGTTATAGCGGCAATAGAAATACATCATCTGTGAAAATTTCACTTGTCTAACTATCACGGTTTATGAGAGACACCCTGGTGACAGACAGACAGATGGATAGTGGCGTCTTAGTAATAGGGTCCCATTTTACACTGCACAAAACACTGAAATCCCTACCAAGTTTTAAGAGGTGTTCCTGCCAAGTTTGAATTTAAAAGAGAGCTCTTGTAGGTCGCAAGTCTTATGCTAAATAATTGTTTCTTACTTTAAAACATACGTAACAGATGCACTTCTTCAGAAAATAAAACCAGTTCTATAGGTATTCGAATAAGTACTTCCTAATGACCGATTTCAAAGTTCATCAAAGTTGGGCGGATTTTCAAAACAAGTAAATAGGTACAGTTTTACAAATGGATATACTAACTTTAAATTCTTATTTCAGGAATTAGTTTTATATGTACTGAGGCTTCTAAAATATTACTAAGGTTTCAAAAACAAACTGCATTTTCTTTTTATAATATATAAGACCGTACTAAATACAAAAAGTGCCAGCCAATCACTTTTTATCGAACACTGAACCAAGTTGAGTTATGCCTATGTAGTTATAACTCTAACCTCAATTAGTCTTTGCCGATAGATCGAAGCTGGAACCTGTCGTGATTTCAAAAGATTGCCCCGTCAACGAAAACGAAGCCAAAGACGAAAACATTTTTTTGCCTTTCAAAGAATATTTTGCGCTTCAAGAAGTTTGCCGCAGACTTGGTAACCGCGGTCCTTACACTGAGAAGGTTTTTAATTAATATTTCTCAGCTCTGTTTTTCTTTGAGAATAACTTAATGAGTCCCACCTTTCAGGTTTTTTGCCAGGTACCTGTTTGTTTGTTCTTCTATGTTTACTAGGTTTGCTGCAAAGTGAGAACTTTTATGCTGATTTTATGCATTTTTCTGTAGAGTCCAGTCTGTCTTGTTCTGTAGAGAGTTTTATAAAGCGATTTCATTCGATATTTACATTTTTAAGGAAGTCTAAATATATTTTTTATTTACTCAGGTCATTGAATTAAAAGAAAAAGATACCCGTAAACAAAAGTTTAAAGACCAAAATAATGTTGGACAAAACAAACAGTTTCCTCCAAAAATGATTAATCATCAAAACAGCCCACAATAAATAATCACAATTCACTTACTTCATAACCGGTGAGTTACACCACTAAGATTAAAACTAAACGTAATTAATCGGTAAACTTTCGTTAGCAAAGATAAACGTACTTCGGTTAGGTGGGTTCGTGTTTTATGTACTTTATTGTAATGAGCACTGCAAACTCTGAATTTAGTAACTGCAATAAATTAAAGGTAAAACCGACTTTGGCTGGGAAAAACAGGTGGGGCCAAAGCCCCAATTAATTTTATTACTGGCCAGTTCAAAAACTTGCAATGTCAGGCCAGTAATAAAATAAATTGATGTGAGGTTTTATTTGCAGTCGCTTAACATATATCTTCTATCTACTATTCTTTAAACTCAGTTTCCTTTTAGTTTCTGCGGTGATGTTTTTTCGTCGAAGAGTCGACAGTGAGTTGACATTAGCAACAGACGGCTAAATAATATTATTTTGTTTTAATTAATACTGGAAGAAGCTTGTGGCTATTATTAACAGCCGTATGGGTTGGGGTTCAAGGTAAGGCAACGTTTGCCGAAGCTATTCCTTGGATGTTGAACATTAAATACATATCGAGACTTCATCATGTCTCAGATCTTTTTTAATCGTGACTGGTTTCAGAAGCTAGAAAAACTGACACCAATCTTGCCAAGAGCCCATTGTTAGCCAGTTGCTGGGCTGCGGCGCAGCGGTCAGTTACACAATCGCTCGATGTAAAATGGTGCTCGGCTGCGTCTGGATAAAGTGGAAGTGAACCCCAAGATATTTGGGAAGCGGCTCATATTGATTGGTTTGATTAATACTATCCGATAGCATAAAATATACTTACACCCACTCCTATCGAGGTTGGAGACTCTACACTTGAAGTTGTGGACGACTATAACCCAAACAACAAACCCCGTTTGCCTGGGATAAACTCGTCCAACTTACTAAAGTGTCTCAAGACGAAAGTCTAAGACCAGTGTGTGTTGCCTATGGCTCTAAGACGTGGTCGCTCACAATGGGCCTCAACAGAAAGCTTACAGTCACCCAAAGGGCAATGGAGAGGGTTATGCTCGGAGTTTTTTTGCGTGATCGAATCAGAAACATAAAGATACGCAAGAGAACCAAGGTTACCGACATAGCCCGAAGAATTCCCAAAATTAAGTGGCAGTGGGTCGCAGAACAGATGGCCGATGGGGCCGAAAAGTTCTGGAACGGCGACCGCGGACCGGAAGACGATGCGCTGGCCTCCCTCTACCGATGACCTGGTGAAAGTTGCGAGGATCCGCTGGATACGAGACGTACGGGACCGGTCAATGTGGTGACGTGTGGGGGAAGCCTATGTGCAGTGGACGTCTTTCAGATGATGATGATGATGAATATACTTTATTGTACCCCAAAAAGTTACACACACATCTCTTAAAGAACACACAAAGACGGTCTTATCGCGAACAGCAGATCTGTTCAATATCGTTAGTACCCTGTGAATCTTTACAAATAGCATATGAAACGAATTAAATTATAAAAAGGTATTTGTGGTGTATTAAAACAGCAGTTCTTTTTCTCTCTAATGTTTTTCTCCGAGATACAAAGAGAATTATGAAGGCGAGGTTACATTTTAATTTAACAGAGTCAACGCCGGCTTATCTTTCTTTGGGTGAAAGTCGCAAAAGATAGAAACAAGGGGTGCGGAGCGGATCCTCTTCATAATTCAAGCGGTTACCGCGGTCATTAGAGATGTTGCTAACATAATTATAGAGGTGGGTGCATTTTAGAGATGAAGTATAAAGGAAAAGACGTTTTAAAAAGGGTAGTGGGTTAAAGAACGGATTACTCTAAACTCTCGTTTCAAAAAGTCAACGTCACCTGTCCAACCTGCCGTCGAGCGACGTGGTTTGGAGTACTGATTAATTTTTAATGCTTTAGGTTGTTTTGTGTTTACGAAATAATTTGAGTTAGAAAATGTGGGGCTTACATAGACACAGGCACTTGCTCAGGTCTGTCCTAGCATAGGCTATGGTGTAATGAGAATACCCTAACTACAATATTTTGCCCATGGAACCTGTAATTGGCTCTGTACTAACTATCTCAAAACGGACTTAAAATAATGCAAAATATTCAACGCTAGTAGTAACTAGCAACTGTTCCACAATTCAGCACTGTAGCAAACAGTTTATTGAAATTCACTAAACAACTAAAAATTACTACTTCAAGCAGTCCTAATTCCGTGCTGTCAAGCGCACAATATTTCACTTTGCCAATTTGTCGCAACACTACAAAACTGTTGGCGTCCCCCTCAGCCATATATCTAGCAGTCTTGTTGCTGAACAAAAGTGTTCCTAACACTTTTTGCCAACATTTGTACCAAAAACGTGTGGTCGTTAAGGTAAGGTAGTTTTTCGACAAATTGCCGGCAGGTACGTAGTAAAATATGTGTGTGGGCCTGAGAGACTTTTGTATATACGGCATAAATAGAGAAAATGTTTAAGTCAATGCTGTGTTTATTTTGTGATAAATGATAGGAGAAGTAACATGAAAATATTGTTATTTCAAAGAGTAACATAATAGTACGAGATTTCACTACAAAAATCTGTAATAAATTGTTTTTTTATACTTAATTTTATGAAAGATACTTGGTAAAATAATAGACCCATATAATAGGCAATCCTGATGTAATCACGTCAGGATTGCCTGGCAATATTGAACGGCAATTACTTTAATTAAATAAATTACAATAAAATAGATAGCTGTAGTCCAGGCAACTCTGCAACAATCATGGCAGTGAAGTTTTATCAAAAACAAATTTCAGATTAGATTCAGATTTTAGCAGAGGGATCTTAAACTAAAAGCTCTAAAAGTTTTCATACCAACTATAGTTTTGTTATACCACTTGGGACATAAAACGTGCTAAAAGTATTTAGTTCAAATCTTATGATATAGATAAAAAATTGTAAGTCTTGTTTTTTGCCCTACTCTCAGCAATGGTGTAGTTTTCTATCAGTGAAAGAATTTTCGTAATATGATAAGTGTTTCTAGAAATGTTTTCCTAGAAACAAACAACTTTCCTACATACACTGGCCTTCAAAATTTTGTATCACACTTTTGAAATTTCTCTAATCTATACTAGAAGTCAGAGTTTTGAAATAAAATACTTGAATAATACCTTTAAGTAGAAGAATAACTGGGACTTTTATCAAACAACACAAACTACTTGTCTTCTGAAGTATCCTTGACCGAGTTAGCGGATCAGGCTCATAAACAAAACATCGAACAAAAGATTTGAGTGCCACCAAAGTTTTGTTACTACATAAACCTCATTCTAAGTCGTTCATGTGATACGAGTATGTTATTTTGTCTGTCTGTGACTGTTCCGATCAAAAGATTTTTTGTTGTTTTACCGAATAATTATTTTATGTTTTTGATTTTTATCAGTTAAATAATGTAATCTAAATGAATATACATCAACGACTTATCATTATCAAATCATTAACCAGGTGGTTAATGGTTTAGGCTTAGTGGTGGTTAAACCGTTAACCAACAATAATGGTTTAATGGTTTATGCATTACAGTGTTAAATGACGAACAAAAGGATGTAACCAATATTTTTTATTTCAGTAAGGATACCGTCATGAAAAACAGTTTACTTTAAAAAATGCTTTGTCCAGATTTTTCTAAAATTATAGTTATTCATGATGGCAGATACAGATGACAACTTTTCTTTGCCATTATGTAATGTGCGTACCTAATACAGCTTTTTAACAAAGAAACTATTTTCTCGGACGAAGTCGCAAGCACAAGCTAACAAGTCATAACCCAATGGTAACGGTTCACCTGTAACTTACCATTTTATAGAGCGCTCAACATTTTTGATACGTGTATCATGGTTGTCGCGTACTATAAACCGCTAATCGGCACTTAGTCGTCCATTTGTTAGATTGACCCATAGATATAGGATGTACAAGATGTCAGATGGAAAACGAAACCAAAAATATAAAATCTATGTGTGAGGGAATTTGTCCATGTGTTAGTTAAAAAAGTGTTGATAAAAAGTCCATGTTCAATATCGATATCGATACTTGGTGAACACCATAAGAAACACGATTGCTGGGCAAACACCATGCTTTGCTTTAATTAAAATACAAATTACAAAATAATATCTCGCATGTATTTAAAATACGAAATAAAAAATATTTTTAAGTCGTTTATTTAAAATGTAAAATACAGTATTTTAACTTTGTTTATTTAAAATACAAATAACAATATACAGTCAGTCATCATCGTGACATTCGTACTAATAAACTTACTCAATACACAGAAGTTCGGTGAAAAAAACCGTTTGAAATGAAAATTACAATTTACAAGGTACTTGACAATTTGACGTACGCGGTCGCCATTTTGCTTATGAAAGCTATCAAGCGCTATTTTCTGCAGAACGCATCTATTAATAAAATCGCTAAATTTATTTTGAAGCCACAAGTATTTGAAGTACTAATAAAAAAATACCGCAGCGTCAGGTATTTGAAATTGACGACACGATTGGCGTAGTGGTTGAGCGATCGGCTGCTAAGCTGCGTGTCGCGAGTTCGATTCCCGCACGGAACAAATATTTGTATGGCCTGCAGATAGTTCAATGATAAATGATATTATTTCTGTAAGTTGGTTTGTACAAACACGTTTACATATTTTATAAAAGTAGATGAGGTCGGCGTTTCCTATCTGACTACTCCGAGAAGAAAGGCCGAAACAAACTCAGAGGTCACAGTTTCTTTTAAATTCCAGACAAAATCTTGGTTAGATCATGTGAAGACCATGTAGACTGATATCTGAAATGGTCTTTTGAGGAAAGAACCAGCCAGATTGAGTGGACCTGTCTAGTCAGTGCACGGATTTGTCAATAACCGTGCAGCTCTACTCAGAATTTAAGGAGCTCAACGATTCAACGAACAATACCAAAGAAAGGACATTCGGGTAGACATTCGATTTGTACATCATTTTTATGATCTTTGAGTTCTGGCCTGTTATGTAGTTCTTTGACGACTGCTTGTAAGTTTAGCAATCGGTTTTTCATTCTTTTTGTTTTGGCTTTTAAGTTTCTCAAGGCTTTATTTTTGACCGATAATTTCCTCTGTAGCATTGAACATTTATTGATTAGTTTTTTTTTTCTTGGAGACAGTACTTGACTAGAAGGGCCAGGTAATGGCTCCACTGAAGGCAGTAAAATATCTCGGTTTACATAAGAGCAGGGTCTTCTGCTTTTCAATTGAACCTGTAAACACGTATAATTTAGTTTGTATGTATCTTTACACAAATTTAGGCGTGACCAGTATTGCGTTTTGAACTTTTTGACAGTCGTTCAGCTATGTTAGAGGTATCTAGATGGTTTGAAAACTAACACTAGGTTGGCCACTAACTAACCATATGATAGAAAGTGTCATTCTTACAGGCACAAATAAAGTAGGTATAGATTCTTTCATTAGAAGTCGTCGATGTTTTCTTTGTATGCAGTATTTCGATTCAAAATGTTTACTACATATTGTAGAGTTTTTATTTGGAGACCATCCATCTCTGTTTAAAATTCGAATCCATTTTTCTCTTAATACAGAATTATTTGGGAATCTGTAGGTACATAAATATTATATATTATTATTTACACAACAGAAAAAATTGCTGATGAGCAGAGCACTGATGTATTCTAGCCACTGTAAAACTAATAAATGCATACAATTATAATGACTAATATACTCCGCACTCGGGTTGGCCGCAGCAAGGACAACCTCCTCTGACGGCACTAGTCTTCAGTGCTTATGCAGACCATGGCCCATCTCACGGAGAGCGCAGCATGCCCTGTCACCTGTACTTACGAAGACCTTATGACTGCGTCACCGAATGGTATTGCCGTGGCTGAATTTTGGGCCAAACACAATATTTAACTTTTTATATTTGCCATCGACACGCTAAGAAGAAGAATATAATGACATTCCTAAACCTACTCAAAGTAACAAAACATCAAAACTCTCCGAAAAATAATGGCTAATATAATAAACATGCAACTTTAAGTACAGTTTCGATAAAAACATCTTCTCAATCGTAACTTAAATCTTTTTTAACAAAACCTGATTAAATAAGTTTGTATTCATGTCATGATGTCACTAAAAACGATTAAGTTTTTATCGATACTCATGACGTCACCGCTTTGTCAAGCCCTAGCGTAAACAAACAATTTACTCTTTTACATAATATTTTCGCCAATTTTGTTTATATATACGAAATATACTTATATAAAACATTGGAAATCAATATACTATTGTAAGACTCTTTTTCTGAACCGATTACTAGCAGAAATTCGGCAAAATATGGTTCAAAACAATCCAAAGGATGATGATGATGATGATGAGGATTATGGACAAAATTGTATTTACCTGTGAAACGTGTATTTATTGGGGTTATTTCGTCTTGTTACGTCACATTCACTCACAGAACAAGTCCTTATAATTGTATAATTAATATTATCAATTTAAATCTAAAGATTATTATTTAAATGCAAGAAATTCACCGCGGCGTAAAACAGATTGTCCGCTAGGTTTACTTATTCGCGAAAAAAATGACATATCGGTACGTCATTCACTCTCTCTTTTTCTCTTGGGCGGTTTGTACTTGATTAGGATTTCTCGCTCGCACGCTTCGTGTATCTTTTTGCGTAGCAAATAAAAATTCTAAATCTATGGATTGACCCTTTATGACAGAATTGCTATTGTTGTTTTATCTCTACTTGGAGTATATCGTTAATCTGTAGTGATGTATGTTTGTTTGTTGAAAATTGAATATTTACTGCTATCAAATATTGCGAGGTTGAGAAAGTTTTTAAACAATTTTATACCTACATACTTAGTAATCCAGTAGTAATGGACCCAACTTATGAGGTCTTAGATTCGAACTTTGAGCACAGGCAGGCATTTTATTTTGAGTAATTTATTTTATCACCATTGCTCTGAAAACAGTGAAGATGAACATCGTGAAGAAACCAGAATATCTTAGAACTAAATATTTAGAGGCATGACTGTGACATCATGAGAGTGCGGATACAGAAAAATACTTCTTCTCTTGTTAATCCGTACAAGAAGTCGCTGACGTAAGCTGCCTTTTTAATCGACGTAATAGTTACGAGAATATAAAAATAATGGTCCAAATATTATGTTTTATACGTCATCTGTTCCTGTGTACGACTTGTGAGATCAATTTTGTAACTATAGCCGAATTATTACAGCTGTTGGTCGTGAGAAAGTCGTCAAAGGCTAGTTTTATTTGGAAAACTACTTTTAGGACATTCATACGTAATTCCTTTTGGTGATATAAACTTTAGGCTCAAGATGGCAATCATTTTATATGGTTTTCGTTGGTTTATTAATCTTTTTTACTGTCAAAAAAGTTTTATTCTTAATAGAATTACCGTTAATACATGGTCATTTCTTTTCTTGTTCATTGACAATGCAATAAACGTATGTGGCTATTTGGACAGTTTTTCACACACTTGGTGAATAATTTTGCGATCAGCTTTTCATGATGATGCTTTTAATTTTACCAAGAACCTTTGTTGATAATGATTATGTTTTAAATAGAGCAACCAAGAGAGCATTGTATGATTTTCAACTGTTAAAATAATAATCTATGTCACCATTTGATAATGGATCTATGAATAACCTGCGGTCAAAAGAAAACTAAAAAAATAATATTTTTATTACAGTTACGGCCTTGACATTTTGTTTACAAAAAAATACAACCGACTTCCAAAAAATACTACAAAATGAAAATTAACTTCAATTTCGGTCGTCAGTCGGTGTTCCTATTTTCGTTTTATAACACCGTCTTCCAAAATTGAAGTTATTTTTCATTTTGTAGTATTTTTTGGAAGTCGGATGTAATTTAAGTTAAAAAAAAAAATATCAAGACCTTAACTGTAATAAAAATATTTTTTGTTTAGTTTTTTTTCTACCACTTTTTTAACTTTTTAGTTATAGTGTGTAATGGGCAAGTTCTATATTAAGGTCCGTTTATTGCCCAAAGTGATGCCAGCATAGACTACCCGAATAACATGAAACTTGAACATAGCCGGTGGAATGAGAGTGTATCAGGGTGAATTGTATACATCTGCTTACCCCTTTCGAGTGTACCAGCGTCTTACGTATGCCTAGCAATCTGCTGACATTGCAGACACTTAGTATTCTTAGACCTTGATGACAGTGCAGTTACCGTGAAGCCATCGCACGTAGACAGACATTCGCTGACACAGAAACGTTCGTTACATCAATATAGGAAGTTACTGACGGTGCTATTACCTTGAAACCGATCCAGCTATGACGACAAGGAATCGACCAATGCCGAACTACTATTTTAGAGCATTTTTTGTAAGAAGAAGGCATTCCATAGTCCTACTTCGAGTAGGATGGATATTCGTAGGCTAGTTAGTTGTAGTTAGTCTATTTAATTATTTTAACTATTACATGTTCTAATATCGGCTTGGAATGGCCATCTGTAGGTTAGCTAGTTGTAGTTAGTAGTTGTAACCATTCCATCATCCAACCTCGACTTGGAATGGCCATTCTTAGGATAATTAATTGTAATTAACTTTAATAATTAAAAGTTAAGAAACATTTCGGGTTTCTTTCCAATCCCCCGGCTGTGGTAAACGTATTTAGCGTGATTTTATGTTATGAAATGTAAAAAATAAACAGACCGGCCAACATTTATTGAAGAGTTATGTTGTATATCTACGAAGTTCTTCATCAGATTTTCATCAAATTTAAATGGGACCAATTCGGGAACATACTCTTTCAAACAATTTGTTTTTCAAATTAAGGTTGCAATTGACGGAGATATCGGTGAAAATAAACATAAGCAAACAGAGTCGATAATAGAACCTCTTCCTTTTTGGAAAGTCGGTTAAAAAGTAACATTTTAACAGCGATAGCGATTAACAAAACATTACGCGGTTAATCTCAAAGACTTTGATTTTTTTCTAATCGTCCTCGCTGATAGAATATCATTTGTCCATAGCACAAAGTTACATTTTGTCCAGAAGAAACTTACTTACTACACAAAAATGCATACACTAGTTCAAACCAGAACTCTCCAGTATGCATACACTTTCCACAAGGTCCTCTTATTGGATTGCCACTCGTTCACTTCCGACACATGCTCTATGCTCACAGGTTTCCGACCTCCACCTCCATCTTTGTTTCCGACTTATATACTGAAGCTTTGTGCAGTGAAGCCTTCGTTTCGGCTTTCATTGATTGAGGCCCGCTTTAGTAATACAGAATTGTTTGTGGAAGAAAAATACATAGTTGGTGTGATGTTTGATTTGGTGTTGATGGAGAGATTAGGTTTGCAATTGAATGAGATACGTTCTTATTAAGAATATCAGTTTACAGAAAAATCTAAAATCTTTAATTCACTGACACAACTGAGACTCTAGAAAAGTTATATTCTACGAAAATGCCGCTTAATGGCCTTATAGAAATAAATAAATTTGACTTTGATACTGTGCATTTCCTTTGAAAAGTAAAGGAAACCTTATTGTTGTTATGATTCGTGCCCTTTTACGTAATTTTTACTTAGTCGGAGAAATATATGGCAATATTTCTGTACCATTTTGAATGATCCTCAAATACGAAAACTGCGCCCCGATCGAAATATAAGCATACAGCAAACTACACAACATCAACTACAGCCAAAAAATAAAAGAACAAACATCACCAAACAAATGTGTTTCCCCACAAAAATATTACTCAAATAAATTACCTGAACAGCAAAAATTATCTGTGTCCGACTTAGTATTCAATAGCCTCGCTCATAAGATGAGGAATGGCTGCAGAAACAAATAAAGGAAACATTTCCAGTGATTTAGGGCCTCTATCAGGGTACTAGATCGTGGGTCGGTCAGACCTCTAGATAAGTAATCATAATATGTTTCATTTTTTTGTTAGGGTAATGTGAGAAGAATGTTTTTTCCCAAAATACAAAACATGGCGGTTAAGCATCGCGTCATGTGAATATAATCACCATACAGTTGTACTCCAATTCTATGACGTATCAAGAATAATGTGCCTAGTTTTATAATGAACTAGTTGTTACGAGCAGTTCCTGCGCGCTGGAAGAAAGTAAGCTACGGGCATCTAATTAAGTTACTGATATTGAGGTCATGGTCTAGCAATGAGTCTAAAAGTACACACATTCACTTTTATAAAATTAGAGGGATTTAAACGATCTACGTCAGGAAGCGGCAAAAACGGGGCTGAAAATAAACATCCGGAAGACCCAAGAAATGAGATCTGGTGTGAAGAACCACTCACCGTTGCTGATTGGCACAGAGGCAGTGGAACGCGTCCAAAAATTTACTTACCTCGGGAGTGTCGTGTCAGAGACTGGGGGTAGTGAAGAGGACAACGCTTCACGGATCGCCAAAGCCCGAGCAACCTTCGCGCAGCTGAGACCTGTTTGACAATCGCGGAAACTGACCCGAAGGATTAAACTCAAAATCTTCGGGTCCAATGTCAAATCCGTGCTGCTCTACGGGTGCGAAACGTGGAAGGTCACAAAGGACATCTCACGCCAAATACAAGTCTTCGTCAACCGCTGTCTTCGTCGCATTCTCGGAATTTACTGGCCCGAGACCATCTCCAATGTAGAGCTGTTGGAGAAATGCCACGAGAGCCCGATCGACCGCCAGATAAAGCGTCGCAAGTGGAGATGGATTGGCCACACGCTCCGTAGGGGTCCCGACCACATACCCAAGCAAGCTTTGGACTGGAATTCCCAAGGGAAAAGAAAGCGTGGCCGTCCCCGTCAAACCTGGCGTCGCACCGTGTTGGCAGAAGCGACGAGCATCGGAATGACATGGAGCGAGGTGAAGCGTGAAGCTCAAGACCGATCGCGTTGGAGGACATCTGTGGAAGCCCTCTTCCCCATCTAGGGGTTATAGTACATTAAGTCAAAGTAAGTCAACCAAGCAGCATAATTATTATAAAGTAATTTAGAAAGGTAAAGTATAATGGTGCTCATGGAAACATGTCCCCTAGTCTTTTTACCCGAGGGGAAAAACAACAGGTTTATTCTGTGAAAATCTCAATGTGAAAATTTGGGTGAAAAGACCCTGAAGTGAACAATCATTTCGCCGGAACAACTGCTAGACTTGTATCAAGCGCAAGTTCGATCATGCATGGAGTACTGTTCTCATCTCTGGGACGGATCTGCCAAATATCAAATTGATGCACTAGAGTCGATTGAATGCCGATAAAAAAATAAAAAAATCCTGATACTTGGGATTGGAAAACATAACGAGGAAAGCATGTCCTAGAAGCAAAAATTCGAAGACACATTGTCTCATCTACCAATCCGCTTTGGGTCCGCGTGGTGGATAACGTAACACTCTCTCGAGAGAGAGACCACAAACACAAACACACGCACAGGGTCACAGGGTCTGTGTCCCATCAGTAGGAACATTAAAGACCGTAGGATTATGCTACGCTATGCTAGGGCATGACGGCTCATTTCAACTCAACCCAAGTTCACACGGCGAGATTATTTTCAAAATAACACTGCAGAATAGTTTTGGTTTAGATCTGATTTGACTCTATTTGTAGATTACTTTAATACAACACAACATTATAATCAACTAAAATACTTTTCATGGCAGTATTCCAGTGCCCCCATGACTATCCGTTTGGATAGTCCACTAGAAAGCCCCATAAAACCAGAAGTGGACATTTACGCAGATAAATGGACCGATGATGAATGATTGAAAAAAGACGCGATAGAATGCTTTCAGATTTTCAACTAACGACCAACAGCAGTAAGGAAAATTTAGAAAATTCTGTGGGAATATGAACTTTTTATGAAAATGTTTCCTTTAGGAACTGTTAAAGGTATCGTTTTGCCAAACAACGTGGTTTCGACAGCAAACGGAACTTTACAAAACGTGTTTTCGATGGCACGGTGCTTTCGCGTAGGCGAGTGCTACAAATGCTACGGTCGTAGCCCCGTAGCGCTTTCGTAGAAGCCTACAGATTCTTCATAATTATTTTTCTTTTGTGTTAGTCGGTGTATATTATTTTGTAAAAAAAGTAACTCAGAAACTTTATTATGCGAGGCATTCATAGTACGAAATTATTCTATTATACGTCGTTCTTACTAATATAAGTAATGTGAAATTCTGTACATATATTTGGATGCTTGTTAGTCTATAAAATTTAGAACACGAGTAGACCATGGCATCGATTCGGACATTTACCCCATTATTGGACATTTATTTGTAGTGCATATCTGTGGGGTAGTTACCACTGGCAAACGCTATTCGATATGGAAATGAGATCCAAAAATGTAGTAAAATATTTTAACTAATTCTTGAAAATGACTAAAAGTGAAAACAAGTTTCTAACCTCGAATTTTCCCAAGAATAATTAACTAATAGCGGGTCAAGGTGACATAGATAGGCTTCTCATTAGAAATGTTGATCACGTACTGAGCTTATTTGTTTTAGTCTGAAGAACCTGATTGGCTGAAAGCTTCCATTTACTCTATGTAAAGACGTTCAATGTATTCTATTAATTATAGAATCGGCATGCCTGACCTAGAAGCTGTTAATTACAAGTTGCTTGTACTTAATTTAAATTAAATTACCTTATCAAATAACCTTTTCCGCTATACTATATGTATACTTTTTTTCACACTTGCAGGTTCCTAATTTCTCGGCAGCAAATATATTCGTAAATCAGATGACATCTACAGGTTATGTGTGAGCCAACGAAAGTTTTGAAAATTTATTATGTACACATCTGTTGTCTAGTCCATAAATTTCTCTATACACTACGACTTGAATTGGAGATTTTCAAATTCATCATAAAGTCAATTATCAATTTGAGATACACAGGTAAACTTTAGCCTTGATAAGATCATAGGACACTTTTTACTTCGACTTTCACCAGTATTAAAGCCGTTTTAACATAAAAACTAGTTGAACGTGGGATAAGAACGTGATCAAAGGTTTGATACGCACTTTAAGATATGAACTTTCTTTCTTCTTTTTTCTTCTTTCTCCACTTTCAGAATAGAAGTATGAAAGAAATTTTACAAAGCAGAAAAAGTCACAGTACTATTTAAAACGATAACACTAATTCCTTTTTGGTTTAAAAAATACAAAATCCAGCTGTTTCAGAGATAAATGTAAACATACCAATAATATAAGTTCAAGACTTTGCACATCATAATGTGAATCTTAAAATCGAACAGAAAAGACTCAAAATGATATCTTTATATTTTTTTACAATATACACATATTTGGAATACTGCCATCTATATAGGTGACTGCACATGACGTCGCCTGCCTCACGGTAACTTTAGCGATGGGGATCAGTAGGTCAACTTTATTAAAATAAAATAATGGAATAAAATGCAGCGTTGGTAAACTTCTGTGTTTTTTTACGAAAACTGTTTATAAAATGGTATAGACTAGATTAACTAATTTTTAAACTAAGGGAAGCAATATAATGTCATTTTATTAAATATCAAGTCAGATAATCATTTTATTTAGCAAATCAGCTGATCTAGCATGATGTTTAAAGCAAACTGGTCGATGGGGCTACGCTTGGGAAAGTCCTTTGTCTAACAGTAGACATCTTTCAGCATCTTTCAGTAATATGAATCACCATCTAATTTTCATGCCTTTTTATACCAAAAATAATGAGTTGGTCCTATTTGCATGACAGAAGAATTTGCAGAATAAGAAAGAAAGATAAGACTTTTTAGAATGCTTTGTTATAGGATTTAAGTCTTTCAGACTCATTAAATAAATACTGTACGACTTATGTAATACATTACTCCAGTACTTCTGCCATTCCTCTGTCACACACCATAACTCGAGCACCCATTAACCAGCGTCAGACTATCGGCGAGGCATTCAATATTAACGGCCTTAAATCCTCCCAATTATCCAGTAGTCAGACCGTTTGAACTCCGAATTAATGTTACGTCATAGGGCCTCCCAATGGGTCAACGACTATGGATGCAGTGATGTATTGGTAGACAGTACAACAATTTATGTCTGAGGGTTAACACTCGACCTTATGTTTGGTGTTTAGATGATTATTAACGGATATCGTGTTGGTGACGAGGTTTTTTGTAAGGTGTCTGTGAAGGGAGATTATGTGAGTCTGACGAGTGCGTCGCGATTGTTCGAAGTTTACCTGACCGAAGAATGTTCACCTGAGTCTTCTTAATTATTTATTGTACACCAAAACAATACATTTACACACAGTGAAATCAATATCTTTTTTTATTTCTCCGAAGAAAGTTCCTTCAGGCGAACGTTTTTCGGGCAATCGTTCGTTCGACGATGATTAGAAAAGTTGGTTACTTTTGTTTCTACCGGCGATCTAATTAAATTTTAGAACACAAAAACTGCTATTGTGACTTAACTATGATAGTGAGATATATTCTCTAGCAGACTTTTTTGTAGTTAATACTGAGTACTTTAATCATGTAGTACATCATTTTTACGTATCATCAATAGTTTTCTCAGTGCTCGCCAAATAATGAATTTTAATGGGAAAATTTTGCGACTTTGGGTTACATTATTGCAATTTTCTTAAAATCGGTCCAGTAGTTTCGGAGCCTATTCGGTACAAACAAACAAACTTTATAATCTATATCAATATTATAAAGTACACACGACGTGTGTCGACGACGTATCTCTCAACAACTTCACACAACGAGAGATTGATATAAACAGATTCAATTTCCAATCAATTTATTTTACTTCACCAATTTCACTGATAGACAGACTTGGATCATACATACATAAACTCACGCCTTTTTCCCATGGGGGTAGGCAGAAACTACAGAACGCCACCTGCTACGATCCTTACATACTTCTTTTGCTTCACTCACATTCATACATCTTGTCATACACACACGCCGGTTATGAGTACTGCGCACCTTGCCATTCTGAAGAACATCACCTATAAGGTCTATGTATGTCTTCCTAGGGCGTCCCCTCCCGGCGTTTCCATTCACGTCTGCCTTGTAAATACCTTTCGTTTCTTTTCTTTCTTTCTTTCTCACCCCCAACTAAGGTCGCCGTGCCGAGAGCTGCATGGCTAGGGGTGAGCCTAAGTCGTAAGCGTGCCTGTTGTCTGGGACTGGGCGCCCCCAGGCACCATCCAGCCTTACCTCTACAAGCGGGGCTCTGTAGAGCGTGGACATAGTTTCCCTAGCTATTCGTGGGTACAAAATGAGTCTTAATAATCTACTCGGAGACGGCGGTGATGCTCGCCACACACCACGTCAATTGTTCTCATGGGGCGAAAAGCGAGCTGCGAAGTGTCGCTTAGCTACGCTGAGATACTTGGATCAATGGTCAAATAATCTAAACTAAACTACAATCCACTCAGTACACATAAAAGGGGTCCCTTTTATTTCAATCCCACAAAGTCTAGGTTCGTTTAAATAAATAAGACCTTCACTAGACCTGCAATCGTCCCAATTGGTCCAACGAAACGGAATTTAGTATGCAGCATTCGTGATACATGATCTATGTGGTTTGACCTCTAGTAGTGAGGATACGTCATATTAGGGTTCACCTTAGCCCTGCTGGAGGACAAGAGGCAAAATAAAAGGGCAATTTTGGGGTTACAGCTAGCCGTTTTTTATATCACCTATCGTGTGCCTGTACACATAAAAGTTGCTTACTTTAACTATTATATACTAGCTGACCCGGCAAACTTTGTTTTGCCATAAAAACACCAAACATTCACCTACCCTACACCTACCCTACACCTACCCTACACCTACCCTACACCTACCCTACACCTACCCTACACCTACCCTACACCTACCCTACACCTACCCTACACCTACCCTACACCTACCCTACACCTACCCTACACCTACCCTACACCTACCCTACACCTACCCTACACCTACCCTACACCTACCCTACACCTACCCTACACCTACCCTACACCTACCCTACACCTACCCTACACCTACCCTACACCTACCCTACACCTACCCTACACCTACCCTACACCTACCCTACACCTACCCTACACCTACCCTACACCTACCCTACACCTACCCTACACCTACCCTACACCTACCCTACACCTACCCTACACCTACCCTACACCTACCCTACACCTACCCTACACCTACCCTACACCTACCCTACACCTACCCTACACCTACCCTACACCTACCCTACACCTACCCTACACCTACCCTACACCTACCCTACACCTACCCTACACCTACCCTACACCTACCCTACACCTACCCTACACCTACCCTACACCTACCCTACACCTACCCTACACCTACCCTACACCTACCCTACACCTACCCTACACCTACCCTACACCTACCCTACACCTACCCTACACCTACCCTACACCTACCCTACACCTACCCTACACCTACCCTACACCTACCCTACACCTACCCTACACCTACCCTACACCTACCCTACACCTACCCTACACCTACCCTACACCTACCCTACACCTACCCTACACCTACCCTACACCTACCCTACACCTACCCTACACCTACCCTACACCTACCCTACACCTACCCTACACCTACCCTACACCTACCCTACACCTACCCTACACCTACCCTACACCTACCCTACACCTACCCTACACCTACCCTACACCTACCCTACACCTACCCTACACCTACCCTACACCTACCCTACACCTACCCTACACCTACCCTACACCTACCCTACACCTACCCTACACCTACCCTACACCTACCCTACACCTACCCTACACCTACCCTACACCTACCCTACACCTACCCTACACCTACCCTACACCTACCCTACACCTACCCTACACCTACCCTACACCTACCCTACACCTACCCTACACCTACCCTACACCTACCCTACACCTACCCTACACCTACCCTACACCTACCCTACACCTACCCTACACCTACCCTACACCTACCCTACACCTACCCTACACCTACCCTACACCTACCCTACACCTACCCTACACCTACCCTACACCTACCCTACACCTACCCTACACCTACCCTACACCTACCCTACACCTACCCTACACCTACCCTACACCTACCCTACACCTACCCTACACCTACCCTACACCTACCCTACACCTACCCTACACCTACCCTACACCTACCCTACACCTACCCTACACCTACCCTACACCTACCCTACACCTACCCTACACCTACCCTACACCTACCCTACACCTACCCTACACCTACCCTACACCTACCCTACACCTACCCTACACCTACCCTACACCTACCCTACACCTACCCTACACCTACCCTACACCTACCCTACACCTACCCTACACCTACCCTACACCTACCCTACACCTACCCTACACCTACCCTACACCTACCCTACACCTACCCTACACCTACCCTACACCTACCCTACACCTACCCTACACCTACCCTACACCTACCCTACACCTACCCTACACCTACCCTACACCTACCCTACACCTACCCTACACCTACCCTACACCTACCCTACACCTACCCTACACCTACCCTACACCTACCCTACACCTACCCTACACCTACCCTACACCTACCCTACACCTACCCTACACCTACCCTACACCTACCCTACACCTACCCTACACCTACCCTACACCTACCCTACACCTACCCTACACCTACCCTACACCTACCCTACACCTACCCTACACCTACCCTACACCTACCCTACACCTACCCTACACCTACCCTACACCTACCCTACACCTACCCTACACCTACCCTACACCTACCCTACACCTACCCTACACCTACCCTACACCTACCCTACACCTACCCTACACCTACCCTACACCTACCCTACACCTACCCTACACCTACCCTACACCTACCCTACACCTACCCTACACCTACCCTACACCTACCCTACACCTACCCTACACCTACCCTACACCTACCCTACACCTACCCTACACCTACCCTACACCTACCCTACACCTACCCTACACCTACCCTACACCTACCCTACACCTACCCTACACCTACCCTACACCTACCCTACACCTACCCTACACCTACCCTACACCTACCCTACACCTACCCTACACCTACCCTACACCTACCCTACACCTACCCTACACCTACCCTACACCTACCCTACACCTACCCTACACCTACCCTACACCTACCCTACACCTACCCTACACCTACCCTACACCTACCCTACACCTACCCTACACCTACCCTACACCTACCCTACACCTACCCTACACCTACCCTACACCTACCCTACACCTACCCTACACCTACCCTACACCTACCCTACACCTACCCTACACCTACCCTACACCTACCCTACACCTACCCTACACCTACCCTACACCTACCCTACACCTACCCTACACCTACCCTACACCTACCCTACACCTACCCTACACCTACCCTACACCTACCCTACACCTACCCTACACCTACCCTACACCTACCCTACACCTACCCTACACCTACCCTACACCTACCCTACACCTACCCTACACCTACCCTACACCTACCCTACACCTACCCTACACCTACCCTACACCTACCCTACACCTACCCTACACCTACCCTACACCTACCCTACACCTACCCTACACCTACCCTACACCTACCCTACACCTACCCTACACCTACCCTACACCTACCCTACACCTACCCTACACCTACCCTACACCTACCCTACACCTACCCTACACCTACCCTACACCTACCCTACACCTACCCTACACCTACCCTACACCTACCCTACACCTACCCTACACCTACCCTACACCTACCCTACACCTACCCTACACCTACCCTACACCTACCCTACACCTACCCTACACCTACCCTACACCTACCCTACACCTACCCTACACCTACCCTACACCTACCCTACACCTACCCTACACCTACCCTACACCTACCCTACACCTACCCTACACCTACCCTACACCTACCCTACACCTACCCTACACCTACCCTACACCTACCCTACACCTACCCTACACCTACCCTACACCTACCCTACACCTACCCTACACCTACCCTACACCTACCCTACACCTACCCTACACCTACCCTACACCTACCCTACACCTACCCTACACCTACCCTACACCTACCCTACACCTACCCTACACCTACCCTACACCTACCCTACACCTACCCTACACCTACCCTACACCTACCCTACACCTACCCTACACCTACCCTACACCTACCCTACACCTACCCTACACCTACCCTACACCTACCCTACACCTACCCTACACCTACCCTACACCTACCCTACACCTACCCTACACCTACCCTACACCTACCCTACACCTACCCTACACCTACCCTACACCTACCCTACACCTACCCTACACCTACCCTACACCTACCCTACACCTACCCTACACCTACCCTACACCTACCCTACACCTACCCTACACCTACCCTACACCTACCCTACACCTACCCTACACCTACCCTACACCTACCCTACACCTACCCTACACCTACCCTACACCTACCCTACACCTACCCTACACCTACCCTACACCTACCCTACACCTACCCTACACCTACCCTACACCTACCCTACACCTACCCTACACCTACCCTACACCTACCCTACACCTACCCTACACCTACCCTACACCTACCCTACACCTACCCTACACCTACCCTACACCTACCCTACACCTACCCTACACCTACCCTACACCTACCCTACACCTACCCTACACCTACCCTACACCTACCCTACACCTACCCTACACCTACCCTACACCTACCCTACACCTACCCTACACCTACCCTACACCTACCCTACACCTACCCTACACCTACCCTACACCTACCCTACACCTACCCTACACCTACAAACTTTCAAAAACACTACACCTACCCTACACCTACCCTACACCTACCCTACACCTACCCTACACCTACCCTACACCTACCCTACACCTACCCTACACCTACCCTACACCTACAAACTTTCAAAAACACCTAAAAACTTTCTTATCAACATAAAAGAAATGTATCTATAACCATAAAAATATGCGTATGTGTATCTAAGCATCTATAAAACCGCGCACACAAAAATATTTTCTTACTAAACGTCCCTTACATACCCAACTCAATATTAGGTATACTGGGAACCTATCACATGAGATAGCACAATAAAATCCAAGCGAACAGTAAAATTAATCAAGAAATCACAGTAAAATAAAAGTATAAATCAGCTGAAACTGGCAAACAAGACAATACGATAAAAACATGAAAAAATACGACGAAATTACATGAATTCTTTCGATTTTCGTTTACATGTATTGATAAACTGGTATTTACATGAGCGTCTATTTTATGTGCCAAAAGTCGTGATAAAGAAAAGTTAAGAAGTACCTTTTCTAATAAACTTAAAAAAAATACAGCGCAATACCCTACCAGGTTTCTCTACACACATGTAGCGGCACCAACACCACCACTTACGAACTAATGACATGACGTCACACAAATCCTGCATCGGCGCGATTTGACCACATACAACAGTCCGACAATAACACCGGGGCAGTTACCCGGACCAGACACAACACCCGTCTGGTCGGAGGATCCTTCCTTTTCTAAGGAGGTGTGTGGAACTTTACACCCTGTTTTGCATCCAAACACACTTGCCTAACATCACACCTCCTATCATTCCTCCGATGTTTGTACTTAATTGAAAGAACACTCACCAGTTATGTTAGTAAGTCCCAGACTGTAGGCTCAGGTGCCTATGCCTACTGTGTTTGCAATGAGAGTTAATGCGAAACTAATGTGTTAAATAAAGATTATGTTTACTGTTACCCGCACTGGGCCCGCGTGGTGGATAACGGCCCATTCCCTCTCACAGAGAGGAGGCCTGTGTCCCAGCAGTGAGAACATTAATAGGCTGATGATAATTATGATGTGTGTGTGATGTTTACTGTAGCATACTTATTTATTCCCGAAATCTCCAGTTCGAGCACAAGCATACGGATCGGCCAGCACGCAGTAACTGGCGAACGTCGTAACCACACACAAATCTATTTCACACTACAAACCGCTGATGCATAAAGTTCAACCTTACATTGTTTCTACTGGGCTCTGACTGAAAATCCGGATTGAAGAAACCCAAGACACTCAACAACAATCGTTTCTCTATCTTTTTTTTCAAAATATAATACTTACCCAAAACAAAAGGTGGCCAGGACAGATGAAACACGGAAGGGCGGCAGGGGGAAAACCGGGCGTTTGTGGCAACTTGGGAGAGGCCTCTGTCCAGCAGGGAACTGCTATACACATAGCTGATTGATTTATTTTTGTTATTTTCCTTTGCGATATTCTAACAACAACCACGGTTACTCTAGGAAAACGCTCGCTATGACTATTATAAAGAGTATTGCAAATTGTACAATCGTTTTACTGTAAAGTGCAAAGTTCTACGGCTCACCTCACCGCACCGCTGTCACTGAATGTCACTGGCAGAATAATCGTTAACGGCTCGGATGCCAAAGAAGAAAAATGAAATATTTTCTTTCTTAACTCACCTACTTAGTGGCAAAGTCGTAAACTCTGTAAACTAGAACGTGTATAGAACTACGTCACGTTATCCGTGAGCCCAGTAACTTATCTGATAGACATTTTTATGTAAGGACCGAAAAGTATGGCGGTATTGCCCCATATAACTTGGCCAATGCAGCTATGAAACGTGTGAGGGATATAATGTATTGTATGGTATGGTAGGATAGGCTGAATAATATGTGTTGTATTGTGTTGAAGATAGGATAGCTATGTATTTTTGTCTCAACTTAAATGGGTTAGAGTCGTTTTTGTGGTTGCTGTAGACTCTTACTATGTTAATTTAAGTGAAAAATAGTAAGCACTAAAAGAAACACAAAAAATACTCTATTTGTTTTTAATTTGTGGTTATTTATATTATTGTATCTTTACATATTTAATTGTTCGAAATAAACACATAACAATAAATCATCAACATTTCAGCCAAATGACGTCCACTGTTGGACATAGTCCTCCCCCAAGAGTCGCCACATTAACCGGTCCCGTGGGTCTTGCATCCAGCAGATGCCCTCAACCTTCACCAGGCCATCGGTCCACCTAGTAGGAGGCCTTCCGACGCAGCGTATTCCGGTTGGCGGTCGCCATTCCAGAAATTTTCAGCCCTAACGGCCTTCTGTTCTGCGAGCAATGTGCTCTGTCTACTGCCACGTAAGGCTATTATTCGGGCTATGTCGGTAACCTTCGTTCTCTTGCGGATGTCTTCATTTCTGATTCGATCAGACAAGGAAACTGATGAGGCGATCCATGTAGTTCAGGTTGCGAAATTTTTGGGATTATAGTTAGATGACCAATTAACTTGGAAACTACAAGCCGAAAAAGTATGTAAAAAGCTAAATACTGCAGCATATGTCCTTTGGAATTTAGCAAAAAAAGTTGATATAAAAACCGCTTTAGTAGCATATCATGATTTGATTGCATCAGTTTTGAGATTAGGAATAATTTTTTGGGGTAATTGTAGCCTAAGAGATAAGGTATTTAAAGCCCAAAAACGTTGTGTAAGAGCGTAGTGTGGTCTTAAGCCCATAGATAGTTGCAAACCTATGTTTAGGTCTCTGAAAATTCTTCCTTTTCCATCATTATATATTATGGAAATGTAAATTTTTGTAAAAACAAATGCACACTTGTACACTAAGGTCTCGGACACCAGGAAAGGCCCCGTGAGAAGCCAATATAAAAATCTGTTAAATGTCGGTGGTTTCAAAACAGCTCTATTGAAAAAAAGTGTAATTTGTATGGGACCGATCATATTTAATAAATTACCTGATCATATAAAAACTAACATATTTCTTCTTTTCCAAAAAAAGCTGAAGAATTTTTTACTGGAGAAATGTTATTATTCGATTAATGACTTTTTAAATGATCGATTATAGTTCTTGACATTTTGTTAATTAAATTATTACACTTCATCTATTTTAATTTTTTTGAACTTGACTATGATGATTTCATTAATGACATTTTGACAATTTGCCTTCGTTTGAATATTTTTTGAATACATTTTCTATTTGACCGTTTTGTTTTTTAATTCTGACATCTTTACATGTTTGACTTTATTTGTTTTTTATTTTGTTTTATTTGATTTGCATGCCTAATTTTGGGACACCTACATTCTAGCGAATAAATTATTTGATTTGATTTGAGGCCCATTGTAAGCGACCGCATAACAACAAATACATTACCTTATATGAATAGACTTAGTCTTATTCGCTTTGAAGATATATTAATATAAAAGCTCAAAAGTCCGAGTTACTCTCGAAAAATATGAGCCATTTTACCGCCTCAAAAAAACAATTTTCACCAAAATAATATTCGACCTATTTAACATATTCTGCCTTCCATTTCATCATAACATTTCCTTTCTCATCTTGTGACGAAATATAATTATCTGGCCGCCTATGAATACACAATGGGCGATATTATACCCAAGGACGTCTGAAGGTCATGTAAAATCCATGCTTAATATTATAAATGCGAAAGCAACTCAGTCTGTCTGTATGTTTATACCTTTTCACAGTTAAACCGCTGAACCCATTTAGATGAGATTTGGTATGGAGGTATTTTGAGATCTTGGCAAGAAATAATAATAGTATCCCGGTATCCCGAAAATCATCCTTAAGTAAAGTGGAAGTTTGGTGAACCAATAGTTTCTCTCGTAAGGCGATTAATAAAAGGTCGGATAAAAAATAGGCTATTATTAGCTAATACTACGCAAACGAAGTCGTGGGTACGAGCTAGTAAGAATATAAGTACAATTTACATGAAGCCGGCAATCAATCATGTTATTATTCATTCATCCATCAAAACATATGAAATGTTTTGAATTAAAAACAAAATGGTTTGTATTGATGTTTTTTTTATTTTTATTTTAAGTAGAATTTTATACTTAGGTTTACCTGATCCGATATAGCTTGATTGATTTGACTGATTTTAAATTAAAAGACAGTTAGATGGGTACTAAAACAATTTAAAATTAATAAAATTTAAACAACGCGTTCTAAAAAAAACATCTACGAGTATGTCTATACTTAATATTATAAAGCTGAAGAGTTTGTTTGTTTGAATGCGCTAATCTCAGGACCTACTGATTGGAATTGAAAAAATGTTTTTTGTGTTGGATAGTCCATTTATCGAGGAAGGTTATAGGCTATATAACATCACACTACGACCATTAGGAGCGGAGCATAAATGAAAAATATTGCAAAAACGGGCAAAATTATTCCTTTTTACTAGAGCTTCCGTTGCGTGCGCTGCGTAAGCGGTTAAAGTAACGCAACATTCATGTATGTAGGGTAGTTAGGGTAACGTAGGTAGATATCCAGTTGACGGGAGCGAAGCCGCGTGGGACAGCTAGTTAATTTAATAATCTGTTTGAAAACATGTGACTCCACCAACCAGCACTGGGCTCAGTGAGGAGGTCTGTGTCCTAGCAGTGGGAATATTAAAAGGCTGAGGATGATGATGATGATGTTTGAATAATCTGTCTGGTTGTGTATAAAGAATCCCTTTTGGTGGTGCGATGATCTGGTCAGGGCTGTGGGGATCTGCTTGATGCAGATATCTATATAATAAATGTTTTGTGCGTACTTTTGAATCTTCAAATTTAAATTCTCAAAAAATTTTAAAGAGTTGATTTAGGTGCAATACCATTTTTTTCTCAATTTTTAAAATTTCATTTTACTAATCTTATCTTACTTCTCACTAATATTATAAATGTGAAAGTTTGGATGGATGTGTGTGTGGAAGTGTGGATGTATGTTTATTTATTAATAAGGCACACCAACGACTTATTTACATATAACATTACTTATAATGAAACATTAAGAAAAGATCCTGTGTAAGCAAGTCACTTACAGGCATGCACAACACTTACAGAATAGGTTACATAAATTGAAATAAAGATCTAAAACAAACATAAATAAATTAAAATCATAATAAAACCATATAAAATGAAATTATGAAATAAAATTTTGATTAAATTAATATCGAACAATTATTACCCTAAAAGCGAAATTATTAATACAAGTCAAGTAAAGAGTCAAATAAAATTATTATTAAACAATAGGTACCATTAATATCCAAAACGAATAAAAATACAATATTATCGAATTACATTACTTAAATAAATAAATCAAACTGTTTATTACTCAATCACGCCAGAACGGCTGAACGGATCTGGATGAAATTTGGCACAGAGATTATAGTTTATAATTTACATCCCGAAATAATATTTCCTTGGGATAAGAAATCTATCTATCTTGACCCTTAACAAGACCTTGGCGCCTAAGCTATCACTTGAGCCATCAAATATTTACCATACAAGCGACCGCATTGATTAAATGGCATGTCGCCTTTAATTAAGAACATTACCAATTTAAGATGATGCAAACAAGGAGTCAAGACGAGTATCTGGTAACTGTGTTTCGGCAATCTTAGGCAATCATCGGTAAATATTAGTATTGGAGCCTTCTTCATTCTTTGTTATTTTGAAATAAAACTTATCCGCTTTACTCGACTCAGTGTCCATGACAGCGAAAAGAAATTTAGTGTCTATCATATTATCATATTGATATATCCATACTAATTAGAGGAAGGACATAGGCTACGAGGCTACTACAGTCATGAATAAAAAAAAAATTGTTCGATAGTTTAGGGTAGGGTACAGTAGGGTAGGGTAGGGTAGGTTGGTTGATAGGTAGGTAGGGTAGGTAGGTTATGTAGGTAGGGGGTAGGTAGGGTACCTAACCTACCTACCTACCTAGGTAGCTGTTGAAGGGAGCGAAGCCGCGGGGGACAGCTAGTAACAAGATATAAATGTCTGGAATATAGAAGTTAATAAAGGACCACAAAAGAATAAAGACCCCCGCAGGAATGATTTTATTTAGTATTAAGCACTTCCAAATTCCTTAAATATGAATACTGCAATAAATTGAGCGTACTCAAATGTACATAATAACAAATTTGTAGCTATACAAATATTAATGCCACAAAGTTGTTCAAATTGAAATGCGGATTATTAATAAATTACAAAATATGTAGTTACATAGTAATAACATCAATTTATTTAAGTGCACAGTCATTGAACCGCAAAATGGCCTCATTTTATTGAGGTCATTATTTTTAAAATAAATGCGGTAATAATCCCGTTTAGCTTAATTTTTTTTTTATCCAAAACTTGTGTTCTTAAAATTTTGCAAATTCTAATTGCTATGAAACGTCAAACTGTTTACTTTTTCATTATTTTTTTCGACTATAAAGAGGATTATAGGATATAAAAAGGTCAGTGGTTAGTTATAAGAATTAAAAAGGCAGCAGCCGTATTCTATTAGCTTTAAACAATTAGTTATACTGTGGCCATTTGTGACCGCCATGCTATTTGTCATATTATTATACAATATATATTTTGCTGCAATCAGCAAAAAATATAATTTTATCTCTTCTGTACCGTGCTTGAATAAAATATTGTGCTCGGCTACTAAAACATCATATTATATTCGCATTATTTTTAAAGAAAAGCAATCACACAGACAAAACATATCGAGAACTTTGTGACATTAGGTCAGTTAAAATCGTAGCTATTCTAGGCTGTAAAAATCAGTGTAATGAAAGAAGATTCGCATTATTTACAAAGAAAAATAATCAGAAAGACAAAATATATCATCAATTTTGTAACACTAAATCAGTGAGAGACAAATGTTTCCACAATATGTTTAAACTGTAGGGTACATTAGGATTCTCTGTGCACCGAATTACAAACACGATCAAGTTGACAAACAGTCCAGTTTGCATATCTATCTGCTAGAGTAAATAGGGTGACTTTTAATTCATTGGCAATAAGTAAGAAAAAATCTCATCAATCATAATCATCATTTCAATCTTTCATAGGATGAATGTACTCATGTATATGAACAACATGGGGAAAATAATTCGGCGATTGTATTTGTTTTTTTTCAGATTTCAGAGTTTATTCCCTCCGTATATGATACATGTGTGTTTTCATCCTCTGAAAGATTAAAATGATGATTATGATTGATTGAAAAACCGGCCAAGTGTGAGTCGAACTCGCGCACGAAGGTTTCCGTACCATTATCGCAAAAAATGGCAAAAAAACACGTTTTTTGTATGGGAGCCCCATTTTTTTTCTTGTTTTTAGTATTTGTTGTTATAGCGGCAATAGAAACACATTATTTGTGAAAATTTCAACTATCTAGCTATCACGGTTCATAAGATACAGCCAGCAGGTGACCCGTTGGGTCCCGTTTTTACCCTTTGGGAACGGAACCCTAAAAAAGCAATCCCTTTTTTGGGTTCCATACCTAAAGGGTAAAAACGGGACCCCATTACTAAGACTCCGCGATCCGTCTGTCTGTCTGTCCGTCTGTCCCCAGACTGTATCTCATGAACCGTCATAACAAGACAGTTGAAATTGTCACAGATTATGTATTTCTGTTGTCGCTATAACAACAATTACTAAAAACAGAACAAAATAAATATTTAAGTGGGGCTCCCATACAACAAACATGTTTTTTTGACGTTTTTTGCGATAATGGTACGCAACCCTTCGTGCGAGAGTCCGACTCGTATTTGGTCGTTTTTTTTTACTTTCCTTTTTTACAACATATCTTGTTATGATTCACGTAAATTTGACTATTTATTTTTCAGTGTATATTGACCATATTTGGACGATACATTAACATACCTAGAAAAGAAAAATGTGACACAAGATATACATTGCCTGTATAAAATACAGGTGCCTATCGTGCCTTTGTGACACGTGTGATTAAAGCCTATCAAAAACGTAACAAAGGTTGATCTTTGTTTTGTTTTTAGGATCGCTATAAGCTGTAACGGGTAAAAATTGCCAGTGCATATATTAGCAACATCTGGCGTTGATGTATGTATGACATAGATGAAAGTTTAAATAAAATACATTCTTATTTGTGTGAAATCATTTAATACAACAAACACACAAATTCAATACATATAATAATTAATTGTAAAATCTTTTCACATTGGTCACAAAAAAAAATATAATTTAGTAAAAGGCCTATGGCTTAAAAGTAAAGTGTTCAAGATCGGTAGTTGCAATGACTCAGCCTTTACTACGAGTGAACTTGCGTTGGGAGGACGGTGTCAAAAATCCATAACCTCAAAGGCAAGGATCAAAAGAAAAGTTACGTAATGTTATATGGGGCAAGGCTGGCTAGCGTCAAGATGAAAAGCTCATCATAATCAATGATCCAGTAGGCGCTGTGAGTATTGGTTTGAATTTGTCTGAATGCCCATTTTCATGACACATGTGCGTTTGATCTTAACATGCAATTTTCTTCTCCTTGGCAGGGCCCCAAATGCTATCTTTAGGTATAATTTTATATATAGTTAAAGCTAATGGTCAACTAGATGTTCAAGCTACAGCAGTCTCCTCTTGCAAAAGGTTCCGAGCATAATTGTCATCATCTGATATACAGCAAGCTTACGGACAGCTACACAGAGAACGATGCTGTTTGAGGAATCATGTCTCCAGCATTGAATATTGTGGGTAATCTATATCCCTTCAGAAAGTGAGTGGTTCATACTTTGTAACCTCAAGTTATTGTATTGATGGAATGTGTGCTTGAAGAATTAAATTAGTTGACCAAACTTAAATGTGTTTTACTTCGGTCAGCTTCATGTGAGTTAATCCCTGCAATTGTCTCAAGCTACTTACTACCAAAGAGTTAGCCGGTTGGGTAAGGAAAAGCTGCCTTACAATTGGCGCCCAACGTGGGGCATGAAGTTTTACTGAAGTACTTAACTTTTTAATTTGTGTCTAGAATAACTTTAATACTTACTTAAGAACTTAACCAAACTATTGGTTAACTTCAATATTGTTTAATTTCAATCTTAAAATAACAAAACATTAACTTTATATAAATTTCAAAGTGCGGTTATAGTCACATTTTTATTTTCAAACTAAACCTTTTTCACTAGTAAGCGTTTTGCAAAACTAAATATAAATCACTATATTATAACAAAGTTATTATAACTGTTAATTAGATTTATATATATGGAACAAACATATGTTTTGTTCAACATGCATAAAGCATTTCTTTAAACTAAAAAATAAAAAAACAAAACACCTGCATTATATAAAAGTTTAAAAGTGGGGTTATAGTCACATTTTTATTTAAAACTGTATACCTTTGCACTAATGAATGTTTTGTTTTACTGATAATTGGTTTTGAATATTTGGAACAAAAAGTATTTTTTGTTCAACATGCATAATGCAACTTTGTTTGAATATCTTCATAATGAAGAACTTATTAAACATGTACTTAAATGTTTTTATATATGTCAACAGATCTTAAAGCAACTGGAGATGTGGATTGCAAGCAGTGTCGTTCCTGTGTAGTCTGTATTGGATTTGAAGCATCAAACTAATGGACTAACCCGCACATACGTTGTCGGATAAGGTACACATGTGTTCGGAAACCTGTTGCTGAGCTGTTTCAATTAAATAAAAGTAAATTCAGGAGGTACTTTTACAATTATATGTATCGTAGCTCGCTTTTAAAATCACTTAATGAGAATTTCTCAAATGATTATTTTTTCAAACTAAATCATTCAAACTAAAAATAAATAAAACTTAATTTTTAAATTCTCTTGGAAGATACTGATGCTAAGAGAAGTTGTGGGACATCTATATATCTATTTAAAGATGATCTCACTGGCGCCCTATCTTAAAAATAAATAAAATAAAATATTTCTAACAATTTGTAGTGACTTATTAGGATGTTTATACTGTGTCAATTAAAAGAAACACAATTAAATAGTAAATTCTGAGTATCATAGTAGCTATGTTATGTTGATTTCTTCCTATACGGAAGCAACAAGCACCTGCTATGGTCAAAATACTAGTGTTTTTGTACACAGAATGCCTAAATTTGTACATGTGAACAATGCTTAAGCTTATTAGGTTATTTTTTCCGGTGTCAACTAAAAGAAACACAATGTGGTATTATTATACTCTGATCATTATGGTAGATATGTTATGTTGTTTCCTATACGGAATGCAACAAACAATGCCATAATAAAAGATAAGTGTTTCTTGTACACGGAATGCCTGAAGCTGTCCATGTCAACAATGGTCCTCAATTGATTTACATACATTAATTTAAAGTATGGAGACTTCTAGCTAATAATCATTGTTGTGTTAATGGTTTAATATTTGCACCAATTCAATAATGGAGGTGCAAATATTTAATTAAGAAAGGGATGAATGAATGCTGGTAGGGTATAAGGATTTTTTTCAAAATTAATTTGTATATGATCATTTAATAATAGTTAGTATGTATATTGAAGGATGAAAGGTAACACAATGATGCAAAAAACTTAGTAGTATTCTCATTATAATCTTAACTTAAATAGACATTTACTGTAATCTATACAGCAAATAGGTGCTCAATGTAATGCTTTCCTTATTGTTATGGGGGTATTTACTTTCTGTTGCGAATCTTAACTTGATTAGGTATTGTCCTATCTATACAACGGATGGGTACTTAATGTAACATTTGCTATTTTAGAAAGCAATGTTACTTTTTGCTATGAATCTTAACTTGATTAGGTATTTGTCATATATGAGCAAAAACTTGGTAGTTTTCTTTTTATGAAATTCAACTTAAATAGACATTTACCCACATCTATACAATGAATGGGTGCTCAATGTAATGCACTCCATATTGTTGTGGGGTGATTACTTTCTGTTGCGAATCTTAACTTGATTGGGTATGTTCCTATATCTATACAACAGATGGGTACTTAATGTGACGTTTGCTATTTTAAAAAGCAACGTTGCTCTTCATTATGAATCTTAACTTGATGTGGTACTTGCCTACATTTGTTTGTTTACATTTGATCAACAACTTGGTACTTAATATAGCACTTGCTTTGTTTTAATGGCAGTGTTCCCTGTTGTTGTAAAAACTTAACTTGATTAGACATTTGTCTACACTTAAATAAAATATGGGTTAATCTTTTGGATTATAACCCGACTCTTGAACATTTAAAATACTTATTTTCTGAATGAATCATACATTGATTCTAATGAACTTGGACTTAGACTGCTTGGCAATTGTGTTGTGATAGATGTATTTTATACATTGCTATCTGTTTTGTGACAATTGCTGAGTATGTCAAATTTGCTTTGGAGGAGAACAATTAAGGTTTTTTTTTCTGTTAGTTTAACTGGACATAGTACATTGTCCTTTGTCTTAATGTTTAGTACATTTTGTACTTAAAAACTTTTAACTTTGATAAATAAGTTTAGAACTTACTTCCTTTTTTTTTTTAGAAAACTTAAAGTAGGTAGTTCTTATAATTTTTTGGACTGCCTCAATACCTGTCAAGGAGTATGTTGGTTTCAAAGTGTGCATTGATGGTAACTATATTAAAAAAATTGTTTCTCAATTTTTTTAACCGGGAAAGGAGATACTGTAACGGGTAAAAATTGCCAGTGCATATATTAGCAACATCTGGCGTTGATGTATGTATGACATAGATGAAAGTTTAAATAAAATACATTCTTATTTGTGTGAAATCATTTAATACAACAAACACACAAATTCAATACATATAATAATTAATTGTAAAATCTTTTCACATTGGTCACAAAAAAAAATATAATTTAGTAAAAGGCCTATGGCTTAAAAGTAAAGTGTTCAAGATCGGTAGTTGCAATGACTCAGCCTTTACTACGAGTGAACTTGCGTTGGGAGGACGGTGTCAAAAATCCATAACCTCAAAGGCAAGGATCAAAAGAAAAGTTACGTAATGTTATATGGGGCAAGGCTGGCTAGCGTCAAGATGAAAAGCTCATCATAATCAATGATCCAGTAGGCGCTGTGAGTATTGGTTTGAATTTGTCTGAATGCCCATTTTCATGACACATGTGCGTTTGATCTTAACATGCAATTTTCTTCTCCTTGGCAGGGCCCCAAATGCTATCTTTAGGTATAATTTTATATATAGTTAAAGCTAATGGTCAACTAGATGTTCAAGCTACAGCAGTCTCCTCTTGCAAAAGGTTCCGAGCATAATTGTCATCATCTGATATACAGCAAGCTTACGGACAGCTACACAGAGAACGATGCTGTTTGAGGAATCATGTCTCCAGCATTGAATATTGTGGGTAATCTATATCCCTTCAGAAAGTGAGTGGTTCATACTTTGTAACCTCAAGTTATTGTATTGATGGAATGTGTGCTTGAAGAATTAAATTAGTTGACCAAACTTAAATGTGTTTTACTTCGGTCAGCTTCATGTGAGTTAATCCCTGCAATTGTCTCAAGCTACTTACTACCAAAGAGTTAGCCGGTTGGGTAAGGAAAAGCTGCCTTACAAAGCCATCCAATTTATATGAAAACATGTTGGCAAATCTATAGCATATAGACTGTCTCATATGTCAGGTATATAGTTCACTAAAAATCTGAATTCGTTCGGCGATATAGTTTTTATAGACCCTTATTAAATAAGTTGTCCTGCCTCTTGTTTCGCCGTTTCACTTTTTAATACCACCGGTAGCATTTTGCATATATCGGAACGTACCATACGTAAAACCCTGCCTTTTTTCCCACGGGGGTAAGCAGAGACTGCAGAACGCCACCTGGTACGATCCAGATATGCTGCTTTTGGTCATATACGTACGCCGTTGGAGAGCCCTTTTCAGTACAGTTTTATTTGTAAAATAATCACCAGCAAATTTGGCATTTCTAGCAGCATTAGGCCAATCTAAGGCTGAAAATTTGTTGCTTGTGGTTTAAATACACGAAAACAAAACATAGTACAAAATCAACAGAAAATCTCTAACTGTAAACAGCTAATTATATTATCCACCTACTAAAATAATAGTTAAACATCGTATAATATCAGAAAACAGCAAAACAATAGCAAATCATATTCTAAACATGGAACACAAATCATTCACTTAATGTCATAACGGAAAGAAATTCACAAATAAACTTTTGTATAAATAATAAGTTGCTCTATTACTGTTTTATTTATTTTACTCGTGAACTTGCTAATACTGTTTTTTGCCAACGGATTCGTAACAACGGAGTCGAAAATTGACTCACATTCATTGAGCATTGCGGACGTCGTTCTACCTACATTTAATATGTTTTATTTATATATATATTTGTATTATACTTACACATAATTATACATCGTTTGACCCACCTTCTGTGTTTATACTATTTTATTTGTTATTTATTTATTCTATTAATTTTTTTAAGTATTTTCCGTTTCCGTGAGTTTGTCCGTGGCATCAACAGTGGGCCTTATCAGAATATCAGCGCAGCATTATTTCCTTTTTGGTTATTGATGCACATGCTGAGATAGGAGCCTTGTTGGTCTCGCACGGGGTTTTATTTTTATTATTGTAAATTTTTTCCCATTTTTCTCGTGTTTCCTGTGCGGGTCACAAGTAAATATTTTTCCTTCTTTCTCTTTCCACAGGAACGTGCTACCGGTATTAATAGTATCCTATGTCCGTCTTTGTGTTTCAGTCAGCTTACATTTTTGCTATAATTCATCAAAATTGGTTACCAGATACAAAGTATTTTTATCCATTCCTGTCATTATCCATGATCTGTGGAATACAGGCAAGTATTCTAAATTCAAATCGGTTCAGCTATTGAAGCGTGAAGGGTTTACCTATCTTCCTGTCATCTTGTAACGGGTAAAAATTGCCAGTGCATATATTAGCAACATCTGGCGTTGACATAATATGTATGACATAGGTGAAAGTTTAAATAAAATATGTATCTTATTTGTGTGAAATCATTTAATACAACAAACACACAAATTCAATACATATAATAATTAATTGTAAAGTCTTTACACATTGGTCACAAAAAAAAAAAAAAATTTAGTAAATGGCCTATGGCTTAAAAGTAAAGTGTCCAAGGTCGGTAGTTGCAATGACTTGAGCCTTTACTACAAGTGAACTTGCGTTGAGAGGACGGTGTCAAAAATAACCTCAAAGGCAAGGATCCAGAAAGTTACGTAATGTTATATGGGGCAGGACTGGCTAGCGTCAAGATGAAAAGCTCATCATAATCAATGGTCCAGTAGGCGCTGTGAGTATTGGTTTGAATTTGTCTGAATGCCCATTTTCATGACACATGTGCGTTTGATCTTAACATGCAATTTTCTTCTCCTTGGCAGGGCTCCAAATGCCTCTTTAGCTATAATTTTAATATACCTAAGAAAGCTAATGGTCAACTAGCTGTTCAAGCTACAGCAGTCTCCTCTTGCAAAAGGTTCCGAGCATAATTGTTATCATTTGGTATCCAGCAAGCTTACGGACAGCTGCACAGAGAACGATGCTGTTTGAGGAATCATATCTCCAGCATTGGATATTGTGGGTAATCTATATCCCTTCAGAAAGTGAGTGCTTCATACTTTGTAACCTCAAGTTATTGTATTGATGGAATGTGTGCTTGAAGAATTAAATTAGTTGACCAAACTTGAATGTGTTTTACTTCAGTCAGCTTCATGTGAGTTAATCCCTGCAATTGTCTCATGCTACTTACTACCCACGAGTTAGCCGGTTGGGTAAGGAAAAGCTGCCTTACAATTATTGGTTTGAATTTGTCTGAATGCCCATTTTCATGACACATGTGCGTTTGATCTTAACATGCAATTTTCTTCTCCTTGGCAGGGCTCCAAATGCCTCTTTAGGTATAATTTTAATATACCTAAGAAAGCTAATGGTCAACTAGCTGTTCAAGCTACAGCAGTCTCCTCTTGCAAAAGGTTCCGAGCATAATTGTTATCATTTGGTATCCAGCAAGCTTACGGACAGCTGCACAGAGAACGATGCTGTTTGAGGAATCATATCTCCAGCATTGGATATTGTGGGTAATCTATATCCCTTCAGAAAGTGAGTGCTTCATACTTTGTAACCTCAAGTTATTGTATTGATGGAATGTGTGCTTGAAGAATTAAATTAGTTGACCAAACTTGAATGTGTTTTACTTCAGTCAGCTTCATGTGAGTTAATCCCTGCAATTGTCTCATGCTACTTACTACCCACGAGTTAGCCGGTTGGGTAAGGAAAAGCTGCCTTACAATTGTACGCCCAACGTGTCGCATGAAGTTTTACTGAAGTACTTAACTTTTTATTTTGTGTCTAGAATAACTTTAATACTTACTTAAGAGCTTAACCAAACTATTGGTTAACTTCAATATTGTTTAATTTCAATCTTAAAATAACAAAACATTAACTTTATATAAAATTTCAAAGTGCGGTTATAGTCACATTTTTATTTTCAAACTAAACTTTTCACTAGTAAGCGTTTTGCTAAACTTAATATAAATTACTCTAATTTAACATAGTTATTATAACTGTTAATTAGATATATATTTAAGGAACAAACAATTGTTTTGTTCAACATGCTTAAAGCATTTCTTTAAACTAAAAATAATAAAACAAAACACCTGCATTATATAAAAGTTTAAAAGTGGGGTTATAGTCACATATTTTAGATTTAAACTATATACCTTTTCACTAATGAATGTTTTGTTTTACTGATAATTAGTTTTGAATATTTAGAACAAAAAGTGTTTTTTGTTCAACATGCATAAAGCAACTTTGTTTGTCTATCTTCATAAAGAAGAACTTATTAAACATGTACTTAAATGTTTTTATATATGTCAACAGATCTTAAAGCAACTGGAGACATGTATTGCAAGCAGTGTCGCTCCTGTGTAGTCTGTATTGGATTTGAAGCATCAAACTAATGGACTAACCCGTATATACATTGTCTGATGAGGTACACATGTGTTCGGAAACCTGTTGCTGAGCTGTTTCATTTAAATAAAAGTAAATTCAGGAGGTACTTTTATAATATATGTATCGTAGCTAGCTTTTAAAATCACTTTATGAGAATTTCTCAAATGATTATTATTTCAAACTAAATCATTCAAACTGGAAATAAATAAAACTTAATTTCTAAATTCTCTTGGAAGATACTGATGCTAAGAGAAGTGGTGAGACATCTATATTTCTATTTAATGATGATCTCACTGGCGCCCAATCTTAAAATAAATAAAATAAAATATTTTCTAACAATTTGTAGTGACTTATTAGGATGTTTATACTGTGTCAATTAAAAGAAACACAATTAAATAGTAAATTCTGAGTAGCATAGTAGCTATGTTATGTTGATTTCTTCCTATACGGAAGCAACAGGCACCTGCTATGGTTAAAATACTAGTGTTTATTGTACACAACATACCTAAATTTGTACATGTGAACAGTGCATAAGCTTATTAGGTTATTTTTTCCGGTGTCAACTAAAAGAAACACAATGTGGTATTATTATACTCTGATCATTATGGTAGATATGTTATGTTGTTTCCTATACGGAATGCAACAAACAATGCCATAATAAAAGATAAGTGTTTCTTGTACACGGAATACCTAAAACTTTCCATGTTAACAATGGTCCTCAATTGATTTACATACATTAATTTAAAGTATGGAGACTTCTAGTTAATAATCATTGTTGTGTTAATGGTTTAATATTTGCACCAATTCAATAATGGAGGTGCAAATATTTGATTGAGAAAGGGATGAATGAATGCTGGTAGGGTATAAGGATTTTTTTCAAAATTTATTCGAATTCAATCATTTATAGGTTATGTATGTATATGGAAGGATGAAAGGTAACACAATGATGCAAAAGCTTAGTAGTATTCTCATTATAATCTTAACTTAAATAGACATTTACTGAAATCTATACAGCAAATAGGTGCTCAATGTAATGCTTTCCTTATTGTTATGGGGGTATTTACTTTCTGTTGCGAATCTTAACTTGATTAGGTATTGTCCTATCTATACAACGGATGGGTACTTAATGTAACATTTGCTATTTTAGAAAGCAATGTTACTTTTTGCTATGAATCTTAACTTGATTAGGTATTTGTCATATATGAGCAAAAACTTGGTAGTTTTCTTTTTATGAAATTCAACTTAAATAGACATTTACCCACATCTATACAATGAATGGGTGCTCAATGTAATGCACTCCATATTGTTGTGGGGTGATTACTTTCTGTTGCGAATCTTAACTTGATTGGGTATGTTCCTATATCTATACAACGGATGGGTACTTAATGTGACGTTTGCTATTTTAAAAAGCAACGTTGCTCTTCATTATGAATCTTAACTTGATGTGGTACTTGCCTACATTTCTTTGTTTACATTTGATCAACAACTTGGTACTTAATATAGCACTTGCTTTGTTTTAATGGCAGTGTTCCCTGTTGTTGTAAAACTTAACTTGATTAGACATTTGTCTACACTTAAATAAAATATGGGTTAATCTTTTGGATTATAACCCGACTCTTGAACATTTAAAATACTTATTTTCTGAATGAATCATACATTGATTCTAATGAACTTGGACTTGGACTGCTTGGCAATTGTGTTGTGATAGATGTATTTTATACATTGCTATCTGTTTTGTGACAATTGCTGAGTATGTCAAATTTGCTTTGGAGGAGAACAATTAAGGTTTTTTTTTTCTCTGTTAGTTTAACTGGACATAACACATTGTCCTTTGTCTTAATGTACATTTTGTACTTAGAAACTTTTGACTTTGATAAATAAGTTAAGAACTTATTTCCTTTTTTTTAGAAAACTTAATGTAGGTAGTTCTTATAATTTTTTTTGGACTGCCTCAATACCTGTCAAGGAGTATGTTGGTTTCAAAGTGTGCATTGATGGTAACTATATTAAGAAATTGTTTCTCAATTTTTTTACCGGGAAAGGAGATACTGTAACGGGTAGAAATTGCCAGTGCATATATTAGCAACATCTGGCGTTGACATATGTATGACATAGGTGAAAGTTTAAATAAAATATGTATCTTATTTGTGTGAAATCATTTAATACAACAAACACACAAATTCAATACATATAATAATTAATTGTAAAGTCTTTTCACATTGGTCACAAAAAAAAAATATAATTTAGTAAAAGGCCTATGGCTTAAAAGTAAAGTGTCCAAGGTCGGTAGTTGCAATGACTTGAGCCTTTACTACAAGTGAACTTGCGTTGAGAGGACGGTGTCAAAAATAACCTCAAAGGCAAGGATCCAGAAAGTTACGTAATGTTATATGGGGCAGGACTGGCTAGCGTCAAGATGAAAAGCTCATCATAATCAATGGCCCAGTAGGCGCTGTGAGTATTGGTTTGAATTTGTCTGAATGCCCATTTTCATGACACAGTGCGTTTGATCTTAACATGCAATTTTCTTCTCCTTGGCAGGGCTCCAAATGCCTCTTTAGCTATAATTTTAATATACCTAAGAAAGCTAATGGTCAACTAGCTGTTCAAGCTACAGCAGTCTCCTCTTGCAAAAGATTCCGAGCATAATTGTTATCATTTGGTATCCAGCAAGCTTACGGACAGCTGCACAGAGAACGATGCTGTTTGAGGAATCATATCTCCAGCATTGGATATTGTGGGTAATCTATATCCCTTCAGAAAGTGAGTGCTTCATACTTTGTAACCTCAAGTTATTGTATTGATGGAATGTGTGCTTGAAGAATTAAATTAGTTGACCAAACTTGAATGTGTTTTACTTCAGTCAGCTTCATGTGAGTTAATCCCTGCAATTGTCTCATGCTACTTACTACCCACGAGTTAGCCGGTTGGGTAAAGAAAAGCTGCCTTACAATCTAGATATCTAATCATACAGACTTTCATATTTATAAAATTAAGTACGATTCATAACGTTTTATTGAATGCATGTGAAAGTTTATACGGTACTTATAACAAATACGAAATATTTAAGATTTTTGTCTGTCGGTCTGCCTTTTTGTACCGGGCAATCTCCGGAACGGCTGGACCCATTTGACGGGACTTTCACTGTAAGGAGGGCTTATAAGGAGTAACATAGGTTACTTTGTATCCCGAAAAAATTCACAGTTCCTGTTTGAAAATTAAATAAATAATATTTTACGTGTTTGACGCGGACGAAGTCGAGGGCAACAGCTAATGATTAATATAATACACATCCAAACAAACTGACTTTCACATCTGTAGTATTAGTATGATCCGTGAAGTTTCCGCAAAGACCGATCAATTGAGGAAGTGTTAAGAACTTTTCTCAATCACACTCCGTCTTTTTATTTACGGCCGTTATATTCAAATGTTCGGCTAAACATAAACAAAAGGTTGATGACATTTTGATGGCTTTTCGAACGTTAACACGATCTCTTTTATGTTGTTTTACTGGTTGAGGCGTTAAACAAATCTTTCCTTATATCGTACTAGTAATGTAAATGTGACAGTTTGCTAGTTTGGATGCTTGTTACTTTTATCGCTCTGTTCGTTTCACGGTCGCAAGTACGAATACTGAGAGTGGGGTCCTTGGTTAGATTCTCGGGTTGGGTAAAGTGTTATTGGTTTTTAGGGTGCCAAACCTCAAAGGGTAAAAAAGGAACCCTTATTAGATCACTCTCTTGTCCGTCTGTCCGTGTCTCACCACCCATTTTGTCAGGGACGGCTGGACCTAGCAAGTTCAAATTTATACCAGATACTGAGGTACATAATAGTCCCTATTAATTTTATAAATATCAAGGTTCTGAGTCAACACGATAAAAAGATATGGGCAAATATAGATTTTCGCGAAAACTTGTAAGTACCAAAATTAACCTTAATTTTCAACTTTTTATATTTTATGGCATTTTCCCTTTACTTGTGCTGTAAAAACTAGCTTTTAACCATAATTGTCAATTCTAGGTCAACAGGCAGTACTCTATAGGTTTGGGTCGAAAACCTATGTGGTAGTTCCACCCAGAGCCGGAACAACTATCTGTAGGAACCCGCGACACGCAGCGCAGCAGTCAATCGCTCAACCACTGCGCCAACCGTGCGCCCAAGTTACCTAATTATGATGGTGAATATAGCTGTTTGTACGGAAACCTTTCGGTGCACGAGTCCGACTCGCACTTGACCGGTTTGTACTACTGAATCAGCCTGAAGTTGGGACGGTGTTATACCCGCGTGCCTTGAAAAGTACGTAAACCCGTTGGTTCTGAACCTAATTTCTGTCCGGCTAAGTCGTATTGCCGTGTTATCGGACTATGAGAGTGAGTGAAGGCAAGAGCGTACCTGTGCTTGCAAACACACTCTTGCGTACTATATTCTTTCACGTAATCTTTTAGTCTCCGCTAAAATAAGCCACCGAGACAAAACTGGGTCAGGAGGATTTTTGACGCTTGTACAGATAAACGACCTTTATTTAAAGGTAGGAATGATTGCAAATATTATGACTAATAAAAGGCTTTTCAATAAGGGCGGGTAGATGTTAAAATGAAAAAAAAAACAAACTGTGTGTGAGGTATTACCAAAATTCTTTTTTTAATTTAAAGGCCCACTTGTGCCATTATGTGTGGAATATGTCATCGTTCAAATGCCTGCCTCGGCTATTTACAGTGGCACGGATCCGAGTGGTCCAATTTTCAATGACTCTTCTGCATAGATCCGGCTGAATTTGAGCGATGGCCTGTGTATGTGTGTGTGTTCACCTTTAGGGCATCGGTCGATTGTAGTTTATTTGCATAAACCTGCGACTTCAAGAAACTCCACAAGAAAAAGTCTAGCGGGGTCAAATCGCATGACCTTGGTGGCCAAATCACATCGCCCCTGCGAGAGATAACCTTACCCTCAAATCGCTCATGTAGAAGTTTTATCTTTTGAACGTGCTGTTTAATCGTATAACTTGCCATGGTGATTTGGTATAAGTAATGTTACCAAAACAGAATGGCCGCCAAGGGCCGCCAAAATCTACCCGCGCCAATTGAATAACCCTTTACAATGTTTACTATTTAAATGGCAGTTGTTTAAACCAAACGTGGATTCAGCACTCAAACAAAAGCTCTTTCTAACATATAGCATAAAATCAAACGAATAACAATAATAGCTAACTACAGCTTTACTCAGTTAGTTTAGTCTAATTGGTTTACTCAGCTTGAACAAAGTGCATGTACAGTACGACTTAAAAGAGTAGAAATTAAATATTTGGAAACTAAAAGTTTTCATTTTCTGGCAACATCTAAAATGAGTACTTGAGCTGTCAATTTTTCTCGATCGGTTTCGATTTTCGTAAGAATTTTGGTTTTTGTGTTATATTTCTGAGTGTGGACAGAAAAACAGTGTCAAATCATGAATAAAGTAATTCGTGGAGGTGCCCGTGATATAGTTTACAAAGTTTATATGTGGTGTACAGCCGAATTCCAAGCTGGGAAGCTTCTATGCAACTTAGAAGATGTTTACCATCGTACAGCAGATTTTACTGGTAAGTAACTATTGAAAGTTACGTTAAACGTTAATTACAAACGATTAATACATTCAGGAAGCTAAATTTTCGAACCACATATCATTTACAAATTATTTTTCTATCATTTTTGAGGTTATGCTAAGGTAAACAAATACCGTTGTAGTTATAGCGCGACTTAACAACGTTGATAGTAAGGCAAAAACAATTAATGTAATTTATTGCGGATACGAATTTTTTTTTTTGCTATGCCATATTTGTTGATGCAATCGACTAAAAGAAACAATTTTAAAATATATTCACGTTTATTTACCGCGGAACTTCTTTCGTCGGACTGACAGTGATTCTTTTATTTGCTTGTTTTAGGTGTTTCTGTAAGCACAGTGCGCAGAATCGTGCAACAGGGCATTGGAAACGGTGGGAAATTCTCAACACCAGCTAAACACATGAAGGGTCGTCCCATGGTGCAGACAGCAGTGACGATGAGAGTGGTTCAGAAATCAGTGACGAATCAATACCAGAGCTTAAAATAGACTACACGAACTTAAGTGATCCCATGGAAGGTGTAGAGTATTTAGATTTAGATTTATTAGATTAGTTTATTTTATTAATTTTAGTTTATATCTGAGTTTATATGGAAAGAAACTGATTGTTAAAAATACTTATTTTTTGAGAAATTGTTGTTTTATTACTACTACATATTAAATAAATATGCTTATTTAATATATTTACTCATTTTTTATACCCAATAAATAAATAATACTATTCAAGTATCAAGATCAGCTCGGTCGTACTAACTGGGTTGCTATCTGAGCGATTGTGGCGCCCTCATTTAATTTCTACTCTTTTATTTCGCACTGTATACAGCATGTATACAGCAATCCTAACGTTAAAGCATGTTAACGCAGAAAATTCTCTCACTCCACAAGACAATGCTCATATTTATACAAGCACCATTGAAAATGACGCGCATTCGAACTTCGAAATATCGAACGCGATGGTCTTTTTTATCTGGATTGAAATGTGAGCATTACGATATGGAGATAGAGGTCTATATGCTATGTATAATTTTAGAAATTTAATTCGACTCAGTACGCTTTGAGCCAATAATAGTGTTTGGTCCAAACATTGTAATTACGATAACCAAGGGATTACATCGCAAACGCAAGCTTAGAGGGATTAGCAGCAAGTCACGTACCGAATGCGTAGAGTCGCTTTGTGCATACAATAGTACAATTACCAGAGACAAAGACAAAATTCATCCTCTATGAGCCTTTGCATAGATAACCGGAAGACCAATATTGGCTCAGGGTTTTGTGTGGCATTTTGTGTTTGATGATAATTGGATTAGTGTTGATAGTAATTGGATTGGAGTTCAACGAAGTAGTTGAAATTATCTAGCAAAGATCAATGTAGTATTCAAATTTGGTCTGGTTTACCGGCTAAAAGGTGGTTAGAAAACCACATACCGGTTCTGAAAAGATTTGACGCGTCGAAGAGGATTGACGGGCCACAAACTAAATGCAAGTCAAATGGTGCGACTGGATGTTGAAAATTCATTCAACAATAACAGCAGCTGACAGCACGTTTGGCAATTGACTTATTCGTTTTTGCGATAATCTTTCTTGTAGACACTGGGGTAAAGTGTTTTAGTTAATAATAGTCTGATATTATTATGTAGCACTGTGTCTAGTGCAAAAATTTTACGAATATAAAATTTGATACTTAAGTCATCTAGAATGTCTACCCCAATCATATATAAGAGGTATCTACCCGATTATGGTATAAGAGGCAACGTATTAAACTTAATAAAATCATACCTCACTGATCGAAATCAATACACAGAGATATCAAGAGTATGTACCAAAACTAAACTTGGGGTGCCGCAAGGTAGTGTACTTGGGCCACTGTTATTTTTGCTTTATATAAACGACCTGCCTCGCCAAATTCGCCATCCAATGACATTATTTGCGGATGACAGCACAGCCATAATTGCAAGCGTTGACAAAACTGAATACGAAAATGAAATAAACACCACACTTAAAAGAATAATTGATTGGCTCAATAAAAATAACCTGGTCATTAATTTAAATAAAACCAAAGTGATGCATTATTATCAGCGGCTTCAGCCAGATGACATAATTACTAAATATAAAGATCAAATCATAGATACAACCTCAGTGGCAAAATTCCTAGGAGTACATATCGACAGTCAACTGACGTGGAAACCCCATGCTGAATACGTTTGTCAAAAACTAGGTAAATCTGCCTATCTACTTTACATTCTTTCCAAAAAAGTAAATTTAAAAACACTAGTGACAGCATACCATGGCTTAGTTGCGTCATTGTTAAGATACGGAGTCATATTTTGGGGTAATTGTAGTGAAAGGGAAAGAATATTTAGGGTACAAAAACGTTGCCTTAGATCGATGACCGGTCTGAAGTCTACAGAAAGTTGTGTACCAGTATTTAAGTCACTAAAAATTCTCACAATACCATCCCTATATATTCTTGAATTTGCCCTATTCGTTAAAACTAATAAACAGTTATTTACCTCATTGACTGATATAAGAAAACGCGCAGGACCCATAAGGTCTATATATAAAAATCAACTGTATACAGGTGGGCACAAAACAGCCCTATTAAGATTTTTTTTTTTTATCCATGGGTCCTCTTATTTATAATAAGCTACCCAATACTCTATTAGAAACACCCACCAATGTATTTAAAAAACAGTTGACAAAAATGTTATTGGACAAGTGTTACTACACTATTACTGATTTTGTAAATGATAAAGCTTTTGCTTTAACATTGTAATTATTTTGTTGACATTTATTATTTATTAATTTATTCTGATTTTATAGTAGATTCTTTTGTTATGACATTTGTATTGCTAATTTTGACATTTGACGAATTGTAAATAGGTATGACATATTAATTTTATTTGACATTTGATTTATATTTTAGCACAGCTCATTTTATATTAAACTGACATATATACTTGAAGAGAATTTGTTAGACATCTGATTATTATTTTGACATTACTAATATTATTCATCTCAATCTTATAACTTCCATTTATTGTGATCATTGTTATGATTGATTATTATTATATTAATGTCTATAATGTTGGTTATTGTGAATTCAAATAATGTTTCGCTAATAACCTAAATCATTTTTCATTCCTGTTTCAAGCCATTTTATATGTTTTATGTTTGGACCGGTTATTGCTTTGAAATGTTGATAATTAATAAAAAAACTGGTGTTTCTATAAGTTAAAAAAGAAAAAAAATTGCATGCCGCAAGGCAAAATGTATAGGGACTCTCTGTCTCTCACAATCTAATCTGTACACCTACATTTAGCAAATAAACGATTTCATTTCATTTCATTTCATTTTATAACTCACAAAGCATAGAAAAAGAAAACTCAAAATAAATCCACCGATTCTGTCAGACGGAAAGCATTACCTTCTTCTAAACAGGGCCTTTTAATATGGCAGTGGTCTTACCCACAATAGGCCAACTTAAATACGTTCAGACTAATGACTTTAAATTATTTTTGGGAGAAAAAAAGGCGAACTGGGAACAGGCGGGACTCATTCCGAGTAATTCGGTGAAAGAAATAAGAGAAATAGATACAAGAGCAGGCAAAAAGTTCGGGGACTTGGCTGATCTGAATAATAATAGTGCGGTTGACTTTCGAGTGGCATTTTCTAAGGTTTCTGGAAGACTTTTGGTTAAGCGATTGTTTGGTAGTAAGTAACTTTGTAAGGTTTGCAGAGAGTTTTATTTAAGAGAGAAACACAGAAAAAAAAAATAAACAGTTCTTCATCTTTACGTTTCGATTCAAATTTAGTCTAATCAGAACATCTTAAACTCAATTTTTCCGTTTGAACCAGAGGCATTGCAGTAAGAAATCGTTTGCGATTTCAAATACCTTTCAATATACATCATTTCATATTCTAAAAATAACGACGATTACATTTCGCAGTGCTCAGTAATTTTTTCCTTAAACTAAGATTAACTACATAGTTTAACAAGAAAATTCTCTTAAAATGCCAACCTGAAAATTAGTTTGTTAGCGTAGCGTTCTATTTATTTTTAATTTCACCACTGAGTTATGAAAACTATGTTTTGTAACTGAATCACGCCTGGATTTTTTGTCACTTAATTAAACACAAACAAAATGCTATCCAGGAACAACTTAATGAATAGCCAAACACATTTTCCCTTATTTATAACAAAAACTATTCATTTGAAAAGTTTGAACACTGATTCGATTTTAAATTAAGAATACAATAACATAACATCATGATCATCATGAGAGGTACATCTATAATTCCTACATCCACATTTCACCTCTCAATTAGAATTAAGAATCTGCTAATCCGTTTTTTAACTAAAATATTGTTTTTTTTTTTTTTTTATTCCTCATTCACCTTTAAAATTCTCAAACAAGTAACACATACCGGTCAACGATGCTGAGTGCGACAGAACAATCACTTACTCGCTAACATCCCGGAGGATTCCCGGCGATTTTAACACGGTCCCGGATTAACCGCTCTGACCAACCTGTTGTTACCGGCCAGTGTTAACATTGACCACTTACAGCATTACACGGCTAGGAAATGATGGAAAGTGGTTTAGAGACTGACACGGATGTTGGGACCAACTTATGTGATTTGTTGGCCCTCATGTTATATTCAAAGTTACACTATAAATGCGACAGTTTGGTTTGGTGTTTGGATGCTTGGTACTCAATTGTCGCTAATTGGTTGTACGGAGTTGGGTTTGATTTTGAATGCATGGAATAACTTTTTGGGATAAAATATAGACAATGTTTAATTTTATTTATTTAAGCTATTACGACTTAATTTATTTACATTAAAAGAAATACACAGTTTAATAAAATACTTACTTACTACACAAAATACGGTCAGTTAAATCGATAATTTATTTTTAGCCTTAATTAGTAGAATTAAGGCTAAAAATAAATTAGACCCATTTAAAATGTGGTGAAATACTGGTTTCTGCCAGCGGCTTCACCCGCGTGAAAGTCGAAAAATATCCCGAGGGAACATATTCCCGGGATAAAAAGTATCCTGTGTGTAATACCTGACTATAATATATCTCTTTGCCAAATTCATCCAGATCCGTTCAGGAGTTTTATGCGTGAAAGAGTAACAAACTTACTAACACACACACAAACTTTCGCTTTTATAATATTAGTAGGAAGTTGCATTTTGTTTTAATTCTCGGTTCTTTTACCTGCATAGTAGGTAGCATGACCGAAGGTATTATAAATCTTTGCTGAATGATTTCATTAGCAGAAAAGACGGAAAATTAGATGACAAGAATAAAAATATTACTTAGCATTTAAATTAAGTCAATCCACGAGAGAATAAAACGTTAAAAGCCTTGAAAAGATCCAACATCGATGAAATTAAGCAAATAGCTCGTTGTTCTCGAGTCAATTCCAGGAAAACCTTTATTACAACTTTTTACGAGTCAACTACAGAAAATGTTTGACGACTAACTGTTTCATTATTAAAACTAGTAGTTTCTTTATTCCAAGAACTAGTTGGGTATATGAGAAAGGGTAAAATCAGGAAGAATACCACAAAACATCGGCAGGAGTGAAAATCTCGCACTTGAAACCGTTTCTTAATTAAATTTACTTTTCGAATAGAATTCTGCAACTGGAGTGCGGCCAGAGAATAAGCGTATGTTCGTGATTATTAAAAAATTTGCTTGTTCTACTTTCAAGCTTAAAAACTGCGGTGACGAAGTTGTTTTGGCGGGCGTCCGAGTGGGTAAAAAATCACCTAAAAGTTTGTAACGCGTGGAATATCGAGTGTACTGCAGCCAGATTTATATTTTACGTGGGTATAAAATATGTAGTGTTCTACTTGTAATAATAGTTAGGACTAGAATTCATGGAAACAGAAAAATTAATCAGCGGTAATTGTTAAAATATGTGGCATAGACAGTGTAAAATTCTTAATTCACCTGAAAAATATAAGTATAATGTCGCTTCGTCCCGAGCTGGTAGTCTTCCATATGAAAAATACTAAATATATTAAAATTCATCTAGCCAATCTTTCTTCGACTTATACAGGAAGATTTATCCTTGATTCTGGAAAGTATGAAGGAAGTTTCTTTGGAATAATTTGGTTAGTTGTGAAGTATTTAGGTCCGTCGCTAATTGCTTTTCTCCAATACATTTACTTTCAGCTCAAGAGAAGAACGAACAATTACTTTAGTCACTGATGAAATGTAATGGAATTTCCAAGTTGTAGAAAACAACATTGAATCTGAAAATAGACTTCATGTACACGTGGCATTTAATCTTTTAATTTAACGAGAAGAGGGCGTCCACAGTACTGTAGTCCTCCGTCGCGATCGGTCTTGAGCTTCACGTTTCACCTCGCTCCACGTCATTCCGATGCTTGTCACTTTTGCTAACATGGTGCGACACCAACTCCAACGTGTTGATGGGGACAGCCACGCTTTCTTTTGCCTTGGGGATTCCAATCCAGCGCTTGTTTATGTTTTGGATCAGAATTAATTCGCAGCGTGTGACCAATACAACTCCATTTGCGACGCTTGATCTGGCGGTCGATTGGGCTCTCGTGGCATTTCTCCAAAAGCTCTACGTTGGTGATGGTCTCGGGCCAGCGACGAAGACAGCGGTTGACGTCAACTTGGATCTCGCGTGTGACGTCTTTTGTGACCTTCCACGTTTCGCACCCGTAAAGCAGTAAGGATTTTACATTTGACCCGAAGACTTATGTAATTCGTTATTTTACAGATAATGGTTATCCATAGTAATGTTATAGCAGAATTCTTAATTCAATGAATATCAAGTCACTGAAATGGTTCATCGCACATTCATACTTTCCTAGAAACGTTTTTTCACGACAGTCAATTCATCGAAATAATTTAACAACGAAGTAACTTTTAGTGACGTAAAGTTTCCTTTGAGTTGTACCTATTACTCCTGATTTTAAAGTTACACATATAAATTAGGGTAGCGATAGTTATGGAAATCAAATCGGTAATCTGCTGTTTGTCCAACTCACTAGCTAGTTCAAGAACAAGCGAAGCGAGCTCGGGACCTTGAGGAACATTGGCACAGACAGGTTAGATTAATCTTATCTAGTAAACATGAACGTCATGTTTGCCGAGCCTTTTCTCCAATACTAAAAATACTTTCACTGTGCACGTACATCTAAGGAGTTGAATGCCCTGCCGGAGTCTGAGTTTTCTGATAGGAACAACAAGCAAAAAGTTTAAAACTGTAACCCGACTTAGGTTCTTTTTTTAGCCTTGTACACGGGCCATGATAACGAATCAATTAACAACTTATTCATCAAAATCGGAAGAATAGTTTAGGCGCTACGGAGGAATATACGTAAATACAAACATACACAGACTGCTAAGATCATAACCCTTTCTTTTGGCTTAGCCGTAGTCGGGTAAAAAGTGGGTCTTTAAGTCAAGAGTTACTTCTAGGAAAGCATTCTTCACCGTCGATCACATCACTCTTACCATCAGGTGAGATAGTGGTCAAACGGGAGCCTATCGTTAACAAAAATAAAACAATTTTGTGATTGGCTGCTGGTCTCACAGAATGCAGTAAATGTATGGAGTAACTGCTTCTGACCTCTACAACCCAGTTACTGGGTAACTTACTTATAATAAACCCAGCGCCATCCATCCATCCTGTATGTTTGCATATTTATAAATACAGATATTTGGATGTTTGTCAATCAATCACGTCTCAACGGCTGAACGGATTTGGTTTAAACTTGGCACATGGGTAGATCATATCATTGTTTTGAATTAGGTCATGACACATTTTATCCCGGAAATTACCCGAAGAGTATCTAATACAGTATATTCTCTTCGGGTAATTTCCGACAGCCACGTGGGCGAAACTAATCTATACTAATCTATAAAGAGGAAAGATTTGTATTTTTGTATGTAACGAATAAACTTAAAACCAACTGGACTGATTTCAAAAAACCGCTAGTAATAGATAAAAGAGAAGTCTTTGCTATCGACGTCAATTTACTACGTAGATACCGACACCATAATTTTCAGCCGATAAACACTATTGCTAGAAATAACTCCCATAAAGATCACCTCACTGGTCCCTGGCTTCCCGCATCGGGTTCAGAGGATTGCTTCAATCGCCACCTGGTTTTAATTCCATATTGTTTAGTTTCCATCCTAGCTGCACTACGCAGTTTGTATACTATTTTGAAGATCAGTATATCTTTGACAGGAGTGAAATTAATCTTAACAGAAACAGCAAAAATATTCTTGGTATAATATAATATATGCCTTTTGAACCCATGACATTAATCTAAAGTGGGACATGGGCATCGTTAAAGGCTTTGATACCTTTCACTAACAAGGCTCACAGACCACACCTAACCCTTTTATCCAATATATTATTATGGGCAGAAATCTAGTTAGCAAAATGTACCCACCCACTGCCTTAATCTTAATTTGGTCATGGTTAATCTACCTAGTCATGTGGCCTAGACACCTATCTACACTTATAAGTTTGTCGGTATGTGTTTGTTATGTTTTAGGTGAAATTTTGCACACGGGTAAAGGAAAAGCCGCTGGCAGAAGTTAGTCCATTCTTAAAGTATTTAAAAATGCAAAATCTTTCTGTTTGTTACGTTTTCAAGCCTAAAACGCTTAACCAATGTTTATGGTTGTGGTAGAGAAAGATTATATCTTGTAGAAAAACAAACTTTTCCCAGCAATAATTTCCTTGGGATGATTTTCGACACCCATGCGTGTGAAGCCGCTGGCAGAAGCTAGTTCTATTACTATAATATCTATAACACGGTACGTTAAACCTCCGCCCTCTGAGGTTATTTTAATGAGTACCTGAGAACCTAAAACTAGGCCTAGTTTAGTTTTAATGAATAGAGTGCACGAATTTGAGTACATATCATGTAGTTACAAAAAATAATGATAAACGTACATACAAATTCATACTTACACAGAAAACTATAGTGTAATATAGTTAGCTATGAAATGGTTGCTCTTGGCTGTGTGAAAAAATTCACGGCAGTAGTAAATATAACGAAATTAATAGGAAAACTATCACGGATAAGTAGGCTTTACAAGTTTACGAGTAATAGTCGACCAACTTATAAAATGTACTTGACACAGTAAAATTTTTGTACAAATGCCATTGAAAAATGACTTAAATAACGTTGTTAGCTGTGTAAAACAGATAATATGCTTATGGACCATGTAAAAATATACAAAAATAAAATCATAAAATACTTAATAATAATGATTTCTAAATTAATAATGTTTAAGCTCGAATAACGCATTGGAGTGGCCGGAGTTGTTAGCAGTACCCGGTCCGTAGTCCATACGGCGCATGCGCGCGGGGGAGTCGATTTTGTGTTAGTGCAGAAGTATTTTCGACGTTTTGTAATCTAAAGTCAAATTAGATTCGATTGCCAAGTAAATTACTTATTTTCTTTTGTCGATATCCATCTATAAAGTCAATATTCGACCCGACTAAATCAATTATTGACTAGCGTAAAACTTTCCAGAACGAAATAGTGAATACCGCAGATTAGAGGAAAATAGGAAACATTGGAAAATTAACAAATTCCGAAAGATAAATAAACGAGGAGCGTGCGCGCAAGGATCCAGGGACGAACCATACCATTCCCCGTGGCTCTAACGCGTGCTCGTTTCGGCTGCTTTCACAATTCGCACCCGCGGTGGTACTCAAATAGATAATAATTTTCTAACTTCAGTTGCGAAGTTGGATTTTATAACTCCTTCTTCAGTTACCAGTAAGTCCTTATTTAGTTTAAGTCAATAATTAATAGGTTACATCTAGACAAGCGTGCATCACCGTAGACCAGATCACCGCTTACCATCAGGCGAGATAGTGGTAAAACGCGAGCATATAGATTAAAAACACATCATCCTATGTGGGCCCGTTTTAAGACGCGTTGTGCCGCTGGAACCGTATTAATGTTCATGTAACAGCATCAAAACCCCCTTCTTAGTCCGCATCATTATGCAACTTCGGAACCCTATTACTGCGCGTGGCCCGACACGCACTTGGCCGGTTTTTTTTCATACATTGTCGGATTGTTAGATTGCCGTCTGTCGCCTGTCTGGCCCCCCAGTCAATTGAGAGTTTCAGTGATAAATTTTTCTTTTTACTTTTAAAATGTGTCTGTGTTATAAATACACTCTTGAGTATAAAATAAGTAAGTCTTTCCAATAATAAACTGACAGAACCTGTTCAAGAAAATGCTGAAAAATCTACCTGCGATCTTCTGAATATCATCCACCCATCTAGCTATTGGTCTACTGGCACTACTTTTGCCGTTTCTCGGTAAACATTTAGCAAGGGCTCTACTCCACCTACCGTTACCACGTCTAGCCAAGCTTCATTTCAGAGCACCTATCCGTATTCAACATCTTGGACTCTGGTTAAAACCTAATCGATTTCTATGAATGCCTTCTCGAAAACACGTTACGTTTTTTACTGAGATCCGTTTTAAATTCCAGCAAGAGGAACAGATGAAGTTACCTTGCTGTGTTGGAAACTAAATGGCTATTACCGCCTACTGGCCCATATTAATTAGTAAAATAAGGTAGCACTAAGACCATAGTTAACAAGTCTCTAAAAATAATATATCCACCGCTTAAAACTTAAGCTTGGCATAAAATTCTACAGACTATTACACTGGCTGCCACCATTACACATTCAATTTAATTTTAATATACCATACCGTTATAAAGCTTCAATAATTTTAAAAGAAATAGCTATTCATAGAACCCAAACAAGATATCATATTGTGCGCCGAAGGCTAAAAGGATCGCAATAACTTCAGTAATTAAGTATTTCACCGTAGTAATCTTGTGAAATGGTACAATTACACTTATGTACTGAAGATGGCTATCGGGTGAAATACATTTTGCAGTGCTATATAGGTAATTAACAGTGCTAGGTCCCGTAATATAGAGCGACCTTTCTACCTTTTAAGTGCGTTACCCTACGCCCAATGATAGTACATTTACGGCCAGATATAAGGCACAGTAAAAAACTTATTTGAAATAAAAGAATATAGAGGTAATAATCAAGTATGAGTATAAATAAGATCTAGGCTGGGGTTGTGTCGTAAACATCAATTTTTTTTGGGTTTTCCTTGTTATATCATATTTTGATTTGTGAACCATTTGTCTTGTATATTGTCTAGGGATATTTGAGCTGAAGGAATTGAGGTTGTTGCATGACTACAGCAGAAGAATAATTACCTTGTTAAAAACCTCCAAGATTCAGGTTCCTGTCCTTCATCCCTACTAACTTACCTACTGACCTATTTTCGTGGCAAATTATGTTGGGTGAAAAGCAACATTTTTACAGGTCATGTGTATATTTAAACAATGTCGGTTGGCACAGAAATATTCTCCATTTACAGAAATTGCCTGAGAATAATAGAAATCAATGGCATTGGGTGAGTGAATCAACATTTACAGCCTCTGTCATGTGAAAATAGCTGTTATTGAGGGAAGATGATTTCACATTTTGAGGAGACGTGGTTGGAGGAGTGGAGAGTTTGAGTTGGATACATCACCGTACCGTGAGTTCAATCTACATTCGTTTTTTCTTTGTTACAGAATACCTAAACTATGTAAATTATGGAGCTGAGGTTTTAGACAAAGGCGTCGTCCTAAATGGCTAGGATTGTACGAACAAACGAAGCGATTTCGTCGAACGACGAGATTAATAACACGCATTTATTAAGTGTGTCCTAATTAAAGCTTGCAAGTTATCGCACGAGCATAGGAACGTATTTTAATCGCACGACGAAATCGCATGGTTTGATCGTACGACCGTTAGCCAGTTAGGACGACGCCGAAGTTTTTTTTTCTTTTTTTTTAAACGTTGCCCCACACTAGGAATTTCTTCTGTATCGTGGATGCGTTTACAAACATATAAACTCACATACTCAAACACCCAGAGCCGGAACAACTATTTGTAGATCATACAAATATTTGTTCCGTGCGGGAATCGAACCCGCGACACGCAGCGCAGCAGTCAATCGCTCGACCACTGCGCCAACCGTGCGCCAACGAATAATTACCGATGGTGATGGTGTTATGAGACTTCGATAGCGCTTGGTATTCCCACAAAGTGTTGACTATTTTTTTATCGCTATCCTGACGGTTTCGTACATAGAATGTCACTTGTTTAGGGGCTCAAGAAAATTTAAAAAAAGGCCTCCACAAATTGAACGATATTTCTCGGCCGCAAGTGTATAACTAAAAATAATAGCCGGCCAAAATTAAATACCCAGTATAGACGTTAACTTGCGTGAAGATTCGTGTTAATGCTAGATTTTAGTAAAGCGGCGCATAGTTTTATTATTATGTGCAATAAATGTCAGCCATATTGAAAATTTTATCAAAAGTAATGGTGCAGCGTGAAATACGAGAATGTCTGGGTTTTTTTTTGTTTTAGAGCCGGCCCTGAGAAATGGCGGACAAAAGCTTTTAGGTGATACATAAATCTGCTGATTTAGGTTATTTTAAGTGCTTGATATCATTGTTTTTGATAACATTTTATGATGACTGTGTCTGTGTCTGGTGTTGATCGAATGAGATTTCAAGAATATTTCTCACATTAATGTTATGTGTAACATAGATTAATAGGGGAGAGTGAGGAGATTTGATCCTATGGAAGATTTGGTTTATAAAAATAATAAAGATGCTCAACACAATTAAAAAAATGGTAATTCCAAGTCTCCTTAAGTAATAAAGCCGGGGAAGTAGAACTAATAATAGAGTTGGGTTTGATTTTTTTTAACAACCGAAGTAGTTTAGGGGCTTTATAATTTTTTCGTACCAAGTCTCCCGTAGAACCAAGTCACTCCAGTCTCCCATAAACTAAGTTTCTAAACTGCAATAAAAGTATGTTTCCGAACGATTGAATGATGGAGTAAACGGTCTATGCCTTGGAAAAGAAGCAATATTTTGATGATGGCGATATTCAGAGGACGCAAAAAAAAAAAAGATTATTTTTCGTTAATTTCTATGCAACTGCGTTTTTATGGTGATTCCACAACACTACAAATGCATCCTACATACTCATTGTGGCTCAGAACTTTTCAGACCTTAAGTGCCAAGTTCCAAATTGCCTGTACACTCACTCACTCAGCACGCAGAGTTTTGGAAATACGTTCATTCGCATCCGCATTTATCTTATCGGAGTCAGTGTTTCCTGATAAGTAGCTTTTATTCTTCGTCTACAAGTTCCAAGTAAAGAGATTACTACGATGCAAGCTAACTTGCATAAAAATGTGACTCTAAGCTGTGGTGAATGTCATAATAGGTACTTGCAGCGCTAGCTTAACCCTTGGTCAGTCTTCCAGTGCCCTTTGGTCGACGCTTTCACTTCACGTAAACTTTTATTGCAAATATTACCTTATCGAAAAGAAAAAAAATGCGCTGAAAATTGTTATATTTGGCTTTTTGGCGCCCCTTTCGTTCTGGCGCCTAGAGCGACCGCTCCTCTCACTCTACCCCGGGCCAGGTGCTGACTACTTATACATTTTTATGATAAAGGCCATTTTCGTCACAAGATCCAGCCATACCCCGATTTCCAGTGTGTAAGGCTATTACACAATGATTACCATCCACCAAACTTCAATAAACTTTACTAGCATGCCCGGAAGCCTTATCTTGTCTTTATAATTTGTTGCTAAGGGTCAGTTCCGTCAGCAACCCCTTACATGGCAGATTTTAGACATTTTAGCTGCGTAACGACTGGAGGTTATTTTAATTAAATGCATAGGGGCAAGGAGACGTCATGAAAAGTTGTCGGTGTAGAGGCTTAAAAGTGTTTCATAGAACTCCTGGCGATTGAATGACGTTGTCAGAGATGCGCAATTTTTGACATTGACATTTTTGTGAATTTGTTTGTGCAAATTCTGCTGAGAAGCTAGTTATTATTTATAATAATTACAATCGTCTATACAATTTATCTTTACCAGTTCATGTATATATTAATTAATCATAAAACCAAATGTACATGTTTCAATTAATTCTATAATAAAATTTATTGAAGTGAATTATATCTTTAATCAGAGAGCAGTGGTGGCCCAGTGGTATCGGCCGCGACTTACAAGTTGTAGGTCGTGGGTTCGAGCCCAGGCAGGCGCTTTACTTTGTGTAAATTATTGCATCACCACTGCTATCAAAACGGTGAAGGAAAACATCGTGAGGAAACCGGCATGTCCTTAGAACCAAAAATTCGAAGTCATGTGACATCCACCAACCCGCACTGGGCCCGCGTGGTGGATAACGGCCCATACCCTCTCACAGAAAGGAGGCCTGTGTCCCAGCAGTGGGAACAATTAATAGGCTGATGATGATATCTTTAATCTAATTTACTAACCAAGTTGTATAAGTTGTGTAAAATCTTTTGTAAATATTTTATGTAGTAGATGTACCTATTAATATATAAATAAAATGTATTGATAAACAGGATAGCGGCTCAAGTTTCAATTATAACGACGTGCCAAATAGTCCTTGCATAGTAGAATTGCCCGTAAAATTTTGAATTGTGAATTTATCTATACTAATATTATAAAGAGGTAAAATTTGTAAGTTTGTATGTTTGTAAGTTTGTATGTAGGGGGTAATCTCTGGAACTAATGATCCAATTCTAAAAATTTTTTCACTGGTAGAATGCTACATTATTCCTGAGTGCTATAGGCTATATAACATCACGCTACGACCAATAGGAGCGGAGCATAAATGAAAAATGTTGCAAAAACGGGCAAGAATAATACTTTTTGAGGGCTTCCGTTGCGTGCGCTTCGTAAACGGTTTCAGTTATGCAAAAGGGTAGGTATAAGTTATGCAATCATGTATGTAGGGTAGGTGTAGGGTAGGTGTAGCGTTGGTGTAGGGTAGGTGCCGGGTAGGGTAGGTGTAGGGTGGGTGTAGGGTAGCTGTAGGGTAGCTGTAGGGTAGGTATAGGGTAGGGGTACGGTAGGTGTAGGGTAGGGTAGGTAGAATAGGGTAGGTACGTAGCCAGTTGACGGGAGCGAAGCCGCGTGGGACAGCTAGTTTATTATAACAACATAAAATTTCGTCTTCCATTCATCGGCGAATCTGTACTATCCGGGTTTATTCTACACGAGCGCGTTGAGCATCGTTTGAATACACGATATACATCGTTAGAATACTTACAAAACACATTATTAGGTAATACCTGGCTCGATAATGTAAAGTAATATCGTTAACATTCGCCAAATAATAACTGTTGGTTAAACTTTAACTCGCGCAATCAGCGAAGTTCTATAATAGTTCAAAGGTAGCGATACGTTGTAGTAACATTACACCTTGCTAACTAGTTCTAGTTAGTTGCTAATTAACTATGTAAGTGTGAAATTTCGAATGTTTTGCTGTAATACTATGGGCACTAGCAGGGTAGAACGCCGAACCGTCTTTTGTTTGACTCATGAAGACGTAAAAAGTCAATGGTTGTGCGTTTACAAAAATAATTAGGTATATAGATCTATTTGATCTTGAGATCTGCAAAGCTATGTCCCTATTGTTGAATTAAGAATTGATTTTTTGTGAGTTTTTCTATTTCAATATCTTATATGAAAAGTTGAGTAGCTATTTGTCAAACTCATCTTTAGCCTGAAAAACCTCCTCTTTTTTTGAAGTCGGTTAAAAAATATCAAACTTTGTCATTAAGGTAGGGTTTAACATATGCATAATTCGAGATTCTCAATGAAGAAATTTGCTGTAGGCACCTGTAGATCATAAAAGTATTTGTGCTTTGTGAGTAAAGAACAAACCATAGCCACTAATTGCTCAGTTATCTTGTTACCTTCCGTAACTGACTACTGATCAATTAATTTGGGGTCAGCAAAGTATGTCTCTTCTCAGCCTACTCTATTAAACATCATCTCAGTAGCCTTTTTATATCCATCGTTTTTTTAGTCTTCTATATTATATAGTAGTAATACTTATTATAATACAATGTTTTGCTCAAACAACACAACAGCAAAACTTAATTGCTAGTACCCACCTATCCAGATTTAGGGTTTTGTTCGTTGGTTTCTGTAAACAAGTGAACAAATTAAGGTTTAATTATTATCCAATGTTGTTCGTTAATTTTCAATGCTTATCCCACGGCAATAATGTTTAGTCTACCCGCAACAAGCACTTGTAGTAACACACTAATTTAGGTTCGAATATTTCTTAGTGAATATTATAGAAATGCTAGTAATAATATTATAAATGCAAATATAATTCTGTCTGTCTGTTACCTTTTCACGCATACACTGCTGTACCGATTTAGATAGAATTTGGTATGCAGATAGTTTGAGACCTCTTTTTTCATAAAACGCAAAGGCAGAGAAATTGGGGGGGGGGGAGGTTTATTTTATATGAAACTTCTTATTATGGCGTCCGATTTTCTATTATATTAGGAAGTATAGTTTACTTTAAATAATATTAGTATACATATTTGTTTTTTTAAGAGTCATCACGAATCGTCTCGCGCGCAGGTTTGATGATTTCCAGCCTCCCGAACATGCCGGATTTCATAAAGGCTTCAGCACCGTAGACCATATACATACGCTGCGGCAGGTTATACAGAAGACCGAAGTTCGTTTGTGGACTACGAGAAAGCCTTCGATTCGATCGAGACTTGGGCTGTACTGCAGTCTCTCCAACGGTGCCAAATTGACTACCGAAACATCGAAGTGTTGAAGTGTTTGTACAAAAACGCCACGATGTCAGTTCCACTTCAGGATCTCTTCAGTCCTTCTACAGCAGGGTGTGAGACAGGAAGACGTCATATCTCCGAAGCTGTTTACCGCTGCACTGGAGGATGTCTTCAGGGTTCTGGACTGGAGAGGGCCAGGCATCAACGTCAATGGCGAGTACATCACTCACCTTCGGTTTGCCGACGATATAGTGGTTATGGCTGAGACCATGGAGGACCTCAGTACAATGCTCGATGACCTCAGTAGAGCTTCCGAAAGAGTAGGTCTTAGAATGAACATGGACAAATCCAAGGTGATGTTGAATGCCCATGTTTCACCCACTCCTATCAAGGTCGGAGACTCTACACTCGAAGTTGTGGGCGACTATGTCTACCTGGGATAAACGATCCAGTTGGGTAGGGCCAACTTCGAGAAAGACGTCAACTGTCGAATCCGACTCGGCTGGGCAGCGTTCGGGAAGTTGCGCGGTATCTTCTCGTCCAACTTACCACAGTGTCTCAAGACGAAAGTCTATGACCAGAGTGTGTTGCCAGTGATGACGTATGGCTCTGAGACGTGGTCGCTAACAATGGGTGTTATCAGAAAGTTTACAGTCACTCAAAGGGCACTGGAGAGGGCTATGCTCGGAGTTTCCTTGCGTGATCGAATCAGAAATGTAGAGATCCGCAAGAGAACCAGGGTTACCGACATTACATCATCACATGACATCATCAGCCTATATATGTTCCCACTGCTGGGACACAGGCCTCCTCTTTGTGAGAGGGAATGGGCCGTAATCCACCACGCGGGCCCAGTGCGGGTTGGTGGATTGTCACATGTCTTCAAATTTTTAGTTTTAGGACATGCCGCTTTTCTCACGATGTTTTCCTTCACCGTTTTGAGAGCAGTGGTGATGAAATAATTTACACAAAGTAAAGCGCCTGCCTTGTCAAGCCCACACACCCTCGACCTACAACTTGTAAGTCGCGGCCGATACCACTGGGCCACCACCGCTCACCGTACCGTACCGCACTCGCTCGTTACCGACATAGCCCGAAGAATTGCCTAACTTAAGTGGCAGTGGGCGGGGCACATTGCTTGCAAAACGGATGGCCGATGGGCCAGAAAGGTTCTGGAGTGGCGACCGCGAACCGGAAGACGCTGCGTTGGAAGGCCTCCCACCAGGTGGATCGATGACCTGGTGAAGGTTGCGGGGATCCGCTGGTTGCGAAACGCACGAGACCGGTCAATGTGGTGACGCTTGGGGGAGGCCTATGTCCAGCAGTGGACGTCTTTCGGTTGATATGATGATGATGATAATGATGATGCAGATTTGTTATTTACTACATACCCATAAAAAGGGGTTGGGGTTATAAAAATAAGATGTAGAAATGCTCTTCATGAAGCCGAAATTTAGCAGGTGGGTAGTTAATCTACATAGTAAACGTTACCTAAGATAGAATGTTTGAAAAATTACTGAAGCTGAATTTTTTACTGTGGTACTCGTATCCGATTTGGTTGAAACTTTGCAGGCAATATGAAAGTTTTTGATTACTTATGACTGAGGTCTGCATATTTTTTTTTTCAAACAACTCAACAAAAGGAGGTAAAGTGGGGGTAGTATATCTATACTAATATAATATTATAAAGAGGAAAGATTTTTTTGTTTGTTTGTTTGTACCGAATAGGCTCCGAAACTACTGGACCGATTTAAAAAATTCTTTCACCAATAGAAAGCTACATTATTCCTGAGTGACATAGGCTATTTTTTAATCCCGAAAATGGGTCCTGTGGGGTGGTACACGGGAGCGAAGCCGCGGGCAACAGCTAGTTGATTATATGGAGAAATTAGGAGTACCAGTTATGCTTATGTAAAATATATCGATGCACCCCGATTACGTAATGGGAAGAGGCTTCGTTTTACAAAATAAGGGCAAAACATTATTGATGTCATTATGTATGGGTAAAGGGAAAAGCGTGTCCATACATCGATTTCCAATAATCCTCACTGACCTACCATTTCAATTCAAAAGACTCCAGTTTCCAATTAAACTTAGTTTTGCTGTTACTATTAACAAAGCTTAAGGGTAGCAGGGTGCATTTGGAAAAACCATGAACCCACGGCCAGCTATATGTAGCATATTCGAGTATGTCCAGGGCCCGGACACACTGGAAAGACATACAACATACTTAAAGCAGGGTCCTAAATGTTGTACCCATGATTCATTAATCATGTCGTTACATGATTAAGGAATGTCAATTAATTGTAGATAAAGTGGTATCTTCAATTCGCGGCAAAACTCTGTACTTATTTTTTTTCCTTTTGTAAATATTTTATCACTACTTATATTGGCCAAATACAGTGGAGGAATACAGCAATGGGCTGGTGGTAGCTGTCCATACGGTCGGGTCTAAGTTTTTCAAGACCCGCCGTACAGAAACCCCCCAAACAAAAAGTTTTATGATCCTACTCTCATGCTCATGAAGGAGAGGCGTGAGATGATCCTGCAGTCTTCAGACGATACGTTAAATTACCGGCAGCTTAATAGAAGGATCTCCAAGTCCTTGAAAAGCGACCTCCGCCGCTTAAATACCGAGCGTATTAAAGACGCGATTGAGCGGAATAAGGGCTCCAAGGTCTTTGCAAGAGATCTAACTAATGAGCACAGCCAGCTCACGAAACTGAAGACCGACGATGGCAGGATCCTATCCGCCAAACCGGAGCTTCTGAGGGAAAACCAGAGATTCCGAAAACATTCCGGACGTCAGCCGGTACGAGATGAGGATGGCTCTTAAACAGCTTAAGAACAAAAAGGCACCGGGTGATGACGGAGTTACGGCCGAACTCCTGCAAGTGGGTGAAAACCAATACTTAAGGCCCTTCAGAAGCTGTTTGGTTCCTTCATACTCGAGGGAAAAACTGCGGTGATGTTGTGGTCTTCGTCAAGAAGGGTAACAATGCCCTTTTGATCAAATCAAGATCAAATCAAATCAATATATTCGCAATAAGTACTACGAACTAGTACTAGTACTATGAACTATAGGCCCATCTCACTTCTTAGCTATGTCTACAAGCTGTTTTCAAGAGTCATCACGAATCGTCTCGCGCGCAGGTTTGTCGATTTCCAGCCTCCCGAACAAGCCGGATTCCGTAGAGGCTTTAACACCATATACCATATACATACGCTGCGGCAGGTTGTACAGAAGACCAAAGAGTACAACCTGCCTCTCTGCTTAGCGTTTGTGGACTACGAGAAAGCCTTCGATTCGATAGAGACTTGGGCTGTAATGCAGCCTTTCCAACGGCAACGGTGCCAAATCGACTACCGGTACATCGAGGTGTTGAAGTGTTTGTACAAAAACTCCACCATTTCAGTTCGACTTCAGGATCAGACCTCGATACCTATCCTTCTGCAGCGAGGTGTGAGACAAGGAGACGTAATATCTCCGAAACTGTTCATCGCTGCGCTTGAGGCTATTTTTTTATCCCGAAAACGGGTCCTGTCGGCTGGCCCACGGGAGCGAAGCCGCGGGGAAAAGCTAGTATATGATATAATTACAAAATCTCTAATATTTACAAAATATAACAACTTAATCTATAATTATATTTTATATAATGATCAGTTATTATAATAAACGATTGATATAATTTTAAAGTAACTAATTTGTATAAGCATAACATACATTTAATATAAAATCGTTTGATATTTATACCACTCAAAAGACATCCCCTCCGCGCCTACGCGATTTTAAAAAACACTCTAGGGGTAGGGCAAACAAGACTACGTGGACTCGGTTTTGCTGCGATTCGTTTCTGTCACGCAAGCCGCGCGCTCCCGCAGCACGCTCGCTTCGGCTGTTCGCCTGCCCGCGTTAATGGTCACTGTTCTAACCAAACCTAACCCAAATGATTCAAAAACATAGAGAGGACGTGGCACTCCGCGCCCGCCATAATCTTCTCATCCGAGTCGGATTGCTTTGAATCGGGGTGTTAACCATTAAGATGGTATCAATATTATATATTTTAAACGATAGGCTGATTTTAGATTAAATAAATGTTATGTCCAACGACGTTACACGAAATAAGTTTTAGAGTATATAAATGTTATACCTAAAGAAATTATATCAACTGTTGGTATTACTCACGTTTATTATGTCTTGTGAACGTTATTGAAATAAAAATATACCACATAACTTTATGTGATATGAGACGCACCCGAGTACATCACTCACCTTCAGTTTACCGACAATATAGTGGTCATGTCTGAGAACACGGAGGATCCCCAAAGAGAGTCTTAAAATGAACATGGACAAAACCAAGGTGATGTTGAATCAAAATCAAAAAAATATTTTTTTATTTTACATAAGCCTACATGGGCACTTATAAAACATTGACAACAGGTGCACGGTTCGGGTTAGTCGTTTCCTATGGAGAAGAACCGGGCAGAAACTCCACAGATGCCCATATTACACCCACTCATATCAAGGTTGGAGACTCTACACTCGAAGTTGTGGACGACTATGTCTACCTGGGACAAACGATACAGTTGGGTAGGGCCAACTTCGAGAAAGAGGTCAACCGTCGAATCCGACTCGGCTGGGCAGCGTTCGGGAAGTTGCGAAATATCTTCACGTCCAAGTTGAAGAGTCTCAAGACGAAAGTCTGTGACCAGTGTGTGTTGCCAGTGATGACCTATGGCACTAAGACGTGGTCGCTCACAATGGGTCTCATCAGAAAGCTTACAGTCGCCCAAAGGGCACTGGATAGGGCTATGCTCGGAGTTTCCTTGCGTGATCGAATCAGAAATATAGAGATCCGCAAGAGAACCAGGGTTACCGACATAGCCCGAAGAATTGCCAACCTTAAGTGGCAGTGGGCAGAGCACATTACTCGCAGAACGGATAGCCGATGGGGCAGAAAGGTTCTGGACTGGTGACCGCGAACCGGAAAACGTTGCGTTGGAAGGACCTGGTCTTTTCTGTGCGGAGATCCGCTGGATGCGGGACGCACGGGACTGGTCAATGTGGCGATGTTTGGGGAAGGCCTATGTCCAGCAGTGGACGTCTTTCGGCTGATATGATGATGATAATGATGTATTGGCCAACGTCTAGAATAAAATAAGTGTATAAAATATGCTTTCTGTACCTATAAAGACGGAGTTGAGAGTGTGGGCGTGGATGGCCATGACCAAAACGGAATTGCGAAAAACGTTCAAAGGAGTCACGGCGCCGATTTTGATGAAAACTAAAACTGCATCATTGGATTTTTCTCACCCTATAAATCGACTACCTGAATTGATTGACAAAATCTATATTAACGCGAGCAAAACCGCGGGCAACAGCTAGTTAAAAATAAAGAAACAAATTTAATTAAACCCACTCACAACATATAACTCAAATCATAACCCACCCATTCTAGAATCAGCATTTTTGTTAATGTCATGAATTATGCATTGTAAACTTCATCATCATCACACACCTAGTTCATACTTGATCTAGTATACAAAGTATAACTGTAGGAATTGGGGAGCCTGGTGGTTGTTTTGTACGGCAATGCGCCATCAGTACATGGTGGATATCCCACTCATACGCACAAAGCGTTTTGAAAATACTTTCATTGTGCGTACAGCTAAGGAGTGGAATTCCCTACTTGTTTCCTGATAGCTACAACCTAGGGGTCTTCAAGTCAAGAGTGAATAGGTTGCTTCAAGGCAAGCGTGCTTCACCTTCGACCACATCATCACTTAACATCAGGCGAGATAGTGGTCAAACGCGAGCCTATAACAAATAAAAAAAAAAAAAACTTTTTTGTATTAATTTAAGCATTTTCTGTACCTTCCTGCAACATCTGTGATGAGAAAATAAAATAATTATTTATTTATTTATTTAATGGCGTAGCCATAAATGAAACCATTTATGGTGTCGGTAGACGAGACATACTCGTATTATGCATATTGACGATTAAGTCGAATGATTTTCTATAAAAAAATCAACATACTTACCTACATTCTCCTGAAGCAATACTATATTATGTAATATACGTTTTTAAACTGATATGGTCACAATCATTAGAATTAATATTTTTTTCGGGATATTTACCATGTATATTAAAAAATCGAGCTCTCAACAAATCCCGAAAAAATATTTTTACCATATTATGTACTTTTCAAAAGACAGAAAATACAGCACTTTGACAAAGTTCTTCAAATAAACAACTAGACACTTTATACACACAAGAGTCCGTATAAGTTGCCGTGTTGCAGCTACTGTATATAAAGTAAAGTAGGATTACATTGTAAATAAGTACTTAGTTTGCTACCGTACGAGCATAATCCTCAGAGAGAAATTAAAAACTTTCACCGCAACACTGCGAAGCGAACTTTAAAAATGATTTGGTTTTGGAACGAGCTTAGAGGCATCTTTAATTTTATCCGTATGAGAAAAACTGTTAAAGAGGTTTTACTCTGTTTAACTCAAAATATTGACCGGTTTCGATGAAAATTTACTAAAAGCCATTAAAATCCAGAAAACTAAATTAAAAAAGAAAACTTTAATGGCGTCTAAAAATGTTTTGACTGAATGCGGTCTGTATTTACGAAGTTTAATAAAAAATTGATTGAATTAAATAATTAACAAATAAAATGTTATGGAAATATTTGCGAAAACTTTAATGAATCTAAAAGGAAGATGCTACGCGGTCATTTCAATCCACTTTTAGGCAAAAAAATATCGCTAGTCATTTATACCCGGAAAATTAAATCAGAAAGTATTTTTTTATGGCAGCCTAACATTTTATGACTGAAAATGGCCTGTATAAACATATTAAACAGGTACATCCAAAAACAGATTGAATAATGACTATTAAATTAATTAATTTTGGAAGAAATCTGCTTAAGTAGCCTTTTCCCAACTCTAAATCTATATACTAATATTATAAAGCTGAAGAGTTTGTTTGTTTGTTTGTTTGTTTGAACGCGCTAATCTCAGGAACTACTGGTTGGAATTGAAAAATTCTTTTTGTGTTGGATAGTCCATTTATCGAGGAAGGTTATAGGCTATATAACATCACGCTACAACCAATAGGAGCCGAGCATAAATGAAAAATGTTGCAAAAACGGGTAAAAATATAACTTTTTGAGAGCTTTTGTTGCATGCGCTGGGGTAGGTGTAGGGTAGGTGTAGGGTAGGTGTAGGGTAGGTGTAGGGTAGGTGTAGGGTAGGTGTAGGGTAGGTGTAGGGTAGGTGTAGGGTAGGTGTAGGGTAGGTGTAGGGTAGGTGTAGGGTAGGTGTAGGGTAGGTGTAGGGTAGGTGTAGGGTAGGTGTAGGGTAGGTGTAGGGTAGGTGTAGGGTAGGTGTAGGGTAGGTGTAGGGTAGGTGTAGGGTAGGTGTAGGGTAGGTGTAGGGTAGGTGTAGGGTAGGTGTAGGGTAGGTGTAGGGTAGGGTAGGTGTAGGGTAGGTGTAGGGTAGGTACGTAGCCAGTTGACGGGAGCGAAGCCGCGTGGGACAGCTAGTAAGGAATAATTGTGAGACAAAATTGAATATTACCTGAAATGTACCTCTCAAGCTTTCTAAAATTATTTAGGTTATGTATAAACTTTTTTCATAGAAAAGTTGATGAGTAGTTTTTATGACTTTGGTTGTTTTTCTTGCAATATTTCAAATTAATAATATTATGTTGTGTTAGAACAAAACCTTATGAAATTCCTACTTTACAGAAAATGTTCACGAAAAAAGAGAACAGCGAATACTTCTAATGCGCTATGGATAATTCATCGATACGTTTTTAAATTGGCTCTCGTAAAGGAAAAACGCTGATTTTTCGTCCCGTTTACCGATACAGTGACGTGTTTTAGGGTTGCACACCACTTGGTAATCCAATCTTTTATTTATTTTTAACTTACCGGGAAAGACAGGCGATGCCACCTAGACAATGATGGGCCGTCTGTTACACCGAAGTTTTCCAACGAATATTTTTCTTACGCTTTGTCAGTAAAGAAGGAATATTGAAAAAGAACAGCAAACAGCTACATAAATGTGTTATGTAAGTAAGTCTGAAAATAATAGTAGTTTCAGAAACCTACTTTAGTTTTTAACACGCTTTTATTACCTTGGTATGTATGTATCTATGAATCTATGTATATATGTAACGGAATCTTTGAATGTGATTTTCACCACCTTTAAATCGTGGGATTGATTTTAAACTTTGCACACTTATCAAGGACCGATGACAATGCAATAATTTAGTCAAAGTCAAATATATTTATTCTTCGAGGCCAATGAGCAGCTGCACTTTTGATCGTCAAACAAAAATTTAAATTTACAAGTAATAAAAGTTGATTCTACCGTGCGCGTTTAAATAGTTTGTCCCATGAGCCTTACCAAGATTTTCATTCTTTAGTTCAATTTACTATTAAAGCGTGTTTTTTTAGTTTTAAGAACTATAATTTTTTTACAGTAAATTTATAGTTTTCCGATTAGTAGTTTTTCGTGTTGCTACTTTCAAATAGGCAATGAAAAAAAAATACAAAAAAGATAGATAATTTAGTAATGTTAGATAACTAAAGAATTTAATAGCTGTTTCCATTATTTATATTCTGTATTCGATTCTTATCCATGACTCTTAAAAGAACTAAGAAAAGCTTACGATTGTGTTAGTACGAACTGTCACCTGTGCCAGGATCTTTGACCTCACAAGCTGTTCGACATCGGTGTGACAGCTAGTCAAGTATAAGTAAAGTACAATAACCAACGTTCCTTCCAATTGGTAGCTGATGTAAAATGCAACGCCAATAGAAGTCCGTTACCAACATCGCTTCGGAAAGGCTCTTGGGAGGATGTTCCTGACCTTTTGGAGTAGGTATAGTATAAGAGGTGCTTTTTATCAGCAGAACAATCGTAAGAAATGATTTTTTTTTTCAATTTTGCTTCTTTTCAATATTTCGTTTTCCAGAGACCACGCGATGAGCATTGGGGAGCCAGGCGTACGTCGTGTCCCCCCCGGTAGGTTCCCGCTTTGTCGAGGCGGGGGGGCTCAGTAACCGTGGCTTGGTCACCCACGGTGAAGCGAAGAGGAAGCCGAGGAAGGGCCGCTCGTCAGGGCTTTTGCCGATTAAGCCGACGACGTAGCGGCCAACTAGTAGGTTGCGGTGCCGCTTGGTAACAGGCGATACTATATCGCGGCTGAGGGTTGGAGGCCGCGGCGGGAGAGGAGTGTCGGTATTGCGTTAGCCGCTCCCCCTACCTTCCGCGGCCTAGACGGGGTCGCCACCGTCTGATGGCGGACGCGGTGGGGCCGCAGGGGAAGAGGAGTGTCGGTATTGCGTTAGCCGCTCTCCCTATCCCCTGCGGCCGCAAAATGGTAGGTGGCGGGGCCATTGACCTCGACCCGTCACAGTGGGACCAAGGGTGCCATACACGGGGTCGTCTGGCACCCATTTGCTGAATTGGTCCCTGGGGTGGTCACGGCGTACAGTGTGTTCTGGTGCGCCGGTGATGGGGGTACCCCCCCGAGGAGGGTCTGGTGACGGACAGCCGCGGCGGGTTCGCGGTGAGTGCTAACGCGTGCCCGTGTTCCCGCCATAAGCGGCACTGGAGGACACCGTGGAGTTTTATTGGGTTAGAGTCCCTCATAACTGCACTATCTCCCCGTGGTAGTGCAGCATGCATGAGCATTACTCCAAGCAAAAAAAAAAAAAAAAAAAAGGCGTACGTCGTGTGAAAAAGTTGCGTACGAGGAATATGTGCGAGAGACGTGAGAAAGGCCTAGTGAGGTATAAAAATGAACAGCGTTTTTAGCAGTTTTTATTTATTTACTTTTGGAAATTCCATCATACCTATTTTAAAATAATCTCATTACAAAAGAGTATGTTAAGTACCTAGATACGACATATTTCTTAAAATCTGTGCCTTGTGCAATCCCCATGAGGATCATAGTCATTTCCTTCTTCTAAAGCCGCGCCAACAGCTTTGTGGTAACCTGTACCTCTACATATTGAAGTTCTTTCTAGGACCGTGAGTAGACCACGATGTATGTTTTAACCACCGACCGTGTGCTGTAGGTATATGTACGTTTATCTGTGTAGTTGTGCTGTCAAACAGTTACATATGGCCTACCTCATTGGCCAATGGGCAGCCATCTTAATTGCCCGATTTATGTAGGTATGCACGCTAATTTCGTAGGTATGGCAAGTCCATAGGTTTATAAGTCAGTGGCGTGCATAGGAAAACTGATTAATTTTGCCCGCCATTGTGAAAAAAAATCACAACTCGTTTTTACTGTTGAAAATATTTTTTTTGTATTATTTTCCTCACAAGTGTGTTGAAAAATGTCGTATGATACACGTGTGTATTGATGATTACCGTCCTCGGCTCTCTTAAGACCCTCACCTACGGCTCAGGTCTCAATGGCGCCTCAGCGGTAATCACCAACATTGCACACTTGTACCATAATGTACTATTATACCATTCCCCCTCTAAAAAGCTTATTTTATTCACTGAAAACCGTGAATAAAAAGCACTTTTACTCACTGTTTTGGTGTTTGAATTTAGAACACTAATATATATTCGACTTACATCTCAAAGCTATACAACCTCCTTACGCATAAAATACTCGTGCAAAAACTATTCGACTTTCAAACTCCTTCATGTATTTAATTTTCAATTTGTTAATATTTAGGATATTAATAATGATTTTGATTTTTGTGTATGGATTGTAATTGAAATATTAATTGCATTGGTGTTTAATTAATTATATTTATGTAACGTAACGGAGGTGGTCACTGGCCCCTGAAACACAGATGCTGTTACCTAGCTCAGCTTCAATTTACAAAAAATGTGAAACCCTGAGTTTTCAATTTTTTTGTAAATTTTGAATGTAATAAAACCTTTATTTATTATTATTCCTTGTGCTTTTCGCTTAAATCTTTCTTTTTCGTAGTCATGGTATAAAATATAGTATGCAACTCTTGAATAAAACGGATTTAGATCGAGGGCCATGAATCACTCGCGTCGCTCAGGATTCTAACACTTCCAAGTTAAGAAATATACCCTGTTGAATAAGTGTGTGGCTGCAAGCAGACTGACTAATTGTTAGTTATTTACTGGACATTTTTTGCTGTTTGGGTACGTGTTTGGTACTCAATAATTTATTTGCGTATTTAGTGTTGTTTGTAAAATAAAATAAAAATATAGGTAGTGCATAGAAAAAGTATGGGACGCTTACTCTTCTGTAGGAAAAAAATGGTCTTTGAAAGATTTTATTTAATGATAATATATCATCATCTGTCTAGCCTTTTCCCAACTATATTGGGGTCGGCTTCCAGTCTTACCGGATTCAGCTAAGTACCAGTGTTTTACATGGAGCGACTGCCTATCTGACCTCCACAACCCAGTAACTGGGTAACACGATACCTCTTGGCTAGACTGGTGTCAGATCTCAAGCTTCTGACTACCCATAACGACTGTCGAGGATCTTCAAATGATAGCCGTGACCAACGGCTTAACGTGCTTTCCGAGGCTCGGTATATTGAAATGGTCACCCATCCACGGACCGACCTCGTCAAGTGTTGCTTAACCTTGATGATCGACCCGTGCGGCTGTTATTATTTAGCCACGAGCTCCTCAATTAATGATAATATATCATTAAATAAAATCTATCACAGACCGGTTTATGCTTAAGACTTGTATAGAAAGGACTGTTCAATGTAGGTATATCAGTCTGCCTACCCTTTTCACAGGATGAGATATAAACATAATTACTGAACCCATTGCAACAAAACAAATATTGTTGGATACAAATACCATCCTGATGGCGCGATGCAATTTAAATTGCGTTCTCAATTAAGTATTTTCTAAGAAAATTTCGAGTGCAAATCAGTCGAATTGTATCGCATTGCGTCCATGTGCACTTACAATTGCAATTTCGCTTAGTAAAAATGAGTTATCGGTCTGATATGAGTATAAATCAAATCGTCGAGCCATCAGGCAGGTTGCTTATGTAATCATTACACAGGTCGATTTTTACTTCAGGTTCTAGTTAGTTTTTTTGGTTTTAACTATATTAAATCGTTTCATAGATTTATAGCGACAGTAAGGTAGTCGGGTTTAGTCGGGTCTAAAGCCTCCGTTGTTATTCATTCATCATTACCCACGGGACACGTGTAGGGAATTAAAGGTAATCTCCTACAAACGGGAATTATACTAGATTCGCTTACATCAATGACCGCACTGGTTATCATTATATGTAAGGGGCGGGTTTTCTTTTGGACCTTAAAAAGAGGAAAGGTATTTCCCGTCTTCATAATTATCTTGCTTTGCTTTTCCGCAAGAAAAATTTAAAGTATAATAGTTTGTTGATAAACTGAATTCAGTAGGCATGCCACTGTCCTCGGGAATGGAATTAGCAGTGAAAGAAGATGTTTGATTTTGGGCCAACACTACGTACACTACATAGATAAATAGGAAAAAATTGACGAATGCCATAAAATACAAAAAAAAACATTTGAAGAAGGGTAAAGGCATACAAAAAAGATCATTTGATTTTTTTTTATTAAAATTACCCTATTTTTAGGGCAGCCATGAAAGTTGTGTTTGACATGACGTTTGACGACTTTGACAGTTTTAAGAAGTGATGTCTTTGAGTCTTTCTTTGCTTTGAATTGGATGTGTTTCGGAGCTTTTAGGGAATGTTTTAGTTTTAACTACAACAGAATAGAATAGAATTAAATTACAACAGAGACTTTAATCAATATGAAAGTCTCTGATATAATTGAATTCGTGTTGTTTTTTTTAACGCAGATGTTACGATGACACGTCAATGAAATGTCATAGTCAAAAAACTAAAAACGCATACTGCTGATCCGATCCACCATGTTTAATTTTACTCTACTTGACAAAGTTAATTTGAGTTTATATTGACACGAAGAAAATTAAAGATGGCATTTGCACAAAAATTTTACTGTGCCAAGTACATTTTATAAGTTGGTCGACTATTACTCGCAAACTTGTGAAGCCTCTTATGATTTTATTTTTGTTTATTTTACATGGTTCATAAGCATATATTTCCTCGTATTTACATAGCTAACAACGTTATTTAAGTAATTTTTCAATGGCATTTGTAAAAAAAAATTACTGTTCCAAGTACGACGGGTCACTGGCCCACTCCACTGAGGATAAGGCAAATTTATTTGCCTCTCTTTTTGCGGAATCTTCACGTCTGAATCCTGGTGACGCGCGGCCCCCTCCTTCTCCTGATGGATGCGAGACAAGTATGTCGGACATTCGTATCCACCAAAAGGACGTCCGTAGGGTGCTGCGCAACCTCGACGTGAACAAGGCTAGCGGCCCTGACGGAATACCAGCAATTGTTCTCAGAACCTGTGCGCCTGAACTGTCTCCGATCTTGACACGCCTATTCCGCCTTTCGTATGAGGCTGAGTGCCGAATGCTTTGAAGCAGGCTAACGTACAGCCCGTGCCCAAGAAGGCAGCCGAGTTGACCCGACCAACTACAGACCCATATCTGTAACCTCCATACTCTGTTAGAGTATGGAACGCGTACTCAATATTAAGCTCCTGGCATACCTAAAAACTAACTATATCCTAAGTGACCACCAATACGGCTACCGCCGAAATCGGTCTACTGGGGATCTTCTAGCGTATGCCATTCACATCTGGAGTGAGGCCATCGAGAGGCATGGGGAAGCGTTTGCCGTCTCCCTCGACATCTCGAAGGCTTTTGATAGGGTCTGGCACGAAAGCCTTATTGGTAAGCTTCCTTCATTCGGTTTGCCCGGTGGTCTGTGTGATTGGATTGCAGACTTCCTGAGAGATCGGTCCATTCGAGTGGTTATCGATGGCTGCTCGTCGGACCACTTGGATATTAATGCCGGTGTCCCTCAGGGGTCAGTACTCTCAGTAACTTTATTCTTTTTGCACATTAACGATCAGCTAAAACCCGGTACCTTTGGGTATGCATACGACAGCACTGTTGCTGAGAAATACTTGTCCACCGCTCGTACTACCGGGCCTCAGATCCAGTCTCTCCGGGAGGCCATGGTGGAGCGCTTGAACCTGTCCTTGCAGGCAGTCTCCGAATGGGGCGATGCCAATCTGGTCAGGTTTAATGCTGCTAACACCCAGCTCCAACTTTCCGAAGTGTGACCGTGCCAATAACTGACCATCTTGAGCTGTTTGGCGTTACGTTGACATCGACTCTTAACTTTGGCCCATACATTGAGGCAAAGGCTCAGCTGGCTGCCAACAGGCTGTGGATCCTTGCAAAGGTGAGAAGGTACTTCACGCCAGAACAGCTGCTCAGCTTGTATCAAGCGCAAGTTCGATCATGCATGGAATACTGTTCTCATCTCTGGGACGGATCTGCCAAATACCAGCTTGATGCACTCGAGTCGATTGAAAAGTGGGCCAAGAGGCTCATCGGCGATGAGGCATTGGTTAATTCAAAGCTCCAGAGCCTTGAATATCGTCACCGAGTTTCCAGCTTGTTGGTTTTTTATCGATTTCATTTCGAGGAGTGTGCAATGGAATTGCATAATCTAATTCCGCCCAGCCCGTTTCATCATCGGACTACCAGACGTACGGCGATGTGCCATCGGCACATGGTGGACATCCCACCCATAAGCACTAATCGTTTTGGGAATACTTTTATTATGCGTACAGCTAAGGAGTGGAATTCCTTGCCGGAGTCTGTGTTTCCCGATAGCTACAACCTAGGGGTCTGTAAGTCAAGAGTGAATAGGTAACTTCTAGGCAAGCGTGCTCTATCATCGACCACATCATCGCTTACCATCAGGTGAGATGGTGGTCAAGCGCGAGCCTATATAAGATAAAAAAAGCGTAAAACTTTCCAGAACGAAATAGTGAATACCACAGATTAGAGGTGAATACATAGGAAATTTTTAAAATTCACGAGGAAGGAAAGAAATAAACGAGGAGCGTGCGCGCAGGTATCCAGGAACGAACCATAACATTCCCCGTGGCTCTAACGCGCGCTCGTATCGGCTCCTTTCGCAATTCGCAACCGCAGTGGTACTCAAATGGATAATATTTTTCTAACTTCAGTTGCAAAGTTGGATTTTATAACTCCTTCTTCAGTTACCAGTTAGTCCTTCTTTAGTTTAAGTCAATACTGACCACGCTACATCTAGTCAAGCGTGCTTCACCGTAGACCACATCGTCGCTTACCATCATGCGAGATAGTGGTCAAACGCGAGCATATAGATTTAAAAAAAACATCATACTATGTGGACCCGTTTTTCAACAAAACACCTTCTTACTCCGCATTATTATGCAACTTTGGAACCCTATTACTGCGCGTGGCCCGACACGCACTTGGCCGGTTTTTATTTCATTTAAAATTGACAAATTTGTACACTAGGCCTCAGTCGACAGCGCAAGTTTGAGGATCTTTTGAGGGTTGAAAAAGGAAAACATAGGGGCACAGTATACATATTTATTTTTAGTCTACGGAATACCTTTTAAATTGTTCTAACATTGGTGAAGGAAATAAGCGAGAGCCTAACCTCGAATTATAACTTTTTATTTAGGAAATTCAGTCGCATTTCCTCTTCTAGTCGGGTTTTTGATTTTTTGTATTTACTTTTTTTCCAATCGGTATGTTGACGCTTATGTTGATAGAATGTCACTTGTCTAGCATCAGGAACCATTGCCTCATCAGGACCTTTACCAGTATTCTAATTATAATTCTTCAAACGTTCTGTCCGTATAACGACAGTAAATACGTACCTATGTTGTAAAAAGTTAAGCTGCGGCGTTGCGTGGTGACATTAACAAATAGCCGCCATTTTTCTAACGCATCTGATTAAACTTCCGCAAGCTGCGATAAAATTGAATGTGTACCTTAAAAAAATGACGGAAGTTCTGAACTTTTCAAAAGAAAGATATCTTTGTTAGATGCTGCTGTTTCTGATTTATTCGATTTAGTTCTTATCCAGTTCTTGTAAATATTGTTTATGTTGGAAATAAAAAATAATACCTGACCAAAGAAAACTGTAAATGTGTTGCTTATTTAAATACCGACCCCACATCCAAAATTAAATAGTGTGTCACAAAACCATTACAAATCGCGGGATAGAGGCTTGTTATGTATGCCTAGGAATCTGCTGACATTGCGGACACTAAGTATTCATAGACCTTGCAACGGTGCAGTTACCTTGAAGCCAACGCACGTACCTAGCCATTTACTGACACAGAAACTACGTAGCATCATTATAGGGTTTTACTGACGGTGCAATTACCTTGAAGCCAATGCAGCCTTGAACGTCATGAAATCAATCAATTTCGAACCGATATTAATAAGCATTTTTTGTAAGAAGAAGGCATTCCATATTCTTACTTCGAGTAGGACGGATACTGGTAGGCTAGTTAGCTGTAGTTAGTCTATTTAATTATTGTAACCATTCCATGTCCTATCATCGGCTTGGAATGGACATTTGTAGGTTAGCTAGTTGTAGTTAGTATTTGTAACCATTCCATGTTCCAAACTCGACTTGGAATGGACATTTCCAGGGAAATTAAATGTAATTAACTTTAATAATTAAAAGTTTAGAATCATTTCAGGTTTCTTTCTTATCCCCCAGCTGTGGTAAGCATAATTGGCTTTTACAAAACAACGACACAGCCCAAGGCTGACCACAAAACATTGACAACATACGTGCCGACCCATATTTCAGAACCCATCCAACGTGGTCTCTACCTTATGATAATCCCCTTTCATCTCTATAGATACGACAGAACTATAAAACGCGATAAAAATATCTAAAGCTGGTTTGGTCAAAACATCAAACGTTCAATTTTTGCCCAGAGTTCGATTCCTATTCTCCGTATTATAGTGCCAATTTCATTTTGCTCCTCACCCTTTCATGTAAACTATTGAATGATTTTCGAAGCAGTAAGGCCTTTCACATCTCCTAATGTGAAAATACAGGTGCCCTTTTTAGAAATTATGTCATAAGGAAAATGTTAGGATTTTTGGAATAAACAGGCAACGCAGCGCACGTACGTATTGTGCTATCCGGTTATATAGAACAGCTTTTATACGAGACTGTTTCCTCTACGGTTGTACACTAATATTTTTACGGATAAACTAAGAACGGATTTGGGCATGAATGTGGAATTTGAAAAGTATGTGTTAGTAGAGTTTCTTTCCCAAATGGAAAAAAAAATCGTCTTTTGTACTTGTGACTTGACAAAGATGCGGGAGAGACTCTAATAAATTGATAATATGTTATAAAACGATACAATTGTTGCTTGTTTATGTTTGAATAATGTACCTAATCTCGGGCAGTACCGATAAGTTTATTTAAATGGCTGCATAACTAGCAAGGCATATTTATTGAGAAAAATGCACTGATAACCAGCAAGCAATCTTTATTCTGAAAACATGCACGAGTCCTGTGGAATAAGCTGTAGTCCATAGGGAGCGAAGGCACGAGATTCAACTAGTTCTGAATAAGTTGCAAGTTCTCGAGCTAACATATTTCATCCCAATATATCACTTACCATCAGGCGAGATAGTGATTAAATGCGAGCCTATCGTTAAATAAAAATAATACATGTAGGGCAGGCTGCATAAGTCCTCATTTATTCAAAGGTCATTTAAGAAAAACAAAACTGAAAAGATTTTATTATTTGGGACGAACACCACAAAATCGCACTGAGTATCTTTTTACACGAAATCATCGTGCAAACTGACCTGTTTTGCCAAAACCGGAGAAAGTCACGGTTGACCTGATATCGTTTGAACGCGAATAGCCACGATTCCTTTACAATAGCCCATAAAAATAAACAAGTATTAGGGACGTCATTTAACCAGCGAGAATAGTGCGTCACGATTTGTTTTTTCCTCAAAATGTATTTAAAATTTTTAGGGAAAATCGCAACGAAATCTTTTGTATTTTTGCAATACGTACTAACGGCAACACTGGAGCTTTCAAGGATTTCTCTCGGGGACTATGCGAGTGGGGAGATTGGAAAAATCTAGCCGAAGAAAGGATATAGGAGAACGAGATGAAGCTGCAGTAGTGTTCATAAAATTGGCTTGAACAGCGTGTAGTGTGTAACATTAAGTACCTAGACTAAGTTGTTACACATGTTCAGTTTAAGTCAGGAGTCTCTAAATATACGTCGTACAGAACAGACGCCTTTTAATTCAATATAAACCTCGACCCTCTACATGGCGACCCTGCCAGAGGCACGGTGTTGGATTACGTCGCGACGAAACAATGTGACGGTGTCAGCGTTTTTAACCGTGTGACCGCGTCGCGTCGGCCACCGGCCACCGTGCATTGCATTGCATTATAAGAAAAATACACAACAGTTCAGTTAAAAATACTCGGCTTGTTCAGACATTTTAAATTAAAAATAATGGGAAAAGAGTGCAGTAAGTGTTTATGTGAAAACAAGGAAACCATCATTACACAACACGGCAGTGAAAATAATGGAGGTGCTAATGTCTCTTCACACTTTAGAACGAGTAATATCCTACTGGGGGTGATGGTTGCTGTTTGTGCTGGAGCTGTCTTGTACGTGCTATACGCCCAATACAGGAGATGCCACAGTGAGTGGGTACGTACAGGGATACAAAACGGCATGCAGGCGGATTTTATCAAGCGAATGCAAGAACGGATGTCGGTCCGAGGACGAGGCCGCCCAGCTGAGGAGGAAGTTTAGAAAGATTATTCAACGGAGTGAAAGAGTGCCAATGCCAATGCGAGGGAATAAGCAAAAGTGCAAAAGTGAAAAATGCATAAATAATAAAGTGCATTTAGTGTGAAAAAAAAAAAAAAAAAGAGCTAAGATAACCCAAAAATAACTGCGTTTTGTCTACGAAAATGTGAACATTTTAAGAACTTTAAGTGATTAATTTTAAATGATTTTAGTAATAAGATAGTGATTTATGGAAATACAGTTTAACAATATATACTCAAAGTTAGATTATATCAGAGTAAGCCTAAGGAAATTAGGTCCAGAGAAAAGATTGCGAGAATTAGGTCTAAGCAAAATAAGAAAAGCAAAAGAAATATATAACTCTTATAAAATATGTGTTAAGGAATTAGAACTAAAACACTTAACTACTGAATATTCAGGGTTATTGATTGATAATCTGTGTAAATCTATAGAAGAAACTTATATAAAAATATTAAGTTACAGTGAGTCTAAATCATCAGACAACATGGCAAGTTTCGATTTAAAAGCGGCAAATTCACTTATCCCTGTGATGGATGGTAACGAGGAGACCACGGAAAAAATTATACAAGGTATGGAAATGTATGATTCTTGTTTAACTTCAGCGGTAGATAAGAAACTACTAATTACTTTTGTGCTTAAAACTCGACTAACAAAACTAGCGAAATTAAAATTAAAGACAGATTATTCTAGTATGAATAATTTAATAACAGATATAAAATCATTTCTTTTAACAAAAAAGTCAGCAAATTCTATACTCATGCAAATGAATAAATTATCACAGAATGACTTGAGTATAGCAGAGTTTGGTAATAAGTTAGAAGAGCTTTTTATTAATTTAACTATTTCTCAATCTAACGATAACGAAGCAACGAGTGACGTTTTACAACCGATAAATGAAAAATATGCAATAAAACGGTTTTCAGATGGCCTTCGCAATAGAAGACTCAGTACAATCATCGCGGCTCGCGATTACCAACAGCTGAAGGACGCCATTCGTGCAGCACAGGATGAGGAGCCAGACCAGTCGGCCCAGCAAGCGGTAATGCATTTAAGAGGTAAGCCAAGGGGCAGAGGAAGATGGCAAAATAATCGTGCCCGTGGGTTCTACAATCGAAGTAACTACAATCAAGGTAATAATAATTATTCCTATCGTGGACGTGCCAATACTTCAAACTACAGAGGACGAAGTAATAATTACTACAATCGAGGACGAGGAAATAATACCCCAAGATTTCAATCACAGGCAAGTTACGGACGTGGACGAGATTTTAAAGGTCAAAATCGACAATTTTATGGTCGAGACAACCAACAACAAGCTGCATATGTTGCTGACCAACGAGCAAACCAACAGCAGCAAGAAATTGCGACAGAAAACCGTGAGTCGGGTAGCCAAAATACGTTTTTTCGAGCATAAAATTTTAACATGCCAGGGACTAGACTGCGTTAAATTTAAAATAGGTAATAAGTTATGTTCATTTTTGGTAGATACAGGGGCAACATTATCAGTCATAGCTAAAAATAAAATACCACATTATATAACATTATAAAGTAATGATACAATAATCAAAGGCATTGGTGGTAATATTAGTTCCACTGAAATCGCTAACTTGACATTGCAATTGTTCAGCTCACAAACACAGTCATATTCAACTTACCGAGAATCGGCGATGTTTACATTTAAGTTCCATGTATTAAATAACATGCCATGTCAGGCGGATGGAATTATTGGTCTAGACTTTCTTAGAATGTATAATGCAAACATTGATTTATTAAACAATGTTTTAAAATTACAAAGTAATGACAAAGAGTTTTTAATACAAATGTATCAGAATAGTAGATCTTATAGAAATCTGTATTTACCACGTAGAAGTGAATCAATTCACTTTGTAACAGTTCAGTCAAATTCACAAAATGATTACGTAGTTATTCCAAAACAATTATCGGAAAACATATTTTTGGCAGGAAGTATAGTACAACCAAGTAATGGGAAGATTCCTATTAAAATTTTAAACACATCTGAAGAAGATATTAGTTTACCATATTTTAAACCCGAATTAGAAAAATTGACAGATTACATTATTTGTCAATATAGCAGCACAGAAATGGATGCAAAGCGCGCAAAAAGACTTTTATCTACTTTAAATCTGAATTATTTACATCCAGACGAACAAAAAACAATTGAACAGATTTGTGCCAAGTACGCAGACGTTTTCCAATTAGAAGGTGATAAGCTGAGTACTACTAGTATAATGAACCAATCAATTAACTTAAAGCTAGGTGCTACGCCCATCTATACGAAACCATACAGACTACCACAGTCTACGAAATCGGAAATTGATAAACAAATTAAGCAGATGTTGGATGATGAAATAATAGAACCAACTAATAGTGAATGGAACAGTCCTATACTACTCGTTCCAAAGAAAAGCGACAATAATAATAAGAAATGGAGATTAGTTGTCGATTATAGAAAAATAAATGAGAAAATTCAAGATGATAAGTTCCCACTTCCAAACATTACAGAAATACTAGACTCTCTTTCCGGTTGCACTTATTTCAGCCATTTAGATTTATCACAAAGTTATTATCAAGTTGACCTTGAATTAAATAGCAGGAACGTAACAGCTTTCACTACAAGCTCAGGGCAGTATCAGATGACGCGCTTACCGATGGGATTGAAAATAAGCCCAGGTGCATTCTCGCGTATCATGTCAATTGCTAAGTCGGGACTAAATTTTGAAAAATGCATAACATATATGGATGATTTAATAATCATTGGTAGAAACCTAGAAATACATAATCAAAATTTGATAAAAGTACTCGAAAGATTAAGGAAAGTCAATCTAAAAATAAATCCAAACAAATGTAATTTTTGTAAAAAGGAACTATTATACCTAGGTCATATTGTAACTGCTAAAGGTGTTTTGCCAGATCCAGAGAAGGTAAAGGCAATACAAAATTATACAAAACCACAAAATTCAGACGATGTACGACGATTCGTTGCTATGTGTAATTATTATCGTAAGTTTATCCCACATTTTGCAGATATTACTATTCCATTAAATAAACTTTGTAGGAAAAACATTAAATTTGAATGGACAGAAAATTGTGAAACTTCTTTTGATATCTTGAAAGGAGCACTTACGACTCCACCTATTTTACAGTACCCAGATTTTTCAACAGAAAACGAATTTATACTTCAAACAGATGCATCAGGTATATCTATAGGATCAGTTTTATGCAATAAAGACTTAAGACCAATCGCATATGCGAGCAGACCATTAAACAAAGCAGAACTAAACTATCCAACAATCCAAAAAGAGTTATTATCAGTAGTATGGAGCGTGAAGTATTTTAGACCATATTTATTTGGAAGAAAATTTACAATCATGACAGACCACAAGCCATTGATATATTTATTTAGTATAAAAGACCCCTCAAGTAGATTAGTGAAGTTCAGGTTACAGCTAGAAGAATATGACTATAAGATTGTTTATATAAAAGGAAAAGATAACGTAATAGCAGACGCACTGAGTAGAATAACTTTAACTTCGGACGATTTGAAGCGAATTAATGAAAATATATTAGTGACAACACGAGCACAGAGTAAGAAAATACAAGAGGAAAGTAGATTAAAAGAATTAAAAGAGGAAGGAAGTTCACTGGATTTTTCTAGTAAACCCATCGATTTGAGGCCTGATCAACCAAAAATCGTGGAGCTATTAAAAAAGCCAATTGACTCAGTGGAAATAAAATTTATAGAAGGTAAAGAGTTAGATAGACTTCGAGAGAAAAAACTAATAAGTAAAGAAGAGAAATGTTTAGCTTACATAGAAAAGCAATTAATTATTTACATTAATCTTAATTATATGTCACAATTCACGCGAGACGTATTTGTGAATATATTAAGTGAGTTTTGTAAGAAAATAAATGTAAAAGAAGTTTGTATAATTAAAGAAAAGAATAACGATATGTTTATTAAAGAATTATGTGAAGAAATAGATAGTAGAAATGAGTGGTCCGGACCACCTCGTATTCATATTTTACGAAATGTAAGGAGAATTCTCGATAGAGACGAAATAACAGTCATACTAAATGATTATCATTTATTGCCTTCGAGCGGACACGCCGGCGTTCGACGAATGGTGAACAACATTAAAAGTAAGTACTACTGGCCAGGAATAGAAAGTGACGTCAGAAATTACGTAAGTAAGTGTACTAAGTGTCAGGTGATGAAACATTCACCCAGTTACAAGGAGCCTATGGTGATAACAACCACGGCGAATTCAGCATTTGACAGACAGAGATGATGAAGGTAACCAATACATATTAACCCTTCAGTGCGAGCTTTCAAAATATGTGGAAGCTTACCCCATACCAACAAAGGAATCAACTGTCGTAGCGAGGTCTTTAGTAAGTAATTTTATTTTAAGGTATGGCGTACCGAGAGTAATCGCAACTGATCGTGGTACGGAGTTCATGTCTTCTACCATGACGGAAGTTTGTAAGTTATTAGAAATAGATAAAATAAACTCCACTGCTTACCACCACCAAAGCATAGGTGCATTAGAAAATACACATAAAAATTTACGTAACTTTTTACGTATCCAATGTGACGAAAATTCAGACACTTGGAGCCATTGGCTTCCCTTTTGGTGTTTTTGTTTTAATACTACAATACACACTTCAACTAACTACACACCGTATGAACTCGTATTCGGTAAGCCATGTAATATTCCAACTAGGTTAAGAGATGATTTAGAGCCATTGTATAATGCAGAAAATTATGCGTTAGAATTAAAATATAGACTACAGTTAGCACATAAGGATGCTAGAAAAAGGTTAATAGATAGTAAGATGAAAAGAAAGGAAATTTATGATAGAAATAAAAACCCTATTAGTTATAAGAAAGATGATTTAATTTTAGTAAGGAATGAAGATACTAATAAAATGGACAGATTGTATAATGGACCGTATGTTGTAATTGAAGAAGCAGGACCTAATGTTAAGATAATTAAAAACAGTAATGTAGAAACGGTACATAAAAACCGTACAAAACCATTTAAGGAATAAGGTAAAAAAAAAAAAAAAAAAAAAATGTATTTGATTATTTTTATTTTTTTTCTCTTTTAAGGAGGGTGATGTAGTGTGTAACATTAAGTACCTAGACTAAGTTGTTACACATGTTCAGTTTAAGTCAGGAGTCTCTAAATATACGTCGTACAGAACAGACGCCTTTTAATTCAATATAAACCTCGTCCATCTACAAGCGACTAGTTTGATCTGATATTTTAAGTGAATTTGGGAGTCCGAGTATCTATAGTCGTTTCGTGGTTAGACGTCTAAAACTCGGTATAACCTTAATATCTGCATTTTTCAGTAGAGAGTAGTAGTCAATCCATGAATAAATATGCACAATTTATTTTGAAACACTCAGGCTCGCTTGAGGCACCCTGGGTTATCTTATTAACTCTGAGTTAGTAGTTAACACGGGCCTATTATAGGTGTATGCTATTTTTCACTATATAAACTATTTTTGATTTTGATTTCAGTTTTATGACATATTTTAATTTAACTCTATTATTGTTTTAAAAATTTTGACTCGCACACTGTTCCGTTGTTGTTGAATTAGGTAATTTACCTATGTATGCAATATTTGTAAGTATGTGAGAACCATATTCCTATTTATCAAGTGAAGGGTTTACCTGTTAGTGCTTGTAATACTTTATATCTATATGTAGTATAGTAGTGCTAGGTGCATCGTCCTCACGTATATGAATTTATTAATGTATGCACTTTGGGCGCACGGTTGGCGCAGTGGTTGAGCGATTGACTGTTGCGCTGCGTGTCGCTGGTTCGATTCCCGCACGGAACAAATATTTGTATGACCTACAGAGAGTTGTTCCGGCACTGGGTGTTTGTGTATGTGAGTTTATATGTTTGTAAACGCACTCACGATACAGGAAGAAATTCCTAGTGTGGGGCAACGTTTTTTTTTAAAATAAAAAGAGTAAGTATGGAGTTTCTTGTGCATTCTTCTCCATAACAAGGTACTTTTCCAAATGCACGGTAGAATAAATTTTTATTATTTGTAAATTTTAATAGTTAACGTTCAAAAGTGCCGCTTAATGGCCTAATTGAAATAAATACATTTGACTTTGAAATATTTAGCTATATATTATTTAATAAGTATTTAGCCGTCCGTTACATCATCGCTTACCATCAGGTGAGATAGTGGACAAGCCCAAGCCTATTTCAAATAATAAAAATAAAAAATGCATAAACTGGGAACCGACCGTACAGTTTTCGGAAAAAGGCGAAACAAAAACCTATTGAGGCTTACACACATTGGTCAGACACACATATACGCAAACAATAAGACAGAAGCCCATTTTCCCCATCAAACTGACTACTTTACCCCGAAATAAGTGCTCTATACATTTGTTTCCTTTTACCGATTCAGCGTCCATATCGGAACATGTTTATGCATGTGATATTTTGGTGTAAATAATTTATTTGTCAATAAAAAATATTTGATTTGATTTGATTTGATATATTGATATTCGCGGCCCACAGAAGACAATAAGGCCCATTCTCGCTTATAGTAAAGTAAATAGTTTACTCTGGACCGCAATCATGAAAAAAGCTTTCCATTTTCAATGTCAACAAAGGGTCAAGAGATAGTTTTGTGTAGAGGGGTCCCGGAATAAATGGTATAAATGACGGTTTGTGTTGTCTGGGGTAACTGAGGAAATATGGTATGTGTTCTAAATAGGCGCTGTTCGGATAAAACGCTAGACGGCGGAATAAGCTCTGTTTTTTTTATTATGTCGACGGCAGTTTGCATTTATGGACTTAGATAAAATTAGCATTGTGGAATAGTTTGGGTTGTATAGCTACAGAAAATGAGGGATAATCAGTGTTTATTTCAACGGAATGCGTCACGATTGCCTGAAGCACATGTAGCGGCACCAACGCCGCCACTTACGAACTAATGACATGACGTCACACAAATCCTGCATTGCGCATGTAAAGTTTGCGGCGCGATTTGAACGTATACAACAGTGCGACAACAACCGTTGGGCAGTTGCCCGGACCAGACACAACACCCGTCTGGTCGGAGGATCCTCCCTTTTCTATGGAGGTTTGTGGGACTTTACACCCTGTTCCGCATACTCCCAAACTGGTGACCCTCGAGTATGAACGTAAGCGCAGCCTTCGTGCAGAGCTACTTCACCGTGACGTCATCACTTCCGCAAGCGTTCGAGCAGCGAGTCATCAGCCAGCCAGCACGGTATCTACGGGGGTATCCTGACCACCAACATGCAGCAGACACGTATGCCTGGTCATCACTCTCAACCTGCATCATTACTCCGACCCACTGGAGCCTGCAGCATCATCCAGACGCACTGGGACATCATCACCCCGAATCACTGGAGCATCATCCCTCTCACTGGAACATCATCACCCCGACTCACTGGGGCATCACATCATCCAGACGCACTAGGGCATCATCCAGACGCACTGGGGCATCATCCCGACTGGTACCAATCTTCCCTTGGCCTGGCACGCATCACATTCATGAGATGAACGGACGATTCAACCTACTATCGACCTCCGGTCTCCGGAGGGGACTCCTCCGCAGACCGGTACTGTATTATTTAGCGAAGTCTCTCGTTGTGCGGTAGGCGAATAAATAAAAGTTTTTACACTTGCACGGTAGATGAAAAATGTTTATTGCAAGATGAAGTTCACAGACACAGTAGAAAGAATACAGCTTGAAGAAAGTATGAAGAAGTGGACAGACAGAAGGCACAGATGAAACAATGTAGATTTAGACTTTAGATGATTAAGGTAAGCGCGTCAGCGAAGCAAGTAAGGTACTAATAGTCAGGACGATCTGATGCAAAAAGGGAAGCGGCGGGCCAGCGGGGCCGAATATATCGGGCGCGCTACTCAGCGGAGGAGTAGTCAAGTATGAAAAAATCAAGGCGGAGTTGATCAGGAGAATGTCGGCGTCGAGGGAGAAGAAGATCAAGCGACTGTTAATGCATGAGGAGCTTGGCGATCGGAAGCCATCGCAGTTCTATCGCCACCTTCTGAATCTCACCGGACCGGGCGTGCCTGAAGAGTTCCTGCGCACCATCTGGTCCAGCCGACTACCGAGCGGAACGCAGGCCATTATCGCCTCGCAGTCCAAAGCCGACATGGAGGAGCTGGCGGAACTGGCGGACCGCATCGCCGATGTCGTCGGGCCGCAGGTGGTGTCAACATCAGCCATCGCCAGAGGGACACCTGCAAACAGCGTGGACCCGGAAATAGCCATGCTGAATAAGAAGGTAGATATTTTAACGGCAAAAATCGAAAGATTGTCGCGACCGCGCGGCCGATCTAGCAGCCGGTCACGTCATCGTTCTAGGACACGGTCGCAATCTAGCCACAACAAGTACCCTACCTGCTGGTACCATTACCGGTTCGGGGAACGCGCCAGGAAATGCTACCCTCCCTGCGATTATAAACCGTCGGAAAACACCATGGGCAATCAGTAATGGCGACCGATGATTGTCCGAGCACTGGTCGCCTATTCGTCACCGATCGACGATCGAAAACCCAGTTTTTGGTCGATACCGGCAGCGACCTGCGTCTACCCTCGGCCGGCATTATCAAGACGACATGAATCAACAGAATACCAACTTTGTGCCGCTAACGGTACACCTATTAAAACTTACGGGTATATTAATTTAAATTTAAACTTGGGGTTGCGCCGTGACTTTGCTTGGCGATTTATTGTAGCAGAAGTTACGAAAGCGATAATAGGAGTGGATTTTCTGTCTTACTACAATTTAATTGTTGATTGCAGGAACCAGCGGCTAATTGACAGCCATACTACCCTCGCGACCCCGGCTTCACCTACACGATCGTCAGATATTGTTTCCTCGGTCAAGGTAATTATTGGTGACACGACATACCATAACATACTGCGGGCATTTCCAGACATCACACGACCACATGGTATACACCGTACATCAACCCACAACACAGTCCATCACATACAGACTACACCTGGGCCACCTGTTTCATGCACACCGCGCCGCCTGGCCCCAGATAAACTGAAAATAGCCAAAGAGGAGTTTGACGTAATGCTGAAAGACGGCACCGCCAGACCCTCATGTTCACCATGGTCATCGCCATTACACCTGGCTCCTAAAAAGAACAGTGGATGGCGACCCTGCGGTGACTATCGACTACTGAATTCCAGGACAGTACCTGACAATTATCCAATAAGGCACATCCACGACTTCTCGCACAGCCTATCAGGATCCACAATCTTCAGCACGATAGATTTAGTTAAGGCGTACAACCAGATACCAGTCAGCCCCGAGGATATTCCCAAGACCGCCATTACCACGCCGTTCGGGCTTTACGAATTTCCATTTATGACATTTGGTCTTCGTAATGCTGGACAGACTTTTCAGCGGTTCGTTGACGAAATGCTGCGGGGACTGGACTTCTGCTATGCCTATCTTGACGATTTTTTGGTCTACTCAAAAGACCAGAGGACCCATGAAGACCACCTGCGACAGCTCTTCACCCGCCTGCAGGAATATGGTATGGTGATCAAAACTACCAAGTGCGTGTTCGGAGTTAAACCTTTTTAGGTTATAGGATCACAGCTGACGGCACCAGTTCACTGCCTGAGAAAGTGGAAGCAATCATGAAATACCCCGCACCCAAAACAGTCCGGGAACTGCGCAGATTTCTAGGTATGTTGAATTTCTATAGGCGGTTCATACCCGACGCAGCCCAACATCAGGCACCGTTGAATGCTCTGTTGGTGGGCTCTGTCAAGGGTTCCCACCCAGTGCATTTCTCAACCCTGGAACTGGAAGCTTTCAACGCCAGCAAGGAAGGCCTTTGCAAAGCTGCGATGCTGGCCCATCCCGACAGTGAGGCCAAACTGGCTGTAGTAACAGATGCCTCAGATACAGCATTAGGGGCAGTATTACAGCAGTGTAAGGACAGGGAACCATGGCAGCCACTGGCATTCTTTTCCCGCAAGCTAAGTCCAGCACAAAAGAAGTACTCGCCTTACGACAGGGAGCTTCTTGCGATCTACGAATCCATTAAGTACTTCAGGCATATGGTCGAAGCACGAAACTTCGTGATTTATACAGATCACAAACCCATCTGCTAAGCCTTCCACTCAAGGAAAGAAAACTGCTCTCCAAGGCAGTTCAGGCACCTGGATTTCATCTCACAATTCACGACAGACATCAGACATATATCGGGTAAGGACAACGTTGTCGCAGACAGTCTCTCACGGGTCGAGGAGATTGCTCAACCCGTAGACCTACACCAGCTAGCTGAATCGCAGAAGCATGACGCAGAACTGGGGCAGCTGCTCACCAGCAACACAGCCTTGCGTCTTACAAAGGTAAAACTGCCCGGATCAGAGACCGAGCTGTATTGCGACGAAAAAGGCAAGATCCCACGACCATACGTCACAAAAGACCTTCGTCGCAAAGTCTTCGACAACGTGCACTCCTGGAGTCATCCCGGTGCAAACGCGACCACCAAAATGGTCACAGAACGGTACGTTTGGCCAGCAGTAAAGAAAGACTGCAGAGAATGGAGCCGTTCCTGCATAAAGTGTCAGCGTGCTAAGGTAACCCGTCACAACTCTTCACCATTGGGAACCTTCAAAATGCCAAGGGCTAGATTCAACCATATCCACATCGACCTCATAGGCCCGCTCCCGCTGTCACAAGGCTATCGTTATTGCCTCACAGCCATCGATCGCTTTACACGATGGCCTGAGGTGATACCAATACCCGACATGACAGCAGAGACAGTGGCAAAAGCCCTAGTGAGTGGCTGGATCTCTCGATTTGGCTGTCCCGTCGATCTTGTTACGGACCGCGGCCGACAGTTTGAATCAGCGCTGTTCAAACATCTATCGGAGATGGTTGGATTTAGCCACAGGCGTAACACGGCTTATCACCCCGCCTGCAACGGCCTCATAGAGAGGTTTCCCAGGCAGTTAAAAGCCGCAATAATCTGCCACTCCCAAGAAAACTGGGTCGAATCCTTGCCACTAGTTCTACTAGGAATAAGGAACGCGTACAAGGAAGACCTAGGAGCTACACCAGCAGAACTCCTTTACGGCGAAACACTCAGGCTACCAGGTGAATTATTTCAGCCACAGGTCGACGACACAATAGACATGTCAGACTACGTGGCACGGTTAAAAATCTTTGCAAAAAGATTGCAACCGTCACCAGCATCCCGACACGGCAGCAGCAGCAGAACAACGTTCGTCTTCAAGGATTTGGGCACAAGTAGTCATGTTTTTCTTAGAGACGAGACTTCTGGCTCACTAAAACCAGCATACACAGAACCGCACAAAGTCCTACAGCACGGAGACAAGGTTTTCAAACTCCTCGTCAACGGCAAAACTGTCTCAGTTACTATCGACAGGCTCAAACCCGCATACATATTACATGACCCAAACACAAACACTACCACAAACAACACAAAAACACACTCAAACACGCCATCACTTACACACAAAAAAACAGCACCCACCATCAAATTACCTGACAAAGGAAACAATATCAGGACGACAAGGTCAGGGCGTAAGGTTCATTATCCCGACTATTATCGCTCGTAGTGACGATCTCTGGAAGGGGGTGATGTAGCGTGTATTTGTATTTCACCCACAAACAAATGTCAATATAAAAATACTTGTTTTGTAATCGGATATATACACGCATAAATAAATGTTAATATATATATTTGTAATAAAAGCTGTTAGTATATAAGTAAGCATAAATGTTAATATGTATTAGCTATTGTTCATTAGTATATTATTAGTAAATAACAATTTGTAAATATGTATGTACGCGCGGACAAGCGAACCAAGTTTCGTATTAGATGACGGAACGGCTGGCCGGCCGAGCGCGCCATTGTGTGGCGGCACTGGCCGCGCTAGCGCCATTGTTTACGGCGCGAGGAGGGGGCACTCCTCCGCTGAGTAGCGCGCCCGATATATTCGGCTCCGCTGGCCTGCCGCTTCCCTTTCTGCATCAGATCGTCCTGACTATTAGTACCTTACTTGCTTCGCTGACGCGCTTACCTTAATCATCTAAAGTCTAAATCTACATTGTTTCATCTGTGCCTTCTGTCTATCCACTCCTTCATACTTTCTTCAAGCTGTATTCTTTCTACTGTGTCTGTGAACTTCATCTTGCAATAAACATTTTTCATCTACCGTGCAAGTGTAAAAACTTTTAATTATTCGCCTACCGCACAACGAGAGACTTCGCTAAACACACTTTTCTGAAGAACTTTCGCTCAAATATTCGTTTGTCCAAAGGACGATCGAAAGAACAATTGCCCGAAGAACCTTAGTTCATTTGCTATGTCGAAAGAATGTTGCCCGAGGAACGTTCGCCAATGGGATTATTTGCCCGAAGAACTACACGAAAGAACTTTCACCCGATAGATATTGTTTGGCCGTTTAACAGCTGGATGAGAGCTAGCGTAAATAAAAATAAATACAACCAACTACCAATTAAAAACACTACATAGTGAAAACTACCTTCTATTTCGGCAGTCGATGTCTATTAGGTACCACAAATAAAAAGTACCTGTAATGCCAGAATAAATAACTCGAATATCATGAAACTTGAACATAGCCGGTGAAATGAGAGTGTTCCAAGGTGAAATGTATCTGCGTACCCCTTAAAAGTGTACTGGCGTGATATTATATTATGAAATGGTTTAAATAATAAACAGACATGCGATTGCAGCAAGATTGGCCGTCATTTATTGAACAGGTCTGTTGTATATCTTCAAATTTCTTTATCAGATTATCACCAAATGTATATTAAATGGGACCAATTTGGAAACATACTCTTTCAAACATATAAAAGAATTTTCAAAATCAGTCCACAATTGACGGAGAAATCGGTGAACATAAAAAAAAAAACAAAAATAAAGTCGAATATAAAACCTCCTCCTTTTAGGAAAGTGTGCCAAAACCAAATGACTTGCGATTGGAGAGCCTTATGTCCAGCAGTGGACTGCCATGGGCTGATGATGATGAACTTCGATATAACTACTTCGGACTACTGATCTTCAGGCTATCTTGAGATGTTCGTACTAGTGACCTCCACCACTAAAGACTTTCATCCTAAGACAATGACCGTTTATAATAATTATAACATACAAATTCGCAAAATAAAACTCTATATTCATAATTTTACAGTGCCTTTTAAATTGATAACATGGTCAATGTGCCGCGCAATTTAAACCACTTTACCGTGATGCATGAAAAGGACAAATTTTTTTAATTTAATTTTAGTAAAATAAAGAATTTGAGTGATGGTTTGAAATATATTATGGACATTTCGTTATAATGACAGCTAAGCATTCGATAAATAATGGTATTTTCATGCAATGTAAAGTGCTTATCGTAATTTGGGACGTTTTAGCATAAATGTAATGGTTTTACGTGAAATAAAGAAGTGAACGATCTAAATAAAAAATGTGTCGTTGTCTCTGAATTTATTATCATTTTGTCGATGATTGATTGCGTTGGACAAACAGTCTTCAGGGTATTGTGGTACCCATTTACTGGGTTTTGGAGGTAAGACAAGCAGTGGCTCCATGTAAAATGGTTTGACCGATAGCCAACCATAATATAGTTGGCAAAAGTTATCTAGTTTGATTGATAAGAGCAATGAAACATAAATTTATTAATTTAAGTCTTTTTGTAAAACAAGCTTTTTTCGTATTCGTTTCAGCAAGCACTTTCATTTGACATGAGTGTCATGGCAGTGCAAAAACAGTAACTAGTCCGCCATCTTAGGCCTTCCGCCATATTGGATTTAGAATGACGTCACTTAGCTTACCAAGAAATGTCATCAAAACTAAACGTGTATGCAAAATTTCATCTTAATCGGTGGAGGATAACTGCTTTAAAATTCAGTTGCAAAATTTGACCCGAACACACTTACATACATACATACCTACATACATACATTGTAACAAAGCTTGTAATAAATAAAAACCTATCATCGGTGGCCAAATTATAAGGGACAGGACTTACATTTTTGTGATTGCTAGTTTAACTGCATTTTTTGAACGAATAATTAATTGTAGGTCCCGTGGGTATTTTTTATTTATAAGAGTGTATTATTAACAGCATAAAAACAACAATTTATTTAAGTAAATCTATTTTTTTTTTGTAAAATTATATGCGACTTAATAGAAATCTAATCAAATTAGATTTAACGTTTAGTGATGAACATCAATGAGGGGCCTATTGCTACAATTAAAGATACTGTCCATCGCGGCATACTCTCTTCATAGATTTTACCATTTTATTGAATTTTAAGTATTGTGATTCCATTTTTCTACTCTATTCTTATTCTTTATTGCACACAAAACATAACATGAAGATACAAATACAATGGACAGGTTATGTACATAGGCGATTCCATTTTTCTACGTGCGTTTTAAGCAACTGCAGTTGGTGATGATGACTTGCTTCGCGATCACTTGTTTGATGAGCTCTCACGTGTTCTCTATAGGGTTCATATCTGGTGAGTTCCCCGACCAGGGTAAAACAGTAATGTTTTTTCAGTCAGGTACAAGTCACCACTCCTGGCTTTATGCCTTTATACTTTTGGCCTTATAATTATTTGACCATCTACTGTAAGTAAAATCACTGTTGTATTTCAAATATACCTTTGAGACTTCCCACACACACTCAATGAATGCTAAACTGAAAACCAAAGGGAATAAAAAGCAAACATGAGGAAAAAATATTCGAGCAAGAAAAATAGACTCCTTTCACGAAAAACACACAAATACTATCGAAATCTATTACAATAAACTGAAACCAATAACTTATTAAATTCACACACAGTACAGACAGTTGAATCTCGCCGAGTGACTTTCTGTGTACGCATTTAAATCTCCATGTATTTGCGAGGCAGTGAAGAGCACTTTTTAGGATGCCGCACCAGTTGGGTGAAATCGGAACACTATTACTAAGCCTCTAGTGTGTTCGTTCATCCGTCTATCGGTCTGTCTTTGATGGAGCTGTATCTGAGACATTGTTATAGGTAGACACTTTGGAATACCATAATAAATATGTGTTATTTTGGTCGCAATCTGCAAACCTTTTCCCAAAAACGTTGGGGTTTCCATCGTTAAAACATTTTTAACAAAACCTCTAATGTTGGAATTGTGACTCAAGTCAATTTTACCTAGCCAAGATTATTCAAAAACTTATATTATCGCCTCAAAACATATAAAAAAGGTCATGTACATTTTTATTGTTTTCATAATTAGATAATAAATATACTAAAAAATTGCTATAATTCTGAGTTTCAACAAGAATACTCCTGTAGTTAATTTACTATGTTTTTTTTTGTGAAAATTTGAATTCAAATCATTTTTTTAAACAATTTATGCAATGGTCGTTAATACAATATGCCTTTCTAACGTCGATATTAGTAAGATGTCAACAGCACATAAACTTAGTTCAAACTGTAACTTTGCAGCTGGTCGTGCAGTTCATATGCAGTCCATCTGTCTAGACCTTAAGCGTTCTCTTAAATTTGCCCACAAAAACAAAACTCAGTAGTTATCATCATATCATATATCATAGGTCATATCAATTTTATTTTGACAAAGAGAGGACGGATAAACAAACAAAAACTATTGAATTCATATACATTTTTTTTTGTGTAATTTATTATTACAACAAAATGTATCGATCCAAATGTTGTCTGGTAGATATTGTTGACAACAATAAGACCACCATCGAATCCATTGAATAAATATTTTTGTAAAAGAATTGTGTTACTATTTTGGTGTAATAAAATAAATCTCATCTAAAAAAACGTGTACCCTCAGGCATTGGCACACATATATTTAAAATTACAAAAACAACAAGGTACAATACAACAAATTATATTCTATTCTATAAATAAGATTTTTCCAGTTGTTAAATGTATACACAAAGAGTAAGTTAACAATGAAGACACAATAAGGATTGAATGAATGAAAGAAGATGCAACGCAGAAACAGTCTAGATCAGCAACTTTAACTGACAATGCTTGTTCTCACATCTTTATTACATTAAGCCGTTATCCTGTAGTATCAATTCTGCTGATCTTTCACCAATCATCCCAGTTGGTGCGTTGGTGTTGCCACTTGTAAGTTTGGGCATTATACTAGCGTCTATCACACGGAGATTATCAACTCCGTGGACTTTTAACCTAGAACTCACAACTGAGGTTTTTGGGTCTGGCCCCATCTTACAAGTTTCTACAGGATGATAAACCGTTAGTGTCATCTCTACGCAAACACATTTCCAGTAATCTCTGCTATCTAACTCATAAACATTACAAGGTGGCCAATCCATTCTTCCTAAAAATGCTTTGATTTCTTTGAAGGCCGTAGTGTTTACTACTTTGGTAAGCATTCTAAGACCTGTGGCTGCTAATTCTAAATCTCTGGGATTTACGAAATACTTCATGTGTATTTTTGGGTGATCTTTTGGGTTATTTGAATTTAAAGAAATTCGCCCGGTAGAACGTGGATGTAAAAGATTAAATAGAAGCATATAAACTGCATGTTTTTTATTCAGTTTGATTATATGATTAGCTATCTGGTCTTTGTATCTGAACCGTTGTGTCAGGGTCTGTTTTATATTGGAACTGTTTCTATATAACAGTGAAAGATGCGTTTGGAACTCGGGGTAAGTAGCATTTGGTTTATCGGAAAAAAATGCAACTACATCTGCGATACTATTTTGTGCCAAAACACCAGTACGGTCGTAAAAATACTGCAAGATACTAAACTGTTGATCAGCTTGGTTCTGCTCACCAGGTTCATTACCGTAAATTGTAACGGGAATTATACAATGATCTTGTAAATTTTGTCCTACCATAGGCAAATCAACTATTACTGAAATATTCATAAGACAAAGATGTTTTTTGGGGCCGACTCCAGAAAGCATTAAGAGCTGTGGAGAGTTTACTGCACCTGCGCTTATTATGACTTCGTTTTTTGCCATAAACGTAAATTTCTTGGAGTCACGTTCTACTTCTACCCCATAAGCTTTTTTAGATATAGGTTTAATTAAAATTTTTGTTACTAAACTATTCTTAATAATCTTCAAGTTTGATCGGTGCAGTATGGGATTCAAATACGCTTTGTTATGGCTTTGCCTTTCTCCGCTTGCAACTGTAGCTGTTACAAAGCCTGAACCTAAACTGTTTGCTACATTTAAATCTGGAACATTCTTAAATCCGACCTCATGCCAAGCAGCAAGAAGCCTTTTGGTTATAGGTCTGTAAGTGCTATTGAAAGTGTTTAAAGTTAAAGGTCCATCATGGCCGTAGTGATTTCTGATTTCTGGATTTTTCATCAAATCCATATCTTGATAACTTTCCGCCTTCTTGTAGCATCGCCTTACTTCTTCTACAGCCCATTCAGGATTACCAAGATCAACCCAGTTTTGAAAATCATGATCATTTCCTTGAATGTATATCATGGCATTCAGGTTGCTGCTTCCGCCCATCATTTTTCCTCGTGGCCAATTAATAGATCCGTTTATATTGCCTCCGTTAGAAACCCCATTATTATGTGTCATATAGCCCCAATCATATCTAGTTTTCCACATTCCCTTGTCCATACCTGGAACCTAAAATATTTCATTAGCTCGACAGAATTTAACATCTTCATCTAAAGTAATGTTTTTATTTAACTATAGTTATAAATTAGTTAAAATTGTTATCTAATTAAGAAGGTGGTAAGTTAAAGAATTAAAAGTTCTAAACCAAATCACGAAAATATTCAAACTGACAGAAAACTATAGTAACGCTAAGTGATATAAGCCCAAAAAACATATAAGGCTTATTTGTAGGCCATGGAAAAAGCTATTGAGCTGTATACACATTTTAAACAATATTTAAACTTACATCGGCTTCTACTGGTGCATCATCACCTGCTTCAATGAGTAATATTTTCCATTTTGACACTGCACTCAGTCGGTTTGCCAGGACACAACCAGCTGTGCCTGCTCCGACTATTATGAAGTCAAACGTCTCAAAATCTGAAATGAAGTAAACAAAACACTTAACAATTGGAAATGGATAGATTATGGATGTGAAATTATGTAACACTGAAGAAGAACATGAAAAATTTGACTTAACTCGTTGTGTTTCTGGAGAGTGAAAAAAAATCTTAATGGGCCACTCTCGAGTAACCTGTATAATAAGAGGCTTAAAATAAATAAAGTATCAGATTGGCATGCACAATCGAATTGATTTGTGAACAATTCAAGGATTGTTGCATTTTAAAGTATGAAAGGAGAATAGCATACTTGAAGTATACTCACTTGTAACATTAGCATCTGGAATCAATCCTTCTGAAATCGCACATTGCGCTGCTGCAAAGAACTGGATGGCTGCTGTGAAGGTTTGAGGAGCTGTTCCCGTCGTTGGAGTGAGACATGATGCGTTGTAACTAGAAACGGTTAATATTTTAATTATTATTTCACTTATTTTACACGAATAGATACTACGGGCTGCAAATAAACAAAAGACACAAATGCAGCTATGTTACAATCCCATATTTTTTTTCATAATTTATGTACACACAGTATAAAACAGAGGGATAACACATCATAACAATAAAGTATAATTATTATAATTATGTTAGTTGATTTTATTTTTTTTTACAGTAGAAACGGCAAAATAATTTAATTTATAGACGCTAACCACCCCATTCTTTAGTCAAAATTGATGAAGAATGCTTGAATAACGTTAAGTGACAGTCGTCTTTTATAGCAATTAAAGTTTATACTGGCAATAAACCCGGCAATAATAAGTATATGATACGGCTCAGAGACGTATAGTGGCATTTGTTTTTTTTATTTTTTATTTATACACCATTTATTTGTACCACACACAGATTTAGAGTCAAGTCAAAGTCAAAAATCTTTTTTTCAATTAAGCGGCAATTTTGAAAGACAGAAATTTAAATTTAAAAGTAATAATAATTGATTCTACCGTACATGCGAAAAAGTAGCTTGTTATGGAGAAGAACAGACAAGAAATTCTACACTTATTAAGTTAAATAATTTAAACTTATACTTTAAAAAAAAGTGCTGTACTATATTTAAATACATACATTAATTCATATACTTGAGGACGATGCACCCAGACTAACACTACTATACTACGTATAGATATAAAGTATTACAAAGACTAAGAGGTAAATTCATTCATTTGAAAAATAGGAACATGGTTCTCACAGCCTTACAAATATAGCAAACATAGGTAAATTAATTAATTCACCAACAACGGCAAGTCAATTTCATAAACAAAAAGGGTGCTTTGCCATTACGCAATGAAATGCAAACGACAGAAACAGTGTAAGTTTCGTGGTACCGACGTTTTTATATTTTTTCTGTCTAATGGTGATACTAGTGATGTACTACTTGTTACTTTTAAATCGATTTGATTAATCGAACATCGATATTGACTAAGCTATGAGAATTGCATTTTGGACATTAGGAATAAATACCTAATGCGATTTTGGAATATAAGTATTTTGAATTTGAATTTCATGTTTCAGTTTGCTGCGTGATCGCGTTGGTAAAGAAAAACGGATAAGAATAGACTGTTTTCCTTCAAAATATAGTGCAATTTGCTCTATACGTTTAAAAAATGATGATTTTGTAATAGCCAAAAAGTGCAGATGATTATGTGAAACAGCATATAAGTAGCATATCCGAATAAGAATGTAAGCAGCTATCTAAAACAAATTACGATAAAAGCGTCATAAGAATACAAAAGTAATAATTAAAACTTATTACTTTTGGGAGATGGGAGCAGTGGTGGCCCAGTGGTATCGGCCGCCGCGACATACAAGTTGTAGATCGTGGGTTCAAACCCAAGCAGATGCTTTATTTTGTGTAAATTATTACATCACCACTGTTCTCAAAACGGCGAAGGAAAACATCGTGAGGAAACCGGCACGTCCTAGAACCAAAAACATGAAATTATGTGAAATCCACCAAACCGCATTGGGTCCGCGTGGTGCATTACAGCCCATTCCCTCTCACAGAGAGGATGCCTGTGTCCCAGCAGTGGGAACATTGAAAGGCTGATGATGATGATGACTTTTGTATTCTCATTCCTCTGTCATCGAATGGATTTAAAAATCGATTAACTCGTAATTACGTAACACGTCTGTTAGCTCACTGACGGTTAGCGATTGAAACAATTTTGTTAACGTTGAGCACAACGTTAACAAAATGGCTGTGGTGACGTTATCGTAGGTATAAAAAGATGGCACGCTCGGTTTTCATAGTATCTAATGAACATGCGGTAAAGTAATGTTTATGTTATTTGCATTGATTATGTCCATGACATAAGGTAATAAAAAAACTATTGTGATCCTTATACAATCTACCAGATTAGGCATGCAAACATAAGGTGTCTAGTACATTCTAAATCTGTGGTGCCACATTTTATTTTGGACCGACAGAGTAGCTTAACTTTATAATCAAGAGTATTTACTTGTTTGAAGTTATTGCCTTCAACAATTTGAGTACCTAGTCACTTTATAATTATTATAAAATTCTTCATTATGATTAAAGTCTGATCTTTCAAAAATTTCATCGTGAATCGAAAATGTTTGAACTTAATTGTTGTATTATTACTATTATGTATTTATTTATTTATTTCAATACAATTAACGCATATAAAAGGTGTTACCTGTATAAGGTGGCTAAGAATAGTAGTGATTAATGTAGTGGAACACATTACATTATTCACAATGTGTTACTAAACATAATATATCTTAAGTTTAAAAAAAAGCTGACGACAAAAGATATGTAATTTATGGTAGATTCGTAAGGTTCGCAGACGTTAAAATATTATTTTTCGAAAAATATCACTTACTCTCTTATGTATTTCGATTCTATTGACAACTTATTTTATTGTGAAGAATTGTTAGAATGATTATTTATTTAAACAGCTGTTGGCCATGGCCGTAGATGGCGTCACTTGTAAATAATAATATATTCATTATGATTAATATTCCAATTTAATCTCTTAACGTGAATATTACCTTTGTTATTGTTACCACCGGTACTGCCAGAAACCATTAACTAGCTTTAATTATTTCAAATAAATTCTTAAACTAAACACGGAACCCAAAGGTCGTGAAGTATTTAACAGTAGACAAGTAAAAATTTAAAAATACTTGTCACTAAATATTCCGATTTTATTAGTAGATAACAAACTAAAGTACCTGTGTAGTTAGACACAGACAACTCGTTTCTTTGAAGTAGGTACAGTCAAACTAATTGATTAATGATCCATTCATTTAATGATAATTCCTTTGAAAACTTCAAAACACAAAGTTTTCTTGTTTTACCGCTGAAGGTGCGGTGCACTCAGGACGTTTTAAGTAATATATAAAAACTGGCCAAGTACGGTTCGGTACCAATGTCGCAAAAAACGGCACAGAAATCACGTTTGTTGTATGGGATCCCCACTTAAATATTTAATTTATTTTGTGTTTAGTATTTGTGGTTATAGCGGCAACAAAAATACATAAGCTGTGAAAATTTCAACTGTCCAGCTATCCGGTTCATGAGATACAGCCTGGTGACAGACGGACAGACAGACAGGTGGAACGTGGTGTCTTAGTAATAGGGTCTAGTTTCTACCCTTTGGGTACGGAACCCTAAAAACTATATAATATATCGAGAGACGCACGGAACCGGTCAATGCGGCGATGCTTGGGGGAGGCCTCTGTCCAGCAGTGGACGTTTTTCGGCTGATATGATGATGATAATATTAACAAGTTCACTGTTCAATTAGTAAAACAATAGAATGAATCATATATGATTCATTGGGCAGGGAAACTGATAGCAATGGAATATTGACATTTTGTCAGTGTAATAGATTTTATTAATTGAATAATACAATATTTTTGATACAACAGAAATTTTACAGAATTAGCCGTCGTCGTCTAGAATTGTTTGCTTTTAGAAAGAAGTACAGAACAATATTTTATTTAAAAACCATTATGAACTATTTCGATTACAAAAGCATTTTTTTAATGCAAACAATAATGACAAATAATAAAACTTCAAGTAGATAATAAAATGGCGTAAATAATGACATTAAGATGACAGCAAATTGTTACTGTCTTATTTAATCTATAACAAGCATATTTTTAAGGAACTATGTTACTATAAATATGCAAAATTCGATCTTATTTTATTAGAATGTCTGTAATAAAATAGTCCTAAAATGATCAGATATAAACAAAGCCGATCGTACATAAGTAGTTAATTGAAGTTTTATGCCGCTGTTAAGTGTACCACTGTAATAAAATTTTAAGTCCGTTTTTTAATGTAAAAATAAAGATTACGAAGGAAACTATTAATGTAACTTTAAAAAGCATCTGCATCATCATTTCAGTCAAAAGACGTCCACTACTGGATATAGGCTGGTCCCATGCGACCAATCATGTGCTTCTCATCCCACGCATCCATAAGGATCCAACTTGTGGAAGACTTACCAACGCCGCGCATTCCATTACGACAGAACCTTTAGCCCCATTGGGTATCTGCTGCTTCTGCCACTTAAGGTAGCTTCGAGCTATATCGGTGACCTCGGCACGCCTGCGGATCTCTACTCGTCCTGTCATGCTAGGAAATACCAAGCATAGCCCTCTCCATTGCTTTTTGGGTAATTTTAGGTAAGCTTTTGCATTAGCAAATTAATCTTTCGGTTAAGTAGTACTTATACTACAAAAATAATGTAACGCTCCCTCATATACCGTTATTTAATCTATAAAAATTAAAGAAAGGATTATGTAAACAAAGATTATATAAAATGGTCGACTACGTTGTGTCGTCCATTTCACAAATGTGTACTGAACCTTTTTTATTAGCTTTGTCAACACTTTTAAACAACCCGTTTAAGTATTATGAGGAGCGATTTTATTTAAAATGCTTTTTTGCTCGCTGAACCTTGAAATATTTATAGCTCTATTTCCTTTCATTGTTAGTTCGTCATCATTTTGTTTTTTTAGGGTTCCATTCCTCAAAAGGGAGTTGGAGGGTTTGTTTTTTTAGGGAGAGAGGCTAGGGTATGTTTTGGTGGGAATCGCTGTTGGTGAGAACAGCATTACCTATAAATTGCCAAAAATACCTTCTGCTGTACTCGTGGCGGAGTACCGTATAAAGCAGAGCCCTAGCCAGTCCGAGTCATCCACGTCCCCGTCGTTCTCCCTGGGACCTGCTGCAACCGCGCCGCCGCGCGTCCGCCGCCCAGAGTTGCAGCTGAGCTAACGGATGCAGGGCGAAGGGCGAATATTCTGCGCCTTAAAACAGAATCGTCTCACTAGGGAGGATACCCGAAATAAAACCGAGCACATCCGAAGGCTCTAAGAAGACAGCCCCGCTATCGGATTAAGGCACAGTGGGCTAATCACCCGCTTGCCCGACAATAATTGATTCCTGAAACCGAAACAGAAAGAAACCGGACCGATCTTTTACCGACGACTTTTGGCATGAAAAAACGGACACGAATTGGTTATTGGAATGTACGCACGCTTAGCGATGACAGCCGACAATGCACAAGCAGAAGCAGTAATGCTTAGCTACAACCTGCAGATACTCGGTCTAAGCGAATTGAGGAGAAACGGTTTTGGTGAGCTGAGAACGTCCGAGGGCTTTACTTTGCTGTATTCAGGTAAAGAAAGTGAGGAAGATGTGCGCGAGTATGGCGTGGGGCTCCTCCTTTCTAATGCAGCTAAGAATAGCCTCTTGGACTGGAAACCGGTCTCAGACCGGATCATGTGTGCCCGCTTCAACTCAAGAGCCCGAAAGATCTCCATTATCCAGTGCTACGCCCCAACCAATGCATCAACAGAGGATACCAAGGATGACTTCTACAATGCCCTCAATGGTGGCGACCATTAGGAGCATAAAAAAACAAGACATCGTCATCGTCATGGGAGACCTGAATGCAAAGGTTGGGAGTGTTAACACTAACCGCGAGCGGCATATGGGTACACAGGAACTTGGAGTGTGCAACGAGAATGGGGAGCGATTTATCGAGTTATGTCAGAACCACGACCTTACCATCGGAGGAACATTATTCATTCATGGCGACCACCATAAGTACACGTGGAACTCACCCGATGGGATCACCAAGAACCAAATTGACCACCTCACCATTAGTTCCAAATGGCGGTCTTCACTGCTCGATGTCCGCAACCGCAGGGGCGCCGATATTGATAGCGACCACCATCTGGTAGTTGCTGAAGTCCGGCTCAAGGTTGCAGTAGCCCGTGCGGCTGGAGGACCTGGCAAGATTGGAAGAAGGTTCGAGGTGAGCAAACTGCACGACTCAGACACGCGTAAAAGTTTTCAGTTGGAATTGCGCAATCGCTTTTCTGTACTCGATGCTGCTATGGACTCATTAGACGAGGAGTGGAACCGCATCAAAGTGGCCTATACAGAGACCAGCTCCGTCGTTCTAGGGCACAAATCAACTCACTCTCGGGAGGACTGGATGTCACAACGCACGTGGAACCCCATCGAAGATAGAAGGAATCTAAATCTGAGACTGCTTGAGACCCATAACGACGTCATACGAGCAGACCTTAACACGCAGTACCGTCAGAAACGCAAGGAAATCTATCGCAGTACCCGCAAAGATAGGAGACGGTGGGCTGATGGTATTGCTGATCGTGCTCAACAAGCTGCAAATTCCGGCAACTTGAAAGAGTTGTACAATGGTACCAAAACCTTGGCAGGTAACAGCAAGTTGAAGAAGAAGCCGCTAAAGTCCAAAGATGGTCAGCTCATTGTAACATCAGAAGGGCAGCTACTCCGCTTGCGTGAACACTTTGAAGAGGTCTTCCGTTTGTCAGCTACATCGACGCCTGACGCGCTGCAAGTCAGTTCCCCACCATACCAGCTCCTCAATATTAACACGGAACCACCGTCGGCCTCTGAAGTTGCGGAGGCAGTCCACTCTTTGAAGACAGGCAAAGCACCAGGACTCGACCTGATAACTGCGGAAATGCTACAAGCTGACTTACCCACCGCAGTCGACCTCCTGACACCGCTCATTGAAAAGATCTGGATTGCCGAAAAACTCCCGGACGAATGGAACAAAGGTCTTCTTATAACTGTTCCTAAGAAAGGTAATCTTAGCCAGTGCTATAACTGGAAAGGTTTAACGTTGCTCTCGATTCCCTCTAAGGTTTTTTGCAAGAACATCCTGGATAGATTGTCGAAGGCCGTGGATCCTCTTCCACGCAAGGAGCAGGCTGGTTTCCGCTCGAACCGCTCCTGTACGGACCAGATCAACACTCTCCGTATCATACTGGAACAGGCATCAGAATGGCAGAGGGAGATTTATCTAACCTTTGTAGACTTCGAAAAGGCCTTTGATACGCTGAAGTGGTCTAGTATCTGGTCCCGCCTACTGGACATTGGAGTGCCGCCGAAAATAGTCCATCTGTTGCAGAGTATTTACAAGAAATACTCCTGTAAGTTTACTCATAACGGCCTCATATCGGATGACATAACAGTGCATGCGGGTGTCCGCCAAGGCTGCCTCCTGTCGCCGCTCCTCTTCCTAGTCGTTCTTGATGGAATTATGCTTCGCATCTATGATAACAGGCGCCGCGGCATAGAGTGGGGATTATCCAACGTCTTGGAAGACTTGGATTACGCCGATGACCTATGCCTGCTGAGTCATACCCACGCCGATATGCAAGCAAAGTTAAACAATCTACTTCAGGAAGCGGCAAAAACCGGGCTCAAAATAAACATCCGGAAGACCCAAGAAATGAGATCTGGTGTGAAGAACCACTCACCGTTGCTGATTGGCACAGAGGCAGTGGAACGCGTCCACAAATTTACTTACCTCGGGAGTGTCGTGTCAGAGACTGGGGGTAGTGAAGAGGACATCGCTTCACGGATCGCCAAAGCCCGAGCAACCTTCGCGCAGCTGAGACCTGTTTGGCAATCGCGGAAACTGACCCGAAGGATTAAACTCAAAATCTTCGGGTCCAATGTCAAATCTGTGCTGCTCTACGGGTGCGAAACGTGGAAGGTCACAAAGGACATCTCACGCCAAATACAAGTCTTCGTCAACCGCTGTCTTCGTCGCATTCTCGGAATTTACTGGCCCGAGACCATCTCCAATGTAGAGCTGTTGGAGAAATGCCACGAGAGCCCGATCGACCGCCAGATCAAGCGTCGCAAGTGGAGATGGGTTGGCCACACGCTCCGTAGGGGTCCCGACCACATACCCAAGCAAGTTTTGTCTGACTTTGACTTTGACTGGAATCCACAAGGGAAAAGAAAGCGTGGCCGTCCCCGTCAAACCTGGCGTCGCACCGTGTTGGCAGAAGCGACGAGCATCGGAATGACATGGAGCGAGGCGAAGCGTGAAGCTCAAGACCGATCGCGTTGGAGGACATCTGTGGACGCCCTCTGCCCCATCTAGGGGTTATAGGACATTCTTTTTTTTTTTTTTTAAAACGTTGCACCACACTAGAAATTTCTTCCTGTATCGTGGGTGCGTTTACAAACATATAATCTCACATACACAACACCCAGAGCCGGAACAACTATCTGAAGGTCATACAAATATTTGTTCCGTGCGGGAATCGAACCCGCGACACGCAGCGCAGCAGTCAATCACTCAACCACTGCGCCAACCGAGCGCCCAAAGACAAGTAAGCACATTAAGTCAAGTAAGTCATTCCACGAAAGGAAAAAAAAAACCCAAGGATCACTTCCTTGTCTGTCTGTCTGTCCGTGTGTCAAGACGTTTTTCTCTGGAACGTCTGGAGATATCAAGTTGCAAATAATATTATATACTTAGGTCTGCAATCTCTTGCATCTGTAAAAATTAAACTTCTAAATCAAAGTGATCAAAAAACATAGCCGTTTATGTCACATATTTAAGGCAACGTAAGGGTTTTAGGTACACCCTAGTTGATCTAGAATCATGAAATTTGGCAAAAAGCAATCTCTTACAGCACAAGTAAAGGAAAACATCTAAAAACTAAAAATTATTACCTACATCGGAGAAAAAAAGATTATTAACTTATTTGCAAATGGTAAACTGCAAATATGGACAACAATTTTCAAACGGCAAAGTTAATTTTGTCCCTTCGTTACAGCAGCATTCGGTGCTTTCATTGTTTATGAACGTCAGTAAAGTTACCTAATTATTTTAGTGAATATAGCTGTTTATACGAAACCCTCGGTGTGCAAAGCCGATACGCACATGGCCGTTTTTTTTCGGTTTCTTACAGCTGTTTAAACATACATTTTTGCGAAGAAAACCTGCATGCCTATAATATTATTAAATATGCGAAAAATACATGATTCTGCCATCATGCTCAGAGATTACAAAGAAACTAAATGGACGTATGCTAAGTGTGTTTACACACACAAATCTATTAATTAAAACAAATACGTTTCTAAATCTGGGCATCGAAAATCATCAGCAATATCGAGGTTCATAAGGATTCATATATCACATTTTGTGGAACAGACAAGCTAAAAGTTATTAAGCATACATTCACATTAACAAGCATACAGTTTAAAAAAAACTATAACCCAACTACGTTTTTGTTTTCTTTTTTATCCGGGCCATAATACCAAATCGAATGACACCTTATTCATCAAAACCGAATGAATAGTTTAGGCGCTACGTAGGAATATACGTAAATAAAAATGTACATACATAGACTGCTTAAACCATAACTCTTCCTTTTAGCTTTGCCGTAGTTGGATATAATGTCCTTCCCCCCCCCCCTCAACCTTCTCCCAAAAGTTACTTCTAGGCAAGCGTGCTTCACCGTAGACAACATCATCGCTTACTATCAGGCGATATAGTGGTCAAACGCGAGCCTAAAGATTATAAATAAAAAGAAAAACATAGATGCGTTCGATAGAGGACGTTAGCCTTTAGTACACCGACATTATACCACGTTTTTGTTTATTAACATTTTGTCCTACCTGCATACTATATCAAAAACATTTTATCATGCTCAACAGTAGCATTTGCAATCTCAAGACCAACGACGCAGTATTCTGTTACAAATAAAACAAAGTCTGTCAAACACTGATTACCGTTACAGCCTGCACAGTTCTAATTCCAAAAAATAAAAGAATGAAATGTACTTTGAATAAATTGTTGAATAACAATAGGATCTTCAGTAAACATGCAGTCGGATAACTCTGATTCCTATAAATAACGAATGCAGCTCAAACGTAGTGAAATAATGGGATTTTAAATTTTTTCCGGCGAGTCATATTTGTGACAAGAATTATCGTAATGGCGGAGATCTGGAACAACGCGGATGTGACAGGGGACGGACTTGGGTGACCTTTTGTCGTGTGAACATAAACTTCGTAATGTTACTACTAGGTATCTTTTGGAATGAAATTCGTTAACGCAGCTTGCGGTATGTGTGATTCGGGCGAAAATGTAACGTCATGTAAGATTTTTGCTTTCTCTTTCTCTCAATGAACCTTTAAGAAAAATGCGTGAGGAACTCCTCTGATATTTTTTTCATGACAAGCCAGACCTCGATCGCGCCTGATGAGTTAAAAAAATTGTGGACCGCGTTGTAGTCAGATACCTAACTGTACAAATAAACTACTTTAAGATCATGTTGAATTCTGGTCACAGCTTAGGTACATTGCTTTGATCATGCAGTAAACTAAAAGTAGTAGGTACAATGTATCTACTCTTAAAAATGTAAATACTATGTATAATAACTTTGCAAACTTTACAAACTTTCTTCAGTGGTCTATCAACATAAAGATTGCCAAACAGTCACCGCTGGTTCTTGTTTTCCGTTACTTTTTATCTTTCTTTGCTCGTTTCTGTTCTTCTCCCTTTTCATCATTTTTATTTCAGCCAAATACGTCAACTGCTGGACATAGGCTTTTCACAAGCAAGCAATTAATCTGCTTAGCCTTTTGTCCAGCTATATTGCAGTTGGCTTCCAGTCTAACCGGATTCAGCTTGATACCAGTAGCTTTTGGGCAAATAGGCTTTCCCTTAGCGAACAATTAAAATAATCCCCGAGTCTCAGAATCAGGATCTAAACATCTTAGACTTTCGATAATAACCCAGCACAGAACCCCACTTCAACTTTGCCCGTCCTTCACAACCACTTAGGTAGCGGTAACAGTACAGCCAAATTACCTTGCCACTAATGAGCTGCTACGTCTTTAGAACTTACCTCGTACGGTAAACGATCACATTTGCCTTTACAAATGGCCATAAGAAGCCACGCTACACCGCTTTCGTTGTTAGGATGCGACAATTGAAAGAATCGGAGCGATGCACAGCTGGTAATAACCTATTTTCACAAAATTTTAGGGTCCGTTTACCTACGCTTCTACCTATAGTGTAACAACGATTTCGAGTAAGTTACATTCTATTAGCGATAACGACTATAAAGTCCCAATTCGCAATCCGAGACTTTGCTTACATACATTGCTTGATTTGATAATATCTTTTATACTCTGTACATTCATATTATCACACACACCTCCCCACATACACACACTCAACAACACATACGCTCACTTGTCCTAATTTGTGATATACAAGTAGAATTTATATTTATTTATATTTAATATATTACCCAATCCATAGTACTCGTAGATCGACTCACTTCAAAAGTTTGTTTAAATATAGAAAGTGAATAACAGACCACTATCTCTTTAGATACAGGTAACCCTAGTTTAAGAGGCAAAGTTCACTAATTGCGTACAGATCTTGTTCATCCAACGCCTGTTTAAGTCTCTTCTACCAACCAGTTGTAATTTTTTTATTTATACAGGTTGAGCTTCCGAAAGAGTGGGTCTTAAAATGAACATGGACAAAACCAAGGTCATGGTGAATGCCCATGTTACACCCACTCCTATCAAGGTCGGAGACTCTACACTCGAAGTTGTGGGCGACTATGTCTACCTGGGAGAAACGATCCAATTGGGTAGGGCCAACTTCGAGAAAGAGGTCAACCGTCGAATCCGACTCGGCTGGGCAGCGTTCGGGAAGTTGCGCGGTATCTTCTCGTCCAACTTACCACAGTGTCTCAAGACGAAAGTCTATGACCAGTGTGTGTTGCCAGTGATGACATATGGCTCTGAGACGTGGTCGCTTACAATGGGCCTTATTAGGAAGCTTACAGTCACTCAAAGGGCAATGGAGAGGGCTATGCTCGGAGTTTCCTTGCGTGATCGAATCAGAAATGTGGAGATCCGCAAGAGAACCAGGGTTACCGACATAGCCCGAAGAATTGCCAAACTAAAGTGGCAGTGGGCAGGGCACATTGCTCGCAGAACGGATGGCCGATGGGCAGAAAAGTTCTGGAATGGCGACCGCGAACCGGAAGACGATACGTTGGAAGGCCTCCCACTAGGTGGACCGATGACCTGGTTAAGGTTGCGGGAAGGCGCTGGATGCGAGACGCACGGGATCGGTCAATGTGGCGACGCCTGGGGGAGGCCTATGTCCAGCAGTGGACGTCTTTCGGCTGAAATGATGATGATGACGACAGGTTGGGCCAAATTTTTTTGCAAATAGCTAAACTAGATTATTTTTGACATCCGTTCGAGGGATAGGCGCGTGGGTGGCGGACAACAGCGTGCTTTTTATGTAAAACAATTTTACAAAAACAATGATTCCTACGTTACTGTACGACGCCTGTTTAGAAATGCATTTTTTTCTTGTGGGTATACCTGAAAAGTCGAGTGTACCTTAATAAACCGACGACAATATCCCAATTAAAACAAAACATCCACGAGGAGATACCCGCGGACCCCCGCAGCGTGTGTCAGCGAGTTTTCCAAAGTTTGCGTAGTCGATTGCAGGAGTGCCAACAACGAGACGGCGCAAATTTGGACGATGTCGTTTTTTAAAAATAAATTTCATGAAATGATTATTACGTTAAATAAATTATCAACAAAATAACATTTGTAGTTTTATTTCTATTCATGTTTCAAAAGTGCAAAAATTTTTGGCCCACTATGTAGTTATTGAAATTAAATTATAATTCATATAATATTACTTTTTTGGCCCTCTGGCCTAACGCGCTCCGCTCAATCTCTCCGCTGCAGTAGACACGTAGACTGAAAGGGAAGGCACACTAATTTGTAACAAGTTGGCATTTTTAAAATGGTGCCGATAGCTGGGAAGTGGTAGAGAACTGTGACAATAATATGGTGTGTGTTTTTGTTTCGTTTGTTTCTCCGAGCTTATTAAGTGAGGAGTTAGCTGATGCTGTATTTGGGTTTGTATGCAACAATTGTGAGATATTTTATGTACTTCATCATCGTCATAAATGCAGCTGAAAGACGTCTATTGCTGGACTTTGGTATCCTCCAAGCGACGTCACATCGATCGGTACTGTGCCGATTTAGTTATTATTGCTTAGATATATAATCATCATTTCAGCCAAAAGACGTCCACTGCTGGACATAGGCCTCCTCCAGGCGTCGCCACAATGACCGATCCCGTGCGTCTCGCATCCAGTATATTCCCGTAACCTTATCCAGATCATCGGTCCACCGGTTCGCGGTCGCCATTTCAGAACTTTTTGCCCTCATCGGCCATCCGTTCTGGGAGCAATGTGCCTGCCCACTGTCACTTAAGATATATGTTACCGGGTACATATTCTAGTAGAATATGTCACCTACCTAGTTACTTAACAAAAATAGTGCTTAGCTGTTATACAGTAAACTATACTGTTTAACCACTTAAATCTAGCTGAGATTTAGGTGGCTAATTATATGTAATAGTCATGCTACGTTAATTAACAGCTTTAATGTGGGCTAGTCTTTGGTTCTTAAGCTATCATTTTGTTTTTCGCAAAAATAATTTTAAATTCTTGTCAGTGGCATAATAGGCTACGTTCTCATTTTATCTGTAAGGCCCCATGATTACAGCTCGTATCAAACTTAATAGCAGCTGCAAAGATCGCTATGTAACTCGCTGTGCAGTACTCCATCCCTCACGCGCAGCGACTTGCGAAATGTTACGTGCCGCCATTAACTTTAAATTGATTGCGCAGTAAACATGATCTATTGTTCATCGTCGCCCATTGTACACATCAGCACCCGTCCTATCGATTTTGTACCCTAAATTAAAGGGTCATGCTGAAAGTCCCTACACGGCCACGCTTTGTCCACAAAACACGGTTTCCAGGAAGGTTTATTCAGAATCAATCATTTTAGAGGGATCTGAGTAATCCAAAACACGCGCGTCCATCAGAGGGACATTTGAGTAAGAAATATATGGTTTATTTGTAGAAAATAAAATAAAACAAAATGTGTGTGTAAGTTTAGTGGTTTTGTAAACATGAGTCGCTTTACAAAAAGAACACTCCGTAAAAAATTAATAGTATACCTGTCTAATATTTTGTCAGTCTCAATCTTTGATCAAATATGTACCAAGCGAATGTTTTAAAACTGATCAATATTTACACACAAGCGAATGTAATTTTAAATTAGTTTGAATATTAATTTTCATGTTTGCATACCCAAAATTTACGAAATTGGTTTTGGTTATATTCATTTTGAGATTAAATTAGAGAATGGCCTATTCGTAGTACACAAGAAACAATTCTTGTGTACTACAAATAGGCCGTTCATTGGCCTTGTGTTAATACATTGGCTCCTGGTTCGTAATTTATGTATTCATGGTAGTACAAGTTTCAAGAGCGTTGCCATGGATTAATTATCAGAATAACAATTAAACAACACTCCGATTTATTATCCCTTATTGTTACTAAGTAAATGCTTCGAAATCTCTGCATTACTTTCCATTTCATTTAAATCCCTAAAGCAGTATCTATTCAGTTATATGGTTATATTTAAACTTGGTTTCTGGCAAAAAATATTAAATCGTCTCAAATGAAACGCTAGTCATGTGGTCATAATTAATTCAACCAATGACAGTAGCTTTTGTGCGACAGAAAATACTTTTGAGAGATTTGTAGATTCCTGACAGTCGTTACGGGTAGACAGAAGTCTGATATCTCACACCAGACTTGCCAAAAGGTAAGTTGGGCAAAGTCTAGGCAGAATGAACTATTGTGAGAATTTATGTTCTAGAAACTTTTGATAGACAAAAATGCCAAGACTCCAGAACAAATTCGCAAAATATCTTTTAAAAAACCACAAATCATCAAGTTTATCCAAATCCACAAACAATACAAATCCTTGCCGCCTTATCTCCCAGTTATTCATCGCTACCCTTGACCGCATCTATTCATAAAATACATCAAGAAATTATTTATTCCCTCATATCTTCATAAAGGCATCAGTGATGCGTAACCTCAAGATGATTAATACAGCCTCTCCCTATAGTTTATTACCCCTGCAAAGATATTGTGTTTCCTCCCAAATGTTTAGTGCCCCGAAATTGTCAATCGTCAGGATTGATTTTGGGTAATTATCTCAGGTAGTGTTCATATAGTGTGTTGGCTTATTTGCGATATGTGTTGTCATTAGTCATCGCTTCGGTTATGGATTAATTGCTATCGTTTGACGCTTGACTCGGTGGAACGTAGAGCCAGGAGGCTCATTGGCGACTTTGAACTGGCGGATGCCAAGCTTCACAGCTTGGCTCATCGCCGCAAGGTTGCCTGCTTGTCGGTCTTCTACAGTATGTACTTCGGTGAGTGTGCTGAAGAACTCCACGACCTGATCCCACCAGCCCCCTTCTACCATCGGACATCTAGACGCACTGCAAATTATCATCCTTACCTTGTTGCCATTCCACCAATTCGCACCAAGCGCTTCCAAACATCCTTCATAATGCGCAAAGTGAATGAATGGAACTCGCTACGTGCGTCAGTGTTTCCGAACGCATTCAACCCGAATTTCTTCAAAGTTAGAGTGAACAGGCTTCTTCTGGGTAAGCTCACTCCATCGTTGACTCTGTCTCTGTCACCTTTGACCTAGACTAGAGTCAAGAGCAAACCCACCACAAATAAAAAAAAAGAAGTTATTATTGTTTTATTTATTTCTCGCCTTTACTAACTTAAGTACTACTAATACTATTGTTAAAGGTTTAGCTTAAGCATATTCTTATATTGTATGTAGTTTTGTGACAATTAAACACTTTTTCTTTCTTCTATTCGATGGAATCGATGGTGAGGGTCAAAAAGCCAAAATGTAAGGGATTGATCACGTGACATATCGATAACGTTTGACATTCCATTTATTTTTTTCATTTTTCCAATCGCTATCGCCACGCTTTCGTCGATAGAATTTCACTTGTCTAGGGCCTCTGGTAATCCTGAAACCCCATTCTTCATGACGATGATGTTATATTGCATCACAATCAGTGAAGGAGACCTTTGGGTATAAACTGAAGATATTTTTAACATCTTTAGATCGTTACGTTTATGGGAAAAAATCTAACTTGGGGCTACCTTCCAGTAACTTTACAATTTAGAGATCTTTGAAGACGTCTATAAGCAGTCTATTATGCTATATCAAGATAGTTATCTCATAAGCAAAACATTTTAGTGAAACTACTGAAATATATCAACACCTATTATTTGTAGCATAATAACTTATGTAGCTACTGTGAGCTACATAAGTTATTATGTCAACTAAAATTTCCTTTCACAATGAAAATATGGTTAATACCGTACCGAAGTAGGTACCCAGTATAAATTAGGGTAAGATGCTTTAACGTTGACCTTTCAGTTAAGGGAAGGCGCATATTCATATAATCACTGAGATTAAATTCGACGAAATATGCCGAGGATTAACGAACATCTGAAGGTGTATTTTTATTATCGTCCGCATATTTTTTTTTTTTTTTTTTTCTGATAAAGTACCAAATTTGAATACTTTATTTCAATTACAATCTAGCCTTATTGGCTAATTAGTAAACAAATTTCACCTAAACTACTACGTAAATATAATTCTAAGAATGCGTCCATTAACACTTACTTAGTTTTTATTAAGGCGAAGACACTTTGTTCATGTGTTCTTTGAAAGCAGCACTTATCACTACATTTGTTTATTTGTCACTAAAAAAAAAATAAACTACACTAACTCGAACGGTTTCGTCCGTTTCAGTCTTCTTACTATATTAGTAATGTCAAGAAGCTGGATAGCCTCAACATTCACATGGTGATGAAGTCTATTTTCGTGAGCTTCTGCGTATTTTTGTATTACTCGGTCCACGACGTCCATGTTTAGGTCTCGATGTAGGTCACAGTTCCGAATGTACCAGGGTGCATTAACTATGTCCCTGAGTACTTTGTTTTGGAAACGTTGGATGATCTGGCGATTGCTCTTACTGGTACAGCCCCAGAGCTGGATACCATAAGTCCATACTGGCATCAATACCTGTTTGTATAATAGGACTTTGTTGTGTACTGATAGTGGGGAGTGTCTTCCAAGTATCCAGTACATTTTCTGGTAGCGTATTTTCAACTCAGATCTCTTTTTCTTGACGTGTTCTTTCCAGCGCAGCTTGGCGTCAAGATTCATACCAAGATATTTAGCTGTATTAGAGTATGGAACTTGTTGGCCATTAATAAATACAGGAAAATGTTGTGTTCTTTTATTGGTGAAGTCAACGTGAATCGACTTGCTTTCGTTAAGCTTAATTCGCCATTTTTTAGTCCAGGTTAGAATTTGATCAACCGCTTTTTGAACTTTTTCCACAGCTTCTTCATGATTATTACCTATTGCCATAATAGCAGTGTCATCGGCAAAAGTGGCAATAGGATTATTTTCTGTAACTGGGATATCACTGGTGTACAGTAGGTATAAGATCGGACCTAATACACTTCCCTGTGGCACGCCAGCATTGATGGGCCTTGTCTCTGAGTAGGCGTCTTCATATCGAACGCGGAATGCTCTGTTTGATATGTATGATTCGAGGATGTCCGTAAACTGTCTCGGTAGCATACTATTTAGTTTGTGGATGAGACCTTCGTGCCATACTTTATCGAAAGCTTGTGCTACATCAAGGAATATAGTGGAACAAACTTTCTTTTCTTCTAGCGCTGTTTCGATATAATTGGTAATCCTGTGAACCTGGTCAATAGTTGAATGTTTGTCTCTGAAGCCAAACTGGTGATCCGGAATAAGATTGCCATTTTCTATAACTGGTTTGAGCCTTTTTAATAGTAGTTTCTCAAAAAGTTTTGCTATTATTGGTAGTAAAGATATTGGTCTATATGAAGTCGGTTCCTCTGGTGGTTTGCCAGGTTTTGCTATCATGATTATTTCAGCTACTTTCCACAGATCAGGTACATACTTTAATCGAAATGCAGCATTGATAAGAGTGGTCAGTTTTACAATCGCCTTGCGATTCAAATTTTGAAGAATTTCACCTGTTATTAGATCGTAGCCGGGTGATTTTCTTGGGTTCATATGATATCTAATCGTATTTGATACTTCTTTTGGTGTAACGAGCTTTATTTCTGAGGTGTCACTTTGTACTTTTGGTGGGCAGTTCATAATTTCAGCGGAGTTCAAAGATTCCACGTTGGGTTGAAATATGAGCTCCAGGTACTGAGCAAATCTGTCAGCTTTTTGTTGATTGCTAATAGCCCATTTCCCATTTTCTGCCCTTATAGGAGGGATTTGTGTGATGGGTCTTTTTATGTTCTTTGTCACTTTCCATAATGAGTGATCTGACTTACAATCAGCAGATAACTGGCGTAAATAGTTATTCGTTAACGCGTTATTATGACTTATTATTTCCCTTTTAAGACGTTTAGTCAAATTGTTAAGTTCAGTTTTATCTTGAGGGCTTCTGGTTAGATGCCATCTTCTTCGTTGCCTTCGTTTTAGCATAATAAGATTCATGATGTGTTCAGGGTACACAGTTCTCTTTATGAGTTTTGGTTTCTCAGGTGTATTTTTCCAAGCTGACTGTTGTATATTTATGATAAATTTACTAACTTCTGAGTCTAATTGTTCAGGGGTTTTGAGCTGAACTCTTAATTCTATTCTATTATCTAGGTCTAGTCTAAAACTATCCCAGTCTGTAAACTTGTTGACTAGTATGGGTTGTTTCTCATTATGCAGTATACGTCTACTTATTGTCAGCAGAATAGTAGAATGGTCCGAGTTCATGTCATGACCCTCTTCTATAATAAAGTCACCTCTAGATATATTCTTACAGATGAAGAAATCGATTAGGTCCGGGATCCTGTTAGGGTCTGTGGGCCAGTAGGTTGGTTTCCCTGTAGATACAGCTTCACAGTTTAACTCTTGTATGGCTCTATATAATTCCCGGCCTTTGGTATTTATGAGTCGGGATCCCCAGTGCTTATGCTTGGCGTTGAAATCACCGCCCACAATAAATCTCTGCCCATGTTGACTTAGGAAGTTTGTATATTCTTCTTGTTTTATGGAGTGTCTTGGAGGGGAATACAATGCAGCTATCGTGAGAGGGTAAAGGTCACACTTGACTTGTTCTGATACTGCTTGTATTTCTGGATGTTCGTACTTCATTTCTTCGTGGTGATGGAGATTTTCTTTTATTATTACTGCACTGCCACCACTGGCACTATTGCTAGGATGTAATGCATGGTACACTTTATATCCTCTGAAGGTAATGTGACATTGTCTGGTGAAGTGAGTTTCTGACACCAGACATATGTCAATATTTTCGATATTTAGGACTACCTGAAGTTCTTGTTGATGCTTAAGTAGTCCATTAGCATTCCATGCCATAATTTTAAGTGTTGTATTCATTTTTTATTTGATTTATTAACAAGGCCAGTCTTGGCTCCTTTTTCTAATTTCTGTAGTCGGCCATCAAATGATGACATAATTTTAATAATTTCATCTAATTTTTCTGACAAGTTAGATGGTGTTTGGTTTGTATTGTTCACAGTGTTTATTGAGTGGTCTGGTTTAGCAGTGGCTTGTGCGTAAGTAATTTCTTCACTTCTAACACGTGCTGGTGCTTTCTTTGTAACAACTCGCTGCTGAGCAGACGCTGATGAATTTTTGATAGTTTTATTTTTTATGTTTTGCATTTCTTTGGCAACTAAGCATCCTCTGTAGTTAGCTGGATGTGCTTCACCACAGTGCACACATTTTGACTTCTCCTCTGCAGGTTTATTGCAGTCTCGAGTGAGATGTTTTCCTGTACACTTAACGCATCGCGGTTCCTTAGAACAATATTTATGCGTGTGGCCATACGCCTGACACCTTTTACATTGTGGTACGAGCCTAGATATTTTGATAGGCTGAACTTCAACTTTACATCCTAGTATAGATTTTATACCGTAGATTTTACTAATATCCTCGTCATTGTTAAAAGTTAACATGAACATGTTGAGAGGCTCTTTCTTCTTCCAGCTGATTTTATTAGCTGCATTTAATATTTTTAAAGACTTGTTTTGAAGGTCTTCAATGATCCTTTCTGGCTTACATGTGTAATGCAGATTTTTAACCATTACTCTTATAGGCCTTTCCTGTTTGTTTTCGTATGAGTGCCACAAATGGCCACTCTGTGTTATTATATTTCTAAGTGATTTATAGGTGTCCTCATTGAGGGCATTGATTTTGACACATTTACCATTCATGATTTTAGTGTTAAATGCATCTCCTTGGAGAGTAGTTGCTATGGTATCGAAGAATGTTTGATAATCTTCAATACCATCCACTATTATAGGTGGAGGGGGTGGGACCTTCTTAGTTCTAACGTTCTTGGTGAGTACTGAGTCTGATTTTTGAGGTTCTTCCGCTTGAGTAGGTGACGAGCTCATTTTTCTTTTCTTTCTACTTTTAACCTTTATCCACTCGGTTTCCTTTGCCAGGTCTTCTTCATCTGTGCAGTATTCTGAGCATTGGGTCGAATGCTCTTTCGTCCGTGTGCTTATCGTCCGCATATAAACGGAAATATTTTGTGAGCGTGAAAAAATTTTTGTGTTCGGTTTTTGCGTTAAATTTGCCAGGTTGGTAATAATTTTGATAATTGGACTCAAATTGATTTATTTAAGGGTTGTTCTTGCCGGATTTTCTATATATTTACCGATGTTTTCGGCAATTACAGATTGGTTGGGAGGGGTAAACAACTTTTCGATCTATATCTTTAACTGTTTAATGCCTTTGAAGAGAACATACTAGCGGTAAACTACATGATCAGATTAATTTTATTGAGGAAGTAACTACCTCCGACATAAATCCCTTATCTAAAAACCATGTGGAAAGTTTCTCTGATAACAATATCCCAGAACCTTAACTCTGCCGCCACGTATCGTGGTTACTATGGCGACGAACTCGGAATCTATCTATGTATAGTGCTGTTTACACTTGTGTGTATGTGAATAAGCGGTCACTTGTATATATTATAAGTAGAGGTATATTCGTACTTTTACCAAACCGACCGTTGAGCAAAATGCTAAATTATTAGACAATACTGTTTGTTACTAACAATTTTATGAAGGAAATTAAACAAAAAAGTATTAAAAAAGAAAAAGAAAATGTTTATTAGTTGTTGCTCAATATTTAAGAATTACAACTGTTTAAATGATCGGGTTAAAAACCATAACAATACAGAGGCACAAGAAGGAGTTTGGTTTATATTATTCGTATTAAATATTCAGAATTCTGGCTATACATATATGCAATGCACCTGAGAGAAAAGAAAATAACGTGATAAAATACACAATGATATTTTGGAAAAGCAAGCACATTGTGAGAAGTAGGTACTGGGTGGGTCTGTGGCAAAGCTGAGGCGAAGCCTATCAAGCAGTAAAATTCTTCCGGCTGAAATGTTGATGATGAAAAAAAAATTTGAGATTATGCTTAACGAAAGAAGTTGAGAAAGATATTGTCTTTTTAAGTCGATCTTGCAGATAAACATTCATACTCGTACAACGACCAAAAAACCATGTCAGCTATATGGACGTTGCATTCATATAAGGCCACCGATTTCTCCAATGTTGACCGGTTTAAAAAAATATTTTCGTCTTTGAAAGAGTTTTTGTTTTCAGAAGTGGTCTCGTATAAATTTGGTGAAGTACTGATGAAGAACTTTGAAGTTATACAACATAACTCTTTAATAAATAACGGCAAAGGACGCAATGCTGCAATCACATATCTGTTTATTGTACATTATTATAAAACTAGCCCTTAGAACTAAAAGTAGAAGTAAAAAGTGAAAATAAAAACTTTTTTACGACAAAATATAACCGTCTTCCAAATAATAACACTACAAAGTGAAAGATAGAGCTATTTGGAAGTCTGTTATTTTTTTTTTCAAAACATTTTTAAACACATATAAATCATGTGTTTACAAATGTTTTGTATGCATAAACAAACACTTTTACCTCAGTACTTTCAATTATCTTTGTGATCTCTGAGCTGCTTTCCAAAATCCGCTTTGATCAAGAAATATCCTTGATCCAAAGAGGTCAGTGATTAACTTATCCCTCTAAGTGTTTATGGAAACCTAAGCGTTTGAAGCATCAGCCTGTGTTTATTTGTACAGTACAATTGCTGCTAAGTGCTTCATTTAAAAATCAAAATGTACAGTCGACATCAAAGTAATGATTGTTCAAAGTTTTCAGTGTTTGTTGATCAAAGTTTGTAAAACAATGTGACACATTTTATTTAAAAAGCATATAATTTATATGACACTTTTTCAAGGGGGATTTTACCACATCATTCTACTACCCTTATTGCATTTTTTGTGGTCAACGCAGCATGTCTTCTTTTTCCACACCTCTATTCACTGTCATGTATTATATTAAATTTATATGTAGGTATTTGTGGATAACGTAGTGGGTAGCATAATTGTTTTAAAATTTAATGTTTAAGATATCATGAATATTTAAAAAAAATACGCGAAATATCATTTAATTTTTATGCTTTATTTTTTACTTTCGTCGGTTTAAACAATGCACCTGCCATGTTGTCTCTTCACCATCCATGATTAACCACCTTTGTGTATAAATTTTTAATTATATGTATGAATCTCAAGAGTTAACGATTCATGGAATGAGGTGAATTCCATTAATCGTTTCTTTGGTCTTCCCCTATCCTTCACAAACTTTCATATTCAAAACTAAGCAACATCTTCTTTAAGATTTTTCTTCAGTCTACCATAGAACCGACAGTACCGATTATCCCAAATGACAACGATGCCGATAAATTATCATAATAATATGGCTTATACTCTAAGAAGAGCTAGTTAGTGGAAAATTTGTTAGTGTTGCAACTTAAAGTGCTTATCTAACAACTGAAGCAGCTTTCACGAGAGATTGGAATAGCCTGAAATTAAGTTAAAATGTTTGACGACGCCCAGCATTTGCAAGAGGGAATCCATGCTACCGTTATATGATTGTATAACTTAGTATAAGTGCAGGGCGATATTATGATAGACTAAAGTTACTATTATATCGTTATATACCTTACTGATTGCTCCGTAGGTCTTGTGACTCTCTCCACTGCTGGTAAGCGTAGTATCCTCGGGTTGATTCTCAGATCGGACAGTGTCATTGGGTTTTTTCAATAGCAGCCAAGAGTATAGAGATTGGTACGAGTAGTGGGGCATCCTCTTGTAAATCAGGTTTGGTGCTACGTTGGTTTTTTGCCCGATTTTGCCGTCACATCGAACTTTGAGAGTAAAGGAACAGAGAATGCACCTACATTTGCTCACACACGTGTCATCATCATCAGCCTATTAATGTTCCCACTGCTGGGACACAGGCCTCCTCTCTGTGAGAGAGGAGATGGGCCTTAATCCACCACGCGGGCCCATTTAGCGTTGGTGGATGTCACAATTTTTAGAATTTTTGGTTCTAGGACATACCGGTATCCTAACGATGTTTTCCTTCACAATTTTTAGAGCAGTGGTGATGAAGTAACTTACACAAAGTAAAGCGCCTGCCTGGGTTCGAACATACGACACGTAAGTCAGGGGCGTTACCACTGGACCACTGGCACTAACCACTGCTCACACACGTGTGCACTATTTTAAATCTTCTGAGTATTTTACTGATCTTCATTGAGAGTCCACCGTGACCGAAAATCTGTCGGGAGGATTATTATTAATTAAGTATAAGCACAAGTAGAAAATTATTATTTAAATAATATCTCTAAAACCATTTCATATAACAAAGCTTACACGCTATTTAGAAAAGAACTTATGAACCAATCAAAGCCTTATGAAACATAGTGGCAACTAAGTCAGTGATCTGACAGAGATAATATATATCACTCATGATTCACGTAGCCTACTAAATCTATTAATCGATAATAATAATAACCCATACATCATTATTATAGATTCGCAGAAGTGTGCTGGCCATATTATGTCAGTTTAATGGAAATAATAAATAGTATAACGATATTATTATTTTGACTTTGACAATCTCGGTACCCTTTGGTCCCGGTCCTTTTACTACAGAAACATCACCATGTCCATACCCTTTCCTTTATTACATACAGTTCTTATTTTGCCATTCCTTAGCACATTCTAGTACCTATTTGATACTCGCCTGACCTCTCTCCTCTTGTCCAGGGAATCCTATGTAAATGCGATCTGGGGTATTCAATTACTACCTCTACTTGGCACCTACAGCTTTTCACGTTGTTATTTTTGGCTGGTTAGTGGTTTTAAAATGTTTTCGGCTCGGAGGCTTTATGTCCGATTTACATGTTTGAAGCTGTGTTTTGATTGTGATCATTGTTTTACTTATTATATACTCAATTTGTAGATTTAAGTAAAACGCAGTGTTTGATGTTAGTGACATGTAATCAGCTGTTTTTCTCTCTTTTTTTTTGTTAACAGTTGACAGTAGTTTGAACCTTACATCAAATAATACTTTCTATGGCCAGGGTGTTGGCATTGTAACCAAAGTAACCAAGAAGGTTTAACACCTCCCCGCAATGCGAACATCCTGTATAAGACAAAAGTATATATCAAAGTAATTAAAATAACTATAACAACACACACAAACACACAAAAGTCCATCACTAACAAGGTTGTATAAAAAAAAACTATCAAATAACATCTAAATTAAACCTAAGGATTGCACACATTTCGCGTGCTTAAGTTTCGCCAAAGGCTTAGTTAGAACATCAGCAATCATTGACTGTGTAGGTATAAATTTAATTTCAATGTGTTGATGTGTTACTGTATCTCGTATGAAGTGATGCTTTATATCTATATGTTTAGTGCGTGAATGATACGTGTCATTATGAGCTAATTTTATGGAGCTTTGATTGTCTGAGTATATGACTATGGAATGAGTGGGGATGAGAAGGAGTTCATTAATGAGGGTTCTTAGATAAATGGCTTCTTTGCAAGCTTCAGCTAGAGCCATATATTCAGCTTCCGTTGTGGAAAGAGCAACTGTTCGCTGCTTGCGAGCTTCCCACGAAATAGGTCCTCCGCTCATTATGAAAACGTATCCAGTAAATGATTTCCGATCCACCATATTGTTTCCATAGTCTGCATCTACGTAACAAGTAGGATAAAACAGACTTGTCTTATTGTAACTAAGTTTAAGTTCCTTAGTACCTTTCAGGTAGCGAAGAACTCGCTTAGCGGCCCTCCAGTGTACCTCCCCGTAATGTGCATTGAACTGGGAAAGGTACGAGACCGAGTGAGCAATGTCAGGTCTTGTACAAATGGCAATGTACATTAAAGAGCCGATAAGTTCTTGATAAGGAACTTCAGCTTTCGGTTCTTCTTTTTCAGGAAGAGAAAGCTTTAGTCCTGGTTCCAGGGGTGTTGAGACAGTAATTGCGTCTGTCATGTTATATTTGTGTAAAAGTTTCTCTATGTATTTAGTTTGATCGAGAGAAATAGAGTCGTCATTATGTGTAACTCTCATTCCTAGACAATCCTTTAGAATGCCAAGGTCTTTTACAATAAATTGTTTCTGGAGTTCCTTTTTGAAGTTTCTTTTTAACGTGTCGTTTGTGCTTACGATGTAAAAATCATCTACAAATACAGCTACCAGAAGCAGATCATTTGCTTCTCGTCTAAAATAGAGACAATGTTCGGTTGCTGTTTGTGTTAACGACAGTTTGCGCATAGCATCGCACACCTTAATATTCCACTGTCGTGGAGCCTGTTTGAGGCCGTAAAGAGCCTTTTTGAGCAGACACACTTTGTTCTTTGGGTCAGTAGAGAAACCCTCTGGTTGCTCCATGTAGATTTCTTCTTCAAGATCTCCATTTAGGAATGCGGTTTCTACATCAAGATGGTCAACCTGTAACCCTCGATGCGCAGCAAAAGCTATCAAAAGACGTACTGAAGATAGTCTAGCAACTGGTGAGAAAGTTTCCCCGTAATCAACTCCTGCTACCTGGGTGAAGCCTTTAGCTACTAATCTAGCCTTATACTTGGTAACTTGACCACTTGTGTCCTTTTTGATCTTGAAGACCCATTTACATTTTGTTGTTTTTCTGCCAGCAGGCCTGTAAACGAGAACCCAAGTTCCATGTTTCGACAATAAATTATATTCCGCTTGCATTGCCTCGATCCACTTTTCTTTATTTGGGTGGACAGTTACTTCTTTATATGATTCTGGTTCCAGTTCTACCATGTTCGAGTATTCTAGTCTCTCAGGAGGACGCCTCGATCGAGTAGGATATCTCGTATTCGGTTCATGAGATGGCTCTACAGTTGGTTCAGAATCAGAAGGAGATACTTCCGGTATCACAATATCTTCAGAAGCTGATAAATACTCCGTTGACGATGTTTGTGGTATCTCAGAAGTGTCCAGTGGTGGCTGACGTTGCTGTTGTGAAACAAGTTCTTGATCCAATAAAGATGGTTGCTCGTCAACAAATAGTATAACTACTTCATCTAGAAGTGAGTCTTGCGTGCTACTATCAGAATTCTTAGATTCTGTATGCATTTTGTCTTCTATGAAGACAACATCTCTCGCAATTATAATTATCCGAGGATTTTTTGGATTTATAAGGCGATATCCTTTACTTTCAGTAGCATAGCCCACAAAAATGCATGACTGGGTTTTTGATTCTAGTTTTGTCCGTTTTTCTTTAGGCAAAAGAACGTGAGCTTGACAACCAAACACTCTTAAATGTGAGAGGTCGATTTTTTGCTTGGTCCACAGTTCCTCTGGAATCTTGTTATTTAAAGATTGTGTCGGTACACGATTCTTTAAATAAATTGCTGTATTTACGGCTTCTCCCCAATATGCTAAAGGAAGTTGTGAGTCTTTAAGCATTGATCTGGCTTTTTCAATAATAGTACGGTTTGCGCGTTCAGAAACTCCATTCTGCTGGGGTGTGTACGGAATCGTAGTTTGGTGGATTATACCGTTTTCCTTGAGAAATGTAGTCATGTCTCTGTTTACATATTCGCGACCATTATCGGAACGTAAGATTTTTATCCGTTTGCCCGTTTGATTTTCAACTAAATGCTTAAATTCAACAAACTTTGTAAAAACATCGGCCTTTGATTTTAAAAGATATCCAAAAGTTTTGCGACTAAAATCGTCTGTAAAAGTAAGTAAATAAAGAGCTCCACCCCACGAGTGCGTACTCATAGGTCCGCATAAGTCCGAATGAATTAATTCTAAGACTTGACTCGATCTACTTTTCGATTTTACAAAAGGTTTTCTCGCAAGTTTGCCTTGTAGACATGGTACGCAAGTTTCAGTGTAAGAGGCACTGAAATCTTTTCCTATACCTTTATTTTTAAGGATGTGCATACTTTTTGCATTTAGATGGCCAAGGCGCCTATGCCATAGCATAGCAGACTCTTTAGTGGTTGTACACAGGGCATGTGAACTCATGTCAAGTCTATACATGCCTTTATGGTTTGAAGCTTTAGCAATGACATTTCCTGTCACTTGACAACCGCTGCTTTCAAAGATTTGAGCACCTTTCGATGTAAATAAAACATCGAAACCTTTTTTTACCATATTGCTAACAGATAATAGGTTGGTAGCTAGGTTTGGAACATATAGTACATCGCTGATTTTATTGACACTATCAGAAATATTTACATGAACAGTACCTTTGCCTTCACTCAACAGCTGCTCTTTATTAGCAACTGTTATCGGCGAGACGTAGGAATACATATTCTCATACCACTCTTTCCTGTTGCTCATGTGGCAACTTGCACCAGAGTCTATGAACCACTCATGTGAACTGTAAGGAGAAAGGACATTAATGAAACATGATGAAAGTGTGAACTGTGATGTATAATTTGTTAAAGTTTTTATTAGTTTCATAGATTTCGAACGAAGCCAACTCTATCTGTCAAAAAGGAAAAAACGTAAAAGAAAAGAATGTCGTTTTATCTTCAAATTTTACTTCTGTAAGAAAAAGCGTGTGACTCGCAAATATAACTTTAAAACTCAAGATATGGTTTAATTTCATCGGCCTCTGGCTAAAAATAATAACAGCAGAGCGTGGTTGATCAACAAAAGTAAAATGACGTCGTCGGGAACGTGTAATTTTCCAAAACTAAACGACAATACGGGGCGTTCTCCAACTGGAAGTTTCGCGTGAAGGTTTTGCTAGAAGAAAGAAACCTTGCTAGCATATTGAAAAAATACGACAAGACGAACAAAGAAAATGTTGAAAGTGATGCAAAAGCTCGGTCAATCATTGTTCAGTGTGTAACTGACCGATACTTGAACATTATCAAGAAATGTAAAACAGCGGCCGACATGTTATCCTCTTTGGAAGAAGTTTTCGAGAGAAAAAGTGTGTTCAATAAGCTTTTCCTACGTAAAAAGCTAATCGCAATGAAATGTTCCAGCAGTCAAAGTCTACAGGACCATTTCCTACAATTTGATAATCTAATCACCCAATTGGAGACAGCGGGGACTACAATGGAAGACAGTGACAAATTGACACATTTATTCCTTACACTACCTGAGGAATACAGCACCGTGATAACGACATTAGAAACCATGAGTATTGAAAAAGAGCTCACTGTAGATTTTGTGAAATCTAGACTTTTAGATTCTGAGCTAAAATTGAAAGAAAAGAAAAGTGACGTTGTAGAAAGCAGTTTTTACACTTGCTATAAATGTGGAAGAGAAGGAAACATGGCATATCAATGTGACAAGAAGACTGAAAACAATAATCAAGTACAGCGAGGCAGAGGAAAATTTAGAATGAGAAGTAGAGGACGATCAGGTTTCAGAGGCAAGTCCAGAGGACAAGGACAATCATGTAGCCCAAGCGGATGACAACTCTAGTGATATGTTTATTGCTTCAAGCATGGAACATATATTGCATACAGATGCATCGGAGATTATTTTTGTTGTGGACTCGGGAGCAACCCATAACTTCATACAAGAAAAGTATGAAAAATATATGACAAATGTGACGGAACTTCAAGAACCAATTAAAGTTAAAATCGCAAATGGAGAAATCTTACATGCTAAGAAAAAAGGCTATTTAAGAACCTTGTATGAGGGCGATACACCGGTCACAACTGAGGGTCTCATAGTAAGTGGAATAGAAAGTAATTTACTGTCAGTTAATGAATTAATGAATAAAGGCAAATCTGTAATATTTCAAAATGGTGAGTTGATAATAAAATCTCATAAACGAGTATACAATGGAGAGAAAAAGGGAAAGTTATACATACTGAAGATGCAACTACCCAATGAAAAATATAAATGCTATTACAGCGATGATGACCTGACTAATGGGAATTTATGGCATATCAAACTTGGCCACCTAAACCGTAAAGCACTAAGTTTGATGAATTTACCTTACAGCAAAAAGGTATGTGAAGTTTGCATGAAAAATAAAAGTACAAGGTTACCTTTCAAGACAGTTACAAAGCCACAATCTAAATATGTAGGCGAATTAATACATTCTGATGTTGCCGGACCAATGAAAATACCAACAAATGAAGGTTACAGGTATTACCAAACCATACTAGATGACTACTCGCATTTTACTCAAACTTACTTGTTAGTGAACAAATCTGAAGCAGCAGATAACTTAATAAAGTATATAAGAGAAATAGAAACAGAAAAAGAGTTAAAAATAAAGAGAATCCGTTGTGATAATGGAGGGGAATACTCGTCAAACTATTTTAGAATGTTTTGTGAAAAGAAAGGGATAAAAATAGAGTACACAGTACCTTATAGTCCACAAATGAATGGAAAAAGCGAGAGGCTAAACAGATCCATTTATGACAAAGCTCGAACCATACTGGATGAATCATGCTTACCAAGACATCTGTGGGGCCATGCTATATTGACAGCCACATTCTTGATCAATAGATGCCCATCAAGTGCAATTGATTTTGAGATACCAGCAATCATATTTGAGAGAGAAATGGTGCTCAATAAATTAAAACCATTTGGATGCAAAGGATGGATGGTCATACTACCAAGAAGAGATAAACTAGATTCAAGAGCAAAAGAAGTAAGAATGATAGGCTATGCCAGAAACGGATATAAAGTGTGGGATTCTATAACAGATGCTGTTATTGTGACTAGAGATGTAAGATTTAATGAAAGAGACTTTAAGTACCAACAAGCCCAGATTAATGAACAAGAGGATGATGATGTATACATTGAAGAAAACAAAGATGAGGAACAAAAGAAACAGAAAGATGAAGAAGAAAGAAAGAGACAAGAAGAAGAAAATAAAATTAATGAAGAGAGTAAGAGAAATGAAGAGCAAAAAACTCACGAAATTACTAGGCAAAATACTAGAAGTGGTAGATTAATTACTAAACCAAAACATCTAAGTGAATATGAAATGTATGAAGCATACTGCTTGATAAGTACAGAAGACGATCCACAGGAATTTAAAGAAGCTATGGAAAATGGGTGGGAAGAAGCCATCAAAACAGAAATACAAGCTTTACAAAAAATGAATACATGGACAGAAACTGATTTACCTGAAAACAAGAAAGCTATAGATACAAAATGGGTATTTAAGACCAAAGAAAATAACTTGAAAAAGGCTCGTCTAGTAGTAAAGGGTTTTCAACTAAAAGAAGACTCTGACTTTGGGAAAAATTATGCTCCAGTAGCAAGAATATCCTCAGTTCGAACAATCCTGGCACATGCAATACAGAAAGGATGGAATTTAAGACAACTAGACGTACCTACCCACAGCTTTTTTGAATGGGATGCTTGAATCAGAAGTGTACATAAAGCTTCCTGAAGGTGTAAAAGCAACAAAAAACAAAGTTTTAAAACTGAATAGAGGATTGTATGGATTAAGAGAAAGTCCCAAATGTTGGAACCAAAGATTTAATAGCTTTGCAGTAGAAAAAGGTTTCAAAAGATCTCAGTATGATGTCTGTCTATACATAGGAGAAACAATGAATGTGTGGATGTTAATATATGTTGACGATATTATTCTTACTGGAATTGAAGAAGAAATAGAGAAGATGGTGAAATATCTGAAAATGGAATTTCAAACAAAAGATTTTGGTTATCCTAAGTCATTTCTAGGAATGGAAATTGAAAAGAAAGAAGATGGTCTTAAGATTACACAGAAAAGACAAATAGAAAACATGCTCATAAAATATAATATGCAAGATTGCAAGAGCTCAAATACTCCATTAACAAAAGGGTATCAATTTGATGAAAATGAGCCAATAACATCTGATATACCTTATCGCCAGTTAATTGGTAGTCTCATGTTTGTGTCAACAGTCTCACGACCAGATATTACTTACGCAACCTCATACCTAAGTCAATACCTGGATAAGTCTACAGAGAGCCTTTGGATACAGGCCAAGAGGGTTCTGAGGTACCTGAAAGGATCACAAGACACTGGATTGTACTATACAAAGTCTGAAAATATGACCTCTATAGAAACATACTCAGATGCAGACTGGGGAGGTTCACACACAGACAGAAAAAGCGTATCAGGATCAATGACATTATACAATGGATGTCCTGTTGCCTGGTTCTCTAGAAAGCAAGCATGCGTTTCTCTGTCAACAGTAGAAGCCGAATATGTAGCAGCTGCAACTAGTGCATGTGACCTACTATACATAAAAGGACTATACAGTGATTTAAATGGACTGAAAAGTGATGTGTTATGTATATTGTACATGGACAATAGAGGTGCTATTCAAATTTCAAAATCCTTTGAGAATAGCAAACGTGCTAAGCACATTGATATAAAATACCATTTCTTAAAAGATGTTATAAGTAGAAAATTAATTAATGTTGAGTATATCTCTACTCATAACAATGTGGCAGATTTATTAACTAAGACATTGTCTGGTGATAAGCTTCAAACTTTGAAACAAATGTTAAACATTGTTCAGTAGTAATTGTTTTATTATTTGTTTTGTTATTTGTTTGATTTGTTTAATAGTGTTGTAGCGATTTCAATCTATGCCAGATTTTCAATCGAGGGGCAGTGTTAAAGTTTTTATTAGTTTCATAGATTTCGAACGAAGCCAACTCTATCTGTCAAAAAGGAAAAAACGTAAAAGAAAAGAATGTCGTTTTATCTTCAAATTTTACTTCTGTAAGAAAAAGCGTGTGACTCGCAAATATAACTTTAAAACTCAAGATATGGTTTAATTTCATCGGCCTCTGGCTAAAAATAATAACATAATTTGTACAATTATTTTCAGTCAAAACATTTTTTGGGTTCTTTGCCGAAACTTTCTTTTTGTTTCTACATTCTGAGACTAAATGTCCTAACTTTTTACAATATGAGCAAAACTTCATATTCGAGTTCTTATTGTAAAGCGCCGTGTTCACGGAAGATATAGGTCCTGAGGTACGAAGATCTTCCTTCAATAAGGCTGCTACGACTGACTCTGTGGTCAATTTTGCTTCAGGGGAATGTTCTAGTGCCATAACTAACGAGTTGTACTTATCAGGTAGTCCAGTGAGTAATATGATCGCCACAAACTCGTCTTCCACTCCTGCTCCAATAGCAGTCAACTGTTGTTGAATGGCCAGGGTATTGTTGACGTACTCTTGCATACCTGATGACTTATTTAGTTCATTGCTAAGAAGCTTTTTCACAAGCGTAAGTCTTCTCATCAAACCACTATTAGCATACGCTGTTTTTAAGCAATTCATAGTTTCATAGGCTGTTTTCGCAGATCTGATTACTGGATAAACCGACTCGTCGCACGCTAGGCAAATTTTTGCTTTTGCTCTTTCATCTTTCCGCTTGATGATAGGATCCGTGAGGTCTAGCTCCTTGCTGATGACCACGTCCCACAAGTCGAGTTCAACTAACATGCATTCAACGCTGAAGATCCAGTTAGGGAAATTGTTCCCCGTCAACTTTTTGAACGTTAACGAACTAGATGTTGATTTTTCCATCGCTGAGTCGCCCATAACCACTTATTATATACTCAATTTGTAGATTTAAGTAAAACGCAGTGTTTGATGTTAGTGACATGTAATCAGCTGTTTTTCTCTCTTTTTTTTTGTTAACAGGTGACAGTAGTTTGAACCTTACATCAAATAATACTTTCTATGGCCAGGGTGTTGGCATTGTAACCAAAGTAACCAAGAAGCTTTAACAGTTTTAAAGTGGTAATAGGGATTTTAAGGATAGCCAGTACAGTTAACCGCATAGTAGGTGGTTATTCGTCGACCTTGACCTGGGTTACACATGGTCATAACGCCCGGGACACACGAGGCAATTTTTTAGAGCAATTATTTTGCAAAATTGTACTAGTAAGGTAGACACTGGCTTCGTATTACGGAACCCTCTTCACTTTGGAATATTGTTTTATTGCAAGGAGCTTCAAAAACTAGCCTTGTTTAATCCATGCTAAACGAACAAATAACTAATCACTAATTTAACGAAGTTGATACTGTAATATATGTGAAAGCAAAATCAAAATTTGCCTAACCGTACCAAAAAAACTGAAGCCAAAGATTAAAAAAAATATTCCTACACAAACAAAAGTTCAACCGTACCTCCTACGAGTATTACAATCCCATTCGTGGTTTAACTCGTGCCACTCTAGAATTCCATGTAACTGTAATTTGAACACAATGAAACTCCGCTTCCGACTTTACCAGCGTCCTTAGTTAATAAATTAAAGGTCTAATCTCCAGCTTGTCTCCTTGGGTCGTCTTCATGAATCAGACTTATTTTGTAGACTAAGAAACGGGGCTTTACTGAGGAAAACTCGACTTATTTAATTGATTTAGGTGTCTGCACTAGTATCATTTTTGAGAAAATAACGTCTTGCTTACTATGTATACAATTTTGTTAAAAAGGTCTTCAGACGTCACAGAATAAAGACAAAACCTGAAAACGGGTCATTGTACTCCTTTTCTTATGGGACCAATCCTGAATTCGCAAAAATATGAAGATTATCAGAATCTGTTCAGTATATTATGTCGAGTTATGCTAATTATAATTTAGGAGAGCGAAAAATTAAACTGCAACTATGAAAAAAATATAAATTTCAGGGTTGGTCCCATAGTTAAAGTTGGTAATAATGATGAGTACGAATATTTTACAGGATAATATCGTCATAATTTTAGCCGAAAGGCGTCCATTGCTTGATTAGACCTCTTTCAAGCATTACCACATCCACTAGTCCTATGTTTCTTGCATCTAATGAACTTCCAAGTAATGTTTTAACTCAATGACGCAAATTATATGTTTGACGTGGAGTAGGACAATGTAATACAATACAAGTCCAGCTGCTACTGGGTAGTTAATATAATATAGCAATAACACTGCTAGAGCTGGGAATCGAACACAAGATGCTATGCTTAGTATCTAGCTTTAGTTTTTAGATATTATCTATGAAATAACATATTGGGAGGAAGCCGGTATATCTAAAAACCAAAATTCGGAAATATGAAACATCTAACTACCTGGGACGCCACCGATTACTTACTTTGTGCCTGGGCCCACGTATATTGAATAATGGATTATGGCCTCTCACAGAGAAGAGACCTGATTGTGCTGCCTGGTTATTTTAAAGCGATGTCCTGTAAAGCCTTTTTTGTGTTGGATGTAACCTACGTCTAGCATACCAAGTGCAGACACTTCCAGTCTAACTGTCACTAGAACAACTACAAAGTGAAATAATATTTTAAAAGTGCGAAATCTTACATAATTATGACTATTGTACATGCTATGTATTTTTCGACTAAAATTTCAACTGAAACCAAAACCCTAACCGAATATAAATTCATCACTATTAGTTTATAACATCTATCAGCTCAAGAACGCTAGTTTTAGCAGAGCCGAAGATCACCAGAATCAAAAATTCTCGGTTGGGCACTTAATGTAAACGTCTGATGATAAACCATGGCCTTGTTGGTTTCTGTTATCAAGGTACATAATTTACCCAAAACACGAGTAAAACCGAGGGCGTTAGCTAGTTTTTGTTAGAGTAAATTCATCATCATCATCATATCAGCCGAAAGACGTCCACTGCTGGACATAGGCCTCCCACAAGCATCGCCACATTGACCGGTCTCGTGCGTCCCGCAACCAGCGGATCCCCGCAACCTTCACCAGGTCATCGGACCACCTGGTGGGAGTAAATTAAAACACATTAATTCGAAGTACAACGTAAATCTATATTAGTATTTTATCACAACAGAACAATTACGTTTTTTTTTTTTCTTACAACTGTCAGTGCAGTTCATTGGATTTGGCTATGGTCAACCAGCCAGGTACAACATAAATAGTTTATAGGTTGTAACACCACCCCTTAAACTCTATGTGAAGTACTACTAATACTACTTCAATATTTTCACTGCACTACGAGGAACTTAGCATAAATCTTTTACAAAATGTTCATACTTCTCAGAACCTAAAGGCTTTGTCAAAATATCTGCCAACATGTCACTTGTACATTTGTACTGAATGGCTATCACACCGTTTTCAACAATTTCGCGAATGAAGTGATGCCTAACGTCTATATACTTAGTTCTGGCATGAAACATATGGTTTTCAGATAACTTTATGGTGGACTGATTGTCATTGTAAACGACAATCTTCACATCGAGCATCAAACATTCTGATATGAATGCCTTGATAAACAATGCCTCTTTACACGCATCTGATAGAGCCATGTATTCGGCTTCGGTGCTGGCAAGAGCCACCGTGCGCTGTTTACGGCTTTCCCAGGAAATTATAGAATTGCCTAACTTAAATATGTAGCCGGTGTAAGACCGTCTGTCAACTATACTGGCCGCCCAGTCCGCGTCCGCTGAACCTGTCACATTCAACCCACTCTTTCCCTACCACGCTCTGCTACCATGTTAGAGTAAATTAAAACACATTAATTCGAAGAACAACGTAAATCTATATTAGTATTTTATCACAACAGAACAATTACGTTTTTTTTTTATGGTCAACCAGCCAGGTACAACATATAGTTTATAGGTTCTAACAGTTTTTATCTCCAATGAACTGTACAATTCAATCAAAATGTATTGAAGATTATTTGTAAAAATGGACTCACCATTTTGAGGAACTTGGATTCGGAGATAAGATTTGTTAGTGAATCGCCTTTACACTTCTTGACCGTCGCCTGTTCAATAATCTGCGGAAAATAGATTTAAATTGAATCTACGAAATCAGATTAAATAATTGATTCGCTGAAACTAAGATGAAATGATTGAATAGCGGCATTTAGAGCTACGATTTAGGATTCTACGATTTAGTAGACTTTGAAGCAATTTCTTAAAAACCAAATACATTTTGAGAATTAATTTGTTCTGAGCTTTGAACTTGATTTGATATTTGACCTTTTAATTCTCATAAAAATTATAGGTTCTACAAAAATTACTTCGAACACTTTTTTGTTTAGTCTTCGGCGTTAAGTTTTAGATCCCTTCTGCCTTTTTAAGCAGTCTTAAAACTTATTGTCCTTTTTTACTTGATGATAATGTTCACGTGCTTTTTTAATTTTTACATCTACGTCAAATTCTTCCAGAAATAAAGGCGTGAATGCGTGATCATAAATTTTATAATTTGAACATCCAAAAAATTAAGCACTTACAAGTTTCCATTAAATAAGCGAGTTATTATACAAAAAAAATCAACATACTGACTGTTTAAAACTGCATGATAATCAACTAATCAAATGAGTTCGGATCGATTGATACAATGGGCCCTAAACGTGTAAAGATTGAAAGCAGAAATGATAATTTTAACGAAAAGGATAGTATTTATATTAATTATTTAAAACGATAAAAGGACTATTGATGCGATTCCTATATTATAATTAATTGAATGACTTATCGATATAGCTGTGCAATAAATATTGTTTCGTGAAAACAGTGAGTCTACAGAATCCGCTTAGTGTGCCTAACTGTTTTTACATCAGAGCGAATCTAGGTTATTGGCTTGAAGACAAATTTTATTGTTATCACACAATATTTTCATCGAATGAGTTAGAAATAATTTCAATTTTCAGTTTTCAGCTTTACGATGCTGCTTATATTCATTCCAAATATTTTTGTTAAATCATAAAGACAAAAATCTCTCTGTCTAATATAAAATCTTTCGTCATTGTATGTCTAACAGATTTATATATGGATACATAAGCGTCTTAATCTTATATCTTGTATGCTATACATATTAAACAGTTCGTTGACTGGAGTTATTAATTACGCACAGGGTAAACCTTTGAAGATAGTTACATAAATTTTGGCAGTTATGGTCTTTTGGGAGTGTTTAGGTGTTCATATTCTAAGAAAAGATTTTTCAGAACTTCCACCAATACTTGGGCAAACGATGGTTACCGTTAGGTCTACTTAGAAATGTGTCTTACATACACGATCTTGTCAAGAAAATTATGAAGTTTGAGTTTTGATTTTGATCTGATTTTAAAATAGGTATGTTTTTACTTGATGCGTGAAAAAAATTTTTTAAACTGATTGAACCGGTATCAAATTGTGCCAATGTCAAGTTTTGCAGTGACGTCACAACTAAGTGCTTGGAGCGGTGATATTCAACCAATGTAATTCCACACCGACGTAGGACACCCCATTTGTCATACTATCTAGCTGACTGTGAGGCACAGGCGTATCTGTTACTTAACCGTGTGCCAGCCGTGGCACCGGTATAGTACGTGGCCGTGGGCAAGCGTATATCTTGCGGTACCAGCAAGATATACGCTGGCCCACGGCCTAAGAAGTGCGGAATTCAGCGGACGGTAAGAGCCAAGCACATATTTCCATCTTTATCTGGATCTGCCGCAGTGTCGCAGCGCTCATCTTGATTGTTTTCATCTTCTTTATTCTCTGCTCATCTGAAATTCGACAGTCATGTTCAATCGCTGCATGCCGAAAAAAATCAGCAGCATCCAGCTAGCGAATAAAAAATCCAAACAAAAAATCTCTAACAGAAACAAAAAATGACATTAGATTAAATTCACTTATGTTTACTCCACTAGGGACTAACCCTCCACAAGGCACAGCCTAATCAAGTTCATTCATTTCCCAAGCCCTTACAAGAGGAAAGCGTTCTCCAACAAAACCGGATTAATGAAACACGTCGTGGTTTTACCAAAATTTCATTGTTCTGTACTAACTAGCATAGGCATGATTAATATCTTGGACTGAACAACAGGGAGCTTAGTAATTGAATAGATGTGGTAAGCTGTGGGGAATATCAAATGTTATTTTTTCTTTGGTGAAATCAAAATATTAACGAATATTTTTATACCGACTTTCATTGTGTATTTTGCTTAGTTTTGTGAACTTTTTTGTAAATACCACATCGCTTGGTTAGTCTTAATATCGACCCTTCAGTCTATTTACAAGCTATGTGATTCAATTTACCACATATATAGGTACATACATAACATCACGCCCGAATAGCCCGAAAGGTTAAGCAGAGGTGCATCGATATTTCGCCAGTTATGTATAAGTCCATGTAGGTAATGCAGTCCGATATGTAAGTACATGTTTAGTATTAAAATTGCAAAAGTAACTCCGTTTGTCTGTTTGTTACCATTTCACTTCGATCAATAATACACTAGATATAGGTACAGTCCCAGAAAGGTTCTAGAGTGGCAACCGCGAATCGGTAGACGATGCGTTGGAAGCCTGGTGAAGGTTGCGGGGATCCGCTGGATGCGGGACGCACGGGACCGATATATGTGGCGGCGCTTGGGGGAGGCCTATGTCCAGCAATGGACGTCTTTCTACACACGATACAGCTCCGTACGAAACTTCTCTTTAAAACTGTCGCTAATTGTGTTTTTCCTCTACCTTGTCTATTATGTAACACATTGCCTAATAAAATCATTTCGAAATATAAACATTTAGACACAAAATTATAAAATAAAAATTAAAAAAAAAACAAAATTACATACTAACAGTTACGAAATGACTTTTGTATAGAGTTTTGATATCGTTAAGTAACTGGCAGAATGATACTGAACCTGTTACCTCTCGAAAAAGCACGTGTTGATTGTTTGTATATAGTCTGTGGTTTTTAGCCTGAACGTTTCTAATAAATTGTTGTTAGAACTTATTTGCATTTAATTAAGTAAGCTCATCAGGTAGTGCAAAAAGAATCGTTTGTGTCTCGAATAAAAATGCTTTATTTTAACACTCGCATGTACCTTTCGAAATTGGCTACATCGCTCGTGTTAAAATCTTGACTTTTTATGGTCAACACGAAATGTACTATTACGTAATTCTAAGAATTCTAGTTGAAATAAATATTCATTAATACAAACTCAACCTTAAACCAAATGCTTAAAGTTGCATTCACACAGTGAACGCACACTGCGGCATTTTGACGTCTTAATGTAGGCAATGATTGGACAATACTCATTTGAAATAAGACAACCGTATTGGTGCTCTTCTTTTTCAGCCCATTTTTGAAGTGGTTACGCTAGTATATTATTGATCGCAGCCATTTCACCGATTGGAATGAAGCTTGACACACGGGTAGACCATATCCTGTACTAGGACTCGACATAGTTTATTTTAACCCTTGAGTAAAAAGAGTAAACCTTGAGTGGTTTTCCCTTGGGATAATTTCCACGATGGCGATGTCACTGCCAAAACCTAGTGCCCAACAAAATGCACTTTAGCCAATCTAAACCCTAAAGCACAAGAGTAACTCAAACAATATCAGCAATACAGGTTAAATATTCATGCTATATCAATACTATTAAATCCTCTCAATACCTCTTATAGTCATTATTTATATTCCTGTGGTCTAAAGAGGCGAACACTCTTGTGTAACTGGCGAAGCAAACCTCCCTTTGTTATATTCGACCGGGCCGCTTTGATAAGATGCTCGGCATTACAAGGATTAATTCCAAGGCTCTATTGATTAAGGGAGTCATTAGCATTATAATTGGAATAACTTGTGTTAGAGAACATACTGAAGCGTATGGAGGAAGATTATTTCATGATTTTTCTGGGCATAATCTAGGTGATTTGGGAACGCTAGTGCTTTTGCGGCAAAATTTATTTATTTTTCTTTTATTTTAGGTAATTTTGTTAAAGTAATAGACAACTGAACGTTGAGCCTGTATTTTCCTATGGGTTAAGCAGAGCTATTAATCAGTTTGTTATGGAGGCGAGCCTGTTGGCATGACCTGAGCCAAAACTAGGCTCTGAACTGTTACAAAGAAATTCCAAACGGAAAAACTATTTTTATATGTTTTTTTTATTTTTCGGCTCGCGCTTGACCCCTATCTCTCCCCCTATCCCTATATCTGCTGATAAGCGACGATAATATGATAAACGATGAAGCACGCTTGCCCAAAAGAAACCTATTCACTCTTGACTTAAAGACTCCCAGGTTGCAGCTAACAGGAAATACAGACTTCGGCAGGGAATTCCACTCCTTTGCTGTACGCATAATAAAAGTATTCTCAAAACGTTTGGTACGTATAGTTGGGATGTCCACCATGCACCGATGATGCATTGACGTACATCTAGTATGGAACGGGCTAGGAGGGATTATTTCATGCAATTCCAACGCACACTCCCCGAAATGTAAACGATAAAAAACCGACAGGCTGGCAACTCGGAGCCGATGTTCAAGGCTCTGGCTGCGATTAAACTTTGCGTGACCCGGAAATCGAACCCAGGACTTCATTCAATGCAGTAGCGCTTGCAAGTACTAGACTAACGAGACAGTTATCTTTTAAGTCGCAAGTAAGAAGTGACGAGCTTTTACCATAAACTAGACTCAAATCATGACTCCCGGCTGCAACAAAGACATTAGATGGAAAACTCAATAATACAACCAGCTGACGTAGCTGAGGCGTTTAATGAGTTTTTTACGAGCATACCTGCAACGACGACTTGCTCCTTAAGTTCGTCGCCGTCTAAGGCTGAAAACCTATTGCATAGTAGCGTCCCTAAATGTAGTTATGTATTGAGATTCGAGCATGTAGCGCCTCGTGATGTAGTTAATGTTTTTAATTCTCTTAAATCTAAAAACACGGGTGATTACTGGGGCATATCTACCAAACTTTTGGGCAATATAATAGACATTGTGGCCCCCTATCTTGCTGTTACGTTTAACAAATGCATTGATTTGGGTACTTTTCCTGATCTCATGAAGAGCAGTAAAGTCATCCCTCTATTTAAATCCGGTAGCAAAAATGATATTGGTAATTTCAGACCAATCTCTATTTTGCCTGCATTCAGTAAAATATTTGAAAAGTTAATTCTTAAGCAGTTACTCAGACATTTTAACTTACATAGCCTCCTTCACAATGACCAATATGGGTTTACGAAGGGTCGCTCGACTACAGATGCGGGTGTTGCTTTGTTGAAGCACATATTTGACGCATGGGAGAAGTCGCGAAATGCAATTGGTGTTTTCTGCGATCTTTCTAAAGCCTTCGATTGCGTTCACCATGATACGCTTTTGCGTAAACTACGCCATTACGGTGTTCAAAACGAAGCCCTAAATGTAATTGAGTCATATTTACTTAATAGATACCAGTGCGTAGACGTTAATGGCGCTAAATCTTCCAGGTTACCTGTTGAGCTGGGTGTACCTCAAGGCTCAATACTGGGTCCGTTTTTATTCCTGGTTTATATTAACGATCTGCCATTCTATTTAAAGGATGTTTGCGACGTTGTACTGTTTGCAGATGATACTTCTCTGATCTTTAAAGTAGATAGGAATAGACAAGTTTTTGATGACGTGAATAACGCACTATCAATGGTCACAGATTGGTTCACAACAAATAATCTTGTTCTTAATGCCAAGAAGACTAAATGCATAAAGTTCGCTTTGCCCAATGTTAGAAATCTGGGTCCCAATATTGTGCTCGGCAATGAGAAGCTCGAAACTGTTGATTCAGCTGTGTTTCTGGGTATAACAGTAGACTCAAAAATTCAATGGGGGCCACATATATCAAGCCTAGCGGGTAGGCTTAGCTCGGCCGCCTACGCCGTCAGAAAGGTTAGACAATACACTGACGTTGATACAGCAAGGTTGGTCTACTTTAGTTATTTTCACAGTATCATGTCCTACGGTATTCTACTGTGGGGCAGAGCCGCTGATATTCAAAATATATTTGTGCTTCAAAAACGAGCTGTTCGTGCCATTTACCAATTAGGTGCGCGTGTTTCTCTAAGAGATTTTTTTAAAGAGATTGGTATTCTCACAGCGGCTTCACAGTACATATTCGCCAACATTTTATATATTAGGCAGAACATTCATTTGTACAGTAACAATAGTGATATTCACAACTTTAACACCAGAAACAAGGACAAATTACGAGCTCCCTTTCATCGACTTCATAAGGTGCATAGTTCATTCGTTGGGGTTGGTATAACTTTTTACAACAAGTTACCGTCTTCTTTTCTAGATTTGCCATTTAACGCATTTAAAGCAAAGGTAAAAGCTAATCTCTGTTCTAAGGCATACTATTCTATTAATGATTATTTAGATGATAAGCATAGTTGGTCGCTGTGTTGAACTCAAGACAATGTTCGTGTTCTTTTACCAAAATTAGCTTGCTGTCAGGTTAAATATTATTATTTTTTAATTTCGTTTTTATGTGTATTTTTTAAATTTTATTTTTTGGTAAGACTGTCGTAGGTATCGTTTACTGTTATTATCGGAGCTGATGAAGATTGCTACTATCTTTGCATTATATAGAGTTAATCTTTCTAGTATTATATAGCAGCATAGCCAGCATTGTGTGAGTACCATGTACTTCAGAGCTATCATTGTCTAGATACCTACGTCTTCTATTGACTTGAATGACTCCGGTGGTTGAGAGTATGTCATGCCCACTCAAATGTCTCGCCGATGGTGGCGCGTGTGTCGGATCATTTAGCTCCCTTCAAAATGGTTGAGCTGAATGGTGCTGATACATGTGTCATGTTCGTGAACGGGCGCTGTCGGTTGGGACTGGTCATCTCTTAGCTGCCATGGTTTATTTTAATTGATTCTAATTTTATTTCTGAATTGTCTTTTTATATTTACTATGGACACTTTTAACTTTCTACATCGTTCTCACATAATGTGTAATCTCAACATGAATGATGTAACAAATGATTTGTAATAATTACCTAATTGAAAAAGAGTGTCCATGGAGTTTCTTGCCCGTTCTTCTCCATAGAGATCTACGCCTTGGAATGGGCATCTACGGTACTTTCACAGTTATTATGTCTTGTGACTGGGACTGTAGCACCATAATTTTGTAATATTTTATTTTGTCTTTTGACAATTCAAAAGTGCCTGTAACTGGCCTACTTGAAATAAAGTGCTTTGACTTTGAATACTTTACTCGACCTCAGAATCGAAACCAGAGGCCCTACACAAGTGACATTCTATCATCGAAAGCGTGGCGATAGCGATTGTCAAAAAGGCAAAATTGTATGGGTTTGCAAGCGATATTGAAAAATCACGTGATCAATCCCATACATATTGATACATTTCGACTACCGCCTTCCCTGACATCGAATGCCACTTGTGCGCCTCAGGGGGTCTACTCCCTAAGCACGAAGTCCTTATTACGGGCGTTACCTACTCCGTATCACATACAGTAATTCGTTCGGGCCCAAACTACTAATGAATCACAACACAATTTGACAGATGTGATGTTGATGTTTGATGTGTGTGTGATGTAGGGAGAAGTCCCTGTATGTATTCTTCCTAAAAATTGAATCATTATGGACTAGGGTTCACTCCGATGTGCCGGAGTACTTACGGACGGGCCCGTTACTTCGTTGACGGAGTTAGGGTGTAGACTTCTGGACACCACGCTTGCGACCAATTCGCGAACGAGGCAGTATATAAAGTTCCCATCGTGCAAATCTGATAAACAATGGCTAGTGTAAACTGTCACATTTTTAATAAATAGTAAAACCCGCAAAAAGTGTTTGTCTGTTTCAAATAGATTTAAGAATACAATCATACGTTAATGGATTCCTAGTCACTCCACCAAATTTTATTCAAATTATTTATGCAAATATTTGTAATAACATTTGGGTCAATTCAAATGCAATTTGGAACTAATTGTCCATCATTGAAGCCGATAGCTTTCGAATTTAAATATCCAAACAGATATAAGTAGGTAATTGTCATGGCATTAAGTCATAAATTTTTGGTAACAGTGAATTTGGAGGGTTTTCAACATTTTTAAAGTTTTCCCTCTACCCTCGTCACTCAAAACGTCTTTGTTGTTATAAACTGACGTGACGACACTGTAGGGTTTTTGTCTTGTGACGTCTGAAGATAGAAGTGCTATCTCTGATAAGCATTGATTTTATAACGCTTGGGCACATTCTAAGATAATTATATTATTTTTTTATTTGGGTTATTTTTCATACTGGTTTCGAGATATCCATTTTTAAAAAACAGTCACGGAAACTGCCGCCAGAAGTGAAAAATTAAAACTTTAGAACTGGAACCAACACAGAATATAAAAAAAAATGGAAACTAGTAAAACATGACTGAAGAAACACATAAGGGAAGAAGATACCTGTTTCCAAGCGAGAAAGGAACTAAATAAAATTCAATTTATCCTTTGACCGAACTACTAACAGTGCAAGCTCAGTTGGACTAAGGTCTTGCAAAGAAAAGCCTTCAACTGTGTAGCATTTGCCTCGCTAAGTCTAAATCTGGAGGAGGCGACTTACTTTCCTTGCCAATGTTATGTTTGGTATTTAAGTGTAAGGGGACTTTATAGTACATGTTCTCTTAAGTACAACTTAAATTATTTTGTATTTATAATGTGTAAGCAGTTTTTGATTTGGCTTGTTGAATTAATAAATTATTTAAAACAAAAAAATATATATTATGATATTTTTTTGATGCAGTTGTATTTTGGTCAGTAATATTTTTATCTAAATTTTTCTGTTTATTCATCGTGTAGAAAATAGTTTCTTCTGTCCAAAACGGAATCGAATCCTGACTTTTTGCTAAAAAGGCATTAGAATTTAACAAAAAATATGAATCTACTTGTAAATATATTAAGAATGTTATTGTTTAACCACGAGACACAATTTACCACAAAATACGTCAAAGAATATTTATTTGAACTAATCAAAAATAAAAAAAAACAAAATGCGAAAAGAAAATTAGCGAATAGAGAAGATGCGCAAGACAAAAAAAAAGTTGACTTTTGGCTAAGGTAAAACCGAGATCGAATGGATCGTGAATGGGGCAGGACCACTATTTTTATTTTTTTATTTTTTATAGGCTCGCGTTTGACCACTATCTCGCCTGATGTTAAGTGATGATGTGGTCGAAGGTGAAGCACGCTTGCCTAGAAGCAACCTATTCACTATAAACGTAAAACTGGGGCAACAGTATACAGGTGGAGGCCATTGATTTCAATAGATAGCACTGAGCTTTGATCAACTGGACTTCTTGATTTGCAATTTGCATTAAGAAAAATAAGTAATTTTGTTTTCTCTGGTGAATTAGCAGGAAGTTCCTACTTTAATAGAAGAAACTACACTTCAACGGTTATGTTTAAGTCCGTAATATAAAATAATACAGTTATGTAATTTTTATACCTTTGCATAATTTTGTATTAATAATTCAAGTTCTTCAACTTAACAGACAGATGTGTTATTGGGGAGTTTACTTCACCACTTCTTCTCAGCTAAAATACTAGGAAGTAATAACGGATGGGTGCCCACGTTTTGATGTTCTTGTATATAACTTTGTCGGTCAAAAAGTGCTGACTCAGCTTAATTTAAATACTTAAATGTTTTTTAGGATTCCGTACCCAAAGGTTAAAAACCGGACCCTATTACTAAGACTCCGCGGTCTGTCTGTCTGTCACCAGACTGTATCTCATGAACCGTGACAGCTAGACAGTTGAAATTTTCACAGATGAAGAATTTCTATTGCCGCTATAACAACAAATACTAAAAACAGAATAAAATAAATATTTAAGTGGGGCTTCCATACAACAAACGTGATTTTTTTGCCGTTTTTTGCGATAATGGTACGAAACACTTCGTGCGCGAGTCCGACTCGCACTTGGCCGGTATTTTATTTTAATTTTTGCTTATAAGTAAACGAGAGCCTAAGTTTTCGTCCGGGACGGAATTAAGGTTGAATAATTTTGAAAGGACGTAACCTCTTCTACTTCAAAGGTTTTCCCTGACAGAAATGACGCATTTTGACGATATTTTTTTCTGAAATTGCTCCACAAGTAGAACAAATTCTAAGAAAAACATCATTGGAGCGTTATCGCATTGTTACGTGGGACGTTGTCTGGGAGAACCTGAAATCGACCATAACGTTAATCTGAGCTTTCAGAAGTCCGTGGACCAAAGGTGAAAATATCGAAATCCTTCCTGGATGAGAACGTTAAACCGTCTGGTTCAGTAATGCCATACGAATATCTAAGCCAGTCGTAATAGAAACCTGAAAGTTTGACAAAATGTAGAGTAGAACCGAACAATAACAAAATTGGAATAAAGCTTCGCAGGCAGAAACGGGTTTTAGAGTAACCGAATCCTAAAGTCCTGCTTTCAATCGCAACAAGTATGAAGGAAGGCAATTAAAAGTAGAAGTCTAGAACTTTCTACAGTAGCCCCTTCCTTTAACTTAACTACTTGACAGTGAAGTTCGCAGATACATCATTGTTTAAGGTTTCGAAGCTACATAATCGTCATTTCGGGTTTTGTTATGATAGACTAAGGAGCTGCAGGGATTTTACTAAAAGATTAGTTTTCCCTGGGCTTCACTCCCGTGGATAGTCCAGGGGAGCTTTTGACTGTAGGGATAAGGGATGGGGTATTGTGCAGCGAGTAGCGAACTTCATAGCCGCCATTAAGTTTGAATCGAGCTGTACCTTAAAGAGTTAGTAGATAAGTCGTGATTTCATAAACCACTAACAAGTAGGTAAGTATCGTAATTATTAATATTTATCCATTTAAGGAACGAGAAGCAGCGCTTTGTCATGCAATGAGAGACTATCAATACTATTTTGTTTGTTCCTTAATTAATACAGACTATAACAAAGCCAACAACAGAACTATCCTGAGGACTTATAATATAAGTGACATTCTAATATTGAAAGCGTGGCGAACGCAACAGTAAAAAAAGAAATATATATGTAAACATCCGAACAGAGAACTTCCTCCTTTTTGGGCAGTAGGTTAAAAAGGCAAAATTGTATGGGACTGACAAGTGATATCACGTAATCAATCCCTTACATTTTAACATTTCGACTATCGCCTTCGCTGACATCGAATGCCACTTGGCTAGCTAGAGTCGGAAAAATTTGAGTCAAATGTACACGAAAAGATGAAGAATCTAGACTATCTAGGTATATGACAATAAATATACATAAAAATGTATATCATTACAATTATGTAATAATATACATTTTTATATAATTATGTACTAAAATCGATTGATCTTCTTATATATCTTCTATATAACTATCTTCTATATATATAAAAGAAAAATTATGTATGTATGTTCCTTATAGACTCCGAAACGGCTGGACCGATTTTACTGAAATTTGCAGACAATATTTTGATTGACCCAGCGGATAATCCTGTAAAGTTTGGTGGCGATCGGATATTTTTTTTTAAACTTTGAACGCGGGCGAAGGCGCGGGCAGAAGCTAGTATGATATATATTTAAGTTGACTTGTTCACTTGCCTACATAATGAGCGTGATTATAAGTGACAAGATTAATTTATTAACATGTTAAATGGGTCTTATTGATGACTAAATTAGTTATCTTGTTGGCCGTGCAGTGTTGATGTAGTGACATAACCAACATGAAAGGTGAACCTTGAGTGTACAGAAGAACGAATACGAATTATTTTTACATAAAAAGCGCATTGGATTGCATGATCGTATGTCTAGAGATCAAGCATGATGGTAACCGTCAATCGGAGTGCAAAGGAACGCAGTGCTGGAATCAAACCAAATTAATATTAATAACCAAAACCGTTATTATTATTAATGTATTATTTATATTTAAACTATGAAATCTACACAAATAAACGTCGCAAACGTAATTACATGTTTACTTTAATCCACAACAATCTTTTGAAGTCTACCCTCATTTTAGTTTTGGCATGTAGAACACACAACATGTTAAATTCGGCATTAGTGACACTTACCTTTTGAATTTTGTCCAATAGCAGATACCATAGTACCTTGGTAGACATGTTAAGCCCAAATGCTTAGCTTAGGATCAAAGTCCTGGCCGTTATTTGTAAATTTGGCAGTCATTCTGGGTAGCAAGAAGCCCGAAATTCGATTGAAATTAGCCTTTCCATCTTGCTACCCAGTACCACTGTTACACTTTCTATGGGAAGTGAAAATTGTGCTTTTGTTTTAGTTATGTAACAGTGAATTATATTGAGTATAAATAAGTTTCCGTAGTGTAGTGGTTATCACGTGTGCTTCACACGCACAAGGCCCCCGGTTCGATCCCGGGCGGAAACAAGTACCCTTTTTAAAATCGCATAAAAGTAGTATGAAGCTTCTAAGCGACTTTAAAAAGGGTGCACCTTTTTATCTTAACCTTCATTTACACATTCCAAAATCTAACCGTGGCAAAAGACAAAACGGTCCAAGTATACGAAATACCAGTGGAAAGAAAAGAGTTTTACAAAAATCGTAATAGTGGTAGTTACCTACAGTAAAGTACCATAAAACATTAGACGATAGCGCTATAGATCGCTAAAATATAACCCGAACAAGTGAAATTGCTCTCTAGTATCATATTACAGGAATGTTACATTGAGCTGATTGAATTTGAGATTATTTGTTGTTGATTGAATGGTCGCTAAGTAACTTAATAGAATTATTTATTTACAAAATTTATAGCTTCTCGTGACAAGGACCTTAGTCGGCAAATTCTTTAGTAATCGATTCTAATATTATAAATGCGAAAATAACTGTCTGGCTATCCATCTGTCTGTTCCATTTTCACGCTTAAACGGCTAAACCGATTTAGATGAAATTTGGTATGGAGATAGATTGAGACCCTGGAAAGGACATAGGAAAGTTTTTATTACGGAAAGTATCCGTAAGGGGGTGAAAAGAGTGTACCCTTAAGGATGATTTCCGGATAAAAGTTTGTATGGTGAACTAAAATTGTTATAAGTAAGACGGCCCACACACATATAAAATATTGGCTATTCAAAGTACTAATGCTACGCAGACGAAGTCCCGGGCAACAGCTAGTTTACAATAAACCAACATGCAATTGCAGCAATCCCAAGAGATTTGTCGTCATTTATTGAATCGTTCTGTTAGATATCTCCCAAGTTCTTTATCAGATCTTAACCAAATTTAGATTTTAAAGAATGCATACTTTCAAACACAAAAATATTATTCAAATTCAGTACACAATTGACGGAGAAATCGGTGAACATACATTAAAAAAATAAATACAGTCGAACATAAAACATCCTCCTGTTTGGGAAGTTGGTTAAAAAGAATTGAGTACCGACCCGAAATAGTACATTGTGATACAAGGGTGGGAAGTAGGTTATTGCAAACGAGCTGTCATTAACAAGCCCGAGCCTAAGGCGAGGGTTTTTAATGACACGAGTTTGCAATAACCTACACACCCGTGTATCACACGACGTTTTTCAATACAGTTGTGAGAAACAGTAAAAACAAATCAAAGAATTAGATTTGTTTATTTACAAAAAATAAAATGTTCAATATGGCGCGTTTTTGCAACTGGACATATTTTTTTACAAAGAAAACAGCTTATACAGCCTATTCGATTTTTGACAAACGTTGATGTGAAAATAATTAACTTAAAACTGGTAATTAAATATATTAAACAACTATTTAAAAAAAAATGAGAATTCAATGCTAAAACGTACGGAATCATTAATTTTTCCTCGTATAAAATCTTATCCCATTTTATTCTATGTATGAAAACTCCTTGCTACTAAACTTTTTTAAATTGACTTATGGCGCGTTTTTGCAACTGGACATTTTTTTTTTTCAATGAAAACAGCCTATACAGCCTATTCGATTTTTGACAAATGTTGATGTGAAAATAATTAAATTAAAACTGGTAATTAAATATATTTAACAACCATTTAAAAGACTTTTGAGAATTCAATGCTAAAACGTACGGAATCATTAATTTTTCCTCGTACAAAATCTATCCCATTTTATTCTATGTTTGAAAACTCCTTGCTACTAAACTTTTTTAAATTGACTTATACATTTAAAACTAAACTGCAAACATAATGATCGAGCTCGTAAACAAAAGTCACGACCGCGTAACAGAAAGATGCCTATGCGTAAGATTTAACTTTCGAATCATAATTATAGCCTCTGAAAGTACGCCATGTTTAACAACTGTATTGAAAAAAGAATTACAGGATCAATTAGTAATTACACTGGAGGTAGTCTAATTATCTCTTTAAGAAGTCTAAAAAGTTTTGCGTTTTAAAATCGTGACATTCCAACAAGTCCGATGATGTTTCTCATTTTACATGCCGTGATAACTTTGTACGTAAAAAATTGAAAAATCAAATTCATAATCCTAACTTTGTAACCCATACACTATAACAAAGAGTATCGTTTATAAGTGTAGTGTATGTAAATGTCAATAGATCGCGCTACAAGCCGATAACAGTATTGTAATGTTGTCTCGTACGCATACGTCGCTCGGTTATAAATACCGGTCCGAGTAGTGGGGCGATCAGTCGTTATCGGTCTGTTGGCCTGTGCGGTGGTGCGTTGGCGAGTCGACTATTAATATTGATAAATGTGCATATTTTACATTGGCGGCGAGGATAAAACCGTAGCGTAAAATAAAGTTGTTTTTCTCTAAAAGGAACATGAAGACTTTGGTTACAATGCAATATATTCCATTCTATTCTATAATAATAAAAAAATAAAACAAGAAAAAAAAATGTGTGTGACGGTGACAGTTAAAATCAGTGGCGGTTCGTTTTGAAGCGCATCAAATGTATACGATAAGTAGTGCACTTGCTGAGTAGTGCTGTGGAATTCAACCTCGTAAACACACACTGTGCACACTGTTGGCACACAACACAGTCTGCGTCGTATTGTTTTGGTCCCACCAAAACTGAATGCAGTAGAAGTAAGCCCTTCTGCTTCGCGTCTACATGGCAGGAACAATGTGGGACTAATTTAAGGAGTCGTCTAGTTTTCTAAGACTACCCTCAGAATCTCGAATACTGAAAAATAAGTCCAGAGTGGAGCAACAAGAAAGCTAGCAACAAACAAGGAGCTGGACAGGTCTATGAGGAGCGTGTGTATGTGTGGATCCATACACACGGCTCTTTATGTCAATCTGGTGAGTCGTTTTCATTCATTTTCAAAAATCGATCGATCAATGGATCGATCGATCGATTTTTGTCTTCAGATCTTAATTCACTTGCTTACTTTTAAAGTAACATGATGATAGTATTAGATCCCGCGATCGCTATCTTTTGAAATCTGTAAATATTATAGAATGAATAATGACGCTCACGATCGCATACAAAGGATGCCTCTAAGTTGTGCTCCTAACGAGTTAAACGTATAGAAAACAGTGAGGAGGCTTCCTCCACCGAGCAGGAGAGCACATACCGTAGCTCACACTGTACGCACTTTTCTGTAGTCGTATCTGCAATTCACTTGTGAGTTGTTCAGGGGGCGATGGGCAGCTGGTGGTGTAGCGGGGACACGGGTCTCATGGGAGATTCGTTGTATTGGTTTTGTAATAACCTAGAAGTCGTAGACTCTATGTGAAGTGATGTGTGATGATCACTTGAGGTTGTGACGATATGGGTGGCATGAGTGTCACTAGCTGCTGCGGCAGTTGTGCCATGAGCGTTGTATATGATCTAAGCTGATACGGTTTCTGATCAATTACTACTAAGGCTTAGAGGAACTTTTCGCTATCGGTGATCGTTAGACACAGAAGGCTTTAAATAGGCACGCTTAGAACTTGGAAGTATACACACGATAGGTTTAGGAAGATGATAGTGGATCACGTACTCACGTTCCAGTCGATGTTGATTTCGATAATGACATTTGATGAGCAAGCTGTAGAAGGTCGAGTAATTCAGTCTATCAGCCGTAGCATGTACCGTACCAGTGGTTAAGCCTAATCTTGGCCGTAAATCGGTATAATTGAGGCAACACAAGTAGTCCGTAGGTTCGCGATATTGCGTTTAGCTCTTTTGGAGGTCTGGGTCTAGATAGACCGTTGTGTGAGGGCAATACGATTGCTGGACGGTTTGAGAGCCGTGGCGTTAGAGGCTTTACTCGAGGGTTTCTGTTGACTTAGCAGTTTTGCTGCAGTAGAGTTTCGAAGTTTCTTTGGAACGACTGTGACTGTGTTCAATCAAATTCTAAAAGAGTTGAATTGAATTGGTTAAGAATAGTCTAGTTGGCCTTTGTGGCAACTGTGAGCCTAGGTGGCAACCGCTGGCATAACATAAAATCACGCATCTGGTGTATTATTGGGAAGTTCCTGATGGAGAAACCGAGTGACACTGCCGACCTGGGAGTCGAATCCGTGACCTCATGATTAGTTATTTGATTTGAGCTATATGATTAGTTCTAAAATAATAAATCAAAGAGCACACAAATGCAGTAGAACGTACCTACTGGTCATTAAATTGACAGGCAGTAGAATATAGCTACTGGTCATTAAAATGACAGGCAGTAGAAAATAGCTACTGGTCATTAAATTGACAGGCAGTAGAATATAGCTACTGGTCATTAAATTGACAGGCAGTAGAATATAGCTACTAGTCATTAAATTGACAGACAGTAGAATAAAGGTACTGGGCATTAAATTGACAGGCAGTAGAATATAGCTACTGGTCATTAAATTGACAGTCATCAGAGAATGACAGTAATAGCAGTAGATTATGCCTACTGGTCATTCAATTGACAGTCATCAGAGAATGACAGTAATAGCAGTAGATTATGCCTACTGGTCATTCAATTGACAGTCATCAGAGAATGACAGTTTTAGCAGTAGATTATGCCTACTGGTCATTAAATTGACAGTCATCAGAGAATGACAGTAATAGCAGTAGATTATGCCTACTGGTCATTAAATTGACAGTCATCAGAGAATGACAGTAATAGCAGTAGATTATGCCTACTGGTCATTCAATTGACAGTCATCAGAGAATGACTACAATAGCAGTAGATTATGCCTACTGGTCATTAAATTGACAGTCATCAGAGAATGACAATAATAGCAGTAGATTATGCCTACTGGTCATTAAATTGACAGTCATCAGAGAATGACAATAATAGCAGTAGATTATGCCTACTGGTCATTAAATTGACAGTTATCAAAGAAAAAAAAGAGAGAAGTCAGCAGTAGTGGTACTTTATATGTACATACTGGTCACACCCGAAAGACCCAAGAGATGAGATCTGGTGTGTAGAATACTTCACCGTTGCTGATTGGAACAGAGGCAGTGGCACGCGTCCGCAAATTCACTTACCACGGGAGCGTCGTGTCATAGACTGGAGGTAGTGAAGAGGACATCGCATCAAGGATTGCTAAAGCACGATCAGCTACCTTCGCACAGCTGAGACCTGTTTGGCAATCGCGGCAACTGACCTGAAGGATCAAACTTAAAACTTTCTCAACTCAAATCCGAGCTGCTTTACGGTGAACGGTCACAAAAGACATCTCACGCCAGATCCAAGTCGTCGTCAACCGCTGTCTTCGTCGCATACTCGGCATTTACTGGCCCGAGACCATCACCAACGTAGAGCTTTTGGGGCAATGCCACGAAAGCCCGATTGACCGCCAGATCAAGCGTCGTAAATGGAGTTGGATCGGCCACACGCTGCGAAGTGATTCTGATCATATACCTAAGAAAGCGCTGGATTGGAATCCCCAAGGCAAAAGAAAGCGTGGCCGTCCCCGTCAAACCTGGATGAGAGGATGCCGCGCAGCTTCCCGGACGCTGCCTGGCCGAGTGAGATTCGACAGTTGACCTCTTTCTCGAGGCTGGGCATGCCTAGCTGGACTATTCGTCCCAGGTAGGCATGGTCGTCCACGGCTGCGGGTGTGGAGTCTCCGATCTTGACGGGAATAGGTGCGACATGGGCGTTTAACCTCACTTTGGTTTTATCCAAATTAATTTTTGGACCCACTCTTTCGGCAGCTCTACTGAGGTCATCAAGCGTTGTACTGGGGTCCTCCATGGTCTCAGCCATGACAGCTATATCATCGGTGAACCGAAGGCGAGTGAAGTGCTCGCCGTTGATTTCGGTGCCTGGCCCTCTCCGGTCCGGAACCATGAAGGCGTCCTCCAGTGTAGCGGTGGAAGGTTTCGGAGGTGGCGTCTCCCTGTACCACACCTCGCTGCGGAGGGATGGGTTCCGGAGCCAGATCGCAAGGTCGGACTAGCGTAATGGCATTTTTGTGCAGGCGCTTCGGCACTTCGATGTACCGGTGGTCGATTTGGCGCCGTTGGAGGGGCTGCAGTGCAGCCCAAGTCTCGATCAAGTCGATGACTTTTACGTGTTTCATAGACGCTGAGCGGAAAGGCAGGTTGTTGTCTTCGGCTCTCTGTATAGCCTGCCGCAGCGTACGTGTGTGGTCTACGGTGCTGGAGTCTGTTCGGAGGCTCGAAGTCGTCGGGCCTGCGCGCGAGACGATTCGTGTATTAATTGTATTGGTCGGCACAGTGGTTTAGCGATTGACTGCTGCGCTGCGTGTCGCGGGTTCGATTCCCGCACGGAACAAATATTTGTATGACCTACAGATTTGTTCCGGCTCTGGGTGTTGTGTATGTGAGTTTATATGTTTGTAAACGCACCCACGATACAGGAAGAAATTCCTAGTTTGGGGCAACGTTTTAAAAAAAAAAAGAAAGAAAGAAAGAAAAGAAAGAATTCATTAGTGCCAGGTAACTAATTAATAACATGAGTTCTCAACTAACGTTAGAGCAATTTGATGGAGAGCGGGAACCTTCATCAGAAGACCTGAAATGGGTATCAGAAAATGGAATAGAAGAAGAAGAGGAAGGGTCAAAGGAAGCACTAAATTAAACCAGTAAATGATTTTTAAATATTATTGTGCTCTCATTTTGTTATGCCAGAGATGCCAGTTCATTAATAATAAAAATAAGAATATGCTAAATGTCTTATTAATAATTCTGGTTACATACAACTGGTTAAAACAAGGAAGGGAATGTAGTGTATGTAAATGTCAATAGATCGCGCTACAAGCCGATAACAGTATTGTAATGTTGTCTCGTACGCATACGTCGCTCGGTTATAAATACCGGTCCGAGTAGTGGGGCGATCAGTCGTTATCGGTCTGTTGGCCTGTGCGGTGGCGCGTTGGCGAGTCGACTATTAATATTGATAAATGTGCATATTTTACAATAAGCACAAGTTTAATTATTATTAAATACTTTTATAGCTGTCAAATCATACTTACTTAATAATTTTATTTTTCTTCAAACATTGTGCTTCTAGTACCTTATTTCAATTCTTGAACCATTTAATACAAAGACGTGAACAGCATTGCCTGTGCACACAATACTGTTTGATTATATATATATCGGAGGAAGGTATATGATTAATAATAAGGAACAAAAAAATATCGCTTGTAAACTTACTAATTCAGTTTTGTTTAATTGGCAACATTTAGTCTACGATTCAATCTCAGTTCGATTTTATTCGATTGACAACACTTTATTTTGCTTATGTCAAAATACTCGATTTGGATTGGATGTTAAAAGCTGTAAACTTTGCCGGAGGTGTTCTTAAACCAATGAAAGCGGGGTAGCCAATAATAATGATGACATCCGACAAACCTCGATGATTGAGATGATTTCCGACTCGTATCGATTTATCCACTCATCGGAAATCATCTACTTTCCGCACTTGTAGCATAATAGTACATTATGGTACAAGTGTGCAATGTTGGTGATTACCGCTGAGGCGCCATTGAGACCCGAGCCGTAGGTGAGGGTCTTAAGAGAGCCGAGGACGGTAATCATCAATACACACGTGTATCATACGACGTTTTTCAACACACTTGTGAAGAAAATAATACAAAAAAATCATTTTCAACAGTAAAAACGAGTTGTGAAAATTTTTCACAATGGCGGGCAATATTAATCAGTTCCTATGCGTGCGCATCACTGACTTATAAACCTATGGACTTGCCATACCTACGAAATTAGCGTGCATACCTACATAAATCGGGCAATTAAGATGGCTGCCCATTTGCCAATGAGGTAGGCCATTTGCAACTTGCTACTGTTTGACAGCACAACTATACGCATAACAAGCCGTATATATACGTTTATCTGTGTGATAAACGTATATATACGGCACACAACTACCAATTTTTTCGGCAATCAACATGGCGACCAGTCACGCATAGACATGATTTTGACGTCACTCAAAATTGTTACCAAGTTTAGTCCATGACAAACATTTAGATGTCTCTCTTTTCATATGCAGCTCTTACTTAGTTAAAAAGAGACAAAACGCTTTTTGACATGCATGTGTCGATATTATAGATATTTGTATAACTATTCTTCATATAGTAGAATATGCCGTCTCCATAGTTTTCCTACCTCATTGGCGCGCATTTAACAATGGCGATCGGCCATAGACCAAAAGAATGAGGTTTCTTTTTTTATGGCTTTTCGTGGATAGTGTTTTAGCCATGTACAAAATAGGGAATTTCAATTTTTCTTAATTACAGAGCAAATAAAATTTATATTTGAGTGAAAGTTTTATTTATTAAGCACGTACAAGTTGAAATTATATATTGAAAAACAAAGTTGCATGAAATGAGCAAGCAATAGGTATTACATTAATTTATTTGTACTATTAAGCACGATCTTTTTTGTATCGAAACTTTTTTAAGAACAAAGAAACTCAACCAATAAATTAAAAAAAAACTCTATAACTCACTTGTGAATAATAGCAATGAAAAAGTCACAGTTTGATAACAGGTATCATTATGTGCCTAATTGCGGTGAAATTAGAGCCACTTTATGAGCAAGTGTGTTGAAAAAAACTATTAAACCATTCCCCCTCTAAAAAGCTTGTTTTATTCACTGAAAACAGTGAATAAAATGCACTTTTACTCACTGTTTTGGTGTTTCAATTTAGAAGACAACAATATATATTCGACGTCCATCTCAATGCTATACAACCGCCTTGTGCATAAAATATTCGAAACAATCTCCTTGTGCAAAGAATATTCGACTTTCAAACTTCTTCATCGATTTAATTTTCAGTTTGTTAATATTTAGGATTTTCATGCTTTTGATTTTAGTCTGGGATGTTTAGTAAATAGTTATTTGGATTGTAATTCTAATATTAATTGCATCGGTGTTTAATTAATTACAATTATGTAACTAAACGGAGGTGGTCACTGGCCCCTGAAACACAGATGCTGTTACCTAGCTCAGCTTCAATTTATAAAAAATGTGAAATCCTGAGTTTTCACATTTTTTGTAAATTTTGAAGGTAATAAAACATTTATTTAGTATTTTTCCTTGTGATTTTCGCTTAAATCTTTCTTTTTCTCGTAGTCATGGTGTAAAATATAATATGCAACTCTTGAATAAAACGGATTTATATCGAGGGCCATGAATCACTCGTGTCGCTCAGGATTCTAACACTTGAATCACTCGCTATGCTCGTGAATCCTTCACTTGTTCGTGATTTATCTATGACCCTCGCTTTAAATCCGTCCTTTATTCACTAGTTGCATAATATACGAGTACTACTGAATTTTGAATGAATGCAGTATACTACAGTACACGGTCAATTATTGTGCATTTAGAGCTGCAAAGTCACTCTGACTTTCGACTCTCGCACGAGGTGAACGCGAGGCCGCGCGGGTAGGTGAGGGTGGGGTCGTTTGACACTTGATGTGCACAATTATTTTGAATGAATAGTAGGCATGTTTGACTCAAAGTATGAGTTTGTGTTCCACGATGCTAGTAATAGAGCATTTATTTAAGTGAATGACTCCATTAAATGTAAGGAAAATTGTAAAAATAAAATCCTCTTAGGTAGAATCAACTTTTACTACTTGTAAATTTTAATTCATATGTGTATGACGTTCAAAAGTTCCGCTTACTGGCCTAATTGAAATAAATATATTTGACTTTGACTATAAACTCAACCCCTTAACTCAACTTTACAAAAGGTTGGTGTTAGTTTGCAAAGAAAGAGCCTGATTTACAAAAATCTTTTGCCCTGTTTAGCAACTCTTAAGCAGCTTCTAAATTCGAATCTTTCAAATCTTAAAATATGATTAGCAAATTCTAAATTCGAATTTTGAATTTAGAAGCTGCTAAGATGTTTATAAATAAGGCCCGAAGTTGCTGACATTTACCAGCCAGTTAACAACATACTGCCAGCAATATCAATTGATAAATTATTTTAATTTACAGCCCAATATAAATTACGACGTCATTTAATCAATGAATTATCTTTATGAATATCGAAGTACCATTTATTAATAATTCATTTCATGGGATTACATACTGAATCTGGTAGAAAATTAATGACATTTTATATTGTTTATGAGACAGGGGCACCTGTTTTTGTTATTTATTTATTTAAAGGATTTATTTATCTTCTCATTTATCGAAGTTAATCTCGACATATAAAGGTTTTGTGTTATTTTATAACTATGTCTGTCAGCGACTTCGCCTGCGTTATATTCAGCAATCATACCAAAGTATTAAAAAGTATCCTATATCGTAATCTAGGACATGTTTAACCCGTAGCCAAGTTTGATTCAAATCCGGTCAACGGATAAGACGTGAAAAGGTAACAAACAGGCAGATATACTGACAGACATATAGAGTTATTTTCTCATTTAGTATGGACTGAAACGGTTGGTCTTTGATCTCATATCTTTAAAATAACGTACTATGTGGTCAAGGAAGGTCCATGCTAGCAGTGTTAGGATAATAGATTGATACCCATTTGCTCCTTAGCAAATGGGTACACTTGAGGTCTTCTAGACTTAAGTTTTAATTTATTTAGAGAATAACTTTTATAATCTTCTTCTTCATCTGCGTCGTTTGGTCTGTATTGAAAAGAATGGGTGCCAATGTAAATACGGGCACAAAAACAAAGACACACAGTCTTTGTATCAGGGATATCATCAAATAAATTTAACGTATTCAACAACGATAAAAATACCGTTACCGGTTACCGGTACCGTTTACCCTCATCACTTATTTTCATAACTGGGCAAATGTTGGTGTACCTCTGCCTTGACTTTCAGGAAATATGGGCGTGATGCTGTGTGTAAGGGCGGTTACGCACTACACGTATGTGTCCGTGATTTGAGTTCCGAGTTCAAAATGTTCTGAATTATGACAGATTATGACGGAAGAATTCGGATATAGTGCGTATGCTTCCCTACAAGAAGTACTAAGGCTTCTTCGGAATCGAAATTTTACGGACACAGATCGGATGTAGTGCGTAACCGCCTTATCACAACTCTTTGAGTAAATTACAAATCTGCCCTCAAAAGGCCGCAGTTGGAATTACTTTGTGTACAATCATTCAACTACCCACAGTAGAGAATTATCACTTCTTTGAAGTGATCTTTATGTTTTAAATGCTTTATTATGTTTACACTATTGTAATGTCTTATCCTACGCTTTAATTAGGCTTTGTTTTAAGTTAACTGCGTGACCTTGAGTAGGTAAACAGTACTGTTATGAATTGAAAGTCAGTGCTATGACTTTTGTGCTTTCAAATAATATTGTTTTAATAAACTAAAAATGTGTTCATAGCGTATATTGAAATCAGTGCAAAATGTTTGTAAAGGTAAGTCAGCCTAAGAAGTAGTTACGTTTAGGGTTTCAAATAGAACTTTCTATGTCTGTAATTTTATGTGAATAACTTATACTTAGACTAACATCGAAATTAATATTTAAACTGGTATGAGGTCTCAGACTAAACAATTGTCTCAGTATCAGGTATGTCATTGAAAGTTTTTCATCCCTAGATTATGGTGCATTCCATCTCGCAGATAGGCCACATCTCTCAGTATTTATTTCAGCATTTATTTCACGTCTATCAAAAAACATACATCGGCAGGGAATTTACAAAAAGTACTCCCAAAACAAGAGCACAATGAAAGTACTCCCAAAACGTATGACTAGGATATCCACCATGTACCAATGCCGCATCGCTGCGCCGGACGTACGTATATTTGTCATCCAACAACATAAAAACTAATTCCAATCATTGTATACCATTACAGAATTCGCTTTCGCAGCCACACGATACGACATATTTATTTCGTCATGTCACTCTTGACAAATGAGGCAGCCAACAATCTCGTGGACGGGTCACCTTTGTTAGAAGCAATTTCGTGTCATGATGATTTTTTTATTGCCCCGAGCAAGTTGCCCGATATACGTGTTAATTTTATGTAAGTGGTATTGTGTTTTGAAGTTGAAATTGCCTGTGAATAAATGATAAATTTTGAGCTGTTCTTAATTTGAATTATTATTACTGAATTGCTAAGGAAATTAACTCGTAAAGTGATTCATGCAATCGTTTTTTTTTTTATTCTGTCCATTTTTTTCACATTTACATTAGATGTTTGACGGACGTTTTTATTTATTTCGTTGATATAAAATCTGAAATATTAAACAAGGACTCTCAGCGATAGTGTAATATTAAAAAAGGCCAGCATGACATGCATTCGATTTAAGGAATTATTTTGTTATTTGTATTTTATGAAAATAAAACAAAGACGTCATCCCAAGCTATATTTACTCATTCAACACAATGGCAAAAAGCGCAAATAATTTCATTATTAAAATTCTCAGTAGCAGTGCCAGAAAAACAAAGTTTCTGGTAAAAACTTATATGAAAAGCGGCAAAATAAAGCTTCGCAATTATCAATTATTATTAAGCCCAGTATTTGGACTTTAGACATCGAAAATAATCTCAGAATCTGTAATAAATCATTTGGGACGTCGCTAACCTTGAAAAAGTTATAAAAACCTTGATTAATTAAGTGTAGGATATAATTAAGGCTGTACTTGAAAATAAATGAGCCCAGTTTGGTACTTAGAGGTTTAGATTATATTATTCTTACTATTTTAGTAAAGTGCTTAAAATAAGTAAGTACTATGAAAAAAGCCTGCTTACTTCAAGCTTCTTCTTCTTCTTTCGTGTGAGGTGTGGCCACTTCAAGCTTAAAACGTGGGAGTGAAGACATCAGAATATTGAATTTAATAAAATAATATGTAGTTTAGTAAGTAAATTATACCCAACATGGGTAAAGCATGGCTTAAGTGTTTGCGGATATGTCCGCTGGGCTTGAGCCACTCAGGACAGCACTACATTAGGTTCTACTTCAGGGAGCGCAAGGAGAGGCGGACCCCGAGATCAGCAGCGGCTCTGAAATGGTGGACCTCCACGTGGAGCTAATGCTCATCCGCCAGGACCTGGCCTCCTTGAGCCAACGCTGACTGGACTGTCCTTTGGGCGATGCGTCTACCGACGACATAATTGGTGCGGTGCGCGAGGCTACTCTTTTCACTCCTTCTCTCCCTCCGATCTAACATGCTAGAAATACACCAGGTCTTGCAGACGTGTGCAGAAATGCACGAAGCTGTAGTGGAGGTGCAGAATGGCCTGCTGGGGCTCCGGGATAACTTGCCCTCAAGGGAATCCACGGAACTGCTGGGCTCTAAGGTCGAGGAACTGGGCAGGAATGTCAGGAGCCTCCAGGACACCACTATTGAGACTGCTGCACCAATTAGGACGTCGGTTGAGCACGTTCGTTCGGCTTACTGTATTATATATATAATAACATAGAGGGTCTTCATCCGATGCAGATAACGCCCCGTTATCGGCATCGGATGAAGAGCCCCGCTTACACGTGTTGTGTACACTGAACACCGTGGGCCGCTAAATAAATAATAATAATAATACGCAGAGGCCTTTAACACAACCCGCAGTCATAGCCTCGTAGTCGAGTCAGTACATCCCTGCCACACCAGTGACGACGTTATAAAAACTGTTAAGTCTAAAGTCAACGTCGTTGCTCTTGGGGTTGGGGTCAGCAGTATACGGAGGCTGCGCAACCAAAGAGTGTCGTTTGACTGCGTCTTGGAGTGGGACAGGGCGGTCCTCGGGGACGCGATAAAGGGAGCAACTCAAGGGTTTGCTATCATCACCCCACCACCGAAAAACCTTTTGATTCGCCTAGTGGGAGTCGTAAGTGACCTCGACAACGCCGCTGTCAAAAAGGCACTAATCAGGCAAAACTCCAAGGTATTTGAGGGTCTGTATCCAGACTGTTTGTGGGTCAGAGCTATACGGCGTACCAACTATAGATCTTCGGCCACCACCAACATAGTCCTGGAGGTTGAAGTGGGCCTGGCAGCGACTAAATGAGCAGCGAATAAAGCTAGAATACCAGGTGGTGCTGGCTTCGGACCACTGCCCCGTAGTCCAGTGCTATAATTGTCTGGGCCTTGGACATATGACATGGGACTGCCAGTCAACCCCGAAGTGTGGGTATTGCGCCGAGAAACACGAAACCTGGAAATGCAACAATCGCTCCCGGTTCCCCCTGTGTATCAACTACTCCATGAACAAAAGAGCAGGTGGTTCCGGTCATGCAGCCTACTCTAGAATTTGCACAGAGTGAGACCGAATATCTAGGGCCGCCGTAAGTTATTGCTGAGGGCACTCCGATGGAAATCAAGTTTGCGCAGGACAACCTTGGTTGCGGCCTCACTGCTACTGCCGCACGGACATTTTACTCGTCCAAGAACCCTACGTGGGCACTACGGACATCTTGTCTGCGCGCTTCACGCAGTCATCCAGGACCCTCGCGGAACCAGGGATTCGCCCGTGAAATCGGCAATTGTCGTTATCAATCCCAATATTGGCATTATAAATAACCAAACGCTTTCTTGCCGAAACAACTGCTCGGTGGTCCTGCTTAACGGATATCTAAGAATAGGCCTTATCTGCCTTATCTGTATACCTCGAGGGTGATAGAGAAATTGACGCTTACCTCACTATCCTACAGGAAATAATCAGCAACATCGGTACTCAAAACATCATTCTCGCGGCCGAAGTAAACCTCGCGAGCCCCTGGTGGGGTTGCGATGCGGAGGATGTTCGAGGCAAATCTGTGATGGATCTGCTAGTTAAACATAACTTGAATATCCTGAACATGGGTGCGTCGCCAACCATTTATACTCTTAGAGGTGGAAATCTGTACTCCAGCATCGTGGATCGTACTCGAGTATCGGACTGGATGGTCGACACTGAGACAGCCGTTCTCACGGACCATCGGGCTATCCCACGGAGCACGAAACCAGTGGAGAGAGCATCGGCACGTTTTTGTTCTAAACCAAAGTCACCAAATAACGGCGGGGGCAGAGGTAAGCTTCCTCCGCTGTGATTGGGTGACAGATTGACAACCAAATGACAGCTGATTCTTTAGGGATTCCAAACAAGTAATTAAAAAAATATCGATGTCGATAGTTGTTTAACTTATTAATAGTGTAAAGATTTCTTTAGGATACAGAGATTACGGGTTCGATTTTGAAATAAAACAGGTGTTTATTAAATTAAAGGCATACTTAAAAAAGAATTATGAATTTACTGGTTTTTAAAATGGATTAGCTTTGAATATGTTTTTCTAATGTAATCTTTTGGACTTGTATTATTTTTCGTAATAAATGTCAGTCGAGTATCAATATATTTTTTTGCTACATATGAAGCTAAGTCAATTAAGTGATTAGTAGACTCTACATCAAATTGGTGAAAGTTTATATCCGGAAATAAATCGTATCCCACAAATGATTTAAGAACAACCATTGTAAAGTAATCGGAATTGTATTTCGATGTAAAAGTTTTTCCGCCGCATACTGCCAAGGCTCTTTTGATGTAAATTTTGATCTTCGGTGTTTTTTGAATCATCTGGAAGTGTCTGTTAAAATAAATATTCAAACAAAAAGTGAATGACCAGCCCATGTGAAAATAATACACTATCTATAAAAATACCTACCAAAACAGGTAAATATAGAGTAGGCACTGATGACCTATATAATCGGCGTCTATTATTTTTTAAACTTTCAAAGCAATCCGGCGTGAAATGTCTAGAACACACGACACTAAACTTTGTTGGAAAAAAATTGTCTCTATGTGTAGCTTTGATCCAAATTTCTTTCTTTTCGATGTCATCGTTGGGAAATCTGAAAATTCCAAGAGTTTCAAGTTAATTCTCAAATCTCTTTAAAACATGCGAATCATGTTTTAAAGAGATTTAATATTATTTATTAAAGAAATTTACAAATAGCCAACATTAATATTGATACAAATAACAAAGCTTATTGCGTATTGTCTGTTATTCTCGTCTGTCGTTTTTTGCTGCACCAGCAATGTAATCGTATTTTTTATGGATTTACACTGGTAATCACAACAAACAAAAGAATGAATTTCTTAGGATCTTCGGTACGTATAATAACCAGTACCCGGGCGACCGAGCTCTGCTCGGGTGAAAATAGAGAAAACTGAGTTTTCTAAAAAATAAACCTAGCTAGATCGTATTATCGCCCCCAAAACCCACTGCCTACTAAATTTCATGAAAATCGTTGGAGCTGTTTCCGAGATTCAGATTATATATATACTAGCTGACCCGACAATCTTTGTTTTGTCATAAAAACACCAAATACCTTACCTACCCTACTTACCCTACCCTATTGTGAATCTAAACCATCTGGGGCGCCACCCAAACGCATACAAAAAATTTCATTCAAATCGTTCCAGTCGTTTAGGAGGAGTGCAGTGACATAACACGTACAGTAGAATTATATATATAAAGATATATATATATACATGAATTGCTCGATTAAAGGTTAGATTTATGATATGGTGAATACGGGCATGACAATAAAAAAGAAAGAACGTACACAGCTGCAGTTCTTATTAATTTCGGCAACAAAGTATTGTGTTATGCTTAATAATAAACAATGCATTCTGAGTATTTTTTTCGCTCGACGAGCTTTTTCCGTCTAGGAGCCTAACATATCGATATAATCGATATGTTAGGTCGTGATGCTGCGATGCAGCACTATCGAGAAAAAAAGAGACAACGACTAACGCGCGAATCAGTGTACCAGAAAGAGACAGCAGCGGAACCGTCCAGAAATAAAAATATTTGATTTTACTTAATGAAATTGATTAAATGGAGTAGAAAAACACTTACCTGTGAAATGTTATCCCATCTTTTGTGTAACTTGAAGTATTAGAACACTTTCCACACCATTTAATTGCACAACTAGGCATTACTTTTCAGTTTATTTGTTTTAAAGACGGAAGCGCGTGACGTTCGTACGTCCTACCTACGAATGTTGCGACTGACTAAAATTTCGCCGCATATGATTGATACTGCATACGCTTGGCGCCCGCGGTAATCCCGGCACGCTCTCTCCACTGGTTTCGTGCTCCGTGGGCTATCCGCTTCGTAATTTCGGTGGGCATTCGGGACGCGCTCTATGACACCGTACAGTTCATCCGACCTGGAGTTTGTGGGAAAAAAATTGTGGTTGTGGTGTTGCTGGACATTTAGGGCGCGTTTACAAATGCTTGGTGGCCAGCAATTCTGCAGCAGCTGAACGATAAAGGTCTGACAAACTCAAAGACTGCTACATAGTTACCTTTCAGACAGGAGCGTTATCTTGGAATACCTAGGTAACACAATTACCAGGCCCACGGCGAAGGCTTGCATCCAGGAATCAATCTGCGGTCCCATATTTTGCAACGTTCAATTGGACAACCTAATAGTGGAGGCAGGCAAGTTGAAAGCATAAAATGTTCAGGCATACGCGGATGATATAGAGATCTTGGCACAGGCTTATACGGTGATTAAGCTCGAAGCTATGGTCAACGAGGCTCTTGCGGTTGTCGCGGATTGGGGTAAAAGGCACAAGATGAAGTTTGCCTCTCACAAGACCCAGGCAATAGTCTGTACATAAAAGGTGAAGAACCACGAGCCAAACTTCTACCTCTCCGGTGCCCCGATACAACTCTCCAACCATCTCAAGCTGCTTGGCCTGACTCTGGATGCTGGCTTGAGTTTCCTACCGCACCTTTCTTTTTTTTGTTTTTTTTTGGTGGGAAATCATCCAATGACTTCTCACGCTCTGGGTGAAGCGGGAGGCCGTGTCAGACTTTTACTGACTAAAACCCACCCGTATTCCTTCAGTTGCTTGTACCGGGGAGAGGAGGTTACCAAAAAGACGCCGAACATTACACAACATGTTCTTAGCTATGTTTAATGAAAATCGGAATAGCCGTTCAAAATAAATGCGCATTTTATTCTTTGAATCGGGGGTTTTTCGCAAGATATCTATATATCGATATTTAAAGATGTATTTGCTTGGAGATGTTGAATACTTGTTTCGAATCCGATCATAATGTACAGAAATTACAGTGCCCTTCTGCTATTCTTTATATGTATAAAACTAAATAGGTACAGCATAAAACTGATAAATATTTTATAAACTGGAGTATTTTTCCGCGCAGTGGACCTATCAAGGATTCCGGATTAAAAATTATAATGCCATGTTAAACGACGTCACAGACGATACTGTAGAAGTTTGTCAGCAGTACTTCAACTTAGTTGAAATAATGTAAATGACAGATAAGATAGAAGTTGAGTGATTTTGTGCTTTTAGTTTTAATTATTTATTTGATACTACTACATGTAGCCCAAAAGCTAAAAATTAATGACAAACTTATACTTATGTTAGTAGCACAATTATAACAGATACAAAAGAAAATAAATAAAGTATACATTATTATACGATACATATCAATTTCTATTTATTTTTCACTGGCAGATAACTGACGTCATAAGGAGCAACTTGGGCTACTTTTATTTTAGAAAAATAATTAGGGTTCCGTGAAAAATACTTTTTATTTGTTTTTATTAGCTTGACCACAGATAATATAATACTAGCATACAGATGTCTCATCCTATACAAAGAAACCGTGCCGACGTAACTAGCGTTTTTCGTCTGATTATACTGATTATTTTTTGTTAATCGATCGCGTTCGGTTCCGTTCCACAGATACAGATGATGATCTATCTATCGTGGCGATGAAAACCAGCAGAAAAACAAGACGCTTCCAACGACACCTCAATTGTCAAATCTTGATAAGTAGTTTTTTTTCACACATACCGGTCAATAATCGGGTAAAAAGTAAGGGTTACCTTACTCTGAAGCCTCAAAACAATAGTTAAATAAAACAAATTTAATTTAAAAACAAAAACCCGACTGCTAAAAATGGATTAACTGAAAATAGTCATAATTTATAACATACATAATTTATAGAAAACAAGTATTAGATATAATTTATACATAATATATTCAATTTTAAGAAGTCGCTTATTTTTAATAATATTTTTTTTTATTTCAGACTTTTTAGATTTAGTATTGAACAAATTCTCCATATAAGTTAATTGGTAAAAGATTATTTATTTTGCTGTCAAAGTTATGCTTATCTTGAATTTTTACCAAACTAGTAACATAAAAGTGTTACAATACATATATGTGGGCTTATTTTCTTTAAATTTAAAAAAAATCAAGTTAACCGTGAAACGAAACATTTAAATTCAATAGTAGAATGGAACGTAAGATGGATGAATGAGAGGTGGGAGTGTGAGAGAGGGAGAAAAGGAATGGATGGCGGACGATTGAAAATCTAACGACGACGTTGAAAAAAAAATGATTAAGTGTTTAACGAGCCAAAACAAACGAAGATAACCAGAAAAGTGTTTCTCTCATCAAGCCCATCTCCTACAATTGGGGGCTCGTCCGGGATTGACTGGAAACACTTGGCTGCAGCGGATCGCCGGCGTGTGCCACGCGATACGTGGTATGCAAAAGAAGAAAGACAAACGAGGAAATAGCTGGGTAATAAGCGGCGAGGTGGCTGCTACTATACACCACAAACGAAGATCTCCACAAGAAGATGCCTGTGGATAAGGAAATAAGGGGTGTCGATAACGGAATACCTACCGGCATCGGTACTGGCGGCGGGGGCGTCGGCCATGATGTCGCTGGATGCTACCTACGGCATAGTTAAGTTCAGTGGCGAGGACAAAACCTGATCTTCGTCAAAATGGGCTGCCGACATCGACAATAATCTTATTCTTATTTTTATTTATCTTATTTTAAAATAAACGTTGCCCCACACTAGGAATTTCTCCTGTATCGTGGGTGCGTTTACAAACATATAATTTCACATACACAAACACCCAGAGCCGGAACAACTATTTGTAGATCATACAAATATTTGTTCCGTGCGGGAATTGAACCCACGACACGCAGCCCAGCAGTCAATCGCTCAACCACTGCGGCAACCGTGCGCCCGAAATAAATAATGCTGAGATATTTGGGTGGACCGCCCAGCAGAAGCTTATTATCGCTCGACGATCGCTCGTGGGTACTGCGGAATTGTGGCTTAAATCCGAAAAGACGTATAAGACATACGATGAGTTAAAGACGGCGGTTCCAGAAGAATTTCCAGACGCACTAAATTCTAAAGAAATGCATGAATTCATGGCAAGCCGCAAGAAACGAAAAGACGAAACTGTGTATCAGTACATGCTTATTATGAAGGAGTTGGAAAAAAGGGCAAAATTGCCCGATTACATCGCTATACAAAACATCGTAGACGGCTTATCTGATTACGAAAGTAATAAGGCGATATTATACGGAATCACATCGTACAGCGTGCTGAAAGAACAATTCTCAATATACAATACAATGAAATCAAAGATGAAAAGAAGCAACGAAAGCAAAAATAGTGCGGCCAGTGCGAGTAAACAAGGCGGTGACAGTAAGCAGAAAACATCAGGCGAAAAGCGGTCATCAGCATCCGGTCGTGTGTGTTTTAAGTGTGGTGAAAAGGATCATCTGGCCAGTCAGTGTCCGAATGGTGTGAAATGTTTTCGGTGCAATAAGTTCGGTCCCCTAAGCAAAGATTGCAGCGGCCATGTTGTTCCTAGTGATGCATCAAAATCAAACACAAAGAAAGCAAGCGGAACTGGAAATTCGATGTGAGTGACCGATAATGTTGGTGGTAGTGACAACACCGAACGATTTAACGAGTTGAATGACGACGGACCGAATGGATCGACCAGAGACACTTGTGATGTTGGTACTACTGTAGACAGTGGTCAAAGAAGCCGTAGCTGTCAAAATCAGTTTGACGTTTTGAACGTAAACAAGAAAATGAACAGGTCTGTGAAAAGTGTTAAAATGTGCGGTATTACGGTTGATACGTTAATAGATACGGGCTGTGACTATAATTTAATAACGTCCGAATTATTTTTCGGGTTAAGTGACGTCGCATACGTCAAAGATAAAGTTATACTAACAGGATTAGGATCGGCGAAGGTGTGTACTCTGGGTAAGTTCAAAACATTATTAGAAGTTGACAATAAAAGTTTTGAAACCTGTTTTTATGTTGTTCCATCTGGTGTCATTTCCTATCAGGTCATATTAAGTCAATCTTTCTTAGTAAATGCTAACTATATTAGGGGCATAACCTTCACTAAATCTTTTCTTAATGATGTGGTATAACTTAAATCTTTGATGTGTCGGTATATCTTTGAAATTTTGTTGCTATAAGAAGTATGTACTTATCTAACTTGGAGTCACTGTAAAAATTAAGAGCTAAGAATTTAAGATGTGTATGACTTATCAGTTACTTATAAGTAAGTAAACATGATAATAATATTCCCATAATGAGATGTAAGACATTGTGTTGTTGCATAACAAAGTGTATTTCTTTTCCTTTAATTTAAATAATTAAAGTGCATGTTGTTAAAATTAAATTAATAAATAGTAGATTATTGCATCGAGCACAAAGTGATTTATCATTGCACCGAGTGCCTGATTTAGAGCCCGAGCGTTAGCGAGGGCTCTAATCTAACAGGCACGAGGGCAATATAAATTACTTAAGGCGAGGTGCATAATCTGCTTTTCTTTCAACTATTACCTATAGGAATAGTAGATAAAAGAAACTCGTATCAAACAGTTAAAACAGAAGTTTAATTATTGAAATTAAAAGTTATACTTGAGCAATTATTAAACGTAAGGTTAAGCTTTGTTGGGCAAATTTATAATTGTTTGTTTAACTTGGGACTGAATAATATTATCAGTTGAGTTAGATGGGCCTGGCCGATTTGTTACAATGAAGTCGTTATCACGGGAAGTAGATGGGCGCGGCCACGGGTGCGGCGATGTCGAAAATCACTTTTTTAACTTTCTTTCATTTTTAAATCAGAGTTAGCAGCAATCATTTTTTAAATTTGGAACAAGTAGGATAGAAACGAATATTACGTACGTAAAAAAAAAGTATTGATATCGGCTGGCTGAATAGAGCTAATCCATTGAGATTGGCGCCTTTTGGTGCGATTAAAAAAAAAACTGTGCAATAATGAAATTTCATACATTTTTATTGCTCTAGAGCAATAAAGACTCGCTTTGTACTGAGTTTTTAGTGTAATTGTGATGAAATTAAAACATAGTTGGAAGAAAAGATTTGTAAGTTGTGCTGTATAAGTAATTAAATTTAAGTTCAAGTTAAAGATGGTGAAGTATGTAAGGTGGTAAGGATGACAGAAGATAGGAATTAGTTAAGTAAAATTCATTATTAAATTTTTGAGAAGTAAGTTTATTTTGTTTCTTTCACAAACAAGTTGTATTATTGTTACCAAGTTCCACATAAAAATATGATGAAAAAAAAAAAGACTTGGTATCTAAACAGTTGCTGTATAAGAGAGTTCTCAGAAGTAAATACAAAATTTTAACCATAGTATTGTAACCATTGTAAGTAGTTTAGTTTAATATAGTATAAGTCTGAGGTCAGACTATAAGTCAGAATGGCCGAACTGTGGGCTTATTTTCTTTTCAATTAAAACAATTAAAGTTAACCGTGAAACGAAACTTTTAAATTCAATAGTAGAATGGAACGTAAGATGGATGACAATAGCTCAAAGGCTAAGGCGTCCACACACAAATATTGAATACAATACAAATATTGAATTCAGTTGTATAAATTTAGTTGAACAGAACTAGTTTGTACCTAATGTACCAAAAGACCAAGTAGCATGGGTTGTTCTTAGTATGGTATCTATACGCATTCACCACAATATAAGAAATTCGGCATTTAGGCGCATACGACCGCTTCCGAAGACAACCTGCCGCGTGAAGGTTTGCTTCGGTCTAGATGGCATACCTATGACCAAAATGTGACGTACAATACGTGCGGTCTACCCTGTTTTCAACCCCCGACGGAAAAAGAGGGGTGTTATAAGTTTGAAGTGTGTACCTGTGTTTTTGTGTATCTATGTATATGCGTATTTGTTTATCTGTCAGTGGCATCATAGCTCCTAAACGGATGAAGCGATTTTGATTTTGTTTTGATTTCTTTGAAAGGTTACTTCATCGAGAGTGTTCTAGTTATGTTTGATCAAACTCGTTTCAGCCGTTCTCAAGTTATGGGCGTTTTACTGGTCGGGATGTTTTCGCAATATATCGTGTCATAATTACGTGATCAATAGATTGTCGATAGAAGTGTGTCTACTTCTAAATAAATTATGTAGTATGAAATAAAAATGTGGGAGGATATTTAGGTTTTACTTGTATTTAACTATGTCAATGACTTGTGAGACCTACTAGATTGTTAGAACCTAACCAAAGCTTTAAAATAAAAACTCAAGTTTAAAAAATAATAATTTATAATACGTAGGTACAGTTTTTCTACATCTCCAACGCATCTCTAAAATGACAACTCTCTCTAATTCAAATTTCAACTTAAAATGTTCTTATATCGATAACATTCCCAAAGGGCCTTCGTTATGATAAGTAGGTACGTAATAATGCCATAAGATATAATGGTGTGAGAGGTCTCAGAAGGCCATTATAATTTAAAATTCATTATATATCAATTACACGGCGAACGTCTGCAGTCGTGATCATTACTGCTAGGGATGTGACGATTTGTATTGTTTTTAGTCGATAGAGAACCAACGGATACAAAGTAAGCTTAATAAGTTACATGAGAAGTAAGTATCTCCAAAAGAATATGATTGTAGGTAGATACAACAATACTTATATAAAGTCACGCACCTTTTTTCCATGGGGTTAGACAATGAGAAACAACAGAACACCAGCTGTTACGATTATTTATTGTCAGTGTATATATTATATATTGTCGTGATTTTTCAGTCACGCACACGCTGTCATACACAAACGCCGGTTGTGTTGTGAGTGACTCTTTCTTAACAGAAAAATGTTTATGAACTGTATTAACCTAAGGTAAGGTTGGGTTAAAACGGGCTCGTATCCGCAACTCCACGGCCAAGCGCGTATTTGATATATCATGAAATATAGCTCGACTTCACTATGCGAACCGCTTCGCATGCATCAATAAACGAAAAGCATTTTAAAAACTTATCTACCCTGCTATCTTTGTTAGCACAGAAGACCGAGTGAGCCGTACTGAACATACAGACGCATGAATTTAATATTCAGCGCTAGAAAGACGCAAAAATAAGCTTGCCATTTTTGTATCTCTCTCCCGTTAAACCTGCCAAATCGATTTTCTCGAGCGGGAATGGAATTCCCGGTGTGGCACATCACTAATTATCATTATCTCGCTCCAGCAGATTTTAATGAACCCTCGTTCTCGTACAGAAAATGCAACGCATTATGAAACCCGCCGTCTAGAATCATATGAAATGCTGCGAAAAAATATAAACCATTTTAAAATGGAATGCCATTTATTTGCGGTAAAAAAAATAATAACGAAAATAGTTTGTATGGTGGATTTTAAAGCGGTAATTTATTGGTAATAGACCGTTTTACCAGATATACGGATACTAATAATTTTAATTAAGATCATCATTTAAAACACAGAAAATACAATTTTAGGAACCATTTAATTGGGTGACACAATGGGTGGCCTTATTGCTGCCTAGTTTGGGAATCAGAGTTCCAAGATTCTTTATTGCGGGCGGAGCCGTGGGCGGCAGCTAGTCACACATTCATTTATTATTATTTTACACAAAAAAGTATTGTATTCATAACAAAGCCGATAAACGTAAGGCATTGTTATGAATAAAATAAATTATAAATAGCTAAAAGCGATATTCAAATAAAATCTTTGAATGAAATTAACAGGGAAAGGCATAGATAAACTAGATTAAAGAGTTTTTTGCGTTTTCCACATTTTCTCAAAAATGGTATGTAATGTTGTCATAACATCTCTAAAAAGTATCCAGAAAGTGAACTCTACCGGAGACTTATTCACAACTGTCCAGTAAGAAGCGAGATTTTAAATTTGGAATCTCCAACTGACCAGTAAGTAAGTATGTAATTTACTTACTGGACAGTAGTAGGGATTGGTCCGATATATCAAAAGGTAACTTATATCGGATATGTGTTAGATATCATATCATATCGATATCTATATCAAAATAACCGATATTACAAAAACTGTATCTAATGAAAACCTTATTAGCGTGCGAGAACAAATAAGTCAAAACTTAAAACCGTAACAATGCGAAAACGTACGAACTACGAACAAAACGCAAACTTCACAAACGATAGGAACCATATGCGCTACCTCTCTTTCTAAGTATTATTTCGCGTTCCTTGTTAGTTTGTTCATCTAAATAACATTTTAACTTATACAAACTGTACTAAATGATATTGATATCTGAAAACCATTTTCGATATCAAAATGAAAACTGTATATCGGTTACATATCCGTTTGTGCAAAAAATCTCTAGAAAGTAGGTCATCCTCTTTAGATCTGCTTAGAAAAAAAAAAAAAGTACCAGCCAAACACAGATTAGGGTTTAGCCATTATAACATGGTTATAGGAGGGAGGTTCCAAATATATATCTATCTCTCTTTTTGTACATTTTAGTATGACATTTTATGAGATAGATATATTTTTGAGTCCGTTAATCAAGATGTACAACAAACAAATACAAATGCCCCCGGTAAATCGAACACAATATCTATCAGTAATTGCCCTAATATGAATGTAACCTTCAATATTAATTAAACGAATTTGTTGTTAAAGTTTCTTTAATTTTTGAGAAAAGCATTATACAAGCCTCAACCAGTAAAAAGCCATCCTGGCCTCGTATATAACCGGACCTCACCTGCGGTTCGGTCCGGTAAACTCATACTTGGCCAGGAAGAGTTACTGGATACTGCAGTAATATACTATTACACTTTGGCAAAATACGGCATCTCTTGTCTATCATCGAAAATTCGCCTAAAGAATTCGACACCCAATTTCGGCATTATACTGTGACAGTTCTCACCTAATACGTACATAAAAAAAGCAATAGTTCACCCCATTTTCAAACTAGATGCACCGATCAATCGGATCAAACTCACATCACGTTTTTAGGGTGACGCTCAATTCCAGCGGATTTGGTTTTCTTTTCTCAGCTCAGTTTAAGGCATTTTTTGTTCGTTCCTCGTTTGAAATGGAAGGAGTTACAATATTATGAATTTCTTTTGCGTTATGTCAATATTATGTTATAGAGATGTTATCCTCGCAATCGGTAAGGATTTAAGTTGAAAAAAGTCGTGGGCGGTTGTGGTTATATTATTTAGGTAGGACTCTGGTATCTACCTGAAATCTACCTAAGATTTCAGGTAGATACCAGAGTAACCCAGGAATAAAAGACATTTGCTGCGAAAAAAATCCTAGCTAAGTACTTTCACCGGCTTAATAGTCATTATGGAAGTAGTAATGTTGCCAAAAAGTCCATAAAAGTCACAGACAAAATATGGGGTGTCAAATGGCCCAAAAATCAGTTTGTCGCTTAATTCTCGTAAAGTTTTTATTTTACTGCAATTAGTACTAGCGCAAGTTTATTCCTTGTTCAGTTGTGCACAAAAAAGTCCATCTTAAGATTCACTTATGTTCATTAGTTTTCGATTGAGCCAATTTTTTTTTTTATTTCTTTTTTTTTTGGCTTGCAGATTTAGAGTTCGTGAGTGAGTTTGTGTGTCTAGGTCCCACGATCCATCAGCAATCAGGGCGGCTGAGATAGAGAAATTCGTTATAGATAAGATAGGAACATCTTAGAGTTGTTAACACCAAGAAGATACTCGCTAGACTACTGATATTCTTGATTTTTCTCTACGGTTCCGAATCTTGGCCAATGCACTCGGTGGATCGAAGAATGAGGCTTTTGAGATGTGGTGCTGGAGAAGAATGTTGCGCATACCATGGGCAGCAAAACGCACAAAAATGTCCATCCTCGACAAGTTGAACATCAAAACTAGTCTCCACGATCTGTTACCAAAGAGTCTTAAATTACTTAGGTCACATCGCTCGGAGTCAGCCGGATAACCTGGAGAAACTAGTTGTTGTGGGAAAAGTGGATGGGAAAAGGCCACGCGGACGCACACCCACTCGATGGTCAGACCAGATCAAGGCGATTACGGGGCTCATGGTGACCAATGCTCTGAGAAGAGCCGTGAAGGCTCGTCAAAGATTTAACAAGTTGGTCACGACCTTCAGTAATGAATACGAAGGAGTGCGTATGGTAATTTAGGCTAGTTAAATTATATTATTATGTTCAAGAGAGCCGTTTAACATTCAAAATGACGTTTTCTGATATGTTAGAATATGAGAATCAACCAGGCAGCTAACCACAATTTCTCTTCTTTATATGCGTAGATCAGTAATTATTGTAAAATCTTTATCAACGTTTGTCAATATGTGTCTTCTTAAATTCTGCACAGATATATGGGAGCGGGATACGAGCATAGGGGATAACGTGGAGTGAAGTGAAGCTCAAGATCGTTCGCGATGGCGGCTTTGATCTGTGGAGGACCTCTGCCCCATCTTTGGTATATAGGATATTAAGTCAAGTTAGTCATTATATTTACACAAGATAATGCAAAGATATTATTATTACACCAGATGCGTGCGTGCATAACAGTTGTAAAAACTATCTCCTCATTATTTCACTAAGCGCTGTTTCTAATTATAGAGGTTCAATTCTTCATCATCATATCAGCCGAAAGACGTCCACTGTTGGACATAGGCCTCTCCCAAGCGTCACCACATTGACCGGTCTCGTGCGTCCCGCAACCAGCGGATCCCCGCTACCTTCACCAGGTCATCGATCCACCTGGTGGTGGGAGGTTCAATAAAAATTCCCAAATAGGACAGTTTCAAGTTTAATTATGTTGTTTGAACACAGGAGGTAACATTTCAGTGTAAGACAAGTGCGCCCCAAATCATAAGGGACCTAATACTCTCACCCGTAAACAGGTTTTGTCTCGAAATAATCCTTATCCCTAACTTTTCGGATACACCTTTTAGTGGGTGTCACGGTGATGTCGTGTGTCTGATTAGATTACACATGCTAGCTACCGAGTTTGGCAAAGTTGATAAATTTAAACTTATAAATAGACTAGGATAGAAACGAGCTTCTGCTCAAGGGTAATAATGTCCTTTCCATTTATTTATTTTTCTTTCCATCGGTTATATAGACCCGAACTTTTTGTACCAACAAAAATGACTCAAACCAGAATCACCACCCTGACCTAGTCTCATGTTATTTGGAAACGGCGCTACATGTTTTATTCTTCCATTCCATTCTGAAAATTCACGTTTTTTAACAAAAGAAACACGTTTTAGGGACAAGTTCGAGATTAATAACTCTTTTACTACCAATAAAGAATATAAACTATCAAAAAACTTAAACGCAATATACCTAGTTATCAAAGAAAATAAAACGTACATAATTTTTTTTTTTTTTTTTTTTTTTTTTTTATCTTATATAGGCTCGCGCTTGACCACCATCTCACCTGATGGTAAGCGATGATGTGGCCGATGATGGAGCACGCTTGCCTAGAAGTAACCTATTCACTCTTGACTTAAAGACCCCTAGGTTGTAGCTATCGGGAAACACAGACTCCGGCAGGGAATTCCACTCCTTAGCTGTACGCATAATAAAAGTATTTTCAAAACGTTTAGTGCGTATGGGTGGGATGTCCACCATGTACCGATGGCGCATCGCCGTACGTCTGGTAGTCCGATGATGAAACGGGCTGGGCGGAATTAGATTATGCAATTCCATCGCACATTTCCCGAAATGTAATCGATAAAAAACCGACAAGCCGGCAACTCGGCGACGATGTTCAAGGCTCTGGAGCTTTGACTTAACCAATGCCTCATCGCCGATGAGCCTCTTGGCCCGCTTTTCGATCGACTCTAGTGCATCAAGTTGGTATTTGGCAGAGCCGTCCCAGAGATGAGAACAGTACTCCATGCATGATCGAACTTGCGCTTGATACAAGCTGAGCAGCTGTTCTGGCGTGAAGTACCTTCTCACCTTTGCAAGGATCCCCAGCTTCTTGGCAGCCAGCTGAGCCTTTGCCTCAATGAATGGGCCAAAATTGAGAGTCGATGTCAACGTAACGCCAAGCAGCTCAAGATGGTCAGTTATTGGCACGGTCACACCTCGGAAAGTTGGAGCCGGGTGAAATTGACTCTTTTTTGCGGGAAAAAGACACGCCTGGGTTTTAGCAGCATTAAACCTGACCAGATTGGCATCGCCCCATTCGGAGACTGCCTGCAAGGACAGGTTTAAGCGCTCCACCATGGCCTCCCGGAGAGACTGGACCTGAGGCCCGGTAGTACGAGCGTTGGACAAGTATCTCTCAGCAACAGTGCTGTCGTCTGCATACCCAAAGGTACCGGGTTTTAGCAGATCGTTAATGTGCAGCAAGAATAAAGTTGCTGAGAGTACTGACCCCTGAGGGACACCGGCATTAATATCCAAGTGGTCCGACGAGCAGCCATCGATAACCACTCGAATGGACCGATCTCTCAGGAAGTCTGCAATCCAATCACACAGACCACCGGGCAAACCGAATGAAGGAAGCTTACCAATAAGGCTTTCGTGCCAGACCCTATCAAAAGCCTTCGAGATGTCGAGGGAGACGGCAAGCGCTTCCCCATGCCTCTCGATGGCCTCACTCTAGATGTGAATGGCATACGCTAGAAGATCCCCAGTAGACCGATTTCGGCGGAAGCCGTATTGGCGGTCACTCAAGATATCGTTAGTTTCTAGGTATGCCAGGAGCTTAATATTGAGTACGCGTTCCATACTCTTACAGAGTATGGAGGTTACAGATATGAAAAAAAATGTTAATAATAAAAAGAAGAAAGAATTCTACAAACGTTTTGTTTGTATTGTGTGTGTAAAATGAAGATCAAAATATTACGCATTGCTCAAAGTGCTATATTATTTGCTGTGGTATAAGAAATTGTACTTATTTATTAGACCTAGAATATAACTATTTATTTTGGTTTCGCCATCGTTAAAATAATATTACTTGCTAGGTTACATCGATTCTATTCCTGTGGCGTATTCCACAACGCCTGTATTTTTGCCGGGTTACAAAAAATAGCTTATGACTTACTTTTTTAGTGAAATACTAAAAACAAGACGAGAGTGGCGATTTCCTATAAGCAAGCAATACTATTTACTGCTTTATAATATCAATAAAACAAAGAAAGGCTTCAACTTTGGTTCTCACAGCACAGGTAAACAAAACACTTGCCTTACTTACAGCACAGGATGTTAAATGAATAGCCACCATATTATTTCGACAATTTCTTTAAAATACTAGCTAAAACAATCTACACAAACGATAGCTTATCTTATCTTATCTTATGGAGGGGCCGAGAAATACCTCGGACACTTCGACCCATTGGGATCTTTTGTGGTCCCCTAGATAACTTACTCCTCCTCCTTCTCGTTGAAAACTGTTTTCATGAGTTTTACAACGAGACTAGGAGATATGAGCCTATAATCTTCTGGTTTTGGGTATCCAACCCCTAGGAGACTCATTCGCTTACCAGCCAGTGCACAATAGGTGCATCGCATGTGCACAATAGGTGCTCCATGCGTTCCGTATGTTCCCCACACAACCTGCACATGGGTGTCGCGGTTAGACCCATCTTCATGAGCATGTCGTTGGTTCCAAAGTGCCCAGTATAGGCCCCAAGCAGGTAGCGGATTTGCCCCCTGCTCATGTTCCAAATGCAATCCCGGGCTTTGAAAGTGGAGCCCAGGAATCTCTTGGAGTGTTGTAGACCGGTAGTAGACAGCCAACAAGTTCGTTGTCTGTGATCTGCAAACTCCCTAAATGCGGCTTTTACGAGACACGTCGAGATGCCTACACATGGTTCTGGACCCACAAAATCATTCGCTGAGCCCTCCCTTGCCAGTTCATCAGCCACTTCGTTACCATGGAATCCTTTGTGCCCAGGGACCCACATCAGTCTTACCCTGTTGTGCTTCCCAAGCCTGTTTAGGGTTTGGATAGCATCCAGAATAAGTCCGAAGTCCACTTTGTAGGATGCCATGGCTTTGATTGCAGCCTGACTGTCACTAAGAATATATATGGATTTACCTTTGGTCCCTCTATCTATATTCTCTTGAGCACAGGTTATAATGGCATATGTTTCCGCTTGGAATACAGTTGCCATCTTCCCTAAGCTTTTGCTACATTTGTAGCCTTTTGCGTATATTCCCGCTCCTGTACCTGATTCCATTTTGGATCCATCAGTGTACCACACCAGACTATCTTGTTCTGGTGGATCAAGTCCCTTCGTCCAGTCCTCTATTGTAGGGATTTGGACCTTGAAAGACCTCTCAAACACAAACATAGTTTGCATTTTATTGGATAACATGCTTGTTACCCGATCTAGGTCTTCATTCTCATCGAACTTTGTATGGTTAGTCTTTGGCTTAGAGGCATCCCATAGTCCAGCGACAGCGAGACGATGTAATGTCTTCCTTGCCTCGAATTCAACCATCATATGCAGAGGAGGGATATTGAGGTATCTCTCAATCGCTGCCGTAGGTGTTGTCCTCAAAGCACCCGTGATGCCGAGACACACTGTTCTTTGTAACCTGGTGAGTGGCGCTTTGCACGAGGCAAGCTTTGTTCTTGGCCACCACACTATGCTGCCGTATGTGATAATAGGTATTGTCATTGTCCGGTACAGCCATCGTATCACTTTGGCCTTTAGCCCCCAAGTTTTACCGTAGGTAGAACGACACATGCCGAACACTCGTAAGGCCTTTGTCGTAATATTTTCCACATGAGTTTTCCACCTGAGTTCTTTATCAAGCGTTACACCCAGATATTTAACTTCGGTGGACCAGTGCAGTTTTATTCCATTGAGGGAGAGCTCTCCTAGGTTTCCTAGTTGTCTCTTCCTCGTGAAGGGAATAATGACTGCTTTGCTTGGGTTGATAGAGAGGTGGTTCACTGTACACCATTCCTCTGTCATCCTCAATGCCTGTTGTAATAATCCAGACACTATGTTCGGGAATTTACCATTGACCATTATAGCTATGTCATCCGCATAGCCTACTGTGTAGAATGGTCCGGTATTAAGTTTGGTTAGTAGCGAGTCTACTACCAAGCACCACAATAATGGTGACAGCACTCCGCCTTGCGGACAACCTCTTGTTGTTTTTGCACTAAGTCTGTCTCCCATTAGTTCCGATCTGACTGTTCTGCTTCTCAGCATATAGTCAATCCAGTTGCACGTGGTATCATTGATGCCATGTTCCTTTGCAGCAGTGCGTATGGACTCAAATGTTACAACGATAGCTTGCTCTTATAAGGCAAGATTGTGCCATTTTCGACAAAGTTTCCCAAGGAGCTGCCTATAATACTGATTGCATTAAATATGTAAACTCCTAAACGGGTTTTTCCTTCATACTGTGTTTTTATGCGATATCACGAAACTCGCCGTATACGTAGGTAACTTCGTACTTTCCTAGCACCATATAATTATCCTAGCCGGCTCATAAAGAGTGAAAGTGATGCCGTAGAATCTTCATACTGAGATTTTTTTAAACTAGGGTGAACTAGTAAAAATCGTCAAATTGTTGTGATATTTCAGTTCTGCTCAACCCTCACACAAATTCGGACATAAATGCGTCTCCTAAAAATTGACAAAATACAAGCTATGATTAACCAGAGGGTCTAGACTCTAGACCCTCTGGTTAATCATAGCTTATAAAACGACAATGTCTAGACTCTAGACAGTATCATTTTATAAGCGATGGCGCTGGCCGAAATAGCAAAATGTAAGGGTACGTTCAGACAGTACATCCGTTTTTCCAGGATCGTTTTTAACGGATCCGTCGCTACTGGCGGTAATGTTCACACCGCATTTTCAGTACCGTTTTAATTGATCCTTCGCGACTGGGGGTAGCTCACACCATATTTAATCAGCGTATCACCAACTTTCAAACAAAACGGATCAGTATTTTAATACTGTTGTGTACTCGCTCATACAACTACCTACGCTGTTGCCGAAAAAAACATATACGATAAAGCGGGCTTGTAAAATGAACTGCTGTATATTTTGTCGGATCGATATATTTTACTGGATCTGGAATATTGTCATGTGTGTAAACTCGGCCATACAACTTCATACGTCAGCGGCGAATAAAAACGTATACGATAAAGCGGAACTGTAAAACTGTGTGAACGAGCACTTAGGGATTGATCACCTGATACAGTCAAAGTCAACATTATTAATTTCAATTAGGTTTAAGCGGCATTTTTAAACGTCAACAATTAAAATTTACAAGTAATAATATTTGATTCTACCGTCCATTCGGAAAAGTAGCTTGTTATGGAGAAAAACGGACAAGAAACTCCACACAACAACGATCTGCCCTGTGATGGAACAGGACCAGCATGTTTCCATTGATATTTCGATAGCGTTCATGACATTTCGATCTGCCCTACGATGGAACAGGACCAGCAAGTTTCCATTGATATTTCGATAGCGTTCATGCATTTCGATAGCGTATGACAATCTAATTATTCTTGACATTTTCCCAATTAATATCTCGTCGCTTTTGTTGATAGGATGACACCTGTCTAGAACCGCAGTTTCTTTGCCACAATCTAAAAAATTGTGTAATTTCTACTCAAAAACTATCCTTTAACTACTAAGCGCTACTTGTGTCGATACTATAATTGCGTCATCCCATCTTTCTAGCTCGATTTGCTGTACTGGTGGTGCCACTGCGGCTGCAGAGAACCTCAAGCTGCGGGAATATAATAACCTCATTGGTAGTTAAATTTTCGAGCCGTTTGGGTTTGAAACTCTAGAGTTTCGGTACGGACCTAGGTCCGTGGAGTCAAAGTGCTCACGTTTCGTTAAACACGTTCGCCGCTAAGGACTCGTCTCGTGCGAGACGCTATTGCTTTTAAATTGTTTCAGTAATTACAGCCGCGTTCGATTTTCGCTGAGAGCAGTTGTGTTGCATGCGATCGCGCGCGTACCACAGTGTAAAGTGCTTACGAATCAAAACAACGCCGTCAAGTCGGCTGCATCGTAATGACCTAGTTATTGCGTAATGCTGACGGCTGACGGCAAATAATATTGTTAAGGCCAAGTTAATACCGGCTTAAATCTAACAATGGAATCGAAAATGGATACACTGGGTAATACCAGAGTGGACCTAAAAACAGAGACGGAACATCTGTTGTATAAGTTCTATTGTGAAGAAAAGAATGAGCGCCTAAAGCTCCAAAAGAACCTTAATGACTTGAAAAGTCAAATAGAAAACCTCCAGCAACAGCTAAAACTTCAAGCGGAAAACGCATCCAAATCAGCAACAGCTGCCACCGAGATCTCATCAGCGCCTGTTGAATATGCAACGGACGAGGAAGAACTCGCTCGAGAAACAGGGTGGATACGGCAAAAGAGCAGGAAGAAAAGAAAATTGAACACCTCTCCTGCCCAACTCACTCAAAATGAACACGGAAGAGACGTGAATAGAGGTAATGAAAAGGTCACCAAAATTCCTCTGCCACCACCCATGGTTGTAGATGGTATTCAGAATTACCAAAAATTCTTTGACTTTCTTTGTGAGAGTCAATCAGCTGACGCGTTCAGCATCAAAATGATGAATGGAGATACCGTGAAAGTAAATGCCAAAAACGAAGAGTCGTATAGAGCAATTTCAAAAGCCCTTTCAGACAACAATTGCCTTTGGCACTCCTATGAAAACAAGCAAGAAAGGCCAATAAGAGTTATGGCAAAAAAATTGCATTTCACATGTATCCCGGAAAGAGTAGTCGAAGACTTGCGCAGCAAAGGCTTCAAGATTCTAGAAGCAGTCAACAAATTGAGTTGGAAAACTAAAGAGCCACTCAATATGTTTATGCTGACATTCTCAAATGATGAGGAAACCAACAAAATATTCAACATAAAACATATTTTGGGATGTAACGTGGAGATACAACCTTTAAAATCCACAAAACTGGTACCTCAATGCAAAAGGTGTCAGGCATACGGCCATACGCAAAAGTACTGCTCCAAAGAACCGAGGTGTGTAAAATGCACAGGTAAACATCTCACCAAGGATTGCAGAAAATCAAAAGAAGAGAAGCCAAAATGCGTCCACTGCGGAGCCCCACATCCGGCTAACTACAGGGGATGTATTGTAGCCAAAGAAATACAGCAGCTAAGATTGAAAAAGTCGAAAGGAAGTAATGTGAATGCTCAACAAAGTGCACCTGTCGGAAGAGGTGAAGACCCTGGCAAGTCCAAACCAAGTCAAAGCACGATGCAAACTACAAGTAAAAATATTTCATACGCTCAAGTAACTACACGAGGCATAGTGAAAGCACCTTTGGCTGATATGAACAGCAACAAAAAGTTGGATGAAATCTTAAAGTTAATGTCATCATTCGACGATAGATTAAAACAAATTGAAAATAGCAACATAACTGCTACTTCTAAAACAAGAAATGGATAATACACTCAAACTTATGGCGTGGAACTCAAATGGATTACAAAAACACCAGAATGAGTTGCAAGTTTTATTAGAAATGGAAAAAATTGATGTTTGCCTTGTATCAGAAACGCACTTCACAAGGCAATGCCATATTAAATTCAAAGGATACAAAGTATACCATGCACTACACCCAGACAATACTGCAAGAGGCGGAAGTGCCGTTATTGTCAAAGATAATTTGCGACACTACGAAGTGTTTAAATACGAAGAAAAAGATATTCAAGCAGTGGCAATTTGTCTACAAACCAAAAAATACCCCTTAACAGTGAGTGCCATCTACTGTCCACCACGATACATGATTAAAAAAGATCACTATATGTGTTTCCTAGCCCGCCTTGGTAATAGATTTATCTTAGGAGGTGACTTCAATGCTAAAAATACGTATTGGGGTTCCAGATTAACAACTACGAAAGGCAAAGAACTACTGAGTGCCATAAAAGAGCTAAAATGTGACGTTTTGTCTACTGGAAAGCCCACTTATTGGCCAACAGATCCAAATAAAATTCCAGATTTAATTGATTTTTTCATAACCAAGGATCTACCAACTAGTTATATCAAAACGGAACAAAGCTATGACTTAAACTCAGATCACTCAGCAATTTATTTAGAAATTAGCGAGAGTTGTTTATATAAAGAAAATAGTCCCACTCTAGTTAGTAAATTTACGGATTGGGAGAGCTTTAAAGACAGATTGAATGATCAAATAGATCTTAAAGTTCCTTTAAAAACCCCTGAACATTTAAACTTCGAAATTGAAAAGTTTATTATGCTCATCCAACAAACAGCGTGGGAAAATACACCCGACTTTAACAAAAGAACGAAGGGAAACATATACCCTCACAGAATCAAGCAGGTAATCATGGAAAAAAGAAGGCAGAGAAAAATGTGGCATCAAACTAGGTGTCCTGATGACAAACAAAAGCTAAACAGACTTACAAAAAAAGTAAGAAGATTAATCCAGGACTACAAAGACGACTCAACCAAAACCTACCTTCAGAAACTAAGTAACGACCAAGGGACAAACTACTCCCTTTGGAAGGCTACTAAAAATCTAAAGAGGCCGATAGCTCAAATCCCTCCCATCAGGTGTGAAAACGGGCAATGGGCACGTACTAATGAGCAAAAAGCTATGAGGTTTGCAGATCATCTAGAAAACATCTTTCAACCAAATGAGGGGGAAACCATTGAAGACCACACTCTGGTTAATATAGTGATGCCAGATCATGTTGATGCCATAAAACTAGTAACACCGAGAGAAGTTGCGCGAGAAATAAAGCAGAAGATTAACCCAAGGAAATCACCAGGTTACGATCTAATAACAGGAGAAATCCTTCATAATCTACCAAGAAAGGGTCTGGTTAAGTTAACAACCCTTATTAATGCCGCACTGAGGCTTAAATTTGTACCAGACTTATGGAAAGTTGCTGAAGTAATAATGATAGCAAAGCCTGGGAAACCGGCTCACGAAACAACATCATACAGACCCATTTCCCTGCTACCAATAATGTCAAAGCTGTTTGAAAAGCTGCTACTCAAACGCCTTAAACCAATCATAGATAACAGGAACATTATACCTGAGCACCAGTTTGGTTTTCGAGAAAAACACTCAACGATCGATCAAGTGCACAGAATTACAAACGTAATAGAAAACGCATTGGAAAACAAGAAAGTCTGTTCTACTGTTTTTCTAGACGTAGCCCAAGCATTTGACAAAGTTTGGCATGAAGGTCTCATTCATAAACTGAAGAGCTTGCTACCGAAACCGTTTGCAGACATATTAGAATCATATATTTTAAACAGAGTCTTTAGAATAAGACAAGAAGATACCTACTCAGAACTTAAACCAATAAAAGCTGGCGTACCGCAAGGAAGTGTGTTAGGTCCGGTCCTGTACCTACTATACACTTGTGATATTCCTGATCCTGAAAACAATACCATTGGGACCTTTGCTGATGATACAGCCATAATGGCTGTTGGAAACAGCCACGAAGAAGCAGTAGAAAAGGTTCAAATGGCTGTTAATCAAGTTTATGACTGGACCAAAAAATGGAGGATTAAATTAAATGAATCCAAATCCATACATATAGACTTTACCAACAAAAAGCAACAGTATTTTCCAGTTTATATTAATAACAACCAAATCCCTTATGAGAATACAGCCAAGTATCTCGGTATGACTCTTGATGCAAAGCTACGCTGGAAAGCTCACGTTAAGAAGAAAAAAGATGAACTCGACCTACGATTCAAAAGAATGTATTGGCTGCTTGGAAGAAACTCCGTGCTGTCCGTGCCGAACAAACTATTATTATACAGACAAGTCCTGATGCCAGTTTGGACTTATGGTATTCAGCTGTGGGGCTGCACCAAACAGACAAATGCATTAATCATCCAACGATTCCAGAACAAAGTACTGCGGGAAATTGTTAATGCACCCTGGTACGTAAGAAATGATGACCTCCATCGGGACCTAAACGTTGAGTGCATCGATAAAGTAATCCAAAAATCTGCAGAAGCTCATGACAAGAGACTTCATCAGCATGTGAACGTCGAGGCGATCCAGCTACTCGACCACACGGACATAGTGAGAAGACTAAAAAGAACAAAACCGTTCGAGTTAGTGTTTAGTGCTAGTGTTAGTGAATAGTGTAATGTAGCACAAGTGTTACCAAATAAACACAACAAAAAGTGTATTCGCCTTAATAGAGACAATAAGAAAAGTGCCAATGGACACATTCTTAGTACGTAAAGACAATTTTATAGTTTAAGTTAAAATAAAATTACTTATTAGTCTATATAAGGCTAGATTGTAATAAGATTAGGGTCCATCATTTCGATGAACACTAAGATAAGGCATAAAAAAAAAAAAAAAAAAAAAGTAATTACAGCAGCGAACGTGATAAAGATCTTTCCAAACGCCTGGATGATCTGGCTGGCTTTTACTTTGTCATACAACGTGGCAATACTGCCAGTCTTTTTGGCACAAAATACCAGTGGACAACGATGTGGAGGAGTTTTTCAAAGCTATATTTTAGATTAGTTTTTTTTAAGGCTTAGTTAGTTGTTTTTGATTTATGTTTATTTGTATTTTTTTTTTTTTTATCTTATATAGGCTCGCGCTTGACCACCACCTCACCTGATGGTAAGCGATGATGTGGTCGATGATGGAGCACGCTTGCCTAGAAGTAACCTATTCACTCTTGACTTAAAGACCCCTAGGTTGTAGCTATCGGGAAACACAGACTCCGGCAGGGAATTCCACTCCTTAGCTGTACGCATAATAAAAGTATTTTCAAAACGTTTAGTGCGTATGGGTGGGATGTCCACCATGTACCGATGGCGCATCGCCGTACGTCTGGTAGTCCGATGATGAAATGGGCTGGGCGGAATGAGATTATGTAGGTTTTTATAGTATTTTATGAACTGAATATATTTTTATCTAGGTTAATATTTATTTAGTTATATATCGGCCCATAATCTGGATTCAAAATTTTCGACACAAAGGTTTACCTCTTCAAGAGGTATATCTCATCTGGTCGAATCGAAATTAGGGGAAGGTGACATTAGCGGAGCAGCCAGGATTCTTTTTAGTAGTGATGTGGTGGCACCGTGTTCTCCAGATACTCTTGCAGCTCTGGAGAGTAAACATCCTGCCCCAGTGGATGGTCTTTCTTTTCTCGACCCCCCCGATCCTGATATTAATACCCTCACCATTACAGGTCGAGAGGTGATCAGGGCCGTGTGTTCCTTCCGGAGTGGCTCTGCTGGCGGCCTCGACGGCCTGAGTCCTCAGCACTTAAAGGACCTTATGTGTTCAGCCGCTGGGGAAGCTGGTGAGTTACTCTTGAAGGAGCTTACGGCTCTGATGAACCTTATGCTCGCCGGTAAGGTTAACGAGACCGTCATCGACGTCTTGTACGGGGCTAATTTATGTGCCCTGCGCAGGAGGGATGGCGGGATTCGTCCTATTGCCGTAGGAACTACTTATCGGCGTATGGCAGCCAAGATTTGCTGTAAATTTTATGGTGAGGTAGTTTCGGAAAAATTTCAGCCCCTGCAGCTGGGTTACGGCTCCAAAGGGGGCTGTGAGGCTGCCGTACATGCATTATCGACCTACCTAAATTCTGGTAAAGGAGAGGTCATCCTGAAGGTTGATATTAAAAATGCATTTAATTCTGTTAATAGTGACACCTTGCTGGCAGAAACTAAAAAAGAAATACCAAAAAAAATTAGTTTTCTCAGGCAATGTTATAGGCATCCATCTAAATTACTTTATTAGGACAACCTTTTGGAATCTGCTGTTGGCTGTCAACAAGGTAACCCTCTCGGGCCAGTGATCTTCAGTCTGGCTATTTACCCAATTATTCGACAACTAAATTCAAAATTTAACGTTTGGTATCTCGACGATGGAACCCTAGGAGGCAATGTAGACACAGTTTTAGATGACCTGCAATTTTTAAAAAACGAACTACATTCTATAGGACTGGATCTAAATTATGCCAAATGTGAGTTATTTTTATCAGAGAGTACCGACAGAGAAGTGACATTTGCTAAATTCAATAAAATAGCCCCCGAAATCAAAATTATTGAAAAAAGTTCTCTTCGTCTCCTTGGGTCCCCTCGATGATTCCTTGCCCGATTTTATTGAGGAAAAAATACAAAATTTCAACATCATTTCGGAAAGATTGTTCCAAATTAATATGCATTCGGCTATCACCATAATTCGATTTTGCTGTTTTGGCCCCAAATTAACATATTTCCTGCGTGCTTCCCATCTATGGAAGCACCCTTCTCTTTTAGAAAAAATGGACCAAATTATCCGTCATACATTAACTTCAATTTTAAATGTGGCTATGGACGACCGAGCTTGGGCTCAAGCTACTCTTCCCATCCGTATGGGAGGCCTCGGCGTCCGCAAAATTTGTAGTATTAGTTTACCGGCATTTATATCCTCGGTCCACGGTACTGAGAAATTAATCAGGAATATCCTAGCACCCATACTGATTACTTTTGATGTGCCGTGCTTCACCGAAGCTATTGATGCTTGGAGACTCGCTTGCCCGAATTGTAATCCCCCCGACTTCCCATCATCCCAGAGACGGTGGGATGAGCCGCTCTGCAGAGCAGTTCAGGGGCACCAAATTGCTACTTCTGCCACACCTGCCGAGCGCGCTCGCCTGCTGGCTGTGGGTGAGTGGTAGTCGGGCCTCTGGCTTCACGCACTACCGTCGTCGAACATAGGCACCTTGTTTGACGACACTACTTTTCGCCTCGCTGCTTCCCTACGTCTTGGCGCTCCTTGTTGTACTCCTCATCATTGCCACTGTGGCGAAGTTGTCAACAGCTTCGGTCACCACGGTCTTTCATGCAGCCGAAGTGCGGGTCGCATAGCTCGGCACGGAAACTTTAACGACATCATCCGACGTGCTCTCGTCAACGTCGGCGTTCCAGCCGTATTAGAACCACATGGCCTGGCACGCGACGATGGCAAAAGACCTGACGGGTTGTCTTTGTTTCCAAGGAAAGATGGGTAGGCCTTTAGTGTGGGACGCTACTTGTGTCGATACTCTTGCGCCATCTCATCTTCCTAGCTCGTCGAGCTGTGCTGGCGCTGCCGCTGCGGCTGCAGAGAACCTCAAGCGGCGGAAATATAATAATCTCATCAGTAGTTATATTTTCGAGCCGTTTGGGGTTGAAACTTTTGGTCCGTGGGGTCCGAGTGCTCACGCTTTGTTTAAAGCTAGTTGACACTTCGCGAGACCCAAGGGCTGGCTTTTACCTTGGCCAGAGATTAAGCATTGCCATACAACGTGGCAATGCTGCCAGTCTTTTGGGTAAATTACCAGTGGACAACGATGTGGAGGAGTTTTTGACGCCATATTTTAGTTAAGTATATTTTTAGGTTTAGGTAGTGAGTAGTTTTTGGTTTAAATGTATGTATTTGTAGTATTAGTTAATTAAGTATTTTATACACGGTATATTGTCAAATAATTAAATAAAAAACTTAGTTATATAAGTACATATATTTAACTTCAAAAACTTACTTAAAACAATGTTTGCTTTCAGATTGGTATGCAGACTTCTTACGTGGCAGCAACAAACGATACAAACAAGTTTTTTAACGAAATGGATACCGTTATGATAAGGTAAACTTTTACTAACTTAAATACAAAAGATAAAATACCGGAGTATAAATATTAACAAGTTAGCAAGGTGTGCAGCGAGCAATCTTAAGGCCCTTACTCCACTTAAGTGCCGTAAAACGGTTAATTTCTAAAGCATACTCCTTAGTAACGACTAGGTTAAAAGGTTCGAAAAAATATTTATTTTTGTTTCATGAACATTATTTGTGAAACATGGCTTTTTCGTATGACTGCTTTTGCTTTAAAAATATCATAATGGTTTTGCAAAGGGTTCAGTTCGACCATATTGGACGGATAAGGACCAAACTTGCTTCTTACCCAGCATGTAGTAAACCGTTTTGGTCCCTGGCTAAGTCAGTCGACTTGAACTTCTGCCGTTCGTCACTACCATCACTGCTGAAACCCGACGAGTCGCTGGCGCACTCCGCTTAGGAGAAGGCAAATTTATTTGCCCCTCTTTATGTGGAATCTTTACGTCTGACTGAATCCTGGTGACGCGCAGCCCCCTCTTTCTCTTGATGGATGCGAGACGCGTAGGTCAGACATTCACATCCATCTAAAGGTCGTCCGTAGGGTGCAGCGCAATCTCGACGTGAACAAGGCTAGCGGTCCTGATGGAATACCAGCAATAGTTCCAGCAATAGTGGAACTGTGTGGCTGAACTGTCTTCGATCTTGACACGCCTATTTCGCCATTCGTATGAGACTGGAAAAGTGCCGAATGCTTGAAAGCAAAGCAACGTACAGCCCGTGCCCATGAATGGCAGTCGAGCTAACCCGGCCAACTACAGACCCATTTCAGTAATACCCATTACAGTCTATACTCTGTAAGAGTATAGCGCGTCCAAGCAGAAACATATGCTATAGTAACCTGTGCTCAAGAGAATATAGATAGAGTAACCAGAGGTACAGAGAGCAGTGGTGGCCCAGTGGTATTAGCCGCGACTTACAAGTTGTAGGTTGTGGGTTCGAGCCCAGGCAGGCGCTTTACTTTGTGTAAATTATTTCATCACCACTGCTCTCAAAACGGTGAAGGAAAACATCGTGAGAAAACCGGCATGTCCTAGAACCAAAAATTCGAAGACATGTGACATCCACCAACCCGCACTGGGCCCACGTGGTGGATTACGGCCCATTCCCTCTCACAGTGAGGAGGCCTGTGTCCCAGCAGTGGGAACATTAATAGGCTGATGATGTGATGTGATGTGAACCAGAGGTAAATCCATATATATTCTTAGTGACAGTCAGGCTGCAATCAAAGCCATGGCATCCTACAAAGTGGACTCCGGCCTTATTCTGGATGCTATCCAAACCCTAAACAGGCTTGGGAAGCACAACAGGGTAAGACTATATGGGTCCCTGGACACAAAGGATTCCATGGTAACGAAGTGGCTGATGAACTGGCAAGAGAGGGCTCAGCAAATGACTTTGTGGGTCCAGAACCATGTGTAGGCATCTCGACGTGTTTCATAAAAGCCGCATTTAAGGAGTTTGCAGACCACAGACAACAAACTTGTTGGCTGTCTCATACCGGTCTACAACACTCCAAGAAAATCCTAGGCTCTACGTTCACAGCCCGGGAATGTATTTGGAATTTGAGCAGGCGGCATATCCGCTATCTGCTTGGGGCCTTTACTGGGCACTTTGGAACCAACGATATGCTCATGATGATGGGTCTAACCGCGACACCAATGTGCAGGTTGTGTGGGGAACATACGGAACGCATGGAGCACCTTCTGAGCACATGCGAAGCACTGACTGGTAAGCGAATGAGTCTCCTAGGGGTTGGATATCCAAAACCAGAATGACTATAGGCTCGTATCTCCTAATCTCGTTGTAAAACTCATGAAAACAGTTTTCAACGAGATTGAGGAGGAGTAAGTCAATAGATCCCAATGGGTCGAAGTGTCCGAGTTATTTCTCGGCCCCTCCATAAGATAAGATAAGATAAGATTGAGCGTGTACTTAACATGAGGCTCCTGGCATACCTAGAAACTAACGATATCCTTAGTGAACGCCAATACGGCTTCCGAGTGAGGCGATCGAGAGGCACAAGAAAGTGCATGCCCAGTGCCTCGACACCTCGAAGGTTTTCCGGGCTATAGGGTCTGGCAAGCAAGCCTTATTGGTAAGCTTTCTTCATTCGGTCTGCCCATTGGTGTGTGTGATTCGATTGCTAACTTCCTGAGAGCTCGGTCCATTCGCGTGGTTATCGATAGCTGCTCGTCGGACCGATTGGATAATTATGCCAAGGTCTCTCAAGAGTCAGTACTCTTACCAACATTATTCTTGCTGCACATTAACGATCTGCTACATCGATCGTCCGAGTCGAGCTGACAAGCTTTGGGTATGCAGACGACAGCACTGATGCTGAGAGATACTTGTCCAACGCACGGGCTACTGGTCCGCAGATCCGGTCTCTCCGTGAGGCCATGGTAGAGCGTTTGAACCTAACCTTGCAGGCTGTCGCCGAATGGGATCATACCAATCTGGTCAGGTTGAATACTGATTTCTTACAAGACCGACGTATCCAAATACATTGTAATAATTATTAACTGATAGAAGTGGAGTTTCTTGCACGATCTTCTCCATAGAGACCTACGCTTGCGAATGTGCAACTAGCGTGATAGTTTGCTTGAAAATTCAAAAGTTCCTACGTACCTTTAAATAGTTTATAAATGATCTGAGTTTAAGTTTACTATAATAGATAACTACCATACTGAAGTATAACTGACGTCAAACGGTGAGTTTTGGTTTGTTTGCTGGCAGTTAATTACATGAACACGGGACAGAGCATGTCACTGTAGGATTAAATATGCATTATTTCCCCACAATATACATGAACGTTACGGGAACGTTTGTGTTTTAAGTGCCAAGTGTTTAACTAAGCGCGCGCAGGGTTGGAAATTAAAACTTTTAAAAATTTGTTTTTTTTTAACGTTGTCCCCCATAGCAAACTACCGGCTAACTTTTAATTTAATCCGGCTGAATTTGACATATTTTTTTATAAAAATATGTCACGTATGTAAATGGACCCACAGTAATTTATTTCACAACAATTTATTATCTACTGGCTGGGTTCGCACGGTTGGCTCAGTGGCTGACCGATTGACTGCTGCGTTGCGTGTTGCGTGTTCAACCGATCGAATCCCGCACGGAACAAATATTTGTATGATCTAATATATACCTAGTTGTTCTGGGTGTGGTTGTTGGTGTATGAAAGTTTAATTGTTTTCCAACTTACGAAATACGAGTATATCCTAGATGGAGCAAGGTTTTAAAAACACTCCTTTCGGTTGTGATGGAAACTTTGATTTAATGAATTACGCATTTAGAATGCAGGTCTGTACAATTTTTTTTTCAGTTTTTGCCAAAGTCAAAATTGCGTCATTCTTTTTCAAAGAATCAAATTGCCTACACATAACTCACTGTTTAATACAGTTCAAATTCTCCAATTTGGTCGCATAGAAAAAGGAAAATCAAGTTAATTCGCCAAGTAAATGCGGAATCAAGCCAAATGTTCCATGTCATTCATGATTTCGTTATTCCCAAAGGAATCCGTAGAATCCCTGATTTATTCGTACCCCGTATCTTATGCATTTCGTTTTATATTTTAAAGACATGAATGATTGGTTTAGGTACCTTAATTAATGAGATCCTAAGCTTATTAAAGGTAATTACGATTAGGATTTCGTCAAAGGTAGCTATGAACGTTGCACACTATTGAAAAAGGCTCTGAGTGTGCATGATATAAGAAAATTATTGATATCTTTTGACGCAAGGAAGTTATGAAAAAGGAAAAGTGGAAGCATCCTCATTTTTCCTCATAAATAACATCATGTTGGTCATTAATATTTTATTTATTTATTCGTTTATCCTCGCACTGGAACGCCTTGCAACAATTACACTAATGTAGCACAAACTTGTAATAAATTAACTAATAGTCCAGGTTTTCCCTATATTGTCCCACCGCTTAGACAGAGCATCTCTCAGCCAGTTATCAAGGCGCGAGTAAAGACAAAATATATTATTTTTTTTTGGTATTTTTTATTCATTATTTTTGATTCTCTTCAAAGTTAGAGTGAACAGGCTACTTCTGGGTAAGCTCACTCCATCGTAGACTCTGTCTCTGTCACCTATGACCTAGACTAGAGTCAAGAGCAAACCCATTACAAATAAAAAAAAATAAAAAAAAAAAAGATTGGATATTTTTAGTGGTTTTTATGTTTTCTCTATTTAATTATTATTTTTATTGTATGTTTTTTGTTTGAATTTTCGACTATTTTTATTGGAGTGTTTAATTATTATTTTTATTGGAATGTTTCATTATTTTTTATTGTTTTTATTATTTGTGATTGTATTTTTTTTAATTAAATGTAATTTTATCATGAAAAGTTACTGTATAGTTATTATGAGTAGGTATAATCTGATATTTGGGGTAGGTAAGGTGTTTATTTATTCCACCAGCATAGTTGCCATGCTTTACACTGCTCAGCATATGCTGAGCCCACTCCTTTTGCCATACTGAAATAATATTGTGCCTCAGAGCTAATTTTGGTTTGTTCATGTTCTGTTACAGTTGGCAATTAATTATTTCTTTCTTATACTTCCTTCCTTACGAGTGATGTCCAAGATAAAATTAAAAACTACATATGAATTGAAAAAAAAAAACATTTGTTTTGCCCGGATTTGAATGACCTTATGCACGAGAGGCAAGGATTTATGGTGGGTCCACACTACATAGACTTTCATCAAACTCTATAGACTTTTGTCAGTGCAATACAGCAGTACAGATAAATGTCGGTGTATCAGAAAGGAAATCTGTGTAGTGTTCACCCACCATTAGCCACCGGCAAACATTGTCTGTGCCTTGTAAAGTAATCGGTGCAGGTACCATTCAAACCTAATATACGATTTTTCTTCTACACTTAATCTGACCATGGCAGTGATTTGTACCACACATAACCTTTCACGGCATTGTCAGTGATAGCGCGTAGGTCACTTTGACTGCACGTTTTAGAAAATTGAGAACTCTGCTAGTAAGACGTAATGCTACATTGTCTGATACAATTAACGTTTTTATTCTTTTACAGTTCCAGAACAGCTAATCTGGTGAGCCTCCTGGAATCTTTCGTGTTTCGGATGGGGAAAGGCGATAGACCAGTCAGAAGATACTTCGACTCCTACTCTTCACCCTTCTATGGATCCGAGAAGATAGCATTCAATGCGAAACCAGTTTCGAGGAGGCAACTTTCCTTTTAGTTTTATTTGCATTATATACGCAAATGCTATTTTGTTTCTTTTAATCTTCAACATAAATGTACACCTAAGAACGTATACAAAACTCGACAATATTTAGCAATTGATTAAAAGATTCTTAATTTAATTTTGTATAGAAAATATGAATTACGCATGATTTGCTAAATGAAGGTGCTCTTCTTTTCTAAACGAAAATCGTTGATAGTCCTGACCCGATAGCGTAAATTCTTAATGTAAAAAAAAGTTTCTTCTAGACAAGCGTGCTTCACCGTCGATCGCATCATCGCTTACCATCAGGGGAGATAGTGGTCAAACGCGAGCCTATCATAAAATACATAAAATAAAAAAGGCACATTATTATTAACACTGACTGTTGCTATACCACAGCTATTGAACCCGGAAAAAACCGTTTCTTTGTTTAAGCCACAAGTGTGAAATTGCAGGAAAAATCTTCTGAATGAAAAATATATAAGAAATGTCTTGAAAGAAAGAAAGAAAAATATTTATTTGTGACCCGCCCAAAAGACACTAGACAAACAAAACAATAATAAAAAATAAAAATAAATCTCCCCGTGCGAGACCAAAGAGGCTCCTATCCCAGCGTGTGCAACGATATAATAAGAAAATAACGCTGCACTGATATCTGATAGAGCCCACTGTCTTGGACGAATTACCTACTGAACAAGTAGGTATTTTAACTATTTACTGACGTTTAGCTATTAAGGCCCGTATGCTCAGACTCGAGTCAAACTCAAAATTGGCCACACCTTGGTAGGTGTGGCCAATTAAGTGTCTCGAGAGTTGTGATTGGTTGGTAGTGGATTGGTATCCACTAACAACCAATCACAACTCTCGAGTTTGGCATTACGATTCTTCAGCTTGACATCACCATCATCAAAATCATCATTTCAGCCATAAGACGTCCACTGCTGGACATAGGCCGCCCCCAGGCGTCGCCACATTGACCGATCCCGTGCGTCTTAAATCCAGCGCCTTCCCAACTTTAACCAGGTTATCGGTAGTGGGAGGCTTTCCAACGCATCGTCTTCCGGTTCGCGGTCGCCATTTCAGAATTTTTCGGCCCCATCGGCCATCCGTTGTGCGAGCAATGTGCCCTGCCCACTGCCATTTAAGTTTCGCAATTCTTCGGGCTATGTCGGTAACTTTTGTTCTCCTTCGGATATCCTCATTTCTGACGTGATCACGCAAGGAAACTTCGAGCATAGCCCTCTCCATTGCCTTTTAGGTGACTTTAAGCTTTCTGATAAGGCCTATTGTGAGCGACCACGTCTCACTGGACATATGTGTACTCAATAGAGTAAGAGCCCAGACGCTCCAGACGTTACCGAACTCTTTTAACACTAAATGTGTGGAAGGTAATGAATGAAAATGAAAGTCCAAGTTAGCAAGTACAAGTACGTTCCAAGTACAAGCTAACACTCTCCATTCCACTGATTTTGTGGTTAAAGAGTTCGGTAACGTTTGGGGCATCTAGGACTTAAAAAAACCTCAAATGGCGCAAATATAACAATCTTATTAGAAGTTATTTGTTTGAGCCGTTTGGGGTTAAAACATTAGGTCCATGGGGTCGGAGTACCCATCAAGTTTTTCGAGACATTAGCACAAAGCTTGTCGACTCTTTACCTGACCAGAGGGATGGCCTTTTCTTCGGCCAGATAATCAGCATTGCCCTCCATCGTGGCTATGTTGCCAGTGCCCAGACGGGCACGTTTCCCATTGATATCGATGTGGACGAATTTTTTGTTACTCAATGAGTCCTTTTCTGTATCCCCTTTGTATAGGCTTTTTATTTATATTCAATTATATGTAATATTTTAATTTATCACAACTATCCATTGCTAGTTTGAGAATAAAATAGAATATACTTTATTGTACACCATTAAAGTTATACACATACACACAGTCAAACACACACAGCCACAGTTCACAGTTTGAGTTAATTTAAGTATGAGCATGAGCATCTGGAATACCGGCCTTAATGATTACAGTGCAGTTTTAAGTGCTTCGAAAACGAGTCCGACAAGGTGAAGTTGAGGCTGAGATGAATGACATGCGACAGGGCGTGCATTTGTAGTAGCAGTAACTTTACCTCTTTATTTCGTGATAAAGAAACAGTGATAAAATTACAAATTGTATTGTAGTACCAAAATAATTAAAAATGTTATGCTAAAAATAATCAGTTACAAGCAAGTAGATTATTAAAATATACTAAATGAAACATGTTTTCCTCTACTTCCACAACATTTTACAGTCGCACATTGTGTCATAATTCAAGCAAATAAACAAGTCAAAAAGCATAATAAAACAGACGCAAAAACCAGTCCATACGTATAAATTCGCTATTGTGCACATTACAAAAGTTTGGTGCAACCGCAAACTCGGAAGTTGGTGTATCCCATAGAGCACAGAATGCCCCGTCGGCACCGACTAGACACGCTAATGCTACAGGTAGATCAAACCTACTGGCGGCTCGGAACACTCCGTGAGTTGTTGTGCAATAGCAAATTCTTGAGCCAAATTATATCAGGTTGCCTTAAACCAACTCCGCTTCATTCCGTTCGTATTGCACCACTAACAGTACGAAGGGATGCCGCGTGTGCGCTTGAGAAAAAAACCAAACATCCGATTTCCGACATCACCTTTATGATCACACTACTGTCCCGGGTAGACTTAAGCTTGCCCTAGTCGACGGCACGAATTATTTTATGCGCGGGGTAATGCATGCTATCTCATCCGACAACACGTGCGAAATAGATAGATGCTGTGATGAGCAGTAAGAAGCTAGTTCGCGTACGAATTAGCGCTTTTGCAATTTTTTTGCGAAATGGATGATGATTTAGGACGAAAACGAGCGCGCGAAATTTTATAAACAGATCTTTGGGAGTATGGATATCATGTAAATCGACTAGATGTATAATTAAAAAATTGATTGTCTGCAAAGTCGGTTTACGGACGATAGTTTAACGTGACAACGTCACACACATAACGATACAATTTACGTCATTGTAACGTTACGGTTATAACGTTACAATGAGCGTAACGTTACATTGAGCGTAACGTTACATAGAGTCATCCTTTTTCGTACGTGCAGCCGGCGTTCGTCGCTTTATTAGACGTTGTCACGTCAAAAATTGGTTGTCTGTAAAGTCGGTTTACGGACGATAGTTTAACGTGATAACGTCATAACAAATCATTGATGAAATGATTGCATAATTAACGATACAATTAACGTCATTGTAACGTTACGATTATAACGTTACAATGAGCGTAACGTTACATTGAGTCATCCTTTTTTGTGCGTGCAGCCGGCGTTCATCGATTTATTAGACGTTGTCACGTCAATATATATTTTAAAAGTTATGAGCGTCGAAAGTTCCATATTTCAGCACTAGTTTTAACGCATTTTTGGGCGGAAATAAATACCATAAGAAGAAGGAAAATTGCAAAACAGCCATACAGGGATAGATTAGTATTTCAACAATGGAAATAAATTTTGCAAGCGAAATGTCGCCGCTAATTGCGTAACTTCAAAGAATGATGGACGGTTACTTTGTATAAATTTCTTCATATGTTCAAAAATCTGCCCATTCGACATCATAAAAAGGAATGAATACTGTTGAATTGTCATAATGACAGCTTGCGCGCTTGCTAGGTTGCTGCTGCCACCTGCAATTAGCTACGGAATAACTCCTTTAATTTCTATTCATATAATTTTTTTTAAATGTTTTCTTTTAAGTGGCCGCCATGGTATTTTGTTGCTCTGTGGTGTAGCTTATATGCAAAAGCTAGTGCAGCTTCGATAGAACATTCTTCAATTAAAATTATAAACCGCTTTTTGGAGAAATGTTCCTGTTCGTTCGTATGTAGTTCGTTTATTTGTTTTTGTCTGTGAATATAACTATGCGCGATAATTTCCGTACAATGCTGTGTCGCGGTATTGTTGATACAAAGTAAGTTGTTTAATTAAATCTCAGTTGTATGCACATGCTACGAGTATACGAGATAGCTGCTAACTTGGTATTACAAACATATAAACATGCAAACATAAACTTATGAAATTTGGAGACTTAAGATTAGACTTGATTTAAGACTAGGTTTAGATTAGACTTAAGACTAGCCGTTTAGACCAGATTCTCGTTATAAAATCAGCTACTGAGGGGTATCTGCGCTTTAAAATAAATACTTTTTCTTTCTTTTTGAATAATCCGTGACGTTTTAGGATTTCACCATCGTTGATTGAATGGCGCTTTGTCCAGATTATTTGGTCCTGCCTACCTTCGATAAGGCGGGAGGAAACGCCCGGGTGTCACCATTGTGTGGATCGCCCGGAGGACACGGTGGAGCATACGGTGGAGGTCTGCCCCGCTTGGGCGGAGCACCGCCGTGTCCTCGTGGAGTCGATCAGCGGTGGCGACCTCTCACGTCCGGCCCTGGTTCAGGCCATGCTACGGAGCGAGAGGGCATGGGAAGCTGTCACCTCCTTCTGCGAAGCAGTAATGCTCGCGAAGGAGGAGGCGGAACGAGTGAGGGAGACGCAACGGAGACGATGAAGATGACGATGATTCTAGCCGACTACCAGTCAACAGTAACCACAATTCAACAGTATTCATTCCTTTTTATGATGTCGAATGGGCAGATTTTTGAACATATGAAGAAATTTATACAAAGTAACCGTCCATCATTCTTTGAAGTTACGCAATTAGCGGCGACATTTCGCTTGCAAAATTTATTTCCATTGTTGAAATACTAATCTATCCCTGTATGGCTGTTTTGCAATTTTCCTTCTTCTTATGGTATTTATTTCCGCCCAAAAATGCGTTAAAACTAGTGCTGAAATATGGAACTTTCGACGCTCATAACTTTTAAAATATATATTGACGTGACAACGTCTAATAAATCGATGAACGCCGGCTGCACGCACAAAAAAGGATGACTCAATGTAACGTTACGCTCATTGTAACGTTATAATCGTAACGTTATAATCGTAACGTTATAATCGTAACGTTACAATGACGTTAATTGTATCGTTAATTATGCAATCATTTCATCAATGATTTGTTATGACGTTATCACGTTAAACTATCGTCCGTAAACCGACTTTACAGACAACCAATTTTTGACGTGACAACGTCTAATAAAGCGACGAACGCCGGCTGCACGTACGAAAAAGGATGACTCTATGTAACGTTACGCTCAATGTAACGTTACGCTCATTGTAACGTTATAACCGTAACGTTACAATGACGTAAATTGTATCGTTATGTGTGTGACGTTGTCACGTTAAACTATCGTCCGTAAACCGACTTTGCAGACAATCAATTTTTTAATTATACATCTAGTCGATTTACATGATATCCATACTCCCAAAGATCTGTTTATAAAATTTCGCGCGCTCGTTTTCGTCCTAAATCATCATCCATTTCGCAAAAAAAATGCAAAAGCGCTAATTCGTACGCGAACTAGCTTCTTACTGCTCATCACAGCATCTATCTATTTCGCACGTGTTGTCGGATGAGTTGAGTTTGAGTTTATCGACACGAAAAGAAGAAGAAGCTAAAATTATGCTATAAATATTAGCTATTAATTATTATTATTATCTTTTGTAAATATTTATATACTATTTGGGCCCAGTAGGTGGACATGTTAATTGCATTATTTAGATCATCAAATATAAATTCACCTGGAATGGATATTTGAAGCACTCCAGCAAATATGACCTAATCTGAAACACAATACACCGCTAGAGCACAATTCAGTAAAATTAAAAATAAATACGTAGTACCTAGTTTTTTTATTTGCGATACAATAAAAAAATCATTACAATGCAAAATTTAACGTAGAATTACAAAAAATGGATACATTATTTTATCATTCGATCAAAGGCTGTCAACATGTTCCATTTTTAACGCCCGACGGAAAAAGAGGGGTATTATGAGTCGCGGGTGTTTGTGTATTTATTTACCTATTTGTGTATTATATGTTTGTCTGTCTGCACAGACAGACAAACAAATACACAATATAATATGAGCTATGATGGTGCCATTCGTGCATAAACGGATGAACCGATTATGATATAATTGTTTGAAAGGTAAGTTTATCGAGAGTATTTTCAGCTATGTTGCATAAAATCACAGCTAAGAACACTCTCGTTCACTTCTCGTTTTGCTGTTTGAACCGGGGTATTTTCACAAGAACGTGTTCGATTGATTGTCGATCGAAGCGTGTCTACGTCTAGATACATAATGTAGTTTAAAAAGCATGAAATAAAAAAGTGTTTTAAATTTTACTTGTTAAAAATATTGTCAGCGAGCATCACTAGTGGACACAGCCTCATAATCCGTGCAACACACTACAACAAAAAGTACACTTACGTTCACGGATTTCCTAAATTAAAAACTGCCATATCGAATCCGGATATGACGTAATATTGATATTTGATAAGACATTTTGTTTTTTTTTTGTGTGTGAGCTCTGATTATCCTTATAGGGAGGTAGCCATTCAGTTTGATGAGGTAATACGCGGCAAATAATGTTGTGAGGTTTCGTGTCTCGAAAAGAAAATTGTCTGGTCGGTTTTTGATAGGTGTATCTAAGTGTAATGGTGTTGTTTGTGGGACTTGATGTTAAATACTTATCTATGTTATGTGTATTGAAATAAATAGAATATGGTAGATAGTTCAAATACGATGAGTCACTTAATGTACTCGTATGTAAGGATCGTAACAGTTGGCGATCTATAGTTTCTCCCTACCCCTAAGGGAATGGGTTCAGTATATGTTTATATGATTCACATCATTTAGAAGTGGGTCAAAGTGTCAACACAAGTTAATAACGACATCTTCTATGCATTACTGTTGTTTGGAAATACACTGGTGTTCATAACTTAGTACCACACTTTTAAAATTTCATTTTTTTCTAATCTATGTAAGTTAGAGTTTTGAAATAAAAAACGTTTTAGATCAGTATCGATCTATCACGCATATTTACTAAATATGGCCTGCCTACAAATCAAGGATCTCTTGAGCATACCTTTCCCCAGTCAAGGTGCCATTTTCTATGGCTACTAATTCTTTGCGATCTTCTAAAGAGATATGCACCCAAGATATAGCCCATACGTGTACAGAGCCTCCACCATATTGGACTGTTTCTGTGAAGACGGCTTAAATGTTTGGCTCACCAGCTCGGTTATACACTCTTCGCCTTCCATTGGAAGTGAATAGTGAGAATCGTGACTCTTCTTCTTATTCGTTGTCTTAATATTTACTGAAGGTCGTGCCCGTTTCGGAAAGCCTTGACTGAGTCATTAATGAGCTGCTTCTAAGCCTCTCTGTCTACAGCTCTTCTCAGGACAGTGTTTACCGTGAGTCCCGTAATCGCCCTGATCTGGTGTGCGTGTTGATGAAACTATCGGGTGGGTGAGCGTCCGCGTGGCCTTGTCCCATACACTTTTCCCACAACAACCAGTTTCTCCAGGTTATTTGGTTGTCTCCGGGCGATGTGACCAAAGTAATTCAGGACTCTTTGAAAGCAGATCGTGGAGAGTCTCGTTTTGATGTTCATCTGTTCGAAAATGGATTTAATCGTGCGTTTTTATTTCCAGCACTACATTTTAAAAGGATCAATCCTTCTTCGATCCACCGAGCTAATCGGTCAAGATTTGAAGCTGTTAAGAAAAATCGATATTATCTGGGTTCTATCGAGTCTCTTCTTGGTGTTATTAGAGATGTTCCTATTTTTTTGTTTTTGTTTTGTTTTTGGATCCTTGAAATCTTGCTCATTGCAGTTTTGGCCATTTGTGTACGATTCCGAATTTCCCTATCGCAGTCCCCCTGATCACTGATCATGGAGTCCAGATACACGAACTCCTTCACGAACTCTAGATCTACAAGATTGTATGCGATTAGTCCAGCTCTGTCTAAGATCGAATCAAGACTTTAGTCTTCGACTTGTTGATCGATGGTCCTATCATTTCACTCTCACGCTAAATCTTTACAAATTGATCAGCAAGTTCGCGCTCCGAAGACGCAAACAATGTGGTGCATATCGGAGATTGCTGACCTTATTGCCCCCTATCGCCATGCCTGGGGAGTGGGAGAGCCCACTTTTCGAAGGGTCGCCTGATGTATTCGCCATAGAGGTAGAAAAGAAGTGGAGACAGAATACATCCTTGGCATACTCTTTTCTCTGGCTTTTAAGGCCCGACACCACATTTTTGACCCTGACCATCGACTCTCCATCCTCGTATAAGTTTGCTATCAAAGTTGTCAAGTGCGAAGATACTCCCATTTCCCTGAGTATTCTATATAGGCAGTCCCACCTCACACAATCAAATGCCTTGGAGAAGTCGATAAAACACAACAGCATTGGATCATTAAACTCGCGGCACTTATGTATCATTTGCCTCATATTCTGAATTTTCTCTCTTGCCTCAACCCTTAACAAAACCAAACTTGGTATTTTCGCTGTAGATAGGATTAAAGCCGTCCGTCAACTATGCAGAGCAATATCTTGCTAGCATGGGATATGAGGGCCACTGTCCGATAGTACTTGCATTTCTTGGTTGACCCTTCTTTCTGCAGCGGTATCAGGAGAGATTCCTTCCAGTCCAGCCATCTACCTGTTCTCCAAAACTGGTTACACAGATTACGTAAAAGTCTTACACCTCCGTCTCCAAGACCCTTCAGCTCTTTGGCGAAAATGCTAACTATTTCAGCCGACTTATTAAGCTTTGTCAGCGCACCTATCACTTCTGATTCCAGGATGTCCGGCTCCAAGAAAAGATTTTCAAACAGGATTACCAGCTCATCAGATGTCCCCGTATCCTCGTATAGGCTCTCACAGTACAACCTCTCTTGAGTTCGTTCTGAATCGTTTCTGGCTGTTAGTAGATGGTTTCTTTACTTGGTCGTCATCCATTTCTCGTCACATATCGACACCTTTTTTGGACGATCAAAATACTGACGTTTAACTTCAGTACTATCTGTTTAGCTCTCATCCAGTTTATGTCTAAGTCAACATTGGGGTCCACTTCAATCTTTTCGGCTTTCTAGCTAAAGTTTTCTTTAAAAGCGGTTACGGCGTGGACACACATCAAAACGGCGCAGGCGCTACCACCGCGAAATGGCACAGCTCGCGGCACGGCGTCATGCCGCGGTATGGTGCCGTTATGCCGTGCACGGTGCAATTATGTCGTGCACGGTGCACCGCGCCGCTACCATCGGTTCAAACGTGTCAAACTTGCAGTTTTTGTTTAGATTTGGACCGGGAACGGCAGATTAATTAATTTACAAGATAACGTCGATATTTTCAGCCATTTTTTTGTACTATTACTTGTCAGCGAAAGACCAACTGCCGTATGCCGAATGAGTGCACGCCGTGAGCGCGGCGCACCATACAAGGTTTCGAGCCATGTGCCGCGCCCTACACCACGCAACGCGCTGTGCCTTTAGTGCTTATGTGTCCGGGCCCTAAGTATCGATTGGGAGGGTCGGTTTTGCTGCTCTTTATCTTGATGGTCACTTCTGCAACTAAAAGCTTGTAATCACTTCCGCAGTCGGCTTCAGAGTACGACTTGGTGTTGCTAATGCAGGATTTCCATCGCTTTTCGACTGTCATTAAGTCGATTTGGTTTCTACAGCGGTCTCCTCGCATCACTTAAGTGTATAGACGTCGTGGATGGTTCTAAAAACAGGTGTTCATGATAGTGAGAGAGTTTTCGGCGCCCAATTGAATTCACATCTCACCTCTATCATTTCCATTCCAAAACCCGTATTTCCCTACTACGTCTCTTAGATAGTTCTCACGAGCTGTTGATCAGACTTTTGCGTTAAGGTCTTGCATCAAAAGAGTGTTAATCTCTTCTGGGGAAGCTTAGAGTGTCCTCCGGCAATCTATAAAACACCACGATTTCCGTTTTCGACGACTAAAAAATTGGTGAATACACTACAACAAGGTTCATGAGACATGGTTTTGTGTTAATTCTTATGGTCATTATTCGGTCACTTACTGGATAATATCCGAGAACAGATTTCTTGATCAGTGAAGATACTATGACGGCTACACCATTTTTACTTTTATTTTTTTATTTGTGATGGGTTTGCTCTTGACTCTACTCTTTATTTTTACGGGAAGAGAATGCAGTGGTTTCGCCCTGCCTTCTGAATCAGTAATTTTTGGGGCTATTTGGGCCCCAAGTATGCTGACACCCCTTCTATCTGGTTTCCCAAGCAGCTGCCACAGCTCGGTCGTCATTGCCTCGTTAGGTGACTAGTAGGGAGCACCACGAACGCTACAGGGCTGTCGTCCCTTATTGCTTTGTTCCTAACACAGTGGCGACAATATAGCGGTCTTCTCGAGTACAAGTGCACCAGTTTCTTCGTATCTTCGCTTTACCTGCCGGACCGATCTTTTTGTTACACCCACCATTCTTGCAGTACGACGCATACTGATGCCTAATTTCAGACAAGCCATGAGTTACGCACATTCTTCAGGTGAAAGAGGCATGATAAGTAAAGTTTACGTGCTTTAGATAGCAACTTGAAAAGCAGTGTTTTTGTTTATAAAGTTTCTTCAGCCATTCCTTCGAAAAAAGTTATCGACTCTAAAGTTTTTTCAAACCTGCTTTAAAAATAAAACCCAATTATTATTTTGTTTTACAGGTTTGACGCGGATGAACTCGCGGGAAACAGCTAGTTTTTAATAAAGACTGCTGACCTGACTTTTCAACAAGCTTGGCAAAAACAAGAATTGCCAATGCATTAAAACTTAAAAGTCACCCTGTATCTTACTTTTATTTAGACGAAAAATAATTCTATGAAAGAGGAAGTTGCCCTCTTTACAAAACATATAATCTTTATTAAATATAATAACGTGGCTTTTCTTACCGCTCTGTATAGACCTCATTATTTCTATGGTAAGTACATGAAATAAAATTATAATAAAAGGATCACTAAAGAAAATTACCTTGCTCAAAATGTGATATGATATTTATCTTTTATTTACGCGAAGAACCTTTAATATCATATCACATGCCGTGTAAGTTTGTGGTACAAAAGGTCACCATTTCGCTAGTCCTGATGTAACGGCTAGGTCTGCGCTAAGAAAAACAGCTGGACAAGTTAATACATATAATTAGAACTAAGACAGAAGAGTACAGCAAGGGTGTGGGTAATCAATGTCACAAAAGTCTGAACAGATAACTAACACACACTGTTGATAGGTAGGAAAGGTACCGTCCCTTGGCAGCACGCGGCAGACGCGGCGGCCTGTCAGCACAGGCTCGGCGTTAGGCCTCCGGAACTGTAGTTGCTCGGCGGGCTCGGCTAGCGTGGCAGTAGGCAGCAGTCAGGCAGGCCAAGGCCTTGGCAGCGTGCGTAGGAAGCGTGCAGGGCGCTGGTTCCGGCTAGCGTGGCGGTAGGCCGCAGCAGGGCAGGCCAAGACCTGGGCAGCGTGCGTAGGTAGCGTGCAGGGAGCGAGTAACATGCAGCAGTAGGCAAGGGGTCCAGCTCTCAGCCCGTACGAAGAGCCCTGAAAGCACCATATGGTGCGCATATTAGATGCGGTGCAATTAGCAGCAAGCCGCATGCGATGTACCAGCTTCTTCCCCTTTTTAAGCCAAGGAACGGTGTAGAAAGCATTGTAGGTGAAAGTACAGCACATCGCAGCGGTTTACAGGTAAGAAACTTGCAACCATAGCAAGCACGTTGACAGATGCAACATTAGGTTAAGTATGAACACGCTAGCATTTATAACCATAAGTAAACGTGATCACTTACAATAAAACACGGAGGCACACCCCGATGCAGTAGGAATACAGACTCATTGCAAATTCCTTTGTCCCGGACGACCCTTAGCCACGCGTCCAACATGACAGCGCTAATCAGATATTAAATAGGTTATGGAATCAATATTGGTCGTCCGGCACAGAGAATCAGGTACAATCATTAACCTAATGTAGAACTCACACTAGATCGGGGCACATAGAGTCGTGAGGATCGAAAGATAGTTATTCAGCTAAGTGAGCAGAACTGAAATGACCGAGACACAGCGTTCCGGAAAATTGGAGTTGTTTCGTGTTTTACAGATGTGGCTATGAACCGTAACATTTTACTAATCTTGATATTTAGTATCACTCGACTATTTTCAGTTGAGATCCTCACAACGCTACAGTGAGTGTGAGTAAAATGTGAGTGACAAACACTGGTTCACTTTTGATAAAAGCATATGGCAAGCGGTCCAGTTAGGTAGGGCTAACTTTGAGAAAGAGGTAAACCGTCGAATCGGACTCGGCATGGCGGCGTTCAGGAAATTGGTGGTAACTTCTCGTCTAATATACCACAGTGTCTTAAGACGAAAATCTATGATGACCAGTGTATGTTGCTTACGGAACTGAGACGTGGCCACTCACAATGGACCTCCTCAGAAGGTTTAAAGTCACCCAAAAAAAAAGATGGCTTTGCTTGGAATTTCTTTGCGTGATCGCATCAGAAACAAGGATATCTGCAGGAAGACCAAAGTTACCGACATAACCCGAAGAATTACGAAACTAAAATGGCAGTGGACAGGCCACATTACTCTCAAAACGGATGGTCGACGGCCGAAAAGTTCTGGATTGGCGACCGCGAAGCGGAAGACGCTGCATTGTAAGGCCTCTCACTAGGTGGACTGATGGCTTGTTTACGGTTGCGGAAACTTGGTGGATGCGAGACGCACGAAATCGGTTAATATGGCCATGCTGGATATATGGTTAATATTTCACTTGATGGTAAGCGATGATATTGTCGACGAAGAATTACGCTTGTCTAGAAAAAACCTATTCACTCTTGAATTAAAGACCCCTAGATTGTAGCTGTCGGGAAAAACAGACTGACAGACGGCAGGGTATTCCACTCCTTAGCTGTACGCATAATAAAAGTGTTCCCAAAACGTTTTTCGCGTATGGGTGGGATGTCCACCTTGTACCGATGGCGCATTGCCGTACGTCTGGTAGTCAGATGATGAAACGGGCTAGGTGGAATTAGATCATGCAATTCCATCGCACACTCGCAGAAATGTAACCGATAATAAACCGACAAGCTCTCGGCAACTCGGCAACGATGATTAAGGCTCTAGATTTTTGTCTTGACGCGTGCTTCATTGCTTATGAGCCTCTTGGCCTGCTTTTCGATCGACTCTAGTGCATCAAACTGGTATTTGGCAGATCCGTCCCAGAGATGAGTACAGTTCTCCAAGCATGATCGAACTTGCGCTTGATACAAGTAAAGCAGCTGTTCCGGCGTGAAGTACCATCTCACCTTTGCAAGGATCGACAACACAACAAGAGAAAAAAAAGCTGAACAGCGGCAGCACTCTCTCTCACGTAAGGTGCACCTCAGCAACATCCGAGGTCTGCACTCTAACCTTGTCGCAGTCCATCACCACCTCGAGACTGAGAAACTAGCACTTTTGTTCCTTACGGAGACGCAGATCGGATGCCCGTCAGACGTGGCGTACCTATCTTACCCAGGGTTTACCCTGGACCACATGTTCAAGCCACGCGCTGGTGGTCGCGTGCTGCTCTAAATCTGCTATCGGCGTCTCCGTGACCTTGAAGACTCAAATTACTCAGTGCTATGGGCCCTAGTGGACACAGGTCTGGATAAGATCATCTATGCCTGTGTCTACCGATCGCATAGCGGTGATCTGGAGATAACCAGGCTCACAAAGTACTTGAGTGAGGCGGCTGATGTGGCTCAGCTACGATACCCCTCCGCCCAACTAGTGTTACTGGGGGATTTTAATGCCCACCACCAGGAGGCTGGCTCTTCCCATACCAGTGCACTGACCACGCTGGACGAGAGATGCGAAATATTTCGATTGCATTAAATCTCACCCAGCTGGTCCAAGGGGCTACGAGGGTGCCGGATGTTGATTCACATACAGCCAATTGCTTGGACCTTCTGCTGACAACTGATCCAGACCGATACTCAGTGTCGGTATCATCACCTTTGGGTAGTTCTGACCACTGTCTGGTGAAGTCTGTATCCTCCCCGCCCGATTCCAGCCCAAGAGGAACCCGGCGGGTTCGGCGGTACAAGTCAGCAGATTGGGATGGTATGCGAACTTTCTTCGCATGCTATCCTTGGCGGCCCACTTGCTTCTCTTCGGATGACCCATCGTCATGCGCTGACGCAGTGACCGATGTGTTGCGTCAGGGGATGGAGTACTACATTCCGTTCTCTGACGTAACTGTGTCCAGCGTTGACCGTCCATGGTTTGGTGCCGAGTGTGACCGCGCAAACGTGGTTTAACACAAGACGTACCTAGCATGGGAGGACGCCCGTGTGCGCAAGGCAAGGGACGTGAGTCAGAAGAAGAGAGCCGTCAACAGGGCTGCCAAGTCCTGCAAAAAGGCGATGCGAAGGGCACGGTTTGACCACATTAGCAGGATCGGGGAGAAACTTGCTTCACACCCCGCAGGTAGCAAGGCGTTTTGGTCCCTGGCTAAATCGGTTGAATCAAACTTCTGTCGCCCCTCATTACCACCACTGCTGGGACCCGACGGGTCTCTGGCCCACTCCGCTGAGGAATAGGCAAACTTGTTTGCCTCCCTCTTTGCGGAATCTTCGCGTGAATACTGATGGCACGCAGCCCCCTCCTTCTGCTGTTTGATGTGAGACGAGTATGTCGGACATTCGCATCTATCAGAGGGAGGTCTGTAGGGTGCTGCGTAACCTTGACGTGAACAAGGCTAGTGGCCCGGACGGGATACCAGCAATTGTACTTAAAACTTGTGCGCCTGAATTGTCTCCTATCATGACACGCCTATATCGCCTTTCGATGGTGACTGGAAAAGTGCCGAAGGCATGGAAGCAAGCTAACGTTCAGCCCGTGCCCAAGAAGGGTAGTCGAGCTGACCCGGCCAACTACAGACCCATATCAGTAACGTCAATCCTCTGTAAGAGTATGGAACGTGTATTGAATAATAAGCTCCTGGCATACCTAGAAGACAACGACCTCCTTAGTGACCGCCAATACGGCTTCCACCGAAACCGGTCAACTGGGGCTCTTCTAGCGTATGCCATCCACATCTAGAGTGAGGCCATCGAGAAACACGGGGAGGCGCTAGGCGCTGGCTGTCTCCCTTGACATATCGAAGGCCTTTGATAGGGTCTGGCATGAGAGCCTTATTGGTAAGCTTCCTTCCTTCGGTCTGCCTAGTGGTCTGTGTGACTGGATTGCAGACTTCCTGAGGGATCGGTCCATCCGAGTGGTAATTGATGGCTGCTCGTCCGATCAGTTAGGTATTAACGCCGGAGTCCCTCAGGGGTCAGTGCTCTCGGCAACATTGTTCTTGCTGCACATTAATGACCTGCTAAAACCCGGAACCTTTGGGTATGCAGACGGCAGCACTGTTGCTGAGAGATATGTGTCTAGCGCACGGGCTACCGGGCCTAAAATTCGGTCTCTTCGGGAGGCCATGGTTGAGCGCTTGAACCTGTCTTTGGAGGCAGTCTCTGAATGGGGCAATGCCAATCTAGTCAGTTTAAATGCTGCTAAGACCCAGGCGTGTCTTTTTTCCGCAAAAAAAAGCCAATTCCACCCGGCTCGACCTTCTTGGTGTTACGTTGACATCGACCCTCAATTATGGTCCATTCATTGAGGCAAAGGCTCAATTGGCTGCAAAAAAGTTGGGGATCCATGCGAAGGTGAGACGGTACTTCACGCGTGAACAGCTGCTTAACTTGTATAAAGCGCAAGTTCGGTCATGCATGGAGTACTGCTCTCACCTCTGGGACGGATCTGCCAGGTACCAACTAGATGCACTTGAGTCGATTGACAGACGGGCCAAGAGACTTATCGGCAACGATGTGCTGGTCAACTCAAAGCTCCAGAGCCTTGAACACCGACGACGAGTTGCCAGCCTGTCGGTTTTCTATCGGTTACATGTCGGAGAGTGTGCGATGAAACTGCACAATTTGATTCCGCCTAGCCATTTCCATCATCGGACTACAAGACGTACGGCATTGCGCCATCAGTACATTTATTTATTTATTTATTTATTCAAAATTATGTAAGTAACACCTTAACAGCTATAACGCCAATGCGATGTTACTACCACAAAGATATTAGAATTTTAGAAATACCATTAAAAATACAATTTAAATTACCATTAAATACAATTTAAAATACCATTAAATACAATAAAATATTACAATTAAAATGTCAATTAAAATACAATCATTCATACAATTTCAAATCCAATTATCATAGAATTAAACACAATAAAATACAATTAAAATACCATTACAATCCAATAAAACATTCAATTAAAATCATTTTTCAACATTTTCAATGCACTTCAGTGCTACCCTTGTGAACTTCATCAGGCTACAGTGAAATATATCTAAGTCATAAGATATAATATTTAAAAATCTTATGGCGCGTGACAAGGGGGCAAACTTGTTCAGGTTAGTCCTATATGATGGCTCCAGTAGCGTTGGCGTGGGGCGACGCACACCCCCGCAGCCGGGCGGCACGCACAGCCCCAGCTCCGCTAACAAATCGGGGTGGTGAAGCCAGCCGCGCAGCACTCGAAACACATAGCTACACAGAGCGATGTCCCTCCGCACCGCCAGCCTGCTGTACCCTACCATCCCTATTACAAAGAGACTCGGGTACATGAGCGGGAAGAAGGGATAGACACCGTACAACTTCAAAAACAAAAAACGAGTGAATTTGTTTTGGATTCTTTCCACCATGATATTGTATTTACATGATGGATACCCATACGCACAAAGCGTTTTGAAAATACTTTCATTGTGCGTACAGCTAAGGAGTGGAATTCCCTACCCGCGTCTTTGTTTCCTGATAGCTACAACCTAGGGGTCTTTAATTCAAGAGTGAATAGGTTTTTTCTAGACAAGCGTAATTCTTCGTTGACAATATCATCTAATTCTAACTTCAGTTGCGAGTTTGGATTTTCTAACTCCGTCTTCAGTTCCCAGTTAGTCCTTCTTTAGTAAACTAAAGAAACTAAAAAAGGACTAACCTATTCACTCTTGACTTAAAAGTCAAGAGTGAATAGGTTGCTTCAGGTTATAGTCAGTAAAAGTCTGCCCGCTTCACTCAGAGCGAGGGAAGTCATTGGATTTTTTCCCAACCCAAAAAAGGTAGATATCTCGTTAAAAGGATGCAGGCTCATTCATTAATTTTTCCACAGCCCAATATATTTCAACCTCAGTTTCGATTGCACAACAATAAAAAACGCGACTACTTAAAAAGCAAACTAAAAAGACGTAAACAAGAAGAAAATCATGCTGTGCAGTCGGAGGATACATAGTCGCAAGCTGACTGAACAAAACCAGATCTATCCTCCGACTGCACAGCATAATTTCTTCTTGTTTACGTCTTTTTAGTTCGCTTTTAAAGCGGTCGGGTTTTTTTTTTATTTTAAATTAATTTTTTTATTTATAGCTTTTAGTTTACTTTTTTTTCGAGTAAGGTATATTTAAACATGCAATTATTATATAGTTTTGAAATCACCTCTTAAAATACTTTGTTTTGATACCCCACACGATGGGTTTGGAAGAAAAAAAAATGGGCCCTCACAATATGGCCTATTTACCAATTTTAATGTAGCCAGTGACACTCGCAAGGTTAAGACGAATCGATTGACGTAAGAATCATCAAAATCAGCCAATGCGTTTGGTCTCTGGAACGCCACATAGGAACAAACATACATACATACATAGACTGATAAACACATTACCCTCCTTCGGCAGTCGGGTAAAAATATAAAGAAGATGGTACAATTATTCTATATTCAATAATTTCGTTATGTGTTCAAATATTTAAAAAACCGGCCAAGTGCGTGTCGGGCCACGCGCAGTAATAGGGTGCCGAAGTTGCATTATAATGTGGACTAAGAAGAGGATTTTAATGTTGTTACATGAACGTTAAAACGGTTTCAGCGGCATGCACACAACGTCAAAAAACGGGCCCACATAGGATGATGATTTTTTTTTAATCTATATGCTCGCGTTTGACCACTATCTTGCCTGATGGTAAACGATGATGTAATCTGCGGTGAAGCACGCTTGCCTAGAAGTAACCTATTCACTCTTGACTTTTAAGTCAAGAGTGAATAGGTTAGTCCTTCTTTATTTTCTTTAGTTTACTAAAGAAGGACTAACTGGGAACTGAAGACGGAGTTAGAAAATCCAACCTCGCAACTGACGTTAGAATTATCTATTTGAGTACCACCGCGGGTGCGAATTGCGAAAGGAGCCGATACGAGCGCGCGTTAGAGCCACGGGGAATGGTATGGTTCGCTCCTGAATCCTTGCGCGCACGCTCCTTGTTTATTTCTCTTTCGGAATTTGAACAATTTCGTATGTATTCACCTCTAATCTGGAAAGTTTTACGCTACTCAATTAGTGATGTAGTCGGGTCGAATATTGACTTTATAGATGGATATCGACAAAAGAAAATGAGTAATTTGCTTGGCAATCGAATCTAATTTAACTTTGGATTACAAAACGTCGAAAATCCTCCGCGCGCATGCGCCGTATGAACTACGGACCGGTACTGCCATTACTGCCATCGCCGGCCACTCAAATACGTTATTCGAACTTAAACATTATTAATTTAGAAATCATTATTATTAAGGATGTTATGATTTTATTTTTGTATACATGGTTCATAAGCATATATTTACTATCTCTTTTACACAGCTAACAACGTTATTAAAGTATTTTTTTTAATGGCAGTTGTAAATAAAAATACTGTTCCAAGTATATTTTATAAGGTGGTCGACTATTACTCGTAAACTTGTAAAGCTTACTTATCACTACCATTTCGCTGGCAGAGGGGGGGGACACTTGACTCTAACATAAATTTGCCATTTAAAGCTTAATTTTACGCAAACGGATTTCTGAATCGAAAATTTTTACAAACCCATAATATTTTTGAGTGCCCTATCCAACGGTACCCCAAACAATGGGATAGACGAGAAATAAAAAAACATCTCCACTTTACATCTATAGGAGGAACGGCAAAAAAAATTTTTTTTCATTATTTTATTTTACCACTTTGTCGGAATTATTAATATGTCCATGCCAAATTATAGCTTTCTAGTACTTAGATTCTCTAAGCTAAGCTGCGGACGGACAGACGGACAGAGCGAACCTATAAGGGTTCCTCGTCGACTTCGGAACCCTAAAAACTGTATTTTATTTCGATTGCCAGATTATTTTTCTCACTGATTCGTTAGTCTAGCAGTCGCAAATGCTACTGATGACCATGAGTTACAGGGGATTTTTCTATCTGGAATTTCTCAGGAACTGCCCGGAAATTTGCCCGGGTGATGGCAATAGACTCGACTCAAATTAATGGTACTTAAAATAACTGGCAAAAAGTAGATAAACTAAGAGGCTGTAGACACGTGTCATTCTATTTCAGCGAAGGTCAAGGTACTAAAATGCAAAGGATTGATCACATCATGAATTTTCGATAGCGCTTTTTTTACATGTTTCAAATTGGTATCGCGATCGCTGTTTCCCTTATATAGAGCGTCTGCTGCACATCTGCCTTACCTTTCGCTGAATACAGGCGTGAAGTTATAATTACACTTTTTTAGGGTTCCGTACCCAATGGGTAAAAACGGGACCCTATTACTGAGACTTCATGATCCGTCTGTCTGTCTGTCTGTCTGTCTGTCTGTTTGTCCGTCTGTCACCAGGCTGTATCTCATGAACCGTGATAGCTAGACAGTTGAAATTTTCACAGATGATGTATTTCAATTGCCGCTATAACAACAAATACTAAAAACAATAAAATTTATATTAAAGGGGGGCTCCCATACAACAAACGTGATTTTTTTGCCGTTTTTTGCTCGATATTAATAACGGCAACAGGTAGAAGCTTGAAATATTCACAGTATATTTAGTTGTATATTCACTTCAAAAAATAATAATTATTAAATTAAAATAAAATAAATTAAAGGGGGCTCCCATACAACAAACGTGTTTTTTTGCCGTTTTTTGCGATAATGGTGCGGAAACCTTCGTGCGCGAGTCCGACTCGCACTTGGCCAGTTTTTCTCTAATTAGTTAATTGGATTTTACACTCGTTTTTTTTTTTGCACAGTCATCTTTACTTCTTCACATGCACTCCTAATTCCCGTTTCACCCATGTTTATGCAAGTCCCTCCTTGATTCACCCAATATGCCTTGCGAACCTTGATTCACCCAATATGCCAACGTTGCTTTAGAACCAAATACGTTTTATAGGAAGTGGTCACGCGGCCATAAGTTTTCGCCGAAGACTACTGCACCCACCGCAGACGTTATTTAGTGTATTGATTACTAGTCTAGCTAGTTCTTAGACTGCTATATAGAAAGTAAATGAGATTGAATTACTGTTACGTTAATGAAATGAAAAATTTTGGTATAGACGTAGAAAGCAAAATTTAAAAGAGGTTTTTATTGAGGGTATTTTTTAATCCTGCCCATCGATTCTGTAAAAATAGTACCGAGGAAACTTGAGTTTGGTCAGCTTGAATTGAGTTACTCAATAGCTTCTGGTAGAATGATAATTTACTTAAAGGTCACTTTAGCTTAGTTTTCACGGTAAACTGTTTATCAAATAGCACTCTTGTTTAGATAAAATAAAATTGTCTGAATGACCAAATGCTGAAGCAACCTTCAAGTACCTCATCAAGATGGCATTTTTCGTTTTCCTACGTGTTACTAAATAGTTAAAAAATGAAATCTTTATTTTATTTTTTAACTTTATCAGGGTGCCTCAGATGTCAATATGTAAAAGCTGGTTACCCATCCACGAACCAACCTCGGCAAGCGTTACTTAACCTTGATGGTCGCCGACCTTGACGCTCTTCAACCGCATGCGATTTCTGCCTCGGCTATTCTCATTTAGCTGTCATAGATATTGCACTATCTATGTCACTAGTTTATGAAAATAGCAAAAGAAAAACACCAAATATGCCTGAAGCAACAACTACGAGGTACTAGTAGATGCTTTGAATACAGCTATAATTTGTATTGCCTGAAGTTTTCTGAGCTTTTTAAAACTGTTCTGAGAACAATTACATTGAATTAAAAAAATAAAAGAAAATTATTATCTATGTATAAATTATACCTATAACATGTTTTTCTCTTTTCAGTTAATTATTTTTTGCTGTCGGGTTTGGTTGTTTTTATTATCATTTTGTTTTCCAAATATTAATTGAATTTTTATTTTGGTATCAAAGTATTTTGAATTTTTGCCAAAATAGTAACATAAAAGTTTTACAATAGATATATTTTTGTAATGGTCTATTTAGTAACTTTCATTTCAATAACCATATTGTAATGACACGAAAAAAAACATGTATCACCTCTCTTTTTGGGCTTGAAGAACGCCACATTTAAAAATTATAGCCTATGTCTCTCCCACAATTGAGACGAATCCAACAACACCTCATATGTCATAATCCGTCAAGCCGTTTGAACTGTAGAGCGAGCCTTCCGCAGTCGGGTAAAGAACAATAATAAACCTCTAAACATCACGTTTTCTAGAAACGTGTCTCTGAAAATAAGTTTTCTATCGAAATTACCATATTTTTTCAATAGGTACTTATTTTTGTATTTTGTTTCAGTTATTTTAGCTAAAATATTTTGGAACTACTAAACATTGGTATTTTAATCGAGTAAGGTTTTACTGGATAGGTACAGGTTGCGGGCATGCGCTGGATGCGAGATGCATGGGATTGGTGAATGTGGCGACGCCGGAGAGGCCTATGTCCAGCAGTGGACGTCTTTCAGCTGAAATTATGATAATGAAGGTTTTACCTCTAGAAGCAGAAATTGAGGTGACAACTGCGGTTATAATCTTTTCCGCACAAAATCACGTGAAATTCAATAAAATGACATTTAAGAATTTTGCAGCATAAAATATATTTTCCTTTTGCAATAATCTATTTTGGCCATTAATGAATTCATTCAATGTATAGTGTTAATTTTTGTAAGTAGAAAACGGGGTGAATAAAGGTGAACAAAATAACTTTTATAAACTTCACTTTTTATTCAACTATCGTTACAGTTTTTTTATATTTCATAATCCTATCGTCCAATATAAATAAGTTTTTAATAAAATCCAAGCAAAGGCAAGCGATCAAGGAAATCCCAATATCCTTAAGAACTCCACGGTCAAAGTAACACCCATAGTGGATTTCCTAGGCCGCCTCTGACATTGATTAAGTAACAAATAGTGATCGCAGCGCAATGGTAACGGGAAAAAAATAAAGAAAATGCCCAATACTACAAATGGGAGCAATCCGTCTTAGCCCTTAGTTCTTGGGAACTAATGAAAGAACTGTGAACTTTCATAAGTGCCGTTCCGGTTCTTTTTATTAAATGACAGACTGAAGGTGCTGAATATTTCGTATTTGATAAACTTGGGCTCTAGATTTAGAACCAGTTTCTGATTTGAGTATTTGGAGTTAAGGACATGTCAACCCTTCCTCTATGCCAAAATTTTACGGGTTTTCAGGCAAAAGTAAACTCACCGTTAAATTCTTAAGGCACTTGTCACAAAACCGGTGATAAAGCGATTAGCTATCGACTATATTCTCGCTGAAGAAACAAACAATAGATACAGATCCAGTGTCAATAAAAGAGATAAATATATTAATAGTTGATCGCTGGCTGTTCACACTGCCGGCGAGTACTCTTTCACCACAAGTTTGTCGTAGCGACAAGGGCTATCAAAGATAATACTCGCTCGGTGATGCTCGCTTGGCGATCAGAACTCACGCTGAGAGAGCAACCAATCAACGCGTGCAGGATTGACCGCCCGAGCGAGTGGTGCGAATAATCGCCCGTCGCACAAAAACACTTGCTCGTAGCCAAGCGGCAAAACTATCGGAACTACACACTCGCTTCTTGCTGCTCGCCAACTCATATCTAGGTTCTAGCTCTACTCGCTGCTCGATCGTCGGCGGTTGGACAATTGCCTAACTCAGAAATCAGTGGTAACGTTGCAAAAGTGCTTGGAATTAACCAAGTGATAGCGCCAGTAAATCGTGTTGCGCCTACCCCAAGTAACATGGGATAGAGGCAAGAAGATGATGATGATGTAATTTTTATTTTCTTGTCCGTGAAATTTCGGTGCAGAAGAATCCGTAGTACTTCTTGTTAAGTGGAGCTTACGCACTACATCCGAACTCTATCCCTCATAATCTGTCAGAATTCAGAACATTTTGAAATCGGAACTCAAGTCAAGAAAACGGATCATGGACACAGACGTGTAAAGCGTAACCTCCCTTAGGTTTGTGCCTTTTTTTGTATCCTGTAATACTTATTACCAATACCTAAATATTTTCTTCTAGCTTCCTACCCGCGGCTTCGCTCCCTTGGCCCACATCCCGCAGGATTCGTAATTTTTTCGGGATCAAAATTAGCATATGACACTCAGAAACAATGTAGTTTCTACTGGTGAAAGAATTTTAAAAATCGGTTAAGTAGATCCAGAGATTACTTCCTACAAACAAATTCACAAAGTGAAACCTCTTTTTAATATTAAAGTATACATAGATTATTTTCTTGATTCCGCAATTACAAAAACGCAAAAAAAATGTTTGTTTTTTTTGTGCGAAGGGCTGCTTTAATGGACTGTATCTGCGATGCGGAGCAAAACAATAGACAAACGCTTGATGATAGGTAATTCGAGTTGCGGTGGGTGTGGGACAACAGAATACAACCCGAAAATAATTAGGGAAGGAAGCACAAACCTTTGCGGACCCTCGTGGTCGCGTCGTCGGTGCACTTCACCAGAGTTCAAGGGCAACTAGGTTTTAAGTTACTGTCATCACACGTTAAACGCAAACACAAACTGTTGATTATAAGTCTTATTACATGCGAAAGCCGGGGTTATTCCAAAGTTATCAATATTTTTCAAAGGAGCGAGTCGGCGCCATTGCGCCTGCGGTGCGGTTCGATACGGAAGTCATTTAGCAAAGAAAATGACGGAGCGAATCTTCTTATTCACTCGCGAGGTATGTGCGGGAAAGGGATGGGTATATGTGGTTGCGAATGTCAATAAAATTTTGAATGTTGGCGCAACCAGTTAGTTTACATTACTTTTGGAATACCCAATATTGTATTATAAGAGGGATGCACTCATAAAAAGCATCATATTGGGCATTTCTTCTCTTTTTCCTTCATGTATGTTGCAGGATACGAAACTGCTATGTTTGTCTAAAATTTTCAACAATTTTTTGGCACAAATTCATTGTCGTTTTTCATTTGTCGCTGCAGTGTAGTGCAAATTAAGGAAACGCCCGATGCGGAGACGAATAGGGGCAATCCATCTAGTCTCGCTGTTCACACGGCAAGAACTAATGAAAAACCTAGCAAAGTTTCATAAGTGTGAAGAATAAAAACGAGCTCTGTACAAAATGTTTGCAAAACTTCTGTTCATGACAATGACAAGAAAAGATTAGTCACTTATCTATGACCTACGTTTAGGTTATATTAATAGAAACTTGAGAAAAAAATCTCAGTGAATAGATATGTAGGTACTTCTAAAGATTTCGTTCTAATGAGAGCTATGGTTGGGAACGACTTGGACAGATGTCAACTTGACGTAACACTAAGCACTAGTTTTTGGCGTGAAGAAATGACAGAGGTGAAGGATGGAGGAAGAAGAATATGGCGGGTTGGATTGACTTGTTAATTTGTGATAAAACTTATGGAGAAATACAGTGAGAGTGACTGATTGTTCGTGTAGATAAAACTACGTGCTTAGTGGAATGTCGTATACCTACGTTATTCCCCAATACATAATGCGATCAGTTACAATGTGAATTTGTGACCGTTTACTTGTATGTACAAGTAAAGAAGTTGGTTTGTCTAACTCGTATTAGCCCGAAAAGAACCCATGCAATAATGGCCTTTCCTGACAGTTAAATAGTCTTCCCTACAGATATATTTTCTATAATTCTCAGAAAAATATCTATTCACCTACCAAATCATATAAATACTTAAGCTGTACTTAACATTTGTTTAATCCTCTTTCATGCCACAACTCTCTAACTTGTGGAAAGTGTGACATGTGACTTTTACGATACCTACATAGTGATTTAAAAATGCCTACATAACGATGATTAAACAAGTAATAATTACGATCTTATTGAAGAGAAGTAGAGGCCACCCGCATTGGACGTGGTGGTTTGCTCGAAGGTTCTTTCAGAAAAGACCTCGAGCAAGCCCAATTGCCAGAACAGACAAACAAAGGTCTATCTACTTGATCGTACATTCCTGTGACCCCCAGTGTAGGTGTCAGATGGAATACTGGGGTGGTTTTTAGTTAGTAGGAGTGTTTAGGACCTAATTAAAGGTTTATAAATGAGACTAAAGTGGACTGTAAAACACTTATATTGTGGTTCTAAAGGACAGTATAATGTTGGAAATGAACTCAGGACAAGTAATATGCGCGCGCGTCGTCGACCGTGCTCGGTGGTGGAGTGCGGTGCGGGCGGCCAGCCCGCTGCCGCGGTGTCGTCCCGCGCCGCGCCGCGCCTTGTCTATGATTCACGTCTTGTCTGCGTGAACAAGGAGTCTGACAGACCCCTTTGAGATCGTACATTCCTGTGACCCCCACTGTAGGTGTCAGATGGAATACTGGGGTGGTTTTTAGTTAGTAGGAGTCTGACAGACCCCTTTGAGGCATTAGCATAGCAGACAAACTGGAACAAAAATAGGTTTTGTGTGGAGACGTCCTGACCCCAAATAATGGGGATAATTTCAGGGGAAGAGAGAATAAGTGAAGTCTCTTTTACAAACAAAAGATTCAGTGCGAAAAAAATCATCATCATCATCATCATTTCAGCCGAAAGTCGTCTACTGCTGGACAAAGGCCTCCCCCAGGCGTCGCCACATTGACCGATCCCGTGCGTCTCGCATCCAGCGCCTTCCCGCAACCTTAACCAGGTCATCGATCCACCTAGTGGGAGGCCTTCCAACGTATCGTCTTCCGGTTCGCGGTAGCCATTCCAGAACTTTTCGGCCCCATGGGCCATCCGTTCTGCGAGCAATGTGCCCTGCCCACTGCCACTTAAGTTTGGCAATTTTTCGGGCTATATCGGTAACCCTGGTTCTCTTGCGGATCTCCACATTTCTGATTCGATCACGCAAGGAAACTCCGAGCATAGCCCTCTCCATTGCCCTTTGAGTGACAGTAAGCTTCCTGATAAGGCCCATTGTAAGCGACCACGTCACAGAGCCATATGTCATCACTGGCAACACACACTGATCATAGACTTTCGTCTTGAGAACTTACCACAGTTGGACGAGAAGATACCGCGCAAATTCCCGAACGCTGCCCAGCCGAGTCGGATTCGACGGTTGTCCTCTTTCTCGAAGTTGGCCCTACCCAATTGGATCGTTTGTCCCAGGTAGACATAGTCGCCTACAACTTCGAGTGTAGAGTCTCCGGCCTTGATAGGAGTGGGTGTAACATGGGCATTCACCATGACCTTGGTTTTGTCCGTGTTCATTTTAAGATCCACTCTTTCGTAACCTCTACTGAGGTCATCGAGCATTTTACTGAGGCTCTCCATGGTCTCAGCCATGACCACTATGTCATCGGCAAACCAAAGGTGAGTGATGTACTCGCCATTAACGTTGATGCCAAGCCCTTTCCAATCCAGAACCTTGAAGACATCCTCCAGCGCAGCAGTGAACAGTTTAGGAGAAATGACGTCTCCCTGTCTCACGCCGCGCCGGAGAAGGATTAGTGCGAGGTCTGATCCTGAAGACGGACTGACATAGTGGCGTTCTTGTACAAACACTTCGACACTTCAATGTACCGGTAGTCGATCTGGCACCGTTGGAGAGACTGCAGTACAGCCCAAGTCTCGATCGAATCAAAAAAAAAAACCCCGTTTCTTATGATATAATACGGACACTCCAGAGCCATTTAGGTCATCAAAACAAAAACATTTGCTTACGAGAACAGCTGACACGAATCCCCTTAACTCTAACATTCTATTCAAAATATAAAAGGAGGCCGATACCAAAGAATTGAAATGTATGGGCAGAAGCGAAACTTTCGATTCAATCTTAACGCCAGTAGTTACTGGCATGTAGAGGTATATATAGGTGTTTGTAGGACAAGCTATTGCAGGAATATTGTAACATTGTTAGCGTTGTTGTTGTAACTAGTATGTCCTAGATCAATAAATCCGTAGACATGTGACATTCACCAATCCACTCCCACCACACCCAAAACCCAAAATCCAAATCACTTGGTTTGTGTAACACCTCTCATAGAGATAAGGTCTGTGTTCCAATAGCGATACATCTTAGAGTGAATGAATTATGTTATGCCACGACAGCATTGAGGCTCTTGCTAGGGATCCCTATTATACGCTCGATGTATCTGGCATAAACATCACGGAGTATTTATAAGCGTTTTGAAGAGGCACGTCTGCTATATTGTCACGGTCTATGTACGGCAAGATATTGCGTTTGTCTGATGATGTTTACAGGAGGCTGAAGTGAGCGTGTTAGAATCATGAATGGAACTCTATATAAAATTATTGATATCTACCAAGATAGCAAGCTTTGAATGTCTAGATGGTTGTTGGTTATTTACCGTGTATCAGAGTTCCATGTATGTCGTGTGTAAGGGAAGGGTTTTATGAATAAAAGCACAGAAAGACAAAACTAGGTATTTATTTAAATAAGGCTTGTCAATTAATTCATATTTAGAAGGCTTATCGAGCTTACTGCCTGTTCGCTAGACCTAGTTCTCGTGGGGAAGAAGGGCAACAAACTCCACGGAAGCTCTTTTATAGTATTTATCGATATTTTTTACAATCACAAAGTGTTTACAATATTAAAGAATCAAAATAACAAGGATAAGGCAAAGGACATAGACTAGCCCTTACATCAATATTACATTATTATTATTATTACATATTAGGAATAAAGGCCATAATATGATATAAATACAGTTTCAACACAACCATTAGCAATAATAAAGTTATAATATCAAATAACTTACAAAATCCTTGTGTAGTCGATCTTTCACTAATTATTAATCATAAAGGATATATATATAATAATATATCTGGCCTGTACTGGCTTGTAGTTCACAGAAAAGTAAGTCAGCTTATCCATTACACAATATTTTATAATCTCGGGTCTATCAGTGTCTCAATACGTCCAATATGAGAAAATGGCGCGGTATCCCGCCATTTTCTATATTGCTTTAAATAATCTCACAATTAGATGAACAATAATAAATTATCATGTAATTAATCCATTTTAAAACGAAACAAAACAATTAAGGAATTTAATAACACCTCTTTAGTAATTCTTAATCAATATTCGAAAGAATATTGATACTAACAGACAGTATTGTACAAATTGTTTCAAAGGACTTATAATACTATTATAGGAATATAAAATCCAGGATACATCACAATAATCATTACAAATTACGTAATAATTTATAGTAATATCATCAATGTGGCTTAATACAAGTTTAAGAGTTATTTCCTGTACACAACAATATTTACTTAGGTGGGCTTGTACACAACAATATTTACTTACCGCGCCTTTTACATTTTTAGGTAGTTGACAACACAATAATTTAGGTCGGTACTTAAACATTTGTCGGTAGGCGCTTAATAAATATGGCAGGTATGTATTATGTAGCAAACCATTGTCACTTGAAAAATGAAAATTCATGATTTAATGACGTCACACATACTTTAAATTCTAACAAGCACATGGGAAACCCGTCTCATGCGCAAATACCTGATGGTTGATGACGAGCTTGTGTATAATTAATGTATGTTTGAATCGTGCGGAGTACATAGATATCGCGATGTAGGATTCATAAGACGTAAGGTCTTATTTACCCGACTGCCGAAGGAGGTTATGATTTTATCAGTCTATGTATGTTCTTATGTGGCGTTCTAGAGACCTGGCGTTATTTGATGATTCTTATATGATTCGTCTTAACCTTGCGAGATTAACTGGCTACATTTAAATTGGAAATTAGAAAAATGGCGGCTTTTGGGCGCCATATTGTGGGGCCCAATTTTTTTTTTCTTTCGAACCCATCATGTGGGGTATCAAAATAAAGGGTTTTAAGAGTTGATTCCAAAAATATATGACACTTATATATTTAAATGTACCTAAATCGAAATAAAAAGTTTTAACTAAAGACAAATTAATAATAAAAAATAAAAAAACCCGACAGCTTAAGAAGCGAAATAAAAATACTCGCTACTTAAGCAGTCGGGGTTTTTGATTTTTGAGTTATCCTTTTTTAGTTAGTACTTTGTGGTATACCTACATAGATGCCGCTACAGTAACGACGTTCGTTTCTACACGAATTTATTACTCTATGCCGATGGCAATAAATAAGGGTGTATATCAAACCAGATCTCAGGAGCATCGTTAAACCTATCCCGTAATCACGTTGCCTCGTAAACCGCTTTACCGGCCTACCGCAAACTAATTAAACGTTTTTACTTCTAATAAATGGAGACGATAAACGTAACGAAAATAGAAAGTGTGTCAATACATTGTGATGGAAAATGTTTTTCCGGATAACAAGCGTGTGTTCTGTGAAACAATATCGATTAATTGTTTCAGCAATTTACTAAGTACCAACATAAAAACGTTTTTATTAATCGATCCTGCTATAACCCACCCTTATTGTCAGGTCAATTGTAAACGATACTGTTACAACCACATATTTTGTATGTTTTTGCTTTGGTTATAACCCACCCGCCTTAGATAAGTAGTCAGGATCAGGACAAGGCCAGGAAAGGTTGCATGCAAATATGTGGGCCTTTTTAATTCAACCTTGTCTTGAAGCGGAGTAAAAAGAGGAAAATTAAGCTTGCAATTTATTTAAATGAATTTGATTTTGTTTATTTCATGGACACTACGCTTACTGTAGCAATTCTGTGGTCGCAAACGTGGTTAGACTTACAGTCAACGATCCTCTAATCAAAATTAAAATAGCTACCTTTTCTTTTCGTTGAGAATTGCCTAGGCTGCCCCCAGACTTCATTATGAGAGCACCATGGTCATCATAATTATTATTACTTATAGAGTGGCCGGTTGAGACGACTTATTAAGTCGTGCAGCCTTATAATCATTATATCAGCATTATCATCGAAGTTACAAGAGAAGAGCACAACAGCTCAATAGGTTTGGGGTAGCAAAAGCCAATTTTTGCACTTAAAAAAGTTCATAATATTATAGTTGCACCATCACTCAGCGACAATCAATGACAAGAACTTGCCGATATGTAGGAAAATTTGAGGTATTTTTGACTGATCGCGATCTTTGATCTAAAATTCAGTTGCAACATTTGACCACATACTATACAGTAAGTTTTTATAGGATAATTCGCATATTATTTTACTACTAAATTACATAGTAACGGAAAGTTAAATAAAAGCTTGAAAAAGTCGGCCTGGTTACACAAATGAGCAACTAAAATTATTTACGTTAAAATAATTGAACGCCATCGCTCAGTTTTGCTGTGGTTTCAAATGACCGGTTCTCGTTATCGAAATTAATTTATTCTTAGTTAAACATCAAATTAATCTACATTTTAATGGTTTGTTAAATGTTTACTTCCACCAACTTTGAAATCAGTAGAATAGAGCTGATGAATAGATAATATTTTTTTGTCCATCCGATAGATTGTTATAAAATATTGGACACGAATTTTTTCATTTGTTTAACATGTAAACATTTATAAAGACGTGACCTAAATTTTGTGTTTTTTTTTTCTATCATTACGATGTAACTGAATAGTTACTTCATAACAGTCACAATCTAGCATCGAGGCTAATAAGTAACTTAAATTTAACCTAATTTGCTAATAACTTATATGGTAAATAATGTGTCCAATGAAATAATGAAATAATTTAATGAACAATATAAAATGTAGGCTTTGGTGCTTCAGTAATAATATGCGAAATGTATAGGCTACTGGATTTACTGATAAGTCTAATAATGTTAGGTTCCTTACATTTGACGAAGTTATCAACCATAAAAAAATAAAAACTTGAATGGATCACCCTTGCATGAAGTTTTACCCCACTGTTTAACAATGAGGCGATAACTAGTATCTAAACTCCTAGCAACTTTCTGGATTAAATGGTTGAGGCTGTAAAATAATAAACCGTGATATACCACTGCTGGGCATAAGCTTCCCTTTCTCTTTTTCCCACACGTCTGTTCTCTGCCATTGTGGTTCAGGCCTTCCGGTAAGAGTCAAGCTCATCCCTCCACATTTGTTATGGTCTGCCACGTTGTCGGCATAGCATTTATAGACATAGACCCAATTTGTATATATTTTAGCCCACGGTTTTCCTGAAATGCTGCAGACATGCCTGCATGTCTTAAGAATAGCAGCTTTCTGGAAAATAAGTGACGATATTAAAAAACAATAGGCAGTAACGGGAACTGCCGACAGAAGTAAAATATTAAAACACTGGCATAACTTTGTTATTGTGTGACACACTGTCGTCCGTTTTTCACACAAAAACCTAGTCATTCCGTTACACGTCACATTAACATGTCGATGACGCTGTCTTAGTTGTATTTCGTTTACGCAAACCCATACGTTTTGCCTCTCACCCTCTACCAAATATCGCTCAATGCGACTTAAGAAGTTTTCACTTCAAAAACAATAACATTCAAGACGGCATATCAAAAGACCAGTCTTAATTCTCATTAAACCTCAAGTATTCAAATAAAAAAACAAAATTCAACAAACATTCATACGAACTCAAAACATTCCGGATAAGACATGAAAATAACAACCGTCACAGAAAAGTCACACATGAAAAATTATCGAAGCGCACAAAATACTTTACTTAATACGCTACACATTCATCAACAGATGAATTAAATTTGAGGAACGAGGAATTTATCTTGCCACTCAGAACTGGATAAAATTGTCAAGAAAATTGGCCCGTATATATGAAACAGAATCTTTGTGTATGTTTGTCTTGATTTTGATTTATGTTCGTGAGTTCAAGGAGATTTTGTAAGGAGATGGATTGTTAAGAACGGTTTATGGGCCTTCAATGGTATTATGAATTCATTAGGAAAATCGAAGAATATTTTGTTCGGTTTTTTACAATGTAAATATATATTTTTATACATATACGTATTGTCTTTTTATAACTATTGTACACGCGCCACCATTATTAATAATAATAATAATATAATGGCCTCGTCGCCCAGCTCCGCCTCGCCGTCGCCGGAAACCAGCCCCACCGTGAGTGCTGTGATAACGGCTGTGACAGTTGCGTCGAGCTCGAGCGACGAGTACTTCTCTCCGCCGACGACACCACCACCTGCGCGTCGACGGGGAGGACGCCGGCCGCCGGTCCGCTTAGGACCTCGAGGCTTACCGGTCTCAGATAGGGTCCCAGCACCCGGCGGAAGTGTGCAGCGCATGAGATTTTTTTTTTTATTCGAGATGGGTTTGCTCTTGACTCTAGTCTAGGTCAGAGGTGACAGAGACAAAGTCGACGATGGAGTGAGCTTACCCAGAAGAAGCCTGTTCACTCTAACTTTGAAGAGATTCGGGTTATATGCGTTCGGAAACACAGACGCAGGCAGTGAGTTCCACTCTTTTGCAGTGCGCATTATGAAGGATGTTTGGAAGCGCTTGGTGCGAATTGGTGGAATAGCAACTAGGTGAGGATGGTAACTTGCAGTGCGTCTAGATGTCCGATGGTAGAAGGGGGCCGGTGGGATGAGGTCGTGGAGTTCATGAGCACACTCGCCAAAATACAGTCTGTAGAAGACCGACAAGCAGGCAACCTTACGGCGATGAGCTAAGCTGTGAAGCTTGGCATCCACCAGTTTGACGTCACCAATTAGTCTCTTGGCTCTGCGTTCCACCGAGTCAAGCGCGGCAAGCTGATATTTAGCTGAGCCATCCCAGAGGTGGCTGCAATACTCCATGCAGGATCGGACTTGCGCTTTGTAAAGAGTTAATAGCTGTCCAGGCATAAAGTATCGCTTCACTCTGTTTAGGACGCCCAGTTTCTTTGCCGCAATTTGGGCTTTGTACTCGATGGTGGTGCCGAAGTTGAGACTGGATGTCAACTCCATGCCAAGGAGCTCGAGCCGGTCAGTTATAGGAACAGATGCACCCCGAAAAGTAGGCGTTTTGATGAAATGAGTCCTCTTTGCGGTAAAAAGACATGCCTGTGTTTTGGTGGCGTTAAAAGAGACCAGATTGTCATCACTCCAACGGGAGACAAGACTTAAGGTCAAATCAGTACGCTCCACCATAGCCTCTCTCAAGGAACGAACTTCATCCCCGCCGGTTCTTGCGCTGGAGAAGTATCTCTCGGAAACAGTACTGTCATCTGCGTACCCAACAATACCAGGCAGAAGTAGGTCATTGATGTGCAGCAGGAAAAGAGTTGCAGAGAGAACAGACCCCTGAGGAACACCGGCATTAATAGCCTTAAGGTCAGAGGAGCAGCCGTCAACGACTACTCGGATCGACCGTTCACTGAGGAAGTCTGATATCCAGCTACAAAAACCGGCTGGGATGCCATAAGCAGGAAGCTTGCTGAGTAGACTAGCGTGCCAGACCCTGTCAAAGGCCTTCGAGATATCGAGCGATACGGCAAGTGCTTCGCCGTGATTCTCGATGGCTTCGCCCCAGCAGTGCGTGACAAACACAAGAAGATCTCCAGTTGACCGTCCCCGGCGAAAGCCATGTTGACGGTCACTGAGGAGCTCATTGTCTTCAAGGTAGGTCAGCAACTTACTGTTCAGTACCCTTTCCATAACCTTACATAGTATGGAGGTAATGGCTATCGGACGGTAGTGGGCAGGGTCTGCACGGTCGCCCTTCTTGTGTACTGGTTGTACATTTGCAAGCTTCCAGGATTTCGGCACCTTTCTTTTTTTAAGAGAGAGGCGGAACAAGCGTGTCAATACAGGAGACAGTTCAGGCGCACACTGCCTCAATACTCTCGCTGGAATGCCGTCAGGCCCGCTGGCCTTGTTCACGTCTAGGCTGCACAGTACTCTCCGAACCTCTTTAGTGTGAACTGCGATCTCCGGCATCGAAGAGTCACATTGAGGTATATTAGGTGGTAGCTTAGAGCCAGCATCCAGACGTGAATTGCTTGCAAAGAGAGATGCAAATAAATTTGCTTTCTCACTTGCAGAGTGAGCCAGCGAGCCATCAGGTTTCAGCATTGGAGGTAAAGTGGGTCGACAGAAATTAGTTTCAACCGCTTTAGATAGGGACCAAAACTGTTTACTACCCGGGGGGTGCGATGCCAGCTTGGCCCCGATACGTCCAATATGGTCAAAACGTGCCCGACGCAGAACCCGCTTGCAGAGCTTGGTGGCAGAATTAAAGGCTCTTTTCCTCGCGCGAACCCTACGCGCTCTAATTTTGCGGTCGCGGGCCTTGGCCCAGGCTTGGTAGGCAGACTCTTTTCGGGCCTCAGCGTGGGCGCATTCTGCATTATACCAAGGCCGGGCTTTGTAACCGAGCGGGATGTCGGAGAATGGAATAAAATACTCCATTCCCTGCCGAATCACGTCCGCAACCACGTCAGCACAGCACGAGGGGTCACCCGAGGAGAAGCACACATGCCGCCAAGGATAGGACGCAAAAAAGTGCCGCATCTCATCCCAGTCTGCTGACTCGTATCGCCATACTCGCCTCGTGCCTCTAGGACTCTCATCTGGAGGAGAGCAGGTCGAAACGGATTTCACCAGACAGTGGTCAGACGTTCCCAGCGGGGCTGAGACCGACACCGAATGACTGCCCGGATCAGTTGTCAGCAGAAGGTCCAAACAATTGGGTGTATGGCCGTCTACATCCGGTACCCGCGTTGCCACATTCACCAGCTGGGTAAGATCTAGCGTTAAAGCAAACTTGCGCGCCTCCAACCCGGCATGGTCGGTTTTCTGGTACGGGAACAGCCACTCCTTATGATGGGCGTTGAAGTCCCCCAGAAAAACAAGCTTCGCTGTTGGGTATCGTTGCTGGGCTACATCAGTCGACTCTACAAGGCTATTAAAGAGCGCTGTTGACTCCTGGTCACCGCTATGGGATCGGTATACGCCGACATAGATAGACTGCTCCACGCCTGTGTCCACAAGCAGCCATATGGCAGAGAAACCCGATTTCTCAAAGCAACGGAGACGACGACAACAGATGTCATCGCGGACGTACACACAGACCCCAGCTTGCTTCTTGAACTTGTGTTCAGGAGAGTAACCCGGGTAGTTGAGGTACGCCACGTCCGACGGAGTTGTTATCTTCGTCTCCGTTAGGAAGAACAGGTGCGGCTTCTCGGTCTCTAGGTGGTGGTGGACCGGATCAAGGTTGGAGTGCAACCCCCTGATGTTAATGAGGTGCACTTTAAGTGGGAGGAAGTGCAGCCGTTGTTTAACCTTATTTCTCTTCTTTGCTTTGGTCATTGATATTGTTAGAGTTGCTGGGGAAAAAGTTGAACTGTCGAGGCGCTGCTCAGATAACCAAGTGGACCACTAAAAACTAACTCAACCTATGGGGAACTCATTTGGTGACTGCGGGGACGCCCGAACCCCCCCAGATATGGCCACCGGGTCCTCCCATCCAGTCGCCAGCTGGCACGGTGGAGCATACCGGGATTTTTCGCGAGTTGGCGGGGCAGCCTTTGGCACGTGGCTGGCGTGCTACTTGGGCCCCCTACTGACTGCGGTCGGCCAACGGCTGGCACCGTGCTTCGGATCCCGCTACCCTCCAGAATGAGCTACCCGGCAAGTTATTCTCAGAGACCACGACCGGTTCTGAACAGCGCAACTGACAACCTCCTTCTCCCCCAAAGGCACTGGCACTCCCACACACCGACGGAATACAGCAAGCTGCTTGGCGCCGGACTCCGGTGGGATGGTGGTCGCGAGCCAGGCGGCCCCTTGCGGAGCCTACCACCGCTTAAGTGGGATCTTTCAGCCGTACCACAGGCAAGCCCGTGGTGCCGTTGCCCGGGGTGGACCACTAGGAGGTAGATCCCATACCACCCCAGATGATATATATAGAGATGGACACAATCCATTAACGAAAATGTCATGCGCGCATACTTTGGGGCTACAGAGGGAGGAAACAATCTGACCGCGTACCGTGTCCGCATGCTCTCTTTGTTTCAGGTGCTTGAGCCGGCTGTCAACGTTTCGGCCCAAAGACTTTCGGATCAGGTACGGGTCATCCAGCGTAATCGTATGTTGGATGATACTGTGCTTGATCGCCTCCGAACGGAAATGTGTAATCGTGTCACTGCCCCGTCGTCGCAGGCCGTGGTGCCACCACAGTCCAACCACGCTGACGAGGAGAGTAGTGACAGGGTTACAAACGTAAGTAACCAGTGCAAGGAGGAATTGAGGAGTGCTTTGGAGTGTGCTATTCAGGATTATCGCTACATGCCGCTCGAACTTAGGCCACGATTACCTCGTTTGCCCATGCATAACAAAAATAGGGCACTGGTGGCTGCTCTGGATTCGCTGTTGTCAAACTATTTTGATAACTGCGAAGACCTCACTGATACACATTCGATCATGTACTGCGCGGCTGTAGCGGCATGTCGTGTAGCCCACGTCAAATTTGTAGATGACAGAGCTACACGACCGAAACCAGCCGTACCAGCTTGGCAGTGCAGGATCCAACGTCGTATTGGTGGGGCCAGTGCACTCATCGGCAAACTAATTTGTTTCAGGGAGGGTAATAATCGGCCAAGAGTGATGCGCTTTGTGAGATGGGCGGGACTGATGTCAGCCCCCAAGACTATATATCCCATGTCACAGAGCGCATCGACTTCCTGAAGCAAAAAGTGTTTGCATGGGCAAACCGTATTCGTAGGTATAGGCGGAGAGTGGAGCGATACACCTAGAATCGTACATTTCAAAGTAATGAAAGGTGGGTTTATCGGGCTTGGGAGCGACCCGACCAAGGTGTGACTGATACGCGCCTGCCGGATGATGACGCTATGTGTTCATTCTGGCGTAGCATCTGGTCGGTGCCTGTCAGTCACACCGAAGGTGAATGGACTCGGGAGGTCGAATGAGCGTGCGATCCAATACAAGAAATGGGGGCTATCACGATCAGCCCCCAAGATATAGCCCGTGCAGTCCGTCCGTTGCCGAACTGGAAATCTCCGGGGCCGGACGGGCTGCACAACTTCTGGATCAAGTGGCTACAAAGGTCGCACGCTCGTTTGGCATCTCAGTACCAGGCAGCCTTGGAGTCTGGTTCGCTACCAAGTTTCCTTACAACAGGAAAAACCCACCTGCTCCACAAGTCTGGTAGCACCGCGGAACCCAAAAATTATAGACCTATTACACGTTTACCAACGGTCTATAAGGTTCTTACATCCATTTTGAGAGTTAAAATTAATAAACACGTCGACGATAGTTCGATCATGTCGGTCTCTCAAAATGGATGTAGGAACGGGTCCCGCGGTACTAAGGAGCTACTCCTTATAGATATGGCCATTAGCTAACAGGTTCGGCGTACACGAAAGGATCTGTCGACATGTTGGATAGATTATAAGAAGGCCTATGACTCGGTGCCTCATACATGGCTCATGAGGGTGCTAGAATTGTATAAAATAGTTACAACTCTACGCACCTTCCTGATGTCGTGTATGGGGCAATGGAACACAGTCCTTCGCTATCCAGGATGTTGAAATATCCAGAGGAATAGTGAACCTGTAAGGATCGAGCGAGGTATATTCCAGGGCGATAGTTTGAGTCCACTTTGGTTTTGCCTAGCCCTGAATCCTCTATGCATGCTGCTGGAGAATTCAGGGCTAGGCTATCGGTTGAAGAGAGGTGGTCAGGTTATATCTCACCTCCTTTACATGGATGATCTGAAGTTATTTGCCCCCAGCAATCTTTAGCTGATGGAGCTACCGAAAGTAACTGAAACTTTTAGTAACGCCATCAGGATGGAGTTTGGTGTGGACAAATGTGCGGTCATGCATGTAAAGTGAGGGGAGATTGTGGAATCCGTAGTAATACAACTCGTGGATAAGCCTAAGATCCCTCTCTCCAAACGAAACCTATAAGTATTTGGGTATGTCGGAAGCGTTACGTATCAGCACTACTGACATGAAGCAATCGTTGAAGAAACGCTTCTTTGGCCGACTGAAGAAGGTATTCAATAGCCTTCTTTCAGGTGGAAACAAGGTGCGCGCCTTCAACGGTTGGGTCATGCCGGTATTGATGTACTCTTTCGCCATACTCAAATGGACTCAAACGGAACTCGACGCCCTGGATAGGCGGGTCCGTACACTGCTGACTGCAAATCGAATGCATCACCCACGATCGTCAGTCATGAGATTGTATATCCCGCGGAAGTGTGGAGGCCGAGGCTTTTTAAATGCCAAAAACCTCCACAACAGCGAGATATGCATATATCAGATATCTCAGGGCATATTTTCTACACACCGACGTAGGTATGCATCGAGATGTAGTAGCAGTGGACAAGGGACTCACCCCGCTCTCCATGGCGAATGAGAACTGGCGCAAGCCTGTAGTGCTTGAAACTAACGACCGCAGGGCAGTATGGCAGAGTAAGGAGCTTCACGGACGCTTTTTCCGGGCCCTACATGGGTCTAATGTAGACCAATCAGCGTCCGTAGCCTGGCTGCATTTCGGTGACCTCTTTGGGGAAACCGAAGGTTTTGTCTGTGCAATTATGGACGAAGTTATCATGACGAATAACTACCGGCGATTTATTGTGAAGGATGGCACGGTTGACATCTGTCGGGCATGTCACCACCCGGGTGAATCGATCCGCCACATTATCTCTGGATGTTCTCGTCTAGCTAACGAAGAGTATTTGCATAGGGCACAACCTTGTAGCCGGGATCATCCACCAGCAACATGCTCTGAAATACACTCTTGTGGCATCGGAGGTACCGTACTACAGGTATGTGCCCGACCCAGTTCTCGAAAATGGCAATATCACATTGTACTGGGATCGGTCCATCATCACTGACAGGACTATTATCGCTAACAAGCCTGATATAGTGGTGGTGGACCGAATCGAGAGGCGTGCAATGATTGTTGACATAACTGTCCCGCATGACGGGAACCTCGTGAAAGCCAAGAAAGATAAACAAATCAAGTATCTTGACTTGGCTCGCGAGGTTGTCGACATGTGGGATGTGGACACAGCGATCATTGTACCGATAGTCGTGTCAGCCAATGGCTTAATAGCCACGAGCCTCGACCAACATCTTAGAAGGCTCTCGTTAGGCAGCTGGGTCAAGGGCCTGATCCAGAAAGCAGTACTGCTGGACACGGCTCGTATAGTTAGGAGGTTCCTCTCTCTGGAACCCTGACCGCCGGTAGCTTGGACCCTGTTCCCGATACCGGTGGGCCTCTATTTTTTATATTTTTAATTGTTTTTGTTTTTAATTTATTTTATAAAAATATTTAAAAATGTAAATAATAAGAAAACTGATAAATAAAGGAGATAATGTTAATATAATAAATTTATTAGCAAAAATACAATTTTGACACATATAAAAGTACACATAAATTTAACTAGGATGCAGATAAATTAACAACCGAAGTAATGTGCGAAGTACAGTCAATGCAAAAATTTGAGCCCTGACTCCTAAACTAGGAAGATCCTGTACCTTAGGAGGCAGTGTCTTCGCTTAAATAGTGGACAAGCAAATAATGAGCGTACTAGCAGATTCGGATAGTCATAGAAAAGATATAGATATAGACTAAATGGTAAACATAACTTAGACACAATTAAATAGTATTTTTAATTAAATACTAATGTTTGTATTAAGTGTATGTGTGTAGTGTATTTGTGGGGTGTCTGTCATGAAAAAGTGTTGTGTGTATGTAAGTAAGGGAGAGGGGTGTGTGATGTGGTGTGGTGTGGATTGTTGTGGGGTGGTGTGATGAGGCACACCTCACACACCACAGTGTGTTGTGGTCTGTGAAGCGTGAGTGTGCGTCTGTGAATGTGGATGGAATTTAGAAAAAAAATATTTATTAATGCTGGCGTCGTTGTTATGTGTTGATCTAAATGGTGTAGCAGATCCAGTTAAGTAGACTTTCGGTTGCCTCGTAATCTTGGTCTTTTATCCACTCCTCAACTTTAACTTTAACCCTATAGGTATCCAATTCAATTATGTTTATTTTTTTTATTTATTATTGTGTATAGGTGTGAGCTTAAAACATAATGCTGACGTCTAGCGAAAGCTGTCTTATGGGTTACTGTGAACACAAGAGGTTTTTTTATTACGGCGTGTTGGGTCTGGCAACTGGGTTTTTTTTTTTTTTTCCGTTTCCGGCGTCCGAATTGTCAACATCATAGTGATAGCATCCGACTGAAATCAAACGAAATAAAATAGAAAACACAACAACTGGCGAATACGCTTCGTCTCAGAAGACGGCAGAACCATCAGGAAACAACTAGAAATAATCAACAACGGGAGATTATTGACATCCATCGATTATTTACAGGCACAACATCAACGATTCGAGGATTTCGAGGTTAGAAAACAATATTTCATCATTCACACAGTGACAGTTACTACGTCATCGAATCTGACAGTTCTGACACTATAGACAGTGTTGCCAACTACGAAAAAACTTTTTCTGCCACATTATACCATTGCGTTCCATTCTACGTGAAAATAAATTCAAAGATAAAAAGATGGAAGGTCAATTTCAAATTCTTTTCGATAAAATGAAGATCGAACTGCAAAATCAAAATGCAGCACTGAAGGATTCTATTACGAAAAATATTATGGACAAGATGGATGAAAAATTAATTCCCATTGTGGAGGAAAATAAGAATTTAAAAATTAAAGTGGAAAAACTAGAAAGAGAGATAGAGTATTTTAAGAGAACAGGGAGAGACAATAATATTATTGTGTTTGGCTTAGAAGAAATAGAAAAATCTTCCTACGAATTAATACAAAAGCTATAGAAAATTGTTTACCAGGATCTAAATATCAGCATGGAAGAGTATGAAGTCAACAAAATCTATCGCCTAGGAATGAAAAACAAAGAGGGTAGTAAACCGAGACCAGTACTGTGCTCGTTTATAAATAACTGGAAAAAGACCGAAATCATTAAAAATTAAAAAGAACTTCAGAACAATATACATCACTGAGGACTATCCGAAGGAAGTATTGGAAAAAAGGAATGATTTGCAAGTAAAGCTAATTGAAGAGAGGAAAAAAGGAAATACAGCGTATTTGAAATACGATAAATTAATAGTTAAAGAGAACAACAAAAATCTAGAGAAAAAGAAAAGGTAACCATCTGTTTCACCTTCCTCCTATAACAACCAACAAAAAAAGCAACAAACCCTAGACTCAATCAAATCAAACAGAATAAACGCTTTTGACATAATGCGAGCTAGATCCAGCTCTCTTTCGAATATACCTGATACAAATAAAAACCAATAGCAACTAAAGAACGGCAAACGGAAACCAAACCCAACCAAGGAAACTGCAAATAAAGGAACAAGAAATCATCAAACTCCCCCAAGCCGACTGGTCCTCGTGGGGGAAAGAGACCACAACCCTCCAACACAAAACATCATCAAACAAAATATCATAAAACCTAAAAAATCAGGAATATTTATCGCATCCCTCAATGTACTCACCCTGAGAACAGAAGAAAACCATATGGAACTAACATACGCTCTAAAACAAATCAAGTGGGACATCGTTGGTCTAAGTGAAGTAAGAACAATGGGTGAAAGTATCACTTCATATCCAGACTACTTAATATATCACATAGGAGAGACACAAGGCCACCATAGGGTAGGATTTATCATCAAAGAGCATAGTGATGGGAGACTACAATGGCCAAATTGGAACAAGACGCCCAGAAGAAAACACAATACTAGGACCATTCCCGTATAATAACAAAACAAGAAGTAGAAATGGGGAAAAAATTACTAACTTCGCACTAGAAAACAATCTAACGATACTAAATACTGTGTACAAGAAAAACATGTGGACCTGGATATCACCTGACGGCCGAACAAAAAACCAAATCGACTTTATTATGACCAACAAAAACGAAAACTTCTCAAACTTCGACGTCATTAAAAGATTCAATTTCAACACCAATCATAGACTTATTAGAGCTGAACTGAAAACAAAACAAGCAAAGAAACCTAGACCGAGACAAGACCCAGCAAACACAAAACTCAACAAACAACAACTAGAACAAATAACAATCACCCTAAGAGACGAACTTGCAGGCTTCAAAGACAATACCACGAATCTAGGAACCCAAGAAAAATACAATTACATAGAAGACATTATCAAAACTCAGACAAAAACCATAACAAACACCAAAAATGATAAAGGAAACTATTTATCAACAGCCACTGTAAAACTACTGGAGAAAAGAAGTGATCTTCACAGCGCAAGAAATATGCAAAATAGAAGAAAAGAACTCGCCAAAATCAGCAAAGAAATTAAAGAAAACATGAAGAAAGATAGAAAACTATGGAGGATGAAAACGATGGAAAACTATATACTTAGAACAGGAGGAACAAAAAAAGCGCTCAAGGAGCTGACAAAAACACAAAACTGGATTGTTAAAATGAAGGATGACCAAGGAAAATGGAAACATAATAGAACTGATATATTGGAAACAGCTACTTCATATTACAGGAAACTCTACACATGCAACGCTACGCAAGATGAAATAGATCTTGTGGAAACGTCAAGTATTCCAAGTATCCTCCAAACCGAAGTCAGAAAAGCTATTGAGACCCAAAAAGAAGAAAAAGCAACCGGACCCGATGGCATAAGCAATGAAATTCTAAGACATAGCAAGGAAATCCTGATACCAGTCTCCACAGATATCTTCAATGACATAATCATCACCGAAACCATTCCCCAACAATGGACTGAGTCCAACATCATCCTATTGTAAAAGAAAGGGGACAAATATGACATTGGTAATTATCGCCCTATCAGCCTTATGTCCAACGTATATAAGATTTTCGCTAAGATCATTTTAAAAAGAATTGAGAAAAACCTAGATGAACACCAACCGATTGAGCAAGCAGGATTCCGCAAAGACTATTCGGTAATCGACCATATTCACGTGGTGCGTCAAGTTTTAGAGAAATATAACGAATACCAGCTGACATACTACATTGCATTTATCGACTATAGCAAAGCATTTGATTCTTTAATACATGAAAGAATATGGGAGGCATTACTAGAACAAGGTATCGAACAGAAATACATCAGACTATTAAGAAACATTTACAGGCACAGCACAGCAAGAATTCAACTTGAAAAGAAAAGCGCTGATTTCAAAGTGGGAAAAGGCGTTAGACAAGGAGATCCCCTATCCCCGAAACTATTTTCCGCAGTTCTGGAATCAATATTCAGAAGACTTAATTGGGAACATCTAGGAATTAAAGTAGACGGCGTGTTTCTGTCCCATCTGAGATTTGCAGACGATATAGTGCTACTGGCAAAAACATCGAAAGACTTAAACTCCATGATAAAAGAACTTGCGACAGAAAGTGAGAGAGTTGGGCTGACACTGAATCCGGAGAAAACTAGAGCGATGACAAATGGAAACCAACATACCATAGAAGTAGGGAACACAATGATTGACTATACTGATGAATACATCTATCTGGAACAACTTATTACTCAAAAAGAACCTATGCGAAAAGAAGTGGAGAGAAGAATATTGCAAATAGCTTCACATAAACGTAAAAAGTAAATTGTTCAACACCTGTATATTACCCGTTCTTACGTACGGCTGCCAATCATGGGCTTTAAATCAAGAGATTTTGAACAAACTAGCAACTTGCCAATATGCAATGGAAAGGAGCATGCTGAATGTCAAAAAGTCAGACAGGTTGAAAAACCTGGTCATTAGAAATAAAACAAAAACTATAGATGTAACAACAAAAATTAAAAGACTTAAATGGAGATGGGCCGGCCACGTAATAAGAGGACACGACAAGTGGAGCAAAAGAGTGACACGATGGTACCCCAGAGAAGGCAAAAGGAAGAGAGGCAGACCGCATAAAAGGTGAGATGATGACATCAGACAAGTGGCAGGAGTCATGTGGAACAGAGTAGCACAAGAAAGAAAAGAATGGAAAAGGTTGGAGGCGGCCTTTGCCGATTGGCAAACAAATCTTGGAAAGATAACAAAGCAACAGATTTTAGTATAAATTAGTTAATAAGTTTAGTGTTAAATTTTAAGTTTTTTTAGTAAGTTTAAATTACTGTAAAGTGATCTGAATAAAAGGCTATATTATATTATTATTATTTCGTTTATTCAAATATGTACACATTTTAAATTAACATTTTAAATATTTCTTTATAAAAACAAATCATAAAAAAAAACATTTAATAATATAAAAAATAACGGTTCTCCGCCGGTATCGGGAACAGGGTCCAAGCTACCGGTGGTTAGGGCTCCAGAGACAGGAACCTCCTCACAATGCGAGCCGTATCGAGGAGTACTGCCTTTTGTATCAGACCTTTGATCCAACCGCCCAATGACAGTCTCGACAGATGGTCGTCGAGGCTCTTGGCCATCAGGCCGTTGGCCGTAACGACAATCGGCACAATGATCGCCGAGTCCACATTCCACATGTCGACAACCTCGTGTGCTAAGTCAAGATACTTGATTTGTTTCTCTTTCTCAGCTTTCACGAGGTTCTCGTCATGCGGGATGGTGACATCGATTATCATTGTGCGGCGCGCTAATCGGTCTATCACCCCTATATCTGGCTTATTGGCAACAATAGTCCTATCAGTGATGATAGACCGATCCCAGTACAACGTGACATGGTCATTTTCGAGAACTGGGTCGGGCACATACTTGTAATACGGTACCTCCGATTCCACTAGATTGTACTTTAAAGCAAGTTGCTGGTGAACAATCCTGGCCACTTGGTTATGCCTGTGTAAGTACTCGCCGTTAGCCAGACGAGAACAACCAGAGATAATATGTCTGATGGATTCACCCGGACGGTAGCATGCCCGACATATGTCAACCGTCCCGTCCTTCATTATATGTCTCCGGTAGTTATTCGTCAGGATAACTTCGTCCATAATTGCACAGACAAAACCTTCAGTTTCCCCGAAAAGGTCGCCGAAACGTAGCCAGGATACGGACGCTGGGAAATCTACATCGGGCCCATGAGTAGCCCGATAGAAGCGCCCGTGTAGCTCCTTGCCTTGCCATACCTCTTTGCGTTCATCAGTCGATAGTATTACAGGCTTGCGCCAGTTCTCTTTAGCCATGGACAACGGGGTGAGTCCCTTGTCCACTGCGACCACATCCCGGTGCATACCCACTTCAGCTTTTGAAATAATATATATATTTTGAAATAATATAATAGCTTTTGAAATAATAATAGGAATAGTAGATAAAAGAAACTCATATCAAACAGTTAAAATAGAAGTTTTATTAATGAAATTAAAAGTTATACTTGAGCAATTATTAAACGTAAGGTTAAGTTTTGTTGGGCAAATTTATATTTGTTTGTTTAACTTGGGACTGAATAATATTATCAGACGAGTTAGATGGGCCTGGCTGATTTGTTACAATGAAGTCGTTATCACGGGAAGTAGATGGGCGCGGCCACGGGCGCGGCGATGTCGAAAATCACTTTTTTAAATTTCTTTCATTTTTAAATCAGAGTTAGCAGCAATCATTTTTTAAATTTGGAACAAGTAGGATAGAAACGAATAATACGTACGTAAAAAAAAAAGTATTGATATCGGCTGGCTGAATAGAGCTAATCCATTGAGATTAGTGCGATTAAAAAAAAAACTGTGCAATAATGAAATTTCATACATTTTTATTGCTCTAGAGCAATAAAGACTCGCTTCGTACTGAGTTTTTAGTGTGATTGTGATGAAATTAAAGCATAGTTGGAAGAAAAATAGTTTATTTGTCTTTTTAAATTGATATAATAATTGATTATTTTGACTTTCTAATTGTTCGTGACATTTTGATTGATTTAACATTATAATTGCTTGTGAGATATTGGAATGAATTCGTTAATCAAGTCATTGTTTTATGACAAAATTAATTAATTTGACATTATATTTGCATGTGATATATATTGTATTGAACTGATATGCTAATTGTTTGTGACATATTTGATTAAATTGACATTCCCTTTTTTATTTTATTGATATATTTATCATTCATTATAATGGTTTGCAACTTATATTTGTTAGATTAATATGACATTGCATCCTTTTTTTTTTTTTTTGGATCATGTACGCTTTGCTACAATAATTTAATTTGTCTTGAAGTGATAATTTTACTGCAATTATGTTCTACCAATTCTTGTAATTATGTACCCAATATTCGACACAATGTTAATTGTTTGTGAATAAATAAATGAAATGAATTCCACACTGAAGAACTGCCAGTGTTCCGTCAAATCGTACGCAATGTCTCGTGAATAACCTAGTCCATTCTAAATTAGTACATTTTTAAACCCGGCTGCATGTAACAAGGTAATAATTTAACGAATTCTGTACCGGCCCGGATTAATACCATACTACACGGATACTGGATGGTACTGGCCATCAGTAATTCAATAGGGGTCTGTGTAATCTCCATGAGTATTTATGTTCCATTTTTAATTAAAAAAATACGTCCTTTTTTATTAAAAAACCTAGCATTATTAGTTCAGTTAACAGTCTATCCATGAAAAACAAATTCGACGAAAAGTATATTGTGGGTGAATGAATGTGAATGGAACTTGTTGCGAAAAGTGGGTGGGTGGGTATTTTACTGTGGAACTTCATGTTTTTTGATCTCGAAGGATTAAAATGTTGTTTTTGGTGTGTATAACAAATTTTATTATGACTAATGACGTCATTTTGCTGTACATAGAATGACAGTTATTGTTCGAATGAAAACTGCAAGGACTATCGTGGCAACCTGATAAATTTTTCACGTATAATACTTATAGATATTGGTCAAATTCTTTTTTTAACCGCCAGAAACCATTAAAAGTCGCCTGGACTTTTGGGAATGGGTAAATTGGGAGTGTGGGATATTTGCAACCCTGACACCTGCTTCTCCAAGTACCCTCCTAGCGTACCCTGGACGCAAATATTTTCAACAGCGTGATTTCTGCTAGGTCTATTAAAAAAGCTTTTAGGTCTTTTGTCAGTTATGACGGGTAGTCAGAAGCGTGAAAGTCTGACAACATTTATTTATTTATTATTATTTATTTATTCATTTACACATAGATTTATTTTTACAGCAAAAACCCAAGGTAATAAAATTAGTCATACAATGCGACTGTTACATACCTAAGGTTCAACCTAAGGCTACCTAAGGTTGTCGACTCCAGTATCTAACTGGTTTGTGGAGGTGGCAGACTGATTTTTTATTTACTTGTTACATAAAAATCTGACATAGTAAATAGCTTCCACGTCGACTTCAATATTTTATACCCACTGGAAATATTGTAAAGAGAAATTTGAGAAAAATCGGCCAAGTCAATATTTGCTTCGACCTAAAAGTTGCCCAGCGAAGTATTAACTTGGCGAGAATCAGTTCAGTTCGGTTTTTCGTTAGACCATTCATGTATTATGTACAACGTTAACTTTTTTGTGAATCACCGGTACGGTTGTTTCATAAATAGAATTGCGATTATACGGAATAAAGGCAATATTCCGCTGAATAGAAATATGTATGAAATGGGATGTTGATTTCTGTTCTGATATTATTGGCTATAGGTGATTAACTGAATAAACCAGCGACCTATTTGAAATAACTGAGAGTTCGACATATTTGTCGTAACATATTTGTCACATTCCAGGGACAGGTGCTGTTTAATGAAGCATGCATTTTCCCAACTATATTGGAGTCGGCTTCCAATCTTACCGGATTCAGCTGAGTACCAGTGTTTTACATGGAGCGACTGCCTATCTGACCTCCACAACCCAGTAACTGGGTAACACGGTACCCCTTGGCAAGACTGGTGTCAGATTTCAAGCTTCTGACTACTTGTAACGACTGTCAAAGATCTTCAAATGACAGCCGGGACCAACGGCTTAACGTGCTTTCCAAGACACGGAGGAAACTCGGTATGTTGTAATGGTCACCCATCCACGGACCGACCTCGTCAAGCGTTGCTTAACTTTGATGATCGACCCGTGCGGCTGTTATTAGGAAGCATAAAATTTATAAAAGAAAATTACAAAGTTGTTGGATTGATAACTGATAGTCTGTAACTGATAGCCTGTCGCCTGATAGTTCTATTAGAGAGATATCTGATCTTTTAAGTATGTAGAACTTATCTCATAATTTAGCCGCATTAAACTGACGAATTCTCAAAGAAGAAACGCAAAAATCGTTATCAAGTGACAGAAGGATAGTTTAGTGGACTGAATTTCGGCCATGATAGCTAATATCATACAGCGCACAAGTGTGTGCACAAACACAGGTGCGCTTTCGAATCCCTCAATCTCATAGACTGATGGTACACGACCGGGCGCAGGAAGAGAAAACTGGAGGGATATGGCCTTCTTCTGTGAGACCGTGATGGTTCAGAAAGAGGCTGCCGAGCGGGATCGTGAGAGGGCTGATCCCACTTGGAGAAGAAGACGTCGTTGAGGAAACCGCCTCGATGCCAAAAACGCCAAAACCCCGCCTGTTCCATAGGTGGGCAGGACTCCAGGGTCATGGGCGGTCAGATTAGGGACTCTGTTCGCCCACCAAGTGACTCCAGGAAAAACGGTGGCACAGTGATCACGTGCTACTGTGCACAGCGAGGCTCAGGGGAGGTGTATTATTAATCTCCCCAGGGATGTGCCCTAACAGGCGTTGCACAGAGGGGGTTCCGGGGTGGTCATTTGAGTGGTTACGGGGGCCCTTCTACGTGCTGATGGTGATCACCAGGGTGATTTAACTCATTCATATTTTTTTTGGAAAAGCCCATTAAGCTTTCCGTTGACGTTTTCCTACGGCTTTTAGATAGTCTGTAAAAATGCGATGTCACTGAGGAAATTCTGATATTGGTTTGTTTAGAGAAAACCGATCTTTTCATTTAAAATACCCAAATTAAAGATTTTTTTTTTCGTCACTACAATTATAATAATAATAATAAAGCCTTTAGTTCTCACTAATTACATGCATACATTTATAACATCGTGATTTAATTGAACCTACCTAATAAGATAACAGTCATTCATATTTTACAAAATAAATATAAAATTTAATTTATCATATTAAATTCAGTTAAAATGTTTAACATTTCAATTTCTTTATATAAAATTAAATATGAAATTAGAATTTCTTATTATTTTTTATTTGAGCAGTGGTGGCCAGAGGTATCGGCCGCAATTTATAAGTTGTAAGTCGTGGGTTCGAACCTAGGCAGGCGTTTTTTTTTGTGTTAATTATGTCAACACCACTGCTCTCAAAATGGTGAAGGAAAACATCGTGAGGAAACTGGCATGTCCTAGAACCAAAAATTCGAAGAAATGTGACAGAAGACATCCATCAACCCGCACTGGGTTCGCGTGGTAGATGGCAGGTCTGCATAGCCTATTCCCTCTCTCACAAAAGGCTGATGATGATGATGATTATTTTTTATCCATTGATTATTTTTGCCAAAAGTAAAAAAAAAATATTAAGATGTATTCCATTAATCTATTTGGTAAATGTTTTGGGTAATCCATTTGTAACTAGAATAACCTACCCAGTATTTAATTAATTCAATCAATGAAGAACTGACAAAAGCAAGTGAAAGAATATTTTTATAAAAAGTCAAAGTTGAACACTTTCTCAATTTATTTTTAAAATTCTTAAATCGAATTCGTTTTAGTAAGAAGCGTAGGAGTAACTTAATTAAAAGAAAAACACTTCAGAATTCTTTTTACAAATTTAGAAAGACTCTAAAACAAGTAAACATCGTCGAAAATGAGGCGTAGGTAAGTGCAACAACCTCGTCATCCTTTATGTTAATCCGTTAATGAAATGACATGTCGTATAATTTTATTTACCGTAATGAATAGAGAATGAGCCCACAATAGAGATGGAAAAAGAATCGAGATTTAAATTGCTTTCCGAAATGAAGTAGAAGAGGTAGGCGGTATGCTTTCCTACGTGCGTACCGTGATTTTTATGATATTGCTTGTGAACTGGATTGTCCCAATAAAGCAATTTTTTATTAGTTTTACTCGTGATATTCAGTCCAGTCTTGCCAAGTGGTATTTGTGTTACCCGGTTAATGGGTTATGGAGGTCATGTAAAATATTGGTATCCAACTAAAACGGGTAAGACTGGAAGATGACTCCAATAAAGTTGGGAGAAGGCATATTGACTTGTGATATTCAATCCTTGGATAGCATCGGCAAATACTGGCACATTCGTGTTTTATGTTCTAGTGAAAGGTTTTATTACTATTGGTAACTAATTAGGAAATGCAGCGCTATCTCATTCTGGCGGTCCCTCAATGAGAGTGCTTTCTTCCCCTTCAATTTTATTTTACTTTAGAACCTTCGTTTGCACATTGCTTTTTTATTATTAACAAGTAAAAATAAAATCAAGCGAATACCACCAGCTGGTGACAGCAGCCGGCGTCGATGGTGGTAGATTGTCCGCTTAAAAAGGTCATGAGAGACCGATTCTTTTTTTTTAAATTATTTATTAGTAAGAATAAAATTCTTCATAATTAATTTCGATCTAGCCTAAAATACTAATAAGCAATTTAACTCAATTTAATAAGTTACGTGATAGATTATGTTTAAACTAAGAATATAAGTGTCCATTTGCACTTTTAATATTCATTCACTTTGTACACTACACTAATTCAAAAGGTTTCGTTTTTTAGCCTACGCACTAAGTCTGTATTACAAACAGCTGGATAGCCTCAACATTCACGTGTCTATGAAGTCTGTGTTCGTGGGTTTCAGCAAATTTTTGGAGATGGTGGTGACGAGTTTTGATTTAAGGTCACGGTGAAGATCATATTTTTTTACGAGTATGTACCAGGGTGCATTTACCGCATCTCTGAACACTTTATTCTGGAATCGTGTACAGCCCCAATGTTGGATACCATGCACTTTAAAGAGACCGATTGAAGAAGAAGAAAAGTAAAGTGAAAAAATTATAAACATTTTAAATTTTCGTATTATTTTCCCTGAACTAGTACATTATTATTATCTTAATCTCTCTCAATAAATATACCTCGGTCAAGTAACCCCTTTTTTTTTTGGCATGCGGGGCAATCTGGATCTAAATTAAAATGTACTGAGTTTGGCAGAAGCCCGCGCGATCAAGTAAGTATCACTGACTTTCAAGATCAGCCAGATCGTGTTCGTATGTATTTTAGCTAAAATTGTGTAAGATTGTATAAGGCAGGAAAATTAATTGCATACCAGTTTTGACAACAATTCCAGGTTAATTGTAACTTCAGTAAGATTTTTAACTTTACTATGTTTTTAATAGGCACGTTTGTATTGAAACTTTACATGATGTAGCTCGCTCGCATAAAAACACCCTGTGTTTTATGACATGCAAGTTACCTTCCACCTGCAGGTGATAAGCAATTAATTTGCCTGACTGTACCCTACATACGTTGAAGGGGTTTGTTTGGGCTTTTTATAAACAAAACGGGTTGATTGATTGTGGAATTTAGCATATAAACTGGTTTTAGTAGGATGTTTTGTTTTGATTTAATTTTAAAATTCGGTATTAATTAAATTTTGTTTGTTCGAGGGACCATTACTGACCCATCATCTTGTGAAATGGTTTAGGAACCGACTACCTTACAAAGAAAGTATTGCTACTTTAAAATATCCTTATTTTCAATGTGGGTCCAGCTACGGAGTGGAATTCCGTGCCGAGTCGGTTTCCTGATACCTACAACCTGGGAGTCTTTAAGTTAATAATGAATAGGTTATATCCTTGGCAAGTGACCTTTACCGTCAACGTCATCATCGCTGACCATCAGGTGATAGAGTGGTCAAACGTCCTATCCAGGTTTTGGTCTATCCATAAACCAAGTTTCATCCAAACCCGTTCACCCGTTAAGACGTGAAAACATTATAAACAAATTATTCATAATATTATTCATGCATTTTGAACCCGTGGATATAGATAGTTACTGTATTATTGTATCGCAGTAAGTGCACCACAAGTCGGTCATAGTACTAAATACTTAGCATTCGTGAAGTATACTTCTAACGATCGTTAAGCTAGGTTATGTATATCTACGTTGAGTCGGCGAGTCGTGCTTCACGCTGCAGAGTGTATTACGAGTTTTTATAAACACAACATCTCTCCATCTCTCTATCTCTTCCATTACATTATTAGATTATTAGATATCGTTCGTTTGGGAGGAAACGCCCGGGTGTCACCATTGTGTGGACCGCTCGGAGGACACGGTGAAGCATACGGTGGAGATCTACCCTGTTTGGGCGGAGCACCGCCGTGTCCTCATGGAGGCGATCGGCGGTGGCGACCTCTCGCGTCCGGCCCTGGTCCAGGCCATGGTACGGAGCGAGAGGGCATGGGAAGCTGTCTCCTCCATCTGCGAAGCAGTAATGCTCGCAATGGAGGAGGCGGAACGCGTGAGGGAGACGCAAAGGAGACGCCCTCACGCCCCTAGGCACCGCAGGAGACGCCCCGGGCGTCGGGAGTCGCGAGCCGATTCCCGGCCACCGTAGACGCAGGCTTGCGGACGGAGAGTAATGGGTAGCTCGCCGTCCGATAAGGACCAAGCCCGAGTTTACGGTGCGTAGTGTTCCACGCGCGCCTCAAAGAGATGTCAGCAAAAGTGACGGGATCTGCTGGGCCGATGCCTGTCTGGGTCGCGGATAAATTTGAAAGAGAGTTACCGCGGCCCTGGCACAACCAACTGAAGGAACACGGGTGGGTTTTAGTCAGTAAAAGTCTGACATGCCCTCCCGCTTCACCCAGGGCGGGAGAAGTCATTGGATGATTTCCCAACAAAAAAAAAAGAAAAAGACATCGTTCGTTGACAAGTAGGTATTGGTTCCAACTGATTACTTACATAAATTAAGTAGACACATTTCGGCGACTCGCAGTTTCTAGTCACTGTACGTAGATATTTCTTACTCATTATCATTTTTATCAGCCTACAACAGCCCACTGCTGGACAAAGGACTCTCCAATCGCATGCTATTTGCTTCAGTTTTCGGCAACTCTCATCCAGCTGCTACCAGTCACACTGTGAATCCCACTCCACCTAGCCTGAAGGCGTCCCACCTAACTTTTACCGATTTACGGCCTCTACTCAAGAAGGCGCCTTCCCTATCAGTTCTACGGCTAATATAGCTTTACTCATTATTTACTTACTTTCATGCAAATTAGTTTTCAATCGACCTCACATACCAATTGACTTAAATAAGTACAAAGTACACAAACTAGTTTTCTTTTATCAAGAAACACCTAGCGAGCAGTTAGCCACACCGCACGGTACTAAATCTCTTAGAAAACGTCGGAAATTATTTTTCAAAAAATGAAATGGAAAAAAAAAATTGTATCGTTTTATGAAGCTGGCTCTGAAATTGAACCTACAATCCACGCAATCTCGGCGAGATTGCTACAGCCACCCTGTACTGTAAGAAACGTATAGTAAGTTCTTCTAGTTTCCTTCCCTTTGTTCGATTTGTATCGGATCCTTTTTCATAGGGCTTGGATATCTTTATTAGTGCTGTATTTTATCTTTCTTTCTTAAAAAAACTGGGTTTCCTGCTTCATAATTCATAATTGTGCCTACATCACAAAAACTGTTTTTACAAAAAAACCCTGCAGCCCCACCGCGTCCGCCATCAGACGGTGGCGTCGCCCCGTCCAGGCAAGGTAGGGAGGTAGGGAGAGCGGCGCACCGTAATGCACTCCTTTCCCGCCACGGCCTCCAGCCCTCAGCCGCAATATCGTATGGGACCTGGGACGCTCCATACGACATTGCGGCCCGCCTCAGTTGTGATGTCGCCTCGGTTACCAAGTGGCACCGTAACCTACTTGTTGGCCGCTTCGTCGTGGGCTTAATCGGCAAGCAAAGCCCTGACGAGCGGGCCCTCCTCGGGTTTCTCTACGCTTCACCGTGGGTGACCAAGCCACGGCTACTGTGCCCGCGCCTCGACAATGCGCACACCCTAGCACACCCTTTTTTTTTTTTTTTTTTTTTTTTTCCGGGGTGGAAAATCCTCATTGGATGTCCTCCACCCTGGGGTGGCGGAGGGGTCTGTCAGACTCCTACTGACTAAAAACCACCCCGGTGTTCCATCTCACACCTACGCTGGGGGTCGCGGGAACAACGATACTTCCGCAACCCCCGGCTAGTGCCGGCCCGCCTTTGCGGGCCTCGATCTCGGGTTGGGGGGGGAGTGAGGTGTTAGACTCCCCCCACGACGTCTTAGAGGGGCGCGCGTGGAACACAACGCGCCGCCACCTCAGGTCCTGATGTGTGGTGGGGCGACGGACGTCCCCGAGTCCGTCACCCGTGGACCCATTTAGGGGGGCTGGAAGAGGGCGTTGTCCGCCCTCCGCCAACGCCCAGCGCGTCTGCTGCGGATCGGGTTAGCGGATGATATCTCCCTCTCCCTCTCCGCAGCCTCCTTCTGCGAAACGACTGTTTCGCAGAAGGATACCACCGCGTCCCAGGACTCCTCGCTGCCGACCATAGACTCGACTACGGCTGGCAGCGACAGGTCACTGCCTACTTCTGAGATGAGGGCACGGCGTGGCTCCTCCCAAGCGGCACACTCTGCCAGCGTATGCCACGCCGCCGTGTCCTCCCGGCAGACGACGCAGTGGTGACACCGGGCGTCCGGCTCCCTGTTTATGCGACACAGGTACTTCCCGAAGCAACCATGCCCCGAGAGCACCTGCGCCACCCGAAACGACAGAGAGCCGTGCCTCCTCCCGAGCCAGCGCTCGAGCACTGGCCGAACCGCCTCGATGGTAATGAGGCCGGCGGTAGGGCGTGAAAGCCTGTCCCGCCATTCCGCCACCAGGACCTCGCGAAGCTGAGACTGACGCAACTCCATTTGTCGCTGCATCAGCCCTTCGCCCCGCGCCCGCGCTTCCTCGCGCCACCGATACAGTGACGCGAGTACCTTCGCCTCCAGGTCCCAGGGCGGGGATCCGGCCAATGCACAAGCCGCCTCGTAGGAGATCGTGCGATACCCCCTGATGACTCTGACGGCCATCGCTCTCTGCGGCTTTCGAAGAACAGCGATGCTGCCGGCCGTCAGGTCAGCCGCCCAGATCGGGGCCCCATACAGGGCCATCGATCGCACGATCCCTTCGTAGAGCCGCCTACAGGCGGCGCTCGGTCCCCCCAGATTGGGAAGCAGCGTTGACAGCGCCCCAGCCGCGCCCAACAACTTGGGCGCCAGCCGCCGGAAGTGGGGGCCGAAATCCCATCGGCTGTCGAGCACCAATCCTAGGTACTTCATGGTAGACTCGACAGCGATTCGAGCCCCCCCGACGACGATATGGGAATCGGGCGGTGGCGCCCGCCGGGGGCCATGAAAGACCATGGCCTCCGACTTGTTGAGGGCCACCTCCAGGCCAAGGCGCCGTATGCGGCTCACCACCTGTGAGACCGCAGCCGTCGCCAGCAACGCTGCCTCCCTGTACGAACTCCCCCGGGCGGTGACCAGCGTATCGTCCGCGTAACACGTCAGGTCTACGCCCGGTTGGAGTTCGCCCCTCAGCACCCAGTCGTACCCGATGTTCCACAGGGGCGGGCCCAAGACCGAGCCCTGTGGAACACCGCACGACATGCGGTGCTGGTTTTCGACGCCATCACGTCCCACATAGGTGACACACCTCTCCGCCAAATAAGCCCCGACGATGCGGCGGAGGTAGGGAGGCACTCGATGATACCGCAGTGCCTCCCGAACACAACTCCAGGGTAGGGTGTTGAAGGCGTTGGAGATGTCCAAGGACACCGCCAACATCACCCCACCCCGGGACACCGCTTCCTCCGCCAGGACTCTCACCTGCGATATCGCGTGGATGGTGGAGCGCCCATGCCGAAAGCCAAATTGGCTTTCGTCCAGGTCCGGCCCCTCTCTGTACAAGTGGCTGACGAGGCGGGAAGCGATTATCCGCTCGAACAGCTTGCCCACCTCGTCTAGCAGCACTATGGGCCGGTAAGCGGACGGCGAGTCCGCAGGACGCCCCGCCTTCCTGAGCAGGACCAGACGACCAGATTTCCACAGAGTGGGAAACTGGCCCCGCTCAAGACACGCTGTGAAGAGTCCTCTCAGCCAGGGCTCTAGCTCCTTCAGAGCGAGGGCTAGCACATGGCCGTGGATTCCGTCGGGCCCCGGAGCCACGTTTTTGGCCCGGAGCCGCATCACGGCCGCCCCCATCTCTGCCTGTGTCACCCCTGGGACGCTGATGGCGTCCTCTTCTGTAGACTCTGCGGCCGTGGGCAAAGCCATCGGTGGCGGGATATGCTCCGCTCTCGCCGGGAAGAGGACTGTGACTACCTCCTCCAGCAGCTCGGGTTGGAGACTCTCCGTAAGTGGAGGTGCGGCGGCTCGAAGTTTCCCTCGAACCGCTCGATAAGGGCGCCCCCAAGGATCCCCGTCTAGAGTCTCCAACATCTCCTCCCTGGCTCGCTTCTTCGCCTCGCCGATGGCCAGCCGCAGAGTCTGCGTCGCCGCGCGGTACACCTCATACCGCGCGGCTTCTTCGTCAGGGACCCGACGACGTCTCCTCCGGTATCGGGTGTACTGGCGTCTGGCCGCTACGCACGAATTAAGTAAGCGACAACGGAAGAGTTTAAAGATAAACTTTATTTGATCCCAGTTACAGCAAGACGGTAATTAATTCATCTAACAAGATATTGATCTTATATACTAACTTAATTGCTAACGTAGTACATCCACAGCGTGATCAGATTGACGCATGTTCTAGATAATTATAAATGCTGATCGCGCAGTGGGGAAATTGAGAAATAATAATCTAGTAAATACTTATTGTCTGACAAAGCTAATATTGGTAGGTTGGGGTTCCATAACTCCTCCCTCCCTAAGAGAGAAATTATCCGAAGGTGTCGCAGACGGTTTCGGAGAATTTCGACAAAAGTTTATGAACTGAAATTTATACATTATAAAGATAACTATTGCTATTACAATAACCACATACTCTAAGATGGTCCATATACTAATTTCTATTGTCACTGTTTGTGTCGTATCGTCTATTTCACCAAATTTTGCACTTTGTAACACTTCTTTCACATCACTGAAGTCCACATTTCTTAGATCCACTTTCTTTGATCTTCTCTGGATGTCCTGTTGTAGGTCTGGCATCTGGATCAATGGCAGCTGGAGACTGGAAACTGTAGTGTTTGTGGTGGCGGCAATGATGACTTCGCCTATCTGTGTCTCGCATTGTTGGCCAGGTGTCACGATGTAGGTCCCAAGGATAGTGTACTTCAGGATTTCTGTATTGCAATTCTCGGTGATGATGAGATTTTCCTCTGAGTAAACCAACCATTGGTTGTCGGTTATTTTCTGTATCTTAGTTTTTTCTATTTCAATATGGTTCTGTATGCAGTTTTTGTAGTTGTTCTTCATCAGCATTATTTGTTCAATGCAGGTCTCGGTTGGAAACTGGGCTAAATTAGTTTCAGCGCAAAGGAATTTTCCATTTTCAATCTCAGTACATGGGCTTACCACGGGCATGTATTTCAATCTATTCACCATCAGGTAAGGATATTTGGGTATTATTGTAAAGGTATTTGGAGAATGGAATATAGGGATGGGTATAACCTTGTAATAATTATGTGTTTCGTTATTTATTAGGGGAACTTCTAAAACAAAAACTAACTTGTTGTTATTTATATATGATTTAAGTATGATATTACGTTCTAATTTTATTAAATTATGTTTGTTTACTGGGTATATTGTTCTAGCATGTTTAGCAATGACTTCTAACGTATTATATAATTCTGTACTATTTATAATGGATTGGTGCAATGTATTCAGTTTGCTAAAGGCTATTGCCGTTTCAATCTCTTGTATGTTTTCGTAACAGGTTCGAAAGTTATTTAAAATTTGATACATAGTATTTAATATTTGGAAAAGTTTGTTAAACCTGAACTCATGTTCAACTAATTTTTCCATTTCATTGGTATGTAAACCCAAGTTTTTAATATTTGAATTTATTATTTCAGAGTCATTTACTAATTTATCAAAAGCTTTTTGCATTGATGATACTTTACGTTCGACCACATGCTCTTTGTTCTGTATCATTTGGATTTCTCTATCATATTTAATTGCATCGTCTTCATCCAAATTTCCTGTGATAGCTTTTACAAGTGAGCCTAATGGATTAAACAAAGCTCTTTTGTTTCTATAATGGAAAGGTAAGATTTGAAAAAATCTATCCTTAGTTAGTTTAATAAGATATTCTATTTGGCTTTCTATTCCTATAGTTTCGTTACTAAGACTATTTTCCTTAATTTTAATTTTCAAGTTAATAAAATCCCGAATATTATTATCTATTTGTAAGTGTAATGATTCTAAATCTACAATTTTGTATATTGTCCAATAACTATTCCTCTTCACTGCTACTCCCCGCTTTATCGCTGCTATCCCCGGATTCTGACCGAGGTTTTGGAGGTCCAGCGTGAGTGTTGGCACCACTAGTACCAGAAGTACCAGGCACGATCTGTGGAGGACGTTTTACATTTTTTAAGGCTACTCTAGTTTTCCTTTTCTTTACTTCTACTGGGACTATATTTCTTTCAACTTCACCTATTACTTTCGCTTTTTCATATCGAGGTTTTTCTTTGGCTTTTCTAATCCTAGTGTCTTTCATGTAAATATTATCGTCTGGTTCGAGTATCGGTGTCGTTTCGCCACCTTTTTTTTTAATTATTTTAATTTTATCGGATTCTAATTTTTCTGTTATGAATTCATAGAGTATTTTAAGGCGTTTTCTATGATCTAACAATAATTTCTGAGTTAAGTTCTTCTCTCTATCCACGTTAAATACATTTTCGGAATAAGTGTGACCAAATACTAGTTCAAAAGGCGTAAAATCTGTTGCTGAATGTATGGTGTTGTTATAAGCCATGATGGCATAAGTCATAACTGATGCTGCATCTAAATCGCTTTTATCGTATTTTGCTATACGATAAATCTCAATAATGGTAGAATGAAACCTTTCTACTATTGCCATTGAACTGGGATTATTTGGCGTCCCAATATGAAGTTCAATTTTGTAAAAGCTTAACATTTCTTTAATCAAAGTATTGTTGAATTCTGTACCGGAATCGCAACTAATTTTTCTAGGCAGACCATACCTGCTGAAATATTTAATCAATGCTCTAACTATCTCTGGTGTACTCCTATTCGGTACCTCTATGGCTTGTGCTATCTTACTAAATGCATCCACTATAGTTAAATAATATTTCCCTTCAATATATAATAAATCCATAAAAGCTTCCTGAAAAGGGGCATCCTGGGTTTGTGTTAACTGAATGTGGGGTTTAATCGGCTTTCTATCATATTTCATGCGTTTACATGTTTCGCAAGCATTTATGATTGCCGTGACTGTCTCTTTCATGTTTGCCCACCAATAATGTCTTTTAAGTTTGGTTAAAGTTTCTTTAATACCTCTATGACATGTTTTCCCGTCGTGGTATTTTAAAATAACTTCTTTTTGATCTTCTTCAGATCCTGTCAAATTTATAACTCTTTCTGTACACTCGGTTAACTTAACTGAATCCTTTTTAAATAACTTAATTACCATGTTTGAAAAAGTTTTTCTAAAAGATGGGTGTTCGAAGTATATAAAGTACTTATGTTTTGGATCAATATACTCTTTCAAAAAGTCTTTAACTAATATATCGTTATTTGTCGGTAAGTGAACTTCGAGAATTTTTTGTTTATTATTTGAAATATCTTTTACGTCTAATTTATTTTTAAACCATGAATGAATTAAAATCTGTTTTGGTTTAGTATCGACAGCTTCGTTTAAACTAGGAATGCCTTCGTGTTCTCTATTTGAAACTGAGTTGGCAGTGACCCCATCATCAGAATCCGAAAGTTCTATCGTTTCTATTGGAGTTTCGGGGTCTTGTAATTCGCTTTCTATAATTTTTTGTATACGTTCCTGCCTATCTCCTATATTTACGAATATTGAATCTAAATCGTCGTCAATTGCATTAATCTTAATCCTAGATAAAGCATCTGCATTCGTGTTTTGAGGGCCTTTCTTATATTTTATTTCGAAATCGTACTCTTCTAACCTTAACCGCCATCGCGTGAGTTTACTATTGGGCTCTTTCAATGAATACAGCCAAGCTAATGGTCTATGGTCTGTAAATATGGTAAACTTATTACCATACAAATACGGTCGAAAGTGCTTAACTGCCCATATTATGGCTAAAAGTTCCTTCTCGATAGTGCTATATTTTACTTCTGTGTCACTCAGAGTCCTGCTAGCATATGCTACTGGCTTGTCTGAGCCTATTGATCCTTGTGACAATACAGCCCCAATTGCAAAATTCGATGCGTCGGTAGTTAAAATAAAACTTTTACTAAAATCGGGATACTGTAATAAAGGTGCGTTTGTTAAAAGTTTTTTACATGTTTCAAAACATTCCCTATACTCATCATTAATAATTATTTTACGACCTTTCTTTAAACAAGCTGTTAAAGGTCTAGTTATTTTTGCAAAATCTTTGATGAATTTCCTATAATAACCAATAAGTCCTAAAAAGCTTTTTATTTGTGTAACTGTTTCTGGAATGGGATATCTTAAGATTGCATCAATTTTATCATTATTTGGCTTCAATCCTTCACTTGTAATAGTGTGCCCTAAGTAAAGAACTTCCTTTCTAAGAAAATGTGATTTGTCGAGTTGTATTTTTAAATTTGTCGCCCGAAACCGATCAAAAACTGCTCTAAGTTTTTCTACATGCTGAGTCAGCGATTTAGAAAAAATTATGACGTCATCAAGGTATACCAGGCAATGTAAGCCCTGGAGACCTCTTAGAACGTTATCCATAGCCCTCTGGAATGTTGCAGGTGCTGTTTTTAACCCGAACGGCATCCTGTTAAATTCATAATGTCCTGAAGGTGTACTGAAAGCTGTTTTCGCCCTATCTTCTTCCTGGACCTCGATTTGATGGTACCCACTAGCTAAATCTAAGGTAGTAAAATAGGTACTATTGCCTAGCATATCAAATAAATCATTTATGTTGGGCAAGGGGTATTTGTCATCGGTAGTAATTTCATTGAGACGTCTATAATCAACTACCATCCTCCATTTTTGCTGTCCTGATGAATCTAATTTTTTTGGCACTAAATGTACGGGAGCACTCCAGGGGGAGTGTGATTCCTGGATGATATTGTCCCTTAACATTTTATCTACCTGATTCCTAATTTCTTTCGATTGAATGGGAGGTAACCTATGTGCTTTAATATTTATAGGATCTTCATTCCTTGTTCTAATTCTATGTTTTACTTGATTTGTAAACGTTAATGGAATATTCTCACAATAAAATATGTCCTTATAATCATTACATAGCCCTTCGATGGTTTTACGTTCCTCAGAATTCATGTGGTCTAACTGTAATTTTTTTAAATTATCTGTTAGCATCCTATCTATTTCTATGTTATTTTCTGTAAAATTAATGTGAACAGATGGGTTCTGCCTGTAAGGTTCGACCGTAAAAGGTCCTGTTACCACTAAGGTTCTGGTTTCATCCGTATAATTCTGAATAACGGTTGATGCGTAACCTTTAATACACGTAACTAATGCGGCGGGCATTCGAATCCCTTCCGTAAATTGCTTAAAATCTAACACAGCTTCCCCGTTCAGTAAGTTGACTGGGAGTCTTACTCTAAGTTCACTACGAGATGGTAGATTATATACCTCTCTCATAGGCGGTGAATATATGATAGGAATATCAGTATTTTTTAAATGTAATATCTGATTTTCCATATTAATCTTTGCCTGTAATTGCTTCAGCAAATTGCTACCTATTAACCCATCATACCTATCGTCGACACTATAGACATAAAACTTATGGAACTCTTGACTTCCAAAGGTAACCGGTAATGGAATAATAGCCGTTTCACTATGAACACTCGATGCGTGAGTGCTAACAACTTCGAAGGGTTCATACTGTAGATAATTTTTAAAATATTTATTCGCTATATACGGGCTTATAAACGATCTAACACTCCCCGTATCTATCATAAAAACTGCCTTTAATTCTGGTATAACTATATGTGGTAAATTTAAGCGTTTATTACAATTTATTTTTATTCGTTCTCTAGGGTAGAGGCCGTTATGCAAAAATTTCCCGCCCCGGGTTCTTCAGGAGAAAATTCTTGGCACTCATTGTACGAATAACTTGAACTCTGTTCATTATTATTAGAATTATTTATGTAATTAACACGTCGCGACCTTGCAGTACGCATGGTGACATCAGTATTCGCACCCGACGTAGATGCTTGCGCTGCAAAAGACGGCGTGCTCGGTGCATGTGCCGCGAACTGTTGGTTCGGTTGTGCAATCGGAACAAATGACCTACTTGACTGCGGTGACGCATTATTGTTGTTTGTACGATTAAAATTGTCTTGATTTCTTTGAATATTATTATGTTGTTTATAATGTCTGGGCTGATGCGGATTGTTCGGTGTAGATGTGCTGTTTGTAGCACTATTCGGTACATGTGTACTTGATATGCTATGTGAATCTTTCTTTTGATTATTAGATTCAATTGCATTTTGGTTATTAGGCAAATTGGGTCTGTTATTTCTGCTAAAATTACGTCTGTCGTTTGTTTTCGACTCATAGACTGCCTGGAAGTTTTGTTCTTCTAAAACTATTTTTAATGCATCCTCTAACGTTGTGACGTCGCGCAAACGAACTAATCTAACTAAAAATGGCGGTAAATTAAACAAGAAAGCATTCATCGCTCTGTTACTATAAATGATTTGCTTTGCCTTACGTAGAGATTCATCAATGATAGTTTCTGATATTTTAGCAAATAAAACACTTCTCATCCGCTGTATTCTATGGCAAAATTCTAAATAACTTTCACCCTTATTTATTCTACACGATTCTAATTCCATTGCTAAACAATCCTCTGTGCGTGGATCACCGAAGTGTTGGTTTAACAACTTCTTCAGCTCGTCCCACGTACCTATAGCTTCTCTTTCGCCTACCAAACTGGCTGCTTCGCCTGATAACCTACTAGTTACTACATGAAATAAATATTCATTTTGGGCTGCGGTTCCTAAGAACGTAGACAAAATGTATTCACATTTTTTTATAAATAAAGGCAACATTCTAGTGTCGCCGCTGAATATTGGTATGATGTTAACCAATTCCTGTGGGACACGGGTTACGTTTTCCATTGTGAAATGTTATGAAAGGAGCAAACGCGGAGAGAAAAAAAAATCACACTAATGTGCTACTAAACTATCACTATTCTAAAATATTAGTACGTTTAAAATCTATGCAAATATTATTACGGCGTTGTCCAATCCCTAATAATACACAAACACATAGACTATTACAAGGTTGGGATATAGATGGAAGAGCTGAGAGGAAGGTGAAAAAGATTTACTCACAATTCCGCAGCTAGCTCCATGCTCCCTGAATTACTGCTTGGCTCCTGGTCCTCTCCTGGCTTGATGTGGCTTCTTAATGTATTTGTTTGTTCGGTGATCTCTGCTGAACCGTTGAAACGGACGTCGGCTGCTTCCCGTAGATGTGGATACGTGACAGACTGACTACAGAGATCCTACCGGCTGCGCCAATTAAGTAAGCGACAACGGAAGAGTTTAAAGATAAACTTTATTTGATCCCAGTTACAGCAAGACGGTAATTAATTCATCTAACAAGATATTGATCTTATATACTAACTTAATTGCTAACGTAGTACATCCACAGCGTGATCAGATTGACGCATGTTCTAGATAATTATAAATGCTGATCGCGCAGTGGGGAAATTGAGAAATAATAATCTAGTAAATACTTATTGTCTGACAAAGCTAATATTGGTAGGTTGGGGTTCCATAACTCACGCGACACGCAACTGTGCGATATCGGCGGACCACCAGTACACCTGGCGCCTCGTTGACTGCGCGTGGACTCGGGGCATGGATGCATCGCTGATTTGCGTCATCGCCCCGCGGAACCACAGCGCCTCCTGTTCGACGTCGACGGGTCCGGTTGTTGCCGACTCCCGGATCCAGGCCTGAACAATAGTGGCCTCCTCGAGAAGTTCCCTGTCGATGCGCTTGCGCGCCCAGCGCGGGCCGTCCGTCCGCGGGCCCGGAGTACCGCGGCCGCCGGCAGTCTGGGTGGAGACGTCGAAACGAATATATCGGTGATCCGATAACGTCTCCACCTCCACGGCGACATGCCAGTCGCGGACACGGCTCGCGACAGCAGGGCTAGCGAACGAGACGTCCACAACTGACCCGCCCCGCTGTCGCACGCATGTGTAAACCGAGCCCCGGTTTAAGATGACCAGGCCGATGGTAACTGACCACTCCTCCAGCACCTCACCCCTAGCATCGGTTACCGGAGATCCCCACGCCGAAGACTTTGCGTTGAGATCCCCTAGCAACAGCACAGGGCGAGGGTGGAGTCGGCCTACGACGGCGCCCAACTCGACAAGGAAACTCTCGAAGTCGGTGAGACTCTTGTTGGGCGAAAAATACGCACCAACTATGCCAACGCCGTCCGCGAGGGCGGCCACCCAGCCGCGACCTCGGGACGGGCTGACAAGAGCCCCGCCAATAATGGCCACCAAACCGTCGAGGTCTCCAACCCAGTTATCTCTGGGTGGGACGAAATACGGCTCGGCGATCACAGCCACGTGAATCGACCACTCTGCCATGCTCTGGAGCAAGAGATCCTGAGCTCTGGCAGAGTGGTTGATATTGCCCTGGAGGAAATGGTAGAGCGCCATTATGCGCAATCCATTCCCTCCGCTCCATTCCTAGGCCGGGAGTCGGCTGAAGAGCAGCCAGTCTGACGGAGGGGTAAAGAGCCCCCGGCAACCCTGGCCCTCCTTCTCCTCTTCTGCTGCAGCTCGGGTGTGCCACAGGCCTTTCCGCCCGCTCTATGCCCAGCGGGCCTCCCTGCAGCTGTACAGAGGCTGCAGTTTGGCGCCGCGGAGCACTGGGCCGCCTTGTGGCCGGGCTGACCGCAGCGATAGCACTGCTCGCTGCGGTCTGTTTCAGCGGTGCATCGTGCCCTGACATGCCCAATGTCCAGGCAACGATAGCACCGCAATGCCCTGGGTTGCAGCAGCTTGACCCTCGCTGCAACCCACCCCACCAGCAGTCTTCCATTGTTAGCGACTTTTTGCGCCGCCGCCACCGGGCACCGCACCCAAATCATGCCGAGCCCGGTAGCGTCGGCGCGGATCTCGCCCGTTCGCACGTCCTCGGATGGACATCCGCCGGCTTGGGCGATGGCCGCCACGACCTCTGCTGGGGTCGTCGAGTCGTCCAGACCGTCGACACGCAGCTCAGACGTCTTCATAGGCCTGGACACCCGGACGTCCTCAGGGTTGAGGACCTCCCGCAGCTTGGCGGCCAAAATGTCCGCCTTTTCGGCGCTAGAGGCACCCGACACCTCGAGCAGCCGCGCCCCCGTAATCGCCGGCCTCATTTTGAAGCCGGACGGTGTTCCAAGGTCGGGGAACGCGACTTTGGCCCTCGCCTCTGTCAGGACCGCCTTATAAGAGATGCCCCTTTCAACGGCTCCGGGCTGCAGCGTGATCACTACAGCCGCGGAGCGTGGTGCTCTGACCTTAGGCGGTCCCGCGGCCTTATTCGGTACGGGTGCTCCAGCGGTTGCCGGCGGCGGCGCCGTCCTCTTCTTTCGACGGCGGCCCCTCTTGACCACCGTCGCCCAGGCCTCCGTAAGGGGGCCAGTTGGTGTCGGCGGGGTAGCAGCTGCCGACTGGGAAGTGGGTACGGACCTACCCTCAGCGGGCTTACTGGGCCCCTCCGTGAGCATAGTGGCCCCCTTCCCGGCACTTCTCGACTTAGCCGTGGCGGCTGTCGGTTTAGCGGGCCCCTCCTGTCTCCGCTTGTCTGCAGCGAGTGGTGGGCGGATGGTTTCGGCTGGGGGCAACCTCGCCTCTATGGCCTCCATCCGGGCACTCACCATTTGGCCGCACTGCATCATGCAGATGCGCGCGACCCTCTCGATATCCGCATCCGCAAGTGCAGGGGCCGACGACGGGGCCGAAGATGGGGCCGAAGACGGGGCCAAAGACGTGACCGGCGATGGGCTCGTGACTGTAGAGGCAGCCTTCTGGGCGGCAAACTGCCGCTTGAGGTCCTCCAACTCGGATCGCAGACGGCGGTTCTCCTCCCACAATTTCGCTGTCTCATCCGTGGTTGTGCGGCTGCTGAGGACCTCAACCGCCTCTTGGATGTCGCTCACCGCCTGCTTCAGGGCATAGGTGAATGTGCCCTTCAGGTTGCCGGATTTGGTGGCAACCTTCAGGACGACTTCTAGCCCGTCCATCACCTGGCGATTGAGCGCCACCGCCGATATATCACCGCCGGCAGCCGTCCGAGCCAAGCGCCGCTCTCGGGCCTGTCGGGCTAGCTCACTGACCTCGTCAGCCGCGACAGCCTGTCGCTGCGCTCTCTTTGCAGCATTCGCCTCCGCCTTATTTCTGCCCAGCAGGGACGCGTTGGAGTCACCGCTCTGGTCCGCACTCATGTGCCCAGGGTCACTCTCCACGCATTCCGTTGGGGCAGGCGTATCGGGTCGAACAAAGCGACCCCGCCCGTCGCGCTCTAGCAACCGAGCGGTAGCAACACCCGCCACCGCGCGACCCCTTCCTCTCCGCCCTGTTGACACCTTCGGGGCCGACAGGTTCTCCTCACTTGAGGAGAGACCCAGCGACACCGAGTCTTTGCTGCGTGGACGCTTCCTCCAAGAATTGGAAGTGCCGCGCGAGTCCTGGTCGGACACGTTGTCTCCAGGACCTGAGCCTCCTCGGCTCTTGTTGCCGCTGGCGACGGCAAGAGGTATGTCCAATTCGCGCAGTCGCTCCAGGTTCTCCTGGAGCTCCTTTTCTCGCTCGTGGCTCCATTGGCGCAGGTCGACGGTGGTCTGCCGGCCTGCGAGACTATTGGTGCCCCCCTCAGATACGATGGGGCTGCCCTCTAGGAGATCCCTAGAGGGGCGGGATTCGCCCTTGCGTTGCGCAAGGGTACCCGCCTGAGGATTTTTTTCCTTTAGTCTATTTTCCATTATTTTTTTTCCTTTTTAAGGGTGAGGTCCCTTTCCCTGCGCTAGGGACCGGATACAAACCCTCCGGCCATTCATCCCCTCGGCACGCGAGACCTTGGGATTGGGTTCCATCTCCACTGCACGCGCACTCGACCGTCCCTCTGTAAGCAGAGGGGGGAGTAGGCGTTAGATGGCCTCCGCAGCAACGGACTAGCCGTCCCGCCTCTGGCCCGGTTCCCTTCACAGACCATCATGGATGATGATCTGTGTTTGGAACCGTGACCTTTCCTCGTGCGTTGAAATTAGCCGCCCGCCCCAACTGTCCACCCAACGTGGGTGGACAGTTAGAGCCGACGTTGCCCAGGGTGCGCCGCGTGGAGGCTTTCAACTTGCACCCCGCCCTAGCACACCCTAGAGTAACCTTCTTTAGGCTTCTTCTTCAAAAAGAGTTTGTGAAATCTGTGAAGGATTGAATCTTTTTCTTAATGAATAACAGATCTCAGGAGCGATTGTTAAACACTAGCTTTTTCCCATATAAACCATATATTTTTCCGGGAACAAAAAAGTCTATGGCGAAAGATTCTATGAATTGAAAGATCTTGCAGCCTCGCCTACATCATAACTTTTTAATTATAAAAACAAACATTTTTGCACCTCATTTCAAATATTGTGGCAACATATAAACAGAAAAACAGATGCAGGATAATATTGTTTCTTAAATTGCCGCAGTGTAATTCCCCAATTACTTACTTCCGCAAACATTGCAGATAACGCTAACTTAGGGAAAATTATATAAATCCGGAACAAAAAATGCAGAATAAATTCGATACAGATTCGTTCTAAAGCCGTTCCGTTGTCGGTTGATATAAAATGCATTTCAACCCCGCGCAAAAATAGTTCGTGCCGTCAACTAGTGTACCCTTAAAGCGTTCATTCGACACTTAATAATCGTGTTCTTACAGCCTTTGTATCGAATTTGGAAGGCAGCATGAGCACTATGCAATCACGACGCGTGATATGCGCGGCTACAACGCAGTATACATTCAGATTGTTGCGTGACGCTTTTGGTGATTAAGAATGAGTAACTTAATATAAGAGCCATAAAGCGTGAATTCTAAAGTCCCTGAGGAAGACCGACGCGTGAGAGAACCGCAAGCGATGTCACGCCGAGAAAATCCCACTCGTGTGAACACGTCCTGACTGTTAATGCAACACTAGGTTCAGTTGCAATTTCCACTATTCCTTTAGTTATAAAGTTACTGGAGATGAAGTCGGAACATGATCAGTGTTTTTCAGTTAAATAAAAGTTTTGAAGTTTTAACGTTAAACAACTTTAAGCGGAGTCATTAAAAGTGGAAGTTTGTTAAATGAAGTGAGCTGAGCGTTTGGATTGTGAGATTAAGTTTTTGATATTTAATTGGATGTGGAGATGCCTTTTGGGGTTCAATAGTGTGTTTTTTGGTGGTGTTGGTTGTCCGATTAAATTGTTATCTCTGGATTTTTTACATCGCAGGTAGTTAACACACTTGTAATGCTAAGAAAGCTAGATTTTCAGTCCATTTCAACTTCTTTAAAAATGTACCTAAGTATACATTCGTTTTCAGAAATCAGGTTTTTACATTACATTTATAGGGCACTGTTAAAATCTTTCAATAAGCCACACAGTCTGAATTCAAGTCCAATCCAAAAGATGAGTTTTCAATTCAAGGACCCTTGATTAACAGAATCCATCTCAAATTGTAATAGCTAAGGTGTTGGGCCGCCAATACAAATTGAAATAATATTTACCGTGTGAAAAACTTATAGGTTGATCGACCCGATTCAAGATGAAATATACAGGATGGAGTTTTGAGACATTTTAGATCCTCTTTAATTTCTAACGTAATCTATTAAGAAAGTTTTTTTTACGATTTGTGGCTTTTCTAGAACTTAAACTTCAGATGGTTCAAAATACATCTATGATAACATGATTCTTACATACTTACAAATATTGCAAACATAGGTAAAATACCCAATTCAACAACAACGAAACAGTGTGTGAGTCGATATTTAAAAAGATAAGAAAATTAATACAATAACTATGATAGTTATTGTTAATTAAGTATTTTATATTATGTTAATTTTAGATTATTAATAAGTAATTTTCTATAATTATGAATAGGAATATAAATTAGCAAATTTGATTTTGTCTACACTAAAGATTGCCCTATGGAGCAGGAACAGCATGTTTCCAAGCATTCTTATCTTGAATATAATCATCTAGTTTGTAATATGCTTGTTTACAAAGTGTGCCTAAAGTTTTAAATTTACTTTCATAATGATTGGCGTCAAAAAAAATGTGTTAATTTTCTTGCCAATTTTTTTTTTTTTCAAAATCGATGAATGCAATTAGCAATTACTCAAAAAGTTAAGGATAGCCTCGTAAAAACGTTTTCCTGTAGCTACAAGAGGCTCAGGTAACTTTACTGCCACGTCTCAAAAATCCACCAGTACCTATAAGTACCCATACATATTACGTAGACCCAACAACGACCCATTTGAATAGGCTTTTGTAATGCAAATGTAGCTAAAATATTTTGTGTGAAAAGGAAACCCTGTAAGGGTCTATTAAATTTTATTTGTTACGGGGCGGACCCTAGTCCCTTATGAGAGAACTTGAGAAATCGCTCGGTTAGCTACTTGTTTCAATATATTTCGTAGTTCAATATACTGTGGTAGATACAGAGCAGGCCCCGATCTAGGGTGAGTTCCACATTAGTTAAGTGATTGTGCCAGATTCTCTGTGCTGGATAACCAATAGCGATTCCATCACCTATTTATTATCCAATTTGGCGCTGTCATTGTTGGACGAGGTGATGTTGAATGGCCATGTTGCACCCACTCCTATCAAGGTCGGGGACTCTACACTCGAAGTTGTGGACGATTATGTCTACCTGGGCCAAACGATCCAATTGGGTAGGGCCAATTTCGAGAAAGAGGTCAACCGTCGAATCCGACTCGGCTGGGCAGCGTTCGGGAAGTTGCGCGGTATCTTCTCGTCCAACTTACCACAGTGTCTCAAGACGAAAGTCTATGACCAGTGTGTGTTGCCAGTGATGACATATGGCTCTGAGACGTGGTCGCTTACAATGGGCCTTATCAGGAAGCTTGCAGTCACTCAAAGGGCAATGGAGAGGGCTATGCTCGGAGTTTCCTTGCGTGATCGAATCAGAAATGTGGAGATCCGCAAGAGAACCAGGGTTACCGACATAGCCCGAAGAATTGCCAAACTAAAGTGGCAGTGGGCAGGGCACATTGCTCGCAGAACGGATGGCCGATGGGGTCGAAAAGTTCTGGAATGGCGACCGCGAACCGGAAGACGATACGTTGGAAGGCCTCCCACCAGGTGGACCGATGACCTGGTTAAGGTTGCAGGAAGGCGCTGGATGCGAGACGCACGGGATCGGTCAATGTGGCGACGCCTGGGGGAGGCCTATGTCCAGCAGTGGACGTCTTTCGGCTGAAATGATGATGATGATGATGATGATGATTGTTGGACGCGTGGCTAAGGGTTATCCAGAACATAGCAGATTGTAAAGAGTATGTATTTCTACTGCATCGGGGTGTGCCTCAGTGTTTTATTGTAAATGATCACGTTTACTTTATGTTAATAAATGCTAGCGTGTTCATACTTAACCTTAGTTTGCATCAAGTTTCTTACCTGTAAGCCGCTGTGATGTGCTGAGCTTTCACCTACAATGCTTCCCACACCATTCCTTGGCTTAAAAAGGGGAAGAAGCTGGTACATCACATGCGGCTTGCTGTTAATTGCACCGCATCTAACATGCGCACCCAATGGTGCTTTCAGGGCTCTTCGTATGGACCCCTTGCCTACTGCCGCATGCTAATCGCTTCCTGCACGCTACCTACGCGCGCTGCCCCGGTCTTGGCCTGCCTACCTGCAGCCTGCCTCCACGCGAGCCGGTGCCTGCGCGGCTTACCCTGCGCAACCCTAGCAGCAGTTCCGGCGGCTTGTCGCTGAGCCTGTGATGTCAGCTCCCCGCATCTGCCACGTGCTGCCAAGGGACGGTACCCTTTTTACATTTTTTCGGTGTGATAGTTATCGGTGCAGAACAGTACAGTGACCCTACGTAACCAAGACCTAGCTGTAGATCTTTAGACTAAATATATGTATTAACTTGTGCAGCTGTTTTATTTTGCATCTACCTACTTAACTATCAGTTAGTGGCCTGCGCAAGCTTACCCTGCGCAGACCTAGCCGTTACAACCTATACTGTTTACCAACCAGGCGATGGGCTTCTGCTTCTTCAACTCCGTGGCCGTGGCGGCGCGCATCCTCCACACTCGCCACCGCCTGCAGACGATACTCATCGTGTATACCAACCAGGCGATGGGACTAATCATCACTTAGCAAGCCTTTGAAAACTAAATTAGGGCTAGCTTCCAGTTTAATTCTTGAAAATACCTTTATGATTGTGTTGTTCTTTCAGTACACATTTCCCCTAAACGAATTGCCTTATTGACGGCACAAAACGATTTTTATTAATCTTAGTTGCAAAAACTTTAGTTTTCGGAATCAGAATCAGAATATTTATTTGTGAAACATAGGTATTTACATAAAGATCTTAGGTTTATTATAACTGGCGATATGTTTTGCCGTGAAGGCGTACAAATATTGATAAATATAAAAGCATAAAATAAATGAAAATAAAAAAACAAAATTGAATACTTGACACAAGTACAAGAACTATTTTAAATATATTTAAATATCTTAATAAAATCTACAATTAATTCTAATCAAGAATATTTAAGAATCATAGCAAATGTTTATTGCAAACGAAAAATTAAAAATTATCATTTATAAAATCTTCTACTGTATAATAAATTTTTTCGATCAATAGCGAGTAGAGACTTTTCTTAAACTTTAATAGGGGCAATTTTTTTATGCTATCGGGTATATTATTATAAATTTTCGGAGTCATGCCAATAAAACTCTTTTTCATTAAAGCGGTTCTACATTTTTTGTCGCAAAGTTTATTTAAATATTGATAACGCATTGGAGTCTTTTTTACTTTGGATATTTTTTTAAATAGATGTAAATTGATTTTAACAAATAAAGCAAACGTCTTTAAAGCATCTTTCGTAAACTACAAATGGTTTTTAATGTCTTGCTTGAATAAAGTATAGTTATAACCACATTATCGTTAAAACCAGATTTTATACATTAAGTGCAGTCATCGTTGAAAACAATTATGTGGCTACCCATAAAAAACTATTTCATGAGCAGAATTTATCGAACCACTCCGAAAGCAACTGCATTTACGAATGATCCACAGTTGTGACTATGTTTGTTTTATTTTATCATGGCAATTGCGGTCCTTGCTCTTTTCGTAATACCTCTTAATAGGAACTCGAACAATAAAGTATAGTTTTTCAATAGTATAGATAGAGGATAACGATTTCGTCGATTCAGAACGTCTTTTGTCTATTTTACTTTTTTTAGGGTTCCGTAGTCAACAAAGAACCCTTATAGTTTCGCCATGTCCGTGTGTCTGTCTGCAGCTTAGCTCAGAGACTCTAAGTACTAGAAAGCTATAATTTGGCATAGATATACAATATATTAATCGTGCCAACAAAGTGGTAAAACAAAATCACATAAAAAAATACGGTACCTCCTTTACAAGTAAAGTGGGGCTGTTTTTTCTCGTCTTTCCCTTAGTGTGCGGTATCGTTGGATAGGCCATTCAAAAATATTACGGGTCCGTGAAAACCATTTTTCGATTGAGAGATCCGTTTGCGTAAAATTAAGCTTTGTTTAGAGTTAAGTGTCCCCCCCCCCCCCCCTGCCAGCAAAATGGTTGCTTTTGGATATGTGAAAAACTTCAAGGCAGTAGTATGTGTAACGAAATTAAAAGGAAAACTATCAGAGTTAAGTAGACTTTACAAGTCTACGAATAATAGTCGACCAATATATAACATGTTTGCCTGATATGATGATGATGAACTTATAACTTCTACTAGGAAAATAAAAAAAACACAAGTTCCATTGCGAAATGACTTATATATCGTTGTTAGCGGTGCAAAACAAGTAGTAAATACAAGTTCATGAACCAAGTAAAATCATACAAAAATAAAATTATAATATCCTTAATAATAATGAACTCTAAATTAAAAATGTTTGTATACGTTCGATTAACGCATTGGAGAGGGCTGCGGCATTTGGCGTGAGCCGTTTAAATGTTCATGCAACAGCAAAAAGTCCTCTTCTTAGTCCGCATTATTGTGCATCTACGGAACCGTATTAATTCGCGTGACCCAACACGCACTTGGCCAGTTTTTTTTAATTAAGAATTTAGATAAAATATCAAAGAGTCATTGACGGCTAAAGCCATATTGAAACGCTATTGCTATACCCAAGATCATCCAATATTAATCTGGTAACATTGTCCTGTTTCCTCATTTACGTAACATAGGACATAATACCAGCAATTTACATAGAAGCTGACAAACACAATATCGAAGTAATCAACATTTTGGAATGCTTTAACCAGTACTAATTCAACTATAAGTGGAACAAGACTGGTCTAACCAACCAGTTAGACCAATTACTTGGTAACTGAACGTTGTCGGTGCAGTTTCTGTGTTATGTTCATAATAAAGAGGGTGGTTTTGTAATACGTTTTTGGATTGTTTAAATCTTATTTCAAGCAGTATTTTCAACTGCTGGTCCGTCAGTCATCTGGTTATGTCTATTTTTATTTGATTGCGATTTTCTTGAGTGAGTTTTAGGAATAGAAACGGAATCACCGACGTCTACGTTGGAAGTCTTATGTAAATAAAAATATTTATTTTTACTCATTTTGCATCCTATATTGCGTATGCTTTTATAGACTTAGGGCGGTTACGCACTACATCCGATCCGTGTCCGTGATTTGAGTCCTGAGTTCAAAATGTTCTGAATAATGTCGGATAGAGTTCGGATGTAGTGCGTTAGCTTCCCTAAAAGAAGTGCTGCGGCTACTTTGGAATCTAAATTTCACGGACACGGATCGGATGTACTCGTAGTGTACCCTTAGAACATTTTTTTTTTTAATTGGTAAGATTTAAAATGAGATTGGTACAGGAGCATCATTTCAGCCGAAAGACGCCAATAAATAGGACAAAGCCTCCTCCAAGTGAAGCCTCCTCCATGCATAAATTGACAAAAATATAAGCATTTCTAATATAAAATTCTAATACCATCAATGTGAATATGAAGAGTAAGCAGGAACTTGTCTGTTACCTTGCTTTCACGACCAATCATTGCGTCCTATCACACCCACACACCATACTTACAAAGCAAATCAGAGGAATCCCACCCTTATTTCCAACCGTTAATTGATACCAAGAGCGTCACCGGCACGCCGTTAAAACTAATCGACGGCCATTGCTACCGAAGAAAATGGCGCGCGCCTTTGTAAAATTAAAAATATTAGTTGTTACGCCGCCTGAAATGGTTGCATTAGATTTTATTAGTACTTTTGCGGAATGTTGGCTAGGTTAAGCGAGACAGATTGTTTACAGATTTAAGTTAAGAGGTACCATAGATAAAGGAAATGCAAAGGTGTATTAAAAAGTTTTCTTCTTTAAAAAGCATAGGTTTTTACAGCAAATTGTATGGTGTGCACGTATTGTATAGTGCTATTAATGGACTCATTGCCAAATAATAATAGCCGCTCCAAGCAATCTTGAAGGCTTGCGCGGTCAGTACGTTGGTGACTTCTTATTTCGTGCCTTCCTGTCCCAGCTGATATTTTTGATCTTAGATATTTTTACAGGTGGCCAGAAGACTGAACGAAGATGAACCCTGAGAACGAGTTTACCAAAGAGCATTCTGGTTTTCCAGACCGTCCTGAATATACTTTAATAGATATGGAATTTTGCTAGACCACCGACACTTGACATACCCTATATTCCTAGATGCAACTGTAGCGTGTTAATTAGTCCCACGTAATTTCAGTTAGCCATATTCAGTCAATTATTCATGAATTACTCGAAGGATGGTCTTATTCAAGTTCTATTAGAATAACAAAATGGAAGATAGATGGCATATACCTTATTGTACAACAAAATATACCTTGGTAGGTACTGTAGGGGGGTAGACAGAGGTGTACCGGTAATGAAAGATAAATTAGTTTTTATTATTATATTTTAGCTAATATGAGCCTGCCTTCAGGCGAACAATCTAGGTCTATTCTAACATAATTTTTATATAAACATGACAAGCGTTCTTATTTTAACTACCTTGCAAAACTAGTTATCTACTGCCAGTCTTACTAAGGCAAATAGGTTGCCTTCTTAGGCAGAGTCCTCACATGAGCTACGCACCTAAGAATAGACGCGCAGAGTCATACGAGGTGCTTCTATTCCAAGTTTTGAAAGGTAACATCAATCCTACCTTATACTAACCCGAACATTTACCTAACGGAGGAATCACATTTACAATCGAGGTACGACCCTTAAAAGGGGAAGGCTTAAGTCATGACAAACGAATTAATGGATAATCCAATATAAACATTTAGCTGATATATGTATAAGCATTAATAAATCAACGCAGTCATACCTGAACCTCCTTGACCAAAACCTCCGAAAAGGGATCAAGGCGTCCTCCCGACACTAACAAAATGATGCGTCAATTCACATCGACCCGGATGGGGTTTAAATTTCTAAAAATTCAGATATGATACAATTTTTCGATCTCGTGCGTTTATCAGGCCAGAGAAGGAAAGGCTGGATCGCATCGAATTCAAATCCTATTCATAGAACTTGCACCAGGATTTAAATTGATAAATATATTTATATTTTTTTTTAATTAAACAACAGCCATCAACTGGACCAATGATGTCAACTCGACATCCTTTGCAAAGGCTATGCCCCGTTAGCAAAGTCGGTTTCAGTTATGACTAATACCTTAAGGAACCCACTGGGTTATACTATTATCCTGGTTTGAGCCTATGTAGCCCTAATCGCATAACAAATAATCACACATTTCTTCGATGCGTCGCTAATGTTGCCAGCCTCTTCTTCACCCAGCGGCATACAATCCATCAGTATATGCAAAAGAGAAAAATCTATTAATTGGAATCTATTAATTGGAGATATATCGATACTATTTGGAAAAGTCGACAAGAAAACTATCGATACATCTTCTACTCCCCCATCCCTATTAGCTTTAGTGAATCAAATTGACAGTTGACATTCCTATTCCATTTTTTTTGTTCCTATTCCTTGGAAACCTGAATAACCTTAACCTATTCTTATCTATTTAAACCTATCTCTTATTCTACTCTAACATTAAAAAGGTTTTAATCTATTTACACTTACTATCTAACTCGTCTACTATTATTTTTTTATTACATAATTTACATCTAACTATATGTAGGGGGGTAGACAGAGGTGTACCGGTAATGAAAGATAAATTAGTTTTTATTATTATATTTTAGCTAATATGAGCCTGCCTTCAGGCGAACAATCTAGGTCTATTCTAACATAATTTTTATATAAACATGACAAGCGTTCTTATTTTAACTACCTTGCAAAACTAGTTATCTACTGCCAGTCTTACTAAGGCAAATAGGTTGCCTTCTTAGGCAGAGTCCTCACAGTACTATAGTAAGTGATTAATGAGTCTTACAGCTGAAGGGAGAAAGAAATGTAATAATGTAATCGAGTTTGCGTAACTAAAGCCCGATTATTTACTACATAAACACATCCACTGCAACACAAAAGCTATCTAGAAGACTAATCAGACGATCCCATTTGTGCTGGCGGACTAAGCGCACATGAATGGTGTGATAAAGAGCTGGTCATGTCAATGAACACAATAGGAAGCCAATCATCTCGCACAACGTTATACAGGCTGCGTTATTGAACTACAGCAAGGAGGGTAGTGGCAATAGAGTACAGTTGGTTGTAGGAGTTGTATGGTATACTGTAAAACATGTTTTTTTTTGTTGGGCTCTGTTAACCTGGTCGGACAAGCGGACATCTAAATCAGTGTTAATTTCCTAATGCGGTACGCAAGCTTCTTCTATATGAGAGGGAGTTGGCTATAATATTATACCACCCAGGTCCAGTGTGGGATAGTGGATGTCACCATGTCTTCGACACTAAAACGCTCGGATAAGCAGGAGTCTTCAACTAGCTTATTCCTACATATGTATATAAAAAAAAATAGTACGGTATTTAGAACTCGTTGATTGAAACAGATGCTCGGGTTAGCGGGAGTTACGCAATCCCGAACTGCGCCGAGGCTGTCAACAATCCGAACAGGGAACTTCTCATTACAATCAATGCAAACGATTCTGGCGGTCGTATATATGAATACTAAGTCAATAAAACTATCTTGTAGATTTTCACTTCAGACGCTATACAAGGGGTTAAATAGAACTGGTATAATATGGACAGCAGTTGTGGGCCATCACCCTTGATAGAAGGAAAGAGGAGGGTTTAACTTTCACCGGGACTCACACGTCCTATGAACCCTAGTATTAAACTACTGACTGTATCAGAACTATATCATAGTGGCAAAGCCTCGTTTATTATGTTACGTACTCTTTTATTTAGGCTTAGTTACAAACTAATTAGTGCTAGTCTTGACAAAACGCTGCCATTCCTTGTACTAAGCCCATAATTATTTTCTACTAATGAAGTACTTGGAAAATAGAGATGTTCCGAGAAGGCAAGGAATTCGTTTAAATTATAAGGGTTATAATAGTATTAAGACTTTTTATGGCAATTGGTATAGTATAGGAGAGCAAGAAATAGATGGAGGGCAACGAACTTTAAAAATCAAAAATGTTTCATTTTTATGTTTTGGTCAATCTCGAGACGCTGCGATAAAGACTTTTAATTAAGGTACATTCATATATTCACGCTTTTTCCCATGAGAACCCCCATGGCAAAAAGCGTGTCAGGAACTACAGAACGCCAAAAACTTATTAATTAAATGCTAAGAAATTTTTAATTAAATGAGGCGCACATTAAAGATACGCCTGAAGTCACTATGCAAGAGCACTCAAGGACAGTTACAAGTTGGTGTAGGACTATAACAACATCACCCCCGGTGTGTTCCCGCATTGTCGAGGCGGGGAAGCTCAGTAGCCGTGGCTTGGACAACCACGGTGAAGCGAAGAGGAACCCGAGGAAGGGCCGCTCGTCAGGGCTTTTGCCGACGACATAGCGGCCAATAAGTAAGTTGCGGTGCCGTATGGGCGCCATCGCAACTGAGGCGGGCCGCGATGTGGTATCGGTTGCATCGCGGCTGTGGAATGGAGGCCGCGGCGGGAGAGGAGTGCCGGTATTACGGTGCGCCACTCGCCCTACCCACCGCGGCCTGCACGGGGTCGCCACCGTCTGATGGCGGACGCGGTGGTGCTGCAGGGGAGGAGGAGTGTCAGTATAGCGTTGGCCGCTCTCCCTATCCCCTGCGGCTGAAAAGTGGTAGGTGGCGGGGCCACTCTCCTGACCCGTCACAGGGGTTGCCACACACGGGGTCGTCTGGCGCACATGTGCTGGTTTTGGCCCCTGGGGTGGTCACGGCGTGCAACGTGTTTTCGTACGCCGGTGAAGGGGGTTACTCCCCAAAGGAGGGTCCGGTGACGGTCAGTCGCGGCGGGTTCGCGGATGTATGCTTCCGTGTTCCCGTGTTCCAGACATAAGTGGCACAGGTGGACACCGTGGAGTTTTAGTGGGCTAGAGTCCCACATAACTGCGCTATCTCCCCGTGGTAGCATGCATGAGCATTTCTCAATGAAAAAAAATAAAATAAAGGACTATAACAACATACTGTGGAAGATATTGGGTTATGGGTATGGGTGGCTAAATATATATACCCTGATTTTTTTTAACTAAGCATTTGAAAACCTGTCAAACGTTGACATTTAAGTAGGGTTTGACACGTTATTAACTCCAAATGCTCAATTCCAAAACCTACCCATAGTTTCATAACCAAAAACTCAGATTAATGCGTATTATCTGTTATCAAAATCATCTATGATTCATCTATGCGTAAAAAAACGATATATCCACTAAAACACTGGAATTCTGAATAAAACTGAAGATCGTTCAACTGCAGCAATTAATAATTTCAGACTTAAAGTTTAGAATGACCACGCTGAGCGTTCTCGTTCAAATCGGTCAGATGAAAACTCGTGCAAAAATGTTCAGCAGATTAATCTAAACGGTAACGTTGCATTAAAAATTCTGTGATGTTAGCAGCATTGAGGTTTATAGGCAGTACGTCTGAGTAACTACTATAATATTTTATTGTAAATATCCTAAAAATGAGTTCACCATTTTGTCCTTTTGTGGACAAGCTTGTCCTCTTCACCAATTATATTTTTGGTGGGATCGGAGAAATTTTAAAACGCGTGTTTTCTTTGAACTCTAATTTATTATTAACGCTATGTGTGAATTTCCTTAGAGCTAGTAACCTTAGAGTACCAAGCCCATATACATCAGTTAGGTTTTATATTCTGTGATGATAAATGGGTAGATTTTTTTCCACGTAACGACTAGCTTTTGCGCAAAACATCATAATCAGCGACAGTAAATTACTTACCAAACGAAAAATAGACTGACAGAGAAGTTTTCGTTAAAATATTACATAGATATAAGTCTAGTCTTATCTTAGGAGCTAGGGTGGCTAGGGTCTAAATTTATTGAAATAAAGTATAAGTTATGTTTAGGTCATAGGGCGAGCCTATTGATGGCAATAGGCCGGGATCAAATCCAGGTCGACAGAATCCTGCGGGTTGCGGCAAGAATAGGATCTGATGGAAAATTCCAATTACATTTTGCCCGACCAAGGAAGCGAACACAGAACCTCATAAGTAGCAGTAGCGTATGAGTAGCTAGACCTACGTTAGAGATTAATAAATAAATATGCATTTTAAAAATCGGCTTTTAGTAAAATGTCGGTTTTGTAACATAAGTTTAGTTTGGATAAATATTTAAATTTCAGTGCCAGAAACCATTAAGTATTGTAAGGTTCAAATATCGAAAACGCTAATTTTGCGAAAATATAGCTCAGAACGCGTGGTGACTTCTTACAAACGGCCACATCACGAATTTCGTGTTGTCGCTCCTTGAAAACCGGCCGGTCGGCCGTGAATTTAAATAGGCCACAACGTGAATTCGTATTGTGGCTTTCACAATATTCGACCACAACGCGTACTGGCAGAGCACAAAAGCCAGAACGCGTTCTGAGTACGCGACCACGACGCGAATTCGAGACGGAAAGGTGGTATTGTTGTGAAGCAAAACTTGCCAAAGTCGGTTTTAGGATGGGTGTCGTTTATTGGTTTCCGAGGCCGTTTGTAAGAAGCCACAACGTGTTCTAAGCAATTTTAGATCTTTGAGTCTTACATATATGGTGGAGAAAACCCTATAAGTATATAATATTTGGCGGATATAACTATCTCCAAAAAATATAATTTTAGAACGGAATAAAACTGTCTTTAAATTATACATTTAAAACCTATCACCTACCTATTTTACCTATATGAATGGGTTTTAGCTTGTTTCCAGACAAAAGAAATTACATGAAATTAATGAACCAAAAATGGATTATTCATAAATTATATTCTCAAACTAACGAAAAAAACTTTAACAAAGAGCTCTATTTTTAAACCGTGTCAGAGCTTCTGGATAAAAGTCAATAACTTCTTGATAATTTATTCAAAAGTTGGACGAGTTCAATTTAAGTTAGAATTTATTCCGATCAAATAAGTTACGGTCGATCTGATCTAATCTTTGATGCTATGGAAAGGGTAAAGGTTTCGACCCAGTATTCGTAATGTGATATTTTGTTGCTGATAATATTTTCACGTTTTGGGAGAATATTCTTTACAATTCAAGGGGGATGGCCAATACAAAATTACGGAAGAAAAAGACATGTTGCATCGGCCCCATATAATTTGAGATATGGGCTAAATAATAATGATTCTTTACAATTCACGATCTGTAGGTATTTAATCGAATAAGTTTATCGCTTAACCACTCTGTCAAATGACGAATAACCATAATAGACACAACCCAACCTTACTTAATTATTTTCTGAAAACGCTTGTTCAACTGGTATATTGCATGTCACCTAACAGTAAAAAGCTAAAACACGAAGACTTTGAAAAAGATAAAAGACATTACAGTTTAATCATTATAGCTAATAAACACTAACATATTATGACGTGCCAATGTATATTTAATTCACCGCATGATTTTATTCCAAAAATAAACGAATGCATAATGCAGGAATTTGCAAATATACTGTGGGCCTGCATAGAGTGTACCGCATTTGTTTGTGGTCTACGCAGACTTAATGCGCGGCTATTCCCGTGGCACATCGTAACAGTCTGTAGCATTTCGTAGCACACCATGCTCGTACTTTTCCGTAACTAAGGTCAAAATTAAATTAGTAAGCGAAACTCCGCAGACATTACTGGTATCTTATGACGATTTAACAAAAAATATATTTCAAACTTTAAATTTCAATTTACATTATATATTATTGGGGTCAATTTGTTTTTATCATTTGCGACAAATTTAAAAAAAAAATGCGTTATATTTCATGCATTACATTGGCAATTATTATACGTCTTCCAAGTTTAAATTACTAATAAAGAACGTAATGATAAAATTTCGTATAAACATATAGTTTAATAAATAAATAAAATATGTAGCAAGTCATTGGGCATCATCAACTAAGGGGGTTAAATTAAATAGTTATTTGAAATTATGGCTAAGTTCAGTTTATTTTTTGTTTTATCAATGATAAATATCGCAACCTTTTACGTTTACGGAGTATTCAGCGAATTTAATCTCACTCGTTTTGAAGGAAGAATTGTATAAGCAGGAAAGGAGTCTACAAAAACTTCTCACACTATTTAATATTCACCTTCCTTTCAGTGCCATAAGAGAAAAAATAGACTTTTCTATTCTCAATGATTTATCTTTCCTTTATTCTAGTCGTAGTTTGGAAAGCCAGGGTGATTAAAACAATGCAAAGCGGTTATAACTTAGACAAGGAGTTTGTTAGTACGCTGGTTGAAAAAACTTGTTCTAGAACACTTTTATGCGGTAATCTCGATAAAAAAAAATATTTCTTCAACTCAGGGATAATGGTGTGCCGACATTACGTTTCTGAGTTTAAATGTAGGTGTAATGTTATTTGTGGTTCTGTTGTATATTTTTACATAGCGCTATTATTGTCTTCTCCTTTTTTATATTAGCCTATACTGTCTTACTGCTCGAGAAAGGCTAAGAAAAGGCCTAAATCCTTCCATGTATTATTTTTCTGAACCATCTCCGAACATCCCCTGTGTGTTATAGTCTAGGTCATCTCACCAGCTCTATCTGGCCCGGCGGTGCCGTCCATCCTCTTGTATTTCTTCTAGGAAGATTTTTTAGAAGGTTCAAGTTGTGTGTTCGATGAAATTCCCCATCGGCAAAAATGACGGCATAAATACTTTCAGTCCCCATTTTAGCCCCAAAGACTTGCAGGATGAAATTTCAAATATCCCTCCATATTGGTATTCACTTCGGTATACACCCTTTGCCTTGCCGACTTACCAATTGGATTCTGACGAAGTTTATGGAAAATTATATTAGTATAAGATATAAAAAGGGAAATACACAGGTCCTAAAGAATAGATGCATTGGTAGAAAGTGAAAACAATGGTACCTATAAAAGCAAAATAAACAAACAGATTTATTTCTTGAGTAGTAATTAAAGAAGTGCAAATAACAAAATGCCATTAATATTTTTAAATAGTTTATTTTAAATATCTAACTGTATTTGTTTTATATTTTTTGTATCTATCTTTACTTGCGCTACAGCAAGGACTGTACGTCCATTTCCGTTTTCATACGTCACGTCCTAGGCGACCACTGAAAATCAGCGCCGTGCTGTGGGTCCCCCACGGCACAGCATTATGCTGAGTGGAAGCCTTCTTGCCGCAACCACGACATGCATCTGTTTTTTTCGCATTTAATTTTTGTTTTTTAGGGTTCCGTACCAGCCGCTTAAAACGGGACCCTGTTACTAAGACTCCGCGGTCCGTCCCTCTGTCTGTCTGTCTGTCCGTCTGTCACAAGGCCGTATCTCATGAACCGTGATAGCTAGGCAGTTGAAATTTTCACAAATTATGTATTTCTGTTGCCGCTATAACAACAAATACTAAAAACAGAATAAAATAAATATTTAAGTGGGGCTCCCATACAACAAACGTGTTTTTTTTTCGGTTTTTTGCAATAATGGTACGGAACCCTTCGAGCGCGAGTCCGACCCGCACTTGGCCTAGGAACTACTAACATTATCCTTAAGGGCTTAGTTTACAAAATCAATGTTTTTGTTCTTGTAATGTAATGTTTGTATGTCGTTTTGTGGCAATTAAACACCTACTACGTCTTTCTTGTAAAAATTTAAAAAAGTGTAACTAAGTGTAATTTCTAGCTAAATTGAATTAAATAATAATATACATATAAGTTAACTAATCATCATCATCATCATCATCAGCCTATAGCAGTCCACTGCTGGACATAGGCCTCTCCAATTGCACGCCATTTGCTTCGATTTTCGGCAACTCTTATCCAGTTGCTACCAGCCACCCCACGAAGATCGTCACTCCACCTAGCCTGAGGGCGTCCCACCTTACGTTTTCCAATTCGGGGTCTCCACTCAAGAACACGTCTACCCCAACGGTCATCGGTTCTACGACTTATATGGCCGGCCCATTGCCACTTCAGCTTGCTTATTCTGTGAGCTATGTCGACAACTTTGGTTCTCTGCCGGATCACCTCGTTTCGGATTCGATCCCTTAGAGAGACTCCGAGCATAGCCCTTTCCATAGCTCGTTGAGCAACTTTGAACCGATGAACCAGCCGTATTGTGAGTGTCCATGTCTCGGCGCCGTAGGTCATAACAGGTAGGACGCACTGGTTGAAGACTTTGGTCTTCAGGCTCTGTGGAATACGTGACGAGAAGACTCGACGAAGTTTTCCAAACGCCGCCCAGCCCAGCTGTATTCTTCTATTAGCCTCCTTCTCAAAGTTGTTCTTACCAAACTGCAGAGTTTGCCCGAGGTAAACGTATTCTCGAACAACTTTGAGAGCACCGCCATTGACCACAATCGGCCCCGGAGTGACGTGTGAATTGAACATAACCTGGGTTTTGTCCAAGTTCATCCGGAGACCGATGCGTGCAGAAGAACCAGCTAGGCCGTCCAGCATCAGCTGCAAGTCTTGCAGTGACTCTGCCATTATGACGATGTCATCCGCAAATCGCAGGTGTGAGATGTATTTGCCGTTTATGTTAATGCCGCGTCCTTCCCAGTCCAGCGTCTTAAACATATCCTCCACCGCGTTGCTAAATAATTTCGGGGAAATAACGTCCCCTTGTCTAACCCCTCGACGCAGTGAGATATGTTTAGTTTGCCGGTCCTGACTTTGGACGGTCATTGTTGCGTTTGCATAAAGACATCTCAGCACTTGGATGTATCGCCAGTCCACTTGGCATCGCTGCATAGACTCCAAAACAGACCAGGTTTCGATAGAGTCAAAAGCCTTCTCATAGTCCACAAAAGCAAAGCACAGGGGCCGATTATATTCTTCAGACTTCTGTATAATTTGCCGCACTGTGTGGATGTGGTCTATGGTGCTGTATCCAGCTCGGAACCCGGCCTGCTCCGGTGGTTGGAACTCGTCGAGTCTTCGCGCTAGACGATTCGTGACGACTCTTGAAAACAACTTATATACGTGGCTAAGAAGCGAAATGGGTCTATAATTCTTCAAAAGGGTCTTTGCCACGCTTCTGGAGTTCTCCCAGAGAACAGGACAGAATTGAAAAGCTCCCCAAGCTCTTTCAGTACCGGACGTCCTCCCGCTTTCAGTAGCTCGGTAGTAATCCCGTCCTCACCCGGGGCTTTTCCATTTTTAAGCTGTTTGAGAGCCGCCTCGATTTCGTCTTGGCTTATCTCAGGCAGGTCTTCTGTGAAATGGCGGGTTAAGGTGGCTCTAGAATCCTCATTTTCGGGATCAGGCTGGGGTGCATGCGTTGCGTATAATTGGCCGTAGAAGTTTTCAACTTCCGAAAGAATCTCCTGCTTCGAAACGACGATATTCCCATTAGATGTAGTCAACTTCGTCAGATGGCTCCTCCCAAGTGACTGGACAAACACTTTTGACCCCCGGTTTTGCTCAATCGCTTTCTCTATAGAGAGCGTGTTGGCTCGTCGGAGGTCGCGTCGTACCATTTTCCTTATATGTTTATTGAGTGCCCGCTGTTCTGACGAAGTGACCGGTGGATTTTCACGTCGCTCCATCATAAGCTTCAGAGTCTCCTCCGAAAGTTTAGACTTCCTGCCCGTACGCCGCATTTTACAAAAACTCGCACCTTCCTCCCTGAGGATTTCCACCATTTGGTCGAGCGCCTGGTCAACGCTATTTGCGGTTTCCACGGCAGCAAAACGGTTCTCTAGGTCTGACTGGAACGCTTCAGATACAAACACTGTTTGGAGCATATTTGGACGGAGCCTAGACTTCATCAAACGAGTTCTCTCAAGCTTGCAATTGATATTCAGGGAACCTCGAACCAGTCTGTGATTGCTGCCGGTATTAAACCTGTTGATCACTGAGACATCCCTGAATATGTGCTTTTTATCTGTTATGATGAAGTCTATCTCATTTTTGGTCACGTTGTCGGGGCTTCACCATGTCCACTTCCTTTGAGGCTGTTTCTTAAAGAAGGAATTCATAACGAAAAGCCCCTCTCTTTCTAGGAAGTTGACAAGCATTTGCCCCCTATGATTTCTACTACCAAACCCGTAGGATCCTACTACCGAATCACTGCAATTCTGTACTCCCACTTTGGCGTTAAAATCCCCCATGAGAACGCTGTAGTGGGTCTTAGTGGTGGAATGCAAGGCCTTGGAAATATCCTCAAACATTTCCTCCACTTTGTCGTCCGAGTGTGCCGAGGTCGGTGCGTAAACCTGTACAACCTTGAGGCTATACCTCTCGGTTAGCTTAATTATGAGGTACGCTACCCTGTTCGAGACACTGGAGACTTCCACAACGTTGTCACAGATGGATTTGTTTACCAGGAACCCGACACCGCCTTGGGATAGCTGGTCTCCCTCTCGGAAATACATAAGGTGGCCTGATTTGAGGGTTATTGTATCCTCCCCCTCTCTTCGGACTTCACTCAGCCCTAGAACGTGCCACCTTATACTCTCGAGTTCTTCTTCAAGCTGCACGAGGTGTTCATCAAGCCGTAACGTGCGTCCATTATACGTCGCCAAGGTCAGTTGGGTTCGGCGGCCATCCGTAACCCGGTGATTCTTCGCACCCCCGAATGCCCTGCCGTCTCCATGACCGCCGCCATAATCAGGTATAACAGCAGGGCGGCCGGGAACTGGGGGCCGTGGTTGAATTCGACTTGTCATTTTGGAGGGTTTGCCCATAATCGCCACGCTGGGCATGCGGGTTGGCGATCGCAGATCGCAGCTTTTCGCACTGGTGACGCTGCTGCCCATCACCAGTCTGTACCACTTAGCTGCGAAGATTTGTTAAAATGGTTATACCGCCATTTGTCGGTTGTCGTCAGAGCCTCGTTTGTTATTTAGCAGGATGCACCGCGAGCAGGTGAGGTTGACTTGGGGCACTTAGATCGTGAATGTACCCCCTAACATCCCCCATAATGAATCCCCAGTTAACTAATACCCATTTCTAAGTAGCTTAAAATTTTGTATACGTATTTGTAGCTTAAAGTTTTGATACGTACAGCAGAAGTTACTTCGTTTTTTCGTACTCCTGTAAAATTTTCCACATCTAAGATACGCGGTATTGTATGTACCTAGTTAGTTACGCGGTACTGCAGTATCAGCGACGATATACGAAATTAAATAACAAGACAGCATAATTGACCATACGAATTTCACTTAGAAAAACACGTGCAGAACATAACCATAACGACTTCCAAAAATACCATAAATCGTACCCAAGATAATAGTTTAAACTACCCCCCATGAAGCCCTTTATATTATTATTCATCAAGCGTTATCTCCACAGCAGGTAAGCAGATATCCAGGTGAGATTTCTAATGTTCGTACAAACTATTGTTAGGCGATCAAATCCCGAAATCTGGGGGTTTAACAGTGCCTCGGAGACGTTTTGTGGGACCTTCAGTATTACAGTTAATGATAACGCATTTGACGCTTATTTGTTTGGGATAACAAGGTGATAAGTGGAACGGTCTGTTAATGTTGGCTATTTAGTTAGTTAACCTTTTATTTTTCCTAGACGATTGTATTTGGCATGTGTTTTACGAAATACTGTGTTAATGATAAAGATAAACTGGACAAGATTATTTTGGAATTGGTTTGCACAGTCAATTACAAGATAATACGAGTATGTAGTTTCAAAATTGCAAATAGACTATAACAAAGACTTTGAAATTAAATATATAAAACTATGCTGTCGTTCGTTTGTTGTATCAGTAAAACTAAAAGTAGAGACTGAATCGATTTTTTTGTCTAGCCATTGCAGTCCCACTTCTGGTCAAAGGCCTCCCCCAAGTCCTACCATTATTTATTTCTTAGGAACCAGTTACTTATTTTAATTAATTTTTTTAAATTAAATCAGGTGAGTCAAGCGCATGCTAATCAATAATGAAAAAAAACTTAGTGTCGAAGTAGATATATTAGGTACTGTATGCAGAAACTGTTTCAAGATGGTCTTATCACTTACAGTGATGTATACCAGGCAGTCTTTGAAGGGACTGAAAAAACTCGAAACAGATTTTTTATTTCTGAATTGATTCATAATAGTTTTTTTTTTAATTCTTTTTCATGGACAACGACGAACACATCTTTAAAAATTAGTGATCCAAAATAATTTCATAAAAAAAGATCTAACGGTTCTTAATAATATAGTGATACGGCTACACATTACACGTTCGTATTCGTGATCCGTGTCCGTGATTTGAGTTCAGAGTTCAAAATTTTCCGAATAGTGACAGATTATGACGGATAGAGTTTGGATGTAGTGCGTAAGCTTCCCGATACAAGAAGTACTACGGCTACTTCAGAAACAAAATTACACGGACACGGGTCGGATATAGTGCGTTATCGCCGTTATTGAAATAAATATAGATTTTGTCATACCGTCCAATACAGTTCCAAATAAATAAATTGCCCTGTATACATCCAGTCTTACCTACCAAAGATTATCGTGTTACTCAGCAACTGGGTTTTTATTATTTTTTTTATGTTATTAATTAAAAAAACGTTGCCCCACACTAGGAATCACTCCTGTATCGTGGGTGCGTTTACAAACATATAAACTCACATACACAAACACCCAGAGCCAGAACAACTGTTTGTAGATCATACAAATAATTGTTCCGTGCGGGAATCGAACCCGCAACACGCAGCGCAGCAGTCAATCGCTCAACCACTGCGCCAACCGTGCGCCGTGGGTTGTGGAGGTTAGATTCTGGTATTTAGCTGCATCTGGATACACTGGAAGTCGACCCCCACGTTGTTATGAAATGATTGTAGCCAGATTATTTATTACATTATGTAAGTGAGTCACAATGATCGCGTGGGCAACGCTCATAAAATGCATTCATCTCTTTCAAATAAAACATCATTTAGATATCTATGCGAATACAAAATGCTATTAATAGCATCTGTGGTAGTACTCTGAATAAAAATGTAAATCCGTTTCCGTTTTTACACTGCGAATCTAGATATAAGAGATGGGTGCATTATAGACAGTAGGAAAATATTTTATCGTTCCTCTCAAGAGGAGTTTCAACGCTCCAGAGCCATGAATATCGTCGCCGGGTTGCCAGCTTGTCGGTTTTTTATTGGTTGCATTTCGGGGAGTGTGCGATGGAATCTAATTATCTAATTCCACCTAGCCCGTTTCATCATCGGACTACCAGCCGTACGGCGATGCGTCATCGGTACATTGTGGATATCCCACCCATACGCACTAAATGTTTTGAGAATATTTTTATTATTCGTACAGTTAAGGAGTGGAATTCCCTGCCGGAGTTTGTGTTTCCCGATAGCTACAACCTCGGGGTTTATAAGTCAAGAGTGAATAGATTTCTTCTAGGCAAGCGTGTTAAACCGTCGACCTCATCATCGCTTACCATTAGTTGAGATAGTGGTCAAGCGCGAGACTATCAATAATAAAAAAATAAGAAAATTTGTGCTGAGTGAATTTTAATGGATTGTGATGTTCGGCATTTAAAATCGTATTAATATAAGTTTATAGTTCAGTTAATAGGGCGAAAATAATCAAATCAAATAAGTTTATTTACGAATACAGGTTAATACTTGTTACAATTTGTATCGCAATATTAATGCCGCTTCACACGCTGCGATTATTGTCACAAACAGGGTGTGATTTATTAAATGAATATTTAACAGTCAGTCGCATCCCTTGAATTACGTTTAGTTGGTGACGCGCTGATAACTTGATTTCCATTACTTATCAACAGTTATAAGTTTAACCTAAGTGATTAAAAAAAGGGGAATTTTTAACTGCACCTCTATTTAGAAATTTAAGCAAACAAAATATCTCCACTAATAACCTACTGCATATCAAATAAATTACTGTACTACAAATTAACTACTTGATTACCTAAACATGTTGTACTAAAAAATGTTTAAAATTCATCGAAATCTGATGGCTTTTTTTATCTAATTTACAGCAAAAATCTAGCTGAAACCACAGATATACGCATTTTGAAACAATATTACTCACCGTAAAACAAAAATACTGATTTGCACACAAATTATTCAATATTACAACGGAATTTCCAAAATTATTTTCTAAAACTGCATAACAAATAATGTATGTTTACATTATCAAATTACATTTCACGTATTAATTACTCATGTAGCTAAAATCCCTATCATCCAACTTTATTTCTTTTTGTTTATCTGTTTTATTGAAAAGTATATTGGCGCGCTTTTGTCGGCGGCGCACTCACCGCTCGCGCTAGTCGCATCGCGCTCACTTCTTCACGACGACACGAGTGTGAGAAAGATAGAGTGATGTGAATCCGCAGTCGAACACGGCGCGGCGCATGGGCACGTGCATTTGTTATTGTTTACAATTGTTTGCTCGAGTTTAAGTGCAAAACAAGTTAAGTAATTGTTGAACTATTATTTTCAAGAAGTCATTAGTCCAAGAGCGAGCGAAGCGAGCTCGGGAACTTAGGGCACCCCGACACGGACAGGTTAGGTTCGAAAAGATGACGGCAGCTGAAGTGAGCGAGCAAAGCGAGCGAACTCAGCTCCCGTCATCTTCTTCGTGTTAGGTTACTTTAGACCCTTTAGACAGAAATAGGAGCCCCGCGCAGCGGGGCTCCGTCGACATTGTCGTTAAATAGTAATTGTAAAAACTTCCAACAAAAGCAAGACCTGCCTTAATCATACAATAAAAAGATTTATAGGTGATCGATTAAAAAAAAAATATGTTTAAATATGTTTTGCAATGATTAGTGTATATTAAGATTACACTTTGCTGATTTTTTGTGAACTTTAATTACATAAATATGACTGATTAACTGGTGTTTCATTTAGAATAACCCATGTTCTTAAAAGTTTAATAGGTGATGGATTCCAAAAAAAATGATTCAATATTTTGTTGCACTCGAAGAATTATTAGATTTACTTTTAGTTAACAGATAGTCATTCAGTAAAACAGTTAAGCTTTAAAGATCTAACAGTAAAGTATAATTTATTCATTTGATGAGCAAATTTAGTGTGCGATTCAGTATTTTTGGTGGTAATTTCGAATATTTTGATTGAAAAAAGGGAATTTACAGTTAAAGTATTAAATACCACCCTTAAAAAAATAGCAGCTAGCTTCAAGGTCTGTTTGTTGGCACTATCTAAGGTAGGGTATATTCGTCAAGTTTTTATTTTTATAATGGCTTCACTCTCTTGTATCAACTGTTATGGTGCGTGAACAATAAATAATTGAAACTAAAATTAAATATTTCAGTTAATATAATAACAAAGCTTCTTTCACACAAGTTAGTTTCACGACTTGAGTGATCAAAAGCACGCAATATTATCTGGCATCGAATCGGAGAACATTAACGCAAGTGCAAATGCTATCTGTAAACCAAAACAGAAGTGGGTATTGACCTCGCGTCCCGCCTGCATAAACAATGAGACACCATTTATCAAAACTGATACCTACTCCTGTGGCTGGCGTGGTGTCTTTGATAGATATTATACAGGCCGATTTGTTTATCTGGAACTATATTGGATGGTATGGCAAAATCTAAATTTATTTCAATAACGGCGAAAACGCACTATATCCGATCCGTGTCCGTGTAATTTCGGTTCTGAAGTAACCGTAGTACTTCTCGTAGTACTACATTCGAATTCTATCTGACATAATCAATCAATACATTTATATAATAAATCTGTAGAAAAGTAATTTTTGTACATCGAAAATATTTTCAAAAAAATAGCCAGGGTGTTAAAGGATAACCAACAGAACCTATTTCCGGCATTTTTGTCTGTTTGTCTGTTTATTTGTGCACGCATCACGTGAAATGTACGAAACCAATGTAAATAACTTTTATACATAAAAATTGTGCGTAACTTGAAGAATTACTTAGTTTTTGTTTCATCGCAATCGGTTCACTCTACAAAAAGTTAGATGAATTTAAAGTGTTCATGAAGTAAAATGATCACAACACACCCAATTCAGATACTCGGAGAGTTGAACTCGATATTCGATAGATGGCGTTGTGCATTTGAAGTCATGGCGATGTTAAATTTTTCCGCGAAAGAATGATGACTATAGAAAAATCATCAATACATACAATAAATCTGTAGAAAAGTAATTTTTGTACATCGAAAATATTTCCAAAAAAAATAGCCAGGGTGTTAAAGGATAACCAACAGAACCTATTTCCGGCACTTTTGGAATTTTTGTCTGTTTATTTGTGCACGCATCACGTGAAATGTACGAAACCAATGTAAATAACTTTTATACATAAAAATTGTGTGTAACTTGAAGAATTACTTAGTTTTTGTTTCATCGCAATCGGTTCACTCTATCAAGAGTTAGATAAATTTAAAGTTTTCATGAAGTAAAATGTTCACAACACACCCAATTCAGATACTCGGACAGTTAAACTCGATATTCGATAGATGGCGTTGTGCATTTGAAGTCATGTTCTGAATGGCGATGTTAAAACTTGCCGCGAAAGAATGATGACTATAGAAAAAAAATTGGTAGGTAGGTAAGTAAGGTAGGCAGGAAGGTAAGTAGGGTAGGGTTGGCAGACAGATGACAGGAGCGAAGCCGCGGGTACAGCTAGTCTGTCATAATTTGGAGCATTTTGAACTCGGAACTCAAATCACAGACACTGGCATGTAGTGCGTAACCGTATCACTATATTAAGAACTGTTTGATCTTTTTTATGAAATAAAAATGTTACTACGTTGAATGTATTCAACAACATACAATTTTTAAAATAAACTTCATATTGCATGCCGATTTCATACAACAAACTAAAGATATTAAAAATACGTTTGATTTTCAAACGTTTAATTACATAATTTGTCAAGGTGATGACTTAAATATTTTTTATTCATCATTGTACAACACTGTAGTCGGTAAAATTTGTCAATTTGAAAAAAAATATAGTGGTTGGAGTCTTAATCAAATTAAATACATAGATATGAATGTTAACAAATTCAACCCTCTACTCGGTAGTTCGTATATCGACCTTCCTCGAGATATTAAATTAAAAAAGCTGTAATCAATGTTAAAAATAATGATAATATGTGTTTCAAATGGGCATTACTCTCTAGTTTATATCCTGTATGTAAAAGTGTAGATCGGGTAACATCTTACGCAATTCATGGAAATAAACTAAAATTTACTGGTATTTCTTTTCCGGTTAAAATTGCAGATATTTCAAAAATAGAGAAATTAAACAATATTAGTATAAATGTTTTTGGTTTAGAGTATAATAAAGAAAAAAAGTGTAATTCTGTTGTAGGTCCTTTATATTTAACAAAATGTCGTACGCCCAATCATATCAACCTACTATATATATCGAATGGTACTAACAATCATTACTGTTATATTAAAAACTTATCGCGATTAGTTAGTTCACAAATATCAAGTCATCGTCATGCAGTTTTTATATGCGATTCATGTTTACTTCATTTCCCATCAGAGGAAAGACTTAATAACCATCAACAACATGATTGCTCTCACATTTGTACAGAATTACCAAACGGTGAGGATTCCAGAAAGGATTGGTTTGGTAATGCAACATCAAATAATAAATTGAAATTTGATCAGTTCGTGAAAAAGTTGGAAATGCCCTTTGTAGTTTATGCAGACTTTGAGGCATTTTTGAACCCGATAGAATCATGTAGTAACGATCCATCCAAGCCTAGTACAATTAATATTCAAAAACATGAAGTGTATAGTTTCGGATATTACATTAAATGTGCATATGATAACAGATTATCAAAATATGAGACGTATAGTGGGCCAAACTGTGCGCAAATGTTTATGAATCGCCTTTGTGAAGATGTGAAAACAATAGTAAAAAAATAGTTTCCAAAAATGTCCCATTCCATTATCAGATGAAGATAAAATTAAAATTTCAAACTCAAACATATGTCATATTCGTGAAACTGAGTTAAATAAAGATCCTTTTAACGATTTTGATTGGCACACTGGCAGTTTTAGGGGTGTTGCTCATCAAGTGTGTAGTTCTAAGTTCAGAACCCCTCGTCATATTCCAATGTTCTTACATAACCTCAGTCACTACGATGCTCATTTTATTGTCCATGCATTAAACCTCGATGATGGTGAAATTGAAGTTATTCCACAAAATAAAGAACGATACATACCATTTTCAAAACACGTAAAAATAAATAATACACCAATAAGTTTAAGATTCGTAGATTCATTGAAATTTTTATCATGTAGTTTAGACCAACTAGCTAAAAATCTTAATGATGATCAGTTTATAGAACTAAAAAGACACTATCCTAATAATGAAGATTTTTTACGTTTAAGACGGAAAGGTGTCAAAATAAATAAATAAATCTAAATCCTTATGAATTTATGCGTAATGGTGATTGCTTGAAACATCCATCACTTCCTAATGAACACCAATTTTATAGTTCACTCACAGATTCAAATATTTCAAATGATGATTATAATCATGCAAAAGATATTTGGCAACATTTCAAGTGTTGTCAAAGTAGTATGTCCGACTATTCCAATTTATATTTAAAAACGGATGTTTTACTTTTGACTGATGTATTCGAAAACTTTAGAAAGCTTTGTATTAAAACTTATGGATTAGATCCTGCCCATTACTATACTGCTCCTGGTTTAAGTTGGGATGCAATTTTAAAATTTACGAAAATAGAATTAGAGTTGTTAACGGACTACGACAAAATTGCTTTTTTTAAAGCTGGTATCAGAGGGGGTGTATGTCAGTGTAGCAATCGTTTTGCTAGAGAAAATAATAAATTCATGGAGGATTATGATAGTGAAAAACCTAATTCATATCTAACATATTTTGATGCGAATAATTTATATGGTTGGGCAGTGTCTCAATCCCTTCCTGTTGGTGGTTTCGAATGGGTAAATTGCAATACAGATTATAATGTATCGGATACGTCTGATTTAGGTTATGTTTTAGAAGTTGATTTGGAATACCCTAATGAACTTCATAATTTGGAAAGTCAGAACTTTCCGTTATGTCCTGAAAACATATGTGTGGGTAATACTAAAGAAACTAAATTAGTTCCTAATTTAAATAATAAAAAGAAATATATCATTCACTACAGGAATTTAAATCAATGCATTGAAATGGGGATTAAATTAATCAATGTACATAGAATTTTAAAATTTAAACAGAGTTCTTGGTTAAAGAAATACATAGACTTAAATACTAGTTTGAGAACGTCAGCTACATCAAACTTTGAAAAAGACTTTTTTTAAACTAATGAACAATTCTGTCTTCGGTAAGACAATGGAAAATATTGAAAAAAGAGTAAATGTTAAACTAGTAACTCACTGGGATAATCGTGGTAAAGTTTTAGGTGCCCAGGATTTGATTGCAAAACCAGAATTCCATAGTTTATCACAAAAATCTATACTATATAATATATAATATAATATATTAATATATAATAAGCTGAAGAGTTTGTTTGTTTGTTTGTTTGTTTGAACGCGCTAATCTCAGGAACTACTGGTTAGAATTGAAAAATTATTTTTGTGTTGGATAGTCCATTTATCGAGGAAGGTTATAGACTATATAACATTACGCTAGAACCAATAGGAGCCGAGCATAAATGAAAAATGTTGCAAAAACGGGCAAAAATATTTCTTTTCGAGAGCTATTGTTGCGTGCGCTGCGTAAACGGTTTAAGTTACGCAAATATCATGTATGATGGAATTTTTCTTCTTTAAAAGTTCTAAAAAAAAGTCCGCGACAGCATATGTCTACCTTTTAAGATTGACTCACAATAGCAGCTTTTATGTTCTAAATTTTAATTAGATCGCCGCCGCCGGTAGAAAAAAAGTTTACAGGTTACATTCGCATAGTAGTAAGCGTAGGAAGGGTAGGGTAGGTGTAGGGTAGGTGTAGGGTAGGTGTAGGGTAGGTGTAGGGTAGGTGTAGGGTAGGTGTAGGGTAGGTGTAGGGTAGGTGTAGGGTAGGTGTAGGGTAGGTGTAGGGTAGGTGTAGGGTAGGTGTAGGGTAGGTGTAGGGTAGGTGTAGGGTAGGTGTAGGGTAGGTGTAGGGTAGGTGTAGGGTAGGTGTAGGGTAGGTGTAGGGTAGGTGTAGGGTAGGTGTAGGGTAGGTGTAGGGTAGGTGTAGGGTAGGTGTAGGGTAGGTGTAGGGTAGGTGTAGGGTAGGTGTAGGGTAGGTGTAGGGTAGGTGTAGGGTAGGTGTAGGGTAGGTGTAGGGTAGGTGTAGGGTAGGTGTAGGGTAGGTGTAGGGTAGGTGTAGGGTAGGTGTAGGGTAGGTGTAGGGTAGGTGTAGGGTAGGTGTAGGGTAGGTGTAGGGTAGGTGTAGGGTAGGTGTAGGGTAGGTGTAGGGTAGGTGTAGGGTAGGTGTAGGGTAGGTGTAGGGTAGGTGTAGGGTAGGTGTAGGGTAGGTGTAGGGTAGGTGTAGGGTAGGTGTAGGGTAGGTGTAGGGTAGGTGTAGGGTAGGTGTAGGGTAGGTGTAGGGTAGGTGTAGGGTAGGTGTAGGGTAGGTGTAGGGTAGGTGTAGGGTAGGTGTAGGGTAGGTGTAGGGTAGGTGTAGGGTAGGTGTAGGGTAGGTGTAGGGTAGGTGTAGGGTAGGTGTAGGGTAGGTGTAGTTACGTAGCCAGTTGACGGGAGCGAAGCCGCGTGGGACAGCTAGTAATTTATAATAAGCCAATTTATTTAGGATTTTGTATTTTAGATATATCTAAGACCCTTATGTATGAATTTTACTATAACTACTTGATTAAAAAGTTTAATATTAAAATTAAGTTATTGTACACCGATACTGATAGTTTAATATATCAAATTTTTACGGACAATTTTTATGAGGATATAAAACCAGATTTACTTCACTATTTTGACACATCAGATTATCCGGAAAATAATATTTATGGTTATCCAAAAATAAATATGAAAAAGTTAGGTTTTTTTAAAGACGAGAATAACGGTAAAGTGTTAATGGAATTTGTAGGGTTGCGATCTAAAATGTATGCCTTGGAAGTAGAAGATAAATTCATAGCAAAAGCAAAAGGGTTTAACAAAAGTGTTACCAAAAAAATGAATATGGAAAATTACAAATCGTGTTTGTTTAATAAAAATGTACAATATAGTAGTATGCTTCGATTTAAGTCAATTAAACACACAATTTTTACGCAAAAAATAAATAAAACATCTTTATCATATAATGATACCAAACGATGTATTATGGACAACAACATTGATACATTGGCTTGGGGTCATTATACATTACGATAATTATTGATATTAGTTATAAGTAAACAATAATCTTTAAATACTTCTTAGTCTATCAAAAAAAAAAAAATTTTACTGGTCTGTGCTAGTTTTTTTTTATTTAATGTTTCAAATATTATGTATATTTGAACTGATGTATTATTTTGTATCGTTTTATGTACGGTTTTAAAATTATGTATATCTGAATTGATGTATTATTTTGATTCATTTTATGTAAGACGTTAAAATTAAAATTTACTTGTGTAAATATTAAGTAATAGTTAGTAACTAAGTATTTCATTTTATATTGTTGTCTCTTTTTTTACATTCCGAATAAATATAATGTTTATACACTAAATCCATTACTTTGATTTCAACCTTCCAAACACCACATGTACACAATGTTACGATTTATTCATCCGTTTACTGCAATTGTAGCTGGACCGAGTGGATGTGGAAAATCAATTTTTGTAAACAATTTTATTAAATACTTCAGGGAAATTAGTAATTGTAATTTCACCCAAATTACATGGTGCTTTGATGAAATGCAACCTTTATATAACTTACAAAACGTCAACTACCATCAAGGAATTCCTAACATTAATATGTTTGATGGTGAAAAGCCACATCTTGTTATTATTGATGATCTAATGAGAGAATCTGATGGTAGAATTGTTGATATATTTACCAAAGGTAGTCATCATAGAAACCTTAGCGTATTTTATATTACACAAAATTTATTTCATCAAGGTAAAGGCCAGAGAGACATATCTTTGAATTCTACTTATATTATTTATTTTAAAAATCCTCGTGATAAGACACAAATAAGATATTTAGCACGACAAGTATCACCAGATAATACAAAATTTATTGAAGATGCATACAAAGACGCTACTACAGAAGCTCATGGATATTTGATGGTAGATTTAAAACAGGATACTAATGACTTGTGTCGTATAAAAACGAATATATTCCCATTTAACGGATATTGCACAGTATATGTCCCCGAAAAAATGTTTAAATACACAAAGAATCAAACAATTGAAGTCATTTGTAAAGAATGTCGTGTAGACTAACCACACATAGGAACTTGTTGGTAGCCCTGCATTCACTTAAACCAAAATATCAAAAAGTGCTATTAAAATCATGCAAAAGAAATGCATTGAAGAAGAAATAAATTGTATTTGTGAATGTATTTATAACGTTCTTCAGGGAAAGGTGCCTCTCAAAGAACAAGATAAAAAAAAAAAACATAAAAATGTTCTCCGAAAATTGGTGCGTAAGTGTAAGACTAAAATAAGAAAAAATATTATCATACAAAAAGGAGGAGCTTTCTTACCAATAATATTAGGCTCAATTCTGATTGGATTAGTTAATTCTTTCTTATAGAATTAAAATGGAAAATGCAAAGAAAATGATACTTATAGAACCTGGATTGCTTGAAAAATTAAAACAAGAAAATAAGGTTAATAATAATTTGTCTCGATTAGATATTGAAATGCAAAATATTATGAATAGTAAGACGGAGGACCGTAAGAAGTGGATGTTATATTTACAAACACTACAAAGATACCTTCACTTTACCGAAGAGGATCGACAACCACTCAGATTACCAATTTATTCTGATATATCTAATGAAGATCTAAATGACTCTAAAATTGACTTTAAAAATAAAGGTAGAGAACTAAAAAGTATAGTTGATGCTGAATCTTTGATGGAGGCGAATGGATCCCTGAAAAATGAAGAAAATGACACAAATCCACCTTACACAACAACTCAAATACTCAGTTTAATACCAAAAAGTTATAATAAAAAAGGTGAGTCATTATTAAACTTAGTCGGAACAAATAAAAGTAAAATACATTGGGATAATGCAGGTACAGTCATAATTGATAATGAAAAAATTCCTGGAAGTAATATTGTTGATTTAATAAATGATTCCCTAAGACCCTTAAAAAGAAGTGATCCGATAGGGTGGGATAGATTTGCTAAAGCATTAAAAGATATTAAAGTACCACTTACTTACATTGGAAACCCAAAGAGATGTGAGTTTATTAATCAACTTCAAGCAAAAGATCTGAACAAAACCTCTCAGATTGAAGATCAAGAGTTTTCTACACCGAACAGTGGAGATAAAAAAATACAAATAAAATACGTAAAAAGATCGATGGGGAAAAATGGACCCCGTACTAGAAGAGATTAATAGAATTTATTATGATCCATCTAACTCCGCTGGTTTTAGTAGTATTAATAAATTATCAAAAGCTATGAAGGGTAAAATGGATAAAAATCAAGTAAAGGAATGGTTACAATCACAAGAAACATACACATTACATAAACCCATTCAGAAAAAAATCCCGCGTCATAGATACATTCTATCAAATATTAATGAACTGTGGCAAGCTGATTTAAGTGATATGCGAACTTATTCTCAATATAATGATGGTTTCAACTACATACTTTGTGTTATTGATGTATTTAGTAAATATGCTTTTTCTAGATCAATGAAAAAGAAAAACTCAGAAACAACTAAAGAATGTTTCGAAAGTATATTTAATGAAAGTAATTCAACACCTACTCACATACAATCTGATAAAGGTACAGAATTTGTTTCAAAAGATGTACAAACATACTTTAAATCCAAAAAGATTAATTACTATACCACTAACAATCCTGATATTAAGGCTAGTATTGTTGAACGATTTCAAAGAACTCTAAAAATGAAAATGTGGCGTTATTTCACTCATAATAATACTTATAGATATATAGATGTTTTACAAGATTTAATAAACTCTTATAATCACAGTATTCACTCTAGTATTAAGATGTGTCCATGTGATGTAAATTCCAATAATATTATGACAGTTTGGAGTAATCTTTACAATAGGGGGTCAAACAAACTTTCTTTGGAACATCCAAAACCAAAATTCAATGTGGGTGATTATGTTCGAATAACTAAATATAAACATGTTTTTCAAAAAGGATATGAATCAAATTGGAGTGATGAAGTATTTACTATATCTTCAATAATTGATAGATGTCCATGGGTTGTATATACAATAACAGATTTACAAAATGAACCAATAGTTGGTACTTTTTATGATAGAGAATTACAGAAGGTCATTTACAACCCCACCTCACAATATAAAATAGATAAAATAATTGACTCTCGTTATTCAGGCAACAGAAAAGAAGTATTAATGAAGTGGAAAGGTTATCCAGATAAATTTAACAGTTGGATTTTTGCTTCTAGTTTCAAAGACATATAAATAAACAAAGTTTTTATTTAACTTTGCTCAGCAATCGTTCAATGGACTACTTTCCTGATAACAAGACCACAAATTTTTCAACAAAATTACCAAAAGCTATTAAATTAGAAGGTGAATGGTCGGTTGGGGTTGTCGAGTTTCAATATCCATGTACCATGTTTACTGTTCAAGATCATGAAAATGTTATATACATTACAAAAACCATGTTTATGCCTAATGAAGATAAAACCTCAACAGTGTACTACAAAAAACATATTCCAGCTACCAACTATGATAACGTTGAGCATATTTTGAAAGCGTTAAATGGTATCAGAGGGAACTTAAGATTTCGTTATGATGAAATAACAAAATTTGTACATGTTTCTGTTTTGGATAAAAATATATCATCCGTAACATTATCACCCAAATTAAGTTTACAACTAGGCTATGAGCCAAATAAAAAACTCTTAGAGAGAAATTTTGGAAAATGTCCTGCTAATTTACATTTAGGGTTACCATCTCAACTATTTGTATATTGTGATATAATCGATCCTCAGATTGTAGGTGATGTTATGACTCTTTTATTAAGAATAATTTCATTAGATCCATCAAAATATATTTATGGTGCAAATAAAATGCACGTTTTCACCTCACCTCATTACTTACCTGTTATGCGAAGAGAGTTTGATACGCTGGAAATAGATATAAGATCGAGCACAGGACAAAAAATACCATTCCAATTTGGAACCGTGTGTATTAAACTACATTTCCGAAAATTATAATGTATTCTCTTCGTGACCATCATAATTGTCCATATGAAAATTATTATACATATCAAGCTGGATCAGCAGTTGGAGTAATTTATAAGGGTTCACCATATCAACGTGGTCATGGCATTGGGAGCTTCTTAGGGGGTTTATTTAGATCAGTTTTACCTTTACTTTCAAGTGGTGCTCGAGTGATTGGTAAGGAGGCATTAAACGCTGGAGTAGGTCTTTTATCGGATATGGTTCAAGCGCGTCCTATGGAAGCCTCAATAAAAGATCGTCTAAAGCAAGTTAGCACGAACTTAAAACGAAAGGCTGATGATAAAATTGATCGATTTAACATGACAGGAGCTGGGTATATAACTAAAAGAAAACGATTACCCTCGTTCATTCCATCATTAGCTGCTAAAGTGAAAGCTGCGAAAAAACTTGGTCTAAAACCAAAGAATATCAAAGATATATTTTCAAATTAAATATGTCTTTTCTTCATAATCATTCTTGTGAGTGCGCTAAGTCAGAATTGGATTTGTTTGCACTTCCCTCTACACAAACAAGCATTGAAAATGGATTGTGGATTCATTATAAACCAATTTCATCTCTTGGTGATGATGGACCTATTGAGTTTCAAGTTCCTGGTACAGGCGATGACTACATAGATTTATCTCATACATTACTCCACATAAAGGCAAAAGTAATAAATCAAGATTCAACTTAGTATCGGCTACAGTAGTAGCACCCGTAAATAATTGGTTGCACTCACTTTTTAGTCAACTTGATGTTTATTTAAACCAAAAACTTGTATCGCCACCTAGTAATACCTATGCCTATCGAGCATACATAGAAACCCTTTTAAACTATGCTCCTGCTGCTAAACAATCTCATCTTACTTGTAGTCTTTGGTATGAGGATACAGCAGGAAAAATGGATTCTACAGATGGCAAAAACATAGGATTTGTTAAAAGACAGGAATTAGTTACTGAAAGTAAGGAAATAGAAATGATTGGACATCTTCATGGTGACATTTTCAATCAAGATAAATTTTTGATAAATGGTGTCAAAATGAGTGTAAAATTAGTTCGATAGAGAAGAGAGAGTTTTAATTTAATTGCTGGGTCAAACGATGTAAAGTTTAAAGTTTGCATTACAGATGCAACTCTTATTGTCCGAAGAGCACGAATTAATCCAAGTGTATTACTTGCACATCAGAAAGTTTTAGCTTCTACTACTGCTAAATATCCTATTACTCGAGCTGAAGTCAAAGTTTTAACAATTCCATCAGGTGTTCAGGGAAAAACTCTTGATAATATATTCTTAGGACAGGTACCCAAAAGATGTATAATTGGGTTTGTGAACAATTCTGCATTTAATGGTTCCCTTACTAAAAATCCATTTAATTTTGCAAACTATGGTATTAATTCTTTCAGCTTATATATTGATGGTCAACAGATTCCTTCAAAAGCTTTGCAACCATCTTTTAATAATAGTATATTTACATCAGCATATCATACTCTGTTCTCGGGAACTGGTATTCACTTTCTTAATGAAGGAAATGCAATCTCTCATGAACAATATGCCAAAGGTTACTGTCTATTAGCATTTGAATTAACTCCTGATTTATCAGCTAACTCATCAACTCATTGGAACCTCATAAAGCATGGTAGTGTAAGATGAGAAGTACGGTTTGAATCCTCACTGATACAAACAATTAACTGTATAGTTTATGCTGAGTTTGATAACATTATTGAAATAGATAAAAACAGAAATGTTACTGTAGACTATAGTAGTTAAGGTTATAATGTATGTTGTGTTAGATTTATGTGTTATGTGTAATGCATGTTGTGAGTATGTAACTATAGGAAATATTATAAAATTAAATAAAACAAATTGTATGTAATATACCATTTTTTATTTCTATAAAAACCTGTATTTCATCTTATACAAAACACAGTGGATACTTTTACCCAATTCTGTTGAGACATGCGGCAGATGTGACCTACCCAATTCCACATCCATTAAGCAATTAGGTGAATTGTTACCCTATTTCTCACTATTAAAAAAATATTTCTTCGCGTTATCACTCTCAGCAATTTCTTTCGTAATTTTATATATTATATTGTTGGTGCTGTCGAATATTTTGTCATCGTTTTCTTTGATGTAGTACTTGATCCGTAAATTGGCATGTTTCCAATGCTCCGTTTTAGGGATTTTCGTCAGTTTTTTCATATCATAAACCTCGATTTTGATTAGGTGCGTTGACTGGCCACCATCATCTGCATTAGTATATATTAAAGACACTCCTCCTGCTGCAGCTCGAGTCACTGTTGATGATATTACTTTACTCTTTTTGTTTTTTGGTTGTACTTCAAAAAAATCTTCTATATTGCTCGCTGAAGACTTCCTTTTCCCCGTATCACTATTCGTTTTTATCACCATCTGCCCACTGTATTCATCATCGTGAGGGGAGAGTGGATAGTAATAATTTTTGTAAGTATTATCATCACCGAAATTTAATGAATTCTGTAACAACACAGTGATAATTTAGGACAAGTATAGTTAATTGTCTAATCATATGTAGTAAGGAATATAAAAGTAAATAAATGCTTACCTCCATTGCTATTGCTGTGTGTTGAGAGTTATAATTCACTGTTACACCAACTGTCTACTTCCACCGATTCAATCGTATGTTTTGAAAATTGAGGATTGCTGAGTTTTATATACCATGTACCTAATGATTGGTCAACATTTTTATCTCAATTACTTTTTAATGTAGCTTACTCATGACAAAATGAGTTTTATCTAAATTACTTATTGATATTGTTTATTTATGATAACATTCCTACATGAACCATTGAATAGATTGGTACTGTAATTATCTGTGAATAACAGTAATATCATGGATTCACTAGAAGTACAACAACATCTGAAAAAAATTCATGTTAGTTTAGAAAATAATGTTTATGCTGCTAATAGACTGCCTATGTATACCCATGTACCGACGTATATAATATGCAATACGGATGTGGATGATAAACCAGGCTCACACTGGGTAGCTGTACATATCGATACGAATGGTATCGGTCAATATTTTGATTCATATGGACGAACTCCTGCGCGATATCATCTCGAGTTTTTAAAAAGGAATTGTAAAAGATGGGACTGGAATGTTGATAGGATTCAGAATGATTGGACTTCATTTTGTGGTGAATATTGCTTGATGTATTTGCTATATAAGTTTCAGGGATGTTCAATGCTTAGTTTTACGAACATATTTACAGGAAACACACTGTACAATGATATTTTAGTAGATGAGATGTTTCGCTCATATTTTGTAAAGAATAAGTAATAAAATTTAGAAATAAAAATGTCTTTTATTGATGATTCAGAAAGACATTCATAATGAGGTTAGTAATGAGGCTACTAATGACTATAACAATAAGGGGCACTGGATTCGTAATTGATTTATAATGAGGCTACTAATGTCTATGTCAATTAGTGATTCTGGATCCGTAATTGATTTATGTATCTCTGCATCCGTGCAAGCTACGTAAAAATGGATTACAGATTCGGAATCAGCGCACCCCAAAACCATTTTTTTTTTTTAGTTTGTGGCACACCCTGAACCGCCCACGAGATCGGTGTTCTAGAGCCGGCGAATCCCTACTACTGTTGCTGCTTGGTGGAGGCCTTTGTTTAGCAGTGAACATCTCTCGGAACAATCATGATGATAGTATGCACTACAAAGACTGATCTAATAAAACAATTCAACAACAATACACCTTCAATTTTATACGACCTTTTAATAGCTATTTATGCAACTGTTACGTTATGAACGGTCTTTTAATACGAGTGCCATTTTTCGGTACAAGCGTAGCGCGTACTGAAATAGGTTGGCACGAGTTATTTAAAGACCAATAACGTACAGTTGCATACAGGATTGTATCTATGAAGGAAGGAATAAAACACAGATATAGACAAATATTGTTACGTTCCCGCCATATCACGAAATCTTCATTATATTTCTCATATACATGTCTTGATTTTTCTGGTAGTAAATTATTTGTAGCCGCAACTGCTCTATTTGTTATATCTGGTCCACGGGAGCGAAGCCGCGGGCAACAGCTAGTAATATATAAGAGGATATTCATATGGATCATTTGAATTCAATAATATGTTTTCTCTCGAATAAGGATGCAGTAGAACACTATATACCCTGAATAAAATTTTGTTTACACTTTGCTTCAATATTGAAATTTCCACAGATTTGACAAATGCTGAAGCATATCTTTTTCTTATTGATATTTTTATAAATTACGAATTGTAAATCCAGATACGAAGCTGTACAGTTTGTGGAATAAAATCCAGACACGTAATTATAATTTTCAGATGATAAATATCCTTGACGATCGTACCGGTACCTCAGCGATTCGAAACTTTTCGTTGCTTGATCGGTGTCCTCTGGTTCATCGGTAAATATTAAAATAGGGCCCCTGGTGTGATCGTGTAAATTCTGCCCAACCATTGGTGAATTTATTACAGTGTTGATGTTCTTTGCTGCAAGATGTTCTTCAGGTCCTATACCAGATAACATGAGCAGCTGAGGAGTATTTACAGAATCTGCACTGAGAATGATTTCACTTTTTGTGTTTAATATTATCCTGTTGCCATTGTGATCTACTTCAACACCACGTGCGTTTCTTCCATCGAAAACAATCTTAGCTACAAACGAATTCTAAACTATTTTAAAAAAAAACCTGCTTCGTGATATAGGGTATGCTGTGGCTGAACTCACAGTTGTGCCATCATCAACGTTTGATATAAATCTGCTAGAAGCTAAGTTATTATCCGAATTTAATTCAAATTTTTTTATATCAATTTCTTCACAAACGGAAAGTAAATTTAAGGTTATATTAGTATCTGTGCCATTAAAGGTATTTACAACTATAGGTCCATTATATCCATAGTAATCGTAAACTGCGGGAATCTTTAAACGGGTTGGGTCTCGTAGAGTCTCAGCTTTTTTGAAATATTGTTTAACTACATCTGGATGCCATTCAATGTTTCCTTCGTCAAACCAGGACTGATATTCGCTAGGGTGTCCATGTATATGAGACATGATGTTCATACTGCTACTGCCTCCAAGCATTTTACCTCTTGGCCATGGGACTTTTCCATCTTTATAGGCCTGACTTGTTCTACCATTTACCGTTGTATACTTCCAGTCAGACTTCGACCCAAAAAGACTTGTTGTTAGCCTCGGTATCTGAGGGAGATAAAAAATAATATTCTATTGATTCAGGTTTTTATTTCAATTAAAAAATGTTCTTTCGCATGCTTTACAATGATAAGTCGGAGTTGTTATATTAGAAATTTTGAACCAATCGGTATTTTAAAATTCGTATTTGTTACTGTCGGAATAAAGTTTTTTGGATTTATGTAGTGTACCCCAAGTTGATTGTAATAGAAAAAAATTAGCAAATTTCAATGAAAAAACAGATTTATCAATATATTGGTATTTGTTAGTAAAATATACGTAATCACCAAATTTTAAATTATCAATGGGGATCGAATACCACACCACACCATTACGACCTCCACGCATCATAAAAAATATTTTTATAATTTTATGAATATTTTACGATAATTCAATAATAATTTTCAAACCCAATAATTATCCATTATTATTCCATTCTTATTTTTAATTACATTGAAATTATTTATCAATAATAATTTAATAATAAGAAAATAATAAGGAAGGAAAACAGTAACTAAAAGTTACTGTATTCCTTCCTTTTTCTTGTCCTTTACCACAGGTCAATATTTGTTAATAAATTGATTAATAATCGAAGTTTTGTGGGGTAATCTATGTGCCAGGATTTCTTAGTGCAGATACCAACCTCCTACAAAGGAATTATCAAATAATGTTGCAGTTTTATTTAATAGTTTGTAAGACACCTTTGTGGAAGAGAAATAAATATTTATGTTATGTTAGTTAAAAAATTCACCTGAACAAAATTTTATAAAAAAAGCTGATGTCTATGAAGCCTATGGAGGTATTACACTATCATTTGCCTAGGGTCACCAATCTATGAGTCATATTTAGTGATGGTCTATATACTAATAATAATATTATAAAGAGGTAAAGTTTGTGAGGTTCTAGGGGGTAATCTCTGGATCTACTGATAATGTACCGATTTAAATGAAATTTGGCTTGAGTTGTAGACCCTGGGAAGTACATACAGGATAGTTTGTATTCCCTTGGGATTATAAAATACTTTTTACGCGGACGAAGACGCTGGTAGAAGCTAGTGTAATATAAATGTAGAATCATACCGTCTTTGATATTTTGTCTCATGTATATAGGATACTATATATGATCCTGTATGATCATAGATATATGATAGTGTAATAAAAAATAGTTTTTTAGGTATAGGATGGGTTGGTTAATACAGGTGGTGGGTCGGTTTGGTATTTCGGTAAGTGTTAGTAGTTTTGAATATCTAAATTTTTCTACATACCGTGTAAGTCAGTTTCGGGAGGCCAATCATTGTTCTGAACAAGACATTGTGCTGTTATGAAGGACTGTATCATAGACATGAAAGTGTTGGCGGTTGCTCCAGTTGTTGGAGAAACGTAACACTCGTTGCTGAGGACAAATCAAAATATATTTTAAGTAGGTATAACGACTAAAACAGAATTATTGAATCATCCTCAAAATAGATAGAAGTTGCTTACTTATTTATTGACCGATTCAAAGCAATGTCATATACCTGCCATAAGAGAAAATAATAAAATTTCACACCTGGTTATTTTTAGAGACGATTCTTTATATGCAAATGTATCACTAACACACTCCCGGTAATAAAAACTTAAAATACACTTATTTAAAAACCCCGATGATTATAACAATCTGCTAAAGTAAGAATGTTTGCATATCTACAAAGTATTCAACGTCATGTGAAAATCTCGTACTAAATAGCTACAATAAAATTACTAACTAATTAAACTTGAAAATTATATTTTTTTATTTTTGGTTTAGGTTGATATTGACACGCAACTTAAAACTTTGTTACTTGTTAATATGGTGCATTTTTAAACTTTTAAACACAAACAGCTAGTTACAGTCTGCTGGCCATCAAGGTGCTTACTATAATATTTTACTACAGTTAAATTTATACTTGAACTTGTTAAAGATATAATCAACTGTGTCAAAATGCTACAACAAAAATATTAAAATAAACTTATCAGCCTTGCCCGATCATGACAATAGTTTCACATGCTAATAGCTTTGTTACCTATTGTAGACGTAGTTTTACTAATAATTTAACTATGCCAACCTAAGTAAGTTTTATTAATATATATTCAATTGAATATTCATAAAAAAAAAACCTTAACCTTACCATTTTAATAACTATGTTTTTAAAATGTACCTATATCCTCGATAATAATTAACAATTACGTATTTGACAGTCAAAATACGTCATATTACATATTTATTTTTACGTACACACATCACATCATCAGCCTATTAATGTTCCCACTGCTGGGACACAGGTCTCCTCTCTGTGAGAGGGAATGGGCCGTAATCCACCACGCGGGCCCAGTGCAGTTTGGTGGATGTCACATGTCTTCGAATGTTTGGTTCTAGGACATGCTGGTTTCCTCACGATGTTTTCCTTCACCGTTTTGCGAGCAGTTGTGATGAAATACTTTACACAAAGTAAAGCTCCTGCCTGGGCTCGAAACCCACGACCTACAACTTGTAAGTCACGGCCGATACCACTGGGCCACCACTACGTTTTACGTACACATAGTATTTAATACGTCTGTTGAGTTCATTCACATTCACTTAAATAAGTATTACCTATGTCTTGGTTTTATATTTGAGGTGAAGCATCGTTTCCTTTGACTGGTAACCATCTACTACATACTGATATTCCCCCGTTTCTCGGAGAGCACGTTAAGCCGTTGGTCCGAGCAGTCATTTGTGCATCTTGGACAATCTGTACGGATAGTCAGAAGCCAGAAAATCTTACACCTGTCTTGCCAAGTGTTACGCTGTTTCTGGACTGTGGGTAAGAGAGGGATATTTCATCCACTCGCCCGGCCTGCAGCAAACGCACGGGGCGTCAGTGAAAGGCAGACAACGCCCTCTTTAACGACAGATTTGGGGACGTCCTTCGCCCCCACACATCAGGACCCGAGGTGGCAAGCGTAGTGTTCCACGCACACCCCTAAGATGTCGCAGGGGTACTCAAACACCTCACTCCCTCCTCATAGGTCGAGGCCCGCGGAGGCTGGGGAGTAGGGGAGGCATCAGCCAGTGGTTTCGGAAGGATCTTACATTCCCGTGTCCCACAGCGTAGGCACACTGGGGTGGTTTTTAGTAATTAGGAGTCTGACAGGCAAAGGCTAGGCAGATTGATTTTATCAGGTACCTAACTGTGGTAAAGGCTAAATATAACAAAAAACAAGCTAATGGTTGGTTGGTAAAGGGTTATGGTTTTTATCATTGCAAATAGTCGACGTACCTATTGAGAGAAGATAATAAACAAGTGTGAGTCGGACTCGCGCACGAAGGGTTCCGTACCATTGTCGCAAAAAAAGGCAAAAGAGTCACGTTTGTTGTATGGGAGCCTCACTTAAATATTAATTTTATTCTATTTTTAGTATTTGTTGTTATAGCTTCAGCAGTAATACATCATATGTGAATATTTGAACTGTACAGCTATCACTGTTCATGAGATACAGCCTGGTGACAGACGGACAGACAGACAGACAGATGGATCGTGGAGTCTTAGTAATAGGGTCCCGTTTATACCCTTTGGGTACGGAACCCTAAAACTAGATGACTCATCAGAATAGTTTTTTTAATTAAGTTTATCCCACCCGATCCAAAAATTTAAGAAAATGTGTGGATAAACGGCTTTGGTGGTATTCTGACAATCAGAGAATAAAAACTTATTTTTAATATGCTAAACGAAGTTAAATCGAGTTACAGAAAATTCTAGTGTATTACGTAAATAGCTGACACCCATGGCTCCGCCCGTGTGCTATTAGTACTTCCCCCAATATCTTTATAAATTATAGCCTATGTGTTATTCTGACGTATAAGCTATTTTTAAAGGTTGTCGGTTCGAAACCTAGCAGGCACTTTACTTTGTGTAAATGATTTAATCACCACTTCTCTCAAAACGGTGAAGGAAAACATCGTGAGGAAGCCGGCATGTCGTAGAACCAAAAAATCGAAGACATGTGACATCCACCAAACCGCAATGGCACCGCATGGTGGATTACGTCGCATTCTCTCTCACAGAGATGAGGCCTGTGTCACAGCAGTGTGAACATTTAAAGGCTGATGATGATGATGAAGCCATATTTCTGTAAAGTTTCATCAAAATCCGTTCAGTAATTTTTGCGTGAAAGAGTAAAAAACATCCATCCATCCATCCTCACAAACTTTCACGTTTATTATAGTAGTAGGATTAAAATGTTATTAACCCGTCGTATTTGGAATTTTGAGAGCATAAGCAGTGTTAGCCCAATGGTAAAGGCCGCAACTTACATGTTGTAGGTCGTGGAAAGTTTTTAGAGTCTTGCGTTAAAGAAAAAAAGCTTTTGAATAACAGTTTTAGAAAATCCCTTTCCAAGCCAAGGAACGAAAATCATTGCAAAATTAAAGTGGCAAATTGCCAAACGCGCGTTAATTATCTGCTACGATTTGACGAATTAATTTTTTATTCTATGAAGAATAGCGAAACACACTCAAAAGGTTCTCGGGCCATGTACCACTCTGCAAAAAAGTAGGAACAAAAGTGCGAAGTTCGCCTATTAAGGGACTGAAGTGGAACAGTTGACAATCGACATCTGAGGTTCTAAGCCACGCCCACTGTCATCGAAAGCTTAGGGGCAAACTTTAAATTGGAGCGAAAAGTATTTGAAAATTAAATACACAAGGCTGACCACAGAGGCCCACATCATAAACGACTCTTCTGATGTTTTTTACAACAATATTACCGCGCAAGTTCTTATTTCAAACTGGCGGCTAGCATCTGACATCAGATCGTTCACTGTTATTTCGCCTATGAATGCAACCTTATTGCTACGAAAATAAAGATCACTAAAATAGGTAATCTGGCTAGTGTCATTCGAGTCTTTGCCGTGCAAATTGAATAAATATTATAAATGTGTCTGATTCTATGCGACTGCCATATATAAGAACACAGTATGTGACTTATTGAAATGGTTCAATGGCCAGATAATTGTATTTATAATTATTCGAATGAGGTCTACTACACTGAAATGGACTGTGTAAGGTTAACCTGGAAACTTTAAATTTGAAATGAGCTTTGGTGCTTTCATTAATCAATTTAATCATTATTTACAATAGGAAAGTCCCATCAAATTATAAAAACACCTTAAATTAGCATATATCTAGAACTTACTAGGTTTGGAATTGTCTTTTTTATTTGTGTTTAAAATATCCAATAGAATTAAGGACAGTAATAATTTAATATCATTTGTACAATTCGTAGGTTCATATTCCTTGTTTAGTATTCTATTGAAATATTAAGATGTCATTCAGTTACTAATACAAGATGACTTTCCATTGCCTACTTCAAATCATAATATATTTTTGTGCTATCCTGGAATGTAATAGTTTCAAGGCACTTACTGGAGAGTACACCCAAGTCATGTCCAGCCAGACATTATTTTCCCGCACCGTCTCGAATCAACCCTCATGGTACGCGTCCAAATCATCTCGCCACCTTTTTCTGGGCCGGCCTCAACGGCGCGTTCCATCTTCAGGAACCATTGTGGAGGCTTGCCCAGCGGTCAATTCGCATGCAACTAACGTCAACCGCAATGGCATTGGCTCATTTGAGTCAAGCAGCCTTTTTACCCACGTCTATTATCCCTGTTTGGGAACACAGCGTGGTATTCCATATTCGGTCTGTTCTTTTTACAACCAGAATGCTGCGTAACTCTCTGGCAATCCCCAAGTGCAATTTTTTGAGTGATCATGTCTGAAAACCGTAGGTTGGGATGAGCAGAGTACATATATCGATGATTTTACTCTTTAGGATGATCGGCAGATTTATTGTTAATAAATAAAAGTGATCAGTGCCGATTTGGCAAAATGATAAGATCAATTAATAAAAATTATAAGATTTTTTGTGAGCTCTAGGTTGAGCATTTTGGTCAGTTCTAGGTTAAGAAACAAATATTGAAACAAATGGATTCGGAGAATTGTATTAGTCCTGTACTGGGTAATGTTCTTGTTTTGTTTTTACATGAACGAAGAAGGTTAAAATCGCATTCGACATCACCTATATTTTAAATATTTTTTAATTCAAATTGACATAACAGTAGATGTATTTTTAAAGAGGTTTAAATACTTTTTAGTCATGGACTTAGTAAATAAACTAAACGACATGAATCGTTTATAATACAACAAAAATGTGATGCTAGTTACAGCGGTAGTGCCAAAGAATAAAACTGGCCAAGTGCGAGTCGGACTCGCGCGTGAAGGGTTCCGTACCATTATCGCAAAAAACGGCAAAAAAATCACGTTTGTTGTATGGGAGCCCCCCTTAATTTATTTTATTTTAATTTAATAATAATTATTTTTTGAAGAGAATATACAACTAAATATTCTGTGAATATTTCAAGCGTCTACCTGTTGCCGTTATTAAAATCGAGCAAAAAACGGAAAAAAAAATCACGTTTGTTGTATGGGAGCCCCCCTTAAATATTAATTTTATTCTATTTTTAGTATTTGTTGTTATAGCGGCAATAGAAATACATCATCTCTGAAAATTTCAACTGTCTAGCTATCACGGTTCATGAGATACAGCCTGGTGACAGACGGACAGACAGACAGACAGACAGACGGATCGCGGAGTCTTTGTAATAGGGTCCCGTTTTTACCCTTTGGGTACGGAACCCTAAAAAGAATACAGACTTTGACAATGTTACTTGCGATTTCGTTAGTTCCAATTAAAGCCACCAGACTACATGATCTGGCTGCATTATACTTGATATTTTTTTGACAGATTGAAATGACGAGAAATAAATCGAATATATTTTTACATTTTGCGGAAAAAAGCGAAATACGTTCCCCTAGCAACGCCGCAAAGCGGTCACTGGCGAATTGCACTGGATAGAAAGAGATGCACGATGGAATTTGTATAGGTTTTTTATAAAATATAATAATATGAATTACTTAAAATAATGAATGAAATTGCAAGATATACAACACTGATGTTTTGCGTCCTGTTATGATACGTTATTGTTGTTAATTGTACCAATGTTCATTGATCAGTATTACTTGAATTTTTTTTGAAGATCAAGGTAAGAGGTTACTTTGCCATTCAATTGTATCGAGGTTTTTGTGATTAAACGTGTGATCAAGATTAACATATCTTTTTTCCGCTACCACATCTTCAATAGGTTTGGCAATTTTTTTTTTAAAAGAAAGCTTATTTTGGTTATTCAGCCCTTAACCCCTTGAGTGCCTATAACGTGGATCCACGCGAGACACAATGGCTTTTTAATTGTGTCGGTAATTACGGCACACAACCGGTTAAGTCTCGCCTGCAAGACTTGATAGAATACGTAGTCACGGCCCTTAATAGGTATGTGCCGTATTAATGGAAGGTTATTATTATTGTATTTTATAAACGCTTGTCACGTTTAATAGTAATTTATAATTATGTAATTTTTTGCTTGAATGAAATAAATAATAATTCGAACGAGGTGTTGATATTTATTAAATTAGTAATTATTTGTAACCTTTTTGTGTTATGTGTAATGAGAAACTAAGTCAACTGAAAAAAAAATAGTTTTTTTTAAACTATGTAAAGTTGCAACCTATTTTTTTACCAATAATTTGATGCATTTGGGTTATTGCTTGGATTTTCTAAATTGTGAGCAATATAGTAATATGTAAAATAAATATTTTAACTTGACATCAGTTAACGGTGTCTATGTAAGTCTCAATCAGGGTCAAAGTACAAATAGTAATGGCATTGTAGGAATTTATACATATTTTGTGTTACCTCAGCTACAGTGACAAAATAAGCCAAATAATTAAATTAAATAATGTTTTTCATAAGTTAAAAATATTTTTATCTACATTAAAGTAACATTATATTACAAAAAATGTATGATTAAAAATTACGTTAATAAAGTAGTAGTATACGTTTTATTAATTACAAAAAAAAACTGTGAAAGAAATCTTGTGACTCATATTAATGGCACCTACCCCTACCAAAATAAGATTATCGCGCCAGCTTATTATAATCCTCTTTTATAATATCAGCTCCTCTCTCTGCAATCATAACAGTTGGAGCATTAGTGTTTCCGCTAGTGATGGTCGGCATTACACTAGCATCCACTACTCGAAGTCCACAAATGCCATGAACCTTCAAACGACTGTCTACAACAGAACAGTTTATATTGCGACCCATCCTAGCAGTGGAAACTGGATGGTAAACAGTGGTCGCCATATTTACAGCAGTGCACTTCCAATAATCAGTACTGCCAAGTTCATAACCATCACACGCAGGCAGCTCGATCCTACCCAATTTTCCACCAATAGACTTAAAATAAGTCGTGTTTACGATGTTTGCCAATATTTCCATACCAATGACTTGAAAATCTAAATCCCTCGAATCACTGTAGTTATCATAGTATATAAGAGGGTATTCATACGGATCATTTGAATTCAACGATATGTTTCCTCTAGAAAGTGGATTCAGTACGATTTGATTTGCCCGGATTAAAGATTTATTAACACTTTGCTTCAATATTGAATTTTTTACAGGTTTGACTAATCCTGAAGCAAATGTTTTTATAGTCTCTTCGTTTTTCTTACTGAGGAAAATGACAGATTGAAAATCCGGATACGAAGCATTAGGGTCTGCGGAGTAAAATCCAGACACATCATGATAGTTAGCAGATGCTAAGTAACCTTGACGATCATACAGATATCGTAGCGATTCGAAGCTTTTCGTTGCTTGGTCGGAATCCTCTGGTTCATCGGCAAATATTGGGATAGGAACCATAGTATGATCGTGTAAATTCTGCCCAACCATTGGAGAATTGATGACAATTTTGATGTTCTTCTCAGTGAGATGTTCTTCAGGGCCTACTCCAGATATCATGAGTAACTGAGGAGTATTTATAGAACCAGCGCTGAGAATGACTTCATGTTTTGCTTTTAAAGTTAGCTTTTTGCCATTGTGATCAACTTCTACACCACGCGCATTTCTTCCGACGAAAACAATTTTAGTTACAAATGAATTTTTAACTATCTTTAAATTTTTTCTGGTTCGTGATATAGGGCTTAGGTATGCAGTGGCTGAGCTCACTCTTTTGCCATCATTACCAGTCACTATAAAGCTACCAGAACCTAAGTTATTAGACGCATTTAAATCATCAACGTTTTTTATACCAATTTCCTCAAATGCAGAAAGTAAATTAACGATTAAACAGGGTTCTGTGCCATTAAAAGAATTAACAACTAAAGGGCCATCATGCCCATAATGATTGGATACTGAGGGGATCTTTAAACGCTTAGGATCTTGAAGAGATTCAGCTTTTTTGAAATATTGTTTAACTACATCTGGATGCCATTCAATGTTTCCTTCGTCAAACCACGATTGATAATCACGGGGGTGCCCTTGAACATAAGCCATGACGTTCATACTGCTACCACCTCCAAACATTTTACCTCTTGGCCATAGAACTTTTCCATCTTTATAACCCTGATTTGTTAACCCATTGTTTAATGTTGTATATTGCCAGTCAAATTTCGACCCATAAAGACTTGTTGCCAGCCTTGGTATCTGAGAAAGAAACAGAATAATATTATATTGATTCAAGTGTTATTAATTCATTATTTTTCGATCGCTGAATAAATCTAATATTTTAATAATAAAAGTGTCGTTAATTTTTCATGTTTAATTATCATCTATGGAGGTATGCAGAACAGAGTGTAAAGTACCGCATTCTCCATTGAAAGGGGATCCTCCGATCAGACGGATGTTGTGCCTGGTCCGGGCAACTGCCCGAAGTTTGTTGTCGGACTGTTGTATATGTTGAGATAGCGCAGAAATCTCTACTTGTGCGAGGCTGGATTTTATTATTTAGTTCGTCAAAGATGACCCATCAACCAACTTACTTCACTTTCAATAGGCGGGTTTCCTCCTGCCTCAAGCAGCAGTACACTCCACTCTCCGATTTCACTTAGTCTGTTCGCTATTATACTGCCAGCTGTACCACCTCCCACGATGATGAAGTCGAAAACTTCTGAATCTACGATTTAAAAGAAAAGTTCGGAAATGAATATTTTGAGTCAATAAAAATACTTGGTATGCGAAATTGGAAATTTCCTCCTTTGGACGTGGCTCATGCAGTGATATATATTTTAGTTAGTCTACGTTACGTTACGTTAGTGAATTCTACGTGTATTTCAATTTACTTCAAGATTGATTTCATATTGGTTGAAAAATCTTATCACCCTTTATTAGTATGTAGGTATGCAATAAAGATGTGAACACCACAACATAACATAACATCACGCATGTTTTTCTCGTAGGGTTTTGCAGAGATCCAACTAATAGTACACCCGCCTTTCGTCAGTTATGCTTAAAAGCCTGCATAGACGAGTGACTTTTGTCAGCAGAGGTATACCTGATTCCTTCTCTTTCACTTAGAATCAAGTTGAAAACATAACGGAAAACTGAAAAATACACACAATTATCTTTACCATTTTTAATTCGGAAAGATAGCCACTGCAGTACTTTCTATACAAGATCATTTTTTTGTCCTCTGCGGACAAAACTCCCTCGTTTGCGCAGGCCTTAAGTCCCATGTCATGGAGGGCGAGCCTATTGTCATGAACCGGGCACAAGTCCTAACCTTGGGCTGACATCGAGAAATTCCAGATGGAAAAACCAAATAACACCTTGCTCAACCCGGGCATTGAACTCAGGACCTCATGCTCAGCAGTAGCAATGGTGACCTCTAGACAACCGAGGAACACCATTGGCTTTGAACTAGATCTTACAAACTTCACTTTTATATCGAAGCAAGTTCAATCTAACACAGCCAAAGTAAATGTAACTAACATGACCCCGCTCCCGCACAACACTGTCTTAAATGGAGATGACTGCTCGCTGTTCACGCGCCAACAGCTACCAGTCAACTACACTGTCCACGCGCCAAATGCTTTTGCCTATCTTTAATCGACAAGCTAGCAACGTGCTTCAAGCGAGCAGTTTGCATGCGTATACCGCGCGGTTCGCCCGCTTGAAGCGCGTGGTAAGCATGCAGTAAGCGACCGTCTACTAAATTGTGTTGTCAATGTAAAGTATGTCTACAGAGGACGCCCTGAAGCTCCCATTTCAATGAACATTATTTTGCCATTTGGGAACTGTGTCGTGTCGTGCTACGACCTTTAGTTATATAACCGCTCAATAAGTAGTAAAAAGGCCAATTTCAAATCTAGATCCGTGATTAGATATTGTATTCAAAATCATATAGGTCAAATCTTGAATGTTGTTTTTATTAGATTATTTACTTATCCCGCGGTTTTACTCATTCCACCTATCTTGCAGTAACCGCGCAACTTATCGAGATAGAAGTAGCCTATGACACTCAATGTGTAGCTTTTTATCTGTGAATGAATTTCCGTATTCAGAAAAGTACTTCCAGAGATTACTTTTTTATCACCAGCCTATTGATATGTCCGTTGCTAGGACACAGGCCTCCTCTCTGTGAGAGGGATTGGGCTGATTGCCCTTTACAAACATACAATTTCGCCTCTGTATATTAACTAAGAAGTTTAGTTTAAGATGGTGACATTGATATTTGACATGATTTTGGTATGATTCACTAATGTCTTACTCATTTGATTGGTATATTATTTACAAATGGCAAAAGTGATTGTCGACAGTTATAATATTGGCTATAAGTCTACGACCAAAATTACTACATATTAACTACGACATAAATTGCTCGTGGGCTAACCCATCTGGTGAATTGCCCGATTCAAGCCATGTCGCGCCGCTGCCTACCAAACCTTACTGACTGATATTGCAATAGTAAGAGCTTTTTGAGAATTAATTTAACTGGTATTCTATTATTATCTGCAGTCAAATTCTTGAAGCTGATGATGATGAACATTTTTGATAAAGGTAGTTCGTGACAACATTTGAGGTCTGGGATTTGATGAAATTAATCCACATGTTACTTGCCCTTTAATTTCGCTTCTGGTGGCCAGTCCTTGGTTTGTACTAAACATTGTGCTGTCACGAAGAACTGTATCGCAGACATGAAAGTGTTGGGGGCTGCTCCCGTTGTTGGAGATATGCAAGACTGGTTGCTGAGGACAAATAAACAATTATATTTTAATCCCGAAAATTGTGTAAATTTTACAATTTGCCTCACTAAACCGCACTGGGCCTTCATGTTGAATATTGGCCCAGCCTCCAAGAGCTGAGTCTGTCTGTATCCCAGCTGTGGAAACATTATAGGCGGATTACGCTTATGCTTATACCTCACTTTTCAACCGACTTCAAAAAGGAGGAGTTCCACAATTTAAATTTATGTTTTTGTATGTTTGTTACGTGATTATTCCGCCAATTATAAACCGATTTTGATAATTCTTTTTTTTATTTGAATGCTGGTACTTCTCGGTCCCATTTTAATTATCAAGATATGACGATTAAAAGAAATAATGCTTATTTACACCGTAATATAAGACGCCTAAACTAATTAAAATAGATAAACAAAAACATTTTACAAAAATTTTATCCGCGGCAATCGTTTTTTTTTAATATTTTTTTTAACTTATAAGGATTCACCTTGTAAAGAGAAAATTCGTTTTCCCATAACACTAAACATATCACAAAATTAAAAAAAAAATAACAAACCTGATCATTTTGTAGAGATAATTATTGATCAATTAACAGAAGAATTAAACAATAAAACACAACACACATCAATTAACACACCCACACTCTTAATTGTTTTTTTTTTATATACAATTCCTTGATAAATAATACTTTCCAAAATACACGTTGATCATTACAAACGGTTGAAGTAAGAATGTCTACTTAACCACAAACTACTAGATATATACGAAGTCATGTAACCATGTCGAACACATGGTTTTTTCTTGAATAAATTTTATCATCCGAGTAATTTAGAACAATGTTAATTATTTATTTCGCTTACACAATTTTTAAACAGGTGTAAGCCTTGATACTAATACTATATGGTACATTATCTAAAGCTTAAATTCAACAGCTAGTAGAGGTGGGTTCAGAATAAATGAGTGAATGTTTTTGTAAATAGAATATTCTATTTTTCTATGTACCTTTTTGCGCGAAGATTCTATAGAATGTTCGTAGAACGATCGCTTGCATGATTTTGATTTTACATTATGCATCGCACAAGTGCACGAATAATTGTCGAGATTCTTCAAAACTCATCCTACAAAATAAAATAAAAAATTAATTTCCTGTCTTGTCTACCTCTTGCCTGTAACTTTTTTTCGGCATTGTTCGTCAAGTCTTACAGGTAATTTTAAGCAGAAAACATTTTGAAGCGAATGCGCAACTCTTTCATGGGAAACGAATGTTAGATCTAGGATCGTACTCGTTCCTCTCAAGAGTTCTTTTCAAAGCATTCTTGTGTGCAACTTGACCAAATAAATATCATCGGCATATTTAATTATCAATTTGTCTCAAAAGCTAAACATAATTCTTGAAGTCTGAATTTGACTTTTAAAATTACTATAAAATACAACTCACAAGCAAAATGCTTGGCGGGAAATAGCAACCCTACTAGAATGTAATGTGAAGGAAATCAAAAAGAAGATGAGCTCACTTCTTACGTTTTACCGCCGTGAAAGTAAAAAATCGATTTGCACAAAATCAGATTGTGTGATTGCACGTTGTAATTCAAAATAAATAGTTCGTGGTTAAAAGTATGCATTTGGCGAAATAGCTATTGCTAGATCGCCTGATCTAAACGACTCTACAGCATGTGCAGAAATTATCATTCTTGTTACTCTCATTCTTCCTCATTGGTACGTTATGCTTGTGATGTACATCATCATTCCAGCCGAAAGACGTCCACTGCTGGACATAGGCTTCCTTAAAGTGTATTCACATAGATCGGTCCTGTCCACCTGTTATCCAGTGGATTCGCGCAGCCTTAACCGGGTCATTTGTTCACCTAAAAGAAGGCCTTCCAACGCTACGTCTGCCAGCACGCGGTCCCAATCCAGAATTTTTCAGCCGCATCGACCATCCGTTCTGCGAAAAATGTGCCCTGCCCACTGCCACTTAAGTTTGACAAGTTTCGGTCAACTTGATTCTCCTGCAGATGTCTTCATTTCTGAATCGATCACGCAAGGAAATAACGAGCATACACATTCTAAAAACGAAATATCATTTACACAAAAAAAAATACAAGCAAAATTCAGATCTGGCTCTAGTTTTTTGTTCTTGTGATCTAAACACAGCTTTATAGTACCTTATAATACGTCGACCAACAAGGCATATAAACCAAAATATTAATAATTTAATGTAATTAATGTGACAAGTTTGTATACGATAATCAGCTATTCAAAACATTATTGTTTGCAAGGTTAACGGTTGATACCTGTTTAAAAAGAAACCTTGAAAAATGTGTTGAAGTGTGTTTGTACTCTCTAGATATTCTGATATTTTAAACATTTTACTTTAGTAAAGTTTATCTTTGGTATCGCTTACAACGGTGAAAGAAAACATTGTGAAGAACTGGACTATCAATACAAATAATAAATATGTAGAAAAGTCGTTTTTAAAAATCGAACATATTTCCAAAAAAGTAGCAATGGGGTTAAAGGATAACCAACAAAACCTATTTCCAGCATTTTTGGCATTTTTTATGTTTGTCAGTTTGTTAGCTTGTCCGTTTATCTGTTTATTTGTGCGAAAATCACGTAAAATGTATGAAACCAATGTAGATAACTTTTATGTATAAAGATTGTGAGTAACTTGAATATTGAGAAGTAAAATATCACAACACACGCAATTCAGATACTCCCGTCCCGAGTATTGACACCGGTTGAACTCCATATTTGATAGATGGCGTTGTGCATTTGATGTCATTTTCTGAAAAGCGATGTTAAGACTCTCCGCGAAAAAATGGGGTAGGAAGGTATGTAGAGTAGGTAGGAAGGTAAACAGGCAGGGTAAGGTAAGCAGCTGACGGGAGTGAAGACGCGGGCCCAGCTAGTAGTTAATATAAGTTTTAAATCGCTAACACGTCTTGAGCAAATATGGTGATCACTGCTCGTGCCTCTTATGTATTAGTAGAGGCCTTTGTCCTGCGGTGGAACTCTAACAGTCATGGCGGTTTTTTTTGTGATGGGTTTGCTCTTGACTCTACTCTAGGTCAGAGGTGACAGAGACAAAGTCGACGATGGAGTGAGCTTACCCAGAAGAAGCCTGTTCACTCTAACTTTGAAGAGATTCGGGTTGTATGCGTTCGGAAACACAGACGCAGGCAGTGAGTTCCACTCTTTTGCTGTGCGCATTATGAAGGATGATTGGAAGCGCTTGGTGCGAATTGATGAAATGGCAACTAGGTGAGGATGGTAACTTGCAGTGCGTCTAGATGTCCGATGGTAGAAGAGGGCCGGTGGGATGAGGTCGTGAAGTTCATGAGCACACTCGCCAAAATACAGTCTGTAGAAGACCGACAAGCAGGCAAGCTTACGGCGATGAGCCAAGCTGTGAAGCTTGGCATCCACCAGTTTGACGTCGCCAATTAGTCTCTTAGCTCTGCGTTCCACCGAGTCAAGCGCGGCAAGCTGATATTTAGCTAAGCCATCCCAGAGGTGGCTGCAATACTCCATGCAGGATCGGACTTGCGCGCCATAAAGTATCGCTTCACTCTGTTTAGGACGCCCAGTTTCTTTGCCGCAATTTTGGCTTTGTAGTCGATGGAGGTGCAAAAGTTAAGACTGGATGTCAACTCCATGCCAAGGAGCTCGAGCCAAACAGTTACATCGATCGTTAGTTAGTGTTTTTATCCTATATGCTCGCGCTTGACCACTATCTCACCTGATGTTAAGCGATGATTTAGTCGACGGTGAAGCACGCTTGTCTAGAAAAAACCCGTTCACTCTATTCTTAATTTATTTGTAACATTAAAATTAACAATTTTCTGTTAAACTAAGTTGATCAATGACAATTAAATTAGTACCTACTGATCATGCTTAAGAGATTACGTTGAGGCTGTTTAAGTCTGTGAGGATGGATGTTTATTACTCTTTTACAAAAAACTTCTGAACGGATTTTGATGACACTTTACAGAAATATAGCTTATAAAATAATAGAATAACACAAAATAACACTTAGCCTCAGAATAACACATAGGCTATAATTTATAAAGATAGAAGTACTAATACAACACAGGTGGAGCCGCGGGTCAAAGCTAGTCCTAAATAAAACAAATATCACTTTAAATTTTGGTCGTTACAATCCCATGTAGAGTCGATCCAGTACATGAAACAGTATCGATTTTTTTAAAGATAAAATAAAACAAAAAAACTCAAAAAATAAACCAACTATCAAATTCAAAATACTTAAAGGGCAAGAGAAACTTTCATTTCGGAAGTTGGTGTTGCAAAATAATAAAACAAGAGGCACCAAAGACACCGACTTATATACCGACAGAATCACAAACCGATAGACATTTATAATAAAAATTATCTTAGGTATGTATATATTTCATCCTTGGCCGATTCTAACAATAGTTTATCATGCTAATGACCTTAATTCTCTTTGTTGACCTTAGATCTAATTAACCTTATCCTACATAATTTATAAAAGTAAATACGCAGAAACAACATAAACTACACAAAGATACTCTTCATATATATGTATGTGGAAGATAAAAAAATTAACTCTAATGTGAATAGTCGGTATGAATACTGGCAGGCGCGGATATACTCGTTCGATATGAAAAACAGAATCGTTCGAAAAAAATGTATTTTGAATTTTCAAATCAGTATTTAAAAGCGTCCGGGCGAGTCTTGTCTGCAAGTCGAGCTTGGACATTTTCACCCTTCTACGTATCAGGGGAAGTACGTGTGATAAAATGGAAAACTTGGTTATTCAGCCTATCTTTTTTTCAAAGTTCAATAATCCTACTACTATTATAAACGTGAATGTTTGTGAGGATGGATGGATAGATGTTTGTTACTCTTACACGCAAAAACTATTGAACGGATTTTGATGAAACTTTACAAAAATACAGATTATGTATCTGAATAAAACATCATCATCATCATCTTCAGCCTCATAATGTTATCCTCTTAATTTTTATCATGCAACTTCTTCGTATTATGAACCGATTTAGATGAAATTAGGTATGGAGTTACTTTGAGACCCTGAGAAGGGCATAGGCTACTACTTCTTTATGCATAAAAATCGAAGGGGGAGAAATGGGAGCTGTTAGTTTTGTATAAAACTTCTTATTATAGAGAAGATCAATTCACTTCAAACTTTGCGGAAATATTTCCGTAACAAATAATTAAAATGTATTATTTTATTTAACTATCCCTTAAAGGGGGTTGTGGATGTAAAGATAAAATGTACAAATATTCTTCATGAAGCTGAATTTAGGCAGGTGGTAGTATAAAGATAGTAAACGTTAGTTAATAAAGTACTTTTGTAAATTCGAATTTTGAGGGGGTAAATGGTGAAAGCTGAACTTTGTATGACACTATTTATTGCGGCTTCCGATTTGGTTGAAACATTGCAGGCATGGTTTTTTAAATGATTGAGATCTGCATATTAATTTAGATTATGTAATGGGATGAGGCTTCGTATTACACATAGGTGCTAATATATTACCAGGTATGGGAAAGCGTGTTTATACGTCGAATCCCAATAATCGCCACTGACCTATCATTTCAATTCAAAACACTCCAGTTTCCAATCAAACTTAGTTTTGCTATTACTATTGACAAAGCTCAATGATAGCAGGGGTGCATTTGGAAAAGCCATGCTTTACCCACGACCAGCTATATTTAGCTGCTGATATTCGCGTATGTCCAAGGCCCAGAATTTTTAATTCTTTATTGTACACCAAAAACAACACTACATACAGTGTGATAATAAAGTACATGTACAAAGGCGAGCTTAACTAAATGCTGAGTTCTCTTACAGCAAACCCTAGAGTGACAGAGAAAGTTGATAATTATAGAGAATGTATATGTATTATCATCAAATGAAAGGACATAGAACATAGGATATAGCAGCGGTATAAAATGTTGTACCCATGATTAACGGAATACTTAAGTAATGTAAATTAACTGTAGATACAACTTTATTCAATTAAATAAGTAAATCGTTTTGCGTTAATGCTTCCAGTTCCTATACAGGCTGAGTTTTTCAAGTGTGCGTGGATGGTCAAATCATCACTATGAAGAATAGCACAAAACAATCAAAGGAGTCACGGGGCCGATTTTGATTAAAACTAAAACTGCAACATTGGATTTTCTCACCCTATATATCGACAACCAGTATTTATTGACAAAACTTATGCTGACGCGGGCGAAGCTGCGGGTAACAGCTAGTAATTTATTAAGATATTTGGCGAATAGCTAATACCACGTGGGCGGAGCCACGGGCGGAAGTAAGTATTTTTTTGTTACTTGCTGAAAATGTTAACAAAAAATCATAAAAATGTGTGGTTACACGGATTGGTTACACGGCAGTTTCATCAAAATCCGTTCAGTAGTTTTTGCGTGAAAGAGTTAAAAACATCCATCCATCCTCATAAACTTTCACGTTTATAATAGTAGTAGGATTGAAATGTATTTGACGATTTTGGAATTTTGCGACTTACAAGTTGTAAGTCGTGGGTTCAAACCCAGGCAGTCGCTTTACTTCGTAAAAATTCTCTCAAAATGGTGAAGGAAAACATCGTGAGGAAACTGGCATGTCCTAGAAACAAAAGTTCGAAGACATTTGTGACATCCACCAACCCGCACTGAGCCCGCGTGGTGGATTAAGACCGTTCTATCTCTCTCACAGAGAGATGGTCTGTGTCCCAGCAATGGGAATATTATATGGTTGATGATGAATAAAAACTAGATCTTTAAGTTCGTACTGTAGGCGCCGATCGCCTCAATTTGAAAGAGCTATTATTAAAAAAAAAAAAAAAACGAAATACAGTTTTACAAAATCCTCTACCAAGCCAAGGAACCATGCCATGTTATTGAAACGAAAATCATTGCAAAATTAAAGTGACAAATTGCCAAACACGCGTTATCTGCTACGATTATAACGAAGCACACTCAAAGGGTTCTCGGGCCATGTACAAACCTGCATAAAGGAAGGCACAAAAGTGCAAAAATAGCCTATAAAGTCTCGTCTGCAAGACTTGCTGCAATACATAGGCACAAGCGGCCTTTAATGGGTATGTGTCGTATTAATGGAAAGCAAGCTTATTATTATTTAGACCAGGGCTGAAGCTTTTGAAAATGGTATAAAGAGAAAAAAAAAACATAGAAGATAATAAAAATGTAATGTATATTTTTTTACACCATCAGAAAGTACAGATTTCAACGAACAGAAGAGAATTGACGTGAGAATTTTGGATTGAAAATTAGGGTGCTTTTTTTGATATTGAGTTAAAATAAAGTAAAATAAATATATTTTAAATAAAAAAAAACAGTGTGATTGGGACATAAAAAGGTAAGTTTTAACCAATTTTTTGTAACAAAGAATTTGTTTAAGATAAAAATAAAAAACCAAAAAACATGGTGATTTGATTTTTTCACATAAATTTTGAGTATATGTGAAAAAAGTGTAAATACAAAAGATATAGATCTTTTTATTACCTATAACTTTACCATTTAACTTTTTCCATAGGACTTGTAGTTTTGCCGGAAATCGAGATATCTTTTCTACCCTTATTAAAAACTCACCTCCTTCCTCTTCCTGACCTCAGATCGCCCGTAAATTATTTTTCCTTTCATTTTTGTTATATTCTCTTCCTTTTCCAATGGGTTTTATACTACTATTATTTTTTTTGGTTTTAAAAACCTTTTATGTTATGTGTAATGAGAAACTAAGTCAATTGAAAAAAATATTAATTGGTTCCTTTAAACTATGTAAAGTTGCAACCTTTTTTTGCCAATCATAAGATCATGCATTTGAGTGATTTCTTGGGTTTTCGAACAATGTTTACATTGTGTGCAATATAAAGATATGTAAAATAAATGTTTTAACTTGACATCAGTTAACGGTGTCTATGTAAGTCGCATTCAAAGTCAAAGTACAAATAGCAAAGGCATTGTAGGATATTAATCATATTTTGTGTTACTTCAGTAACAGTGAAAATAAAAGCCAAAACATAAAATAAAATACTGTCTTTAACAAGATAAAAATATGTTTACCTATATTAAAGTTACATTAATGTTACCCATATTAAATTATTAAAAAATACATAAGTAAAATAGAACATTGTTTATTAATTACAATAAAAATCTGCGAAAGAAATCTTGTGACTCAAATTAATGGCACCTACCCCTAGCAAAATTAGGTAATCGCGCCAGCTTATTATTATCCTCTTTTATAAGATCAGCAGCTCTCTCTGCAATCATAACAGTTGGAGCATTAGTGTTTCCGCTAGTGATGGTCGGCATTACACTAGCATCCACCACTCGAAGTCCACGAATGCCATGAACTTTCAAACGACTGTCGACGACAGAACAGTTTATATCGCGACCCATCCTAGCAGTGGAAACTGGGTGGTAATCAGTGGTCGCCATATTTACAGCAGTGCACTTCCAATAATCAGTACTGCCAAGTTCATAACCATCACACGCAGGCAGCTCGATCCTACCCAATTTTGCACCAATAGATTTAAAATAAGTCGTGTTTACGATGTTTGCCAATATTTCCATACCAATAACTTGAAAATCTAAATCCCTTGAATCAATATAGTTGTCATAATATATAAGAGGGTATTCATACGGATCATTTGAATTCAACGATATGTTTCCTCGAGAATAAGGATTCAGTAAAAGTTGATAAACCCGGAATAAAGATTTGTTAACACTCTGCTTCAATATTGAATTTTTTGCAGGTTTGACTAAACCTGAAGCAAATGTCTTTATAGTCTCTTCGTTTTTCTTACTGAGTAAAATGAAAAATTGAAAAGCCGGATACGAAGCATTAGGGTCTGCGGAGTAAAAGCCAACCAGATTTTGATAATTGGCAGATGCTAAGTAACCTTGACGATCATACAAGTATCTTAGCGATTCGAAGATTTTCGTTTCTTGGTCAGAATCCTCTGGTTCATTGGCAAATATTGGGATAGGAACCATAGTATGATCGTGTAAATTCTGCCCGACCATTGGCGAATTGATTACAATTTTGATGTTCTTCGCTGCGAGATGATCTTCAGGTCCTACTCCAGATATCATGAGTAGCTGAGGAGTATTTATAGAACCAGCGCTGAGGACGACTTCATGTTTTGCTTTTAAAATTAGTTTGTTGCTATTGTGGTCAAGTTCTACACCATGCGCTTTTCTTCCGTCGAAAACAATTTTAGTTACAAATGAATTTTAACTATCTTTAAATTTGTTCTGCTTCGTGATATAGGGTTTAGGTATGCAGTGGCTGAGCTCACTCTTTTGCCATCATTAGCAGTCACTATAAAGCTACCAGAACCTAAGTTATTAGACGTATTTAAATCATCAACGTTTTTTATACCAATTTCCTCAAATGCAGAAAGTAAATTATCGGTTATACAGTGATTTGTGCCATTAAAAGCATTAATAACTAGAGGTCCATCGTGTCCATAGTGATTGCATACTGCGGGAATCTTTAAACACATAGGATCTTGTAGAGATTCAGCTTTTTTAAAATATTGTTGAACTATATTTGGATGCCAGTCAATGTTTCCTGCGTCAAACCAGGACTGATAATCACGGGGGTGCCCTTGAACATAATCCATGAAATTCATACTGCTACCGCCTCCAAGCATTTTACCTCTTGGCCATGGAACTTTTCCATGTTTAAAACCCTGATTTGTTAACCTATTGTTTTATGTTGTATATTCCCAGTCAAATTTTGACCCATGGAGACACGTTTTGAGCCTTGGTATCTGAGAAAAAAACAGAATAATTTTGTATTGATTCAAGTATTATGTACTCATTAATTTTTGATCGTATAATAAAGCTTATAATTCAAATGTTTTAATAATAAAATATCGTATATTGCCCCCTTGGCGCTACGTCACTAAAGTGCTAGCGGCTGTTGAGCTGGCTAATCAACAGTGGTCAGGCAGGGGCCAATAGTCCTTCAGTTGTTTTAGGTAATCGATCCACGAAACCTCCCATCGCCATATTCTGCAAGAGTCCTGCACTATCAGGGGATTGTCCTTGGGTTATGTACATGTCTAACAAGGCCTTTGCGAGTTGGTTTCGGCCCCTGGTACGCCTTTCAAAGGTCCGGGACCTTAGGGTCCCGAGAATCTCAAAAACCAAAATAAAATATCGTTATTTTTCAAGTTTAATCATCTATGGGATGGGTATGGGGTATTCAGAACAGGGTGTAAAGTCACGCTTTTTCCATTGGAACCCCTTTCAATGGAGATAGAGTGACTTTACACCCTGCGGGGATTCACCGACCATGACGCCAGATGGGTTTTGTGTCTGGTCCGGGCAACTATACGATTGCTGTTGTTGGACAGTTGTACGAGTATATGTTAAAATTGCGCGGATATCTCTGCTTTTGCGATGCAGGATTTTATGATTTTGTTCGTCATAAATGTCACTACACATCAAACAACTTACTTCACTTTCAATAGGCGGGTTTCCTCCTGCCTCAAGCAGCAGTACACTCCATTCTTCGATTTCACTGAGTCTGTTCGCTATTACACTCCCAGCAGTACCACCTCCCACGATGATGAAGTCGAAAACTTCTGAATCTACGATTTAAAATAAAAGTTTATTTTGATTAAATTAAAATTCTTGGTATGCGAAATTAGAATTTTTCACCTTTGATAGTGGCTTATGCATGCAAATTGGTTGAAAAAAAAAACATCTTTAATTATTTAGGTACGCAATAAAGGCAGTGTCCCAAGATGAAAATCTTTGACCAGTGTGAGTTGCCAGCGATCACTTACGGAACAGAGAAGTGGTCGCTCACAATGGGCTTCATCAAAAGGGTTTAAGTCATCCACAGGGAAGGAGAGAGCTATGTTCGGAGTTTCCTTGCGTGATCGAATCTGCAAGAGAACCAAGGATACCGGCATAGCCCGAAGAATTGCTAAACTTAAGTTGCAGTGGGCATATTGCAAGCAGAACGGATGGCCGTTGGAACCAATAAGTGGCCACCGCATACCGGAAGAAGCTGCGTTTGAATGCCTTCCTCTAGGTGGAGCGATGACACGATCAAGACCGCGGGAATCCGGTGGATTCGAAAAGCAAAGGACAGATCAGTGTGGGGACATCTTTTGGCTAAAATGGTGATTTTTACGTATTTTAGTTGAACATTAAATTTTAACGGGCATGCTATAAGGAACACATTGGAGTAACCTAGTTTTTGTTTCGATGATTTACGCGATAAAAAAAAACAAATTCGTGAAAGCAGTAACTCAACATCGCATGTCAAAATGTATTGTAAAACTAACAAAAATACAGTTAAAGCAGTTACTTCAACTTCATCAAGTTAAACGCAGTAAATATCTTTTTCTCAAAAATTGTATGTAATGTTGTCATAACATCTCTAAAAAGTATCCAGAAAGTGAACTCTACCGGAGACTTATTCACAACTGTCCAGTAAGAAGCGAGATTTTAAATTTGGAATCTCCTACTGTCCAGTAGTAGGGATTGGTCCGATATATCAAAACGTAACTTATATCGGATATGTGTTAGAAATCATATCATATCGATATCTATATCAAGATAACCGATATTACAAAAACTGTATCGAATAAAAACCTTACTATAGCGTGCGAGAACGAATAAGTCAAAACTTAAAACCGTAACAATGCGGAAACGTATGAACTACGAACAAAACGCAAACTTTACAAACGGTAGGAACCATATGCGCTACCTCTCTTTCTAAGTATTATTTCGCGTTCGTTGTTAGTTTGTTCATCTGATATTTAATCATTTTAACTTATGCAAACTGTAAATATATATCTATCTCTCTTTTTGGTATGACATTTTATGAGATAGATATAACATTGTTGGTTAACCAAATAAATAAATAAATAAATAAACATATTGTTAAGTCCGTTAATCAAGACGTACAACAAACAAATATAAATGACCCCAGTAAATCGATCACAATATCAATCAGTAATTGCCCTAATATGAATGTAATAAATAAAATATAAAATAAAAATAGCCTTTACTGCTTTTTATAAATATTTACAATTTTTACAATGTTTGTTGCATGCCTTAAAACTAAATAACTTTAAAAATAATTTAAATTTATTTTAACTTAATCGGCAACCGGTTTAGCTTGTCTTTCGACAAAAGCCTCCACTATAGCTTTCCATTCAACTCTATCTTTTGCTATTCTTGTCCATTCTGGACCAGCTACTCTTTTTATGTCGTCTTCCCATCGAGTGGTCTGGCGCCCTTTATTTGTATTTCCATCTCTTGGATACCACTTGGTTATTAATCTCGTCCATTTTTCATTTTTCTCTCTTATTATATGACCTGTCCATTTCCATTTCAGAGATTTATACACTTTTTCTACATTTTTAAATTTTGTTCTAGATTTGATTTCATCCAGCCTTACTCTGTAAATCATAAATCATTTATTTATCTGCAAACATGGGTAAAAATATACATTGATGTTTTCTGTTCATTAATAAAGTTCTCCATGTTTAACCATCACATGGGTATGCAAATAATGAAAACTAAGTAGGTACAAGATACAAATTTGATTAAATATGTCAGCCTTATGTAATAATTATGATATATTTAAATGTCAGAATATGAAAATAAAAATAAATAAAAACAAACAGAAAATTAAATTACATGCAAATATAAGTTAAATTCGATACAATTGAAAAAAAAAACATTACAGTCAGATTTAAAACTAATACAAATAAAATTAAAATTAATACATTGATAATTCATAAGAACAATATTGATTTTCCTCTAATATAATAAATCGGATGTAGTAGGCCTAGCATTTTTCATTTAAATAGTCATTAATATGATAGTAACACTTTGCAACTAAATATTTGTGTAGTATTTTTTTAAATTGATCCGCATTTTTAATTTCTATTATGTGTTTAGGTAGCTTATTATAGATTTTGGGTGCCATACCAAGAATATTTTTATCAAAAATTGCTTTTTTATGTGGTATTGTGCATATTTTATTTTTGTGACGTAAACTTTTTGGGTGATTGTATAGGTGTAAATTTGTCTTAACATAGTTTGCTACTTCGTATATGTAGAGACAGGGGAGTGTAAGTAGCTGGAGTTTTTGGAAATGTGGCTTACAGCTGTCTGTACTTTGAATGCCACATATTGCCCTTAAGCATTTTTTTTGTGCTTTGAACGCCATTTCTCTATCGGGCGAGTTCCTTCAAAATATGAGTCCATATCGCAAAGAAGACAATACATATCCGTGGTATGCCATTAATAATGTTGACAGATTTGATATTTTCCTTAAGTTATAAAGGGCATATGAACACTGGCTAAGTTTTTTGCATACATTCTCAATATGTATTTTCCAGTTCATCTTTTTATCGATCCAGATACCTAAGAATTTTGTATTATCAGTCTCCTGAATATATTTGTCACCATATCGAACATCTAGTTTTTTATTGTTTGTTCTTTGTTCAAACGAAATGTAGGTTGTTTTTCCTAGATTTATTTTGAGATTATTTTCAGTGAGCCAGTTTATTATGTCATTCAAGTTATTATTTATGTCATTTTCGAAAGTCTCATCATTTTCGCTACTAAATAATATTGTGCTATCGTCCGCAAATAAGATCATCGGATTAGAAAAAAATTTAGGCATGTCGTTAATATATACAATGAATAATAATGGCGCTAGGACTCCTCCCTGTGGTACTCCAAATAAGGATTTGCGATATTCAGACGTGTATGTAATTTCTGTTTTAGTGTATGGGCAGATTTTCTTGACACATGTACATTGTTGCCGATTCATTAGGTATGATTTGATAAGTTGAAGAACATTACCTCTGATGCCATATTTCTCCAATTTGTTAAGGAGTATTTTGTGGCTAACGTGGTCAAAGGCCTTAGTCATGTCCATAAATAATGCAACAGCAGGAGTTCTATTGTCGATACTTGTAAGTGCATGTTTGACAAGCTCATATATAGCGGAATTAATGTTTTTACTTTGCCTAAAACCATATTGTTCGCTGATTAAGATTTTTTTGGTTTCTAAAAAGGAATATATACTTTTATAAATAATTTTTTCAAATATTTTAGAAAAGATTGGGATAAGGGCAATGGGTCGGTAATTACTAGGATCTTGCCTGTCACCTTTTTTAAACATTGGTTTTATTACAGATATTTTTAGTTTTTCTGGGAATACACCCTTTTCAATGCAATCATTGATAATGTGACTAAGTACGGGTGTAATAGTGAAAGATGTAGCTTTAATCACTTTGGTGGTTATATCGTCATATCCAGCGCTGTTTGTATTTTTCAGAGAATTTATTATTTTAATAATGTCAGCTGGTACCGTTGGTATCATAAATATTGAATGGGGTATTGTGTCAAATGTCAGCATATTATTATAGTTAATGTAATTCTGAGATTGAATTTGATTGATAAAATATTCATTAAATGATTCCGCTATTTGTTCTGGACTGTCAATAACTGTATTGTCAACAATTATCTTGTCTATTCCTTCTTTTGGAACATTTACTTTCTGTTGATTAATTATACTCCATGTAGCTTTGCTCTTGTTTTCAGAATTGTGTATAGTATGAGAATTTTGGGCTTTTTGTGTTTGTTTAATTATGTGTTTTAATCGATTAGTATAGGTTTTAAGTTTGTTTTTGTTTACTGGGTTAGGTGACTTTCGATATTCCCATAGCATGTCCCTTTTCCTTCTGGAACATTTTTTTAGTCCCGTTGATATCCATTTAGGTCTTTTATTAATTGGAAAACATAAGTCATAAAACAATTTATATATGTCATGAAACTCATCAAATGCATCATTGGGATCGGAGCACATATATACATCGTGAAAAGTGAGACTTTGAAGACATTCTTTAAATTTTTTAATATTTTCATCGCTATAGTCACGTTTTTGAATAAACCAATGAGATAGCGTGCAGGTTTTCTTGACACGACATTTTAGTAGTTGCGCCGTGTGATCCGATATTGCGAATTCTTTAATCTCACATCTGCTGCCTCTGGTATTGTGGATTATGTTATCGATGCAGGTCCCATCACTGCACAGACGTGTTGGTGATCGAGTACCCAAAATTAGATTATGACTGCGTAGTAAATTTTGAAATGTCAAGGAGGCTTTGCTATTTTTGCAGATATCTATATTAAAATCTCCACATAGTATGATCTTATTATTTGGTTTCAAACAAATTTCTTTTAAGATAATGTCCAAATTATCAAAAAACAGACAGTTTATCTTTTTTAATATTTGGCGGTCTGTATATACAAATAATTATGATCGAGTGAGACAAGAGCTTAATCGCACAACATTCTATTAGATTGGGTATAGCCCATTTCCATACGTTAATAACCTCAAATGTATGTGTGTTTTTGATTAGAATGCATGACCCCCCATTTCTATCATCTCTAGTGTAGGATGTTGCTAGTGAATAATTAGCAATATGTAAATGTTGATGGTCACCCTGTTTCATGTTGTGTTCCGTTATACAAAGGATATCAATTGACTTACCTTCTTCTGAGAGTTCACTAAGATGTATGCCTAATAGATCCGATTTACTTATTAGACCATTTATGTTTTGGTGCATAATAAATATGATTAGTAACGTAGTAGTGATTATAAACGAAAAAAGTCGCGATTATCTATAACCTTATCTACATGCTTATATTTTATTGGTATTTCGTCTGCATGTTCAAATAGATCTAAATCGTAGAGTATATTGCTTACAATTCGGTTGTGTATGTTTCTCATTCCGTAGTTATTTATTTTACCAGTTCTGTAAGAGAGCATCTCAAGGGTCAGATCATAGTTGCTATCAAAGAAATATGCGTATTCATTGCTTTGTATATCTGAATATAGGAGATTATTAAACATATCTACTTTGTAATTATATATAGGAGCACCTGCCACATAGGTGGCTGTACATACAATTACATTTGTATGTTTAACTCTTTGCAGGGATATTCTTATTTTGTTTATTATGTCTTTGTAGTCTCTTTCTTCTTTTATATCATTTTCCCCGATGAAAAGTATGCAATAGTCGATTTTTGTGTACCCTTTTAGTTTAAGCTCAATATCGCTGAGAAGGCCAGCTGCGGTGCTGTTTGTCCTGATGTATCGGCAGTAGTGAGAACAGTTTGAATAAACTTCCTGTACAATAGATAAGGACCCCTTAGTTGTTCCGCTGCTTAATATACACAATTTGTTTTTTTGTCTAGGTTTTAGTGACGAGATTATGGGCATTTTCTTCAGTTTACTCGGTGTTATAGTTGTTTAAGTCTCTTTATTCTCCTTGATACTCGATGTGAAAGTGGTTTGAATCTCTTTATTTTGCATTATTTTGGATTCAGTTCTTGAGCGGTTTATTTGCGGGTCACTTATAATCGTTTCATTAATACTTCGCCTGCTTCGGTCTTTATTTTGGTTTGGAGTTTTATTACCGTGTATCGGTGACATGGTTTTTCGGCATGGTGTTGAGCATATTTTCTTGTATGTGTTAGTGGTTTTGATCATTTGTTGTAGGTCTGATTTTAAACGAAAGTTTTCAATGTTCAGATTTTCTATTTCATTGTGTGCGCTCGCTAATTGCATCGTGAGTTTTTTTATTTGTTCATTTAAATCGCCTATAATGTAGCTATTATCATGCAGACTATCTGGAATGCTCATCATAGTGGCATCAAATATAGCCTTCTCGCTGCTATTTGTTATGTTGGATAGGTTAGTTAGTGAGGTCGACCTACATGGTTTGCGATAAGTGACATTATCGTTCGGTGAAGCCATTTTCCTCGACTAATAAATTATTTATTTATTTTAAAATGATCTTGTTATTATTTTTCAACTCCAACACCCTCCCACACAAATTTCTACCAAACCCAGATATATTTTTCTATGTGGTATCACTTTTAATTCTTCTACTTGCCACTGGACGATGTAATGGCTTTAGTTATACATAGAATGGTAACACTTTAGTTCTTCTATTTGCCGCTTGTGGTTGTAATGGCACTAGTAGTACCAGTAATTAGTTTGTCTATTCGCTGCTTGGGGAAATTATGGCGCTAGTTGTTAGATAATATCAGAGTTCAAAGTCCAAATTTTGAATTGTTTTCGTTAACTGTTTTTTACTGTAACAGTTTTTCAATATAATGGTATAATATTCACTAAAACTTATTGATTTTGTCACTGTTTGTAGATTAATGTTATTGTACTGTAATAAATCAAAGATTGATTGTTTACGATGTCACTTAGTATTGAAAACTGAACTTTTTACTGACCATTGTCTTAAATCCTTCCGCATCATTCATAACGTGTCAAAAATAATATCACGGGTAAATTATCGTAACTGCACTTTGTCACACTAATATTTATACAATTTAGATGTTTATTTATATTTTTGCAAAATTTAAAATATGCGGTCAAGTGTCACTCAGCCAGTGTTGCCACACACCATGTGTGGCAACACTGGCTGAGTGACACCACTGTCTCTTCTCTTAACCCCAATTACGCTTCTTTCGATGCTATTCTGACAAACATTTATCTTGTTTAAAAGTTGTTTTGATTGAGCCCATGTTTGACAGCCATATGTTAAACAAGGTAGGATGCAAACATCATATACTTTCCGTTTATCCTTGATATGTATGTCCTTATTTTTCATGATTTCGCGAAGTGACCAAAACCTTTTCCACGTGTTGGCAACTCTTCTATTTATTTCCCTATTCATTGTGTCCGCTGGGGATATAAGTTGTCCTAGATAGATATATTCATCTACGTATTCTATTTGTTGACCTTTCACAATGTTGGCACTTGTTGATTAGAATTGGTTACGATTTTGGTCTTCGCAGTGTTCATGGACAACCCTGCAATGCCACTTTCATCTGATAGTTGTTGTGTCATTATTTCTAGATTGTCTGGGCATTCTGAAAACAAGATAATGTCGTCTGCGAATCTTAAATGGTTTAAGTTTTCGCCATTTATGTTAAGTCCGTACTTATCCCCGTACTGATCACCGAGGTGGTCCGAAATAGGCTGCAGCTGAGTGAATTCACTGGAGCTGATATCCTGTGACAACGACTGATCGTTGTCACAGGATGGGGCAAGCGGTGGCCAACAAAACCAGGCCATCTTGTTTAAGGTTTGCAGTCTTGTAGTCAGAGATAAGATTTGGTTCTCAAACACGAAATTGAGGGCTTCGGGTGTCACTTTATCTGAGTTCCTTACAAAGGGGCGGCATGACGTTTTCTTGACTGCGAGGTAAAGATGTCGCGTCTCCAAGAGCTGGACTAAGGCAGGCTGCGTCTTTATCCTCAGTCCCGATGATACGCGGCACCGAGTGGAGTCCCTAGCAGAGTTTGACAAGATTGCGCCGGTGGAATCGATTCCCAGTGAGCCCCGCCTGAGCAATCTAAAAACAGCTGTGCCAGCTACCGCTGCTGCTGTGAAGACCGCAAAATTAAAGTGTACTGGAGCCTTAAAGAAGTACTGTTTCGTCAGTGATTGATGCAATGTCCGGGTAATGTTTTCTTTTTATATTTCACCTTGACTTGTTTTGTTTTTGGCTACACTGGTCTGTTTTTGAACCATTAATATTTATTCATGATACTCAATTTAGTGTCTTAGCTTACTCAGTAAATAACACACAATCTTAACTTTGTCAACAAACAAGAACGAGTGAAGTTGACAAATGACAAGTTGTTAGTGTCACTGGCAGTCAACCTTCATTCATGTTAATTGTTTTAGTGCGTTCCGTTTCATGCACTAGTACACCGTTGCCTGAAACGGGACAGCAAGTTGGGAGAAACCTTTTATTTATTGTGTAATGTTTTATTTTTAAGTTCCTCGTGTTAGGATTTCTAGTTTTATGTTTTTATAATTTTGTGTTTTTGTTACCCGGACTGGTAGTATTGTAGAATGTTATTATTTGTAACGTAATTGCGCAACCGGCAGGTAGATATTTGGTGTTTAATTGTGTCGCATCAAGGGTGGCCGATAGATGCAAACAATCGTGAATTCAGGATCATGTGTACGCCCGGGCAGGTCGGTGGGTACTCGAACAATCGTGAAAATGAAATCACACAAATTATTCGATACACTGGGTTTATTCAAATGGTCAAAATTCACAGTTACAATCTTGCTTACTACTATTACGGATCGACAGTACCCACCACGTAAGCGGTTAGAAAAGGCGCGCCAATGTGAAGTTGTTCTTGATTTGCCACCAGGTGGCGTACTTGCGATTTGTTCTGACGTCCGTACTATTGACTAAACCCGACACGGCCATCCTGCGAGACAGGCGTCCTCGTCTGTTCCTCATTGTCAGGTTTTAACAGTGTATCGATTCATGTGGAAATCCTCATTGGATATCCTCAGCCCTTGGGGAAAACTGAGGGGTCTGTCAGACTCCTACTGACTAAAACCACATGGTGTTCTGTACGCTGTAATTCCTCTTGAGAGGCGAGCGTGGAACAAAGCACGTCGTCTTCTCGGGCCTCTCTCAGGAGACAGACTCCTCAAATCTATCTCCCGCAGGCATCATCATCTTGTCCTTGCTCCATGCCACCTCATATCGTGTTGCGCCACACGTCCTCTTAGTCTACTCCATCCCGCCAATATCCCAATGTTTTACAAGAGATGTGTTGGTAAAACCTTTAACACCGTGTGAGGATGTGGCCACCTCTAGTGTCAGAGTTAATTATACTTACTCCTTCTCCGAGACATATTACGAGTAGTAGCGTGGGATCGTACCAACGCCATCACAATTATTTTAAAGCTAAAAATATGTTCTCTCATTAGGCAACACCAAACTCTCATTACGTGTTTTTGTGCTTAGCGCCGTCACTACGTGCTCTCAACAAAATACAAATATTATTAAAGATTCTTAGTCAATAATGTACAAAGTCATATTAAAATCGATAACTATGGTTGTTGGCGACTGGCAACATTTTAGTAAATAGTTTTCATTTGGTTTTTCTTAATATTTCAAAATAACGAGTGTGTGTTCGAATTTTGTAGTTTTTTTATAATCATTGTTTATGTCAAAAGGAAGTGAAGAAGTCAATTGAAAAGCTCTGTAAATTATCTAAAAATTATATTATATTTTTGTGTGTGTGTAAAGTTGGTGTTTTAAATCCTCGCCATCCTCAACCTCATCCTTAACATTTTGGTGTCAGAAGAAATTATAAGAAAATGCCCATTACGAGATCGGTAACACGGAATTCTAGAAAAAGAGAGGTAAGTGAAAACGCCCCAGTTTCATCGTCAGGCACAACGCCTGCTATAGGTCCAAGCGATGAGGCTCTTTTACAGAGCATTCCATTTTCACTCTCAGAACCTCATGATCTAGCAGCTCCACCACAAGGCGAGCAGAAGTCGACAACATCGTCGCGTGCGTCCACCAAAGCTAAAAAGTTGGCCGCCCTCGCGAGGCATGCTCGCCTAGATGCCGAACGCGAAAGAAAGCTCGCCGAGAAAGAGCGTCGAGCTTCTGAGCTTGAGTTGCAAGCAGAATTAAAAGAAATAGAATCTGCAGCCTCTGGTAGGACGAACTCAACCAGACGATGGCTAGAGGAATGCGAACATGTAGGGTTCGATACTAACCAGACTTCTCATTCCAGAGTTTTTGAGCAAGGGCCTATTTTAGAGCGGGAAGGTATCATGGAACCAACCGTTCTACCTGTCACTACCGCCTTCTCGAGTGCAAAGCACTCGCCAAACGGTGACTACGCCCTGCAGCTGAAAGAACTAACCCATACTACACATGTTAATGCACCTTTAGGCACACACCACACTAAATTTACAGAGAATTGTAATTGCAACACAAATAAAAATGATAATAATATTATACAAGATCCTTTAATTACACTCGCTAAAGTCATCACGGACCTAGGGAGCAAGCAAAAACAGGTGAGTGGAAGTCTTCCTTTTTACGATGGTTGCGCTTCCGACTGGCTTTCTTTTAAGAAGGCTTATGAGCGGTCGGAGGCTAGCTTCACACCGGAAGAAAACCTTGCCCGTCTTAGCACTGCGTTGCGCGGATACGCCCGAGAAACTGTCTCGGCGCTTTTGATGACCGCCATGAAACCAGCGCAGGTGCTCCACTCTTTGGAAAATCGATTTGGACAGCCTGAATTCATAATCCTGCATCAACTGTCTTCGATAAGATCCCTATCTAGGTTGCCTTTGCATGAATCAGCGAAGGATCTTAATATTTTCGCTTGTCGCCTACGAAATTGCGTTGAAGTGGTCCGAGAACTACGCCAGCCGGAATATTTAGCCTCTCCTGAACTTGCCAACGCGGTGTTAAACAAGTTAACACCACTTCTCCGCTACAGATGGGCCGATTTTGCTTCAAGCTGCCAAGATACTGGTAAGTTTAAGCTAGAAATACTGTCGGATTTTCTTGATTTTGAATCGAATAAGCAAATTAAGCATTGCTTATTGTATTCCGACAATAATTCATCAAATTCAAAATATGTCAATGTAAATAATTTTCAACCTGTCAAACAAGGCACTGTTGCCAAGCAACCTGCGAAAGTTTTTCATGCTAACTCTATGACTCTACAAAAAAGTTGCGGTCTATGTAGGTTCTGCAAATTCGGTAACCACGGTATCGTTGAATGCACAAAATTCGCTGCGTTATCTATTGACGACCGTTGGCAATGGGTAACCGAAAATAAAGTTTGCTACAAATGTTTAAATAAAGGTTCGCATAAGTATATTTCTTGCAAAACCCAATGTGCAATAGATGGTTGCAGATACAATCGAAGACATAACACCTTACTTCATAGATCTTCAGCAGAAAACGTAGCACATGCAGATATGTCATGCATCAATGAAGAGTCTGAGGCTCAAACACAAATAGAAGTACCAACTATAGTCTCTCACTCGGCGTCGTCGTCTACTCCAACTAGACGGTCATTGCTAAAGGTGGTTCCAGTCACCATTACCGGTCCTAAAGGTAGTTGTAATACTTACGCTATGCTGGACGACGGGTCCACCGCCTCGTTTGTCGACCAATCTGTGGTCGAATTGGTAGGCGCAACAGGTCCCAAAATACCGATTCGAGTAGATTGTATAGGCGGTCTTAGTAAAGACATTGAGGTCAGCTTTGTCAAAATTAAAATTAAGGGTCGCTATACCTCACAGGTTCATGATGTCGTATTACGGTCTATTCCAAACTTAACTATTGCAAAGCAGACAATTCTTTCGGAACATATTAAAGACTACGTTTATTTACAGGACTTAGTCGACGTCTTATGTTATGAGAACGCTCAACCTATGCTTTTACTTGGTATAGATAATTGGCAACTAACCTTCTCAAAAGTAACCCGCCGGGGTACCTCTTCGCAACCTGCTGCTTCTTTGACTCCTCTGGGCTGGGTATTGTATGGCTATCCTTCAACTTTTTCTAAGCCTGTCGACTTTGTCAATCATACAATAGTAGATGATAATGAGTATGGATCGGGAGACAGCCACAATTTAGATGCCCTCATCAAAGAGTACTATAAATTAGATTCGATAGGTATTCAGAGTAGTGACTGTCGTTCCGCCGATGACCGAAGAGCTCTAAACATATTGGAAGAGACTACTAAACGTTTGCCATCTGGGCGATTTGAGACCGGTTTATTGTGGCAGGATAATATCGATCGCGTCCCGAATAGTCGCCCACTTGCACTTAATCGTTTTAAATCTCTCGAACGTAAAATGGCCAAAGATTCGGACTATGCCATCAAATATAGATGCAACGTTCACGCGATGCTTGATAAGGGATATGCAGAGCTATGTCGGGATCCACCTTTAGGTTTATCCTGGTATCTACCGCACTTTGGAGTTTTACACCCACAATAGAAAAAGCTTAGGATCGTTCACGATGCCGCGGCTAAGTGTGAGGGCGTAAGCTTAAATTCCTTACTGCTTCCCGGCCCCGATTTACTTCAGTCACTTTTAGGTGTATTGATGCGCTTTAGAGAGGGACGTATAGCTCTTACTGCTGACATCCGTGAAATGTTCCCACAAGTAAAAATCAGGCCCATTGACCGTGACGCTCAGCGTTTCCTATGGCGTGACAATCCAGCGCAACCTATTCAGGAGTACCGCATGTCATCGATGATGTTTGGTGCTGTTTGTAGCCCTTTTACAGCGTTATATCTCAAAAATAAGAACGCCACAGAACATCAACGATCACATCCAGAAGCCGCCACTGCCATCATTCGTGACACATACATGGATGATTATCTAGGGAGCTGTGATGATGAACAGCAAGCTGCTCGTTTGGCAGTCGACATTGTATCTGTTCACGCCGCAGCCGGTTTTGAAATGAGGTCCTGGATATCAAATTCATCCAAGGCACTGTCTTTGTTACCACCCGAATTATGTGCCAATGAAACAACGGAGATAAACTTAGTTCCTGAATCCCGACCACCAACTCGTGTCCTAGGAGTATTGTGGAACATTAGTAGTGACAGTTTATCCTTGCCACAAATTGATTTCGAGACGTTATCTCAAAAATTAACTAAACGCATTGTTTTGTCCAAACTAATGAAAGTTTACGATCCTCTTGGTTTTCTTACACCCGTTGTTATTAAAGGTCGCGTTTTGTTTCAAAAAACTTGGAAACTTACTACATCTTGGGACGAGGTATTACCGAAACCATTTATTGAAAGATGGTCAGAGTGGTTTAAAAACCTGGTAACTGCTTTGAACTACTCTGTTCCCCGTAGCTATTACAGTTTTAAGGATCCTATACTTTCACTCCAATTGCATACTTTTGCTGATGCAAGCGAGAAATCATACGCTTGTGTAGGGTTTTGGCGTATTTTGTATTTAAGCGGCAACATTGAGCTTGCTCTGGTCAGTGGCAAGGCTCGCGTTGCACCTTTAAAGCCTACGACAATACCAAGACTCGAGCTGCAAGCCGCCTTAATTGCTGCTCGTTTAGCTACCTTTATTTTGGAATCGCACAAACGTAAGCCAGATAGTGTTTTTCTCTGGTCAGACTCTCAAACAGTACTCAAATGGTTACGTTCTGATCCCTGTACATTTAGGTCCTTTGTCGCTCATAGGATTTGCGAAATTTGCGAGATCACCAATGTTTCCGATTGGAAATACGTACCCTCGTCGTTAAATGTCGCAGACGACGCTACGCGGGATAGCGAGAAGTTTTCGTTGTTCTCACGTTGGTTCACGGGCCCGTCTTTTCTGTTAGCTCAACAAAGCGAGTGGCCACGTGAGCCTGCGTGCAATGTCCCTCCGGCGACTGAAGAGTTAAAACGTGTTTCAGAGTCGGTGGGACTACTAGTTGCTAGACCGTGACAGCTACCCTCACCGGTAGTCGCGGATCACCGACGCTTTAGTAGTTGGTTACGTCTACTTCGAGCTACGGCTCGTATACGACAGTGTGTCAAAATATTACTGTCGTTAATTCACCCAAATTCTAAATTTCCGGCTGATTCAATTCGAGATAATCATAATTTACATCTTTTAACTGTCGAGGATCTCAACTTCGCAGAGACCCACTTATTTTTGAAGGTCCAATTAGATTCTTTTCCCGATGAGCTGATACGCGTTCAGGCAGCATGCTCCTTGTCCAAAGACAGTAGATTAAGACACATATCACTCTTAGTTGATGAGAACAAGCTACTCCGCCTCTCCGGTCGCACAACCGCCGTTGAAGACGTAGAATCACATCCGATTGTGCTAGATGGCAAACACCCGATCACAAAGCTGTTAATACTCCACTACCACGCCAGATTTGCTCATGGAAATAATGAGTTAGTAGTCAACGAGATGCGCCAGAAATTTTATGTTGTCGGCCTGCGACCAGCAGTAAGAGGAGTCGCACAAAGATGTCAGTTTTGCCGTGTCCGAAAAGCTAAGCCTGTGACACCTCCGGTGGGAGATCTACCGAACGCCCGACTAGCTCATCACCTTCGTCCCTTTACCCATGTAGGACTGGATTACTTCGCGCCTGTAACCGTCACTATCGGCAGAAGAACCGCCAAAAGATGGATCGCCTTATTTACCTGCATGACAGTCCGAGCCGTTCACCTCGAAATAGTTGAGAATCTTAGCTCCGACTCAGCCTTGATGGCTTTTCGACGCTTCATCGCAAGACGAGGTTGTCCAGCCCACATTTATTCCGACAATGGAACGTCATTCTTTGGCGCAGCTAAGATGTTGCCGGATTTATTTGATTTTTGTACTAACAACGACATAAAATGGCACTTTATACCGCCCTCTGCACCGTTTATGGGCGGGTGCTGGGAGCGCTTGGTGCGTTCCGTAAAGAATGCCATCTCCGTCACCTTGAAAGCGCGTTCACCCAAGGAGGAAATTCTCCACACTCTGCTGCTAGAGGCCGAAGGTATCGTCAACTCCAGACCTCTAACCCATGTGGCGGTCGACACTGACGCAGAATATACGATCACACCCTTCACCTTTTTGATTGGTGCTACGAATAATGGAGTCCTAGTTAAAACCTTTAACGACGCTGACCTATATCGAAGACCTGAATGGAGAAAGGCACAGAGGCTTGCCGACCATTTTTGGGAGCGTTTTGTTAAAGAATACCTCCCTACGCTTGTCCCACGCAGGAGCCAACCTCAACAGCAACAGTTGAAAGTCGGGGATTTAGTATTCATTGCGGATGGAACGCTGCCTAGATGTTGCTGGCCCCGTGGCCGGGTTGTGGCGATACACCCCGGAAAAGACGGCGTAGTAAGAGTAGTAGACGTAGCGACGAAAGGGGGCATGCTGCGTCGTCCCACCCGAAAGGTGGCGTTGTTGGTTGCCAGTCCCTAATTGATGGGTGTTTCACACCGTCGGGGGCCATGTTGGCGACTGGCAACATTTTAGTAAATAGTTTTCATTTGGTTTTTCTTAATATTTCAAAATAACGAGTGTGTGTTCGAATTTTGTAGTTTTTTTATAATCATTGTTTATGTCAAAAGGAAGTGAAGAAGTCAATTGAAAAGCTCTGTAAATTATCTAAAAATTATATTATATTTTTGTGTGTGTGTAAAGTTGGTGTTTTAAATCCTCGCCATCCTCAACCTCATCCTTAACAATGGTTATATTCATGATACATGAGGTGTGTAGTCCAATATATATTTAAATAACAAGTGCAGTGAACTCAGGTACCGGCGTGAGTTTGTTAACATTTGGTTTTGTGTAAGAATGAAAGAAAAAGTTATGTTATTATTGAAGTTATGGAGAATTATCATTTTATTGAAGCACCAATAAGGTAAGACTTAAAGTTGTTTACGAATTCTACAAAGAATTCTTATAGGTTATACAAACAATAATTAATTTCATTTTTCCATAAGTCAAAAGACTATTTCCGATTGTCATTGACAAAACTCATTCAAATAAAATTGATTCAAATTAAAACTTCGTTCGTCCTTCATTCAAATTTTCTTTTTGCTAATGTTAACTAACGGTTTTTCTTCGCGGTTCGTTGTGTGGATTACTCATTTCTTGTCTTGTCTCCGCTTATACGGACGAAAAATGGGTAAACGGAAGCATAAAGACAAGGACTTTTTCAAGAAAAAGATAAGGAAACTGGAAACAAAACTGGAGAAGTTACCAGTTGAAGTGGATTCGGAAGTCTCATCGCCACCATGTTCACCAACGTCGCTGCCTCCGGTTACTGAACCGACCAAAGAACTGTTGTTACCTGTGCCAAATACACCTGCTCAAAACGAGATGGAGACAGAACTAAATACAGGTCTGTAAAACACGATATTGTTACTTACGATATCCATATTTTAATTAACAAAGTAAACCTACAATGTCCATCTTCAAACGCCTGGGTCATCTCAATAAAGGGATATGTTATCGACACCTAAGCGCCACCACAAGCGGGTGGACACTGTGTCAAATCTCACAAAATACATGGCAAGCGCTATCACACTGCGGATAGACAATGCCAAAAATTTATTTCCACACTGGAATACTGTTGACTTAGCGCTATCACAAAGCGGATAGACATGTCTATATCTTTTATGTTCATCTTTTCAGAGGACAATCTACCCGAGGAACTCTTGCTAGCCCTGGGAAATGAAGGTGAAGACATTACAGAAGTTGGAGAAGCCATTCGACCAGAACTAGCCCTCCGTTGGACAAGGATCATACAGACAGGACTTGGCAAAGAATCTCGAGAGGCCATCATTCAAAAATACCCTACGCCTACCAATTTCGCGAGGGCAGTGGCTCCCTTAATGAATGCGGAAATATCGGTCTCACTTTCAGATCCAACCCAAAAAAGGGATAAAAGGATCACCCATAGACAGAATCTTACAGGGGAACTCATGACTTGTCTGGGACAGTCATTAAGCAAAGTACTAATATAACATAAACAGTAAAGTCCTTGTTGAAGAAATAAGTGATGCTGCAAAATTAGCTGCAGAAATTTACTATCAGGACTCTTCTTCAAGAAGATTTTTTGCTTTGGCTGGCGTCAAAAAGGTGGTACAAGATGCTTTACGTACAGCGACACCGGATGATACATTATTTGGGACAGACTTTGCTGAAAAAATTAGGGCAGCACAAGCTATCCAAAAAGCAGGTTCGGTGATTAAGACAACAGAAAATAAGACAATCAAATCAGGGACGCAGAAAAAACAGGTAAACTGGAAAGGCCCGCCGCGCTACCAACAACAACAACGAGCTCTCGGCGGGCATCAGCCTCAACAACACCAGCATCAGAGACAAGCTCGACCGGATCAAACACGCTGGAAGGCTCAGAAGCCAGCGCCATCCAGTTCCAAGCCCAGATACCGCAGATAGACCCTCAGGTACATGCAGGTAGACTCAAGTACTATAGGTACAACTGGTGTAAACTGACTAGTGACTCAGTAGTTCTAAAATGGATTGAAGGTTATGAGATTCCATTCAGGGAAACTCCACCTCCTAATCAAGCTATGCTACAACATTGGTCAGAAAAAGAGTTAATTAAATTAGAAATTGAAAAACCAATTACCTTAGGTACAGTTTCAAAGTGTTATTTCTGTCCAAATCAGTTTACATCTCCAATATTTTTAGTTTCCAAACCAAATGGCACATATAGATTCATATTGAATTTGATAAAACTCAATAGTTTCATAGACACAGAACACTTCAAATTAGAAGATATTAGAACAGCTTGCAAACTTATATCAAAACATTGCTTTATTGGTCTATTGATTTGAAAGAAGCCTATTTTTCGGTACCTATAGCAGATGCTTATAAAAAATATTTAAGATTTACTTTTGATGGCAAATTATTTGAATTCAATGCTCTACCTTATGGTTTATGTACAGCACCTTTTGTTTTTACAAAATTACTAAAACCAGTTAGTACTTATCTTAGAAACAATAACATCATCATGACAAATTATTTAGTTGACAGTTTGTACTTTCATAAATCAAAAAGAAAATGTGGGGAAAATGTCAAATTTGCAGTGGATCTTTTACAAGATTTAGGGTTTGTCATCAATTATGAAAATAGTCACCTTCAACCTAGCCAATCATGTCAGTACTTGGGCTTTATTTTAGAATCAACAAATCTTGCTTTATCAGTACCCAACAAAAACAAATTGCAATATTAGAGAAAATTAAACCTTTTAAAGAAAAAAGTCAATGTCAAATTAGAGAATTCTCTCAATTGCTAGGAACATTAAGCTCAATTTGTCCAGCCATTCCATATGGCTGGGTATACACCAAGATTTTAGAGGGAGAGAAATATTTAGGTCTGCTACAAGTAAATGATAGTTATGATGCAATACTGCCCCTAAAAGATATAGTTCACCCAGAATTAGACTGGTGGAGTAAGAATGTATACAAATGTAATCTAATAAAGCAACATAAATTTAAAACAGAAATACTAACAGATGCATCAACTACTGGTTGGGGAGCTGTGTGTGAACTAAGTAAAGCTTCAGGTTCATGGTCAGATTTAGAAAAAAACTGCCATATTAATTATCTAGAATTAAAAGCTGTCTTCTTAGGGCTCCAATGTTTTGCTAAAGAGTTGCATGACTGTGAGGTGTTATTAAGAGTGGATAATACTACTGCAGTTGCATATATTATTAAAATGGGGGGGGGTTCAATTTCCCCATTTAAATAGTATTACTAGAGATATATGGCAATGGTGCGAAGAAAGAAATATTTGGCTTTATACATCTTATATTAATACCAAAGATAAGTATGAAGCCGACAGAGAATCAAGAAAAATCAACATGGAATGGGAACTCTCTCAAACGGCTTATAGTAAAATAGTCAATTGTTTTGGGGAACCGGATATAGATTTGTTTGCTTCTAGGATAAACAGTAAATGTGATAAGTTTGTATCCTGGAAACGTGATCCTAAAGCCTTCCAAGTTGATGCGTTCACTCTTGACTGGTCTAACTACTTCTTTTACGCATTCCCCCCATTCTCACTAATATTAAAATGCCTTCATAAACTCAAGACAGATAGGGCAACAGAGACAGCCAACCCCTTCACCACCAAATTACCCTGGCTGCAGGGCTGCTCTCAGCGAGGCATACATAAGAAGAAGCACACCAAATTCAGCCCTTCAAATTATGTTAAATTCACTGTCTAATAGTTCCATGAAACAGTATGACTCATCTTTGAAATCTTGGTGGCTATTTTGTAAAAAATGTAACATATACATCTATGAAGCTTCAATTCCCTATATTCTATATTTTTTAAGTGAATCCTTTGAATCCAATGCCTCATATGGTACAATAAATACTACCAGATCAGCCCTATCTCTGTTAATTAGTTCTAAAAATTGGATCTGACGACAGGATCAAACGATTCATGCGAGGAGTATACCGTACAAAACCACCTGCCCCAAAGTATAGTCTTACTTGGGACCCCGGCGTTGTATTAACATATCTATCAAATCTTTACCCTAATGTAGACAAAACTTTAGAAAAACTAACAAAAAAAAGTGGTAACCCTTCTTGCCCTAACCACAGGTCATAGAGTAAAAACTTTATCTTTAATTAATGTTAAAAATATTAAATTCCTGAATGATGGAATTCAGATTTTATATTCCAGACATAATAGAAACCTCAAAAACAGGCAGCCTTCTCATTTTCATTCATATCTTGTGTTACTTCAGTTACAGTGAAAATAAAAGCCAAATAATTAAATTAAATAATGTTTAAATAAGTTAAGAATATTTAACGTATATTAAAGTAACTTTAATATTATAAATATGAAATTATAAAAAAATACGCAAACAATAGTATCATATCATTTAATAAATACAAAAAGAATCTGTGAAAGAAATCTTGTGACTCAAATTAATGGCACCTACCCCTACCAAAATTAGGTAATCGCTCCAGCTTATTATAATCCTCTTTTATAATATCACCTGCTCTCTCTGCAATCATAACAGTTGGAGCAAAAGTGTTGCCACTAGTGATGGTCGGCATTACACTAGCATCCACTACTCGAAGTCTACGAATGCCATGAACCTTCAAACGACTGTCGACGACAGAACAGTTTATATCGCGACCCATTCTAGCAGTGGAAACTGGATGGTAAATAGTGGTCGCCATATTTACAGCAGTGCACTTCCAATAATCAGTACTGCCAAGTTCATAACCATCACACGCAGGCAGCTCGATCCTACCCAATTTTCCACCAATAGACTTAAAATAAGTCGTGTTTACGATGTTTGCCAATATTTCCATACCAATAACTTGAAAATCTAAATCCCTCGAATCAATATAGTTATCATAGTATATAAGAGGGTATTCATACGGATCATTTGAATTCAACGATATGTTTCCTCTAGAATGAGGATTCAGTAAAATTTGATATACCCGGAATAAAGATTTGTTAACACTCTGCTTCAATATTGATTTTTTTACAGGTTTGACTAATCCTAAAGCAAATGACTTTATAGACTCTTCATTTTTCTTACTGAGTAAAATGACAGATTGAAAATCCGGATACGAAGCATTAGGGTCTGCGGAGTAAAAGCCAGTCACATCATGATAATTGGCAGATGCTAAGTAACCTTGACGATCATACAGGTATCTTAGCGATTCGAAGCTTTTCGTTGCTTGGTCGGAATCCTCTGGTTCATTGGCAAATATTGGGATAGGTACCATAGTATGATCGTGTAAATTCTGCCCAACCATTGGAGAATTCATCACAATTTTGATGTTCTTCTCTGCGAGATGTTCTTCAGGCCCTACTCCAGATATCATGAGTAACTGAGGAGTATTTATAGAACCAGCGCTGAGGATGACTTCATGTTTTGCTTTTAAAGTTAGCTTTTTGCCATTGTGATCGACTTCTACACCACGCGCATTTCTGCCGTCGAAAACAATTTTAGTTACAAATGAATTTTTAACTATCTTTAAATTTTTTCTGCTTCGTGATATAGGGTTAAGGTATGCAGTGGCTGAGCTCAATCTTTTGCCATCATGACCAGTCGATATAAAGCAACCAGAGCCTAAGTTATTAGACGCATTTAAATCATCAACGTTTTTTATACCAATTTCCTCAAATGCAGAAAGTAAATTAACGGTTAAACAGTGATCTGTGCCATTAAAAGAATTAACAAATAGAGGTCCATCGTGTCCATAGTGATTGTATACTGCGGGCAACTTTAAACGATTAGGATCTTGTAGAGATTCAGCTTTTTTGAAATATTGTTTAACTATATCTGGATGCCAGTCAATATTTCCTTCGTCAAACCAGGACTGATAATCACGGGGGTGCCCTTGAACATAAGACATGAAGTTCATACTGCTACCGCCTCCAAGCATTTTACCTCTTGGCCATGGAACTTTTCCATCTTTATAACCCTGATTTGTTAACCCATTGTTTAATGTTGTATATTGCCAGTCAGATTTCGACCCATAAAGACTTGTTGCCAGCCTTGGTATCTGAGAAAGAAACAGAATAATATTATATTGATTCAAGTGTTATTTGTTCATTAATTTTCGAACGCTTAAAACATTAAACATTTTAATAAACAAAATATCGTATTTATTTCAAGTTAAATCATCTTCTATGGAGGTATGCAGAACAGAGTGCGTATGTTCCACAATCTCCATTAAAAGGAGATCCTCTGATCAGAGGGGTGTTGCGTCGGGTCCGGAAAACTGCCCGACGGTTGTTTTTGGGAAGTTGTATATGTCGAGATAGCGATATCTCTACTTTTGCGATGCAGGATTTCATTATTTAGTTCCTCATAGACATCAATCAACTTACTTCACTTTCAATAGGCGGGTTTCCTCCTGCTTCAAGCAGCAGTACACTCCATTCTTCGATTTCACTGAGCCTGTTCGCTATTATACTTCCAGCTGTTCCACCTCCTACGATGATGAAGTCGAAAACTTCTGAATCTATGATTTAAAAGAAAAGTTCAGAAATTAATATTTTGATTAAATTAAAATACTTGGTATACAAAATTGGAATGTTTCTCCTTTGATAATGGCTCATGCAGTAATATATATTTTAGTAAGTCGGCAAGGAAGTAGTTGAATACAATTTAGGCCACTCGTGAATGCTATTTCAACGCACTCCAAGCTTGCTTTTGAATTGGTTGAAAAATCTTATCATCCTTTAGCATACTGTCCAATATGGACCGCAAGACACAGGTGTATGCGTGTTTCCTTGACTTCTCCAAAGCTTTTGATCTTGTATCATATGATGTGCTCTGAAGAAAGTTGGGGAATGCGAGTGTACCGGTGGTGATGCTCAATATGCTTAAATATTGGTGTTCTCACCAAACAAATTTTGTAAGGTGGAATAATACACCCTCTGAAGCATATAGTTTGGATAGCGGGGTGAGACAGGGAGGTTTGACGTCGCCCAAGCTTTTCAACCTATTCATAAATGACCTCATCGTCGAGCTCAGTAGCAAGCGTGTCGGTTGCTCGATAGATGGCTTCTGCACCAACAACTTTAGCTACGCTGACGACATGGTGCTGCTAGGTCCGACAGTGGGTTATTTCAGGGAGTTGTTAAGAGTATGTGAGGCCTATGCTGCTGCACATAGCCTTGTATACAATGTCCAAAAACTTTTTTACAAAAAAATACTACCGACTTCCAAATAAGAAAACTACAAAGTGAAAAATAACTTTATTTTTGGAAGTCGGTGTCTTTCGTAGGTACCATTTCTTTGCGTTATGGACACCGACTTCCAAAAATAAAGTTATTTTTCACTTTGTAGTTTTCTTATTTGGAAGTCGGTAGTATTTTTTTGTAAAAAAGTTTTTTTATTTTTCACTTTTTAGTTGTACCTACCTAATAGGCAAGTTGTTTAGTAAGTTTCCTATAACGCCAGAATAGATTACCCGATTTCATGAAACTTGAACAAAACTGATCAAATGAGAAATCTGCGTACCCCTTAAGAGCGTAGGTACTGGCGTGATGTTATGTTATGAAATGGTATAAACAATAAACAGACATGCGATTGCAGCAGTCCCGAGAGATTTTCCGTTATTTATTGAAGAGTTCTGTTGTATATCTTCGAAGTTCTTCATCAGATCTTCACCAAATTTAAATGGGACCAATTTCGAAACATACTCTTTCAAACAAAAAAAGAATTTTTAAAATCGGTCCACAATTGACGGAGATATCGGTGAACATACATAAAAAAAAAAAAAAAAAAAAAAAAAAAAAACATACAAGAAGTCGAACATAGAACCTCCTCCTTTTTCGAAAGTCGGTTAAAAAACAGAATATATGGCCTCTGGCTTCTAATATTATGTGAATAATATTGTTCGAAATGGTTTGTGCATAAATCGTGTCACGAAATTTAAATACTTTGGACATTTAATTACCGAGGGTCTTAAGGACGATCTGGATATTGGGAAGGAGCGCAGGGTTTTGGTGGTCAGAGGTGCTGGCCCGCAGATTCTCCCGATGCTTTGAACAAGTAAAGATGTCTTTGTTTAAGGCTTATTGTCAAAGTTTTTATACGGAAACTCTTGGGTCAGTCACACCAAAAGATCGCTGGATGTCTTGCGCGTCCAGTATAACAACAAATTCAGGATGACGTTGTCGTTTCTGTAGTGCATCGGGGATGTTTGTGCTGTATCGCACTGACGGCTTTCATGCCGTCATCCGCAAAAAAACTGTCTCCCTGATTTGCAGAATGCGTGGCAGGTGCAACGGAATTCTGAAGACTGTAGTAGATAGATATCTTCTATATAGATGTCTTCTCTGCTATGGAGATCCTTTATTAGGCGGGTAATTTGAATGTGTTTTATTTTTAATTTATGTTATTGTATTTTAATTTGTATTTTATTTTTTATGTTTTATACAATCGAACTGTATGGATTAACTTTTCCGAAATAAATGCATTTGAATTAGAATTAGTATTTAGGTATGCAATAAAATATGAACACTACAACATAACTAAACATCACGCATGTATTTCTGGTAGGGTTCTGCAGAGATCCAACTAATAGTACACCCACCTTTCGTCAGTTATGTTTAAAGGCCTGCGCAGACGAGGGAGTTTTGTCAGCATAGGTATAACTGATTCCTTCTCTTTCTCTTAGGATCATCTTGAAAGAAACGGAAAACTTACACACAATGATCTTTACCATTTTTGAATCGGAAAGATAGCCATTACAGTACATTCTATACAATGTATTAAAATTCTCACCTACGGACAAAAGTCCCTCGTCTGCGCAGGCCTTAAGTCCTGTAACAGGGGGCGAGCCTATTGCCATCAAACGGGTACAAGTCCTAGCTCCAGGCTGCCATTGAGAAATGCCAGATAGAAAAACCAAATAACACCTTGCCCAACCCGGGCATCGAGCTAAGGACCTCATGCTCAGCAGTAGCTCTGGTGACCACTAGACTATCGAAGTACAATATTGCCTTTGAAGCAGATCTTACAAACTTCACTTTGATATCTTAGCAAGTACAATCTAACACAGACAAAGTAAAGGTCGTAGCTTACTTACACGACACCGCTCCAACACCGATCCCTCACAACATCAGCTGTCCAGGTCAACGCGCCGACCGCTTTCGCCTATAATTTTTTGACGAGCTAACAACGTGCTTCTAGCATGCTTCAAAAGAGCAATCTGCATGCGTACACCGCGAGGACGCCCTGAAGTTCATGTTTCAATGATCATTATTTTGCCGTGTGGGAACAATGTCGTATCGGCTACGACCTTTAGTTTGATAACTGCACAATATGTTATATAAAGGCCAATTTCAACTCTAAATCCGTGATTAGATATTTTATTAAAAATCATAAAGATCAATCTTAGAATGTTTTTTATTAGATTACTAACTTTTGCCGCGGTTTTACTCACTTCACCTATCCCGCAGTAACCGCACAACTTATGGAGATAAAAGTAGCTTATGACACTCAATGTGTGGCTTTTTATCTGTGAAAGAATTTTCGTATTCGGATAAGTACTTCCAGAGTACTTCCATCCCTTTCATCATCATCAGCCTATTGATATTCCCATTGCTGGGACACAGGCCTCCTCTTTATGAGAAAGAGTGGGCCGATTTCCATTTACAAACATACAATTTTGCTTCTATTATTAATTAAGAAGTTCAGAATAAGATGTTGACACTTACTCATTGGAATGGTATTTACAAACGGCAAAAGTGATTGTCGACAGTTATTGGCTACAAGTCTGACGACCAAAATTCGCTACGAGGACTTTCACACGGGCATGCCTGTGAGCCATGGTTCCGGTATAGACCTAAAGTAGGTCTGTGTCTATGATGCTCACACATTCAACAGGTAGGTAAAGGGCCTTCCTAAGTAACGAAGTACTGTGGGCATTGGTCAGAAAGTATTCCCAATATAAATATGTACATAAATTGTAATCCATAATTATAGTGAATTGCCCGATTCAAGCCATGTCACACTGCCTACCCAACATTACTTACTGCCTGATATCGCAAAAAGCCCTCCGGAGCAACTGGACAGATTCGCAACTGGACAGATTCTCAGCTGGACAGTTTCTCAGCTGGACAGATTAGCAACTGGACAGAACGTGTACAATCCATGACAAAATTTAAGTAAATGAGTTGGGAATATGGACATTATGACATATGATGATGGTCGTGCAGACAAAATCTTTGTGTTTGGCAGTCAAGCAGCAAGAGATTTAATAAAAAATACAGACATATATTATGGGGATGGTACATTCAAAATTGCAGCGAAACCGTTTTACCAGCTTTTCTCGCTTCATGTTGACATAACCAAGGGCAGCGATTGTGTTAACTTTGTACCAGTACTGTTTATTCTTTTACCGAATAAGTCACAGGAAACGTATACAAGAATGTTTAAAATTTTGAAAGAGCAATTGTCTGTTAATATTAAACCGTTCAATTCAAGTGCGATTATGAATCAGCAATTGCACAAGCATTAAAATGTATCTATCCGGATGTTTTTGTCAAAGGCTGCTTTTATCATTTTCTGCATGCGGTGTGGAAGAAATCTAAAGAATTGAAATTTTCATCTACTGTAAATGGTCGGAAATTGACACAATTGTGTACGCAATTAGCACTTTTGCCAAACATTTTAATACCCGAGGGCTTTTTGTCAATAAATGAAATGGCTACAGATGATGAATGGCTACAAAAGAAGGTAAAGCCTTTTTCAAATACTTCACAAATTATTGGATGACGAAAATTACGACTGAACAGTTATCTTGTTACGGAGAAAAATTTAGGACGATGATCTCAAGGACCTAGAATGGGTGTCACAGAGGAACTGAAAGCGTTCTTTGAGATAAAAAAGAGCAAAAAGATTAAATAGCATGTTACTTACCCTTTAATGCCGCTTCCGGTGGCCAGTCCTCGGTTTGAACTAAACATTGTGCTGTCACAAAGAACTGTATCGCAGACATGAAAGTGTTGGGGGCTGCTCCCGTTGTTGGAGATATGCAAGACTGGTTGCTGCGCACAGATAAACAATCATATTTTAATCCTGAAAATGGCGTAAGTTTTTTCAATTTGTTTCACTAACTTGAACTGGGCCTACTTGTTGAATATTGGCCCGGCCTCCTTGAGATGAGGTATGGTGTCGAAAAAATTATAGGCGGATTACGCATATGCGCATGCCCCACTATACAAAAAGGAGGAGGTTCTCAATTTGAATATATAAACCATATATTCAAATTGAGAACCTCCTCCTTTTGTTTGATACGTGATTACTCGGCCAAATTATAAACCGAGTTTGATGATTCTTTTTTTATTTGAAAGCTGGTACTTCTCATGTTTTTTTTAAATATTTGAAGCATATTTTCAGCAAATAATTTGCAAATATTTTTTATTTAAATAAAGTTTATTTTAAAAAGTGTTTTGATATCGTGAGTATAATCTTATAAGGATTCACCTTCTACAGAGACAGTTTGATTGCCCATAAATCACTGAATATAACACAAATTTAACAAACCTGATCATTTTGCAGAGATAATGATTGATCAATTAATACTGGAATGAAATAATAAAACACACCACTCTCAATTGTTTTTTCAATACGAGTATACAATTCTTTGATAAATAAAATTACAAAAACTTTTCAAAATGTAATTATTTTAAAACACCGTGGAAGCACGTTGATCATTACAATCTGATGAAGTAACAATGTATCCTTAACCACAAACTACTCGATCAACAACAGCAAACCGACAAAGTCATGTAACCATGTCGGACAAAGGGTATTTTCTTAAATAAATTTGAATATCTGAGTAACTTAGAACAATGTTAATTTTTTAATTCGCTGGACACATTTTTAAACAACTGTAAACCTTGATACTAATACTGTATGGTATATTATCTAAACCCAAAGGCCTAATTAAGCAGCTAGTAAAGGTCGGTTTAGAATAATTTAATTAATGCTTATTCACAACTCTATCAAATTCTTTCTAACCGACTTTCCAAAAAGGAGGAGGTTATATGTTCGACTTTAATTTATCGTTCGTTTTTTTGTTTTGTGAACCGATGGTGCAAATCTGATGAAGAACTTCGGAGATATACAACAGAACTCTTCAATAAATAACGTCAAATCTCTCGGGATTGCTGCAATCGCATGTCTGTTTATTGTTTACACCATTTCATAACATAACATCACGCCAGTACGCTCTAAAGGGGTACGCAGGTGTGCAGAGTTCAACTTGATACACTCTCATTTCACTGGTTATATTCAAGTTTCAGGATATTCGGGTAATCTATTCTGGCATTATAGGTACCTTACTAAATAACTTGCCTATTAGGTAGGTATAACTAAAAAGTAAATAATCAAATTTGGTACTTACCAAAGATGGGGCCGAAAAGTTCTGGAATGGTGACCGCGAACCGGAAGACGATACGCTGGAAGGCCTCCCACTAGGTGGATCGATAACTGGTTAAGGTTGCGGGAAGGCGCTGGATGCGAGACGCACGGGATCGGTCAATGAGGCTACGCCTGGGGTAGGCCTATGTCCAGCAGTGGACTTCTTTCGGCTGAAATGATGATGATGACCTACCAAAGACACCGACTGCCAAAAAGAAAGTTATTTTTCACTTCGTATTTTTTATTTGGCAGTTGGTAGTGTCTTTTGTTAAAAGTTTTCTTTTTGTAAATAGAATATTCTATGTATGTTCTATGGTTTATTGTTCGCGGAGATTCTATAGAATGCTCTTAGAACGATCTCTTGCATGATTTTGATTTTACATCATGCATCGCACAAGTGCACGACAAAAAAACATTCTACAAAAATTCAAACATTAATTGCCTGTCTTGTCTATCTATTTTTCGGCAATGGTCGTTAAGTCATACAGGCCATTTAAGCAACAAATACTTTGAAGCTTATAATTGCGCAACTCATTCATGAGAAACAAATGATCGATCTAGACTCTAGAGCGAACGTTCGTTTTCAGATGTGCTCGTTCCTCTCAAGAGTTCTTTTCAAAGCGGTCTTGTGTTTTAGCGACTTGATCGAATAAATATCATCGGCATATTTAATTATTAATTTGTCTTTAGCGTAGTTAGTGAGGTCAGAATTTGTGTTTAAAAATTACTCTAAAATACAACTCACAAGCAAAATGCTTGGCGGGAAATAGCAAACTTACTAGAATTTAGTGTGAAGGGAATCAAAAAGAAGATGAGCTCACTTCTAACGTTTTTCGCCATGAAAGTAAACATTAGATTTGCACAAAATCAGATAGTGTTGTTGATTGCTTTTTTTATCGTAGATAGGCTTGCGCTTGACCACTATCTCACCTGATGGTAAGCGATGATGTGGTCGAAGGTGTAGCACGCTTGGCTAGAAGTAACCTTTTCACTCTTGACTTAAAGACCCCTAGATTGTAGCTATCGGAAAAAAACAGACTTCGGCAAGGAATCCCACTCCTTAGCTGTACGCATAATGAAAGTATTTCCAAAACGTTTAGTGCGTATAGGTGGGATGTCCACCATGTACCGATGGCGCATCGCCGTACGTCTTGTAGTCCGATGAAGAAACGGGCTTGGCGTAATTAGATCATGCAATTTCATCGCACATTCCCCGAAATGTAACCGATAAAAGACCGCAACTTTTAATTCGAAACAGTTTGTGGGTTAAAATTATGCATTTGACAAAATAGCAATTGATTCTCCTACGGATGTCTTCATTTCTGAATCGATCACGCAAGGAAATTACGAGCCCTATCATAATATACATTCTAAAAACGAAATATCATTTACACTAAAAATAATACAAACAAAGTTCAGATCGTTTTTGTTCTTGTGATCTAAACACGCCTTTATAGTGCTACGTCGACTAACAAGGCACATAAACCAAAATATTAATAATTTAATGTGACAAAGTTTAAGATAATCAGCTGTATCAAAAGATTATTATTTGCGACGGAAACGGTTGATACCTGTTTAAAAAGAAACCTTGAAAAATGTGTTGAAGTGTGTTTGTACTCTCTAGCTATTCTGATATTTAAAAAAAATACTTTTGTAAAGTTTATCTTGATGGAAAACATTGTGAGGGACCTGGACTATATTTATTACAGGTTTGAATACGCCAACACGTCTTCAGCTAACATGGTGATCAATGCTCATGCCTTTTATGTATTAATAGAGGCCTTTGACCTGCAGTGGAACACTAACAGGCATGAAGTTTAATAATAATAATTTATTTGTATTATTCAAACTAACAATTTTCTCTTAGACTAAGTTAAGCAATGACAAAAAAAATTGTACCTACTGATCATGGTTAAGAGATTACGTTGAGGCTGTTTAAGTTTGTAAGGATGAATGGATTGATGTTTGTTACTCTTTCACGCAAAAACTAGTGGACGGATTTTGATGAAACTTTATAGTATTATAGCTTATACATCAGAATAACACATAGGCTGAAATTTATCAAAATAGAAGTACTAACACAACACAGGCGGAGCCGCGGACGGAAGCTAATCCTAAATGAAACAACATCACATCACATCATCAGCCCATTAATTTTCCCACTGCTGGGAGACAGGCCTCCTCTCTGTAATTTACACAAAGTAAAGCGCCTACCTGGGCTCGAACCCACGACCTACAACTTGTAAGTCACGATCGGCGATACCACTGGGCCACCACTGCTCTCCAATGAAACAAACATCACTTTAAATTTCTGTCGATACAATCCCGTGGATGGTCGATCAATACATGAAACAGTATCGATTTTTAAAGATAAAATAAAACAAAAACACCAGAAATAAACCGACTACCAAATGTAAAGCACTAGAAGGGCAAAAGAAACTTATATTTCGGAAGTCGGTGTAGCAAAATAATAAAAAGAGAGGTACCAAAAACACCGACTTATACAGGGTGGGAAAAATCCGTGGATCAAATGAAACAGGCAATGATTCAGTAATATGACTAAAAGGCATAATTCTAACGGCCCTAGTAAATCCGAAAACAAATGTTTAAATTGCAGCCGAACGGGGCATTATAAAGAAAATTGCACCAAGAGGCGTAATAATAATAATACATTTATTTCAGATGTCAATCCATACACAAAATAAAACATTGAATAATACAAACACAAATTAAAACATAGAATTACAAATTAGATTGTTAAAAAATTTAATTAAATTACATACATTAAAACAACATTAAAATTAAAATGATTAACATACCGTCAAAAGGTGTTAGTACATTGCTCTTATACTATGTTAGTGAGCGCCCATAACAATGCGCATCCATTTATTCTGGATTGGGCAATCCGTTCGAGACGCAATCATCTGCAAGATGCCGTTGCTACTGCCTCGCACGCGCTGCCAAAGGAGGCTACCCTCTTGCGTATAACCGCATGGAAGCCGTCCGTCCGCGCCTCCGCAAACATGCCGGACGCACTACAATAGCGAGGCAGCCGCATCAGCACCCTGAACATATTATTGTATTGGACACGCAGAGCACTAGCAGCCCGTTGGGTGTAATTCACCCACAAGCCGCTCGAGTAAAAGGATTGACAATACGCCTTAAAAAGAGTTATCTTAACTGCCCTCGAGCAGCGTGCAAACCGACGCGCAATCATATTGAACAAATCAAGTGTTCTTTGAAAGGATTAAGTGATAAAGAGTTTGTTGCTCGCGAATACATCAGTTTGACTGTAGAGTTAGTAATATCGCGCTTGAAATAGATTTTGTCATAGTACCCGCGTCGTGTAAAACCCATTATCATAGGGACTGCCGTACTAAATCGCGATGGTGTCACGTTTATTCGCACAAAACATGGACAGTACTTGACTCATGTATCGCATAAGGTGCTAAAAGTAAACGCTGTGAGTGTTGTGTTGGTGTGTGAACCTGACAATAATAAATACACCTCACATAGTAATATTAGTCGTGGTCAAGTAAGACCGAGCTGTAATAAATAAACAGTGTTACTTGATCCTCTATGAGATGAGTCGACAAAGAGCTTCGGGGCGGCGCGCGGCGGTAAGCCTCCTCGTACTTTTAACCTTGATCTAAGTTTTTGCAGAAAACAAGCCCAGTCGACCGGCAAGTTCTAGCTTGCGGGGCCCACCCGTATGGCTCCTTCACTGCGCATTGAAGAGATGTGCTGCGTATGAGCTGCTCCTCCTGGCTGGCACCTGGTCGGTGCGTGTGCGCTGTTGCACCTGATCGGTGCCTGTGCGCTGTTGCACCTGGTCGGTGCCTGTGCGTTGTCCGGTGCGCTGTTGCACCTGATCAGTGCCAGTGCGCTGCCGCACCTGGTCGGTGCGTGTGCGCTGCCGCACCTGGTCGGTGCGTGTGCCATGCCGCACCTGGTCGGTGCGTGTGCCATGCCGCACCTGGTCGGTGCCAGTGCCCTGCCGCACCTGGTCGGTGCCAGTGCGCTGCCGCACCTGGTCGGTGCGTGTGCGCTGTTGCACCTGGTCGGTGCGTGTGCGCTGTTGCACCTGGTCGGTGCGTGTGCGCTGTTGCACCTGATCGGTGCCTGTGCGCTATTGCACCTGGTCGGTGCGTGTGCCCTGCCGCACCTGGTCGGTGCCAGTGCCCTGCCGCACCTGGTCGGTGCCAGTGCCCTGCCGCACCTGGTCGGTGCCAGTGCCCTGCCGCACCTGGTCGGTGCCAGTGCGCTGCCGAACCTGGTCGGTGCGTGTGCGCTGTTGCACCTGGTCGGTGCGTGTGCGCTGTTGCACCTGATCGGTGCCTGTGCGCTATTGCACCTGGTCGGTGCGTGTGCGCTGTTGGGCTAAAATTTCCATTATGGGCCGCTGATTTAAGGCGCGGGAGGGGGGGAAGAGGGTGGGGGAGGGGGGGGATACCCCCCCTGTACCATCCCCACAACTCGGAGCCCCATGGTTATGGAGATATCCATGGTTAAAGTTTTGAGGTTAGAATAAAAATTTCATAAATTTCCATTGATTTTTGGGGCGGGAAAGGGGGTAGGGATGTGGGGGGGTAGGGGGGCTACCCTCCTGTATCATCCCCACCACTCGGAGCCCCATGGTTATGGAGATATCCATGGTTAAAGTTTTTACAATAACTATTTAACAACAATGTCGACGGAGCCCCGCTGCGCGGGGCTCCTATTTCTGTCTAAAGGGTCTAAAGTAACCTAACACGAAGAAGATGACGGTGTAGTGTGGGTGTCATAGAACTATGTCTATGTTTGTATGTGTAAGTAGCCTAAGTGAAGTAAATTCAATGGTTTGCTAATAATCACGAGTATTATACATCAATTCGTGTACTCAATTACACCTATCCCTACATGGCGACCCTGCCTTCGGGCAAGCCGCGCATAATGGTCGTGTCGCGTTACAACTGGCTTCATTATTAATTGGTGCGAAATTGTTAAGAAAAGCAAAATGTGTCAATCATACCAGACCAAAGAAGAGGTTTTTCTAGCTCAAAACGCAGCTGGTGCTGGCAATAGTGCGAATTTGCAAGAAATTGGGCAACATTTGAACATCCAGACTATTATGACCACAATAATTATCTGTTTCATGGGTGCAGTGCTTCTATACTTGGGATTTAAGGCATATAAAAAATGCCATACTCGTTGGATGCGTCAGGAGATCAACCACCAGGCGTTCAGGGGCATGCGATTGTCCGGACGAGGTCGCGGCCAGGCCACTCCGAAAGCAGCAGAAAGTGAATGTCAGTGTATATCAGTGAACTAAAGTGATTGTGTACGCAAGATATTCGGGAAGAAATTAAGTTAAATGTACTGTTATGTAGAGACTGTTTAAGACAAATTCTAAAGTATGCAGTGACGTCAAAATCAAAACGATTAAAATAGTGTCTTATGGCTAAGAAATTTGATAACATATATAATGAGTTACGCAAAATACGTATATATTTATTTAAAATAGGTCCTGAGCGAAGATTAGAATCTAAGGTATGTAGTAGAAAATTAGAAGAATCGATAAATATATTTTATTCGTTTAAAAATTATTGTAAAGAAATAGAAGCTAACGTAAAAGACTTCAAAAATGAGGAGTTAATACTAATAAATGAGTTACGTTATAAGATAGATGAATTATTCGTAGAAATAAAACAGTTATGTGAAAAAGGAAGTAGTTACAGTAACTCAGATTTAAAAAGTTTAAGTGAGGACGAAGGAAAAATAGCTAAAATGGCCAAATTTGATCTTAAGATAGCACTGAATTTGTTGCCCGTCATGACAAGTGACGAGTTAGGTATTAAGCAGTTAATCGATGGGATCGATTATTACAGTTCTATTTTAGATAGTCAGTCGCAAGAACAATTAATTACATTCGTTTTGAAAAGTCGATTGTCTCAGGCTGCAAAATTGAAATTAGCATCAAATTATGACTCAGTTAAGGATCTATTACACGATATGCGGGTTCAACTATTGCCAACAAAGTCTGCTACGGCAATACAGAGCAAACTACATTCTTTCTGCCAAAAGCAAATGTCAATTGATGAGTACGGAAAAGACATTACTGAGATGTTTGTGGACTTGACGATAGCGCAATCCGAAGGGAAATCCAGTAATTACCAGGTATTGAAACCGCTTAATGAGAAACAAGCCATCAAACGGTTTGCCGACGGATTGCGAAACCGTCGATTAAGCACTATCATAGCCGCAAGAAATTTTGAATCCCTCAAAGATGCAGTTCAAGCAGCAGTGGATGAAGAGACTTCAATGCCTTCGACTTCATCAGGTGAGATTATGGCTTTTAATCAAAACAATCGACATAATTACAGGCGTGCTTCTAATAATTATTTTAGAGGTCAGCATGGACGAGCGTTTAGAGGCCGCTCAAACCAGGGTCAAATGCGTTGGGGTGACCATGATGAGACCATCCAGGACCCAGGGCGTGGTCGTGCACCACGAGGATCGTGGCGGAATTCGAGAAGATCGAATCGAGGTAGGTCTTCTTTTCATAATAACCGAAACAAGTGGACACGTAATTCGGAAGCTATGCATATTATGACCGAGGATGCACCTAAAAATGAAGAATCCAAAAATCAGTTTTTTCGTGCCTAAACATTATATTTTGTCATGTGATAATAACATGGTTGTCGAGTTTTCTGTAAATGGTAGCCCATTCCGATGGTTACTTGACTCGGGTGCGTCAATTTCAGCCATCAAATATAAACATCTTGTCGAACAAAATATTCCATGCCATTTAGAGAGTATTGAGATTAATGGACTTGGGGGCAAAGTTCAATCTTTGGGTTACGTTTATTTAGACTTAGTAACAGATGATGCAACGTTTAGGCATAAGTTTATTGTTTTTAATTCTTTGCCATGTAAGGCACATGGAATCATCGGTGACGACTTCTTGCGAAAACATAAAGCGTTATTAGACTACAAGAATAATAGTTTATCTTTGCACACTTTAAATGGTAATCCAATCACGTTGTCTATTAAGATATCTGTGCAGGACGTAGCGTGTTCATTGGCCCCGAGAAAAGAAGGGCGTAAACCTTCTGGCCATTGCCGCTGAACGCCCCATCCACATCAACGAAAATAAAGGTTCTTGGATGCCTGGCTGCAGCAGTGACGAAGGGTTGCAAATCGACTCTAACGATTCAACGATGTGTTGGCTGTACTTGAGTTATTTCCAGATTCTGGGTTGCCTACTTCTGGATCAGCACTCCTGGTGTCCAGGTTCCGAGGTTCAGCTCGACAGGATCGAAAAGGGATGTCTTCATAAGGGTTGAAGTTGATGAATTAAATGAAACACTAAGTTATTCAGTACACGGCACGATTCTAGGGCTCTCAACAATTTCTGAGACGTGATTCTATATAAGAATTACTTCTTATTTACTAAGACAAGTACAAGCGACTAGCTTTGGATGACTACAAATTCTATTTGGGCCCGGGGGTTCTTTATACCCTCGCATCGTGCCATTATTGAGAGCCCCGCAAATTCTCGCCGAAAATAATTTTTAATTATGTAAAAAACCCTTATACATATTTGGTAAATAGGGTTACCGCACCCCTTCCATGGTGCCATCAATAGCTGGATTTCTTCGTACTGTAACAGAGTAACGCCCCCCATCTATGCATCCAATCAATATACCTAATTTCCAGGTATTGATAGCTTCCCTAGACTATTTACATGAAATTAAAGGACAATTCCCTTTATTTCCCAGTTAAAACCTTAATAGCTTTTAACCTAGCCTAAGGATATCTATAGGTTGGGTTGACCTGCTGGTGCCAATAGCAGGCTGTCTGTTGACGTCTAGAAAAAGCTTATTTTCGGGAATCTTCTATGGGATATCATCCCCTATGTAATGAATCTATAAATTCCTAAGTCATTTCACCGACTTTAAGACCTCCTACTTAGGCTTACCAGACAATCACCGCTTATTATGGGGATTCTGGTAGCCAATAGACCACACTTTACATTTCCAGTGCTTATGTAAGTCTATCTAGGTCATATGCACATAAGGTGCCTCGCTATGTACAAATTTGGCAGCTGGTCACTTTCTTTGCGCCCAGCTACCAGAGAAACTAGGTATAATAACACTAATAAGATTGGGACGACACGATGGTGCATTTAACGGGCCATCGGGAGGTCCCCAAAAATTCCTTATTTTCGGAATTCCCAGGGGTGTATAGTCCCAGGGAATGCCAAAAACTGACTAAAAATTACATTTCCAGAAACCTATTTTCTGGAATTGTACTTAAACTACTTGAGCGATTTTCGCTCCAAAGTGATGGCTTGGTAGCTAGTCCAGCAAGCCATCCGAAAGTACTTACACCATGAGTACATCTATTCCCTTCATGGAGCTATTCCACCTGAAGGGTCTACAAATTTCAACGTTTTACGTTGTTTACATTTTTCACGGCTGCCTATCTCGTTGACTATCCAAGCGATTCTTCCCATCTAGAAACCGCCTGGAAGCCCTTTTAGCAAGCTTTCCAATGGTAGTACTTTTACCAGTACACCTATATGTTTCTAGGTACTTAGGGCACCTAAAACCGAAAGCGATTACCAAAACCAGACAAACAGCAGTTTTTCTATTATATACTGACTTGATATCTCAAGTAAATGGGCTTTATATAAAAGACTTCGCTAACTATGAGGTGTATATAGGCTTCCTGTCTCGGTCTAGGTCCCCCATATACCCTAAAATGACCTGAAACCATATATTTGGTGTTTGAGATATCAAGTCAATATTCTTATTTACATAGCAGAAACTATGTGGTCTTCACATAGTTTCATCATTATGTACTGATTACATGTCCAGTACATAGGATAAGCCCTTAAAAACATGATTTTAATTACTATAATATTTTCAAAAAACTCCAAAACTATATATATCGTGGTGCTCCATCTGACGGGCCATTCGGAACTAATCCGTCGCCGAGCACAGACGTATCGTATGACAGAAATTTATGTTTTTTACTATGATAACTCTTATCAGTATGCTTTCTAATGATTTTACTCTGTTAAGGGTGAACTATTGAACCCCATGACATACTGACAAATACTAAAAACATTATACTACTATCTCAAAAAATGTAGGTAAAATTTTAGTATAAATATAGACGGGCCTCTAAAATTCATTTTAGTATCAGATGGCGCGCCGTGGTGAGCAGACATGTCTACACATACAAACTTTAACTTTTTATGAACCATTTAGTATGGTTGATGACGCTTCGTCGCGAACATATCTCCCGCCGTGCAGTGCTGTGTCGACTCGCTGTGTCGACTCGAAGTGTTGTCGGCGCGGCGCTGCATTCCTTCGGTGAGCGACGGACGGCATTTCTCGGCTGCCGGCCAGGCCCACCGAGAGGACGGTCGCCGCTCCGGCATCTCTGGTTACTGGGGCAGTGGGACGAGTTTCTTCACCGGACGCTTCAAGGTACCGCCAAGTGTGCGTACCTCAGCAGTCCGGATTTCTCCGTCGATTCCTGGATACACGGCCACAATGCGGCCTCGCGGCCACGTATTGCGGGGCAGCTGGCCGTCGGCTATCAGGACAGGGTCACCCACTTTAAATCTGGGCCCACTACTATGTGGCTCCCGCCGGTTTTGGAGCTCCGGCAGGTACTCTCTGACCCAGCGACTCCAGAACATATCAGCGAGGATCTGTGATCGTCGCCATATTTTCCTGCTGTCTATATCTTGCTCAGTGAACGTGCCAGGTGTAGGTAGTCTGGCTGACCCACCGAGCAAGAGGTGATTCGGTGTGATGGATTCGTCATCATCACCATCTACCGACACGTGTGTCAATGGTCGGCTATTTACAATGTACTCTGCCTCACAAATCAGTGTGGACAACACCTCTTCGGTGGGGTGTTTCTCTGTAAGTACATTGCATAGTGTGTTTTTAACACAACGAACTAGGCGCTCCCAGGCGCCTCCCATGAATGGCGCTGATGGCGTTATGAAGCGCCATACGATGCCTCTGCGACTTGCCTCTGTTTTGAAGGCGTCTCGCAGCTCTCTGTCGGCGCCGTGCATGTTGGTGCCATTGTCTGAGTGTATCTCAGCTGGGCATCCTCTGCGCGCGGCGAATCGGCGCAGCGCCAATATGGCGGAGTCTGCGCTAAGGCTGGCGGCGATTTCAAGGTGCACCGCCCTTGATGTGAGACACGTAAATAGTGCTACGTATCTCTTCTGATGCTGCCGACCGACGGTGACGGATAGCGGGCCGAAATAGTCGAGCCCGGTATATGTAAACGGCCTCTTATGGTGAGCGAGGCGCGTTTTCGGGTGGTCGCCGGTCGCAGGTACTGGTGGCTGTGCCTTGCGTATACGGCAATGCAGGCATCTTGCTATCACCTTCTTCGCTGTTGGTCGCATCTTCACGACCCAGTAGTGCTGCCGTACCTCATTAATTGTGAGTTCGGTGCCACTATGTTGTAGACTGCGATGTGTCCAGTCTATGTACAACTGCGTTATGTGATGGTCGCCATGTAATATAGGCGGGCGCATCACTTCTTCAGCTACCTCTTGCGTAGCTGCTATGCGACTTCTTAGTCGCAGCACGCCGTCAACGACCTGAATTTGTAAAGGTCGCAGCGAGCTATTTTTATTTATTTCTTCAACGTTCGCTAACTCTGAAGCGAACGATTGTTGTTGTGCGACCTGGACAAGTATTTTCTCAGCTTCTTGGAGAAATTCTGCTTCTATAATTTGTCTGTTGACCTGGGTTGGTGCTCTGCATGCCTGCTTCTGCTTCTGTGCAGGTACAGCAGGCTTCTGGCGCCAGTCTGGGTCCTTTTCAGCGTTTTTTCTCGTCCGTTTATAGGACGTTATCTCTGTTCTATTTTTGCAAAGAGATATAAAACGCAGAACTGTGGCGGTCGCACGAAGCAGTCGCTCCCATCTGGAGAATCTGCCTGGCTCTGGAACGGCTTCTATGAAGCTCTTCTTGTCCCCTTCTGTGACAACGAAAGTTTTTTCTTCTCCCGTGTCGTCTATAGTCGGAGGTTTCTCTGTGGGCCATAATTCGGGCCCAAGAGACAAAAATCTCGGCCCGCAGTACCACTCGTGGTCCGAGTTGAACCGCAGTGGCACGTCACGGGTTGCTGCATCAGCGATGTTCATCTTGGTGGGTATCCACCGCCAATCTTCGACTTTGCTATTGTCTTCAATAGCAGCTATTCGGTGAGCAACGAAAGGTTTGTATACTCTCGCTCCTCTTCTAATCCAGGTCAGTACGGTCTTGCTATCTGACCAATACGTTACTGACGTGGGCTTGCAGTCGTGTTCACTCATCACTGCTGCGGCTACGCGGGTTCCCAATACCGCGGCCTGAAGTTCGAGTCTCGGTATCGAAAGCAGTTTCAGTGGGGCCACCCGCGCTTTCGCCATAACAAGGCTTATTAAGTGCTTGCCTTCCACGGTCGTGGCCCGCCAGTATACAGCGGCAGCATATGCCATCTCGCTTGCATCAGTGAACACATGCACCTGCATTTCTATAGCGTCGCTATATCCAGGATAGCATCTTGGTACGCTAACGTTTTTTAGTTGGCGTAAATGTTGTACCCAAATTTTCCATTGTAATGCTAGGTCAACATCTAGCCTCTGATCCCAGTCGACGCCTCGCCTCCATGCTTCTTGCAACATTTGCTTCGCCCTGATGGTTACTGGTGAGGCGAGTCCGAGTGGGTCGTATAGCGACGCTACTATTCTGAGCGCCTCTCGCTTGGTGGGCGCCTCTCGGTCCAAGATACCCTCAGGCAGACGCGCGAGTGTGAGGTTGAAACCCAGCGTGTCTTCGCCTGGCCTCCATATGAGGCCGAGTATCTTTTCCGACGTATCTATATCTCCAATGGATACCATCTCAGTTTGTATATGCGATGGGTCCATCTTTTCTAGGAGCTGCGAGCTATTTGAAACCCATTTCTTGAGTTCAAACCTCGCCTGTAGGTGTATTTTTCGCACCATACTAGCGACTTCTGCCGCCTTCTCGATAGTTCTATAACTATCTAGGTAGTCATCCATATAATGACTACGTAGTATAGCATTCACAGCTTCAGGGTGCTTTTCTATATATTTGTTTGCGTTCCAGTTCTTTGCAAAAATTGCTGTGCAAGGCGAACTGGCTGCGCCGAAAATGATGGACGTCATTCTATATTCTTCTGGCGCTCCTTCTCTGCGGTTTCCCCTCCACAGGTAGCGAAGCGCGTCTCGGTCTTGGCTCCGCACCTTCACTTGCATGAACATCTCCGCTATGTCACCGGTTATTGCAACGCAGTGACGGCGAAACCGCATCATTACGCCTGGCAGCGACTGTAATAGGTCGGGCCCAGTTAACAGGAAGTCATTCAGTGACATTCCTCTCGATTTGGCGGCAGCGTCATGTACGATGCGAAGTTTGTCTGGCTTCATTGGGTTGAAGACATCGAAGTGCGGGAGGTACCAAGTTTTGCCCGGCGTGCTAATTGCGGGTGCCCTTTCAGCGTACCCTTTCGCAATTAGCGAGTCCATCTGGTCTGAGTATCTTCTTCGAAGTTCCTGGCTCCTGTCCAGCTTCCTCTCCGTTGAGACGAGCCTCTTCAGAGCTGTCTCAAAGCTATCTGGCATCTCAGCATGCTCATTACGCCAAAGCATGGCGGCTTCGATGTGTCCATTCTCTAATTGGACAGTTGATCGATTCAAAATGTCCTCTGCCCTTGTTGCTGGGTCAGAGGCGGGTCGCTGTGGGTTTATGCACAACGATTCTATCGCGAAATGTTCGCGCAACTGATGATCCAAATTATCATCAGTTGTTATTCTATTGACATGATGTACTTGTTGTCGTAGTAAACTACTGTGCGCGCCATGTAGTGTCCAACCCATCGCTGTAAGTGACGCAATTGGTTGGTGTCTTGGACCTCTGCGAATCTCGCTGGCCAATAACAAATGCCAGTTGTCTTGGCCGACGAGTACTTTTGGCACGCCATTGTTGTACATCAACTCTTTTCTCAAGTCGGTTAAATGCTTGCAGCGTGCGACAACCCTATCGCTCACTGTTTGTTTTGCCAAGCTGAGTTTAGGTATAGTACGTGCTTTGAACTGTACCCTTCTGTCTTGCGGGCTAACCAGCGTCACCTTGACTCTTCTTGAGCATGGGGTGGTGAGCATGGTGTTGCCTATCGCACCGATCTTGAGCGGGTCCACAGGGCCCTCTGCCCCGACTTGCCTCGCGATGTCTTCATCCATCAGCGAAACGGTGGACCCATCGTCTAGGAGAGCATATGTTGCCACCTCTCCCGCCGGTCCGATTACCCGGACCGGCACTATCTTGAGGTACGCCTGGCTCGATGGTGACCCGAAACTGGCCACCGTTTCCTGAGGATCCTTCCGGGATTCAGGAACATCGGGCTTCTTGTTGGCTTCCCTCTGCTGTTGCTTCTTCCTATGAAGAAGCCGATGGTGCGTATCTCTGCACCCGTCTTGGCCACATTGTTTTTTCTTACAAGTGTGGTTGCCTTGTCGAAGTTGAAGGCAGCGATAACATAGATTGTGTTTTTTCGCTAGCTCCCATCGTTTCTCGACAGCTACGCCCCTGAATTGTGCACATCCAGTGGCGTAGTGATGTCCCACGTCGCAAACACGGCATTTTCCTACCGGTTGGTCCGTAGCTATATGCGTCCTTTGTGTGACGCGTCTGTTGGTGTTCGCCTCGGCCGAAGCGATGCCTTCGGGTGGGGCGAATGGACTACAGAAGTGTGCCTGTTCAGATATAAAATCACTGAACAATGAAATATCTGGCACCGATTGGTACTTCTCCGAATATGATCGGTACCATTGTGCTCGTAGCGAATTGGGTAACTTCTCTGTTAACAATCGCATAAGCTCCGCGTTCATAAGGTAATGACCCTTTTTTAACGCGCGGAGCGTGACTACAGCACCTCTTACGCGACTTGCAAACGCGCAGATGTCTCTTGGTGACTCACTGCAGCGCGGCAGTCCGCGTAATCTATCTGTTTCAGCTTGCGCTATGGAGTCTGGACGGCCGAACTGCAGCTCGAGTTCCTTCATGATGTCATCGGGCCTGGCATGTCCGATGAGTTCTGAGCTGACGGTTTCCATTGCACGTCCATGTAAGCTTCTCCTCAGCCTCGCTGTATTCTCGACGTCCGTAAAATACGCTCGAGTTGTCTCATATATGGCCCGAAATGATAGCCATTCAGTATGAGAACCATTGAAATTCGGCAATGTCATGACGAATTTCGACGCAGAGGGGTTCGGTTGGTCCCGCTGTTCTATTTTTCTGTCGGCTAGCGACGCTATAGCGGACGTCAACTCCGTCAGGAATGGACGGAGACTATCCCTCTGACCTCCTGTACACTCAGCTGACGCTGCAACTGGAGGTTTTCGCACTTCTTTTTCTTTAGGATGCTGACCTTCTATTTGCGATTTGGTGGCGGTCGCAGTCAGGGGTCTATGCATAGAATTTCTGGTTCCCCCTTCCACGACGTTATCCTCCTTCTCAGGCTGAGGTTCTGGTGCCTCTTCTAGCCATGAACGCACGTACTCGTCATTCGAGTTTCTGTCATCCAAGTATTCAGCTTCGGAACCCTCTTCCTCCGCTCTCTGAAGTGCAAGTTGTGCAAGCTCCAACTTAATTTTGAGTAAGTCTTCGCGAGCTTTATCTATATTTTTTCGTGACTGAGTCACTCTAGTTGACGGCGGACGGCTATGTTCGATACGGGCGTCACCCCGGGTAGTCATCGGCATCGCTGTACGTCTGTCTTCTTCGGAAATCTTCTCTTTCTGAGAAGGTTTCAATGTTGTGTCTGAAGCTCCTTCTAATCTGGTTAATCTGGTAGAAACCGCTTGATCAGTTTCTATTGGTTGATGCGTCGGAGTGCTTTCAGTTTGAGGCGCTAGATGGCGCTGCTCGTCCGCCGGCTCGGTCCCTTCGGTTGTGGAAGGTGAACCCGGCGGCAGCTCATGTCTGATGCCAGCTGGCTGATCCAACTCCACGGTCCATGCCTCCGGCTTCTTGCCTTTGGTTCTGGTTATCGGCATTGTTGTTGAAATATTTTCTTTTGAAAACTCGAAGTTAGTTTTCAAAGATAAGTCCCAGTTCCGGGCTTCAGCGTTCAAACCGACGATCTCCAGAAGTTAACCTCCACTTCGATTGACTATAATTCAATCTTCAAATAAAAAATCACTAAAAACTTACGGTCAGTGATAAGTCTTCAGGAAACTTCAGGCATTTGCTATACAAGTTTATTTTTCCCATAAACGTGTATGTTCTATTTGATTGACTATGATTCAATCAAATTCTAAATCACCGAAAAGTCAAGGTTACTTTTCGGTGGTGATGCTTCATGAACTGCTTGTCCAAAGCATCAGAGCCGTGCATCAATCTTCAGAGCACGTATCTTGCTCGATTGAAGAAAATTCAATCTTCAAATAAATCACCGAAACGTCAAAGTTATTTTCAGTGATAGTGCTTCAGGAACCGCGTAGTCAGTACATCCGAAACGTATCTAAGTCTTCAGAGTACGTTTCTTCCATTCACTGACGAAAATTCAGTCTTCAAAATTTTCCTGAAAACCTAGGGGTTGTTTTCAGTCATAAGGCTTCAGGAATTATTCTTCAATCATCAAGGATGCACATCAGCCTTCTAAAACGCACGTCTTGTATTTTTCTGACGGGCGCTCGTTTTTTAAACAAATCGCTAAAAACATAAGGGTAGTTTTCAGCGATAAGTCTTCAGGAACTATTCTTGGGGCTTCAAGGATGCGCATCAGTCTTCATACAGCATTTTGCGGCTCACAGAAAATTTTTTCTATCTTCTTACAATTATTGAAAAAATAGGGTATTTTCAATAACTGTCTCCAGAATTTTACCTCTTGGATCCAGCGGCAAATAGGGCACGTAGGACTTGTTCCCTGCAGTGCACGTCGATTTTTGGTTTATTTGTGAAATTAATTTCTCCAAAATTCGAAAAATTAATTCCACCACTATTTCTTCCTGACGTCCTGGGGCGCTCCAGACTTCGAATTTCGGCTCAAACGGGTCAACGTTGTGTTGCACGTAGCCGACTTAATATGCAGGCACCCAGTTGTTTTTTCTGGATCTGCTGTTCCCGACGTCCTGGGGCTCTCCAGGCTCCAAAATTCGGCTCGCAAGGACCATTAAATGTGCAGGACGTAGCGTGTTCATTGGCCCCGAGAAAAGAAGGGCGTAAACCTTCTGGCCATTGCCGCTGAACGCCCCATCCACATCAACGAAAATAAAGGTTCTTGGATGCCTGGCTGCAGCAGTGACGAAGGGTTGCAAATCGACTCTAACGATTCAACGATGTGTTGGCTGTACTTGAGTTATTTCCAGATTCTGGGTTGCCTACTTCTGGATCAGCACTCCTGGTGTCCAGGTTCCGAGGTTCAGCTCGACAGGATCGAAAAGGGATGTCTTCATAAGGGTTGAAGTTGATGAATTAAATGAAACACTAAGTTATTCAGTACACGGCACGATTCTAGGGCTCTCAACAATTTCTGAGACGTGATTCTATATAAGAATTACTTCTTATTTACTAAGACAAGTACAAGCGACTAGCTTTGGATGACTACAAATTCTATTTGGGCCCGGGGGTTCTTTATACCCTCGCATCGTGCCATTATTGAGAGCCCCGCAAATTCTCGCCGAAAATAATTTTTAATTATGTAAAAAACCCTTATACATATTTGGTAAATAGGGTTACCGCACCCCTTCCATGGTGCCATCAATAGCTGGATTTCTTCGTACTGTAACAGAGTAACGCCCCCCATCTATGCATCCAATCAATATACCTAATTTCCAGGTATTGATAGCTTCCCTAGACTATTTACATGAAATTAAAGGACAATTCCCTTTATTTCCCAGTTAAAACCTTAATAGCTTTTAACCTAGCCTAAGGATATCTATAGGTTGGGTTGACCTGCTGGTGCCAATAGCAGGCTGTCTGTTGACGTCTAGAAAAAGCTTATTTTCGGGAATCTTCTATGGGATATCATCCCCTATGTAATGAATCTATAAATTCCTAAGTCATTTCACCGACTTTAGGACCTCCTACTTAGGCTTACCAGACAATCACCGCTTATTATGGGGATTCTGGTAGCCAATAGACCACACTTTACATTTCCAGTGCTTATGTAAGTCTATCTAGGTCATATGCACATAAGGTGCCTCGCTATGTACAAATTTGGCAGCTGGTCACTTTCTTTGCGCCCAGCTACCAGAGAAACTAGGTATAATAACACTAATAAGATTGGGACGACACGATGGTGCATTTAACGGGCCATCGGGAGGTCCCCAAAAATTCCTTATTTTCGGAATTCCCAGGGGTGTATAGTCCCAGGGAATGCCAAAAACTGACTAAAAATTACATTTCCAGAAACCTATTTTCTGGAATTGTACTTAAACTACTTGAGCGATTTTCGCTCCAAAGTGATGGCTTGGTAGCTAGTCCAGCAAGCCATCCGAAAGTACTTACACCATGAGTACATCTATTCCCTTCATGGAGCTATTCCACCTGAAGGGTCTACAAATTTCAACGTTTTACGTTGTTTACATTTTTCACGGCTGCCTATCTCGTTGACTATCCAAGCGATTCTTCCCATCTAGAAACCGCCTGGAAGCCCTTTTAGCAAGCTTTCCAATGGTAGTACTTTTACCAGTACACCTATATGTTTCTAGGTACTTAGGGCACCTAAAACCGAAAGCGATTACCAAAACCAGACAAACAGCAGTTTTTCTATTATATACTGACTTGATATCTCAAGTAAATGGGCTTTATATAAAAGACTTCGCTAACTATGAGGTGTATATAGGCTTCCTGTCTCGGTCTAGGTCCCCCATATACCCTAAAATGACCTGAAACCATATATTTGGTGTTTGAGATATCAAGTCAATATTCTTATTTACATAGCAGAAACTATGTGGTCTTCACATAGTTTCATCATTATGTACTGATTACATGTCCAGTACATAGGATAAGCCCTTAAAAACATGATTTTAATTACTATAATATTTTCAAAAAACTCCAAAACTATATATATCGTGGTGCTCCATCTGACGGGCCATTCGGAACTAATCCGTCGCCGAGCACAGACGTATCGTATGACAGAAATTTATGTTTTTTACTATGATAACTCTTATCAGTATGCTTTCTAATGATTTTACTCTGTTAAGGGTGAACTATTGAACCCCATGACATACTGACAAATACTAAAAACATTATACTACTATCTCAAAAAATGTAGGTAAAATTTTAGTATAAATATAGACGGGCCTCTAAAATTCATTTTAGTATCAGATGGCGCGCCGTGGTGAGCAGACATGTCTACACATACAAACTTTAACTTTTTATGAACCATTTAGTATGGTTGATGACGCTTCGTCGCGAACAATATCTAATAGTAAAAAAGAAATGTTTATTATACCTCCCAGATCGGAGTCAATCCACTTTATACAAACTAATATAAAAGAAGAATGTGTAGTTTGTACTTCTGAATGCAGCGAAGGTGTTTTTATAGCTAGCACCTTAGTAAAGCCCACTAGTGGAAAAATACCTATAAGAATACTTAACACAACTGAGAATGAGTTAACTCTAGATAAAATAGACCCCATTATACACAGCGCGTCGGATTACAATATTTGCAGTTTTGATAAATGCGAAAAAAATGCGGCCCGCGTTAAAAAAATGTTTTCACTGCTGAATATAAAACATTTAAATGAAGAAGAGCAGATAACAATTGAAAAAGTATGCGCCAAATATGCTGATATATTCTTTTTACCGGGGGATAAACTGACAACTACGCATATTTATCAACATTCTATTCGCGTAAAGCCTAATGCAGAGCCCGTATTTGTTAAACCATATAGGTTACCTCATTCACAGAAAGATGAGGTACATAAACAACTCCAAAATATGTTAGCCGACGGCATTATAGAGCCATGCGTAAGTGATTGGTCTAGCCCAATTTTGCTGGTACCCAAGAAATTAGACGCTAATGGACAAAAGAGGTGGAGATTAGTTATTGACTACCGCAAACTGAATAATAATATTGAAAATGATAACTTCCCTCTTCCTAACATTACAGAAATTTTAGACTCGTTATCAGGATGCATCTACTTCTCACACTTAGATCTGCATCAAGCATATTATAATGTAGGTTTAGACCCCAATAGTAGGAAATATACAGCCTTTGGTTCTGGGCAATATCAAATGACTAGGATGCCCATGGGGCTTAAAACAAGTCCTAGTTCATTTTCAAGGATGATGACAATGGCAATGGCAGGTCTTAATTTTGAAAAGTGCCTCGTCTATCAGGACGATTTAATTGTGTATGGAAGTTGTCTCAGTCAACATAATAAAAATTTAATTGACGTTTTTGAAAGACTTCGAAAAGTGAATCTTAAATTGAATCCGTCCAAGTGTGTATTTTTGAAAAAGGATATGTTATATTTACGTCATGTGGTCTCTGGCAACGGAGTTTTACCAGACCCGGACAAAATTAGTGTTATGCAAAATTATCCCATTCCAAAAACGGCAGATGAGGTAAAACGCTTCGTAGCGTTTGCCAATTACTATAGAAAGTTTATTAAAAATTTTGCAGATATAGTTCACCCCTTGAATAATTTGAGTAGGAAAAATGTAACATTTAAATGGGATAAAGACTGCCAAGTTAGCTTTGATGCATTAAAACAGCGTTTGATATCCGCCCCAGTTTTGCAATACCCATGTTTTTCTAGTGACAATATATTCAACCTACAAACAGATGCATCAGGATACGCGTTAGGCGCCGTATTGTCTAATCGGGATGGAAGGCCAATTGCTTATGCAAGCAGAAGTTTAAATAAAGCTGAAAGAAACTATCCCACTATAGAAAAAGAATTATTAGCTATAGTGTGGAGTATTAAACATTTTCGTCCATATTTGTATGGTCGCAAATTTAAGATTTTTACAGACCATAAACCTCTAATTTATTTATTCAATTTGAAGGATCCTTCTAGTAGATTATTAAAGTTTAGATTGGTTTTGGATGAGTACGATTTTGATAACGAATATGTGCCAGGTAAAAGTAATGTGGCTGCAGACGCATTATCGAGAGTATGTGTGTCATCGAAGGAACTGAAAGAAATGCATGAGTGTGTTGTAAACATTATGACTAGAGGACAAAAGCGGAAGTTATTGGAGAGCAGTTCTTCGGAAGATATGGTTAACACAGACATTTGGCCTGATGAAAAAAAGAAAAAAAGTTGAAAAGTTCAAAAGTTGTGGAAACTCATAGTAAGCCGAAGGACTCTGTTGAGATACGATTTGTAGATAGTAATAATTGGGCTAAATTAAGAGACGAAAATAATAATGTAAGGTTAAGTAGTCAGAATACATTGTGTTATGTGCCGGCTCGGATGACATTGTTTATAAACCCAGCATCCCGATCGCAGATGACGCCAGCCGCATTTGCGAGGGAGTTCAGGGAATATTGTAATATTAATGATATAGAGGAGATATATTTCATTAAAAATGGCACAAATAATTATTTTATTGAGAAGTTGATATCCGAGGTAAAGAAAGATGCAAAATGGTCCGGACCAAGGTTATGTGTATTAAAAGACGTAGAAAGAATAGATGACAAAGATGACAGAAGAGTCATAATTAACGACTTTCATCTTTTACCCACGAGTGGCCACGCGGGTATAAGACGGATGTTAAATAATATTCGTAAATATTATTTCTGGCCTAGCATGGAACGAGATGTCCATGATTTTGTGAAGAAATGTCATAAATGCCAGATTCAAAAACATAGCATATACAATAAAGAGCCGATGGTAGTGACGACTACTGCTCATACATCCTTTCAGAAGGTATATCTAGATATAGTAGGACCCTTAGATAAGGATAGGTATAATTTGTCGTATATTTTAACCACACAATGTGAATTATCCAAATATATTATCGCTTGTCCACTTGTTTCTAAAAAGTCAGAAGAGGTTGCAAAAGCCTTTGTAGTAAATGTTATCCTAAAGTATGGTGTTCCAAACACTATAGCGACCGATCGAGGAGCAGAGTTTATCAGCGCAACAATGACGGAGGTATGTAAATTACTAGATATAAAAAAGCTTAACTCCACGGCATACCATCACGAAAGTATTGGTGCGTTGGAGAATGCTCATAAACATCTAGGAGCATTCTTGAGAATCCAGACGGATAATCATCCTGAAACATGGAGTTCATGGTTACCCTATTGGTGCTTCTCATATAACACTTCGGTGCATAGTGCAACAAACCATACTCCATTTGAATTGGTATATGGGAAAAAATGTAATTTGCCTAATAATTTATCAAAGTCAATTGAACCACTTTATAATCATGAGAGTTACCCGCTGGAATTGAAATATAGATTACAGGTGTCACAGTCTGAAGCACGAAATAACTTGATTCAACGAAAAACATTGCGCAAGCAACATTATGATTCCAATATGAGGCCTATCACTTATACACCAAATGACCAAATCCTTGTAAAAAAAGAAACTGGAAACAAATGCAGTCCCATTTATTCTGGACCCTATGTAGTTGTAAGGGACTTAGCACCAAACGTAGAAATAATAAGAAAAGGTAACAGTGATGTAGTGCATAAGAATAGAACTAAGTTATATTGTACCTAGTAGATATTTTTATAGTGTCTGTATACCTAGTTTAAAACATTAGAGTATGTGAATAAAAAAAAAACATTTGTATTTTTTTATTTTATTATGTGGGAGGTGTAGTGTGGGTGTCATAGAACTATGTCTATGTTTGTATGTGTAAGTAGCCTAAGTCTATATATTCAATGGTTTGCTAATAAACACGAGTATTATACATCAATTCGTGTACTCAATTACACCTATCCCTACAACGGGAGCTGAGTTCGCTCGCTTTGCTCGCTCACTTCAGCTGCCGTCATCTCTTCGAACCTAACCTGTCCGTGTCGGGGTGCCCTAAGTTGCCGAGCTCGCTTCGCTCGCTCTTGGACTAATTCATAAAGACCAGATGGAAAGTGGGTGCTCTGATTCGGTTTTGGGTATTTCGGATATTCACATGTAGTAAATAAAACACGATGACTAACACTGACAGTAAACACAAACAAAGAAGCGTGGCGTTGCTTCACGTTCCGTTCCACAGTGTAAACAAAATTCGGTATTTTTTGTGTAAAAAAGTCAATGTAATTGCATAATACACCATGGTTATTGTGCACATTAATTACAAACCAAATAAAATATGTGAGTAAGTGAAAATAAAATTATATTTAAATAAAAAACATGACTTCAAATTTAATAAAATACTACTCTACGTCAACGGAACGTGAAATGTGAACTTTGACGTTTACCATGACAATTTATCTAACCTTAAAATTTGCACAAAACAAAATATGTATGGGCATTTTAAACATTTTTTTCTCGAAAACCGTGATGCTCCGAGTTTAGAAACTTTGGAAAAAGCTTTTTATTTATGAGTACTATCTATGAAAAAAAAATGGACTTCCAAATCAGCGGCCCATAAAGGAAATTTTATCCGCGCTGTTGCACCTGATCGGTGCCTGTGCGCTGTTGCACCTGGTCGGTGCCTGTGCGCTGTTGCACCTGGTCGGTGCCTGTGCGCTGTTGCGCCTGATCGGCGCCAGTGCGCTGCCGCACCTGGTCGGTGCGTGTGCGCTGTTGCACCTGATCGGTGCCTGTGCACTGCCGCACCTGGTCGGTGCCCGTGCGCTGCCGCACCTGGTCGGTGCCTGTGCGCTGCCGCACCTGGTCGGTGCCTGTGCGCTGCCGCACCTGGTCGGTATGAGCTTAAGTTACTCAGTGGCAGCTACGGAAAGAACACACAAGCAGCGGCACAGTATATGGTGCCTTGGCGAGGCGAGTGGTGCCCGGAATCGTGCGCCGCTTTCTTTGAGGGTTTGTATGAACTCATGTCATTTGAACTTCAGGCTTAGAGCCTTGGCGTTCTATGGTGAAACTTCGGGCAAATCGCCCTGGCGTTTCTTGAACTACTGACATGCTGTCTTGGCGTTCGTTGAACTACTGACGCATTGTCATGGCGTTCGTTGAACTACAAGACTTATAGTCTTGGCACTCATTACCTGAACTACAGGCTTAGAGCCTTGGCGTTCTATGGTGAAACTTCGGGCAAATCGCCCTGGCGTTTCTTGAACTACTGACATGCTGTCATGGCGTTCGTTGAACTACAGACGCATTGTCATGGCGTTCGTTGAACTACAGACCTATGGTCTTGGCGTTCTCATACACACATTGTAGATGGTGACAAAGCAATGCAGCCGGTGCAGCTAGGAGCTCCGAAGTTACGAAGCTCAAATGCCTTGGCTTGGTTTGTCATTTTAAGAGACGGTCTCTGTCATAATTATAAGAGTGTTGTATGAAAAGCGCGTGATCGATGAAGTTTGAATTGATTGAGAGATGATGATAAATAGGTTGTGTAAGCCAAACCATGATTACGAGGTACTAATTGATTAATGTTTTCAGATGAAAATGTAGACGAGCAGGATCCACTAGAGGGGACACCAGTTCCCTCGGTTGATCCTTCCACGCATCCGTCGGACGCAGGCCCAGACTCCGAAGCTGCTAATGCTGCTCCCAGCGGCGTAGCACCGGGATCCAGTGGTCAAGCGGAAGTCTGACTGTCAATACCCCTACTGGACGCAAATGCAGACATTGGACTACATGGTGCTGGATCCAGCAGCACCACCACGGAAGCCCGTGTCGAGGACGACACTATGTCAGGAGAGGCCGTATAAGCAGAACTTATTGTTGGTAGTGGTGGTACCTACCGATTAATATAAAAGCGTGCGCTCGAGCGAGTATCGCCCCTTTTTATCTTGGTACTCGTTTTGAATATAAACGGTCGTTTGTGATTGCTCGAATTTTAATGATTACTTGAACAATTGTTAAAGTAAAGTCTATTCTGAAATATATTCGTTTTAGTTTGTCCGAATTGTTATTTTTATTTGTTTTTCCATCCTGGTCACTAAAAGTATATAAAAATCAACCTTTGGAATTTTAAATAAATTAGTCCTATTTTTATTTACCGTTCATACCAACTTAGCAGGTATGCTGGCATTCAATGTACATAATTATAACACTACTCGAGGCCCCACACTTTGTCTTTTAGAAAATAAATTATGTCTGGGGGCTCTGGTCTCTTGGACTTTCTACTTCTTGTTTTTTAAATTTAGTTTGATCGTACCTACTTGAATTGTAGTGATTTATAAAATTTTCAACATCATAGATTTGACTTGGTAGCAAAAACTGCAAGATACTGCACAGTTTAATATCCGAATCGTAACCAAAGAAAATAACGGAATACTCTGGAGGGATAGGTGTAATTGAGTACACGAATTGATGTATAATACTGGTGTTTATTAGCTAACCATTAAATATATAGACTTAGGCTACTTACACATACAAACATAGACATAGTTCTATGACACCCACACTACCCCTCCCACATAATAAAATAAAAAAACTACAAATGTTTTTTTTATTCACATACTCTTAATGTTTTAAACTAGTATACAGACACTATAAAAATATCTACTAGGTACAATATAACTTAGTACTATTCTTATGCACTACATCAATGGTACCTTTTCTTATTATTTCTACGTTTAGTGCTAAGGCCCTTACAACTACTTAGGGGTCCAGAATAAATGGGACTGAATTTGTTTCCAGTTTCTTTTTTTTACAAGGATTTGGTCGTTTGGTTTATAAGTGATAGGCCTCATATTGGAATCATACTGTTGCTTGCGCAATGTTTTTTTTTGGATCAAGTTATTTCGTGCTTCAGACTGTGACACCTGTAATCTATTTTTCAATTCAAGCGGGTAACTCTCATGATTATAAAGTGCATTTTTTCCCATATACCAATTCAAATGGAGTATGGTTTATTGCATTATACACCGAAGTGTTATATGAGAAGCACCAATAGGGTAACCATGAACTCCATGTTTCAGGATGATTATCCGTCTGGATTCTCAAGAATGCTCCTTGATGTTTATGAGCATTCTCCAACGCACCAATACTTTCGTGATGGTATGCCGTGGAGTTAAGCTTTTTATATCTAGTAATTTACATAACTCCGTCATTTTTGCGCTGATAAACTCTGCTCCTCGATCGGTCGCTATAGTGTTTGGAACACCATACTTTAGGATAACATTTTCTACAAAGGCTTTTGCAACCTCTTTTGACTTTTTAGAAACAAGTGGACAAGCGATAATTTTTGAATAATTCACATTGTGTGGTTAAAATATACGAAAAATTATACCTATCCTTATCTAAGGGTCCTACTATATCTAAATATACCTTCTGAAAGGATGTATGTGCAGTAGTCGTCACTACCATCGGCTCTTTATTGTATATGCTATGTTTTTGAGTCTGGCATTCATGACGTTTCTTCACAAAATCATGGACATCTCGTTCCATGCTAGGCCAGAAATAATATTTACGAAAATTATTTAACATCCGTCTTATACCCGCGTGGCCACTCGTGGGTAAAAGATGAAAGTCGTTAATTATGACTCTTCCGTCATCTTTGTCATCTTTTTTTTTTTTTTTTTTTTTATTGTTATCAATAGGCTTGCGCTTGACCACTATCTCACCTGATGTTAAGCGATGATGTGGTCGACGATAGAGCACGCTTGCCTAGAAGAAACCTATTCACTCTTGACTTAAAGACCCCTAGATTGTAGCTATCGGGAAACACAGATTCCGGCAGGGAATTCCACTCTTTAGCTGTACGCATAATAAAAGTGTTCCCAAAACGTTTTGTGCGTATGGGTGGGATGTCCACCATGTACCGATAACGCATCGCCGTACGTCTGGTAGTCCGATGATGGAACGGGCTGGGCGGAATTAAATCATGTAATTCCATCGCACACTCCCCGAAATGTAACCTATAAAATACCGACAAACTGGCAACTCGGCGACGATGTTCAAGGCTCTGGAGCTTTGACTTGACCAGTGCCTCATTACCGATGAGTTTCTTGGCCCGCTTTTCGATCGACTCTAGTGCATCAAGCTGGTATTTGGCAGATCCGTCCCAGAGATGAGAACAGTACTCCATGCACGATCGAACTTGCGCTTGATACAAGTTGAGCAGCTGTTCCGGCGTGAAGTACCTTCTCACCTTCGCAAGGATCCCCAACTTTTTGGCAGCCAGCTGAGCCTTTGCCTCAATGTATGGCCCAAAATTGAGAGTCGATGTCAACGTAACGCCAAGAAGCTCAAGATGGTCCGTTATTGGCACGGTTACATCACGGAAAGTTGGAGCCGGGTGAAATTGGCTCTTTTTAGCGGAGAAAAGACACGCCTGGCTTTTAGCAGCATTAAACTTGACCAGATTGGCATCGCCCCATTCGGAGACTGCTTGCATGGATAAGTTCAAACGCTCCACCATGGCCTCACGAAGAGACCGGATCTGCGGCCCGGTAGCACGTGCGTTGGACAAGTATCTCTCAGCAACAGTGCTGTCGTCTGCATACCCAAAGGTGCCGGGCTTCAGCAGATCGTTAATGTGCAACAAGAACAATGTTGCTGAGAGTACGGACCCCTGTGGGACCCCGGCATTAATATCCAATTGGTCCGACGAGCAGCCATCGATAACCACTCGAATGGACCGATCTCTCAGGAAGTCTGCAATCCAATCACACAGACCACCGGGCAAACCGAATGAAGGAAGCTTACCAATAAGGCTTTCGTGCCAGACCCTATCGAAAGCCTTCGAGATGTCGAGGGAGACGGCAAGCGCTTCCCCATGCCTCTCGATGGCCTCACTCCATATGTGAATGGCATACGCTAGAAGATCCCCAGTAGACCGATTTCGGCGAAAGCCGTATTGGCGGTCGCTATGGATATCGTTAGTTTCTAGGTATGCCAGGAGCTTAGTGTTAAGTACACGCTCCATACTCTTACAGAGTATGGATGTTACAGAGTATGGATGTTACAGAGTATGGATGTTACAGAGTATGGATGTCATCTACTCTTTCTACGTCTTTTAATAAACATAATCTGGGTACGGACCATTTTGCATCTCGTATCTCAAAAGAGTCCTTCGGCTAACTATGAGTTTCCACAACTTTTGGTTGATCAGGCCAAATGTCAGTGTTAACCATATCTTCCGAAGAACTGCTCTCCAATAACTTCCGCTTTTGTCCTCTAGTCATCTAGTCATAATGTTTACAACACACTCATGCATTTCTTTAAGTTCCTTCGATGACAAACATACTCTCGATAATGCGTCTGCAGCCACATTTCTTTTACCTGGCACATATTCGTACTCACCCAAAATAAATCTAAACTTTAATAGTCTACTAGAAGGATCCTTCAAATTGAATAAATAAATTAGAGGTATGGTCTGTATAAATCTTAAATTTGCGACCATACAAATATGGACGAAATTTTTTAATACTCCACACTATAGCCAATAATTATTTTTCTATAGTAGGATAGTTTCGTTCAGCTTTATTTAAACTGCTTGCATAAGCAGTCCAGCCCGATTAGACTAAAACGGCGCCTAACACGTATCCTGATGCATCTGTTTATAGGTTGAATATATTGTCACTAGAAAAACATGGGTATTGCAAAACTGGGGCGGATATCAAACGCTGTTTTAATGCATCAAAGCTAACTTGACAGTCTTCATCCCATTTAAATGTTAAATTTTTCCTACTCAAATAATTCTATATCTGCAAAATTTTTAATAAACTTTCTATAGTAATTGGCAAACGCTACGAAGCGTTTTACCTCATCTGCCGTTTTTGGAATGGGATAATTTTGCATAACACTGATTTTGTCAGTGTCTGGTAAAACACCGTTGCCAGAGACAACATGACCTAAATATAACATATCCTTTTTCAAAAATACACACTCGGTTGGATTCAATTTAAGATTCACTTTCCGAAGTCTTTCAAAATTGTCGATTAAATTTTTCAGAGACAACTTCCATACACAATTAAAATCGTCTTGATAGTCATAATAGTCTGGATGTTCAAATGTGTCACAATTTCTTGCAAATTCGCACTATTTCCAGCACAAGCTGCGTTTTGAGTTAGAAAAACCTCTACTTCGGTCTGGTATGATTGACACATTTTGCTTTTCTTAACAATTTCGCACCAATTAATAATGAAGACAGTTGTAACGCGACACGACCATTATGCGCGGCTTGACCGAAGGCAGGGTCGCCATGTAGGGATAGGTGTAATTGAGTACACGAATTTATGTATAATACTGGTGTTTATTAGCAAACCATTGGATATATAGACTAAGGCTACTTACACATACAAACATAGACATAGTTCTATGACACCCACACTACAACTCAGCATATTGCGTATATTTGCTCTTTACTCAAGACGCAATAATAACCTCTGAGGTTCATATCCAGTATTAAATATTCAGCTATATTGCTAGCCCGAGAGCGTACTTATGAAGTACGGTAGTCTTCAGATATTATATTATTTTCCAGAAGTATTTGAGTATGGGAGTCTAAGTGACACTTCAGTGAATGGATGTTAGGCCAGTGGTGGACGGGACAATATGTAGATACCATCAGTAGTCATAAATGTTTTTGTATACGTTGAGTATGACTTCTTTGTTATAAATAATGAAAATGCTCATTATGAAGAGAAAAATATGAATATTAAGAGGCTCTAGACAAAGTACACTCTAAAGGCAGTGGTGTTTATAGAAATTTGAAAATCTTTGAGATTGACGAGGAAACATTTGGGTAGCGCAGCGCAGGGCAACCATTAGCCTTTAGAACAAGGTTATTTTGAGTGTGCGTAAGGGACAGATGTGTATGACTTGTATACATCTATCACTTTTTCCCAGTCGCATTATGGTAGTTTTGAAACGTCATGTCATGTTCATGTCATGTTATATCCTATACATTTTTGTTTTTTTTTGCCAGACATTATCAATCTTAGAATCTCACTTTGTCTAGAGACTTAGGTTGGGTTCAACCAACCTCAAGTTTTTACTTTTAAACAGATGTGTATTTTATGGTGTACAATAAAGTATATTCTATTCTATTATATTCTATTCTATTTATTCTATTCAATACCATTCCATTACATTCAGAACCGTTTTTTGTGTGAAAGCCAACTGTGTTATCATCATCATCTCAGCCGAAAGACGTCTTGAACATAGGCCGATGGCACCGAAAATATCTGGAATGGCGACGGCTTACCGGAAGACGCAGAGTTGGAAGGCCTCTCATTAGGTGGACCGATGACTTGATTTAAGCTGTCGAAATCTGTTGAATGTGAGACTGTTTTAAAGTCATTAGTATATAAGGGTGAGATCATAGCGAACCAGTGGTGCATCCCCGCAAGTCCGCAAGGCGAAGTCTTACTAGTTATGCAGACCGCATCACTGATAGGTGCACCTCGCGTTGGGATGTTTGAATGTCATTACCTCGCTCAACTACACCATTGCGGGAGGATTTTTGCGGTGCATTGACGATAGCTAAGAATAGTTACAGCACTGATTACAGTATTTGTGCCACATGTTAAATTTAGAGTTGTGTTTTTTTTTTTTTTTTACATTTGTATAGATTCTTTTACCTATTGTGAATGTGTGAACATTGTAGGCTTTCTAGTTTTCTAGATGATTGTTAACATTTGTTAACTTTTTATTTCGTGCATAATTTTTTTTTTTTTCTCAATTTCGTACGACTTATTGTCGGGCCTACGTTGTCCCCCCATATCCAAGTACTAATGCTGTAACATGGAAATATTGTAAACAAAACAATTTAAAAGAGTAACCATGGAGTTTCTTGCCGGTTCTTCTCCATAGGAAACGACTAACCCGAACCGTGCACCTTTTGTCGACGTTTTATAAGCGCCCATGTAGGCCTATGTAAAATAAAAATATTTGATTTTGATGATTTTGATTTTGATGTAACCTCAACCTTGCGTGTACTATATCTCATGTATTATCAACTTAATACTGTAGGTATCTCTGACACATACATAATTATTTTGATTAACTATCGGTTAATCAAAAGAGGAGACTAATCATCGACGGTAGGCATTTTACTGCACCAGTGAGCGCGGCATCCCAGGTATACTCTGCCATACCTCGCCCTCATAAAAGACAACCCTACGTCGCCGAAGAGAGATAAGGCGCAGGACTTTTAGTACTAGTAACAGGCATCATTATTTTGAACTAAAGACTAGATCACCAGTTGCCAGTTTTCATCGAGTACGAGTTCATAGACAACTGCATAAGCATAGGGATAGTTCGTCTGTAATGGTCCTAGTACAGCTATACAGGCCACTTCTCTGTGATACAAAGCTGTAATCTACCATGCGGGCCCAGTGCGGATTGCCACATGTCTCACGTGTTCGAATTTTTTAGCTATCTTTGTTTTCTTCAGCGTTAAGGTGATGAAATTACTTACACAAAGTAATGCGTCTGCCTGGGCCATCACGACCTTCAACTCGTATGTCAGGGCCGTAACCACTAGCCCACTGGGCCACCACAGCTTAGCACAGAAATCTGGCAATCTACATATACATAACTTTAATCTTATGTAACCATGTGTCTACCTATAAATACGTTACGGAATACAGAATTGTGTAACCGTGGTACACAAAACGTACCTACTTAATAATGCTATAAATCAGTAGATAAAACAGCACTTTCAAGTAACTGTTTAGTTCAAAATGATTTACGGTAACTTTACTTGTAAACTTAAGTTGAAGTTCGCTTACAAATTAGCTTAAGTAATAAGTTAAAGTTTACGTAATTGTAACGAACCTTTCGAATATAGTTTAAGTAAGGTCCTAACGCAATTTAGTTTCTCATAGATTTTGTAAGGTCTATTTAGTAGGAAAATATTGCGAGGTTAATTAGAATAAGAATAACTTATTTAAAACTTGAGATCAAAAACTCTTTGAAAATACTGTTTACTGTTTATCATCATCATCATCATCATTTCAGCCGAAAGACGTCCACTGCTGGACATAGGCCTCCCCCAGGCGTCGCCACATTGACCGATCCCGTGCGTTTTGCATCCAGCGCCTTCCCGCAACCTTAACCAGGTCATCGGTCCACCTAGTGGGAGGCCTTCCAACGTATCGTCTTCCGGTTCGCGATCGCCATTCCAGAACTTTTATGCCCCATCGGCCATCCGTTCTGCGAGCAATGTGCCCTGCCCACTGCCACTTTAGTTTGGCAATTCTTCGGGCTATGTCGGTAACCCTGGTTCTCTTGCGGATCTCCACATTTCTGATTCGATCACGCAAGGAAACTCCGAGCATAGCCCTCTCCATTGCCCCTTGAGTGACTGTTTATATTATACTATTATCTCATTTAATGAGAAAGTTCTTTATTTTTATTATAAATAGGCTCGCGCTTTTCTTTTTGTGTGAGGATGTGGCCACCTCAAGTGTCAGTGTTCATTAAACACCCTCTGTGAACCCCACAGGCCTCTGACTTGGATATTTCAGACTTACATTTACTCTATAAGTCCAGGTGTCCTCCGATGTTTTCCTTCACCGTTGCCTGTGTTGTCCAAGATAAACTTAGAAAGTGCATATGAATTAGAAAAAATCACATTGGTACATTGGTGAATTTGAACCCATGACCTCAAGCGCGAGCTGCGGTGGCTCAGTCTCGTCCACCTCTAACTCACCTGATGGTAAGCGATGATGTGGTAGACCGCGACGGTGAAGCACGCTTGCTAAAAGTAACCTATTCATTGAAGACTTAAATCGTTGCCCCACTCTTCCTGTATCGTGGGTGAGGTTACAAACATATAAACTCGCATACACAGCACCCAGAGCCTAATTATTAAATAATTAAAATAAAAAAATAATTATTTGTTATTTATTTTCATTTACGACATTATACTAGTTGTCAGCCGGACCTGTGTTTGATCTACAGCGCATTAATGACAGTTTTGACACGTCAGTCACTGACACAAATTGACATTTAAAAAATAAACTTAAAATAAAAATATCAACAAAAATAGTAGATTATTGCATCGAGCACAAAGTAATTTTATTATTGCACCGAGTGCCTGATTTCCTCGTGCCTGTTAGATTAGAGCCCTCGCTAACGCTCGGGCTCTAATCTAACAATAGTCTAATCAGGCAATATAAATTACTTAAGGCGAGGTGCATAATCTGCTTTTCTTTCAACTATTACCTATAGGAATAGTAGATAAAAGAAACTCATATCAAACAGTTAAAATAGAAGTTTAATTATTGAAATTAAAAGTTATACTTGAGCAATTATTAAACGTAAGGTTAAGTTTTGTTGGGCAAATTTATATTTGTTTGTTTAACTTGGGATTGAATAATATTATCAGACGAGTTAGATGGGCCTGGCTGATTTGTTACAATGAAGTCGTTATCACGGGCGCGGCCACGGGCGCGGCGATGACGAAAATCACTTTTTTAAATTTCTTTCATTTTTAAATCAGAGTTAGCAGCAATCATTTTTTAAATTTGGAACAAGTAGGATAGAAACGAATAATACGTACGTAAAAAAAAAGTATTGATATCGGCTGGCTGAATAGAGCTAATCCATTGAGATTGGCACCTTTTGGTGCCATTAAAAAAAAAACTGTGCAATAATGAAATTTCATACATTTTTATTGCTCTAGAGCAATAAAGACTCGCTTTGTACTGAGTTTTTAGTGTGATTGTGATGAAATTAAAGCATAGTTGGAAGAAAAAGTATTTATAATAAACGCTAATCTTATTCGCTAGTCTGATAAAGGATTATATTATACTAGTCTGTTACTTCGCTGAATCACTTTGAAATAGAAGTACCGATTTTACAGCTCAATAGTACTCCAAAGTTGCCTCGTAATATAAACTCTAACTAAATATAGACAAGCAATACTCCTTCAAATACACTAGATGTTTAATATTATGTCGCCAAATATATTGGCAATTAATAGAGATCTCACTTCGTTTCCTTTGGTGTTCGCTCCGATACATTAACAAGTACTTGTGTTGAGATTATTCCTCAAATTTACTCAATAGCTTCTGCCAGCGGCTTCGATCCCGTGAAAGTGGGAATCGACGGCGCTTATGGTTTGGGAGGTGAGAATCTTAGGGCTTAATGTGGCCCACTTGCGTCACCTTGTGTTATCTTACCAACTCTGAGTTAGTAACTTACACAACTAAAAATATCTATGAAATACAATAAAATATTTATTACATGTAAGTGTTTATTTAATCATCATCATCTTCATCAACCTTAATCTTTTTATTGTTCCCACTGCTTGGAAACATGCTTCCTCTCTCTGAGAGGGAATGAGCCGTAATCCACCATGCGGACCCAATGCGGGTTGGTGGATGACACATGTATTCGAAGTTTTGTTTCTAGGACATGCTGGTTTCCTCACGATGTTTTTCTTCACCGTTTTGAGAGCAGTGGTGGTGAAATAATTTACACAGAGTAAAGCGCCTGCTTGGGTTTGAACAAACGACCTACAACTTATAAGTCGCGGCCGATACCACTAAGCCACCACTGCACTTATGTAATACCCGATTCATATCGAATAATTTGTACATAACAATTTCAGATGAGAATATTTTCTAGTTTCATACTTTTTAGAATATGATTTTTCAGTAGGCCGGGTTTTAGTTTGTGAACTTATTTTTTATCAAAATTACGCATAAGGTCCACTAAATCCGGCTTTTTTTCATTTCCAATGTCATCCAGGATCTTAGTAACTTGTTCAATAAAAAAAAAACTTGTTCATTTTGCTCCAGTTTTGCACAAATAACACAAATTAGTAAACCCCATGTACGTGTATATTGCAAACGGAATATTTATTCCCACATCGCGTACTTGAGGCATAAGCGCACATGTCTCAATGGGAATACTTAAAATGAGAAGCAGATACCTTCGATGGAAAAGAAAATATTAAGTTTTTTTGCGGCTGGAGTACAAATCTACCACATGATTTCAGGTAGGAGTTACGTATGACATATTTGTAATTTAACCTCGTGTTAACATCTAACTCTGAGTTAATTTTATGTCGCAAGTGGGCCTAAGAGGTTACTTTACCGTTCTAGAGACTATCGAGGTTTTATTGCCAAAAAGTTCTCAGATATTATAATGTATACTAATACTAATATATATATATTTATTTTTTATATTTTATATATATTTCAATATATTATATTATAAAGCTGAAGAGTTTGTTTGTTTGTTTGAACGCGCTAATCTCAGGAACTACTGGTTGGAATTGAAAAATTCTTTTTGTGTTGGATAGTCCATTTATCGAGAAAGGTTATAGGCTATATAACATCACGTTACAACCAACAGGAGCCGACCATAAATGAAAAATGTTGCAAAAACGGGCACAAATATTCCTTTTTGAGAGCTTTTGTTGCGTGCGCTGCGTAAACGGTTTAAGTTACGTAAATATAATGTTTGATGGAATTGTTCTTCTTTAAAAGTTCAAAAAAAAAGTCCAAGACAGCATATGTCTATCTTTTAAGATTGACTCACAATAGCAGCTTTTATGTTCTAAATTTTAATTAGATCGCCGCCACCGGTGGAAACAAAAGTTTACAGGTTACATTCGTATAGTAGTACTAGCTTTTGCCCGCGACTTCGTCCGCGAGTCTGCTGGATCCGAAGAGCAGAAGACTGGTCGGGTTTTTTGAGACGAATAACTTCGGGTGGACCAATTGCTTTAGTATGAAAACTAGTCTAGTAGTCTACTGGTAATACGGCTAATTCCGAACTAATGATGCAATCATTTATTATTATGCCAAAAGAATAAGATGTTTCATACAAATAAATGTCTCCCTTTTAACCCCTTAAAAAGTTGAATTTCCAAAAATCTCTCCTAAGTGCTCCCTGACATCCCCAAATCGTCTACTGATAATACGGCTAATTCCGAACTAATGATGCAATCATTTATTATTATGCCAAAAGAATAAGATGTTTCATACAAATAAATGTCTCCCTTTTAACCCCTTAAAAAGTTGAATTTCCAAAAATCTCTCCTAAGTGCTCCCTTACATCATAAAAAAGAAGCTTTGTGCAGTAAACGTAATCTAAAATCTTTACCACCCCGAAATCGTATTTTAAGGGTCGTTTCGAAAAACTAATAACTAAAACTTTTATTGTTTATTTAGGTTGGTATTTATGTCAAGTTTCATGTTTATTGACCCAAGAAATCAGATTCTTCCATAAAAACTTCAACACCCCCTAAATCACCATTTGGGGGAGTTTTGAAAAACTAATAACGGCAACATTTATTGTTTATTTAGGATGGTATTTATGACAACTTTCAAATTTATTAACCCAAGAAATAAGATTTTTCAAAATCACTTTAACACCTCCTAAATCATCTTTTGGAGGTACTTTCGAAAAACTAATAATGAAAACCTTTATTCTTTATTTAGTCTGGTATTTATGTCAAGTATCATGTTTATTCACCCAAGAAATCAGATTCTTCCATACAAAATTCAATACCCCCTAAAATCTAAATCATCATTTGGGGGCGTTTCAAAAAACTAATAATGACAACCTTTATTGTTTAGGATGGTATTTATGTCAACTTTCAAATGTATTAACCCAAGAAATAAAATTCTTCAAAAACACTTTAAAACCCCCGAAATCATCTTTTGGGGGTAGTTGCGTAAAACTAATAATAACAAACTTTATTGTTTATTGAGGTTGGTGTTTATGTCAAGTTTCATGTTTATTAACCCAACATATAAGATTTAAAAAAAAAATTGTATCCCCTAAATCATCTTTTGGGGGTAGTTTCGAAAAACTAACAATGAAAACATTTATTGTTTATTGGTATTTATTTTAAGTTTTAAGTTTATTTACTAAAGTAATAAGATTCTATACAATTGAATATTTCTAATCTTATGCCTAATAACAAAACAAACTTACATACAAAGGGGAGAGGAAAAGGGGCTCATTGCGCATCAAAAAATTCATCCACATCGATGTCAATGGGAAACGTGCCCAGAACGCTGGCAGCATTGCCACGTTGAATGGCAATGCTGATTCTCTGGCTGAAGAAAAGGCCAGCCCTCTGGTCACGCGAACAGTCGACTAACCGTTTACTAATGTCTCGAAACACTCGATGAGCACTCGGACCCCATGGACCTTATGTCTCAACCCCTAACGGCTCAAACATATAACTGCCAATAAGATTCTACAAATTCTACTGCCTTTTGGGAGTAGTTTCAAAAAATTATAATAACAACCTTTATCATTCATTTAGTTGTATTTGTGGCAAGTTTCAAGTTTATTCACCCAAGAAATTAGATTTTTCCATACAAACTTCAATACCCCCTAAATCATCATTTGGGGGTAGTTTCGAAAAACTAATAATGTCAATCTTTATCATTTACTTGGAATACTATTTGTGCTAAGTTTCAAGAATTTTGGCCGAAAGAATTAGATTTTTCATACAAACTTTCAAACCCCTTTTTACCCCCTTAGGGGAGGAATTTTCAAAAATCCTTTCTTAGTGCACAATTACGTCACTTGAGGAACATTTCTGCCAAATTTCATGCTTCTAGGCTTAGCAGTTTTGGCTGTGCGTTGATTGATCAGTCAGTCAGTCAGTCATCTTTCGCTTATATAGATATATATAGCTTTTGCCGGCGACTTCGTCCGCGAGTCTGCTGGATCCGAAGAGCAGAAGACTGGTCTGGTTTTTTGAGTCGAATAATTTCGGGTGGACCAATTACTTTAGTATGAAAACTAATGCTGTGTAAATTACGCGACACAACACAAAAATCTAATACAGCGTAAATTACGTGACACTAAAACGTCACTCACAACTATGTTTACCTGAGACAAACGGTCCAGTTTGGTAGTTCCAAATCGGTGTAGAGGTCCTCGTCTTAGAGCCATTTGATTCTTCATAAAAACTTTGACATCCCCAAATCGTCTACTGATAATACGGGTAATTCCGAACTAATGATGCAATCCTTTATTATTATGCCAAAAGAATAAGATTTTTCATACAAATAAATGTCTCCCTTTTAACCCCTTAAAAAGTTGAATTTCCAAAAATCTCTCCTAAGTGCTCCCTTACATCATAAAAAAGAAGCTATGTGCAGTAAACGTAATCTAAAATCTTTACCACCCCGAAATCGTATTTTAAGGGTCATTTCGAAAAACTAATAATTAAAACTTTTATTGTTTATTTAGGTTGGTATTTATGTCAAGTTTCATGTTTATTGACCCAAGAAATCAGATTCTTCCATAAAAACTTCAACACCCCCTAAATCATCATTTGGGGGAGTTTCGAAAACCTAATAACGACAACATTTATTGTTTACTTAGGATGGTTTTTATGTCAACTTTCAAATGTATTAACCCAAGAAATAAGATTATTCAAAAACACTGTAATAGCCCCTAAATCATCTTTTGGGGGTAGCTGCAAAAATCTAATAATGACAACCTTTATTGTTTATTTAGGATGGTATTTATGACAACTTTCAAATTTATTAACCCAAGAAATAAGATTTTTCAAAATCTGTTTAACACCTCCTAAATCATCTTTTGGAGGTACTTTCGAAAAACTAATAATGAAAACCTTTATTCTTTATTTAGTTTGGTATTTATGTCAAGTATCATGTTTATTCACCCAAGAAATCAGATTCTTCCATACAAAATTCAACACCCCCTAAAATCTAAATCATCATTTGGGGGAGTTTCAAAAAACTAATAATGACAACCTTTATTGTTTAGGATGGTATTTATGTCAACTTTCAAATGTATTAACCCAAGAAATAAAATTCTTCAAAAACACTTTAAAACCCCCGAAATCATCTTTTGGGGGTAGTTGCGTAAAACTAATAATAACAAACTTTATTGTTTATTGAGGTTGGTGTTTATGTCAAGTTTCATGTTTATTAACCCAACATATTACATATTTAAAAAAAAAATGTATCCCCTAAATCATCATTTGGGGGTAGTTGCGAAAAACTAATAATGACAACCTTTATTGTTTATTTAGATTGGTATTTATTTGAAGTTTTAAGTTTTTTAACTGAAGTAATAAGATTCTTCAAAAAAACTAACATCCCTAAATTGTCTTTTGGAGGTAGTTTCAAAAAATAAAAAAAACAACCTTTATCATTCATTTAGTTTAGTATTTGTGGCAAGTTTCAAGTTTATTCACCCAAGAAATCAGAATCTTCCATACAAAATTCAACACCCTCTAAATCATCATTTGGGGGTAGTTTCGAAAAACTAATAATGTCAATCTTTATCATCCCCTAAATCATCTTTTGGGGGTAGTTTCGAAAAACTAACAATGAAAACATTTATTGTTTATTGGTATTTATTTTAAGTTTCAAGTTTATTTACTGAAGTAATAAGATTCTATACAATTGAATATTTCTAATCTTATGCCTAATAACAAAACAAACTTACATACAAAGGGGAGAGGAAAAGGGGCTCATTGCGCATCAAAAAATTCATCCACATCGATGTCAATGGGAAACGTGCCCAGAACGCTGGCAGCATTGCCACGTTGAATGGCAATGCTGATTCTCTGGCTGAAGAAAAGGCCAGCCCTCTGGTCACGCGAACAGTCGACTAACCGTTTACTAATGTCTCGAAACACTCGATGAGCACTCAGACCCCATGGACCTTATGTCTCAACCCCTAACGGCTCAAACATATAACTGCCAATAAGATTCTACAAATTCTACTGCCTTTTGGGAGTAGTTTCAAAAAATTATAATAACAACCTTTATCATTCATTTAGTTGTATTTGTGGCAAGTTTCAAGTTTATTCACCCAAGAAATTAGATTTTTCCATACAAACTTCAATACCCCCTAAATCATCATTTGGGGGTAGTTTCGAAAAACTAATAATGTCAATCTTTATCATTTACTTGGAATACTATTTGTGCTAAGTTTCAAGAATTTTGGCCGAAAGAATTAGATTTTTCATACAAACTTTCAAACCCCTTTTTACCCCCTTAGGGGAGGAATTTTCAAAAATCCTTTCTTAGTGCACAATTACGTCACTTGAGGAACATTTCTGCCAAATTTCATGCTTCTAGGCTTAGCAGTTTTGGCTGTGCGTTGATTGATCAGTCAGTCAGTCAGTCATCTTTCGCTTATATAGATATATATAGCTTTTGCCGGCGACTTCGTCCGCGAGTCTGCTGGATCCGAAGAGCAGAAGACTGGTCTGGTTTTTTGAGTCGAATAATTTCGGGTGGACCAATTACTTTAGTATGAAAACTAATGCTGTGTAAATTACGCGACACAACACAAAAATCTAATACAGCGTAAATTACGTGACACTAAAACGTCACTCACAACTATGTTTACCTGAGACAAACGGTCCAGTTTGGTAGTTCCAAATCGGTGTAGAGGTCCTCGTCCTAGAGCCATTTGATTCTTCATAAAAACTTTGACATCCCCAAATCGTCTACTGATAATACGGGTAATTCCGAACTAATGATGCAATCCTTTATTATTATGCCAAAAGAATAAGATTTTTCATACAAATAAATGTCTCCCTTGTAACCCCTTAAAAAGTTGAATTTCCAAAAATCTCTCCTAAGTGCTCCCTTACATCATAAAAAAGAAGCTATGTGCAGTAAACGTAATCTAAAATCTTTACCACCCCGAAATCGTATTTTAAGGGTCGTTTCGAAAAACTAATAATTAAAACTTTTATTGTTTATTTAGGTTGGTATTTATGTCAAGTTTCATGTTTATTGACCCAAGAAATCAGATTCTTCCATAAAAACTTCAACACCCCCTAAATCATCATTTGGGGGAGTTTCGAAAACCTAATAACGACAACATTTATTGTTTACTGAGGATGGTTTTTATGACAACTTTCAAATTTATTAACCCAAGAAATAAGATTTTTCAAAATCACTTTAACACCTCCTAAATCATCTTTTGGAGGTACTTTCGAAAAACTAATAATGAAAACCTTTATTCTTTATTTAGTTTGGTATTTATGTCAAGTATCATGTTTATTCACCCAAGAAATCAGATTCTTCCATACAAAATTCAACACCCCCTAAAATCTAAATCATCATTTGGGGGAGTTTCAAAAAACTAATAATGACAACCTTTATTGTTAGGATGGTATTTATGTCAACTTTCAAATGTATTAACCCAAGAAATAAAATTCTTCAAAAACACTTTAAAACCCCCGAAATCATCTTTTGGGGGTAGTTGCGTAAAACTAATAATAACAAACTTTATTGTTTATTGAGGTTGGTGTTTATGTCAAGTTTCATGTTTATTAACCCAACATATAAGATTTAAAAAAAAAATTGTATCCCCTAAATCATCTTTTGGGGGTAGTTTCGAAAAACTAACAATGAAAACATTTATTGTTTATTGGTATTTATTTTAAGTTTCAAGTTTATTTACTGAAGTAATAAGATTCTATACAATTGAATATTTCTAATCTTATGCCTAATAACAAAACAAACTTACATACAAAGGGGAGAGGAAAAGGGGCTCATTGCGCATCAAAAAATTCATCCACATCGATGTCAATGGGAAACGTGCCCAGAACGCTGGCAGCATTGCCACGTTGAATGGCAATGCTGATTCTCTGGCTGAAGAAAAGGCCAGCCCTCTGGTCACGCGAACAGTCGACTAACCGTTTACTAATGTCTCGAAACACTCGATGAGCACTCGGACCCCATGGACCTTATGTCTCAACCCCTAACGGCTCAAACATATAACTGCCAATAAGATTCTACAAATTCTACTGCCTTTTGGGAGTAGTTTCAAAAAATTATAATAACAACCTTTATCATTCATTTAGTTGTATTTGTGGCAAGTTTCAAGTTTATTCACCCAAGAAATTAGATTTTTCCATACAAACTTCAATACCCCCTAAATCATCATTTGGGGGTAGTTTCGAAAAACTAATAATGTCAATCTTTATCATTTACTTGGAATACTATTTGTGCTAAGTTTCAAGAATTTTGGCCGAAAGAATTAGATTTTTCATACAAACTTTCAAACCCCTTTTTACCCCCTTAGGGGAGGAATTTTCAAAAATCCTTTCTTAGTGCACAATAACGTCACTTGAGGAACATTTCTGCCAAATTTCATGCTTCTAGGCTTAGCAGTTTTGGCTGTGCGTTGATTGATCAGTCAGTCAGTCAGTCATCTTTCGCTTATATAGATATATATAGCTTTTGCCGGCGACTTCGTCCGCGAGTCTGCTGGATCCGAAGAGCAGAAGACTGGTCTGGTTTTTTGAGTCGAATAATTTCGGGTGGACCAATTACTTTAGTATGAAAACTAATGCTGTGTAAATTACGCGACACAACACAAAAATCTAATACAGCGTAAATTACGTGACACTAAAACGTCACTCACAACTATGTTTACCTGAGACAAACGGTCCAGTTTGGTAGTTCCAAATCGGTGTAGAGGTCCTCGTCTTAGAGCCATTTGATTCTTCATAAAAACTTTGACATCCCCAAATCGTCTACTGATAATACGGGTAATTCCGAACTAATGATGCAATCCTTTATTATTATGCCAAAAGAATAAAATTTTTCATACAAATAAATGTCTCCCTTTTAACCCCTTAAAAAGTTGAATTTCCAAAAATCTCTCCTAAGTGCTCCCTTACATCATAAAAAAGAAGCTATGTACAGTAAACGTAATCTAAAATCTTTACCACCCCGAAATCGTATTTTAAGGGTCGTTTCGAAAAACTAATAATTAAAACTTTTATTGTTTATTTAGGTTGGTATTTATGTCAAGTTTCATGTTTATTGACCCAAGAAATCAGATTCTTCCATAAAAACTTCAACACCCCCTAAATCATCATTTGGGGGAGTTTCGAAAACCTAATAACGACAACATTTATTGTTTACTTAGGATAATTTTTATGTCAACTTTCAAATGTATTAACCCAAGAAATAAGATTCTTCAAAAAAACTTTAACATCCCTAAATTGTCTTTTGGAGGTAGTTTCAAAAAATAATAATAACAACCTTTATCATTCATTTAGTTTAGTATTTGTGGCAAGTTTCAAGTTTATTCACCCAAGAAATCAGAATCTTCCATACAAAATTCAACACCCTCTAAATCATCATTTAGGGGTAGTTTCGAAAAACTAATAATGTCAATCTTTATCATTTACTTAGAATACTATTTGTGCTAAGTTTCAAGAATTTTGGCCGAAAGAATTAGATTTTTCATACAAACTTTGAAACCCCTTTTTACCCCCTTAGGGGTGGCATTTCCAAAAATCCTTTCTTAGTGCACAATTACGTCACTTGAGGAACCTTTCTGCCAAATTTCATGCTTCTAGGCTTAGCAGTTTTGGCTGTGCGTTGATTGATCAGTCAGTCAGTCACCTTTCGCTTTTATAGATATAGATATAAGGGTAGGTAGGGTAGGGTAGGTAGGGTAGGGTAGGGTAGGTAGGGTAGGGTGGGGTAGGGTAAGGTAGGGTAGGTAGGGTAGGGTAGGGTAGGGTAGGTAGGGTAGGGTAAGGTAAGGTAGGTAGGGAAGGTAGGGTAGGGTAGATAGGGTAGGGTAGTTATGGGAAATAAAAAAATTAGGGTAGGTAGGTAGGTAGCCAGTTGACGGGAGCGAAGTTGCGGGGTTCAGCTAGTTATGTATATTTATGATTAAAATAAAATCATTTTTTCTACTGTCACATAATAACTACTGGTTTTTTTAGGGTTACGTAGCCAAATGGCAAAAAACGTAACCCTTATCGATGCGTCATGTCTGTCTGTCTGTCTGTCCGTCCCTATATCACAGCCACTTTTTTCCGAAACTTTAAGAACTAAGCTGTTGAAAATTGGTAAGTAGATGTATTCGTTAAACCGCATTAAAATTTTCCTTGGGTTTCCCATACTTAGAACTGAAACTCTTTTTTTTTCACCAAACCCATACGTCTTCTAGTCATATCCATAGGTCTTCAAAAATGATATGGAGGTTTTCAATATATTTTTTCTAAACTGAATAGTTTGCGCGAGAGACACTTCCAAAGTGGTAAGATGTGTACCCCCCCCCCCTGTAACTTCTAAAATAAGATAATCTTGAAATAAAACAAATATATGATGTACATTCACTTCCACTGACAATTGGTTTGAACGAGATCTAGTAATTAGTTTTTTTGAATACGTCATAAATCGTAAACCGCAATTTAACAAGTACGGAACCCTTCGTGCGCGACTCAGACTCGCACTTGGCCGGTTTTTTTATTTAACGGCTAGTCTGTTTTGCTGTTGTCGTCCCATTAAATTGTGGAATAAAACTATGTCTGAAGAGCCTATTAGCATGTGACATTGTATTGTTACAATCGGAGTAGGAAGTAACGAATAAGTTTTATTTGTAAAACCTTAAGAGCAGTAATGTTTGTTTTAATAAGAAATGCTCTTCATTTGTAACCGCATGACTTGAGAACGGCTGGACAGATTTGCCTGGATTTTATGTCAATATGTTCGTAATAGTCAAAACAAGTTTTTAGCGAATAAATTATACCCACCTGTTACTGTCCCACTGCTGCGTAAAGGTCATATCTCATTCAGAGAAGGCACGAGCATTAATCACAAGAGGCCCTAGATAAGTGGTATTCTATCAACAAAAGTTTGGCGTTAGCGATTGGATTAATGACATAAATGTATGGGAACATCATACGCTATATCGAACTGTCACGTGATAAATCCCTTAAATTTTGGCATTTGTCACTGGTCCACCACAAGATAACACACACATTTTAGCCAATATAATATTGGAAAGTCTGGAGAAAAGGGATATTAGAATGAACTTAGAAATTTGGTCCCGCTTTGGTCAGCTGTCAGTTATTAATATCACATCACATCACATCACACTATACATATTAATTAATAAAATATTATTAAGGCGATGTATGTTTGTTACTTCTTCACGCTCAAACGGCTTGACGGATCTGGATGAAATTTGCCACAGAGATAGATTATAGTCAGCACATAGGACTTTTTAGCCCGAGAATATGTTCCCTCGGGATAATTTTCAACTTTAACACAGGCGAAGCCACTGGTAGAAGCTAGTAAATAATATTACATTAAATATACTATCCCAAATTTCCTAAAAGAACGAAAAGTATTACGCAAAAGTATAATTTACATCATAATTATACTTTTGCCTTATACTTTTCATTCTTTGTACACCCATGTTGAAATAATTTATATCTATTCATACCTAATAATGTTTGAAACCGATGTTTGTATTTAGAAAATACTTATGTAACATGCTTATAACATAACAGAGTTTTTATAAAAAAATATCATTAGGTAACTATAATATTCTTAGAGTACCTTCCAAGAAATTTTCAAGGTTATCTTTGTTTATTAGGTAGCAACCATTTTTTTGCAATGAATAGTATTTATATTGATTATTATCTTGTAACAAGTTTATAACGTCATCTAATTATGATAATATATTGGTTATATAAATATTCTTGTTTTGAGCATCTTGCCAACCTACCTATAACTAGATAGATAACATATTTAACGACCGCCTTTAAATTATATACATTAAAACATTAGATAGAAGGTCTAAATTTGCTTATCAATGTGTCAAGCAAATTAAATTAGTATGGGTAGTGACTATTATTAGTTAATTTAATCGAAACTATTAAGTCTTTAATCAGATGATATTGTATATTATGTCGTAACCCCTTGAATCGTTGAATAGTTTAAAATTGTAAACACGCAGATATTCTTGTTTCTATTTTAAAAATGAATGTGCTAAAACAAGGTTTTTAAATAAGTGTATTTTTAAATGATTTTTACGTATGTACTTTATTTTATTTATTCTTGTGCTGTGAAACGGATTAATATTGTTTCTAGATTGATCAGAAATCTCTGAAAAATGATCAGGTATGTGAAATTTGATTAATTGAATATGATATGTGACATTGTTTTAAATTCGCCACCACATAGCATTATTTAAATAAGCCACCGAGCATTACAACTGTAAGGTTAACACGTGATTGTAATTAAGTGCTCATGTCATGAGGTCGAGCATTTTCTAAAGAATATTTTTAATACAAAATTAAACTACAGATTACTGTGATCTTTTCAGAATAAACTGAGAACTGTCACCATTATACATATTCCTTTACATTTATTACATTCCATACATGTTCTATAAAGGCATGGACCATATCATATGGACCCTGTTAGTAACAAGTAGTTTTCAAACATGCCTTTTGTTTTTTATTTAAGGAGGGAACAAAAGGCGCCTGGTCTTTTGGGGGAGAGACCAGGGAGTGTGGGATTTCTATCCCACTAAAACCACCCCGGTGATCACCATCAGCACCTTAAAGGGGCCCCGTCACCTCTTAAAAGACCACCGCGGATCCCCCTCTGTGCTACGCCTGTTAGGGCACATTCCTGAGGAGGCTAAAAGAAGTGCCTCCCCTGAGACTCACTGTGTACGGCAGCACGTGATCAATTTGCTGCCGTCTTGCCCGAAGTTACTTGGTGGGCGGACAGAGTCCCCAATCTGACCTCCCGCGACCCCGGTGACCCGCTTGCTTATTATGCAGGTGGGGTTTCGGCCTTTTTGGCATCGAGGCAGTTGCCTCCCCGACGCCTTCTTCTTCGAGTGGGATCGGCCCTCTCACGATCCCGCTCGGCGGCCACCTTCTGGGCCATCACAGTCTCACAAAAAGAGACCATTTCCCTCCAATTTTCTGTCTCTGCCAGCCTCTGTGAGGGCCATGCAGGTCTCGCCCAATCCTGGCGACTAAGATATGCCATTCAGAGGCCCACGCCAAGCACTCCTCGAGCGTGTGCTGTGCAGAATCAAGGTCGCCTCCACAATGGTGGCAATTTGTCGTGGTCTCTTGCCCAATCCTATTCAGGTACTCACCGAAGCAACCGTGTCCGGTCGTACCTGAGTGAGCCTGTAGGAGATGCGCTCCTCTCTTTTCAGCCAGGCTTTGACAACGCGCTTGCATGAAAATTGCGGCTGCTGAAGCCGCTCTCGCCATCGCTCGAGCGCGTGTCACCGTTCTTGCCGCTTCAGCCTTAGTATAGCGATCCCCGGCACGCTGTCACCATTCCGGCGGATGGCGCGAATCCAGTTATAAACCTTCGCATCCATATCCGCCAGAATGTCAAGCGGAAGAAAGCGTGCCAGGAGAGTTGCCACGTCAAAGGATACCGTTCGGTATCCTCGTGCGATACGAATGGCCATTTTCCGCTGCAGGCTATTAATTTTAGTTCTGCAGCATCGGACACTTGACAGTCTGCTTAACCAAACACACCATAAAGCCTATACAACATGCCTACTTAACATAATTCATATTATGTCCGATCCCGGTATATAGGATCGTGATTTGACATACTTAGTGACATACAGGTGTCGGATTATAGTCGTGGGCGCAGAAATTGGGATACGGGAAATCTAGAGAAATATCTCCTGTAACTTATAACACTTGTGTTGCCTAATAGCAACTATTGATTATTTAAAATAATTATATTAATTATAATGAGCGACCATAATAATAAAAAAAATACACACATGTAATGTCACATTTTCTGTTACATGTCTAACAAGGCCTCTGCGAGTTGGCTTCGGTCCCTCGCATGCCTTTTAAAGGACCGTGATCCCAGGGTCCCGACATTGTAAAAGATAATACATTAATTAACATTAAAAAACAATGCAAAATTTGTACATGAAACTGAGAAATCAAAACTTGATGATCAAATTATCGAGTTCAAACCCGGCAACGGCAAAAAAACGAGTAATGTGTTGTTTTAATTTGTCCACAGCGCGGAGTCTTGCATAGCTCCAACGTCGGGAGTAGCTTCTAACACTTTCATGTCTGCAATACAGTTTTTTGTAACATCACAATGCCTTGTCCAGACCAAGGATTGGCCACCTGAGGTTGAACTACAAGGTATGGCATGCTCATATTTCTATTTCTTTACGAGCTATTTTTGAAGGGCCTTCCGATACGTGAAAAGAAGAAAGAATTCATAATTCAATAGAATGCCAAATATTTTAATTTTAACACAATTGTTAATTCCTATAAACTTTTGCTTAAATTCGTAGATTCAGAAGTTTTCGACTTTATCATCGTGGGAGGAGGTACAGCTGGAAGTGTAATAGCGAACAGACTTAGTGAAATCGAAGAATGGAGTGTACTGCTACTTGAGGCAGGAGGAAACCCGCCTATTGAAAGTGAAGTAAGTTAGTTTGAACCAAAACGCATGATAATTATCCTTTATTCCCAATAGGTTAATGTAGCTAGTGTGTACATGGAACTATTACAACCCAAAAAAATAAATATTTTGTACCATTACTTTTTTCTTTTTTATATAAATGAGCACTTTTTATAACAATTTTAAATAGAATGAAGATTTAATGACAAAATATTCATAAGTTTACAAAACAAAATATGCACAATTTTTATTTTTCTCTTGTTATTTACCTCCAATGCTGAAACCTGATGGGTCGCTGGCTCACTCTGCAAGTGAGAAAGCAAATTTATTTGCATCTCTCTTTGCAAGCAATTCACGTCTGGATGCTGGCTCTAAGCAACCACCTAATATACCTCAATGTGACTCTTCGATGCCGGAGATTCACACTAAAGAGGTTCGGAGAGTACTGTGCAGCCTAGACGTGAACAAGGCCAGCGGGCCTGACGGCATTCCAGCGAGAGTATTAAGGCAGTGTGCACCTGAACTGTCTCCTGTATTGACACGCTTGTTCCGCCTCTCTCTTAAAAAAAGAAAGGTGCCGAAATCCTGGAAGCTTGCAAATGTACAACCAGTACACAAGAAGGGCGACCGTGCAGACCCTGCCCACTACCGTCCGATAACCATTACCTCCATACTATGTAAGGTTATGGAAAGGGTACTGAACAGTAAGTTGCTAAACTACCTTGAAGACAATGAGCTCCTCAGTGACCGTCAATATGGCTTTCGCCGGGGACGGTCAACTGAAGATCTTCTTGTGTTTGTCACGCACTGCTGGGGCGAAGCCATTGAGAATCATGGCGAAGCACTTGCCGTATCGCTCGATATCTCGAAGGCCTTTGACAGGGTCTGGCACGCTAGTCTACTCAGCAAGCTTCTTGCTTATGGCATCCCAGCCGGTTTTTGTAGCTGGATACCAGACTTCCTCAGTGAACGGTCGATCCGAGTAGTCGTTGACAGCTGCTCCTCTGACCTCAGCTGCTCCTCTGACCTTAAGGCTATTAATGCCGGTGTTCCTCAGGGGTCTGTTCTTTCTGCAACTCATTTCCTGCTGCACATCAATGACCTACTTCTGCCTGGTATTGTTGGGTACGCAGATGACAGTACTGTTTCCGAGAGATACTTCTCCAGCGCAAGAACCGGCGGGGATGAAGTTCGTTCCTTGAGAGAGGCTATGGTGGAGCGTACTGATTTGACCTTAAGTCTTGTCTCCCGTTGGGGTGATGACAATCTGGTCTCTTTTAAGGCCACCAAAACACAGAGGACTCATTTCATCAGAACGCCTACTTTTCGGGGTGCATCTGTTCCTATAACTGACCGGCTCGAGCTCCTTGGCATGGAGTTGATATCCAGTCTCAACTTCGCCGCCACCATCGAGTACAAAGCCCAAATTGCGGCAAAGAAACTGGGCGTCCTAAACAGAGTGAAGCGATACTTTATGCCTGGACAGCTATTAACTCTTTACAAAGCGCAAGTCCGATCCTACATGGAGTATTGCAGCCACCTCTGGGATGGCTCAGCTAAATATCAGCTTGCCGCGCTTGACTCGGTGGAACGCAGAGCCAAGAGATTAATTGGCGACGTCAAACTGGTGGATGCCAAGCTTCACAGCTTAGCTCATCGCCGTAAGGTTGCCTGCTTGTCGGTCTTCTACAGACTGTATTTTGGCGAGTGTGCTCATGAACTCCACGACCTCATCCCACCGGCCCCCTTCTACCATCGGACATCTAGACGCACTGCAAGTTACCATCCTCACCTAGTTGCTATTCCACCAATTCGCACCAAGCGCTTCCAAACATCCTTCATAATGCGCACAGCAAAAGAGTGGAACTCACTGCCTGCGTCTGTGTTTCCGAACGCATTCAACCCGAATCTCTTCAAAGTTAGAGTGAACAGGCTTCTTCTGGGTAAGCTCACTCCATCGTCGACTTTGTCTCTGTCACCTCTGACCTAGACTAGAGTCAAGAGCAAACCCATCTCGAATAAAAAAAAAAAAGTTATTCACAAATAAAGAAAAGGTTTCATAAATACGGTTGATTGAGAAACTCAGTTAATAAGTGTATATTCCTATTTTTCCTTTACTTAACTTTCTCTTTATTCCCAGTAGGGTAAACAATAATGAATTGCAGTAGTTCCCTGTGGAACTAGCTACATAGAACTACGTGGAATAAAGGCTTAAAGTATGTGTATTCCATACACAGAACTAGTGAACTACATGGAACTTCTGGAAATAAAGGATAATTATTTGCACATGCCAAGCTTCTTTGACAATTGAAACGGATAAATAAAAACCGGGCAGAGCTTTGTTCAGATCTTGTATTCACTATCGAAAGAGACAAATAAATGATGGGCAATCGCTTATATTAACATAATCCTCGTTGCTGACATGGCTTGACTGGAGGGGAGGCTTCAATATGGCGGCTTAGCTTCGGCGGGCTCGGCGGGTATTGGTCGGTTGCACGTAGGCCGACGTCACATCCGTTACATTCGGCCATCCTGGAATCATTGCTCCCGCAATGGGAGCAAAACACATTCATTAGCTTTCATATAAATCAATTAGGTATTCAGTGTCACTACTATTGTTACCGTCTGATATAGGTGCTTTACTTCTATATGGCCTTACTTAGCGCATTTACAGTCTAAGCACCAGTGAGCTTTTGGAACCACGTTAACCTTTTATGTCTATAATCCTGTATATATAATATGCCACTACTTTACATAATGCATTTTCAATATGGACTTTACAGATTTTTGCAAACCATTGTACCACATTGAATGTAAATATATTATGGCTATAATAAATATGTTATGGCTATGGGTTTGACATTGACTTTAGTTACTATATTATGACCTGAATAATAGTCATCCAGTTTGTATTGACTTTAGCTGCACTAATTGTAGTCATCAAAACAACCCTTTTGTACACATTATCACTCTTGCGTTATCTGAAGTTTTATTTTTACATTCAATATTTGACATTCAAAAGTGCCGCTTAATGGCCTGGCTTGGCTGGCTTGCCTTGCTTGCCTGGCTAGGCTGGTTTGGCTGGCTTGCCTGGCTAGGCTGGTTTGGCTGGCTTGCCTGGCTAGGCTGGTTTGGCTGGTTAGCCTGGCTAGGCTGGTTTGGCTGGCTTGCCTGGCTAGGCTGGTTTGGCTGGCTTGCCTGGCTAGGCTGGTTCGGCTGGCTTGCCTGGCTTTACTAGGCGTAAAACTAGGCCCTACCAGGCGTAATACTATGCCCTACCAGGCGTAATACTAGGCCCTACCAGGCGTAATACTAGGCTCGACTCGACTTTACTTTACTAGCCTCGACTCGACTTTACTTTGCTAGACTTTACTAGGCTCGGCTTTACTTTGCTAGACTTTACTTTGCTAGACTTTACTTTGCTAGACTTTACTTTGCTAGACTTTACTTTGCTAGACTTTACTTTGCTAGACTTTACTTTGCTAGACTTTACTTTGCTAGACTTTACTTTGCTAGACTTTACTTTGCTAGACTTTACTTTGCTAGACTTTACTTTGCTAGACTTTACTTTGCTAGACTTTACTTTGCTAGACTTTACTTTGCTAGACTTTACTTTGCTAGACTTTACTTTGCTAGACTTTACTTTGCTAGACTTTACTTTGCTAGACTTTACTTTGCTAGACTTTACTAGGCTCGGCTTTACTTGACTTGGCTTTACTTGACTTGGCTTTACTTGACTTGGCTTTACTTGACTTGGCTTTACTTGACTTGGCTTTACTTGACTTGGCTTTACTTGACTTGGCTTTACTTGACTTGGCTTTACTTGACTAGGCTTTACTTGACTAGGCTTTACTTGACTAGGCTTTACTTGACTAGGCTTTACTTGAGTAGGCTTTACTTGACTTGGCTTTACTTGACTTGGCTTTACTTGACTTAGCTTTACTATAATCATAAGCCCGCCAAGCATTATAAATGGTTTGATTTCTACGTTTAAAGTAACCAATAGCATCTGGACAAGCAATATCATTTAATGTGTACCTAAACTGTTTAACAAACCACGTTTGCTCGTGAAGGCCTTAATATGGTATCTCATACCATGATTGGGAGAACCAAAAAGGCAAAATATATTTTTCAGTGTCCGAATCGTCACGATAGAATCGATAGTACGCAAGTGTCGACTCGGCAATAACTAATTTGGAAAACTCCTCGTCCTACAATCATTACCAACTGTACACATGGACACATGTACATGGAGTTTCTTGTGCGTTCTTCTCCATAAAAAGCTACTTTTCCGAATGCACTGTAGAATCAATTTTTATTACTTGTAAATTTTAATTCATATATGTATGACGTTCAAAAGTGCTGCTTACCGGCCTAATTGAAATAAATATATTTGACTTTGACTTTACTGGATTCAGCCGAGTACCAGTGTTTTACATGGAGCAACTGCCTCCTCAACCCAGTAACTGGGAAACATGATACCCCTTGACAAGACTGGTGTTAGATCTCAAACTTCTGACTGTCAAAGATCTTCAAAAGACAGCCGGGACCAACGGCTTAGTGTGCTTTCCGAGGCACGGAGGAATCTCGGTATGCTGAAATGGTCACCCATCCACGGACCGACCTCGTCAAGCGTTGCTTAACCTTGAAGATCGACCCGTGCGGCTGTTATTATTTAGCCACGAGACAACTGTAGAAATACCCCTTTCTTTTTAACAAAACTGACCTAAATGGTTTACATGTATCATAAGCATTGGTTCAGACGGTTTAGGAATTTAGATGTAATGTTCGTTCTTTCATACACTAACTGCCCTTGCCATATGCACAATGAAGACGTGCGGTCATGTATTTTCTAATGAATTGAGTCATTTTTGGTAACCAATATACTAATTTATTAAAATCATGGTGACTAAAGTCATCATGATTCATTTGCACTATCTTTTCTATCTACCCAAGCTCCGAAGCTCCTACCAGTCTACTGCCATTTAGAGTTTTTCTATAAAGCTTCTCGTCAACAATCGAGTAATTGCTTATTATGTCCGGATCGACGGTGTTGGTTTTTAGCTGGTTAATTAGTGAACTAAAGCTTGTCGTCATGGCATTGTAACGTATATAACCAGTATCAGTGACTTAGAGACTGGCTTTTTTTATTCATTGTATCGACTGGATTTCTGCCAAGTGCACCTACATGTTTCATACGATGGGCCGGCCTATACTCAACACTGATGTTATAATATTTTATCAAAAACCACTATCCTGCGCTGCGATGCGTGATCGTACCTTGGACCGCTGCACAATCAGTAACAACCTTTACATGACTTATTTACCTATAACATACACGCGAAATCTACGTAACGAGTCCAACAGCGAGAGTTTGAAGCTCATAATAATGGTCCATGCTATGCTCACTTGTTACCCGACTGGTCGTAATGAATTTTATTTGCAGTTTGTTTTTGCATCAATATACCGGCGACACCTAACTTACACGCATCCGTATGTACTTCTGTAGGAAGCGCGGGGTCATACAAAGCGAAAACAGGCTTAGAACCAGAAATATTTTGCAATCATTCAAAACTAATCCATTAACGGGTACACAATCAGCGCAATGGAATACACTTCTTAAAATAACTGCACAATCCGATAAATTGACGTACACACATGACACACATTACTAGGCAAATGAAACTTGAAACTGCCAACTCTGCTGTAAGCCACTAGTGGCAATTTGACCTGAGCATTTAAGCGATTTGTTTTTTTTTCAAAACTAGTCTATTAACGAGTATTCATATTTAACTTTCAGTGTTAAGTCCTTTTTTTGTTAGACATTTTATAAAATAATAACACCAGAATTTAAATCAGTTGAGGGTAGAAGTAAATCTTCTAAAAATGCCAATACCTACTTAATACCTACTTTGGCAGATTATGCTAGGTACTATATTAATAAATCTCACACTGAAGGCCTCTTTTCTAAACTAAATGGAACCCCGGTATACTTATACTAACTACTACCTTTGCTAGATCATGAGTATCATCTGGATGAATTGCTGACTTTGGACCATACTGATACGTAACAGTTAAAGTAATCTTCGCCAGATAACTCGAGAAACTTGATCATCTATACAAGGTAACGGAAATCTTTCATTTTACAGGGACATTTAAAGCGCGGTAATCAACACAGAGGCACAAAGTATGTAAGCGGCGGCGTTCTATTTTGTGACAAAGCTTTTTTTTCTTAGTTCACCGGATAAACGTAACTGGATTCAGATTCCAGTATCTAAGGATGTCTCATGTCTATACATGGGTTGATCAGTTGTGTGTACCCGAAGCAAAACAATATTTGTATTTGGTTAATCTATTTGTTCCTACTGCTATGGCTATGGCCTGGCTAGAATAAGAGTTAATTATAAGCACCTCAGATCAGGGAACAGTAAATAAGCACATACATGAAGTCATGCCTTTTTCCCATGAGGGTAGACAAACTACAGAACGCCATCTGCTACTATCCTTTACTCTTGTTTCGTTTACGTAAAAACATAGTCATACACGCACATACACGGATGCTGGTTATGCAACTAGTTTTATCTTTATTATTGAAAATATGGCGACGAATAAAACAAGTGGCTATGTCCTGGATAGAATAAGAGTTATCGATATTGCGGATATGGAAATGAGAAAGACAACGTACCTGGCATACTGGCTGTGGCTCCTGGCAGCTCTCGGCCCTTGTTAGGACCTCTCCTTGCAGTCACACGCAGCACAGGGTTTGATGCAATCTTGCTCGGCGTGCAGTTGGGTCGATGGCAGAGTGTAGCTCACGCCGTGAAGTTTGTAGTCTCGTTCCGTTCGTGAATAACACAAACTTCTTCGATTTTTCTTCAGAGTCAGGTGATATTGCGGTTGTGGCGTGGATGTGTTATTAAAAGAAGATTACTTTTTGTTCATACCACTTCTGAGTGAAACGGATAAATAAAAACCGGGCAGAGCTTTGTTCAGATCTTGTATTCACAATCGAAAGAGACAAATAAATGATGGGCAATCGCTTATATTAACATAATCCTCGTTGCTGACATGGCTTGACTGGAGGGGAGGCTTCAATATGGCGGCTTAGCTTCGGCGGGCTCGGCGGGTATTGGTCGGTTGCACGTAGGCCGACGTCACATCCGTTACACAATTAAAAACAAAACCTGTATAATAGATGTATCCTTTATCTTCCTCAGATACCACGGTTGGCTTACAATCTTTTTGAGACGAAATATGACTGGCAATATGCAACGGTAAACAATGGATTAACCAACCAGGCCATCAAAGATGGAAGAATGAAATGGCCAAGAGGTAAAATGCTTGGAGGTAGTAGCAGTATGAACGCCATGGCTTATGTTCAAGGACACCCCCGTGATTATCAGTCCTGGTTTGATGAAGGAAACATTGAATGGCATCCAGACATAGTTAAACAATATTTCAAAAAAGCTGAAACTTTACAAGATCCTATTCGTTTAAAGATTCCCGTAGTTTACAATCACTATGGACATAATGGACCTCTAGTTGTTAATGCTTTCAATGGTACAGAGGACAGTGTTGTTATAAATTTACTTTCTGCTTTTGACGAAATTGGTATCAAAAACGTTGATGATTTAAATACGTATAATAATTTAGGTTCTAGTAAAGTTATATCGACAGTGAGTGATGGCAAAAGGGTAAGTTCAGCCACAGCATACCTTAACCCCGAAGTAAGGAACAGGAAAAATTTGAAGATAGTAAAAAATTCGTTTGTAACTAAAATTGTTTTCGATGGAAGAAACACGCGTGGTGTAGAAGTAGATCATAATGACAACAGGCTAACATTAAAAGCTAAACATGAAGTCATTCTCAGCGCAGGTTCAATAAATACTCCTCAGCTGCTCATGTTATCTGGTGTAGGACCTGAAAGACATCTTGCAGCCAAGAATATTAAAACTGTAGTCAATTCACCTATGGTTGGACAGAATTTACACGATCATACTATTGTTCCTATTTTTATATTCGCTGATGGACCAGAAGATATCGATCAAGCAACGAAAAAATTCGAATCGTTGAGATACCTGTTTGATCGTCAAGGATACTTAGCATCTCAAAGTGATAACGATGTGGCTGGCTTTCACTCCGCAGACCCGAAAGCTTCATATCCAGATTTTCAATCTGTCATTTCACTCTATAAGAAAAATGAAGAAAGTATAAAATCATTTGCTTCAGGATTTGTAAAATCTGTTGAAAATTCAATATTGAAGGAAAGTGTAAACAAATCTTTATTTCAGATAATACAAATTCTACTGCATCCTTATTCTAGAGGAAACATATCATTGCATTCAAATGATCCATATAAAGACCCTCTAATATATTATGATAACTTTAGTGATTCAAGGGATTTAGATTTTCAAGTTGTTGGATTAAAAATATTAGCAGAATTGGTCAACACGACTTATTTTAAGTCTATTGGTGCAAAGATAGGTAGGATTGAGCTGGCTGCGTGTGATGGTTATGAACTTGGCAGTACTGATTATTGGAAGTGCACTGCTGTAAATATGGCATCAACTATTTTTCACCCAGTTTCTACTGCTAGGATGGGTCGCGATATAGACTGTTCTGTCGTTGATAGTCGATTGAAGGTGCACGGCATTTCTGGTCTTCGAGTGGTGGATGCTAGTGTGATGCCGACTATCACTAGTGGAAATACTTATGCTCCCACCGTTATGATTGCTGAGAGAAGTGCTGATCTAATAAAACAGGATTATACAACGTAATTTGTTTATGGCCATTCAAAATATTTTCATCAATCAAATGCATGATTTCTGCAAAAAAAATCTCTAAAAATATCTGGTTTATTTTTTTTGTTGCGCATAGCTCTGCAAAGGCTGAATTTACAGTACAGCCGTTGGTTTTTGCGTAAATCTGTACTATTTGTCTTGAAAAACTTGGTGGTGACAAAAAAGGCAGAAGTTATCTTTCTCGCTTTAAGTACCTAATTTTAGTTACTTATTAGATATTAGTATTACATATTATTATTAACTATCGAAGTTTCTTTTTAAATAATTTTTTGCATCATGCTTAATATTTGTGATTAATGCTATTTCAATTTAATAAATTCATTATTATTTATATTTTGAATACTATTTTTACGGTAATCAAATATGAAATATGAATATGTTCACACCCTTACTCTAAATTGAGATGTACACAGGCACAGTTAGATTCAAGACACATAATGTTGGTATGACAAATAAACCAGCAACTTTTAGACTGCGTAAATAAATAATTGCTGCATATATAAATGAGAGCATTGGTGGCCCAATGGTAACGGTCCCAACTTATAGGTCGTGCGATCGAACCCAGACAGGCGCTTTAATTTATGTAAATTATTTAATCACCACTGAATCGTCCTAGAACCAAAAAATCGATGACATGTGACATCCACCAATCCGCACTGGGCTCGTGTGGTGGGTTAAGGGCCATTTACTCTCTCACGGAGAGAGAGGTTGCCTGTGTGAACATTAAAAGACTGGTGATGATGATATGAAATAATATTACTTGAGACCGTGTCAATCTATTCAGTTGTTTATAATTGTCTTGTGTGCACTTAAGTTTACCCAAGAAAAAACTGCGGTTGGTGCTGAACTATTTTGAAGTATGGCAACAAATAATATTAGGCTATGAATGTGGGTGGCTAAGTAGACTGATTGGTACGACCGATGAGTCGGAGCTTGTCTGAAGTTAGCGCCAATGGTTGCACAAAACATATTTTACGAACCAAATAGTTGTTTTCTTCACGAGTGTTCATGTGCGAAAGTTCGCAAAGCCTTTGTACAGAAGGTCCACGACTCATTAGTCGTACTGTATCACTATTAGTCTGGCCCGTCAACCTAGACATGATGCGGCTTAGTATAATCTACTGGCAAAGTCATAGGGTTATCGGAGCGCCGGACCTCAATGTCAACGTAGAGATGTGTTGTTGGAGTATTATTATATTAAGCATCTTTCATGTCTAACACATACTGCCGCGACTAACGAAACTTCATTTTTTCGAAGTAATTTGAAATATTTCTTCTAGTGACAAATATTAGTTTTTCTTAGTATACTTCATAATTTGAACCAGGAAGTCCTGGTTCACTCATTCAAATTGTAAATAGGTAATACATATTTTTTAGGCTCAACCAAAAATACTTGAAATTTAAACAGTTGAGATTCACGTGTCACGGTTTGGTGCTGTTTACAGACTGAAGAGTTATCTCCAAATAATGATCAGTTATATGTTATTTTTTTTTTGTATATTAGGAATTTGTTATTGTTTTGATCCAACATGTCTGTTTAAAGGGTATCTATTATAGTAATTAATTAATAAGTGTATATATGTGATTGTACCTACTCTTACTTTTACAAATTATTTTGTTACGAAATTTAATCTGCTAACCACATGTAGAAAATAAAAAAATACGGATTAAGTATAGTCGAGTTTTTTTTTTTAATTATAGATAGGCTCGCGCTTGACCACTATCTCACCTGATGATATTAAACTTGAGTAATAAAATAAAATGTTCCATTCTAAAAGTTGCTTGTAATCATATGTGTAATCACGTATTTTAGTAGCTGTCCCTGATTACCAGTACACTTTCATCAAAAACTAAGCTGTTTAAACAAAATTATTGTCATGCACAAGAATTTTTCTTACGTATGCTCAGTGAATTTTCTTAGCGTGTATCAGAAGCATAAAGACGTTCACTACTGGGCATAGACCTCTCCGAGCATCGCCACATCGACTAGTCTTGTGCTACTCACTTCCAGCAGAGCTTAAAGCCTCATATTATTATAAACGTGAATGTTTGTTAGTATGGATGGATGGACGATTGTTACTCTTCCACACAAAAACTACTTAACGGATCTGGATATTTGGCACACAATATTTTTTTAAATTATTATTTATTTATTTAAAGAAACTAAACATAATTTACAAAATATTTTGACAGGCTAATTTAGGTCAGATTAAGTGGTGTAGTCATCTGTAGCCGAACTAGGCAGAGCCTGTATTTCGGCTATAAGCGCCAAACCCCTCGAGAGTTATACATATATAATAGCCATTGACATAATTTCATTTGTATCGTGTACATAATCTATTTAACAAAATAATGTATATATTATGCTATATGTTGCATCAAGGGTGGCCGATAGAATGCAAACCATCGGGAAGTCAGGATGTATTCCCTTAGGTTAAGACATCGTGTGTGGGCAGGTCAGTACGTGCAATCGTGAAAATGAAATCATTCAAGTTATTCGATACACTGTACTGTTCGGTTTATTCAAAACCGAACAGTACAGTGTAGCTCTAAGGCTGTCAGTACTCAAATACTCTATTCTGCTCCCCACCACGCAAGTGGTTAGAAAAAGCGCGCCAAAGCGTAGTTGTTCTTGATTTGCAGACAGGTGGCGTGGTTTTTGTTTTGACGTCCGTACTATTGTCTAAACCCGACATATATATTATTTTGTTAAATAGATAGTTTATAACCTGATTACATAACACATAGTATACCTTTTATTTAACCCTAATAAATATGTGGTGGCCATTTTGTGCTACTTCTGGGTGGTCTGGCACGATAACGGCGCGTGTGATTAAAATGATGATATCTATAAAGTTTTGTATGGGAGCTGTATATAAAACTTACGTCGTTGGAATTGTTATGAAACAAGCTAACAATAAACAATAGATTTGTTCAGTTTTGCCGTGAACGAATCAATAATGGCGATTACAATGGCAACAACCTAACATTAAATGTAAAACGTGAAGTCATTCTTAGCACAGGTACTATACATCTCACAGCCAAGAGTATCAAAACTGTTATGAATTCACCCAAGGTTGGTGCGAATTTGCATGAGCATACAATAACTCCTATTATATTATTTGCTAATGAACCAGACGATACCGATCAAGCAACGAAAAGTTTTGAATCACTAAGATACCTGTATGATCGTCAAGGATACTTAGTATCTGCCACTTATCATGATGTGGCTGCATTTTATTCCGTAGACCTTAGTGCTTCGCCGCCAGATTTTCAATTTTTCATCATGCTCAGAAAGAAAAACGAAGAAAGTATAAAATCATATGCCTCACAATATGTCAAATCTGTGGCGAATTCAATATTGAAGCAAAGTATAAACAAAACATTTTTTCAAATAAATCAACTTTACTGCATCCTCATTCTAGAGGAAAAATCATTGAATTCCTCAAAAACCTCTGATATATTATGATAGCTATAGTGATTTAAGAGATTTTGATTTGCAAGTTGTCGGAATAAAAAAGTAGCAGAACTGGTCAACTCGAATTATTTTACGTCTATTGGAGCAAAATTGGGTAGGATCGAGCTAGCTGCGTGTGATGGTTATAAAAATATGTATAGTGCTTATTATTAGAGGTGCTATGCTGTAAATATGGCAAATATTATTTCCCACCTAGTTGGCAGTGCCAGAATGGATCGCAATATAAACTGTTCTGTCGTCGACATTCATTTGAAGGTTCATGGCATTCGCGGACTTCGAGTGGTGGATGCTAGTGATAGTGTGATACCGACCATCACTAGCGGCAATACTAACGCCCTCACCTTTATGATTGCTGATTATAATTAATCTCATGTGTTGTCAACTTGTTATAAATATATATTAATATTCTAAAATTTATTATATTTAAAAAAAAGTTAAACCTACTTATGCCTAAAAAAATAAAACACTATAGACGCTTTAATTATTCCCACACTGACCCAGATTGATCTCTAAATAAAAACAGTTCAAATCTTTTTTTGCATACTTAAACATTTTCTTTCAATAACTAAAGAGACCACCCAAGTGAATGTCAAAAATAGGTCTAACTATAAAACTAAAAAGTAAGCATTTCCATATTAACCGGTAAATAACGGACTACAAGTACGTAATAAAACAATTGCTTAGCGAAGAACAATACGTCTGAGACGAAATTAGGCATCACTGTTTTTCGAGGTCTCAATTTTAATTATTTCCGTCATTTTGTCACCGGATCCGTAAGCAGCGGTGCGGCGACGGCAAAATAAACAATGTCAGTACATTTGCTTCGCGTATATACAGCTGTTGTAGAACAGGGCCGTATTTTACCAAGAATAAGGGATCTGTATCAAGGGAACAATTGAGATTTCTTGTACCTATTTTTTTCTGTACTGTGCAGTCTTGGCTGGAATAAACATCGCATAGAATCCCTTGGGCGATATAAGAAGAGACTAAGGAATTAAATCATGAAGATGATTAGAAACATAGTATATGCCATGAACGATAAAAATGGAGCGTAAGATGTCAGTTAGGAAGGAACCGGCAAAGTCTAAGATTGATCGATGTCTATGGGGAGCTACGTGTTCAGTAAGATAAATTGCAGGTTGATATGACGATTTTATCGAGATTGTGGTTATCGATGTCGACATTTTTCAGGAGCCGTGTTTTTTTTAGCTTCGCTTCAGAAAACCTGTTTCCGTTTTTAGGGCTATTATTTTCTTATATTTTGGTTGAGATGCTGGTGAGCTTATTGAGGTAATACATGATAAAAATTACAATATACTTTGATATTGTAAATTGGAATAAACACATTTAATTTCAGAGCAGTTGCACTGCGACTTTGTAGACTGAGGTTACTCGTAAACAAGGAATTGTATTTTACTTACAAGGCAACAAGTGCCAAGGGACAGATCGTGTTTAGTTTCTTAAATCTGTTTTCCTTAATAGAACAGGAACTTCATTACATAAAAGTTACAACATTAATCTGTTAGGTCATAGTATTAATTCAAGAATTCTGGCATATATGATGTATATTTTTTTTTAACATTCGTAATTAAAAAACCCAGTTTTCAATAGTCAAATAGATATAAAGAATGTATATTTTGGTATATTTAGTAAATATATTGAAAATATGTAATTTTCCTTTGAGAATAGTTATCTGATTACTGAAATATTATAAGTGCTAAGCTAACCCGACAAGATTATGAACAAAAACAACTGCCACGACAAACTTGCAGCGTTCGAAAGTAGAACAAATTCATCCACCCCAAGGTTAGAGGACACAATAAATCCTTTCATTTTTTGACAAACGGCACTGAAGAACTTATCCTAAGAAGGGGGACGTTCCGGAGGACATCTGAGGAGACGAAGATGCAGAACTTGAAGAAAAAATCGACTTATTGGTAACTAGCTAGCCACTTCGCGGACATGAAAATCTGTAATCATATAAAAGGAACATACTCCCGAGATAAAGTATTCTATGATTAGACTAGGTCTACCCATGTGCTGCAGTTTTATCCAAATTTGTTAATCATTTAAGACTTGAAAAGGATATAAACAGACAGACAAGTAAGAATACCGACCGGGTTACTTTCATATTCATAATATTAAGTATAATTAAGTTAATAAGTATACAAGGATGGATTTATAGATATTAGTAGTGATTATATTTTGGAAGGGGGCAATCTATAAGTCAAAGAAACAATTTTGCGGCTTTTCTATCTTCTAGAGTTTGGGTTACTTAATCAACGTGTTTTACCCACCTAGAGATCATGAGGACTTAAGATCTTTCCACTCATATAATCTTTTCATATAAAATGATTCTTAATCTCATCCACTTGCGGCCCTGTCTAACCAAAATCGTGTATGCAATTAAAACACTATTCCTACACTGCAGCGGCGACATTAGCGTGTACAATTTTGACAGGCGCTAACGAAATGTGCCCGCAGCCATGCATGCTACATCGCCAGGGGAAATATGCTTGTTGATTCGTACAAAGAGTGAGACTCCAGGATGAGCAGTCCGTATGCTGTTTTCGTTTACCAGAACCATGTGAACGGCGTAAAATTAAGCCAGTTTTGTATATTCTCATTTCAGGAAAGCCTTTATACTGACCTTTTTTAAACCCTGAGAGTGCTGCCGGCAATTTCATATTTTACTTTTTTCGAGCAAAACTTATTTGGAGCCTAAAAATGCTTTTATTTTTAGATCACGCAGGTGTATTACGACGAATACACAATACAATATAATTGGGTAACCGGCAAAGCCAAAATAACAGTATATATACAGTATTATGTCACAGTTGTTTTCTGTCTTACTAATGTCAGTTTACATGAAAATAACACGAAACAAAAGCCCGATAGCTCAGTTACTGGTTTGTTTTATTTGCTTTTACATCGAGGCGTGTTGGTTTCGCCAGTAATTACTTAAAAATTTTGTTTTCTGCTACCGCTACTATGAAGTTTAATCAAGATTAGGTTTAATCTCAATTTAGAATGGAATTAGACTCGAGGTTTTGGATTTTTACGACAAAATTACCGTTCATTTTCGTATGCTTCTTAAAAAAATTACCGTAGAAAAAAATACAAAAATATTTTCGTACTTTCACGTGTCTACCTTTATATTAATTTTCGTAAGTATAAGTTCACAAAGCCAATTTAGTGGAATGTCGATACCAAGATTCAGAAAATGTAATTTAATTTTAATCAGCTTCCTTATAGCCTGAAAGTTCTTCAGGGAATTCAGAAGTTCTTACTGTTAGTTATTAAGATCAACTAACTATATTGGTAATTGGGATATAAATCACCGTTATCACTATAAGGTTCCTATCAAAGGTAATATTATAAAGGTTATACACTAAAAAAAACAATCTACTTTGCCCTTTCCCAAATGTGTTGAGGTCCTCCAGTCTAACTGGCTTCATCTGAGTACCAGTATTTTACATGCCTATCTGACCTCCACAACTCATTAACTGGGTAACACTTTACGCCTTAGCAAGACTGGAGATAGATTGTAAGGCTTCTGACTATCGTAACGACCGTCAAAGATTATCAAATGACAGGCGGGACCAACGTTAGCGTGTTTTCCGAAGTAATCGGTCTCGTTATGTAATGTATGAACAACCATCCACGGACTGACCTGAAGCGTTGTTTAATATTGAAGGCTTAACACGAGCTCCTCCGTATTAAATTAATTATATTATAAAGGTTATACACGTGTGCAGTTAATGATGGTCGTGTTTAACATGGTGCAGGTCTTCTTTTTCGTCCAATAAATATAAAATCATGAAATTGGGACATAGGAAAGAAAGATCCTCATTAATCGGACCGTTTTCTTTGTTATTGTTTTTGTCTGATACTTATGGTTAAAAGATGGCCTGTTCAGCTTAACTTTAAGAAAAATTACATGAAATGCCAAACAACCTAAATTTTTAAGAATGACCACGAGATATTTCATTAGAACATGTCAATCCCACATATTTTTGACGTTTCGGGAAACTTTATCTCTGTAATAGAATGCCATTTTGTCTAGACTTATCTGTTATAGCTCTTATGTGGCATATAATTATTAGTACGCATATCAGTTTGGATTCTGTCATGGTTCCGTTTTATTGAGTTTACAGTGAGACGGGTTAAAAAATTTCTTACTCTCATTTTTTTTTGCTTTACTTTCAAACAATTAGTAACAATGGAATATGAACGGGGTGATATTAGCCTCACTCCTAAACAGTCCAAACTCGCAAAGAATTTAATAAAATGAATACAAGAAAGGTTTGTAGTAGTGGCAAGTGTCGGTTTTCTCTTAATTATAAGGCAAGGAAGGGTCCGTGTCGCCATAAATCAGGTTTCGTGACGAAAATGTGGCTTTCAAATTATATACTAAACCATTACGGAACTAATGGATAATGTAAACATTAGAGGATTAATACACTGGCTCTATACTAACTCAATTAGAATCGCTGTTGAACAAATTAAATCAATTCACTGCTAGACTACTGACACGTCAGGCAAAATTTCGGTAGCGGTATTAATATCTAATGCAAATAACTTTCTTTTAAATCACAGACGTACGAGTATATCACAAATTTAAAATTATTTTTTAATTTATAGAATAATGATATCATTCATAATATCGAGGCATCATTTGCTGTCGGCATCGTACCAAAATTGACGTCACCAAACTCGAACCTAATACTACCATTTATTTTTAGATCCATCATTATTTCGGTTAGCAGTAACCGTAGAAAAATCAAAATACGCGTAAAAATGGACTAGTCGCCAGGTGATAAATGAGAAAAATATCTTTTTCGCACCTCGTGCGCGTATTGATAAATTACGTTCGACGTCCCGGAAAATCTAGTGTCCCAAATATACAGGTGGTGTGAAACCTGTGCAAGATTTATGGGTATGTATAGATGTACAGGTATATAGAAAAATTTAAAGGAGTCACTTGGGTAACTTTGAGGGAGGTAAGGTACAAGGCACTAGGCAATCAGAACACGTTGGTAGTAGAGCCCAAATGCCAAACATCGCCTGAATACGAGACACCAGATAGATTTATGCTTCGCTAGTAGTTGTCCATGACAAATGAAGGTGCCCATTGCCATGTCTGCTATTACGAACATTTCAAATTTATTGGCATGGATATACGAATGCGAATGAGATGGTGGTGAATACAAAATATTGTTTCTTTAAAGGCATGAATTTTTCTCCAAGCCACTCATTTTCTTGAGAAGAGGGAGTACTTTGATGTCCATGTTATAATGTCCATTTTGTTCGTATCTAGGTAATGAACATGTTTCGATAAACAATAAAAATATTTTTGTAAAACAACAAAAAATAAAATGTGATAATATTCATTGATACAAGCGATTTCGAAAAGGTCCTTATTGCTGTCAGTCAGATATTAAAATTAATTTGAAGTTTAATCCAGACGGTTTTAAAACATGTATTCTATAAAACAAAGAAACAACAACTATTTTAGATTAAAATCAAACCACCGAAAACAATTTACTACTTTAAAGTCATAAAACTAAAAAGTGCTGAGCACAATCACTCTTACAAAAACACTTTGCGTGAACAATGTCACGTAATAACAGAGAAGTAATGAGGCATGAACTATTGACATGAGAAAATGAACAACTCCCAAACTGACTTCGGCACGATGCCAAATTTTAATGACGACCGACGCCTCCCGCGGTCGGAAATTATTTGCAAATAAAATGTTAGCCTTGACTCTTAGCTGTACAAACTTAATTTACTCACCCAACTTTCATACTGACAACCCTACGTCTCAAATATACCTTATCCTTCAAGAATAAGGCTCAAAATAATACTGGTCTCGCTTCTCCTAGGGCTGTCACTGTAAATAAGTTCTTGTATCTCGACTTCAATATAAAAATCGATAAATTATTACGTTCAGATGATTGTACAGTACACCATTAAATAAACGTAATAACAATTTTCATTATAGATGTACAGAACGAGCTTCGTTTGTCCTTAGATACATTTGGGTGTTCGTAAATGTCTTATATTTTTACGCAACCAGCTATAAAGCGAATTTTATTATAAGTTTTTAAACTTATAAAAATAATCAAACAATTTAACGTTTTATAAGGGTTAGCCACATTTTAAAACTGCCTTTAAAAATAAATACCTTGACAAAGTCTGCTGTTTTTTGCTTTACTTGTCAAAGCTTTGTATTAGAAAATTCCAATACCCAGTAACATTAGAACAAAATCACGTGCCTGCCCACTTCTATATTTAGCGAGACTTTATTTTGGTAATTCACAGAAACCGACCTACTAGGACACGAAACAACACAAAACAATCAACCTTATTTCCGATTTCATTGTGCTTTTAGGTCTGTGACATCAAATCTTGGTGTGAACGAAATGGTAATGGATTGAAAATTTACCGTAAATATCGCGTTTAGTTCGGTTTTAGTGGAATCTGTAAACTGATTCGGTGACTTGCGAAATAGGAATACACAATAATTGTTAGAAGTCAATAAAGAAGGTATATGCAGAAATATGGGCGAAAGTATTGTAAGAATGTCCTTTTGACGTCGTTTCGGTAGTTGGAGAAATATTTTTCTATCAAGCTCAGTGATTTCTGAGAATAGGCTAGTATGGAAAATTTTTGGGTGGCATTCAAGTTTTGTACATTATAAATTATGTGTGTGTGTGTACGTTTTTGAATGTAAGTAAGTAGTTACCTGGTACAAGATAAGGAAAATAATTATTTATTTAAAGGTCAAAAGTAACTTTCGCATTTGACATTTCTGGAATTGTGGGAGAATACTTGCTTAGTTATTAATCTGAGACATATAGGTGTTTACCTACAGATAAGGAAAAATATCAAGGGGGAACCGTTCCTATAAAAATAATTATATTTGCCTACCAATCACCATTGCCATTCGACTTCGCAATACGGCCAGCCTTTCAGACACTCTCGCCATTGACAGCGATACGGATGTTTTTTTTTCTGCCTTGAGCACTATCTTCAAAAATAATTTTGGTTAAATGTTAAAAATATACTTTTAATGTTTAAATGAATACATTTTTAACATTACTTATTATGACACTCGACGGGTGCAGCCATAGGTTTAGTATGTTTTCACTGCACATACTACATTTATGGGTGCAGCAGAAAATCACCGTCAGACGGTAGTATGTAGTGATTCCATCTGACAGAATTATCCAATATTTTCTTGTGTTTTTTAATAGTTTTAGACTTCTTTTTAAAGTTGCGTAATTTATATAGCCCAGCATAGTAAACAAGACCATTACCTTTAGACAAAGTTACACTATCTGCGACAAAGATTGTCGATAAGTCAAATTATAGTCCCTTATATTCCCTTATATCCCCGCTGCTTCGCTCCCGTCAACTTGCTATCACCTACCTATCATCCACCTATCTTCCCTACCTACCTACCCTACCTACCTAAACAACTACCTACCAACCCACCTACCTACCCATCTACCTTACCTACCTACCAACCTACTCACCTACTCTACCGATCAACCTACCTACCCCCTACATACCTACCCACCCTACCCTACCCTAAATACCTACCCTATCCTACATACCCTTACCTATCTTATCTTATGTTGTGGAGGGGCCGAGAAATAACTCGGACACTTCGAACCATTGGGATCTATTACCAATATATTTTTTACCGTGGACTCTGCGTCGAGTCCACGGTAAAAAAACTAAAATGGAACTGCCCCGGGAATCCCCCAAAAAGCTGGAGACAAGCCGGGACGGGATGGCGGATGGGTCGACGGAGGAAAATAGGGAGCCTTTTAAAAAGATGCTTGCAGACCACGCTCACCTCATACAACAAAACACGGTAACCATGGCAAAACTTCAGGAAAGCCTGGAGAAGGCTGAAATGCACACCTATGCGAGTGTAGTGTCAACTGCTAGGAGACAGCCTCCGGAGCGGACCGCACTGCACTCGCTGGTTGTCACTTCAACGGTTGAGAAGGAGACTGGTGAAGATGTCTTGAATAAAATCCGGAAAGTAATAAATCCAAAAGAGGGAGAAGTGGAGGTGGAGAGGATAAGGAAGGCAAAAGACAGGAAAATAATAGTGGGTTTCAGAAATAAAGAAGAAAGAGAAAAAGTGAATAACAGATTAAACAAGGCTTCTGAACATCTAAAAGCCGAAGAGATGACAAATAAGGACCCACTAATTGTGCTCATGGACGTGTTGCAGTTCAACACAGATCAGGACATCCTTGAGGCGCTCAAAAAACAAAACAAAGATATGTTTAAAGACCTAGGAGAGACCTATAGGCTTGAAGTAGCATACAGAAAGCGCACAAGGAACCCTCACGCAAGCCACGTCGTAATGCGGGTGTCCCCCAAATTATGGCGGCGACTGACGGACGCTGAGTCGGTTCGCATCGAATTTCAGAGGATACGAGTGGCCGACCAGTCTCCGCTGTTCCAGTGCTCACTCTGCCTGGGATACGGACACAGCAGATGCTTCTGCCAGGGGACCCAGGCAAGGTGTAGCCACTGTGGGGGCGCCCACATGAAGGCAGATTGCCCTGACTGGCTTGCAGGCACGGGGCCGTCTTGTTGCAACTGAAAACGGGCAAAATTAGAGAAGGCTGAGCACAATGCCTTTAGTCAGGAGTGCCCCATCCGACGAAAGTGGGAGGCAATGGCGAGAAGCACGACATCGTATTGCTGAGGTGGTCCCCGGCGTAATATCCGACTCCAATAAAAGGCCATACATAGTAGCCCAAGCAAATTTGCAAAGAAAGGCACTGGCAACTAATGAATTAATGCTTGAGGCAAACAAAAGGAAAATGGCCTTTGAACTGCTCCAGGAGCCTTACATCGGCGGCATAGGTAGAATAAAGGAATACCACGGCGCGAGAATTTACCAGTGCAATGGGACGGACGTCGCCGTCAAGACAGCAATTGCTGTCTTTGACGGTGATATTGACGTCGTCCCGTGCCCGGACTATACCACGCCCAACATCACAGTGGTAAAGATGAGGACCATTGCCAGGGAGATCGTGGTGGTCTCATTCTTCTTCGAACCAAAGCCAGAACCGATAGGGCCATACTTGGAGCAGCATAAAAAGATTCGGCCGGCGGATCATCATGGGAGGCGACGTCAACGCACAGAATGCCTGGTAGGGGAGCCTAAAAACTAATGAAAGAGGGAGAGAGGTAGCTGGCGCTATTGAAGAAATGGACTTGCAGGTGCTCAACCACGGCAGCATACACAGTGCGGGGAACTAAACTCTACACAAGCCTTGTGGACATAACGGTCCGCACGACGGGAAGGAATGACGAGCTCTAACCACAATGCCATCACCTTCAGTTTAGGTATTGAAAGGGCTAAGGGTATACAAATCAGCAGAACCACCCGTAAATTCAACAGCAGAAAAGCAAACTGGGACCAATTTTATATAAAATTGGCCCAGTTGCAACAAGAAAACAAAATAGAAATAGATAAAATAAACCAGATTTAGAAACACTCACAGAAACTTACCAAAATACAATCTTATTTATTTATTTAAACTTCATGTACAATAGTGGTACATAGGCGGACTTAATGCCACAAGGCATTCTCTACCAGTCAACCTTTGGGTTAAAAATGACAACATTGTGAATGGGTACAAAATAATATATAAAATAACAACTAGTATACGAAAATGTATATACTTACATATATAATAATAATACACATATACAAATAAAATAGACTAATAAATACCAATAATAAAAGAGAAACCTATTAATAATTAATACGACTAGACTTCTGTCTCTAGATGAGAGCATTGAGAGCTATTTAGTCTGACTCAAATAATGGTCACGAACTTTTCTTTTAAAAGTCAGTTTGCTTTCACACAATCATTAAAGCATCAAACAGTAGAATACCCTTAGTTAAGCCTAATAATAAAATTAACTTACCTTGGTGATCCGAAGAGCTCGCCGTACTGAAGAAGGCAGTCGCCACCAGAAGGCGTAGGATCCGCTGTGCAGCATCCGTTCGCAGGGAGGCTGTCGTCGCTGAGTACCTGCAATTAAAAACCGAATATGAGGAGAAAGTACAAAATGCCCAGACCGCAAGCTGGAAGAGTTTTTGTGAAATGCAAGATGGGGAAGGCCTCTGGGACGGTATTTACAGGGTCATAGGCCGGACCAAAAAACGGGTTGAGGACTTGCCCCTGATCGTGAACGGAAAGGTACTGGACAATCTCCACTCTGCCGAATTGCTGACAGAAACATTCTACCCCGGGGACAGAAGGGAAGAAGACAAAGAGGAGCACACGCGTGTCAGAATATTAGCTGAAAAACTGAACGAAATGGGTCATGGTGAGAAACATGACCCACCGTTCACTATGGATGAGCTCAACTCCACCACAAGCAGCTTCAACCCCAAGAAAGCCCCGGGGGCGGACGGTCTTACGGCCGACACCTGTCAGCATTCGATCAACCACGATCCAGAAACTTTCCTAGCACTGGCAAACAAGTGCCTAGAACTGGGGTACTTTCTCGGGACATGGAAGGAGGCAACAGTGGTCATCCTCAGAAAACCCTGGCAACAAAGCTACACAGTTCCAAAATCATATAGGCCAATCGGGTTATTACCAGTGCTGGGAAAGGTACTGGAAAAACTGGTAATTAACAGAGTTAAATGGCACATTATACCACGACTTAGTACTCGCCAGTACGGGTTCACGCCCCAAAGGAGCACAGAAGACTCCCTCTATGATCTGGTTGGTCACATACGCGCAAAATTGGCAGATCACAAGATAACCGTTATGGTGTCGCTAGACATAGAGGGAGCTTTTGACAGCACTTGGTGGCCAGGTATCCGAACCAGACTGGCTGAGGAAAATTATCCGGTAAATGTGACTAAGCAACAATTTGCGTTTCAGAAATGTTCAGTCAGCCAACTGTAACTCGGTCAATCAAGTGATAAACAATTATGGGCTGTAAACCAAGTTAAACCCGCATATCCAAGTCTTTTTTCAACTGGGTATTTTGAGATAACGCAAACGATACCTATTAATGTTCTTAAACCAACAATATAACTTATAATAGGCAACTTAAAACGAAATGAAAGCTCAGGCAATCTAAATTCTCCTTGATACTACGCAAGCTACATTTGAAACCATACAAATGTATTTTATGAGCTCTCGAACGTCAACAATCTTTTATTAGAAGACGCCTGGAGTTGAAAGTAGGACTTAATTAATTTTGAATATTGATTTTTACAAGCTTTTTATTAGCTTGCTTCGTTCATAATTGTGTGTCCAGGTCGGTAACGAATTAATAATGCGTTTATTTGCCAATTCCTGGTTACCAATTAACGAAATGAAAGGAAACTTTATTGTCGTTGTCATTGATGTATTAAAAGGAGGTAGATACGGGACTGGTCACAGCGCTTGGCCCTACTAAACTAAGTGATAGCCCGTAGTTGGCACTCAGTCACGCACGGCAAATCGTTGATAACATAGTTATAATTTCAGTGTTTTTTTTTGTTGCAATAAATACACATCAAAATGACTTCTTGTGTAGCTGAACAGTGTTTAAATAATATCAGAACTCGTTTTCTCACACGTCTGTCAAGCTCGTCCCAAGCATGCTCAATAGGATTCAAATCGGGGCTAAGATAAACATTTACAACTTCAGCAGTGTTGGCCCGTACATTATCGTGCATGAACAATGCATTGTCGCCCATATTTTTTAAAACATTTAATTTAAAATTTGAACACAATATTTACGTTTTTAGTTGGTAATATTCTGATGCGCTGTTAAATGTACTTCAATATTGCAGACGGCGTCATTAAGCTAGCCTTTCCCGTTTAGGAGTAATTTGGTGCTGTGACTAGAACTTTTTCATTGCTCACTCCCGTCAACTGCCTACACCTACCCTACACCTACCCTACACCTACCCTACACCTACCCTACACCTACCCTACACCTACCCTACCCCTACCCTACCCCTACCCTACACCTACTCTACACCTACCCTACACCTACCCTACACCTACCCTACACCTACCCTACACCTACCCTACACCTACCCTACACCTACCCTACACCTACCCTACACCTACCCTACACCTACCCTACACCTACCCTACACCTACCCTACACCTACCCTACACCTACCCTACACCTACCCTACACCTACCCTACACCTACCCTACACCTACCCTACACCTACCCTACACCTACCCTACACCTACCCTACACCTACCCTACACCTACCCTACACCTACCCTACACCTACCCTACACCTACCCTACACCTACCCTACACCTACCCTACACCTACCCTACACCTACCCTACACCTACCCTACACCTACCCTACACCTACCCTACACCTACCCTACACCTACCCTACACCTACCCTACACCTACCCTACACCTACCCTACACCTACCCTACACCTACCCTACACCTACCCTACACCTACCCTACACCTACCCTACACCTACCCTACACCTACCCTACACCTACCCTACACCTACCCTACACCTACCCTACACCTACCCTACACCTACCCAACACCTACCCTACACCTACCCTACACCTACCCTACACCTACCCTACACCTACCCTACACCTACCCTACACCTACCCTACACCTACCCTACACCTACCCTACACCTACCCTACACCTACCCTACACCTACCCTACACCTACCCTACACCTACCCTACACCTACCCTACACCTACCCTACACCTACCCTACACCTACCCTACACCTACCCTACACCTACCCTACACCTACCCTACACCTACCCTACACCTACCCTACACCTACCCTACACCTACCCTACACCTACCCTACACCTACCCTACACCTACCCTACACCTACCCTACACCTACCCTACACCTACCCTACACCTACCCTACACCTACCCTACACCTACCCTACACCTACCCTACACCTACCCTACACCTACCCTACACCTACCCTACACCTACCCTACACCTTTTTCTGGCTTGTGTCAAATAACTGTGTTTTCTGGCAAAATATGGGTGAACTAGGTCTCTATAGGGCTACTAGGCTTTTGCTCAATCCTTCCGATGGCTTTGTCGCAGAATATCCCTTTCGCAAAATGTCCCCTAGTCGCAAAAGTCCCTTTCGCGAAATGTCCCATTCGCACAATTTCCCATTCGTAAAACGTCCCTTTCGCAAAATGTCCCCTAGTCGCAAAAGTCCCTTTCGCGAAATGTCCCATTTGCACAATTTCCCATTCGTAAAACGTCCCTTTCGGAAAACGCCCCTTTCACAATATGTCATTCCCCGAAGGTTTTTGCAGAAGTACGTACTTAGGGATACAATCGTGATCTTATTTTTATACAAAATTTTTAGTTTATTCGTTTTATTTTCTTATACCACTCTTAATGCTGTCAAAAGAAATCGACCAATGTCAATACTCGCAATGGCGAACCTATTCGCCATTGAAAACCAAGCAATGCGCAAAATATAGATGTCAAAAGGAAAAAAATATGAGTGTTTGATTTGTAAAAGTAAGTAGGGTCGAGTGGTTGACAATGAACCAGCAGTACAGAGTGAACCATGCAAATAACTCAGAAATGCGACTTTACCGTATGGTGCAAACTACATTAGGTAAGCGTCTTTAAGGAGACCTTCTCCCTCCTCAGTCGACAGCGAGCTAGCGGAGCGGGTGACCATGCACGCCCCCGATTTGTGTTTTTCTACCGAAAATTGTATAGAAATTATGTAAGTAAAATTTTGTCTCGTTTTACTTGTGTAAATAGTAGCTGAATATGAATTGGCTTGATAAATTTGTTGTTTTTTTGCGCTTTTACTTAAGATACTTTCGTTAAGCACCTCGTATTGGTGCATGTGGCTAAATAACCTCAAAATTTGTAAGTGTTGGGTGTTAAAAGCAGGACCGCGAAATATTAGAAATGGTGGAAGAAAAGCTGGCAAAAGTATGATAGCAACCGATAGGTAGGAAGAATGCTCTGACTGAAAAGAAATACAAGAAGTTTAATAAAGATTGAAGCTGTAAAAAAGTAAATTCTTAACTTATTCAAAGGAAAGGAAAATTCTTGTAAACGACGAAAGAGAAATGTGACCCCAGTTGAGTCTTCGGATGAAGATCAGGAAGAATTTCAGCCAAGTGGATCATCTTCTGGCGGTGAGATGAATGAGATTACAAATGATGAAGATGTCATAGTCCTGAAAGATGATTTTCCATCACATAAACGTAGTCCCCGTGAAAATTATTTTTTTATAATACTTTTTAAAACAAAAATTTAAAAATCTATTTCTTCGGTAAAATTCTGGAAATTTTAGATAATGCAGAAGATTGTGATTTTAATGTCTTACGAACTTGTTGCCAGGTGATTAGTAGATAAGTAAAAACCTAATTGTTGATTTATGTGAAACTAACGTTAATTATTTTAATGTATACGTTATTAGATAACTCTTTTAACCAAAAATGACGCTTCTTATTTGCTTTATTGTTGCTTCTTGATTTTAAATACAAATAAATACGTACTTTAAATTGATAAGTGAGTTTTATTTTACTACATACATACATACATAAACTCACGCGTTTTTGCCCATGGGAGTAGGAAGAAACTATTTTGCTACTTTTATTATAATCCAATAATTATAATGCTTTGGTTAATGGCATGGTTCATTGTTTACACACACGGTTCACTGTGTGAAAACAGTGAACCGTGTACCAGCCCCCGGTTCATTGAGTACTACTGAGTGTACACAGTGGATCATATCCCAAAAAATAAAAAAATAAAAATCTTAAGAAGTTATGATAATTGAACAAAAACGAAGTACTACATAATGTAGCCAGTTATATTATCTACAATTATAAGTAAAAAGTATAAACTACGGCCCCTAGGAATAAAAGTTACAGCTCTTGAAAATTTAGGTGGTTCATTGTCGACCAACTTACCCTATTATTTGATATTTGTCCTCATTGTTTATTCTCAGAATTTCCTTTTTTAGGGCGTAATGGTAATTATATTAGGAGTTAATATTTATTTGTTCGGTACCGATGTCCTTTTACATTTGTATTGAAGCCCGTTCCAGATGTTTACTAGATATCTTAATGCCGCGGGAAGCATGTTTTTTGGTATGTATAGAACGGACAAAGCTTGAAATAGAACGAAGCTTTATATGGCAAAGGGTTGGCAGTATGTTGACTCCAGATTCTATTTATAAATTATCTCTGAAAACGTTGTAGCATCCTTAGAAATGATATATCTCATAATATCAAAGACCCACTTTTTGGTAACGATAACGATCCTATACATATTATATATATTTTAGACTTTATATATATTTTGGACTTTTTATAATAATTGCTATTGCTGGTAGTACGTTACTTTCCCTAGGGCCTTAGGCTCAAAGGTTATGGAGATTAGAAGGTTCTCAATTAATGACAAGGAATAATAATGCAAGGTTAGAAAAATATCAGGCCAACGGGAGCAAAAAATTTACTGTTTTCTCGTGGCTGTTTGCTTGGAGATAAAAATGACCTATAATTTCAATGCCCACCTATGTTTTCGTTTATCTGTTTGGAAGCCAGAAAAACATAGCCTTTTAAATGCTATTTTACTTTTTTTATGTAATCAGTCATCACGAATTTTGCCCACTAATATAATTCATTTCTAAAAGTATTCAGAACGTTCCAACCGTATGTAGTTATATCCTAGTGAACATTTACTGTAAATGACAAGCTCAGTTTGAATTTAAACTATTCTGTACAACGACATGATGAGCATTTAACTAAGGTGCGTCGCTCACCGGAGTTTCGAAACTATTCCTCGGTGGAACTATAATATATCGTCGGTTAAAATAAGCTCATATCGGAACATTTGCCGATATTAGGTTTTAACCGACTTCCCAAAAAGGATGAGGTTCTATGTTCGACTGTACGTATGTTTTTTTTTGTTTGTTCACCGATTACTCCGTCAATTATGGACCTACTTTGAAAACTCTTTGTTTGTATGAAAAGGTATATTTTCGAGGTGGACCTACTTTCACCAAGTCACGGTCTGATGAGGGGATCCCATGGAAATTGAGGGCACTCCTCTAATTGAATAGGCAAACGCATAGCGTTTTTGATATTTTCATCAACATGGCAAGCATTTGCATTCAGAAAGTATCATTCGGTGAAGTGGAACTGATGATGAAGATCACAGATGACCACTGGCACTTCAAGTATGTTTTGGGTATAAGATATCTCAAAAAGTTATAAGACTGTGATGAAGCAAATTTAAACAAATTGTTCTAATGAAAATGGCACCATCGAACTGATCTTGTGATGAAGCCGGAACAAAATAATGTATCCCAGTCGTGATTATGCTATAATTGGTTTTCATAATGTAAAGTACCAAAACTAACAAGAAAAAAATAAAAAACTTTTTAACAAAAAAATTAAACCGACTTCCAAAACAAAACACTACAAACCGAAGAATAACTTTCATTTCGGAGTCGCTATCAATAACGAAAAAAAATTGGTACCAAAGATACCTACTGATTGTCGAAAAAAAAGTGATTTTAAAAGAAAGAAAGAAAAGAAAGAAAGAAAAGAAAGAAAGAAAAAGTATTTATTTGTGAACCTCACAGGAGACACGAGAAATCAGCTTAAAATTAAACAAGATTAAAAATAAACACCCCGTGCGAGACCAAAAAGGCTCCTATCTCAGCATGACAAAGACAAAGATATTTTTATTTCAAGTAGGCCACCAAGCGGCACTTTTGAACGTTAGGTACATTCAAATTTACAAGTTATAAAAGTTGATTCTACCGTGCATTCGGAAAGTATCTTGTTATGGAGAAGAATGCTTAAGAAACTCCATACTTACTCTTTTAAAGAAAATGATTTTTTACAATATTTAGTTAAGTACATACATAAATAAATTCATATATGTGAGGACAATGCCCCCAGAATAGCACTACACACTATACTACGTACAGGCATAAAGTAATAAAAGTACTCACATGTGCAGCGATATCCAAAAAAGGAAATAACGCTGCGCTGATATTCCTCGAAAAGAGCGTTTTCCAAGCAGCCAAACTGTGCGGAATGTGTCACTATTTTTTACTAGTGCTTTTTACTTTCCTGTATTTTTTTTAATTTTAACTCCAACGTCAGCCCGCCGCATAGAGTTTTCATTATTTGAGAAATTTTTAAAAATTATTTATGTACAGATTATCATTCATATAAAAGGTAAAATAAAACTAATACTTCGATAAATGCGTTTTTAATTACTCTAGATTTAGATTTTGATCAATAAAATAATTTTAAATATACATTTAATATGTTTGGTAGAATGAATATTTTGCTCGTGCCTTTTTGCGTTACGACGTGACAGCTATTTGCACATGCGCAGTAGATATGTCCGAGGAACTTTTAGTTAATCTGTGGATATGCTGAGCGCACTTGAATAAGCCCGCCATTTTATTAATTTTCTGCTTGGTTCAAATATTTGTTTTAATGCTTAGTAAAATATTGTATGATACACGTACGTAAGATGATTTCCGACTCGTGACGATTTATCCACTCACTCGCTTCGCTTGCTCGTGAAAAAAGACCACTCATAGGAAATCACCTACCTTCCGCACTTGTAGCATAAATAACTATTTTGCTTTGTAGTGTTTTGTTTTGAAAGTCGGTTTATTTTTTTTGTTAAAATGTCTTTAATTAGCCTTATTATTATTTATATATAATTTATCAATATGTAGGAAGTACTGTCTAGTTGTCAGGAAAGGCCATTATTGCATGGGTTCTTTTCGGGCTAATACGAGTTAGACAAACCAATTTCTTCGCTTGTATGTAGGGTCACAACATAATGTAACGGATCACGTTATGTATTGGAGAATAACGTAGTTAAACGACATTCCACTAAGCACGTAGTTTTATCTACACGAACAATCAGTCACTGTCACTGTATTTCTCCATAAGTTTTATCACAAATTCACAACTCAATCCAACCCGCCATTTTCTTACTCTCTCCTTGACTTCTGTCACTCCTTCGCGCCAAAAACTAGTGCTTAGTGTTACGTCAAGTTGACATCTGTCCAAGTCGTTCCAAACCATAGCTCTCATTAGAACGAAATCTTTAGAAGTGCCTACAAATATTATTCCGTTACTGAAAACATGATCCATGTCTAAACAAATGTCCCTATGAGGTAAGGTAAAAAAGGTATACTCACAATAGGGACTGGCTTAGTAGGTAATATTGACTTCAATAACCATTCGTAAATTCACCGCTTTTTTCCGTAAAGTAAGACAGTAACTACAAAACGATGGCGAAGTCCGGTAAGCTTTTGAAAACTTTTTTATCTAATACTTTATTGTATACCATAAGTAAGGTCATATTTTTTTTTAATCAAAAAAAGTGATAGTTAAAAATCAATATCTAAGAAAACAAAAAAATATTTTCAAGTCCATAGTCGAACAATGTAACATAATAGCTTTGTTTAAGGCAAGGCTATGAAACTTGTCACCGTTCTAGATCTCAACTCTTCTTCGTCACAATTGGCGCCTTTTTCATACATATGTTTTGGTCGAGTTTGGTGCCTTTTCACATTTTTATGTTTTTGGTGGGATCATTACTACACTATTGTTTCGTCTTGTTACCATGCAATCTTCGTCGTATGTGGAGTTGTGATCTTTAATGGTTATTTGATGCTCTGTCTACCCTCTAAGGCATGTAAGCATGATATGATGTAATGTTTAGACGAATCGATGTATTTGTGTTTATAACTTGTTCTATCTACTCCTTTTTAAAATTCAGAATCAATATAGTAGCAACCTTAGTGAGTCTGTCAAGTTTTGGTGTCAATTTTCGAAACGGCACGAGTGGCCCTTCTGTATACTTTCTATTTTGTGTCTAGGGCCTCAGGTTGCTTGGATGAGACCGCGAAATCCGGTAAGGCCACCCATAGTATGTGTTTTAGTTTCCTTTATAAATATAACTTATCCACTCTTGCGCCAGCCGCCACCGCGGCGAACCCACGGGATAGTCTACTGCCACTGTCAGTTTTAAAGCTTACGCCTCTAAATTTGTGTGAGACACTCGACACTTATAGCTTATTATCTAGTAAACTACTGCAGCTACACCAAAATAAAAAATACGTGTGTATAGCTGAAACTATACCAAATCCACATGGGTGAAAATTTAATTACAACAACTAGTTCTTAGTAATTAAAAAGAAATGTAAATTAAAATATTGGGTTGTATATCAGTAAAATATTAAATAAACAATTAAATTTACTAACAAGTTTATAGTCTGTGTCAATTAAAACTTTTTACAATGAAACTAGATAAGGTTTTTTAATATTAGGGATAAGCCATTCATTGGATTTTTTGGAAATGTACAATAAATAAAAAAAAAAAAAAATAATCCCTCATCAATTATTGTTACTGTTGGTGTATTGTTACGGCGGCTGTAAGATTTAACCCGTGGATGACACATTAAAACGTTGCGTTTTACAGTCTGAATGTGTGTAAATACTAATAATGAACTAATTTCCATATTACGAGCAATAATTAAATAGATTATTAATGTATTGTATTAATAAAGCAGACAAAAACATTACGAAAAAAATATTGGTCAAAATGGCGGCACGGAAACTTACCCAATTTTTTCAATTCGATGTTATCGATTTAAACATACTTTGAACCTATGATATTATTAGATATTCGTAAACTCGCTTGACTTTTTACTGTCAATTGTTCTTCACCACGGACCCTTGGCATTTCAGCCTAAAGACGCCGAATGTAAAACTGAACCATAGAGAATATTCTTTTGCAAGTGTGGTTATAAACTGCACAAATGCAACCTCGTTCTCTTTCGTGCACTTTGTCAATGAAGTGACAAACGCCCGCACAAGCAATCGTGATAGTGGCGATTGAGCTCGGTCCAATATTGCCCAACATCACATCACACATCGTCAGCCTATTAATGTTCCCACTGCTGGGACACAGGCCTCCTCTCTGTGAGAGGGAATGGGCCGCAATCCACCACGCGGGCCCAGTGCGGGTTGGTGGATGTAAAATTTGTGTTTTTTTATTCTTATAATATTAGTGAGTGTGGGCGAGTAAAACACAGCGATAGAGCATGAGTTTGATGTTGTCGAAAAAACTCCGCCATTTTATTGGGGCCTAACTAGGACATTGGACTAAAATAAGAAACTAGAACTACTATTTTAAACGTGTCACTGGCACAAACCGTGCGAAGCCAAAACATAAAAAAATAAAGATTTAAAATTTTATCACGAAAATAAGAAAAATACGATGAAACGTGGCGTCTTGTTAACTGTCCTCAAAGGATCGCCACAAAAATTTCAAGATATTAATTAAAAATTGATTCGCAAATTCAATAATACCTACACGACATTGGCAGGAATTGTCTCCGGCAAATTGCCATAAAAAAAACAGTCACTTGTCTAGAGCCCCTGGTATTGACAGTAATTACCTTGTCGTGACTTACCCATGTTTCTCATTTTAACGGTCTTTCAATTAACCCAAAGTAGAAGTAACTCTATTCCATGAACATATTATTTGTATCTACGCTTGCTGGTCGAACCCACTATAGTAAAAAAAAAGTCAAAACTTTACTTCTACACGTACGCTCCTTGTACTTCAAATCCGCAGACGAACCGCAAAGTACGGCACTAACCGTTCCTACTGCGTGTTCCGGTCTGACTCGGATTTGTATCAGACTGTGTCCTTGTCCTTGGAATATTCTTAGACCTCGCTAAGGCATTCGACACGGTCTCTGTACCTATATTGTGTGAAAGGATGGAGAACCTGGGAATTAGAGGGATTCAACTTCAGCTTTTTAAAGACTACCTTAGTGACCGTACTCAGTGCGTTAAGATAGATGATTTTCTTAGTGATGAATGGAGAGTCACCTACGGCGTGCCTCAGGGCAGCGTGCTTGGCCCAACCCTTTTCCTCATCTATATTAACGTCCTGGGTATGCTCACCCTTCCTAAGGGCAGAATTTTAAGTTTTGCTGATGACACAGCCCTCCTGTTTAGTGCGGGTTCCTGGCGTGATGTGTATTCGTACGCTCAGTCGGGCTTTAATACTGTCACTAAATGTCTACGTAGTATCTTACTAACACTAAATGCGAGTAAAACTCATTACGTTACCTTTGCTCTCAAAAAATCAAGTTTACCTACAGTGCCAGACACCATTAAAGTTCACTCGTGCTCAACTCCGAACGATGCTACCTGCACTTGTTTCCACCTGTCCAAAGCTGAATCTGTGAAATATCTTGGAGTAATAGTTGACAACACCCTTAGATTTCACCAACATATAGATTCACTTATTACTAGGCTACGTAAATTGATATATGTTTTCAAAACCCTGAGACATGTGGCGGATGACAAACTAAAGAGATCAGTCTACTTCGCCCTCGTTCAGTCATTGATAACTTACTGCATAACAATTTGGGGTGGTGCACCTAAAACCACCATCCTTGAACTCGAGAGAGCCCAGAGAGTTATCTTAAAAGTCTCTAATTTTCTTCCATACCGTTATCCTACAGATCTTCTATACAAGCAATCAAAAACCCTTACAGTACGACAACTTTTTATCCTGAACACTCTACTAAAACAACATTCATTACTCACCTATCACCCCTCAATGACACATGGTAAGAGACGTTATAATCCCGTAAGTCGCAATCACTCTCCTCTTTCGACTGTTTTTTCTAACCGCTTCTTTTGCCATCTGGGAAGATTTCTGTACAACAAAATCAATACAATTCAACCCATATTCAACCTCAATAAGGAACAATGCAAAAGGAAGCTTATCTTGTGGCTACTGGGACTCAACTATGATGACACCGAAAAACTACTTACCACCGTGACTTAATGTATACCGAATGCTATCTTATAAATTCTCACCCACACACGCACTCTCAGACATATACATACACACACACCAAATACATCCACTTACTCACGCTCTCAAAAAAATGTTTTACTAACAATACTAACACTGCACCAAACCACAATCTTTACTTTAATTTAAATTTTTGTACTCCCATATTTTCTTTTTGAACACCCAAATTTGAACTGCAGACTTTTAAAAGTTCTTAAAACGAAACCTCTAATTGAAATTGTTAAATCAATCCATTTTTTATTACTATGAAATGTATCTAACTGCTAGAGGGTGGTGACCTGGTGACCTGAAACACAGGCCCTTAAAGCCTAGCTTAGGCACCAGTCTACCACAGTAAACTAAAATATATCATGTTCCGTTAGTGTAACAATGTCTGTAATGTTTATTGTGGTGAGAAATAAATAAATAAATAAGACTCGCCGATCAAATGGATAGCAGCCATTACAGAAAACTCCACACATTTAGTGGCGTGCACCTTAAATAATTTGCCTCTTCGCCAATTCTCAGGTAATAAGTTTTTGTAGGTTATCACATTACGGAAACTCAGTAATACGTCTCTTTTGGCAAAGCTCAGGGTAAGAAGAGGGTCTATGGACTAATGACATCACCATCATTATCATTAGCCTTTTAATATTCCCACTGCTGAGACACGATCCTCCTCTCTGTGACATAGAATGGGCCGTAAAGCACCACGCGGGTCCGGTTTGGGTTGGTGGATGTCACATGTTTTCGAATTTTTAATTCTAGGACATGCCGGTTTCCTCGCGATGTTTTCCTTCACTGTTTTGAGACCAAAGGTGATGAAATAAACACAAACACACTAACTTACTAATGACATACTATTAACGAAACTTTTACGATAGCGTTTGGCAAATTGACAATAATTTATGGGGTTGTTAAGCCCAGTTATCGAAATAATAATAATTCATGTATGCTGGGGCCACACTGTCGCGAACTGCACTTCGCGCGCTCTTTGTTGCACTGCGAGAGGTCGCGCGGTGTTCGAAAGAGAGCGCCCGAAGTGAAGATCGCGTTATCGCGATAGTATGGCCGCACCATTATAACTAGTCCATAATATTGTTGAGGAGAGTAATTTAAAGCGTAGGCATGAGAGCAGCAGAAATAATATATTTAGTAACACAATCAATAAGAAACATACAACACAAAAACCGTCTCCAAGTTAAACAGAATGGCAAAGTCAGAGCAGTGGTGGCCCAGTGGTATCAGCCGCGACTTACAAGTTGTAGGTCGTGGGTTCGAGCCCAGGCAGGCGCTTTACTTTGTGTAAATTATTTCATCACCACTGCTCTCAAAACGGTGAAGGAAAACATCGTGAGGAAACCGGCATGTCCTAGAACCAAAAATTCGAAGACATGTGACATCCATCAACCCGCACTGGGCCCGCGTGGTGGATTACGGCCCATTCCCTCTCACAGAGAGGAGGCCTGTGTCCCAGCAGTGGGAACATTAATAGGCTGATGATGATGATGAAGTTAAACAGAATGGCAAAGTCACATGTCTTAGTATTATTTTTATAGGTAGAACCCTATATTTAAAACTAACTTGAGGTATTGTTTCTTCTAACTTGAGGTTTTGTTGGACCTGCTGAAGACTGAATATATTTGTATTGTATTCCTTAGTATTGTATAACTGCAAAGCACGTGTGTGAGTACTATGTACCCAACTGTAAATCTACCATTTACTGTACCCGTGTGTCGTTCGTTAACTTGTGTGTGCCCTGGCAGTTGAGTGTGTCATGCTCTCTCAAATGTCTCTCTGATGGTGGCGCGTGTGTTGGATCATCCGGTTCCCTTCATGATGGTTGAGCTGGGTGGTGCCAATTCATGCGTCATGTTCGTGAACGGACGCCGTCAGTTGGGATTGGTCATAACTTAACTGCTTAGGATGTTAATGTTTTTTTTCTAGCTTCTATTATATAACTGCACAGTACATGTGTGAGTACTTTTATTACTTTATGCCTGTACGTAGTATAGTGTGTAGTGCTATTCTGGGTGCATTGTCCTCACATATATGAATTAATTAATGTATGTACTTATGTAACTAAATATTGTAAAAAAAACTTTTTTTTTTTAAAGAGTATGTATGGAGTTTCTTGTGCATTCTTCTCCATAACAAGCTACTTTCCAAATGCACGGCAGAATCAACTTTTATAACTTGTAAATTTTAATGTACCTAACGTTCAAAAGTGCCGCTTGGTGGCCTACTTGAAATAATATCTTTGTCTTGGTTTTGCACCTCTTTAATAAATATAACATTCATAAACATTACATTAAAAACAAAAGCCAATAAAAATAAATCCATCCAAGTTAAAATTAAATTGTCAGCAACATTATCAAAAAATATTAAATATGCCAACAAAAATGTTATTAAAGTATTATCAGAGAGTTATAAAACTTGCAAAATAAAATTGTATACAAATTAAAATAGAAATAATAAATAAAATTTCAATCCATTAGATACAAATTTTAGCAATATGATACTGACCTAATGTCCCGTGATCAGATCCCTTACATTTTGCAATTTCGACCATCACCGTCGCTTATAGAATTACGTTCTATTAGCGTCAACGAATCAAATTACGTTTATATATAAAAAAAAACGTTTATTTCAACTAAAACTTAAAAAGGTACTTTTGAATTGTCAAGCAAAAACGTCTAGTTTACACATTCGCAAGCGTCAATAGGTCTCTATGGAGAATAATGTGCAAGAAACTCCACGGACACTCTTATCCATCAGTTTTAATTACAGGCTTTTGGTTACATCATTCTTGTTGGAAAAATACATAAATGTGAAAATGATGTAAAAAGTCATGCACGTAAAAGCGTCTAGAGTAAACAATTCAAAAACACAAAAAGTAACAAATTAAAAATAGGCCGAGGCAGCCAAGTTATGACGAATCCCAACTGATTGCGCCCGTTTACGAACAAGACGCATGGATTGGCTCCACTCAGCTCAACTATCAAACCGAATGATCCAATACATGCCACCATCAGGGAGACATTAGAGAGAGCATGACACGATCAACTGACAGGGCACACACAAATCAACGAACGGCATATAGGTACAGTAGTAGTCGTAATATTCAGAATGCGCTACCAGATTATATATAATTTGGAACTTTTTACAACACTTATCGCTAATTAATAGCATAAAATAGAAGTACTTACTACACTACTATTACGTATCAACCCAGAAATATCTTCAAGTTTGTAACTTGGCCAACATTTTGTTTTATAAGAAAAATTTTGGCCAAGTTACAAACAACACAACAAGTTATCACATAACATTACAAGTTATCTTGTAATGTTTTTATTTCCATTTAAAACAATAAAATTACTGTAAAAGATCAACGTTATCTTATTTTAAGACGCATTGAAATATATTTATTCTAATATTCAACCCCTGTCATTTAAAAAAAGAAATAAAGGTTGTTGTTATCTTGCTTCGGTTTTCAAGTTTCGTTTTAGCTGTTAGCTGCAGATTTATTAGAGGCGATCGCCTTTCAGACTCGGGTTACCATAAATCTAGATTTTATTTTATTTAAGTTGATTTAAAAATACGTTTTTCTGGATTTTGTATGTGACGAGCTAAAAAATAGAAACAAACTACTGTTGATTAAAAAAAAAAAATTAACAAAACCCTCCATAGAGAGAATTCCTTGCCTCTCTTACAGTCCAGTACTGGGAACGTTATAGACTGATAATAGACTGCCAATTTTTTTATATTAATTTATTTCAACAAAAGACATTTTTACAAAAAGTTTAAAACTGTGTCGCAGCTATTAACGCCAACCCAACCACGAGGGAGACGATACAGCTCCAACAGCATAAAGATAAATAAATCAATCAAAATGATCAATTTTAGAATTCAAACTTAAACTTTATTACACACACATACACATACAGACTTTTATTGTGTGACTATTTTATTTAATCTGGTATTCTGTAAAATATAAAACTTTATCAAAGAAAAATGAAGGTATAGTTTGTTCTAGCTACAAAGTTTTTAATAATGTTTAATAAAATGAAAGTACCAACCCTTGCTTTAATCAAGAATGTAATAAAGAATCATTTAAAAGTTTTCTCATTGTTACAAAATTCTAACAAATAGGTGTAGAAATTATTGTGAACTTGTAAATTTATTAAGTAATGAAAATGTATTGTTTACTGGCTGTGCCCGCGGCGTCGGTCCCGCACGTCAACTGCCTACCCTACCCTACTTGCTTTACCTACCTGCCAACTTTTTTTCTAGGGTCATTCTTCGGCGTAGAATCTTAACACCGCCATTCAGAAAATGACGTCAAATGCACAACGCCATCTACTGAATATAAAGTTCAACTGTTCGATTATCTGAATAGGGATGTTTACTGGGTCATTATTCTATTTAGTCCGTCAGTGAGATTACCAAATACGATTAGACCTATATTTTTTGCTTTATCAAATAAATCAATATTGACGAAGATAAAGCGCATCAAAGTTCAGGACACGCCCCTACGGCTTGTGACGTCACATTGCCTGTATAAAGTGTAGCACACCGTGATGTCACACGATATTTCAACGCAATATTTTGTTTACGTGGCAAAAGGAAAAAAACGTGTGCAATATTTTTAGGTTATCTAACTGACGGACTAGTTTTTTTTTTTGTTGTGATTTTTTACTTCTTGGTGACTTAAAATTTATATAACTTTTGATAGAGTGAACCGATTGCGATGAAACAACTAAGTAATACCTCAAACTACGCACAATTTTGATGTATAAAAGTTATCTACATTGGTTTCCTACATTTAACGTGATGAGTGCACAACTAAACGGACATACAGACAAAAATTCCAAAAATGCTGGCAATGGATTCAGAATCCCTTGCCGGCCTTTTTGGAATTTGTCTTTATTTTTTGGAAATATTTTCGATGTAGAAAAGTAGTTTTCTACATCGAATATCACTTGCATGTTATAAAGTGACAAGAGGTTCTAGGCAAATGACATTCTATCAACGATAATTCGGCGATAGTGATTGGAAAAACGTCGAAAATTTTTTGAATGTGTATTTAATACCATAAACCACTGAGGTGATCTAGGGTATTAAATATGATTTAATTGTAAAATTGGTTTTCACGCCGTGGTAGGTACGTAACAAACTTTGACAGCTATACTTCTGGACCTTATTCAACGTTCCAAGTTTAAACTGACATTAATTAGTTCATCCTTATTGTCAAGCGCTACCGATATGACACGTGCTCAATCCCTTACATGTTGACATTTAATTTTATTTATTGACACACTGGCTATTACAAAAAAAAAAACGCAATGCAAATGGCCATAAGTCCCAAACTAGGCAAAGCCTATGTCTTGGTTACCCAAGATTTAGAGTATGTACATTGACAGTTCTAAGGGACACAGCACAATGTTATCATTACCATTAGAAATTAAATAACCAAAATCACAACAATAATCAAAAAATAATAATTACTTTAAAAATCATAATATTCATGTAATTTCACTGACGACATAAACTGTTAGTGCCCCTGCTCTGCCTCTACTCGGTACCTCACAGTTACTTATTGCTTTTACTCCGGCTATTTATGTATCGGTTCCGGTATACTTTGCTAGGTGTTTTATAGTTTAACTCTTTGATCCCAAGTGTTTCCCGGTCCTTTCTCGAGTTTTGTTTGTTCAAAGAACGAGCTGTTCGGTTTAGTTTTTATTTGAGTCTTTGAAAACATTGGTTTTAACACATTTTTTCTAAAGCTAAAATAATAATTCGATTACTTTATGCGGTAGTTTTTGCAATAAACGAACCAACTACAGTGGTTAGTTTTTTTATTATTTTATGTTCGATTAAGTGAGTCCTATCAGGATTAAAAGATAAAATGACAAAATTTCCATCGACTTTTAATTAAATCACGATTTGAAGATACATTTTCGATTTGGCTACTTTTATGCCCACCGTCATCCTTCGCTATTGGGTGTCTATGCACCTTCATTCACCTCTCGACGGGCCGATTTCTGAATAAATTTATTTGTAATCATGAACGTGTCAAACCCTGTTTAGTTTTTTTTTACAAGTGTTCAGGCTAAATTAGAGTTTGACAAATTTTCAAGTACACATTCATTATTCTGAAATCCAACACTTACCGATAACACCCGATAACCTCGGTAGGTCTATATCTTTACTATTTTTAATAACGACCAAATACTCTTTGTTCAAGACCTCCTGGACACAGAACGGTCCTCGTTCCTGGGTTTCTCTCACGAATGTCACTTGAGCTCTAGCACCCTGGAGCTGGTGGAACAGCTGTCTGCGGCGGTCTACGGGAAAGAAATGGGGGACCGGCGCGTGCGACGGTACATCGATAACTATGATACACCCTTCGTTGGCGAGCAGAAACCCAGTGCAAATTAATTGTGAATTATTATTTTTTTAGCCTTGGTCACAACCCAGCCTTGGGAACGAAATAGGTTGATAATGCTCATGCTATGATATTAAGCTTTTATCGAAGTTTGCGGCATAGGGTATGGTATACCCTATTCTGCAACCTCCAGTGAAAAGAGAGGATCCTCCGACCAGAAGAATGTTGTGTCTGGCCCGAGCAACTGCCCGACGCCGCGACGGTTGTTGTCGGAAATCGCGTCAAAAACTGAATTCGCGATGCAGGATTTTGTGATTTAGTTCGTGTGTGGCGTCATAGAAGTCGCTACACTTTGTTTACTTCTAAGTAATCCTAACTTTGATTACGTCTCTTTAAAACGTCTCTCTAAACAATTTTCTTCACTTATCAGTCTGAAGGCGATCTCAAATCGATATATATATCTTACTGATTGCTAATATCCGTAGCAGCCTACAGTCTTGATTTGTGCCCGCATAATGGGTAATCGGATAATTCCGATTAAGTAGGTATAAGGGACTAGGATGACCAGTTACGTTTATGTGCCCATGTTTATGGTCATCAGCCAGCCCGTTGAAAGAAAGAAAATACTTTTTTACTCCTTTGTAGAGTAGCTTATACAACCTATACCTTAAGTCTACTGACTATCCCTACCTATTTATCTAATGTCTTCTACAAAGATTATTATGTATTCTAGTTAGGTAGACCTTAGGTACCGTAGATACTGTAAATACATTTAAACTTTGAAAATAATTTGTTCAGATAACCAACAATTAGATAGATAGGTAAATATACCATTGTAATTCAGACTTTCATTCGCCAATTAACTCAAACACCCAGAGAGATCTAAACTACATAAACCAACACCGTACAAAGTATCAAACAGCAACAAATCAAATAAAGACGACCACTCAACCAGAGAACCATACCCCATTTATATCTCCTACAAGATTTAATTTATTTTATACTGGTAACTTTCCGTAGTACATTCACTGTTTACTGTAGAGGTTTTATCCAACCGCGTCGAGGGACGTCTGAACAAAATTGGATTGTCACTTGCCGACGGCCACCTGCACTTTCTGAATACTGACTGTACGAAACAGCGAGCCTTTCATGACGAGATATATTTTATTTAGAAACGGATTACTGGTCCGCAGGGATGAGGAGTCTTGGATGTGGTCAATGTGGAATTGTTGTACAGCAGTAAGTACCTGAGGGTCTAAAATAATGGAGCTTTGTTTAGCTATATTTTCTGTAAATGCCAAGTAAGTACCTAATTATTAGACTGCCTCGTTGTTCTTTTACCTAGTGGCAGGCATAACTGTCGGGCGGGAGGTTCAGGGTTCTATTCCCAGGTGGAGCAACGTGTTATTGAGTTTTCTCTTGGTAATTTATCAGTAGGAAATCTGCAGTTTAATTGCGTAAGCAAATTCGGCAAGGCGAAGGATTTCATCCCATAAATCGGCCAGTCACGTGCGACAAAAAAAAACGTGATGTCGACCGTCTATGTGATTGGTCGACAGATGGAGTTAAATTCTTCGCCTTGCCGAATTCACTTACGCAATTAAACTGCAGATTTCCTACTGAAATTCAGTTATTTGGTATAAGTAGATACTACTACTACACTATAAACTAGTTTTTTTTTAAGGAATGCTGATGCTTATCTATAAACTCCAGGTTAACATGAACATCTATCTAGCTGTACCTAATAGCAAAACATCAGGTATAATTACGAACGATAAATTCTCTATTTATGAGTGACGTCATAATGATGACGCGACAAATTCTATTACACAAAGTACCCGAAGGCATAGACTATAAATCTTCTCTAATGATCCAATGGTTTCTGATTGTTCAGTGTTTCAATATATTTCCGCTTTTCTCCCAAATTTCGTGCGGTAACGTCGTGAAAGACATTACCATCTTTTACGTTGACATCAAGTAAATGAGGTTTAACCTTCCCTGAGTTTAGGGGTTAATGTTAAGAGGGGTCTCTGTTGGTATTTTCTCCATACAAAAACATTCCGCTGTTTTCTTCGTGGATAATGCCTCCAGAACAATGATATTTTCCCATAAAATCAAGGTCTAATTTATACGTGCCCGTATCATTTCCTTTTTTCGAAAACATAATCACTAAAAGAAATATGACAATCCAAAAACCAGAAAAAAATGCCCGTTTTTACCGCCATGTTCAGACGACGTTCAGACAAAATTGATAAGTCTTTAACAAAAATAAAAATGATACAAGCATAGATATACTTTTCCTCTAAATTTTGATATAAGATTTTTTAAGATCACGCCAGTTTTGAAGAAGAAAACAGCGGAATACGAAACGCCTTTTGGTCAAGGTTTTTGTAGGTAAAATCAGCCTGAGCTGCAGTTGTCCCTTTCGCACTTTACGGGGGGAGGTTGGAAGTGAGGGAGGGTAAGTCTTACACGTACACTAATAGGGAAGTGGTAGTTGGCGATATTTTTATCGATACTCTAGTGATATACACCGATGTCGATATTTACACTATACTATGATTTTATTTAATAAATCGTGTGATTGTGAGTATTAAATTATTGTTGAAGGCACTTGTCGAATGATTAACTTAGGTATGCATAAGATCTGGAAAGTGCACTTGCATATACACGATCAAAAGTTGTTAAGAAAATTAAGCCAAGATCCAGAATAATGCTCGGTACAGACCAACCGAACGAACTAACAAATGTTGTTGAAAAGAAATCGCTGATTTTTGTTATTATAGATAGGCTCGCTCTTGACCACTATCTCACCTGATGGTAAGCGATGATGTGATCTACGGTGTAGCAAACTTGCCCAGAAGTTACTTCACTCTTGACTTAAAGACCCCGAGGTTGAAGCTATCGGGCAACACAGACGCAAGGCATTGCTGTACGCATTTTAAGTAAATTATTATCGCAATTAAAGTATTTCCAAAATGTTTAGTGCCTATGGGCGGGATGTCCACCTTGTACCGATGGCGCATCGCCGTACGTCTTGTAGTCCGATGATGAAACGGGCTATATGGAATTAGATCATACAATTCCATCGCAAAATCCCCGAAATGCAATCGATAAAAAACCGACAAGCTGGCAACTCTGCGACGATGTTCAAAATTCTGGAGCTTTGACTCGACTTCATTGCCGATGAGCCTGCTGACCCGTTTTTTTATCAAATCTAGTGCATCAAGCTGGTATTTGGCAGATCCGTCCCAGAGATGAGAACAGTACTTCATGCAAGATCGAACTTGCGCTTGATACAACTTAAGCACCTGTTCTGGCGTGAAGTACCGTCTCAACTTCTTAGCAGCATGTTGAGGCATTCCTCAATATAATGGTAAAAAATTGAGTGTCGATGTTGGCATCGACACTCAATTTTTGACCATATCGGCACGGTTACACCACGGAAAGATGGAGCCGGATGAAATTGGCTCTTTTTAGTGAACAAAAGACGCTCGCTGTATAATATAAATATAATAAATTTATTTTTTCCAAAGGTGCCCTTCTAGAAATAGTATTTGACCTTTTCCGGTGCAATAACTTGCAAATAAAATGTTACTTTAAAATTGCAATATAAATTTACAAATTCATAATACGAATACCATTCGTTGCATCTTATTTTTTAAAGTGGCTGCGTACGTGCTCACTGCCCTCTGCGACCAGTCTCCCGATACATCCATAACAGCGTGAGTCTGGCCGGCCAGCCATCAGTGGAACAGCTATCTCGACCCAACTCCTCTAATGGCTGCACCGGGCATCGTAACCGGATCACGGCTAGGCCACGTGGCGGTATGTCTTTGCCCGCTATGTGGTCACAAGCCCTTCGGTCGAAACCTACCACCAGTATGTTACATGATTAGCACCATCCGGGGACCACGTATAGGGATTCAAAACGCTTATTTTCCTACGGACGCGGGTGACCCGGCCCTCAAAATGATGGCTCTCATGAACTGAATCGTTCGCTCACCTTACGTCCTGTCTGCTGATTTGCATTCTTTCGGTTGGTAAGACCAACCAGTATCATGCAAACTAAATTTTGATTTCTTATAAAGCAGATACTTATAAAAATGTTTTATGAAATTTGGAGAAGTAGGGTTTGTGGCTATTTAAATTAAAACATAGAATTTAATTAAATCATAATAAAAAAAACACGCTTATTAATTAATTAATTAAGGTAGCTTGTCGAAAAGTGAATGAAAAAATTGAACAAAAAAAATAAAAACAAGCGAAATTATTTTTGTGTTGAATGGGCTCAACTAAAAACCAACCTTTTCAACGAAGTCGGGGGACCTGTAAAAACTGATCCAAGGAACCGTCCCCGACTGCAAGGCAGGCCTGTTTTAAATTATTTTTAATGATTTATTTTTTATATCATACCTCTTTTAGTAATAAAACGAAATTTTTGCAAAAACAAATTATTTTATAAGTTTTCTAGATGGGATATTGAATAGAACCTACTGTTATATTTATTTAATTTCTTTTGGTATGTTATTAGGGAACGAATGATTATTTAATACTACTGTTATATATTATTTTATATACACTAAGTAAGCTCTGACTAGCTAGACGATGATAGAATAGGTAGTATCATTTTTATGTTTTTTGTTGCCCATTAGATTTTTTTTAATTTTTAATAACGTTAAGCTTCTAAAGATACCACATAAATTGATACCGGTTAAGCCGTTTAGAAGTTATGGTGGAATAAAGAAACTCACAAACATACATGAGCCCAATAAACATAATAACACTCCGTTTTTGGGCAGTCGTGTAAAAATGTGGATTATCTATCGTAATTTCAATCCTTTCACTTGCCGGTAAATTTCGTAGTATACGACCATCAATTATTTCTGGCGGAAAGCTTTTAAAAAAAACAACATTTCTCCAAAATACATCGTCTCTTGAAATTTTTTCGTAAAGTGTAAAGCGGCTCGGAACTCGCGGCGAGGGCGCGTGCACCGGAGTCGATCGGCCGCTGCGGCGCGCTCTTACACACACAAATACAATACTCGATCACACATTGATAGCTCGCTTGGTCGGGCGCAGCGCGACGGCAATAGTTTCTTCAAATACCTATTTTTCAAATTCTTGTTGACTAGAGTCCGCTCTTAATAAATTGAATCTTACAGTCATGATCCAACGTAGGTAGGTTATACCTATGTATATATATTTTTTTTTTGTAAGAAGGCTTTCAGTCTAATTACAAATAATAATAGGTAGATACAACATATTATCATGTTTCTAATAACAAAGCCTCCACAGATATAAGATAGAAACCAATAATAGGTAGTATCCATAGATAGGTAGGTACCAATAAATATCTTATATTAAAATAGGTAGTATCCATAGATAGGTAGGTACCAATAAATATCTTATATTAAAAACAAAAAACAGCATGTTGGTCTCGTGTTTTCGAGGGTTCGGAAACTTACTAACAGTGTGGCCGTGTGGGCAAGAGTTACGCGTCTTAGGTACCTATACCTAAATATTTTTATCAACCTTTATTGTTTTCAAGTCTCAAGTGAATGGGTTACTTCGAGGCACACGTGTGCCTTCGACGACTGCACCATTCGCTTATCAAGAGTGGTATACTATTCTTCAAACGCGAGCTTATCAATAAATATCAATTCAACAGCAGTTAACTGCTCGACATAGGCCCCTCCCAAGCTGCACCACATACCGCGTACCTAAGTGAGTGCGGCAGGGCAAAGGGAACAACATCATGAAAGAGTATACACACATCACATTTTTTTTTCGGTATTGCGTAAATAATTTAGAAATGGTATAACATCCTCACCCTATGAGTTGAATTCACATGTCCTATCCCCTTTCAAGTGTATAACGCAATAGGAAAGTCATGATGTTAAAGGTGTCGTCATCCTTGCCTATTCGTGTTTTTGGCGAATTCACTTACGCTATTAGACTACCGGTCCTTCACATCCAGCGTCTAGTCTGCCCCAGTACGCTTCTTAAGAAGTCACAATTTAATTTTAAAATTCATCCAATGTTCTTCAGGTCACCTTAGCCAGTACAATATTGGTAAGAAACCAACCCATTTTGAACACTACTACTAAATTTGCTCTACATTGAATACTTCTCTTAAGGACATTCTTTCAATGCGGCTCACATAGACTCTGGAACCAAATGTGCATAGATGGAGCGGCCAGTCTTACCCTAGTAGTGTACGATTGCTGCGAGCTATATTCATTGAAATTTATTTGCAACTAAATCACGAGGGAATGTAGCAAAGTTTCTCACCATTTCAAACCTTTAATAGTTTGCAGCTACCTAGGTACCTTAATGTCAGTGGTAGCTGGTGGTATGTGTCATTCACAAGTCAAATTAAATTAATTAGTCTTTCAGTCAAGACTAATTCGCTATTTAAAAGAAATAGATCATCGGTCCACCTAGTGGACAGCCTTCCAACGCATCGTCTTCCGGTTCGCGGTCGTCATTCCTGATTAAGGTTGCCGGAATGCACGGGATGCGAGAAGCACGGGACCGGTCAAGTGGTGACGCCTGGGGGAGGCCTATGTCTATGAAATTAACGAAGATAGGTACTATTAAAATTTATTAAGATTTTCAGATGGCCCAGTTTTTAACTGCCAACCTACACACTTTTTGGCACAAAAAAACAAATACGACTTATAGTAGGTATGGAATAGAATCGATCTTCATACTCTAACTAAAACAACGGACATTGACTTCTCATATAACCACACACCACTCATGTAGGATTGCTAACGCTGTATCATATTTTTTCAATATAAAGGTAAGATGAGCTCTTCATGCCTAAAGAGCGTACTTAATAGGACCTGGGGCAGTGGCCTGACCGCAGCAAGCGAATACTATCCTTTTAAATCGAAACAATTGTATTGTGTGTACTATAGAGTCACAAACCTGTCTTGACTTCCAGGATCTGGATATCTTCAGCTAACAAATCACGTCCTAAACCCGCTACAGTACAAATAAAACAGTACATCAACACGCTAAAATCTCTCTAGGTCTGAGCATATTTTGTCAAAGTTTGTCCACTGAATTATTAACTACGCGAACACGCTTAGTATTCTGTGCCGTCCCACACAACGTATGTCGGTCTCTGTCTGTATTTGTACACTTCTGGTCCTCTGGCTTAGGATCCTTAAGTAGTCCGTTTGACATAAATAAACCTTTAAATAGATAAGCAAAGTTCTTAGTGGAGCGAGTTGGAGGCGGTGACTAAGCCACGAGGTACGTATGGTAATACTGTTTCGAGAAGGTTTAGACTTCCTGGCGCGCTAAGTAGATGCCTTAGGTTAACTTGCATTTAGATTACGAAAGCTAGAATATATACTACAGAGATGTTTTACTGCACAGTAGAATCAATTTTTAATACTTGTAAATTTTAATTTTTAACGTTCAAAAGTTCCGCTTAATGGCCTAATTGAATAAATACATTTGACTTTGACTTTACTTCCGTGAAAATATATTAGCTAACTATTTATGGCCGAATAACGGTTTAATACTCTATCATCTATTTGTATTTATTCTGTGCTATTGGTAACTTACCATAGATACCAATTTTGTCCTGTATAAAACAGACTACGTAGAAGTAAACAAGCTACCAGAACCTTTTTGATATTCCAAAACGCTACAGGCATACAAATTGAAGCAGAAGAAGTGAAATCAAACGGTCTGTCCGTTTGATTTCACATTTGATTTATTTCTCACCAAACATCGATACGACAATACATTAGCGAAGGCGATGTAAATAAATCACGGAGACGCGTCTCCAAGTAATTGAATATCTATTTACCCCGTTTTTGCAAGCTCAAGTCGATCCTTAGTCAGCACAAAAGCAACGAAGAGCCTTCCTTTTACAATTTACATCTCAACTCCGGGTTTTTCGGTACATTTAATCAAGAAATTGCCCAGCTAGACACGATTCTATGAGCCTTAAATAAAATTTGGTTGCAAGACAAGACAATTTAATCAAAGTCTAATTCAAGCCAGATTTCAACGACATGGTACTCTATTTACGTCTCAGTATAGTGTATACTGAGTAGTTACTGTGTCACAGAAGCGATACACTTGTGTCACGCCACTTTAGAACCTAACCAGTTGGTATAGAGTTGAAGACAAGTGCCTGGTAAAAAAAAGCTGTGGTATTTTTCTATTTGTTGCTAAAAATACTTCTTCATGTCGCTGTTGTCATGTTAATGTAAGTAGGTAAATATTATCAATGGGGTTAGCCTAAAATTTCGCCAAGCCTTTCACTTTCTTTTCGCAAGGCGTCGTCAGTGGACACAAATCGCTTTGGGTGTAGGTTTTCGGGGACAAGCGTCAGGATTGGAGGTGCAGTATAGTTTGCAACTTGGCTCTGCATCCCAGTTCTGTTGAGGTGGTCTTGCTTTACGAGAGACTTTCAAGTGGGCGAAATGGAAGGAGGATGAATGCTTGAAGGTACTATGATTAGTAACATGTATAGATAAACAGCTGTTTATTGATCACCATAACGTAACACTCATCATACTGGGAAATATGTAATAGCTTATATAAATTTATCGAACCAAATGTATTACTATTTCATTGGCAATTCCCTAAGTAACCACACACGAAGAATAATTAGTAAATATCAATATTTCACAGAGTAACTGCGGGGCTGCTCACAAACTAACTTTAAATTGAAACAAATTCCAATTGGAAACTGTACGAAGGTCCAGTTTTCTACTTTCCATTTATAAAAGTAGAACAATATTATTACAAAATATTTTATGTAGGTATCACAAGCTTCTAGCAACGGCGTCGACTACATGAATGTGGAATATTCTACTGGGATAATAGGTGCCCTATGTCCTAATCCCCTTAAATGTCATTGTCTATCCGTGTGCGAAATTTAGTCCAAATCCGGTCAGTCGTTGAGGTGTGATTGATTAACCAATATACTGACATTTCAATGTGTAATATACAGTCGGTCTGTCCAAGTTAGTGACAACACATTCTGCAAGCTAGCATACGACCACGGTTATACTATGAACATCACTATGAATATGTGTGAAATACAATAAATGATTTATTATGGAAGTTGTTTATTTTTGGGGGCTGAGTCACCCGCGTCCGTAGGAGAGTTACCCCTATTTTTGTTACCCTACACGTGGTCCCCGGGTGGTGCTAATCAGGTGACACTAACTGGTGGTAGGCTTCGGCCGAAGGCTTGTGACCACCCACCGGACAAAGACGTAACGCCAAGCGGCCTAGCCGTGTTCCGGTACGATGCTCGGTGCAGCCAACTAGAGGAGTTGGGTCGAGATAGCTGTTCCACTGCAGGCAGACCGGCCTGATGCGCGCTGTTAGGGATGTATCGAGAGACTGGTCGTGGAGGGTAGCGGGATCCGAGGCACGGTGCGCCGCTGGCCGACCGCAGGTAGTTGGGGGCCCAAGTAGTGTGCCAGCCACACACGAAAGGCTGCCCCGCCAACTGACGAAAAATCCCGGAATGCGCCATCGTGCTGGTTGGCGACCAGAAGACAGTGCCCGATGGACATTTCCGGGGGGGCTCGGGCGTCCCCGCAGTCTCCAGACCAGTCCCTTAATGATGGCGTCCTGCCGGCGCGTGTCTGTGGGATGCCAGCGTGGAACCTCATCTCACTTCCTTCTCCTCTCCTCTCCTCTCAACTATGACAATAAGGAACAAAAGAAAAAAAGCTGTACAGCGGCAGCACTCACTGTCTCATAAGGTTCACCTCTGTAACATCAGAGGTATACACTCTAACCTTGATGCAGTCCACTATCATCTGGAGACTGATAAACCAGCGCTTTTGTTCCTTTCGGAGACGCAGATCGGATGTCCGTCAGACGTGGCGTATCTTTCTTACCCAGGGTTTACCCTGGAGCACAGGTTCAAGCCACGCGCGGGTGTATGCATGTACGCCCGTGACGATATCTGTTATCGGCGTCTCCGAAACCTTGAAGATTCCCGATACTCAGTGCTTTGGGTCCTGGTGGACACAGGTCTGGATAAAATTATCTATGCCTGTGTCTACAGGTCGCACAGCGGAGATCTGGAGACAACCGGGCTTACACAATACCTTAGTGAGGCGGCTGACGAGGCTCAGCAGCGGTACCCGTCCGCCCAACTGGTGATACTGGGGGACTTTAATGCCCACCACCAGGAGTGGCTCTTCCCGTACCAGTACACTGACCATGCTGGGCGAGAGACGCGAAAGCTTGCGCTAGCGTTAAATCTCGCTCAGCTGGTCCAGGGGGCAACGAGGGTGCCGGATGTTGATTCGCATACGGCTAATTGCTTGGACCTTCTGCTGACCACAGATCCAGACCGTTACTCGGTGTCGGTATCTCCACCTTTGGGTAGTTCCGACCACTGTCTGGTGAAGTCTGTATCCGTCTACTCACCACCCGATCCCAGCCCAAGAGGCACCCGGCGGGTATGGCGGTACAAGTCAGCAGATTGGGATGGGATGCGATCTTTCTTCGCATCCTATCCTTGGCAGCCTACTTGCTTTTCTTCATCAGATCCTACGTGGTGCGCGGACGCCGTGACGGATTTGTTGCGTCGAGGAATGGAGTACTACATTCCGTTCTCTGACGTAACAATGTCTAGCCAAGACCGACCTTGGTTTGGCGCCGAGTGTAACCGCGCCGTTGCGCGTAAACATGAAGCGTACCATGCCTGGGTCGACGCTCGAACGCGCAAGGCGAGTGACGTTGGTCAGAGGAAGAAAGCCTACAACAGGGCTGCCAAGTCCTGCAAGAAAGTGTTGCGAAGGGCGCGGTTCGACCACATTAGCCGGATAGGGATAAAACTTGCTTCCTACCCAGCAGGTAGTAAGGCGTTCTGCGTCCCTGGCTAAATCGGTTGAATCGAACTTCTGCCGTCCCTCACTACCACCACTGCTGAAACCCGATGGGTCGCTGGCCCACTCCGCTGAGGAGAAAGCAAACTTGTTTGCCTCTCTTTTTGCGGAATCTTCGCGTCTGAATCCTGGTGGCGCACGCCCCCCTCCTTCTCCTGATGGATGCGGAACGAGTATGTCGGACATTCGCATCCATCAAAAGGACGTACGTAGGGTGCTGCGCAACCTCGATGTGAATAAGGCTAGCGGACCCGACGGTATACCAGCAATTGTTCTCAGAACCTGTGCGCCTGAATTGTCTCCGATCTTGACACGCCTGTTTCGCCTTTCTTATCAGACTGGAAAAGTGCCGAATGCATGGAAGCAAGCCAACGTACAGCCCGTGCCCAAAAAGGGCAGTCGTGCTGACCCGGCCAACTACAGACCCATCTCTGTAACGTCCATACTCTGTAAGAGTATGGAACGCGTACTTAATAGTAAGCTCCTGGCATACCTAGAAGCCAACGACATCCTTAGCGACCGCCAATACGGCTTCCGCCGAAATCGGTCCACTGGGGATCTTCTAGCGTATGCCATTCACATCTGGAGTGAGGCCATCGAGAGACATGGGGAAGCGCTTGCCGTCTCCCTCGACATCTCGAAGGCTTTTGATAGGGTCTGGCACGAAAGCCTTATTGGTAAGCTTCCTTCATTCGGTCTGCCCGGTGGTCTGTGTGACTGGATTGCAGACTTTCTGAGGGGTCGGTCCATTCGAGTAGTTATCGATGGCTGCTCTTCGGACCTATTGGATATTAATGCCGGGGTCCCTCAGGGGTCGGTACTCTCCGCGACATTGTTCTTGCTGCACATAAATGATCTGCTAAAACCCGGCACCTTTGGGTATGCAGATGACAGCACTGTTGCTGAGAGATACTTGTCCAACGCACGAGCCACTGGGCCTCAGGTCCGGTCTCTCCGTGAGGCCATGGTGGAGCGCTTGAGCTTGTCCTTGAAAGCAGTCTCCGAATGGGGCGATGCCAATCTGGTCAAGTTCAATGCCGCAAAAACACAGGCGTGTCTCTTCTCCGCGAAAAAGATCCAATTTCACCCGGCTCCATCTTTCCGAGGTGTAACCGTACCGATAACGGACCATCTTGAGCTTCTTGGCGTAACGTTGACATCGACACTCAATTTTGGCCCATACATTGAGGCAAAGGCTCAACTGGCTGCCAAAAAGTTGGGGATCCTTGCGAAGGTGGGACGGTACTTCACGCCAGAGCAGCTGCTTAAGTTGTATCAAGCGCAAGTTCGATCTTGCATGGAATACTGTTCTCATCTCTGGGACGGATCTGCCAAATACCAGCTTGATGCACTAGAGTCGATCGAAAAACGGGCCAAGAGGCTCATCGGCAATGAGGCATTAGTCGAGTCAAAGCTCCAAAGCCTTGAACATCGTCGTCGAGTTGCCAGCTTGTCGGTTTTTTATCGGTTGCATTTCGGGGAGTGTGCGATGGAATTGCATGATCTAATTCCGCCTAGCCCGTTTCATCATCGAACTACAAGACGTACGGCGATGCGCCATCGGTACATGGTGAACATCCCACCCATACGCACTAAACGTTTTGGAAATACTTTCATTATGCGTACAGCTAAGGAGTGGAATTCCCTGCCGGAGTCTGTGTTTCCAGATAGCTACAACCTCGGGGTCTTTAAGTCAAGAGTGAATAGGTTACTTCTAGGCAAGCGTGTTGTAACGGAGATTTTGTTCACACTATGTATGTTAGCGACATCTGCCTCCTTTTTGCCAAACAAGTCCGGTTAGTTGTGTCGCTGATCGATTGTTTGAGCATTTGGGTACTAGATGGCGCTGACATACGTATGACATAGTTGAAAGTTTAAATAAAATATATTCTATTTGTGTGAAATCATTTAATTCAATAAGCACACAAATTCAACATACAAATTAATACATTATTAAATTCTTTTCAAATTAGTTACATAAAAAATGATAATTTAGTAAAAGGCCTATGGCTTAAAAGCAAAGTGTTCAGGATCGGTGGTTGCAATGACTTGAGCCTTTACTACGAGTGAACTTGCATTGAGTGGACGGTGTCCAGAAATAACCTCAAAGGCAAGGACCTAAAAGTTACATAATGCTATATGGGGCAAGGCTGGCTAGCGTCAAGATGAAAAGCTCATCATAATCAATGACCCAGTAGGCGCTGTGAGTATTGGTTTGAATTTGTCTGAATGCCCATTTTCATGACACATGTGCGTTTGATCTTAACATGCAATTTTCTTCTCCTTGGCAGGGCCCCAAATGCTATCTTTAGCTATAATTTAAATCTAAGTAAATAAGGCTAATGGTCAACTAGCTGTTCAAGCTACAGCAGTCTCCTCTTGCAAAAGGTTCCGAGCATAATTGACATCATCTGATGCACAGCAAGCTTACGGACAGATACACAGAGAACGATGCTGTTTGAGGACTCATGTCTCCAGCATTGAATATTGTGGGTAATCTATATTCCTTCAGAAAGTGAGTGGTTCATATTTTGTAACCTCAATTTATTGTATTGATGGAACGTGTGCTTGAAGAATTAAATTAGTTGACCAGACTTAAGTGTGTTTTACTTCAGTCAGCTTCATGTGAGTTAATCCCTGCAATTGTCACAAGCTACTTACTACCCATTGAGCTAGCTGGTTGGGTAAGGAAAAGCTGCCTTACAATTGGCGCCCAACGTGGGGCATGAAGTTTTACTGAAGTACTTAACTTTTTATTTTGTGTCTAGAATAACTTTAATACTTACTTAAGAACTTAACCAAACTATTGGTTAACTTCAATATTGTTTAATTTCAATCTTAAAATAACAAAACATTAACTTTATATAAATTTCAAAGTGCGGTTACAGTCACATTTTTACTTAAAAACTAACCTTTTCACTAATGAATGTTTTGTTAGACTTGATATAAATTACTCTAATTTAACATAGTTATTATAACTGTTAATTAGATATATGTTTAAGGAACAAACAATTGTTTTGTTCAACATGCATAAAGCATTTCTTTAAACTAAAAATAAAAAAACAAAACACCTGCATTATATAAAAGTTTAAAAGTGGGGTTATAGTCACATTTTTATTTAAAACTATATACCTTTGCACTAATGAATGTTTTGTTTTACTGATAATTAGTTTTGAATATTTAGAACAAAAAGTGTTTTTTGTTCAACATGCATAAAGCAACTTTGTTTGTCTATCTTCATAAAGAAGAACTTATTAAACATGTACTTAAATGTTTTATATTTCAACAGATCATAAATCAACTGGAGACATGGTTTGCTAGCAGTGTCGTTCCTGTGTAGTCTGTAGTGGATTTGAAGCATCAAACTAATGGACTAACCCGTATATACATTGTCTGATGAGGTACATATGTGTTCGGAAGCCTGTTGCTGAGCTGTTTCATTTAAATAAAAGTAAATTCAGGAGGTACTCTTACAATTATATGTATCGTAGCTCGCTTTTAAAATCACTTAATGAGAATTTCTCAAATGATTATTTTTTCAAACTAAAAAATAAATAAAACTTAATTTCTAAATTCTCTTGGAAGATATTGATGCTAAGAGAAGTTGTGGGACATCTATATATCTATTTAATGATGGTCTCACTGGCGCCCAATCTTAAAATAAATAAAATAAAATATTTCTAACAATTTGTAGTGACTTATTAGGATGTTTATACTGTGTCAATTAAAAGAAACACAATTAAATAGTAAATTCTGAGTATCATAGTAGCTATGTTATATTGATTTCTTCCTATACGGAAGCAACAAGCACCTGCTATGGTCAAAATACTAGTGTTTTTGTACACAGAATGCCTAAATTTGTACATGTGAACAATGCTTAAGCTTATTAGGTTATTTTTTCCGGTGTCAACTAAAAGAAACACAATGTGGTATTATTATACTCTGATCATTATGGTAGATATGTTATGTTGTTTCCTATACGGAATACAACAAACAATGCCATAGTAAAAGATAGGTGTTTCTTGTACACGGAATGCCTGAAGCTGTCCATGTCAATAATGGTCCTCAATTGATTTACATATATTAATTTAAAGTATGGAGACTTCTAGTTAATAATCATTGTTGTGTTAATGGTTTAATATTTGCACTAACTCAATAATGGAGGTGCAAATATTTAATTGAGAAAGGGATGAATGAATGCTGGTAGGGTATAAGGATTTTTTCAAAATTCATTCGTGCCGGCACGGTTTACACAATCATTTATAGGTTATGTATGTATATGGAAGGATGAAAGGTAACGCAATGATGCAAAAACTTAGTAGTATTCTCATTATAATCTTAACTTAAATAGACATTTACTGAAATCTATACAGCAAATAGGTGCTCAATGTAATGCTTTCCTTATTGTTATGGGGGTATTTACTTTCTGTTGCGAATCTTAACTTGATTAGGTATTGTCCTATCTATACAACGGATGGGTACTTAATGTAACATTTGCTATTTTAGAAAGCAATGTTACTTTTTGCTATGAATCTTAACTTGATTAGGTATTTGTCATATATGAGCAAAAACTTGGTAGTTTTCTTTTTATGAAATTCAACTTAAATAGACATTTACCCACATCTATACAATGAATGGGTGCTCAATGTAATGCACTCCATATTGTTGTGGGGTGATTACTTTCTGTTGCGAATCTTAACTTGATTAGGTATGTTCCTATATCTATACAACGGATGGGTACTTAATGTGACGTTTGCTATTTTAAAAAGCAACGTTGCTCTTCATTATGAATCTTAACTTGATGTGGTACTTGCCTACATTTGTTTGTTTACATTTGATCAACAACTTGGTACTTAATATAGCACTTGCTTTGTTTTAATGGCAGTGTTCCCTGTTGTTGTAAAAACTTAACTTGATTAGACATTTGTCTACACTTAAATAAAATATGGGTTAATCGTTTGGATTATAACCCGTCTCTTGAACATTTAAAATACTTATTTTCTGAATGAATCATACATTGATTCTAATGAACTTGGACTTGGACTGCTTGGCAATTGTGTTGTGATAGATGTATTTTATACATTGCTATCTGTTTTGTGACAATTGCTGAGTATGTCAAATTTGCTTTGGAGGAGAACAATTATGGTTTTTTTTCTCTGTTAGTTTAACTGGACATAGTACATTGTCCTTTGTCTTAATGTTTAGTACATTTTGTACTTAAAAACTTTTAACTTTGATAAATAAGTTTAGAACTTATTTCTTTTTTAGAAGACTTAATGTAGGTAGTTCTAATATAAATTATATTTGACTACCTCAATACCTGTCAAGGAAAATGATAATTTCACATTGTGCATGGGTATTGACTAAATCAAATTAAAAAATTGTTTCACAATTTTTTAACCGGGAAAGAAGATATTGTAACGGAGATTTTGTTCACACTATGTATGTTGGCGACATCTGCCTCCTTTTTGCCAAACAAGTCCGGTTAGTTGTGTCGCTGATCGATTGTTTGAGCATTTGGGTACTAGATGGCGCTGACATACGTATGACATAGTTGAAAGTTTAAATAAAATATATTCTATTTGTGTGAAATCATTTAATTCAATAAGCACACAAATTCAACATACAAATTAATACATTATTAAATTCTTTTCAAATTAGTTACATAAAAAATGATAATTTAGTAAAAGGCCTATGGCTTAAAAGCAAAGTGTTCAGGATCGGTGGTTGCAATGACTTGAGCCTTTACTACGAGTGAACTTGCATTGAGTGGACGGTGTCCAGAAATAACCTCAAAGGCAAGGACCTAAAAGTTACATAATGCTATATGGGGCAAGGCTGGCTAGCGTCAAGATGAAAAGCTCATCATAATCAATGACCCAGTAGGCGCTGTGAGTATTGGTTTGAATTTGTCTGAATGCCCATTTTCATGACACATGTGCGTTTGATCTTAACATGCAATTTTCTTCTCCTTGGCAGGGCCCCAAATGCTATCTTTAGCTATAATTTAAATCTAAGTAAATAAGGCTAATGGTCAACTAGCTGTTCAAGCTACAGCAGTCTCCTCTTGCAAAAGGTTCCGAGCATAATTGACATCATCTGATGCACAGCAAGCTTACGGACAGATACACAGAGAACGATGCTGTTTGAGGACTCATGTCTCCAGCATTGAATATTGTGGGTAATCTATATTCCTTCAGAAAGTGAGTGGTTCATATTTTGTAACCTCAATTTATTGTATTGATGGAACGTGTGCTTGAAGAATTAAATTAGTTGACCAGACTTAAGTGTGTTTTACTTCAGTCAGCTTCATGTGAGTTAATCCCTGCAATTGTCACAAGCTACTTACTACCCATTGAGCTAGCTGGTTGGGTAAGGAAAAGCTGCCTTACAGTGTTACACCGTCGACCACATCATCGCTTACCATCAGGTGAGATAGTGGTCAAGCGCGAGCCTATCTAAAATAAAAAAAAAAAAAAAAAAAAAATTTAATACCCGATACATATCGAATAGTGCGTACAATTTCAGGTGAGAATATTTTCATGTTTCATGTTTAGAGCGTGATTTTTCAGTGGTCAGGTTTTTGTTTTTGAACTTATTTTTATATTTATTTTCTTTTAATTCGGTTGTTACTAGTTTGATACTAACTGATCTGAAGAGGTGCATAGAAGTTATGATTTGATGAAGCTTTTTTGATGAAGGTCCTGCCTCACTATTAACTTATCAGAGTTATAATTGACATTTTAATTTGATTGTAACTAGTTTGATGAATACTGATCTAAAGAGGTGCATAGAAGATATGATTATCAAACTATGCGACGACTTTATTACTGATGGTTGCCCCGCTTCGTTATTCTGTAAAAACTAACTGTAAAACTTGCTTCTAAACTTTCTCAGTCAGTCGTTAGTCCTCGTTAGTGACATTGTCTAACTATTTCCACTGCAGCATTCTACGGAAACTGGTACGCGTAGCAATAAGGATTACGCCAAAAATCTGCCGTACAGCCGGTTGCAGACCAAGAACTAAGCTAAATTAGCTCAGCTTAGCTCAACTCGCATAGTTCGAGTAATTTTACACTAGTTTATATTATGTAATTTGCAGTCAGCACACAGATACATGTATTTGACTTTGACTTTATTTATCGCATCTTGAGATCGGATACCTTTTGTTCTCCCAAAAGATAGCCGATTTGAGCAAGATAAGTTCATTGTTTGTGTGTGCAGTGCGTTGAAATTTTGAAATTTCGCGTACGTACAGACTTGGAACGTTTTGTAATAGTGACTTCTCAAACTCCTGAAATTTCCTGCGCTTTACCTTTATAAATTTTGATTGATTTGATAAACCAAAATATACGTGTCCAATATTTTTTGATAATCTAACTGACATTCTACGAGTGAATTGGACTTTTTTTTACCCCAGGCATCATCCCTATTATTTTACGAAAAACAAGCCAGGTGAAATTATTTTCACCAGGCTTGTTTTCCTGGCTTTATTTTCGACAGAACAGCTGCCGTAATCATGCTTATGAAAGACCTGAGCTTGTGTTAATAAGTAATCAAGCAGTTAATTAATGTAATATGCACTCAATGATACCGAATTTTCATTCCGTTGCTCGTCAAACGAATGTGTTTCAAGAACTAATTGGCTGTAAAATAGTGTTCGTATAAAATCGACTTTGATCATCGCTACGATTAATTTTGTTTATTTAGTCGTAAGTAGTTTGCTATTTATCATACTTGAATATAGTTTTGGATGGAAGTGCAAACATATACGTTAACACATACATAAGTTGTAATATTGTACGTAGGTATTTTGAACTGCCTGGATTTGGGCCTGGTCGATGGCTATAAGCTCGCATATTTTTGCATGGGACTTATTTAAACATGACTACTGAAATGTGAGGAAAACGAAACTTCCAAACCCTTCGAGGAATACAGACGTGTTTTATATAATTATATGTATTTCAATCGCTTGGGGTTTTGCAGGACTTTTACCGACTAAAATAACATGTTGGCCATCACATTTAGAGGTAGTTGGAGGAAATTGAAGGCTAAAAAATCTTCCACTGTGTCACGAAAAATGCCTACGGCATTCATAAAGCCTCCACGAAAAACATACGTCCCTGTGTAGTTGAATGCTTGGCAAACTCGGCGATGAAAAATCGTCTCCCTATTGGTTTTATTGAGCTTTTAGCTTCTGCCCGCGGCAATAATGTTTTATTATCCTAAGTCCCAAAGGATCATTATGCCTAGTTCATCGGGAAACAAGTATCCTATGTTTATACAGTTTGTAAACTACCTGTTTGCAAAATTACATCCAAAACTGTTTAGCCGTTTTTGCTTGATTGAAACGCAGTCATACAAACTTTCAAATTAATAGTAAAAGTAGGCTTTATTTAATGGACATCTCGTACAAGATAAGCATTAGAAGGCATGGCCACCAAAAAAAAAAAAACAGTACTACCTGACCATTGCGATCTACGAGATTGCCTCTCTTCACAAGTTTTGACAGTAAACAGATACCAACTACGTGGACCACAAACTCCTTCCACTTTCGAAATTAAAACATTTCCATCTGCAGATTAGCTCAAAAGGTATAAAACAGCTACTTAAGGATGGTGTCGGAGCAATCTCGCCGCAATCGACATATTGCATCTGGGTTACTTCGCAGAAGGTACTAAGCTGTCTGCCTCGCCTTAATATTTTATATAAGGTTAAAGTAGAATACGATACACTTAATTGAAATTATTAAACTTTAGAAACTCTCTTTTTAACCCCGGACGGAAAAAGAGGGGTGTTATAAGTTTGAATTGTGTATCTGTCTATGGCACCATAGCTCCTAAACGGATGAACTAATTTTGATTTCGTTTTCGAGTAGCGAGTAAAGCTAGAAACTAAAAAAAAGTTGGCGTACAGCGAGTAGCAAGTGTGTAGTTCCAATAGTTTTACCGCTCGGCTTTGAACGACTTTGTGAGCGAGTGTTTATGTGTGACGGGCGATTACTTGCATCACTCGCTCGGGGCATCCGTACTGTAGGTAGAAATGACCGCTGCTGGTTGGTCTCTCGACGTGAGTTCTGACCGCCAAGCGAGCAAGCGAGCTTCGCTAAGCCAGTATCAACCAGGTTTCAGGCTGGCGCTAAAGTAGCGTCATCTTTTATGGGGGGCTGTAAAAAATGTTGCAATAAAATACCTTCGTCACATTCTAGAACTGAATGAGGCGAAATTTTAACTTGTATAAAACGTACACTATGCAGGCAGGCATATTATAAACGCTAGTCCTGCTCCATTGAAAAGTTTTACTGTTGGTTAGCCCACAACTGACTCTAAGGCATTTTTTAAAATTAGTTAGTAAGTTCATATAAATTCTCAGCTTGTTGGGAAATAATGCAAACTGAAATGTCTATTTTGACCGGACTATTAGATGACCCTTACCTCCCGATGCGGGAGCAACACTTCAGCTTCTCATTGCCCTATTTAGCTGGTTATAACTAGCGCAAAACTGGGTGGAACTATACAGATACCTATACTACATCTATGGTTTCACTCCTGGTAAACCCAGGCATTATGTTACGAGTATGTTATATATTAGAGCAAGTTTAATAGAATTTGCTAGTACCAGGATAATAGCTCATATGAGGGGTAACAATGACTCCATTCTTCCCTTTCCCGCGTCGCTGATACATATTATCCTTGACAGAATCCCACTGGGGGGGCTCGATAAGAAATAAAAAGCGACCTGCGTCCCTTGTGTACTTTAACATAGGGTAAGTTTCCTCTTTACAAAGTTTCGTTATCGTATGTAGCTCAAGGGACACGATTGCTTGTACATAGTTTAAAACTGTTGTCAGGGCTATTTTGGGATAAAACGACGTAAATGTTAAACGACGTAAAGCACCAAGGTTACCGACTAAGTCCGAAGAATAGCCAAACTTAAGTGGCAGTAGGGAGGGCACATTGCTCGCCATCCCTTGATGGCCGATGGGGCCGAAAAGGTCTGGAGTGGCGACCGAGAACCGGAAGACGTTGCGTTGGCAGGCCTCCCACTAGATGGACCATTGACCTGGTGAAGGTTGCGCGGAACCGCTGGATGCAAGACGCACGGGATCGGTCAATCTGCCGTCACTTGTGAGAGGTCTATGTCCAGCTGAAATGATGATGATGATTAAATGTTAACAACAGCAGATTAAACAGTTTTGGATTACTTGACGTTGTGTTTAACACAAATATTATAAAGACGAAAGTTTGTGAGTGAGTTTGTTACATCTTCACGCCAGAATGGCTGAACGAATCTGGATCAAATTTGGCACAGATATAGATTATAGTCAGGAATAGTACACAGAATACTTTTTATTCCGGGAATATGTCCCCTCGGGATAATTTTCAACTTTCACGCAGGCGAAGACGCTGGCAGAAGCTAGTATACACATAACGTAACATTACAACTCAATTCCCCGAAGGCTTAGGCAGATGTGCACCTTATAGTAGGTACACCCGCATTTCTTCACTTACATATAAAATCTTCTAATGAAACTAAAAAATCTAAATATTAACACGTAAACAGAAAAGCTCCTCGATTTTGGGATTTGGAATAGATAAAGTTTATATTATTATGGAGAAATAATGCAGAAAGTAATTGATTAATTTCGGTCGTATTTCGTCCTCTGGGCGACCACTAGTATAAAATATATTTAAGTATTAATTACAACGTTTCATGAAACATTCATAGCTGACAACCACTTACCTAATTTACTTTAAACTTTCAAAAGTTATATTAATGTAGGTCCTGAATTCCAGGAATTTTATTTAGAATCAAGTCCGAAGTTAAAGTCTCATTTCTAATGAAAACATGATCCTGATTCCTTGAAACGAGCTGGTCACAAAATGTTTAATGTTGTAAATTGTAGAGTAAACCGTCGTTGAAACTAAAACCCACCCACTAGCGATTCTGAAACAAATTCTTATAGAATTCATTACAACTTACGTGGAAACGATAAGAGTTTAGTTTGTGGTGAGAATTTCTGGAAACTGGAATAATCAGGGCACTATGCTTGAAAAAATGCACGGAAAAGGCCATGGAAGCGATCCACTGCAAATTTCTAGTCTAGAATATAAAGTAACGTACACGTCATTTTTGACTTCATCAGTTTTAGCCTTAGCGATCTACGCTTGGTATGGGCCTCCCCAATTGCATGCCGCCGAGTTTTATCGCCATAGGCAACTCTTGTCCATAAACTTGCAGTCATTCCGTACTTAGTACAATGCCTATAATAGAGATGCAACAACAAATTAAACTAGATCCAGGGACCGGCCTCGACCTTAATGTGGTCTCAATCAAATTCTAATTTGATTGAATTTGATTCCATTCAATCATCTTCTCATCATCTTGTTAAAAGAAAAAGAAAGAATTCCAGTTTCTACCACAAACTTAAACTTACAAGTTTATCTGTACAACATAGGTTTAACAAGTTGTTTTAAATAAAGTAGGTACTATCACAAATATCTGGTATTAATCTTACATTATGTACGTAACAGAACAGGGATGTTGCCAGGGTAGATAAAATACAATTCTATTTAGTCCGCCAGTGGGTTTATCAAATCATATGAGATCCGTACTTGTTGCTTTAAAATTGACCAAGATAAAGCGTATCAAAGTTCAGTATTGGGGGCTTGTGACGTCACTTTGTCAGTTTAAATTATAGCACACCGTGACGTGACACGATAAACGCACTGTATTGTCGTTAGTTTTTGTTTACTGTAACGTTGAATAGTAACGGTCAACGTTCCTGACTAAATCACCATAGCAAACTGCGGTATAAATACGCACAGATCAACAAAAATAATAACAAGAATCTTACAACCTAATAATTTAAAATAAGAAACAAACAGATGACAAACACATTGTAGGCGATAATACTACTAGGATAAATTAAACCTAATATCTATCTACCTACACATTTTAACGAGATATTGAAAAAAATCGACTAGTCATTGCACTACGTTTCAACTTGATAACTTCCCGTGTGGCGGTAGTCACACACATATATAAAAAAAAAAAATATTACGATCCGACACCACTCGGGCTTTTATCAACGCACCGGACGGGCATTGACGATCGGACATCACAGCTGATTACACATACACTCGCTTATTAGTATCATTCCTACATACTTAGCGTGTCATTTTACGTGTACTTTTATAAGATTAGTTCGAATCAAAAACAACACCGAGTGTGTTCATTAGAAATAAAACTAGCTTCAGTGTTAACCCCGTATTGGGTAAGTGTTGACAATGATTCTTTTGCTTATTCATGCTGGTTACGGTCATTATTGTAATCTCTGTTGGTGTTTTAGTTAGGTACCTATTGTTTGGCTATTTCTTTAGCGCTTACCTGCCTAAAACGTTTTTTTATCTTTACCGTTACAAATTTAATAAAGACTCTCTAGAGCTCCGGTTCTGATTGTGACAAACACATATTCGCCTTAAGCGCCGTGGTACATCCTCTGCCCTACGCTTACGCTGTTGCGGTCACAATCAGACAAGGATAAGCCGGGAGACAAAGAGACTTATACGACGATTGGAAAATTCCAGGGTCCAAAGTCCCGGTTCAACCTGGGACCTTCATCGAAGAACCTGCAGGCAACCTTCGAACTTCGTCAACTCTGCGGGACGTCTTCCTGCTGGCGCGTAGTCCTCGGCCTTCCACGTCATCGTGACCGCTTCTGCTGCCAGGCCAGGATAGTACCTAGCGCCTACCTCCATAGGAAAAGAAATAATAAATAAGAAACGGCCTTTGTACCTGCGACCCTAAAATTAAATTGTTTGTAGATAGTTTTTGCGTATTATTTATCTCACTATTAGATAATAAACCCGCAAACGCTACACTGGCGCCCTTTACGTGGTTTTTGTACAAAGTTTCTTTATTTTATTTTCTTTTTGCTTCTATGGAGGTAGTAATGCTTAATGTTGTTGTGTGTGTTGTCTTATTTTTATGTTGTAAAACGTTTTATTTTATTTTGGTTGATCGTAACTAAGGTGTACGTATTGTTTTTAACCGAAAATTCTTGTGTAGCAGTGACCATAGTAAAATCAGACAATTTAAAAAGTATCTAAAGGATATTTTTTTTTACTCTGTTAATTTGTTTTAATGTTATCCACGTTCATTAATGTGATAAATTTTTTTTAATTAGTACAGTCTGCAACAAAATTTTGTGAACATATTTTTTTCCTTCATTTCGAAAGTTTTGTAAAACATACCTACACATTAGTTGCAATTTTTTGTTTTCCTTTTGTTTTTTTGGTTGCATTTTTTTTTTATCAATGCTTTTCCTTATTCAGATGAAAAAACAACCAAGACGTTAATTAATTTAAATAACAAATTGTAACAGACGGAGTGCTTTGTTTCTAGAAGTTTTTCGATATTAATGTTTTTTCACGTACCTACTAAAATTGTTCGACACTTACCCAAACAAAAAAAATATATTTTTTTCTCTTATTCTTTCAAAATTATTTAATTATGGCATTCGCTGTTAAATTTATGTCGTTACAAGCACGGTTTTCTCAATTTACTGAACCACCAAAGCCGGGCTCAAATACCTTAGCACCTGAATTCGCTTACGAGGGTCAATCAAATAAATACTATAATTAGAAACAAAATAAAAGCTATAATAATACATCATAATTTACTTATCTGTTATGGCTGGACCCTACATATCCATGCCTCTGTTATGGCTGGACCCTACATTTCCTTGCCTAACATTAAAAATATCAGAGGAGAATACTACAAATATTAGTACATCATAATTTACTTATCTGTTATGGCTGGACCCTACATATCCATGCCTCTGTTATGGCTGGACCCTACATTTCCATGCCTAACATAAAAAATATCAGAGGAGAATACTACAAATAATAGTACATCATAATTTAATTATCTGTTATGGCTGGACCCTACATATCCATGCCTCTGTTATGGATAGACCCTACATTTCCATACCTAACATAAAAAATATCAGAGGAGGTTAAATTTGAAATTAAATACCACAACTACCCGCAATCTACAAATGACAATATAAAAAATTACACATTACAAATTACTCTTTCTTCTGTATTAGAATCAGAATCTATAGACGATTTACGAATTCTGTGTCGAATATACATAGGGTATCAGGTTAAAGAAAACAGGATACCCATATATGTAGGAACGGAACGTTATTAGATGAGTGGAATGAAACGTAAAGACGAATGACAGGTGTGAAGCATGAGGGAGTGAAAGAGATGACAGTATGAAGTAGACTAGGTGTGAAAGGGATAGTGGTAAAATGTTAAGGATGTAGGAAGAGACGGGATACAGGACGTAGAAGGATAAGAGACGATTAAGACGTTGTGAAAAAGTAATTAATATATTTCAAAGATTATTCATACAATCCGTTGTTTTTATTGGCCCTGCTTTGAGTATATCCCACATATTTTTGGGGGCTCGTCCGGGATACTCAAAGTTTCCAGTTCGGGGCTAAAAGACGAGAGCGGAGAAAACCGGCGCCAAAGACGTGGAGTGACCGGGGACTTGGCTCTAAGAAAACTAAAGAAAGCGGATCAAAGACGGTTACAGAAAAGACGTTAGCATAGAAGACGATAACAGAAGACGAAAATATGGGCGGACATGGTAAGGATCGCCGGCAAAGCCGCCAAACGGATTACGACGACGACCGCGCGGCAGCTTCATCGGCGAGGCAGACATTTTTCCGCGATCAGTCTATCCACACGGAGAACCTCGTTGAAAAATTCAGCGGGCAAGACAAGTCTTTCTCAGTAGCCAAATGGGCTCAAGACATTGACGACAATTCAGAGATATTTCAATGGACGCCCCTACAGACCCTGATAGTCGCTAGAAGATCTCTGACGGGAACTGCAGCCCTGTGGCTAAAATCAGAGAAACCCTTCAAAAGCTGGGACGATCTAAAGGCGGGTTTGCTAAAAGAATTTCCCGATTCAATCGACAGCAAAACTATACACGAAATGATGGCGGCTAGAAAGAAAAAGAAAGACGAAAGGTGCGTGGACTACATGTTAGTTATGAAGGAAATGGGGAAGCGCGGCAAAATGCCGGATTATGTTGCCATTAAGTACATTATAGACGGCATAATTGACTCTGAAGTGAACAAGATTGTGTTGTACGGTGCTACTACGTATTCGGAGCTCAAAGAAAAAATCAAGATATACGATACAATCAAAGAAAAGATGGGTGTAAATTTCTATCGAAATAAGAAGCCGGAGAGTAGTGAGAACCGCGCTGGTACGAATAACCAGAGGTGCTTCAGCTGTGGTGAGAAAAGTCATCAGTCGTCGCAGTGTCCTAATAAAGAAAAAGGGCTGAAATGTTTTAAATGCAACGAGTTTGGGCATATCTCGACGCAATGTAAACAAGGCAAAAACATTCGGTCGCATACGACGAATGAGAAGAACGAAGAGCGGGAGCGGGAATGGCGCCGAGGCAAACTGAATTCTTCCGAAGAAAGACGAGCGATGTGTGTGGCTGACTTCACTCCAAGCGATTGCGAGGTTGGCAAACCTGACGATTTCGGCAGCCATGACAGCTCGGTTGACAGTTGTACCAACATAAGGGAAAATGACAAAATGGCGAATGTGGTGGGAACCGACGCCAACTTCATGGATGTTTACGTCGAAGAAAAGACGCCGGCGCAAACGCGTTTCGAAAGTGCCTGCAAGACGATATTTATCAATAAGTGCGAAGTATCCGCGTTAATTGACTCCGGAAGTGAACTGAACTTAATGTGTATTGAACTTTATGATCATCTGGGGTCTCCGGAATGTGTAAAAACCGCCACGAATCTGGTGGGATTAGGAGGCAGTATAGTGTCGACCAAAAAGTTAACTATTTCTGTAACGTTAGACGGAAACTATTACAATGCTGTTACATTTTATGTTGTTCCAAGACGTGCTATGCCGTGTAGTGTTATATTGGGCCAAGATTTCCTCAAAGAAGTTTTCACTATTATGTCCAAGGGGTCAATATTAATTGTACCTAATGGGGACAATTGGTTGTCAAAATTATCATGTGTAGTTAGTCAGGATCAGCCATTTGTTTTAGGTAACATTAAGAATAAGCAGGTGCAGCAAGAGGTGATTGACTGTGTGAACCGGTACAACCCAGTACAGGTAAAGGAGGCGCCCATAGAGTTGCGCATTGTGCTCAAAGACGACATACCAGTTTCTCAGCGACCAAGACGTATATCATTAGCAGAGCAGCTTATTGTGGAAAACCAAATATCAGACTGGTTGAAAGATGGCATCATTCGCGTAAGTTTTTCAGAATATTTCTCTCCTTTGGTTATTATAAAGAAAAAAGATGGTAGTTCAAGGATCTGTGTCGACTACAGGCCTATCAATAAAAAAATAGTTAAGGATGAATTTCCATTGCCGATAATCGAAGATTTAATAGATAAACTTAAAGATGCTCGTGTGTTTAGTGTTTTAGATTTGAGAAATGGCTTCTTTCATTTGAAAGTTTGTGAAGAAAGTATTAAGTATACAGCCTTTGTTACACACCATGGCCAGTACGAGTTTTTGAGGGCTCCTTTCGGTTTGTCCGTATGTCCAAAGTATTTCATGAGGTTTGTCACAATGGTTTTTCAGGATCTTATTACAAAAGGAATTTTAGTCATATTTATCGATGATTTGCTAATTCCAGCTGTTGATGAATGTCAGGCATTGCAGCGATTAAAAGAAGTTTTGGATGTGGCATCGCAGTATGGCCTGCACATCAATTGGAAGAAGGCACAACTATTATGCCAAAGAATAGAGTACCTAGGACATATCATTGAAGGTGGGAAAGTACAACCTGCACAGGAGAAGACGGATGCTGTAAGTAGGTACCCTGAACCAAAGACTTTGAAGCAACTTCACAGTTTCATTGGGTTAGCTTCGTATTTTAGAAAATATATCAGAGATTTTGCATTAATAGCTAAGCCGTTAACAGATTTGTTGAAGAAAGACGCACATTATGAGTTTAATGACATTCAGAGAAGTGCATTTAACCAGTTGAAGAATGCACTAGCCAGTAGTCCAGTATTAAGGATCTATGACCCTCAACTATCAACAGAATTGCATACGGATGCTTCTGCAATAGCATACAGTGCCATCTTACTTCAGAGAGATGATACAGGTGAGTTACACCCTGTATATTATCACAGCAGGAAGACTAGTGATGCCGAAAAGAAATATAGCAGTTATGAGTTAGAAGCATTAGCTATTATTGAAGGAGTAAAGAAATTCAGACACTACTTGTTTGGTAAACATTTTAAAATTGTAACAGACTGTCAAGCCTTTCAGAAAACCTTAAACAAAAAGGATTTAACAACCAGAGTAGCCAGATGGGTGTTATTACTGGAAGAATATAATTATGTCATTGAACATCGGCCAGGAGGTAAGATGCAACATGCCGATGCCTTGAGCAGGAACCCATTCGTTGGAACAATTGAGCTTAGCTTACATGAGCAAGTCAAACAAGCACAGATGTTGGATGACGGTGTAAAGGCGATCATAGAAATTCTAAAACTTCAGCCATATGAAGACTACTCCTATAGCAATGGTTTGTTATACAAAGGGCGTGAAGGAAGGTTAGTGATACCTAAAAATTTGGAATTTGAGATTTTAAGAAGAGTTCATCAGAAGGGTCATTTTGGAAAAAGAAAGATGATAGAATTGTTAGAACAAGATTACTACATAAAAAATGTAAACAAGAAAATTGAAGAACTTTTATTGTCATGTTTACCATGCTTGCTAGCAACGAAAAAAGAAGGTAAACAGGAAGGATTTTTAAACTGCATTGATAAAGAAAGCATTCCTTTGCATACCATACATGTTGACCACATTGGACCTCTTTCTGAGACCAGGAAAATGTATAATTACATCTTAACAGTTGTGGATGCATTTACAAAGTTTGTTTGGTTGTTTCCAGTGAAAGGAACTACCAGTAAGGAGACGATAGACAAGTTAATGATTCACCAGCAGACTTTTGGTAATCCTATGCGAATAATTTCAGATCGTGGTACTGCATTTACCAGTAACGACTTCAAAGAGTATTGTGAGAAAGAAAGTATCCAGCACATAAAGATAACAACCGGAGTGCCCAGAGGAAATGGCCAGGTGGAGCGTGTACACCGGACTAACATAGCTGTATTAACCAAGCTGTGTGTGGAAGAGCCATTGCTATGGTACAAACAGGTCAGTAGGGTACAGAGGGCTCTGAATGGCACATACCAAAGAAGCATCGACACTACTCCCTTTGAACTCATGTTGGGTACGAAGATTAAAACTAAGGAAGACATACAAATTTATGATTTGCTTCAGCAAGAGCATAGAAATAATTTTATGCAAGACCGGGAAAGTATAAAGATGAAAGCGAAAGAACAAATAAGTAAAATTCAAGAAGAAAATTGTAAAACATACAACAGAAAAAGAAAAGCAAGCCGAAAATATGAAGTAGGAGATGTTGTAGCAATTAAACGGTCGCAGTTTGGAAGTGGTTTGAAACTCAAACCTAAATATTTGGGACCATACAGGGTCACCAAGGTCAAATGTAATGATAGGTATGATCTTGAAAAGCTGGATCATATGGCAGAGGGGTCACGAATAACATCTTCATCAGCAGATAATATGAAACCATGGCCAGTGGGTGGCCACGGTATTGAATTAGGTGAGTAGGGAGACATCAGCTTTTGGGTAGATTATTAGGTTAGGAAATATCTGCGAGTTAATCTTGGCCTAATAATTGATTAAGATTCTGTTATTTATATTACTTGTTATTTTATTAAGAATTATTTTAAGGTGTGATAGATAATAAGGTGTAATCTCTATGGTTAATTTAAGTTAAGAGTATGAATGTTTTAAGTAGCATTAAGTTGTTATTGTATAAATTTAAGTTGTGAAAGGTGTTTTTCCTGTAATTTAAATCTGACTGGGGACAGTCAGATATCAGAATGGCCGAGTTGTAGGAACGGAACGTTATTAGATGAGTGGAATGAAACGTAAAGACGAATGACAGGTGTGAAGCATGAGGGAGTGAAAGAGATGACAGTATGAAGTAGACTAGGTGTGAAAGGGATAGTGGTAAAATGTTAAGGATGTAGGAAGAGACGGGATACAGGACGTAGAAGGATAAGAGACGATTAAGACGTTGTGAAAAAGTAATTAATATATTTCAAAGATTATTCATACAATCCGTTGTTTTTATTGGCCCTGCTTTGAGTATATCCCACATATATAATGAATGTTATTACGCGACAGCTATTTTTAGTATAAGTAAAATACAGTAGCTGCTGCTATTTATAATTGCTAGAAGTATGAAAGATGATTTTGATTGGTAAAACAATAGTTTAGTACTAGTTCTTCATGCGGATTTTGCCATTCCTTAAAGATGACAAAATCCTTGACTGTGCGAGGGGGTATTGTAACGTTGAATAGTAATGGTCAACGTTCCTGACTAAATCACCATAGCGGTATAAATACGCACAGATCAACAAAAATAATAACAAGAATCTTACAACCTATTAATTTAAAATAAGAAACAAACAGATGACAAACACATTGTAGGCTATAATACTACTAGGATAAATTAAACCTAATATCTATCTACCTACACATTTTAACGAGATATTGAAAAATATCGACTAGTCATTGCACTACGTTTCAACTTGATAACTTCCCGTGTGGCGGTAGTCACACACATATATAAAAAAAGAATTATTACGATCCGACACCACTCGGGCTTTTATCAACGCACCGGACGGGCGTTGACGATCGGACATCACAGCTGATTACACATACACTCGCTCAATAGTATCATTCCTACATACTTAGCGTGTCATTTTACGTGTACTTTTATAAGATTAGTTCGAATCAAAAACAACACCGAGTGTGTTCATTAGAAATAAAACTAGCTTCAGTGTTAACCCCGTATTGGGTAAGTGTTGACAATGATTCTTTTGCTTATTCATGCTGGTTACGGTCATTATTGTAATCTCCGTTGGTGTTTTAGTTAGGTACCTATTGTTTATTCTATTGCTATTTCTTTAGCGCTTACCTGCCTAAAATGTTTTTTTATCTTTACCGTTACATTACGTGGCAAAAGAGAAAATACGTTTCCAATATTTTTAGTTTATCTAAATAATGGATTAAATAGAGAGTTTTTCATCAAATAAAACTTACCTATTATTTTTTCATCAATATCCGGCATCCATCTTGAGTCAAGCACCCGTCATTCAGCCTGTTTTCAGCGTTTCCTTTGACTCTCCGCCGGTGGCGCCCTCTACACTTACCGTTGGTACTAAGCATTTTAGCGCGCCTCGGGTGATGGCCCGATTTACCGTCATTATGGAACTCATGATGCACCAGGTAGACCTTACCTGGATGCCGGATATTGATGAAAAAATAATAGGTAAGTTTTATTTGATGAAAAACTCTCTATTATTTGTTTTGTATCAATATCCGGCATCCATCTTGAGTGATGTGTTTGTTATCACCTGGTGCGCTAAACCCAAAGACGCTATAATGTGTAATGAGATTTAAAAATATTGGGTTATAAAAAGAAAAACACAATAATGCATTATTATGTAAATGTATTACATAAAATATGAATAATCAAGTATAGGTACTACGTAACTGCTTGTAGTCATAATTATTAAATAACAAATTAAATTACTAAAACAGAATAATATTTATGCATCTACTCTCAATGAACAGGATCAAAATAATTTGACAAAGATACAGAAGTATTTGGAATATCCAAATCATTTTGATTGAGCAATTCCCTCTGATAGTAAATTTGAAAGGTATGAATCATTTTCCAGTTACTGGTTGCAAGAATTTTGTCAATCGGAAAATGTTCTACAAAATTGAGAGAAGCAACTGCAGATCTTACTGATCCTGGAGTTGCATCAATACCACTAGCTTTTAATAGAGACCTCACCCATCCGCCAATAACAGTTCTAGAAGCAGGCCTTATATCCCCTTTTGCTGTAATAAACAAATGTTTTATATTTCCTCGACGTATTAGAGTAATATGCAATAATTGTCTCAACCAAAAAACCAGATTTAATTTTCTATCAGGATGGTTTCTAAGCCTCCATCCAGACTGTCTATGGTTATAATTATCCGTTTTAGAACCGAATGCAGGCCACAAAACAATCGAGGTATTTTCATCAACTAAACTAGAGCTATCAATTCGCAACAGTGTAAGGTCGTGAACCCTGCGGCCTGATGCTAATAATAAAAGTGTAGCCACATGTCTCGATACATGAAATATATTATTTTCATCAAAACTATAGGAACTCATGTATTGCAATAAATCTTTAGGGTTCCAAATAGGTGGTTTAGCAGGTTTCTCTCGTGCTACAGAAATAGCTTTTAATATATGTTTTATGAAGAAATTTGACGACAAATCAATATTAGATGTTATGTTTGTGAAGTTAGAAATAACCGATTTGTGTACCAAAATTGTTTTATATGCAAGACCTATATCACAGTGTAAATGTGCTAAATATCGTGCTACTTGATCTGCATTAGGTGTGCTTGGGTATTTGTAATTAATTGAATGGGCCTCACACCAACGCCTCCATCTACGCCAAGCTGGTCTGTAGGTCTTGATTGTGGAGCCTCTCCAGCTTGACATGAGAAGTTCCTGTTCTTGATCGGTCCAGTCCGTCAAAATATCTGGCCACCCGAAATCAGCCATGCCTCCAAGTGCAGGTCCTGCACCTGCGGCGGATGTGTTCCTGTTCTGGTGTCGATCAGATTGCTGGTTAGATCTGGAATTAGATAAGGGGGACGGCGCGCTCGCCTTTGAACATCTGCCTGCCAAAATACCTTGTTCCACTTCGGGGCAATCAATATGTAATTGCCGCTGGCTTGATTCAGGTGTCTGAGAACCCTGGGAATCAGATTTGGCGGCGGAAACAACCAAGCTAGGTTGTAGTGCCACTGGTGACAAAATGCGTTGTGGTGTTGTGCTTCTTGGTCGGCCACGTCCAATGTCACATACCTTGCTACTGTGTGAGCTGTTCTCGACGCGAAGAGGTCTATCTCGGGCGTGCCCCATATTTGAAAGATTTCTGTCGTTGCCGTCTTTGAGAGGTGCCACTCTGGACAAGCTTTCTGCCGAGAAAGAGCATCCACCTCGGCGTTGTATCTGCCAGGAAAGTAATGTGCTGTCAGATGAATGTTCTGCTCGTCTAGAACCGCAAGAAGTTGTCGAGTTTGTTGGAGTAGTTTCTTGGATTTTGTGCCTCCCTACTTGTTTATATACGAGACCACTGTCCGATTGTCTGTTTGCAACAATATCTGTGCATTTTGGAGTTGGTGCTGGTTCTGACTTATCGCTGCGTATACCGCAAACATCTCTTTTTTGTTGGCATGCCAGGTCATTTGTGATTTTTTCCAGTTTCCCACAAAATTTATATCGCCGAGTTGAGCTCCCCATCCGATGTCCGATGCGTCTGTTGTCAATAGATGTGTCGCAGAGCTCAAATGTATCGGCATCGACTTCCCTATGGCTTGACACCACCACTCTATCTCTGACCGAACTGGTTGAGGGATGGTCACCTGTCGGTACGGGTGTTTCACCGACAGCTGTCGACTGTAGTATTGCAGAGTGCGACAGTGTAGGCGACCTCTTGGAGTCACAAATGTTGCAAAGTTGAGTCTCCCCATTAGAGTTTGGTACTGTTTGAGGGACCACTTGCTTTTTTGGAGCTGCTGATGAAGTGCTTTGCGTAGCGTTAGGCACTTCATCTCCGACAGGGACTTTGCGTTGCGTTTTGTGTCCCATGTTATGCCGAGAAACTCAAGGCATTGTGTCGGAACCAGTAGAGACTTTTCGAAGTTGATGGTCCAGCCTAGTGTATGCAGTAACTTTATCGTGAATGCGATGTCGTCCTCTAGCTGTGATTTCGACTGGTTTGCTAGAAGAAAATCGTCCAAGTATACCACGCACCTGATTTTGTGACTTCTCAGGAACTCCGCCACCCAATTGGTTATTGAGGAAAACGTCCTGGGTGCCGATGAAAGGCCGAACGGCAAACAGGTCATCTGAAGTAGCTGGTGCTGATGTGGATCTTGATGATAGTTTAGTCTCAGGAACCTGCGATGCTGCTGTGCAATGGCCACGTGAAAATATGCTTGGCTCAGATCTAGTTTGACCATCCAATCTAGTTGTTGTAAAAAAATTGGTACACGGAAGTGACTGAATAGTTGAAACGGTTTGGCTACGACAAACTGGTTCAGTTGCTTCAGATTGAAGATAGGACGGAAGGTCTGATCTGACTTGGGTACCAGGAAAACCGTAGAGAGGTAACTGGGCGTTCGTTCTGCAGGTTCTAGTACACCTGACCCCAACATATTTTGAATCTGCATGGTCATATTGGGAGTTGTTTTGGTTCTGTAACATTTCAAAACCGTAGGACTCGAGAATATTAGCGGCGGTTTCAGTATAAAAGGAATGCGTGCACCGTTCAACAGTCTGCATAGTTTGTCTGGCGCACCTAGATTGCTCCAAGCAAATTGAAATTGCCTGAGACAGCCGCCTTGAAACATCCGACAGTCATTCGCGACGCTTGTTTTTTGTGGAAGCTTGTGACTGCGGTTTCTTTTCCCTAGGTTTGCCTCGGTAGTTGCTTGTTCTGTTTTTGTTTTGGTGAGAACCCTTTGAGACATACTTTTGTCGTTTATTGAAAGAATCTCGACGAAAAAACCTATCATCCGCCTGATTACTAGTCGATGGTTTATTATTTTGATAAAAAGTATCTTTAGAAGAAGTGGGTACTAATTTTGTAGAAATGGCTGTTAATTTATCCACCCCCCTAATTTTTTGAAGGTAGGTTTGAACTGCCTCGTCATTAAAAAGCGACTCTGCACTAGGAGGCATCTTATGCAATACGTCCCGATGAAAGCCTTCGGTGATCTGGCGCAACATAGCTTCTCGACGAGTATTTATAAGATCAGCTCTTCGACCGCACACTATTTGTAACAAGTCATCCGTGACCTTACTATACGCGGATTCTTTCGAAAATAATGTCTCTACTTTTTCAAACAACGAATTGGCTGTCAACGATTCCCTCGAGTCATTTGACCAATCCACCAATGATTGTAAAGTTTTACGTAAGTCCTCTTTTTGACAAAGCAAGGCATTAGTTAATCCGGCAAAAGATCGTTCCAATAAATATGAACGAGAATCCTCTTTTAGCATATCCGATTCAAAACGCTTTAGTTCGTCGTTAAGATTCAACTCAACAAAACCGGGGGTAGCTGAATATTTCTTTTGTGCATCCGAAAATCGAACAGCATACCAATCATCGCACTTAAAACGTTGTAGTTCTGTCAATTTTTTAAGAAATGTATCATTTGCTCTAGGGTATATCAGATCTTTTACTATTGTACTGGTTTCCGATAAAATCTGAAGTTTATTATTTTTGTTCACATTTTCAGGTGGCCGTAAATTTAAATCGCTTGTGCTAACGGACGGATTTCTTCTATTAGCATCTGAATTCGTATTTTCAATTGCCGAATTTTTTGAAATAAGATTTGTTAAATAGGCCACTTGTTGCGATAAAAACTCAAAATGTGCATAACTCACAGTTTGGGAGTCCCTCCTTACTTTACGTTTTTTAGGGCTGGATCCATTGCTTGTTGATGAACCATTGTCACTTTTCTTGTTCACTTGGCGTCGGAAACCGAATCCGTTTACGCGATAATGAGCCGTCATTAACACTATCTGACTCTAATTTATCATTAGGATTTTCCATAATAACAACGGAGAGGTAAAAATTTCACGAATATAAAAACTGAAATAGTTTTACCAAACTTAAATTGAATAAGTAGGTAGTCACTTTTTCGCGAAGATAAAATAACGCTAACAAACGAACGGCGCGAAAAACGACGCTATAATGACGGTAAATCGGGCCATCACCCGAGGCGCGCTAAAATGCTTAGTACCAACGGTAAGTGTAGAGGGCGCCACCGGCGGAGAGTCAAAGGAAACGCTGAAAACAGGCTGAATGACGGGTGCTTGACTCAAGATGGATGCCGGATATTGATACAAAACAAATAATACATATTTTTGGTCAACTATTCTATTCTGTAATTATGCTGGTAACCTTATTCACTGTAAATACTTACGAATCATTAAATTTGAATTTGAAAGGCATTCCATTCAAATTCAAAGTTTAAAAAAATTTCATTACCTTAGTTTTATTTTTTTTAATTTATTTATGTACAAAAAATATATATTTTATTGAATAAGAAAAATAAGTGTATGATTCAACACAACTATTCGATATAACATATTTGTTGGCTTGCTGTACGCTTTAATGCAAACTATTAGTTCAGCAAGCAATAGTTATTAATTAAATAAATATTACTCATTCATATTTGTATCGAGTCAACCATATATTAACATACCTACAAGCTTTGGTAAAAGCATTACGTTTCGTTGATCGACGTCGGACTCATATTGCGTCTGGCACGTCGCACCAATAGTCCGTGATAGAGTTTCGGGACTCCTTCACTCTTCGGCCCCGGGCCAAGTTATGGCCTTGCGATATGAAAATGGCCTGACGCCTTATTTTTATTTAGCGAAGACATCGCGTGTTTGACTTTTTCAGAAAGTGGTATGTTTGCTTTTGATAATTGTATTAAGGCGCAGATACCCTTGAGTAGCTGATTTTAAAATGAGAATCACGCCTAAACGGCTAGTCGTATTTTTTTGGAAAAAATATATATTATACTAGAGCGTTTTTTCATTTCACGCAAATTCTACATTAAAAATCTAATTTTATGTTATATATAAATAATAATTACAAAGTTTTCATATCAACTTTTATTGCAAATATATCCTTATTGAAAAGAAAAAAATGAGCAGAAAATTGTTTTACTTATTTGACTACTTACACACTTTTATGCTCAACGCTTTCGTCATAAGATACAGCCATATCCCCATTTCCTGTGTATAAGGCCATTACACAATAATTACCATCCACCATACTTCAATATGGTGCTTGCTATGGCTTGTTCCGTATGGTGTCGGACGTAAAGAATCTCACCATCCCATATCTGCCCGTGGGTGTCGTAAGAGGCGACTATGGGATAAACCAGATAATGAAAAGCACAACCAAAAAACGGCCCCGAGTGCTCAGCAGCCCGTCTACCCTCGACTACGATAGCGGTCGAGGCAATGACGTGGCAAGGGGTGCGAAGAATCCCCGGAGTGGACTCGGCTACCCCTATAAACACTGACGACTGGACCTGCAAGCTCATGACGGAGAGGAGTGAGATGACCCTGCAGTCTTCAGCCGATGCTTTGAAATACCGGCAGCTTAATAGACGGATCTCAAAGTCCTTGAAAAGCGACCTCCGCCGCTTTAAAACCGAGCGTATTAAAGACGCGATGGAGCGGAATAAGGGCTCCAAGGTATGTGCAAGAGATCTGACTATTGGGCAGAGCTAACTCATTTATTCATTGGGTAACTCATTTTGTCAAATACAATAACTTTCAAAATCAATGACGAGTTTTTGCCGCGTTAAAGTGTTCATTTGTTTTTTTATTTCAATAAACAGCTTTCTATTTGCAAGCCAGTTCGTAATTTAAATAAAACCTTTGATAAGTTACCTCCTTGGTAGCCATGTTTCGAAGTAAAATTTCGTTCCATTTTTAAATTACACGACAGACATGAGTTTTCGATGTAATTTATTTGGGCGCTATACACGACAGATATGGATTTTCATACAACTTTTACCGGCCGCTGCTCGCATGTATTTGGCCAGTACGAGTACAGCAATTTCGATTTATCTCGAAGAAGGTTTTCAAAATAATGCTCTAATTCCCAAGCATAAGTGTTTTTATATAAGCTCATAGACAAAAATCCATCGCAGGAGACCAGGGAAAGTGGAAGGAAGTTAAACTGATAATAATAATTATAATATGTGATTTATAATAGTATATTATTTACTCAAAAATGCATGTAATGTGGTCATTATTTTGACAACCTTGTTTGAGCAAAGTCGACCTTGCCGTTCTGTTTCGCTCTAACAGGCATTTGCCGGCCGCTATTTTTACATTTAAAAAAATCAAATCCAAAAAGATTTTATTTAAAACAGCTGTTTGTATCAATAGAGATAGGTACAAAAAGATTTTATTCCATATTAGGCTGTATAGTTCCAACTACCATTGCTCAAAAAAAAACAAAGAAGTAACAAAAGCGCGGTTCAGCGAAAATTTTGTTTTTATTTAATAATACAGCAGTCAAACACCGCATTAGAATTATCGCAAACTATTAGTAATATCAAACCGGGAAAGTCGGTGTTCAATTTTAGTAACTGTACTTTTCATAATTGTCATCTTAATTAAAATTCTAGTTAATTAATATATTTTTTATTTAAATTACTTGCTGGTTTTATTTAGATTAGGTACTTGCATTTTTGAGTAAAGCACTATACAAACCTTGGCCCACAATGACTGCTTCGCTGGTCACGCTATGATTGCCTCGAGCTAGCCTAGCTACGCTCTAGGCCTTTCAGCTTGGCCATCATTGCAGCCCTTGCTGTCCTCGCAGTAAAGGCCTCGAACTACGGTCTCGGCCTTTATCTCAGCTCGTACATCAAGTGCTGCACGCTGACCGCGCTGTGTCAGCCTGGAGCTGCGCTACGCTGCGCTGTCGGCCATAATCAGCGCGACCAGCAAAGTAGTCATTATAGACCGCGGCAGTAATGTACTATTAAAGCGAGGGCCATAGATGAATCCCGACCAAGTGAAGGATTCTAACGACTGAATCACGATCGTAGGGAGTGATTCATGATGATTCAAGTGTTAAAATCCTGAGCGACGCGAGTGATTCATAGCCTTCGATATAAATACGTTTTATTCAAGAGTTGCATATTATATTTTATATACACCCATGCTATAAATTCTCTATAAAAGTTCTTGAAACAGTTAGCTTATTGGCAACATTAAAACAGCCAGTGTCACAGTTACCATAATACACACATCAACACGGTCTAGGGATATTTTCAAAAAAGCGAATTACTATCCTATTGGTTATTTAATTTTCTACCATTTTTTAATAATGGTTAAGGTACTTCGATTAAAATTTCAGGATTTTATGGGAAAAAAAATGAAGCATAGACGGAAACCGTATATGAATTAACTTTTAATTTATGAGTAAAAACTGAAAAAATTAAAAAAAAACATTTAATTTGTGTTTATAAACTTGAAGTTAGTAGTATGAGAAAGCGCCCATTATGTTCATAACACATCAGCAACGATTCGGCATGCTCAGAACAAGGTTGTCAATGTCTTGCTGTGGAATATTGTCCCGTGTCCTTCTGAGGTGCGCAAAAAGTTGATCTTCTGTAGCCAGATTTTCAGGAACTTCCTTCAGAGCTCTTCTTTGCAGCATATCCCACGCATGCTCAATGGGATTTAGATCTGGCGATTGAGCAGGCAAGTCTAAGGCCCTAACATTGTGTGTATGTAACCAAGCTGCTACCGTTCTCGCCGTGTGTGCCCGGGCATTGTCGTGCATGAGCAGGAAATCTTGCCCCATTTGTGTTCTGTGGGGCAAGATTACGGGCCCCAGCACCTGTTGGACGTATCGTTCTGCCGTCATATTGCCCCGCACCCAAACGAGATCCGTCCGTCCTCCAAAACGAATTCCTGCCCAAACCATAATTGTTCCTCCTTGGTATGGGTGAACTTCCTGAGGGTTCTGAAGACGGCTCCATCGTCCAGGAACTCGCCAAATACGCGTCCTTCGTGAATCTGGATGGAAGCCGAACCTGGATTCATCCGTGAACAGGACATTGGACCATTGCTCACGGCCCCAGTCTACGTGGTTCCGAACCCATTCTAATCATCGTCCACGATTGCCTCTCCGTAAAGGTGGGACCCGGAGTGGTCTACGAGAGCGTAGATTGCTTTCATGCAGTCGCCTTTTTACAGTTTGGTCACTCACAAGCACTTGGTGTTCCACTCGCAGCCTTTGGACCAATTGAGTCGCCGTTGAATTTGGTTGAGCACGCGCAGTAATTTGCAAAAATCGGTCTTGTCTGGGGGTAGTGATGCGACTTGGCCCCCGGTGCCTCTCCGCTACTTCACCTGTGGCACGATAGCGTGTCCACAATCTTGAAATTACATTTTGGTGGGTCCCTATGGCCCCAGCAACATTACGCTGAACAGACCCAGCTTCCAGCATTCCCACAGCTCGTAACATCTCCTTCCAGCATTCCCTTGTCAAATGTTGGCGTTGCATGGCTACAATACCTCAATTTTAACTTTATCTTTCGTTTAAAAATGAAAAAACACTGTAACTAAACGTAATTCGTATTGATTTCTAAATTTCGCACAAATGAAAATTCCCTCTCCTGCACATCAAGACATTTTTGTGCCACCGAAACAAAAGAATTTTCAAAAATTTTAATTTGGAATTAGTCTGAGATAAATTACAAACAAATCGGTGTATAAAAGATTCCAATGCGGCCAGTACTTTTCGAGTTATTTAATTGAGTATGAAATATCCCTAGACCGTGTTGATGTGTTTATCATCCAAACGGGTGTTATAATGTTGTACTAAATTTCATAATGCAACTCCTTTTTTACTCATCGAACAGCCACATTCTCATGGCATCTTTGTGAATTTCAAAAAAAGAAGATTGTCATGCACGCGCGTTTCACTACCACAGCGCCGTAATAAAGAAAAAAAAACCTATTAGAATTTTTGAATTGACGTCGTATCCCGCCATTTTTGTTCAATAATAGTATTGAAAAAAAAAAAAATTTTGTTGTTTACAAAAATGAGTGATACAAGCTTTGATAACACACCACCAGATATTCCGAGTACCTACATCAGGATCTGCCAACATTCAGCAAGGTGCAAATATTCAAATGCATTTTAATAATTGTACGATCCAAAATGTAAATAATTATTACAATAAATCATTATATTATTACCTATACATAGTTTGTTTGAATTAGATACTCAGTAATTAAACTTTCCATGAATTTACATAGAATTCTTACAACACTGTACAATACCCTATGGTTTCAGAACCTTTATAGAGGATTGATATAATGGGTGTAGATAAATAACTATTTCAACACACTTGCTCATAAAGTGGCTCTAATTTCACCGCAATTAGGCACATAATGATCAAACTGTGACTTTTTCATTGCTATAATTCACAAGTGAGTTATAGTTTTTTTTTTAACTTATTGGTTGAGTTGCTTTGTTCTTAAAAAGGTTCGATACAAAAAAGATCGTGCTCAATAATACAATAGTACATTGTGATACAAGGGTGGAAAGTAGGTTATTGCAAACAAGCCCGAGCCGAAGGCGAGGGTTTTTAATGACACGAGTTTGCAATAACCTACACACCCGTGTATCACACGACGTTTTTCAATACAGTTGTGAGAAATAGTAAAAACAAATTAAAGAATTAGATTTGTTTATTCACAAAAAATAAAATTTTGCAACTGGACATATTTTTTTACAAAGAAAACAGCCTATACAGCCTATTCGATTTTTGACAAACGTTGATGTGAAAATTATTAACTTAAAACGGTTATTATATTTATTAAACAACTATTTAAAAACTTTTGAGAATTCAATGCTAAAACGTACGGAATCATTCATTTTTCCTCGTATAAAATCTATCCCATTTTATTCTATGTATGAAAACTCCTTGCTACTAAACTTTTTTAAATTGATTTATTGACTAATGGCGCGTTTTTGCAACTGGACATATTTTATTTTAAACGAAGACAGCCTATACAGCCTATTCGATTTTTGAAAAATGTTGATGTGAAAATAAATAAATTAAAACTGGTAATTAAATATATTAAACAACCATTTAAAAGACTTTTGAGAATTCAATGCTAAAACGTACGGAATCATTCATTTTTCCTCGTAGAAAATCTATCCCATTTTATTCTATGTATGAAAACTCCTTGCTACTTAACTTTTTTAAATTGACTTATAAATTTAAAACTAAACTGCAAACATAATGATCGAGCTCGTAAACAAAAGTCACGACCGCGTAACAGAAAGATGCCTATGCGTAAGATATATTTAACTTTCGAATCATAATTATAGCCTCTGAAAGTACGCCATGTTTAACAACTGTATTGAAAATAAATTAATGTACCTATTGCTTGCTCATTTTATGCAACTTTGTATTTATATAGATAATTTCAACTTGTATGTGATTAATAAATAAAACTTTCACTCAAATATAAATTTTATTTGCTCTGTAATTAAGAAAAATTGAAATTTCCTATTTTGTACGTGGCTACTATCCACGAAAAGCCAAAAAAAGAAAACTCATTCTTTTAGTCTATGGCTGATCGCCATTGTTAAATGCGCGCGCATAGGAAAACTGATAAATTTTGCCCGCCATTGTGAAAAAAATTTCACAACTCGTTTTTACTGTTGAAAATTATTTTTTTTGTATTATTTTCTTCACAAGTGTGTTGAAAAACGTCGTATGATACACGTGTGTATTGATGATTACCGTCCTCGGCTTTCTTAAGAACCTCACCTACGGCTCGGGTCTCAATGCGCCTCAGCGGTAATCACCAACATTGCACACTTGTACCATAATGTACTATTATACCATGACTACGAGAAAAAGAAAGATCCATATGCGATTGTTAGTATTGGAAGTACGTATGACGTCATTTAATCATGAACTTTCACTTTTTAAGCACAATGTTTTGCTACAAAATACAAACAGACATTTGTCTGTCATATTTATTAAGCATCTACCGACAAATATCTAAGTACCTACCTAAATTATTATTGTGTTGTCAAATACTTACAATTGTTAGAGTGGGTACCTGAGTAAATATTGTTGTGTGTACAGGAAATGACTCTAAACTTACAAATAAACCATAGTGATGATATTCCAATAAAATATTACGTAATTTATAATGATCATTGTGATGTATCCTGGATTTTATATTGCCATTTTAATATTATAAGTCCTTTGAGACAATTAGTACAAGACTGTCAGTTAGTATCAATATTCTTTCGAATATTGATTAAGAATGACTAAATAGGCGATATTCAATTCCTTAATTGTCTTGATAAGTTTTAAAAAGGTTTCATTACTCAAGAATTGATTATTGACCTAATTGTTAGATTATTTAAAGAAATGTAGAAAATGGTGGGGACATTTGACAGTTCGACTCGTTACTATAAATAGTGTGTAATTCGTTAGTTGACACACTTTATCGTGAACTACAAACCAGTACAGACCAGTTGTTATATTATGATAGTGATATTATTTCCTGGATTGTTATAATTTGTGAAATATGGACTACACAAGCTTCACGTAAGTTATTTGATATTATAACTTGATTATTGCTAATGGTGGTGTTGAAACTCTATTTCATGTTGTGGCCTTTATTTATAATGATGTTAAATTGATTTAAGGGCTAGTCATGTTCTTTGCCTTATCCTTGTTGTTGTGATTATGTAACATTGTGGAATATTACAAGATTCATCATATAATGGCCATAATAGAATTAGACCTTTATTGTGATAAACGATATGTATATGGTTGTAAAAGATATATATGGATACTTTTACAACCATAGTTGCTTCCGTGGAGTTTCTTGCCCTTCTTCTCCACGAGAACTAGTTTAGCGAACGGGCAGTAAGCTCTCTGAGCCTCAATATGAATTAATTGACAAGCCTAATTGAAATAAATACCTAGTCTTGTCTTTCTGTGATTTTATTAATAAAACCTTTCCCTTATTTTCCACAAAGGAACTCTGATACACAGTAAATAACCAGCAACCATCTTGACATTCCAAGCTAAACTTGCTATCTTCGTAAATATCGATACTTTTATATGGGGTTCCTCCTTAAATCTAACACGATCAATATGTGATAAGCGTTGCTTAACCTTGACGATCAACCTGTGTGGCTGTAAGTACCTATTTAGCCCCGAGCCTCCCAAGTTAACATTTTCGAAGGATGATAATTATTCACTATCAAGTCGGTGAAATCGCTGGCATACCTAAGTTATACTGCCGCGTCAACGAAAAAGGGCACATCTAAATAATCACAACTTTGGAAAGAGTGTACTAAATTGGCTCAGCAAATTGGACTACGAACTAACAGAAAATCTAGACACCAGTAACCCAAACAAATAAAAGGACTGCACTACCAATATATCCACACACACCGTAATTGTAATTCTTACGAGTATATACAAAAACACACCATCATTCACAACACACCACACGGGCTATCATATTGTATATTTTTTTTATATAATTTAGATTTTTATTGTTTTTTTTTATATCGTACGTTTCAAAGATCAGTTTTTTTTAATGTTCAAGTAGCGTTGCACCTAGCATATAAACTAACTGTATTATGTAATTAGGAAGGAAACTGTCTCCTGCGATACAGGTTGACTACATAGTTCAGGAGGCAGAGCCTTTAATGTAACAGTGACAATTGTTTGCAAATAAATGAATTTATTTATTTAAGTAACATTTTTTCAAAATTAAGTTATACAGACGTTTGGAATCTGGAAAAAAGGCGTATCTGTCTAATTTATTTAATTTTTTTTTACGTCTTACATCCAAATTCACATCTGATTACTTACAAAGGCACATGTGACATCCAAATTCATATCTGATTACTTGAAAAGGCACATTTGACATCATAATCGTAATGTTAAAACTCTATTAAAATGAAAGGTCACATTTGGGTACTTGTGCCTTTTCAATGTAAGTAATAAAGATAGATTAATTTGACTTTTTTATGAAGTTGAAGGGGAAAATCATAGTTTTACTAATACTGGGCAAAGATGAAAAATACTACTAAAATATAATACACTATTCGATAAAAGACCTATTATTTTTAAATATTAAATTCAATATTTTAAAAATACATTCAAAAGGTTTTTTTTTTATATCTAAAAACTAATTTATCTCGAGATTTACAATTGGTTAGTTGTGCCTGTTTTCGTTCTGACGGCATTATAAGCTAGTACGGTTACAATTTTAAAGATACTACTTAGTTAGCACATCACACATCACATTATCAGCCTATTAATGTTCCCACTGCTGGGACACAGGCCTCCTCTCTGTGAGAGGGAATGGGCCGTAATCCACCACGCGGGCCCAGTGCGGGTTGATGGATGACACAATGTCTTCGAATTTTTGGTTCTAGGACATGCCGGTTTCCTCACGATGTTTTTCTTCGCCGTTTTTAGAGCAGTGGTGATGAAATAATTTACACAAAGTAAAGCGCCTGTCTGGGCTCAAACCCACGACCTACAAGTAAGATTATTACTCATTATAAATTAGGTAATACCTATTATAATGCCGAAAATGTTTTGCTCAAACAACACCTACCTACCCAGATTTAGGATTTTGTTCAGTGGTTTTGGTAACCACGTGAACAAATTATGGTCTAATTATTACCCTATGTATCTCTCTCTTGCTCGTTAATTTTCAATGCGTAGCCCGCGGCAATATTGTTTAGACTACCCGCAACAAGCACTTGTGGTCACGCTCTAATTGAGATCCGAATATTGCTTAGTGAATATAGAAATGAGATAACGAGTTTCAGACGTCTATAACCTAAATCTTTGTACTTCTCTTTGCATACACGCAAGTGTATGGTTTGAGTTTTATATGGAGAAGGAGTGCTATTCTATCAGATGGCGATGGTCGAAATGCTAAAATGTAAAGGGTTGATTACGTGACATTTAGATAGTGCTTGTGAAAATGTCTAAAGTGTTATGTACGTACCTGACGCTCTAGACAAGTCGCATTCAATGTCAGCGAAGGCTATAGTCGAAATGTCAATATGTTATAGAAAGAAAGAAAAATTGTTTATTTGCGCCAGGCACGACGCATACCATAAAAAGCAAAAAAAAATAACATAAATACAATCATTACAAAGTATGCGTCACAACTACGCAAAACGGTCATCGCTCAGCATAATGCTGCGACTCGTGTGCGAGACAGAGCCACAGCGCTGGTTAGGGATCGATCATGATATTTCAATATCGCTTGTCAATCCCATACAATTTTGAATTTACCACAATCGCTATGGCCACGCTTTCGATGATAGAATATGTCACTTGTATAGGGCCTCTGATGTACCATATATTTTTCTCAATAAAACACTTTCTAGAATGTAACTTTGCTAGAGCCTCGCTCTGAATTCTGAATTAAGTATTTGTCAACCTTTATTTTAGCCTGAAATCGTGTAATTTGGCACTATAGTAGGGTTTTACACGTTCCAATTCACAAATCGACCTATAGAATGCTAAAATAGTTTTTTTTTACTGAATTAAGGTCTAATATCGACCGCTGGGCAATCACTTATACTTAATTAATTAATTATCGAAGAGATATGAAATGAAAAGGTGTTAGAAAAGCTTATTTTAAGGACCATCCCGATAAAACCAGCTTTTAGATAAGACGAAAAAACGGAAAATACTATCGGAAAATACAGATCATTTTCAGTAAGTATTTTGTTTAATTAATAAACTAACTTAAAGGGAGTAGGCGGTGTAAAATATAATTAACTAGAACCTGCCAGTGGCTTCACCTGCGTTTTAGTCTGATATTATTCCCAGGGAACGTACTTCCGAGATGAAAACTATGCCTACAGTCTAATTCAGGTCTTGATATTTTTTCAAACTCTGCGTTCAACAAAAACAAAGAATGACCGCTTTTTCCAAAACTTTCAGAAAGGAAAATGTACTGTAAAACAATCAGTATTAACTTCGGTAATAAGCCAATAGAAATTGCAAAGTATTTAAGTAAGCCCGACGCCAATTTTTACACTGGACACAGTTTTAAAAGAACTTAGGCTACAATGTTGGCTGATTCGGAGGCCGATATATTAACTTTAAAGCGACATGGCGAATGGCGTTCTGACACAGTCGCTGAACCATAAATAGAAGACTCTTTTCATAGCAAGGCGAAAATCAGTGATAAAATAACGCAAACCATTAATTTGGAGCCAAAGACAAAAAAGTTTTGCCCCGAACCACAACCATGTACATCTCGTAGCATGAGTTATTTGGTGCCCACTGCTTCCAGTAATTTCTATGATTTGCCTTTGTCGCCGACATTTACACAAGGAGAAAACGAAAGTACTAAAGAAGTGGCAAGCACCAATGTAACACAAACTGTGAATTTGCAATCCATGTCGCCTGGAAAATTGTAGGTACATTCACCAATTATTTTAATAATTACATGTTTGTTTTTCACTCGCGTGTTGAAGAACGTCCTAAAAAACTCGTGAGCTCCGCTCATTTGTACATCATAATATACTATAACGTTTGAATTTTAAAACTACAGTGACGGTTGGCGAGAAATATTGTCAACATGATTTCCTATAAAAATCAATCATATCTTAACATAGTTTTGACGCATACAGCATTATAGTATATTTTTCAAAAAACTTTTTAACAATAAAGTTCAACCGACCGACATGAAAATATTTTATAGCCAAAGTACGTCACATTACAATTCCAAAAAGCCTAAACACGACTAGGATACATTGATTTATTTCGGAGTGCCAGTAGGTACTTTAAACAACTAGACACTTTATATACACAAGAGTCCGTATAAGTTACCGTGTTGCAGCTACTGTCTACAAAGTAAAGTAGGATTACATTGTAAATAAATACTTAGTTTGCTACCGTACGAGTATAATCCTCAGAGAGAAATTAAAAACTTTCACTGCAACACTGCTAAGCTTAAGAACTTTAAAAATGATTTGGTTTTGGAAAAAAATATAATCACAAATCCATGACAGATTTGTCATTTTATCCGTATGAGGAAAAAATTGTTAAAGAGACTTATTCTGTCCAAATCAAAATATTGACTAGTTTCGATGAAAAATTTACAAAAAGCCATAGATTAGGTTAGGTTAAAACGGGCCGTTTTCCGCAACTCCACGACCAAGCGCGTATTTTGCGTACGGGTGGGAATTAACCTTCTACCAACATTCTCACTCGATCCATCCCAACTCCTCGAGGAAGGCCAACAGCGCCTTCGTGTTGCTGACTACCTCCTGTACGGTATCTGGTTCACCGAGGTATTTGGCCCTGTAACCGGCGATTACTAGGCAGCTTAGAAGCAGGTGCGCTGCTGTCTCGTCCTCCTCCATGCATGCCTTGCACAGCGGGCTGTCCGTAATCCCTAAGACAAAAAGGTGCTTATTAAAAGTCCCGTGGCCAGTCGTTACAGCTGTGACTGCTCGCAACTGTTTCGTCAGACGTAGGGCCTTCTGCGTAAAACGACCATCCAAAAAGGGAAGTGCCTCCTTGGACTGCCTGCACTCACTGTGATCAATCCACAATTTGTGGTGTTGCTCCTTGGCACAAAAAGCCATTTAAAACGTGAAAACTAAATTAAAAAAAAGAAACTTTAATGGCGTCCAAAAGTCTTTTGACTGATTGCGGCCTGTATTTACGAGATCCAATAAAAAAGGTTGAATTAATTAACTAACAAATAAAATGTTTTGGAAATATTTGCGAAAACTTTAATGAATCTAAAGGGAAGATAAGCTTGTCCGTCATTTCAATTCATAAATTTTGAAGAAAAATTATCACAGCGGTTCTAGTCAGATAAACTAACTGAAAGAATTTACCAGTTTTAGCAAAAAATAAATCGCTAGCCATTCATAACCAATTTTATGGCATCCTAACATTTTATGACTGAAAATAGCCAGTATAAAAATATTAAACAGCTTGAATATTACAAAAATAGCTTGAATAAAGACTAATAAATTAATTTATTTTTGAATAAATGTGAGACAAAATTAAATATTACCTGAAATGTACCTAAAGCTTTCAAAAATTATTTAGGTTATGTATAAACTTTTTTCATAGAAAAGTTGATGAGTAGTTTTTGTGACTTTTATCTGTTTTTCTTGCAATATTTCAAATTAATATGTGGTGTTAGAACAACACCGTCTGATATTCATACTTCACAGAAAATGTTCACAAAAAAAAAGAACAGCGAAAACTTCTAATGCGCTATGGTTAATTCATCGATACGTTTTTAAATTCGCTCTCGTAAAGAAAACTCCGATTTTATGGGCCGTTTACCGATACAGTGAGGTGTTTTAGGGGTGCACACCACTTGGTAATTCAATTTTTTATTTATTTATAACTTACGGGGAGCAGACAGGCGATGCCACCTAGACAATGATGGGCCGTCTGTTACAACGAAGTTTTCCAACGAATATTTTTATTACGATTTGTCAGTAAAGAAGGAATATTGAGGAGATAATTAAAAAAAAAAAAGCGAACTAAAAATACGTTAGCAATAAGAAAATCAGCAGTCGGGTTTTTGATTTTTTTCATTTACATTTTTTTCGAATTAGGTACATTTAAACATCAAGTATATATATGTTTTAAATGAACTCTTAAAACCCTTTATTTTGATATCCCACATATTTGGTTAAGCAGAAAGTATTTTTTTTTATTAGGGTTTGGCAGAAAATAAAAAATTGGGCCCACACAATATGGCGCCTAAAAGCCGCCATTTTTCTATTTTAAATTTATTATGTAGCCAGTGACGAATATCAAAATCGGTCAACGCGTTTGGTGCCGGATCGCCACATAGGAACAAACTTACATACATAAATACATACATACATAGACTGATAAACACATTACCCTCCTTCGGCAGTCGGGTAAAAAGGAACAACAAAAAGCTACAGATGTGTTATGCAAGTAATTCTAAAAGTAATATTAGTTTCAGAAATCTACCTTAGTTATTTTTTACAGTAAATTTCTAGTTTTCCGATTGGTAATTTATCGTTAAGTTGCTTTCAAAGACGATTTGAAAAAAAAGATGGATAATTTAGTAATGGTAGATATCTAAAGAATTTAATAGCTTTTATGATTATTTATATTCTGTGTTGAATTCTTATCTATGACTCTTAAAAATTTCAGATAAACTAACGATTGTATTGGTATGAACTGCCACCTCATCACCTGTGCCAGGATATTTGAACCATGCTGTGTATTAACAAGCTGTTCTACATCGGTGTGACAGCGAGTCAAGTATAAGTAAGGTACAATAACCAACGTTCCTTCCAATTGGTAGCTGATGTAGAATGCAACGCCAATAGATGCGCGTTACCGACATCGCTTCGGAAAGGGTTTTGCGAAGATGTTCCTGACCTGCTGGAGTAGGCATTGTATAAGAGGTGCTTTATAACAGCAGAATAATCGTAAGAAATGTTTTTTTTTCCTTTTTGGCTACACGCGATGTGTATTCGGAAGGCAGGAGAGGGTCGTGTAAGAAAGATGTGTACGAGCAATATTTGCAAAAGACGTGAGGAGGGCCTAGTGAGGCATAAAAACGAACAGCGTTAGCCGTTGGTATTTAAAACTTTTTTTTTTAATTCCATCATATCTATTTCAAAATAATCTCATTACAAAAGAGTATGGTTATGTTAAGTACATAGATAATACATGTTTCTTAAAATCTCGGGCTTGAGCAATCCCCATGAGGATCATATTCATTTCCTTCATCTAAAGCTCGCGCCAAAAGCTTTGTGGTAACCTGAACCTCTACGTGTTGAAGTTCTTTCTAGGACTGTAATTAGACCACGACGTACTGTGTAACCCCCGACGAAGAGGGGTGTTATAAGTTTGATGTGTGTTTGAGTATTTGTGTATCTGTCCGTGGCAGCATAGCTCCTAAACGGATGAACCGAATTTGATTTAGTTTTTTGTTGTTTGAAAGGCGACTTTATCGAGTGTTCTTAGCAATGTTTGATGAAAATCGGTTTTGCAATTAAAAATTATGGGCATTTTACTATTTTAATCGGGTTGTTTCCGAAAGATTCTAGTTGATAAATTATGTAGTACGAAATAAAAATATGACGGTTTTTTTAAATTTTACTTGTTAGGATTTTTCGACAATCGCTCTCGCTGAGCGAATGTCACTTTGTCCGAGGTCTCTGATATAACATTTTTAGTTACCGAAATTGCCAAAAAAATACATAAACAATTGCGCAAAGTAAACAGCCCACATGCGACGACCAATACTCAAACACAAAATATTAACTTTGGCTTAAACGAGACAAACATTTGACCGACTGACCAAAAATTCGAACAAATATTGCTAACAATGCTTCAATATAATGTAACCCTTGTACTGCATAATAAAGGATTAAGTAAATATGCAGGGCTTGGTGGGAATTCCAACCTTTGTATTACATTATGCAACAGTCTGTTTAGGCATCTGATTCTGATATCTTTGGCACTCTACAAGTACTAGTGCTCTTTTACAGGAGTCTCAATGATAGGAGTTCGTACAGGAAAGTATTACTACAATACCTTTACTAGTTGGAACATTTCGGAGAAAAGAATTGCACATATGGCCTTTCTTATTTGTATATCCTGTGATTGTTATAAGCTTCATTTTAAATTGGGACCAAATCAATATTTGTTTTACACTGATTTTCTTTTGACTGCCTTGTTGGTCTTCTGATTGTAAGCGCTAATGCTGAGTGCGATGTTCTGTGTTCTACTTCCAAGTTGGGCAAAGTTTTATTGGTTTTTTACATTTGGAATGCTTACCAGCAAACCCGGCGTCTGGATTAGTGCCTGATTGATGTCAATAGGCAAAAATGTAGGTGTATTAGGTACATCTCCGCCCGCCCTACGGGAAATACAGGAGTAGATACTATTGATATTTTTTAAACAATAATCTTACTTTGTTTTTCTACGTCCAACTGACCAACATAACAAGATGAGACATAATATCGTCACCGGTTTCCTCCCGGAACTTCGGACCTCAGCCTTCCTTATTAATATTAACGGTGCTGTCTTGTATACCGCACTATGGAATGTACGGAACGTCCGCCACAAATTATGGGACCCTATTAGTGTCGCTTTTTCTCTTCCCTAATTAGTACTGTACCTACGGGAAAAATAAAATGTAATTTTGGCATGTATCGTTTAATTATTTACAGGATATATGAGTGCTTTATTAAATGAACTTGATATTTTGTAATTATTTATCAGGGAAGTCAAGGGAGTTAGTGATAGCGTGACGGGGACAGGACAGTATAGTAGAAGAAAACGTGTTGCGCCGAGCCCAAGCAGCATGTGATTAGGGCAGGAAGATGATGATGATATCGGTGTCAGCCTGCAGTCTGGCTTTATACCCGGTTGATTGCAATAGGCTCGCTCTTACTATGCCTTAACATTATGTCTTAACAAGTCTCTTTTTTCTTTAAAATAGGTTCGCGTTTGATCATTATCTCACATGATGGTAAGCGATGCTGTGGTCGACGGTGAAGCACACTTGCCCAGAAGTAACCTATTAACTCTAGACATTAAGAAACATATTTTTTTTTGTGGTAGGATATCAAAACATTTCTTTTAGCGATAAGGCCGCCCATTGTGTCAACCAGTGTAATGTTTTCTTCGTCTGTACTTTCTGTAACTTATATGGTGTACATAATAAACAGTATTCTATTCTATTCTATTCTATCATCCAAGGACTTCTCCCGCTCTTGGTGAAGCGGGAGGGCGTGTCAGACTTTTACTGACTCCAAACCACCCCTGTTCCTCCAGGCTTGCGACTCCCGACGCCCAGAGCGTCTTTGCGGTATATGAAAACCTCTAGATTTTAGCTATCGGGAAACACAGACTCCACTAGGGAATTCTCTTCCTTAGCTGTACGCATAATAAAAGTATTTAGTATAACTGGATTCAACTGAGTACCAGTTTTTGCAATGGAGTGACTGCCTATCTGACCACTACAACCCAGTAATTGTGTAACATGAGACCCCTTTGGCAAGACATGGATTGAGACACAATAGTCAAAACACGAATAAGACAATTGCTCAGTCTAAGACATAATATGTTTCTTTTGTCCCAGGTAATAGGTACGTTCCCGAGGGATAACTTTCGACTCTAACGTGGGCGTAGCCATTAAATAAAGCTAGACCTGTACCTGAACAGGTATCATTAAGTACAGTACAGTTGTAAGGCCTCAAGAAGCAATTACACAAGTTAGGTACCGTAGAAATGTAGAAGAAAAGTCTTGCTCATACCAACACGAATTTCTTGTCACTTCGTCTCTAGACGCAACTCCAACTTAAAGCTACCATTTTTCTAATATTTTTCTTTCTACTGGCCTGTGACGTTACTATTCTGTTTGAGGAATGATTTCAGTGTATTCCTGTTGGCATAGACAAACTGGTGTTTCAATGCTAAAATGTAAGGGATCACGTCAAAATAAATAAAACCACTATCTTATAATGATATTTTTAAACACGTACGCAATGTGCACTATACGTACAATAGTCTTCATAAAAAAACAGTAGCATTTATCTTTCCTGAGTACATGTTCTGTGTGGCTCTGCTAGAGAGTATGCTCTGCAGCAGAGCCACAATCAATGTCTATTTTATCATTACCTAACGCACGTACAGCGATAACGGTTTACGTACATGATGTACGTTTGACGTACATCATTTTAAGATACAATAGATCAGTTTCTAAATGAGTGGCTCTGCGGCAGAGCATGACACGAAATTTCAGCAGTGCATGTCAATGAAATACATTCTGAAGCTTTAAGACGACGACTAACGCCAACGACCTTGAGGGAACAAAACGCGCACTCGTTTCACACCCGCGCGACCCAAAATTTAGTAGTTTTTTGTACTTTCCTTATTATTCTACGACTTAAAAAAAAAAGCCTCAGATTAAAATGTAGATAATTAAATTGTCTTTGAGATGGTGTCGATTTCACTAAAATACGCCCAGCGGTTTTAGTGTGATTGTCGTGTTTTTGTCCGTTTTAGACATAACTTTACAAATTAATTACACTATGTTACACGAATAAAACTCAAAATTTGCTCAGATCAAATTATTAAGAAAATAGTCTAATATAACATATATTTTTTCCAAAAAATTACGACTAGCCATTTTGACGTGATTCTCATTTTAAAATCAGCTACTCAAGGGAATCGGCGCCTTAAACAAGAGACATTCTATCAATGTAAGCGTCGTCGCGAGAGCGATATAAGAAAACTATGGATATGTCATGCTGGTACTACACTTGGAATATTTGGCAAATATTTGCGAAATTTTGGCAATGCAAAACGATCCTAACTTGTATTGAAATAAAATTCACTTTGTAATAGAGATTTCAGGCAAATATTTTTACAAGTACAATACACCAATTATGGTACCAGCATCAAGCCCTAGCAAAATGACACGTGATCAATTCCTTACATTTTGGAATTTCGATCATTGCTATCGTTGATATATTATTATATTCCATTCCTCTAATGTTTTTAATTAATCAAAGCTTCCAAGACGGCCAATTTCCAGACGCACTTAAAGTAGCTTTAGTAAAACCAATACATAAAAAAGGTGACAAGCATATCCCAAGCAACTATAGACCCATAGCACTGTTACCAACCTTTTCCAAAATATTTGAAAAAGCTATGTGCAATCAGCTATATATGTTCTTGGAAAAGTTTTATATTCTTGACGACGCACAAAATGGATTTAGAAAATGTAGATCAACAACTTTAGCAGTATATAAATATGTTCAACAAGCTTAACAGCATATAAACGACAAACAATACGTAATTGGGCTACTACTAGACATGACAAAAGCATACGACAAGGTCCTTTATGACATTTTACTTACTAAACTATATGGTTGCGGCGTACGAGGACCAGCTTATTCGTGGTTCAAATCATATTTACATAATAGGACACAAATAGTACAAATTGAAAATTACGACCATGGAAAACATGAGATCAAAACCATTAGATCACAAGAAAACCAAATTACTTGCTCAATCCCACAAGGAAGTGTATTAGGATGCCCACTATTTTTAATCTATATTAATGACCTTCCCAAAATATTAGACAAAGAAAACGTTTTACCAGTATTATTTGCAGACGATATTTCAATATTAATAAAGTGTGGCAAATATAAATAACCCTAGTCTACAAATACAAGACACCCTCCAAACTGTAGATACATGGCTCCAGATCCACAACTTGGAAATTAATAATAATAAAACTAAAATAATACAATTCAGATCATACAAAAAACCACCACTGAATCTAAAAACAACATTTAGAAACACGCAAATTGAAGAAGTTAATACATTTAGCCTACTTGGTATAAATATTGACACACACATTAACTGGAAGTCACACATAGAACATATAAAAACAAAGCTCTCCAGATTCTCTTACGCTCTTTTTCAAATCAAACAAAGCACTAATACACAAACAGCTATGGCTGCTTACTACGCATACGCATACTCATGGCTGCGATATGGCGTCATGCTATGGGGAAATAGTGTTAACGTAAATGAACTATTCATAATGCAAAAGAAGTGTATAAGAATTCTAGCCCAAATAGATAGTACGGAGAGCTGCAAACCATACTTTATAAAATATCAGATCCTAACTCTGCCGTCAATATACATACTTGATATTTGCGTGTTTGTTTTTAAAAATATCGACAAGTTCACTAAAGTAGAAGATACGCACAACGTAAACACTCGCCATAAAAAGAGGTTATGCGCTCCATCCTCAAGAATCAAAATGTTAAGTGATAGTCCATATTATATGGCAATTAAAATATATAATAAGTTGCCCAAAACATTTAAAACTGAAAAATCAGTAATAATTTTCCAAAAAAGGCTAAAACTATACCTAATCCAAAAGTGTTTCTACTCAGTAAAAGAATATTTAGAGTCTAGCTTAAAATGACGAATTTATCTCAAGTGGCGATCTGTCCTATACAAACAATAAGATTTAGTCTATTTAGTCAAAATTATAATTAAAATTTGTACTAGGTACCTGTAAAAGATGACATTAATATTGCTGATTATTTGTATTAGATTCACTATTTTTGACATTTAATTTTTGACATTACTATATTTTTCTCAATTTAATTATAATAATGTTAAATAAAATAATGATTTAATAATAATATTAAATGCATGCTAATTTTGGATGATAAGGACAGTAGAATGATAATTGCAATGCTTGTAAAAGGCTGCTAAGCCTTGCACTCATATAACAAAACACCAACTATACACTTAGTTCGCAATAAACGTTTTGACTTTGACTTTGACTTTGACTTATAATGACACTTTGTATCATATTCTTCACACTTTTTGTGACGTTTTTGTGAAAACAGAATTTTTCATCTTTTTCCTAGTTTTTGGATTCTTATGTGACTGTAGATCTATGTAACATGAGAATAACCATATATGTAATATGTGGGGACTCTGACGAGCAACATTTATGATCATGTCTAATCACCTATTACAGAGATTACAAGGTAGTACTGAGAGCCTTTGTATGTTCAATCAAACATTTATAAAGCTCTTTGTTTTGTGTTCTCAATGTTATGTTTCCTTATGATATATCTTCAATGGGAAAATGTTTTTGGCTGTGCTGTGAATATTTAATTTGTTGAATTAAAAGGATTTAAGTAGAATTATTATTTTTCAACACACTTGCTCATAAAGTGGCTCTAATTTCACCGCAATTAGGCATATAATGATACCTGTAATCAAACTGTGACTTTTTCATTGCTATTATTCACAAGTGAGTTATAGTTTTTTTTTTAATGGCTTCCTGCCTTCATTTTAAATACTTTTAAATTAAACTAATTTTAAGATTGTCACAAATCAATCCAATGAAAATTAATAAAATAAGTCATTAATTCTAATCCAGTTAAAATTGAAGTATTTTCAATATAATAAAATGTAACACTGTTAATCAATTAAAAGTGTCCCATTCGACATTAATCTCTTTCTATTCCTGTCATGGAAGTAGTACTTACTATATCCATAACATGATATGGGTAGTAATTACTATTTCCATGATATCCATTAAATACATAAAATGTGGCATAGCTTCTAGTCAAACAATTCAGCAAAATGCTAGAACCTAACATATTGCTTGCTCATTTCATGCAACTTCGTATTCAACTAGATAATTTCAACTTATAGGTGTTAAATGAATAAAATTTCCCCTTAAATATAACTTTTGTTTCTCTGCAATAAAGAAAACTTGAAATTCCCCATTTTGTACGTGGCTAAAACGCTATCCGTGAAAAGCTAAAAAAAGAAAGTAACCTCATTGATTTAGTCTTTGGCCGATCGCCATTGTTAGATGCGCGCGCATAGGAAAACTGATTTAATTTACCCCGCCATTGTGAAAAAAAAATCACAACTCGTTTTTACTGTTGAAAATAATTTTTTAGTATTATTTTCTTCACAAGTGTGTTGAAAAACGTCGTATGATACACGTGTGTATTGATGATTACCGTCCTCGGCTCTCTTAAGACCCTCACCTACGGCTCGGGTCTCAATGGAGCCTCAGCGGTAATCACCAACATTGCACACTTGTACCATAATGTACTATTGTTTACTTAAAGACTGATTTTAATGACAAGATAGTCTACTGTACTATTACCACCAAGGCTTAACGATGAACATATTTAAGACATAATTCTGTCTTTGTGAAACTATTGCATGAAATATATAACGATGTCCCAAATACTGCTAAATAATTTATAAAATTACTGCTAAATGCATTAACCATGTGATGGAATGTGCCCTACAACTTCAAAAATTCTAATTGCAATGTATTTGGAGTGCAATAAATAGTACCTAGTACCTATTTCATCCACTTAGAAATTACCAACTTCACATGAAATCCTTCTAAACTTCAAGCTTGTCTGTTTAACAGCAACTTGAAACACAAATGTATCTGTGCACCGGCTAAGATTTATGTTCCTCTTTGCACTAAGTGAACTCAGAGGGAAGGGTGGGAGGGATAGAATGGCACTTACTCGCACAATTCAAAAATGAGGATGGAAACACTAGAGTCGTTATTACGCAAATGGCGACTGTTATCGGTGTGAGTAGAGATGTTTTGTGTGTGGATTTGTGAAAATAGTGGCCATGTGAAATAACAGGCAGGGTGAACTTTTGAGAAGAGACGTCTGCGTAAAGACTATTACCCACTGCATGTTGGCAAGACAAACAAATTGTGTTGATGGGGAGTTCGTTCCACCATTTCTTCTCAGATAAATAATAAGAAGAGACGGGCGGGCGTTTAGGGCGACCGTCTTTTGTCAATTTTGACGTTCGAAAGTGCTGACGTTTGAATTGCATTTAATTTGTAAGCGCCAGGTAAAAAAAAAACGAACCATGATTAACTTTAGAGAAAATTACGCTACAGTTTTAGTTTATAGACAGGAAAGTATAAGAAAATCTTATGGAGATATAATAGTTTGACAGACTGCCGTCAGTAGGTAGAGGTATTTTATATTTTTGAAGAATCTACGAGATTTAAAATTTTTCCAAGCAAAAAAACCCGTTGGGCTATGTGCCCCTTTAAACACCCTATTTCCTTATAATTACTAGGCATGTAGTGATTACAGCAATTTCCCGAGAAACCAGTGTCATCCATTATGCCACGCCATAGAAATTAGATTTGATTGATCGACCGTTTAATAACTCCAACATAACAAGATGAGACATAATATCGTCACCGGTTTCCTCCCGGAACTTCGGACCTCAGCCTTCCTTATTAATATTAACGGTGCTGTCTTGTATACCGCACTATGGAATGTACGGAACGTCCGCCACAAATTATGGGACCCTATTAGTGTCGCTTTTTCTCTTCCCTAATTAGTACTGTACCTACGGGAAAAAGAAAATGTAATTTTGGCATGTATTTCGTTTAATTATTTACAGGATATATGAGTGCTTTATTAAATGAACTTGATATTTTGTAATTATTTATCAGGGAAGTCAAGGGAGTTAGTGATAGCGTGACGGGGACAGGACAGTATAGTAGAAGAAAACGTTTTGCGCCGAGCCCAAGCAGCATGTGACAAGGGCCGGAAGATGGTGATGATATCGGTGTCAGCCTGCAGTCTGGCTTTATACCCGGTTGATTGCAATAGGCTCGCTCTTACTATGCCTTAACATTATGTCTTAACAAGTCTGTTTTTTCTTTAAAATAGGTTCGCGTTTGATCATTATCTCACATGATGGTAAGCGATGCTGTGGTCGACGGTGAAGCACACTTGCCCAGAAGTAACCTATTAACTCTAGACATTAAGAAACATATTTTTTTTTTGTGGTAGGATATCAAAACATTTCTTTTAGCGATAAGGCCGCCCATTGTGTCAACCAGTGTAATGTTTTCTTCGTCTATACTTTCTGTAACTTATATGGTGTACATAATAAAGAGTATTCTATTCTATTCTATCATCCAAGGACTTCTCCCGCTCTTGGTGAAGCGGGAGGGCGTGTCAGACTTTTACTGACTCCAAACCACCCCTGTTCCTTCATTTGCTTGATCCAGGGCCGCGGTATGTCTCTTTCAAATTTATCCGCGACCTAGACAGGCATCGGCCCTAGTGGATCCCGTCAGTTTTCGCTTACATATATTTGAGGCGCGCGTGGAACACTACGCGCCGTTGACTCGGGCCTAGTCCTTATCGGACGGCGAGCTACCCATTACTCGCCATTCGCATGCCCGTGCCTACTGTGGCCGGGAATCGGCTTGCGACTCCCGACGCCCAGAGCGTCTTTGCGGTATATGAAAACCTCTAGATTTTAGCTATCGGGAAACACAGACTCCGCTAGGGAATTCTCTTCCTTAGCTGTACGCATAATAAAAGTATTTAGTATAACTGGATTCAACTGAGTACCAGTTTTTGCAATGGAGTGACTGCCTATCTGACCACTACAACCCAGTAATTGAGTAACATGAGACCCCTTTGGCAAGACATGGATTGAGACACAATAGACAAAACACGAATAAGACAATTGCTCAGTCTAAGACATAAGATGTTTCTTTTGTCCCAGGTAATAGGTACGTTCCCGAGGGATAACTTTCGACTCTAACGTGGGCGTAGCCATTAAATAAAGCTAGACCTGTACCTGAACAGGTATCATTAAGTACAGTACAGTTGTAAGGCCTCAAGAAGCAATTACACAAGTTAGGTACCGTAGAAATGTAGAAGAAAAGTCTTGCTCATACCAACACGAATTTCTTGTCACTTCGTCTCTAGACGCAACTCCAACTTAAAGCTACCATTTTTCTAATATTTTTCTTTCTACTGGCCTGTGACGTCACTATTCTGTTTGAGGAATGATTTCAGTGTATTCCTGTTGGCATAGACAAACTGGTGTTTCAATGCTAAAATGTAAGGGATCACGTCAAAATAAATAAAACCACTATCTTATAATGATATTTTTAAACACGTACGCAGTGTGCACTATACGTACAATAGTCTTCATAAAAAAACAGTAGCATTTATCTTTCCTGAGTACATGTTCTGTGTGGCTCTGCTAGAGAGTATGCTCTGCAGCAGAGCCACAATCAATGTCTATTTTATCATTACCTGACGCACGTACAGCGATAACGGTTTACGTACATGATGTACGTTTGACGTACATCATTTTAAGATATAATAGATCAGTTTCTAAATGAGTGGCTCTGCGGCAGAGCATGACACGAAATTTCAGCAGTGCATGTCAATGAAATACATTCTGAAGCTTTAAACAAGAGACATTCTATCAACGTAAGCGTCGCGAGAGCGATATAAGAAAACTATGGATATGTCATGCTGGTACTACACTTGGAATATTTGGCAAATATTTGCGAAATTTTGGCAATGCAAAACGATCCTAACTTGTATTGAAATAAAATTCACTTTGTAATAGAGATTTCAGGCAAATATTTTTACAAGTACAATACACCAACTATGGTACCAGCATCAAGCCCTAGCAAAATGACACGTGATCAATTCCTTACATTTTGGAATTTCGATCATTGCTATCGTTGATATAATGACACTTTGTATCATATTCTTCACACTTTTTGTGACGTTTTTGTGAAAACAGAATTTTTAATCTTTTTCCTAGTTTTTGGATTCTTATGTGACTGTAAATCTATATAACATGAGAATAACCATATATGTAATATGTGGGGACTCTGACGAGCAACATTTATGATCATGTCTAATCACCTATTACAGAGATTACAAGGTAGTACTGAGAGCCTTTGTATGTTCAATCAAACATTTATAAAGCTCTTTGTTTTGTGTTCTCAATGTTATGTTTCCTTATGATATATCTTCAATGGGAAAATGTTTTTGGCTGTGCTGTGAATATTTAATTTGTTGAATTAAAAGGATTTAAGTAGAATTATTATTTTTCAACACACTTGCTCATAAAGTGGCTCTAATTTCACCGCAATTAGGCATATAATGATACCTGTAATCAAACTGTGACTTTTTCATTGCTATTATTCACAAGTGAGTTATAGTTTTTTTTTTAATGGCTTCCTGCCTTCATTTTAAATACTTTTAAATTAAACTAATTTTAAGATTGTCACAAATCAATCCAATGAAAATTAATAAAATAAGTCATTAATTCTAATCCAGTTAAAATTGAAGTATTTTCAATATAATAAAATGTAACACTGTTAATCAATTAAAAGTGTCCCATTCGACATTAATCTCTTTCTATTCCTGTCATGGAAGTAGTACTTACTATATCCATAACATGATATGGGTAGTAATTACTATTTCCATGATATCCATTAAATACATAAAATGTGGCATAGCTTCTAGTCAAACAATTCAGCAAAATGCTAGAACCTAACATATTGCTTGCTCATTTCATGCAACTTCGTATTCAACTAGATAATTTCAACTTATAGGTGTTAAATGAATAAAATTTCCCCTTAAATATAACTTTTGTTTCTCTGCAATAAAGAAAACTTGAAATTCCCCATTTTGTACGTGGCTAAAACGCTATCCGTGAAAAGCTAAAAAAAGAAAGTAACCTCATTGATTTAGTCTTTGGCCGATCGCCATTGTTAGATGCGCGCGCATAGGAAAACTGATTTAATTTACCCCGCCATTGTGAAAAAAAAATCACAACTCGTTTTTACTGTTGAAAATAATTTTTTAGTATTATTTTCTTCACAAGTGTGTTGAAAAACGTCGTATGATACACGTGTGTATTGATGATTACCGTCCTCGGCTCTCTTAAGACCCTCACCTACGGCTCGGGTCTCAATGGAGCCTCAGCGGTAATCACCAACATTGCACACTTGTACCATAATGTACTATTGTTTACTTAAAGACTGATTTTAATGACAAGATAGTCTACTGTACTATTACCACCAAGGCTTAACGATGAACATATTTAAGACATAATTCTGTCTTTGTGAAACTATTGCATGAAATATATAACGATGTCCCAAATACTGCTAAATAATTTATAAAATTACTGCTAAATGCATTAACCATGTGATGGAATGTGCCCTACAACTTCAAAAATTCTAATTGCAATGTATTTGGAGTGCAATAAATAGTACCTAGTACCTATTTCATCCACTTAGAAATTACCAACTTCACATGAAATCCTTCTAAACTTCAAGCTTGTCTGTTTAACAGCAACTTGAAACACAAATGTATCTGTGCACCGGCTAAGATTTATGTTCCTCTTTGCACTAAGTGAACTCAGAGGGAAGGGTGGGAGGGATAGAATGGCACTTACTCGCACAATTCAAAAATGAGGATGGAAACACTAGAGTCGTTATTACGCAAATAGCGACTGTTATCGGTGTGAGTAGAGATGTTTTGTGTGTGGATTTGTGAAAATAGTGGCCATGTGAAATAACAGGCAGGGTGAACTTTTGAGAAGAGACGTCTGCGTAAAGACTATTACCCACTGCATGTTGGCAAGACAAACAAATTGTGTTGATGGGGAGTTCGTTCCACCATTTCTTCTCAGATAAATAATAAGAAGAGACGGGCGGGCGTTTAGGGCGACCGTCTTTTGTCAATTTTGACGTTCGAAAGTGCTGACGTTTGAATTGCATTTAATTTGTAAGCGCCAGGTAAAAAAAAAACGAACCATGATTAACTTTAGAGAAAATTACGCTACAGTTTTAGTTTATAGACAGGAAAGTATAAGAAAATCTTATGGAGATATAATAGTTTGACAGACTGCCGTCAGTAGGTAGAGGTATTTTATATTTTTGAAGAATCTACGAGATTTAAAATTTTTCCAAGCAAAAAAACCCGTTGGGCTATGTGCCCCTTTAAACACCCTATTTCCTTATAATTACTAGGCATGTAGTGATTACAGCAATTTCCCGAGAAACCATTGTCATCCATTATGCCACGCCATAGAAATTAGATTTGATTGATCGACCGTTTAATAACGATCGATGTTACAACCGCCGGACGCTTACAATTCATTGATTTTGATTACAGTGACAGAATGGTCCTTTGACCAAAGATAATATTACTTTGAGATACCTAGGTCGTGCCCACAGAGATCGAAACAGCTCAGTGGCCATTACTAGGTATTGTCATAACTTTTATGCAATTTTTTTTTTTTGTTTTTCATTTGCTCGCGCTTGACCTCTATCTCACATGATGAAAAGCGATGATGTGGTTGACGGTGAAACACGCTTGTCTCGAAGTAACCTACTCCTAGTTTGTAGCTATCGGGAAACACAGACTACGGCAGGGAATTCCACTCCTTAGCTGTACGCATAAATAAAGTATTTCCAAAACGTTTAGTTGCAAATGAGTGAGATGTCCACCATGCACTATTGGCGCTTCGCCATACGTCTTGTAGTCCGATGATGAAACAGGCTAGGAGGAATTAGATCAAGCAATTCCATCACACACTCTCCGAAATGCAATCGATAAAATACCGACAAGCTGGCAACTCGGTGACGATGTTCAAGGCTTTGGAGCTTTGACTCGACCAGTGCCGATGAGCCTCTTGGCCCGTTTTTCGATTGACTCTAGTATATCAAGCTGGTATTTGCCAGATCCGTCCCAGAGATGAGAACAGGGGGCTGACCATAAGCTCTTAGAGCGCTATCAATTTGATATCGAAAAAGGGACAGATGTATTTGACTTGTATACGCCTGTCACTTACTCGATCTCAAATTGATACCGCTCTAAGAGCTTATGGTCACCCCCCAGTACTCCATGCAAGATCGAACTTGCACTTGATACAACTTAAGCAGCTGTTCTAAAATATGCGTCTCAGTCAGTGTCTCCATTTTCTCATAGAAATTAACAGCCCGTGACAATTCTGACTATGGCTTATATTCTAAGTCATTTTCAGAAAGCTGTTATCTATACTCCAATCATATGTCATGACAATGGATAAATGTAAATACTTACTCGTAAATAACAAGATATAATTTTAAAGATTCGATTGGTGGAAATGACTTAGACCTATTTGCGCAAAAATCAATTTAACCTCGTGTTAGCTACTAATTCTGAGTTAAGTTATTCATAACCAATATAGGGGTATTATTAAGACAGCTAAAACTTGTGCCTAGCGTACATCGTAAGGACGTTTATAATTTTTTAGTCGTTGTCGAAGTGATGGTTCCATGCTCTGTGGGCCGTACGATGTGATCATGACTCTGTTATGAAAACAGTATAGTGCTTTTTATCCTATATAGTGTACACTGTACAGCCCTCTTTCTTTGTAAATCTGATACGATTGCTTTAAACGTCATCATAGTTGGACAGAGCTCCTGCACACAGAAAGTGATCCGACCATCAGCTTCGATTCCTTTATCCGATTGCCTTTATGATTATTACAAGCTTTATTAACCTGCAATGTATGTATGTATGTTCGGATCAAATCTTTCAACTGAATTTTAAAGCAGTTATCCTCAACCGATTAAGATGAAATTTGGTTTGGATGACAATGCATGGCAACTTGTTTATTTTATTTTATTTTAATTGGAAAGAATTCTTGAATATCCAATATGTTTCAAAACTATACAGAAATACAGACAAATATCAGCAACAGATACCTGGAAACAATGAAAATAAACAATTAAAATTAACGCAATAAAATAAGGTTGTGAACAATCAGATTTTCAACTGAAATATGTTCATCAATCACCCATGTTTAGCCGACAGTTATTATTATTTCCAACAAATGGTAAATAATGGAAAAATTAAAATGAGCGTGAATAAATTATTGATGTTAAAATCAACATGAACATGATATTTCTTTGATTATATTTATTTCAGTATGCAAAATTCCACTAATTCACACCCTACTTCTCATGGAAGAAGTGCGTGAGTTAGTGGATAGACAGAAACTACAGAACAAATATGTTTTAATATTAATATAGTATTTACGTTTATTTACTTACGTTTTTTTATGTTTTAATATTAACATACTAACCAGAAATGTACTGTAAATTGTCTGATTTTTAAATAAATTATGTGATTAAATTAATTAAAAATAAAATATGTGCGTTTAGCTTTTGCTATCAGCTTCGCTCGCGACGATTTCTAAAATTATCCCACAGAAACTCACTACCGGGATAACAGTATCTTAAGGTTTGATCCAGGTCATTGAACCGTGTTCCTCACATTCAAATCTGTTCAGCTGTCGACTCATGATTGATTAAACAAAAACAAACATACAGAGTTCCACATTTATAATGTTACTTATTAGGAAAATTATCTACGTAGTGGTAGCAAGTGCGTCTGGTCCTGGGTTCCATCTCAAGGTAAGTAAGTGTTTAGTGTTCTTAAGTGTTGTAGGATTTTTCTATAAGTGACTCATTAACAGCTAGGAGTTTGAATATGTGCCCGAATGATGACAATAGGCCTGTTAGTAAGACGTGGGTGTATGTAATAACCCTTCTCACTCCTTCGAAAAAGATAAGCGTGACATTATTTCAAGTTATAGAATAACATAATCAACGCATGCCAACGTAAACTTAGAGTTTCCCTGCGTGAGTACTTAATCAGTGTATTTGTCAAGCCACATGTGAAATGCTCGCGAGTCTGAATATCTCCGTTCACAAATTTGACGGCAGTCTTAGTTTGATAAATTAATGTGTTCCTGCTTTTGTTTGGCGGTTTCTTCACTTTAACGTGTTATGTATAATACAGTGCCCTGTAAGTATTATTTTAAGCTAGAGTAAATTTTAGCAGAGCTCGTCTGTAGAATTTTAATCAGTCTGCCGTACCCTATTTACCCGACTACGGCGAAGCCAAAAGGAAGGGTTATGATTTTAGCAGTCTAATGTATGTTTGTATTTACGTATGTTCCGCCGTAGCGTCTAAACTATTCATCCGATTTTGATGCATAAGATGTCAATCGATTCGTTCTTATAGCCCGGGTGACATAGGTTAAAAAAACCGTAGTCGAGTTACAGTTTTTATTTAGCTTTTAGCTTGTTCCTGTTATGGTCGGCTTCTACATTCTCTAATTAGATGCAGCTGAATTTCAGTATTTTAAATGGCACCTGACCGCAATTACCCATTCACTGGATAATACGGCATCTCTCAGTACTGGCTATCAGACTTTCGCGAACCCGGAACCACTGTCAGAGATCTACAAATAACAGCCAGTGCAGATACAGTGGTTTTTAAGGCATTGAAGGGCTGAAGAGTGAGAGCTCGTCTGAAAAAGTAGTTATAATAAGTACCTACATACGAGCTACTTCTACCACTTAGCAGCGTTGTTGTGCTACGTCTTGACGGTTCTGATGTCACAAAGCGAACTTGCTTTTCTTTCGATTAAATTCTGCAACGAAAATCACTTCAAATTTATTGTGTCAAAATGCCAAACGCGCGTTATTTACTGGTTATAATTTAATTAGATAATTTTAACGTCAAATAGTATTTAAAAGTTGTTAAATTGATTACTCTAGAAAATATTTGAATGTCAAATGACGTCACTTCTAATGACGGTTGACGTTTCGAGGGGTGATTATTCTGATGCGAAGCGTGTTGAGTGAGTTGGGTAGTCTGGTTGGGACGAGCGTGGAAAATGATTGTGTTGACCTAAGTGGATATTAGAAGTCCAACCTGTGTGTGTGTTATTTATGAATTACCAACTACACGTGAGTATTATTTATTCTTGAGTATTTTCTACCCACTGTCCTTAGACGCCCGGCTTGCTTTGTAAAAGCTCTGTTTCCTGTCTAGTGATTCATTACAGTACTGTGATTGGTAGTATGATTTTCAACAGCCAGAGCATGAGTTGACCGATGATGCAGCGTTCCATTTTCAAGACTAAAGGATCTAAATAACTTAAGGTCGAAGATAAACCTACTGCTGGGTTAACGTACATGTCAAACGTGTTTGCACTTATTACCACCAAAATAAACAAGGACAATGACCCAAAGACTCAACAATAAGCCAAAGAAATCCTTAAAATATCCATACAAAACTGTACACAAATAAGTTCAGCTGCTGAACTCAGCACAGACGAATAAAAAAAAATGTTCATAATAATAATCTGTTTCTTTTGTCACGGAAAAATGACCCGTACGGTATATAATAAGTCTAATATTCTCACCTAGGTTACAATGTGAGCAGCACTATTCATCCTGGCTAAGTACCAGATATAAACAAACAAAGGAACTGGCTTTTTTATTATTATTAGCGGGAGATGTCTGGAAAAATCGGGGTTAGGATTCAGGTTCGACACACCCGACACTAATTTACCCTATCTATGTAGCGAAAAGCTCCAAGACGTTATAATATTGCCAACACGCCTTTTTTGGATTTGCCAAACTGGCCGGTTACGTTATTCGAATTTTCAAATTTCGATTAACAAGAAAACATATGTCAAAATTTGTGATGAAAAAAACCTCATTACTAGAAAAATCGAGGTCGAACTTAGATAGCTTAAATGCTCTAAGAGGCAGAATGAAAAATACATTTTTCTTTGGTGAATTTGTAATCTAAATATTTTAGATTTTTTGTGTGCGATCGTGCCGTCCCGCGAAGATAAGGCGTTATCATGTAAGCGCATGTAAGCGCAGTTATCACGCTCACTGTTTTCAAAAATTAACATTCAACTTCAAGAAGGCAGGAACGAGTACAACCGAGGCAGGAAAAACCGTTAGAAAAAAATAATAATTAAATTCTTTCGTTCATTCGTGGGGATGTGAACAGAGAACACAGTAAAAAAGGAAATTTATAGTCATATACTGGATAATCTGTACTGTTATTAACCGGTATCCGGAAGCGGATATATTATTTTTAGATAACAGCATAAATTTTAGGTTAAACGTCGATTGCTTATTTTATCGTACTTAGGATCTCTAATTCCTAAGGGTTTATTTTAAAACATACCTGAGCCCCTAGCACGAGTTTCTGCGTAATTGGTTCGACTACGTTAACGTATCGACTCCGACAATTTTTGTATGCAAAATTAATCAGCGCCATGTGTCCGTATTTGGAACTAAAAAATCGGTAGCACAAGTTTTTGACAATTGCCTTCGTATCGAGTAGACGTATTTACGGTGCGTTAACGCTCCAAATGTATGGGAATCGGTAGCACGAGTTTTCATTTTGACATGTAGTATCGAGTTTTACGCTAGGTGTGACGAAAGCACGTCGAAAACTATCTCACTGACATTTTCTTGGCGTGACATTTCACGTCAAATAATTTTCCGTATTTATTTGGGTAATTTTTGCAATAATGTGCTATTTAATCATGAATAAAAGGGGAAGGTATGCTTTCTATTGATTATGTTACCTCCTATTTTAATAAAGAGGCTAGGAGAAAATGTTAAACGAGGTAAGTAAAATTTTCATTTTCTTTATAAACAAACTGTAATAGTTTTTTATAATAAATCATTTCTATAAGTTATTGATGCTAACCACACTGTATGGTCGATGCCACATATAGAGCGGTCTTCCAGCCGTGATGAAGTACGGTCTCTAGCGCGTTATTCGCCGCAACTCTACGCTTTTCTTGCGGTGCTCCATAACTATCATGACTCATTTGAAGATTCAAGAATCGAAGTAAACGGCGATATTCTTTATAAATGAGGGATTACCCCTAATATAATACTAGTATGTACGTATGCCTATATATTTTGCAACTGGTTTATATCGGTTTACATAGATAGTTTGGGAATATGGGTTAGAATTTGGGATAAACAACATTGGCAGTTGCTTCTAGGCAACTTTCATTAATCGGCAGCTAAAATGTTCTTGTCTACCCTATTACCAAAAATACAAATCTAAAATGTATTAATATAACATGTTCTTCAGCAGGTCTTGTGGTAATGGTTGCAGTATTTTAAGTAGCAAACCGTAAGCCGTTCTACAAGTCTAGCTAGTCCGTCGATGATAAACAGAGACAGATGTACAATGAAAGAGAGAACTAGGACAAAAATGAAATAGAAGCCCTCCGCAGCGTGACGAACGGTCTATTATAAAGACTAACTATGGAGTCTATTAGAAAGAGAAGAGAATTCCATCGTAATTGCCACCTGACAGCCAATGTTCCAGAATCCAGAGTAATCTTTATGAGACGAGAAATCGATCCAGAGAGTGGACTTTGACAGGCCTCTCCTTCAAAACTAATCGAATCCTAAGTCATTTATCATTCCGTATGCGTACATGGAAAGCCTTGTTGGCTCAGCCTATTTTTATTTAAAATTCCTACTTGTATGCTTAGATTTTTAAAACCATGCAACGGATTTTGGTGCGGTTTATTTTTAATAGATAGAGTGATTCAAGAGGAGGTTTATATGTATAATACACGCGGGCGAAGCCGCTGGCAGAAGCTATTTTATTACATTTCTAACATGTAAATAATTGTACACAAAGTAGCCGTGAATTAACTAAATAACTAACTAAGCTATTAATGTGATAATAAAAACCTAAATAAACAGAAACTATATGTTTTTCCTAATTTACCTAATCTGAACATACATACATAAACTTACGCTTTTTTCGGATGGGTGTGAGTAGGAAGAAACTACAAAATGCCACCTGCTGCGTTATATTCACGTTCATACATCTACACGCACGCTGGTTATGACATGCACGACGCTGGTTATGACATGCACGCACGCTGGCCTTTCTGAAGAACATCACAATAAGATTTGTTGCGGACGGTACCCGGGTGGTGTAAGTACCCACGGTCGCCCTGCGACAGTATCCCACTGTTGTTTGACGTGCTTTCCATACGCTCTGAGTCCGGCGACTCTGCTAGTGGCACACGTCACCACGCATCCCTGAATGCGTATGTAGGATGGTGGGTACGAGGACGACCAACATACAAGAACCACGTTTTGACTAAAGAAATAAAAATTGGGCTTTTTCTTGAAAAATCTTGTTGCTCGTGTTTTAGGCTCATTTTTGCGTTCATCTTTAGATACTTAGCCGAAATCTTATGAGCCTTATTAACCTTTTAAACATAAATATAATAATTACAATTTTAGATTTTTACACCCTTTATTGACATACGACAATAATAATTACACATTTTAAAACAATTAAAAAGTTCGTAGACAATAAATAACATTAAAAGTTTGGTACACTTTCATTACATTGGATAAGCGAATTATCTCGTAAACGTGTGGACCGATTAACATTATTCAAACGGATAAAATGGTTCAATATCGTTGCAATATCTCCATAAACATTAACATTATTCAAACATTAACATTATTCAAACGGATAAAATGGTTCAATATCGTTGCAATATCTCCATAAACAAAAAATCATGTTTTCAAGATACAACACTATGAACTCATAACAAAATTTCTTTAAAAACTAGGTATCTTCATCAATCATTAAACTACATTAAACACTAGTATTTTAATATGACTCTACTTGCTACTTAGAAACGAAATAACATTACAACACTTCTTCTTTTTCTTTTCTTGTGAGGATGTGGCCACCTCTGGTATCAGAGTTAGTTAAGCCTGCCTCTGGTAACCCTACAGACCTCTGACTTGGCTATATCAGACTAACAATAACTATAATAATATAATACACTAATACTCGTAATATTTTCTAATTGGAAACTATTTATCTAGAAATAATTAACAATTACAGATGCTAGATACTTGGGTATTGCATGAATCTCATTTTTACCTATGTACTTGCTACTTAGTTAGCTTGCAGATAGGGTTTCGTCGCCGACAAGATCCGTGTATGTCCTTCTAGGGCGTCTCCACTCACTTCTGCCTTGTAAATACCCTTAATTAGTTTCCTTTCATTCATCTTCTCAAGATGGTCAAACCATCTAAGCATACATACTATTTTCAGTTTTAGTTAATACATCTTTGTTTAAACCATAACGTTGTCTTATTACATCTTCTCTCTCATCTCATCATCTTTCTTCAATCTATCATTCAAAATTACACCACACATAGGTACTTCCTATTCTAAACTAATATTGTAAAATGGTTTTTTTACTATGTTTGTACAAGGTAATCTCTGGAAGGAAACGCTTGCCGTTCCTACCGCTAGGTGTAGTAGTAAAAACTTTTTGGGCTGATCATGCAACAGCTGCATTAAGATTAAGTAATAGAATATGTAGCTGTTGTAGATGGTAGGCACCTACATAATGCATTGATGAAATAAAATACAGATTTAATGAACAAAACTTTGTATTACATAATGTTCTTTCATATTCGAATCATAATGAATTGGCAGAGCTTCTATGATTTCAACCATAGCTCATAGCTGATCCAAATGCTTGAAATAGCATAAAGAGCATTGGTACCTAAACGGTTGTAAATTTTTAGATACTTTTTAACGTCGCAAGTTACAAAATATTCCCCTAATTCCTTCGTTAGATGTCATTATTGTACAAAGAGTCGAATAGCTTGACGTGGGCTTTGAAAAAATCTTGGCTGCAGTCTTGTAGACGGTGGTGCAATCGATCGGAATGGCTTGTCTTCTCTTAGTGGCAATGCTGGCTTATATTGTTGCGGTGTCGACAAAGGCTTTTAGCTAGTACCCGGAATATTTTACTATTCATCTCCTGTTGGTAAAAGAAGTTGATATAGAACAAAATACAAAGATTCTGAAACTAAATACAACATTGTTTGTAGTGCAATGTTTTTGGACTTTTTCATTAGGAATTTCTTAGTGGCAACCCGGAGTCTTACTCTGTGTGCTGTGCACGGTAATAGGCCCGCCTCTTACTACATGAGACCTCATGGGATTAAGCGGATGAAGCGCATTTTGCATAATTGTATGAATCTGTGCAATAAACTTACTTGTTTGCTTTTTTATGAAGTTCACCATGATGATGAACTGAGTGAAGCAAGTTCATTTTGGATTCCTAAATTCTAAAATCACAGAACCATCGTACATAACAGATTTTCATCTGAATTGGTAAATTATAATAATTATTTGAAATGACAACAAACAACAATAGACGTTTACGCCTTAGGGTCCGCTCACACCGAGAAGAAATGCGATAGTACATATAAACCGCGCGACATTTAAAATTAAAAAAATAAGTGTACAAATCCTCCATTATTGCAATCTATTTATTCATATGTTAATTTAATTATATACATAATATAATAATGCGTAAAATGTGAATGATTAAGTGGAAAATCCTGGTGAACAATAATTTAGGTATATTTATTATGTCTAGTATTCCGGGCATGATTGCTGACAGGCTGTGTTGTACAAAATCGTTGCTCCAGTATTTCAGCTGGAATACTGAAGCAATGATGGTTGCCTGTGTGTAAGTGTTAAATGTTTGTGTGTAAAAATGTTGTTTTTTGTTATTGTGTTGATAACATACGTATAAGTCTTTTTCCATCGTTCTCACATATCTATGTAATTTCCATGTAACCAAATACTTGTAATTGAACCGTATTCATGGAAAAGAGTGTCCTTGGAGTTTCTTGCACGTTCTTCTCCATAGGGACCTACTAGTACTGACGCTTGCAAATGTGCAACTAGATTCATCTTTTGTTTGATTATTCAAAAATGCCTTTAAATGGTTTAGTTGAAATCAAGTATATTGATAAGTTTATATTGTTACTAATACTATGAATATAATATTCTGTATTAAGCTTAAGTTATTCTGTGGGCCCTGTTGACTTAAATAAATGAATTAATAATTAAGTATAAAAAAGTATTTAAAGTTTCGGTGTGGACGTACCTACTTTTACCAATCCCTGAGTTCGGAAAGTTCGTGGGCAGAATTCGCATCTACACGCGTTTGCATCAGTGTGCTAATGGTTTTATAATTTTGTAATTTGAAGGAAACCGTCAAACATTAAGTGACAATTGTCAAACGTCATGTACGGGACCGTTCGAAACCGAACAATTTATCATAAATGAAAACTCCAATAAACTGAAATTTTCAATGACTTATTAAAAAAAGAATTAATGAAAATGTTAAATATGTTTTAACATTTGTTTATAACAAAAAAAAAACAGTTTTAGTCTCTAAATTATTTAAGACAAAGTTACCCGTTTTATGTCTTCTATTTTCAGAACGCACTTTCACTACAAACCAATCCAAACGCTATTGGGTTCTCGGCCTTAATTAACCATCGTTCAATTACTACTTCCGAGTTGTCGCAAGACATTTTTTGAACTCGTGCTACCAAGTTAATTGACGCAGTATCGAGTACGTTAACGTCTGGTGAAAACGTCACGATGACGATACGAAAACGTCAGAAACTTGTGCTAGGGGCTCTGTAACGCTGAATCCAACAAGGATTCAATGTAATGTTTACACAACAAACCTTTGTTAAAACTAGTTTTTAACTAATAAAATAAAGAACGTAGATTGTAGTGACAGGAAAAATATAATGACTTGTAACAACGGTTGCTAAGTATTGAGATGACACAGTAAAGGTTTATAAAAATATAAAGAGGTATTAATAAACAAGGTTAAGGTTTCATTCTACTCTTCTTAACAACCTTGACCTTGAGTGAGCCGCGCATCATATTGGTTGTTTGTTTATCAGAAAACACTATATAGTTTATTGTAAAAACGCAACACCACGTAACACTTCATAATAACACTGATATAATATTGTTTTAAGCTATTATTATCGTACAAAAACAATAAAAATAACATTTTTATCACGAGGCATAAATGACAGCGCTGCACAAAAAAACCGTAATGACAAGTAAGTAGAGATGTGACACGAGGAAACTAACTTTTTTTTATAGCTTTAAAGTTGTGACTCGGCGCTGGTACAAATAGCTTACTACACACGTTAAACCGTCTCGGACGAGGAGAGAGTATAACTAACTTAGACTCGATGTATCATATTTTCTCCCGAGACTGTACATACTTAGATAGTTCTTGAATTAACATTAGGCGTTATATTTATTCATAAGCCTTATTCTAGGTTGTCTCAGCCTAAATTAAATTCGTAACGTCATGGCCCAGAGACCTTAATACCAAATGCGATGTAGGTACCGTAAGTAATTCTCAAAATAATCTAATCGGATTATTTCTGACTGACGGATTACGTTAAGCCTTCTCGGGTAATTAGGTAGGACATCATTCCGCCATTTGATCTTCAAATATGTCCAATTATACTAACCAAAATGCTTTCGAAATGTTCTGAGAATAACTAGGTACTTATATAAGTTCAATTATACGATAGACCTGAATTACGTAGAAGTTCTATTCTCGAATTCTAGTGAGATAATAAAATTGTCTAGACACTCCAGTGTCTGAAATGATGGTGTGTTTGTACACATACCAAGCACACATACCAGATTATGATGAATGTTTTTTTTTTTTTTTAAATGGGTGCTCAGTTGAGATGGAAGAAAACTATTCTTGCTGACTTCTTGATAAAATATTAATTGATTGTATGTGTTTACAATAGAACGGTCGAAAGTGTACTCAACAAACAATGTTAGTAAGAATGTCGATTTACATTAAGTAAAAATGCTTATGCTAGCTAGCTAAACCAAAGTGCGATGTCATCGTACAATCTGTTAATAAGTAAAACAAGTACCTTTTGTTACAAATTACCTATATGCTTCTGTCGATTTTCGGGGAAGTAATTGAATAGTGTTTCATACAAAAATATTGTTTTTGTATGAAAAATAATTATGTCATGTATCCTACTATGGAACATAATTTTAATGAGCATTTCAGAAACTGAAACACATGTTTATTTTAAATCAATAGTACATCTATATTTTACCAATATTATAAATGTGAAAGTTTGGATGGATGTGTGTTTGGATGTATGTTTGTTACTCAATCATGCCTGAACTACTGAACAGATCTGATGAAATTTGATTATAGTCAGGAATAGAATATGGGATACTTTTCATCCCGGAACAAAGTTCCCATGGGATGCTAAACCACTTCTTGCGCGGGCGAAGCCTTTGGCAGAAGCTAGTTAATATAATAAAGAGGTAAAATTGTTTGCTGGTGGTAATCTCGGAATAAAAGTTGTAATCCGATTACGAAAGACATTTCACTAAAAAAGAACGTTTCACTAATTGCTGGGTGTCATGACGTGACTTTTTTGATAGGCCACAGGAATGAAATCGTGCAAGCCTTCAAACCAACCTTCTGGCGTCGGCGTCGTTTCCCCAATGCTGGGGATCTTTAACACTTCTCGGGAGAAAGAATGAATCACAGAAAAGCAGTTTATTTACTGCCATCATGGTTATACTACGTCCATGTACTCGTACAGTCGGACTCAATATTAAAATGCACGAGATATAAAAAAGCATTCGGCAAGCGTTGCGCAGAGCGATGAAATGTGAATTTTTGCTTTTTCTGCATACTGTACTGCTGACCGCTACTATTTGGTTTCATTACAAAAAGACAACAGAAAACATGTTCAATGTTTCTGAGAGTAACACATTATTTTGTAAATGCCTCGTTTACTTTATATGAACAAATTTAGAACTTTTTAATAACATTATTGATAAAAAGAGCGATAGCAGTGGAATGAAATAAATTAAATTTTATTTTGCATCGTGCTCTTGTATTCATTCTACCATACTATCCTATCCTAAAAGTCTGTTTATTTGGATGTTTGCGGATTTGTAAGAACTTTGGCAAACTTTAAGCCCATGGCCTGAATTTTGATCATGGTGATTCTAGTAGAATATTTCCATGAGATAATTTTTATCATTACCGTGGTTGAAACTGCTGGCAAAAGTTAGCAAGTAAACAATAATCTCACATACTTAATAACTCAGACTCTGAAAAATCTTTGCAATCCTTCTAAATATGTATATCGACTATAGGGAATCGAATTCATGAACTGTAGCGCCAATTGCCTTGCAACTAGAATCCTACATATCCAACCGCACCTACTTCCATACCGTAACTCTCACACACACTACTCAGTAAGATAACTGTTAGAGCATAAAACTTCTTTCGAATACTTACAAATATTTGTACCATAGGGAATCGAATTCACAAACTAAAGCGCTGGTTGCCTAGCTAATGTTTAAACCTACATAGGAAACAGGACCACCAAATGTCGTCATAATAACCCAATTTTGGCGATTCTAACGTCGATCGCTACCCGTGGTAGTGGCGACGATACCGCTATCGCTTCCCCGCCGCATCCCTATTCGGATGCTGATGCACCTGCGCCAGATGATAATGAAGTACTATTACACTATTTAAATATTGCCCGTTTGTATAAATATTGATGGGGTAAAGCGAAGTGCAGTTTTATTTCTCGTTTTTTATTTGAGTGCCTTTTGTTATAAAAGGGGCTGTTGTTCGAACATTTATGTAGCGTAATAAAAACATTGTTTAATATGTTTTAGCCTGACTTACGAGTCGTTGGCCCCACGTTCGAACCCAGGCAGTTGCATTACTTTCATCACCAATTCTCTTTCGTCTCAAAGCAGAGAAGGAAAACATCGTGAAGAAACCAGCCTGTCCTAAAATAAAAATTCGAAGAATACACACACTGGGCTCGCGTGGTAGATTATGGCAAATCTCTCTCACAGAGAGGAAGCCTGACATTAGATCATGTTATACTGTATGTTTATGGTTTTTTGTTGGACAGAATAATTTTCAAATTTGCATGTCAGTTTTGGGGTAATCCGTTATTTATACAGTGAATCGGTTCATTGATTTTTGTTTTCCAAAACATCATACGCATTGCTTTTAATGAAGTACATACAACTCACCACGTTTTGTTAAAAAATCTTTTCCTCGCTGAATTTATAAATTGAAGCAACTTTCAGAGATGTGGTTTTTCCATAATTTTTAGACCCGCATTGGTTTCAGTTTGCATTTTGTTTGTTTATCGAATTGTAGCTTAACTTTGTTTGGAGAGAGATTACTTATACCAGAGATGAGAATGTTGAGATGGATGTGCGGAGTGACGAGAATGATTAAATTGAGAAAAGAGTATTGAGAGTGGCACAAGTGACAGAAAAGTTGAAAGAGAACCGCCCATTCATTCATTCTGGTATGGTCATAATTATGATGAGGAGGGATGAAACGCATGCTACTAAAAGAGTTATGAAGATAAATGTTGATGGATATGGATGGAGAGGAAGTGAAATGCTAAAGAAAAGGACATAATAATATGGATGGACTGTGTGAGGAGTGATATGAAAGAAAAATGAGACGGTGATGATGTTGTTAGTCAAGATGATAATCGAATTGTGGTTTTTAATGTTTCTATACATAGAAATTACTCGTTCGTTACAACGAAAATACATTTCTTGTTATACTTACAAATCTTCTAGTTCTAATGCGGGCGAAGCTAGTTTGGTAACTTAGGGTACCCAGTCGCAAATACATAGGTTAAGTTTGAAGGGCATGACGGGGACTAGAGTAGGGTTCCTTCAAGCTTTGCGGACAAATGTAGTACCGTTAACTCCATCATCAATTTTTCAAACCATCTTGATCTTCTACCATCATGGTTTTTAGTTTCAACAATTGAGTTTCTACCAAATTAAAGTTTAATTATAAGTGAGCTATATACCCTGCTGCAACCAACACTCCTCTCTAGAACCACAGAATCTTTTAGTAAACCTAAGTTGTAATCCTAACTACAGTCTATTTTATTCCGGTAAATAATTTCTTAGCGCCCCGTAATGAGTGCAGCCGGTAATATCTCAGTGCTTCCTTATGAATGCATCACCGAGGCGTAAATTTTATTAGACTTTAGCCGCTTTGGTGGTCTAGACAGACAAACGGCAAAAGCCGACGTCTTACACTCAGGTTTATCCGTTTTATATCATCTTTAATACACCTGCGAAAAAATTTGCCCTCAAAATTATTAAATTTTCGTGCTTAGGAAAATAGTGATGGGACTCACAGTTGGCGTCGAATCGATGGCTCGATCTCAGAATACAAGATTCTCGATATACCAGATTCTGAAAATACCAGATAATTTCAATACCAGATTCGCAATATACCAGAAGTACATTTAAATTAAAAATTGTTTCATAAGAAATAATCAAATTACAGGTTTACACAAAAAATAACAATAAATCGTGAACAAGAGAAAGAACAATTACCGCGATCTCGACTAAAGGAATGCTAAGAAGTCGTGACTTTGTCGATTCCGAACTTGAGTAACTGTAGCGTGTCTAGATTAAATGTACTTTGCACAAAATAGATCTTGGTAATACGGAAACGGATCTTTAAAACTGTATCTGTGTCTGAATACGTTGTTAGAGTTTTCGAATTAAAGTTTGTTTTGAACAGTGGTTTTGTTCTACGTGTTTTGAGTTGACAAAGAGCTGCGTAAGAATAGGTTTTGGCGTAAAAAATCCCCTGGTAAGTAAGGAGACTAGTGGTGGGCGATAAAAACCGTATACAGACAGGTCATACAAGCATTTTGAGTACTAATCATCCGACCAGTCTCGCTACAAAGAATATCATCAATAAGGTCTACGTTTGTCCTTTTCTAATAATATTGGGATGATGACAAAGAAAAATTCATTTTTCGATTTCGTATTTTACCGATTCTAAATTTCTCCCATCACTAAAGACAAATGGAACAGCACAAATATAATATTGCGCTCTGTAAATGACACTTGGGAGAGTCCGCAAAATATTATCCATTTAAATCCATATATATAAAAATCAATGCCAATATTGCACCTACCACTATTTGTCTTTGCATCACCCAAAGGTTGACTGGTAGAAAATGCCTATGGCATTAAGTCCACCTCTGTACGTATGTGTGCATGAAATATTAAATAAATAAATAAACAGTTTATTTGTGAAATTCAAATACTAACCTAGCCTTACTAAATTTAGTCTGCTATAAGATCGCATCACTTATCTTCGACATACTGCGCCGAGTCATAAGTATGGTATAGGTATTAGATATCGTCTATGAATAACTAACTGTACCTACCTACGAGTATATTCACTATTTAACTACCTACCTAGATAAGCAGTGTAGGTGACGAAAAGTTGTATGAACTGTAAAAATAACTTTTTAATCCCATATATTGGATGAATATTTATATAGGATTACAAAGTTACTTTTGCAGTTTGTATACCTAGGAAACGGGATGGAAATTTTAGTTTTTCCTTGCTTTAAAGTCTAAACACTTTGTGTTAAAAAATTGAAGCTTGTGAGTCTACTAGAAGTACCTTAGAATTTTGATGATCGGTGAGTGAGTCAGTGAGTGAGACAGGCTTCTAGCTTTATCCACAACGAAGTTAGAGGGGGATCGAAAATGTCCTGAATGGCGTCGAGAAAAGTGGAAGAAAAACTATTTTACAAAAAAATACAACCGACTTCCAAAATGAAAACAGTCCAAAGTAAAAAATAACTCATATTTTGGAAGTCGGTGTTCATGTTTTCGTTTCTTCGTTTTTTGACACTGAAAGCCGAAATTTAAGTTATTTTTCACTTTGTAGTGTTTTTATTTGAAAGTCGGTTGTAATTTTTTGTAAAGATGTTTTTTATTTTTCACTTGTTAGTGGTACATAATGGACAAGTTCTATAGTAAGGTACCTATATTCTCACAATGATGACAGAATTAATTAATTAAAGAACTTAGTTAAATAACATGTATCTTTAGGAGCGTACTGGCGTGATGTCATTTATTGAAGAGTTCTGTTCTATATCTCCGAAATTCATCATCAGATGTATACCAAATTTAGATGGGACTATTTCGGAATAAACTAATTTGATAAAAATTTTTTTTTTTCGAATCCGTTTATTTATGACGGAGTTATGCCCAAAAATACATAAAAAACCCTCCTCTTTTTTGGGCAGTCGGTTGAAACCACTATAACCTGGCTGTTAAAGTTTTCTTTTGAATTACACAGCCAAAAAAAAATCACGTAATGGAAACTGCGAACGAAATACTTCAAGCATTTTATATATTTCAAACAACTAGAGCCAGCACAAACGATAATTCGGTTTACTCACAATTTATTTCAAGAGTCGTTTTATGACAAAACGGGCAACGTTCGAATATGGAATTATTTCGCAGTTATTTCATTGTAATTTATTACTGGCAGGTGACTTTAACATTCCAAATTGAAATGGAAAGTTGTATGTGAATTTTAAGAAGTTTCATTGTTTGTTTCTGTTTGTAAAATGTGATTTATTGTAGAAATGATCCGATTATATTATTCTGAATTTGTTAACTAACAATTTTGTGCTTACTAACATTACATAAAATGAAAATATTTTTGTTATTGTGCTCCCTGTGATCAAATGTTTGTTTAGAAAATATTTACTGATGTTTTTAAACATTTTTAAACCAGTGTGGGAGCACCATTATATTATAAAATTTTAAAGAACGAACGTTGTTGTGCGTGGTACTCACATGAGAACCGGCGTGCATGTATGACACGATGAATTAACGTTATAGACATTCGTAGTAGGTTGCGTACTGTAGTTTCTGTTTATACCCCTGGGGTGAAAGGTGTGACTGTATTTATGCACTGTTCCTGTGAGATAGCCCACGATAGACAGAACTTTGACCTGAGTATGTAACTAGGTACCTATATATTGTTTCTTCACAAAATTGAAGGCAACTGATGTTACTCGTAATTGGCTTTAAAAAATATGCAAATCCAACTTTCTGAATAAATAAAACACATTTCTTCTTCTGTTCACTTTTAAATATAAAACTGAATTGATTAAATACACCGTAACTTTTAAAATGCCGCTTATTTTCTCGGAATAAAATAACAAAGCGAGCACATTTTGTATTTCTTTTATTTCTAGATCAGTGCATTTTAATAACTTAGTTGAACTAGTTACACGGAAGTCAGTTATACTAACTTACAAACTTCTCCGCTAGAAAAACCATTCAAGTTTGTATTGTATACAAATGCTGCTGCTCAACTCGAACTTTAGTTCCGAAGATATAAATTTAACTTTGAGTGATACGATTGATCAATCAGGTAAATTAATAATTAATTATCAGTTTCAGAACAATTATAATGGCGTCATCTCAAGGGGCGCCATCTCAAATGTAATGGCTGAAAGTGTTGGAAGGGAAAAGGCCTTTTAATTAATGATTGCCGTAAGAGGCTGTTTCCTCATATTTTCCTTCATTATCAATCAGAAGATTCCAAACAACTAACAGTTTATACGTGACTAAGTATATAATAGCAAAACAAAATAACTAAGAAGCTAAAAAGCCCAAAAGTATTGATAAGCAACACCGAAATGCCACGTGATTTTGACCTTTTTCTACGCATAGGTGACAATCTAGAAAATTACTGAAAACCTCAATTTGTTGGTATGGGCACATCAAGAGACGTGGTGAGGATCAATGTAGTACATATTGCTCTGCGCCTTCCAAAATAAAAAAGAGGTAGAGGTCGCATATAGAAAGAGACCTCAAGCAAACCCAATTGCCCGAACAGATAACCCAAGACAGAACAACTTGGCGCAGAAAACTGAGGAGACCCAATCCCAAATAGTGGGACCAGGGAAGGAAGACGACTGACAGAATGTCACTTAATCAAGAGCCATTTTTTTTATGACGGGTAAACCTTCAAAAGTTGCCTGGACTTTTGGGGATAAGACCAGGGAGTGGAAGGGGCCCCGATACCTTTTAAAAAACCACCCCGGAATCGTTTCTGTCTAACGCTTGTTAGGGTGCCTAAGGATTTTAATATGGGACTAAACTGGAACCGTCCGGTGTGGCTGAGAAATTTAAAAAAACTTCCTACCGGCCCAGTAGGTACTCCTTCTTAAATAATTGAAATGATACTACAAAACACTGAAATCCCTGCCAAGTTTAAAGCAGTGTCTTAAAAGTCACTTGAATTTAAAAGAGAGCTTTGTAGGTCGCAAGTCTTATGCTAAATTGTTCCTTATTTTAAAACATACGTAACAGATGCACTTCTTCAGAAAATAAAGACTGTTCTATAGGTATTCGTATAAGTATCTAGTACTAATGACCGGTTTCAAAGTTGGGCAGATTTTCAAAACAAGTATATAGTTACAGTTTGACAAATGGATATACTAACTTCAAATTCTTAATTCAAGAAACTGGTTCACGTGTACTTAGGCTTCTAAAATATTACTAAGGTTCAAACACAAACTGTATTTTCTTTTTAAAATATAAAAGACCGTTCTAAATTCAAAAGCTGGCAGCCAATCACTTTTTATCGAACACTCCAAGTTGAGTTATGACTAAGTTTCCACCTCTAACCTCAATTAGTCTTTTCCGATAGATTGAAGCCGGGACCTGTCGTGACTTCAAAAAATTGCCCCGTCAATGACAGCGAAGCCAAAGACGAAAACTCTTTTTTTGTCTTTCAAAGAATATTTTGCACTTCAAGAAGTTTGCCGCAGACTTGGTAACCGCGATCCTTTCACTGGGAAGGTTATTAATATTTCTGCCTCTGTTTTTCTTTGAGAATAACTTAATGAGTTCCACCTTTCAAGTTTTATGCTAGGTGCTTGTTTGTTTGTTCTTCTATTTTTACTAAGTTTGCTACGAAGTGAGAATTTTTATGCTGATTTTATGCATTTTTTCAGTAGAGTCCTGTACAGTCCAGTCTGTCTAGTTCTGTAGAGAGTTTTGCATAGCGATTTAATTTCATATTTACATCTGTAAAGAAGTCTATAGTACATTACTGCAGCGGGCAGCAAAAGAGACATTGATGGACGAACGTGTAAATGTGAGCCGAGGCCCACATACGTAAGTCCACCAATGCCTAGTTGTGGCCAAGGCTTGTATAGTACTTTTCTCAAACAATGCGCGGAAATTAAAACTAAGTAGTACCTAGTACTCATTTTGTCAAAATCAATGACGAAAAACAATAAGTGTTCCCGCATTAAAGTGTTCTTTTATTTCTTTTTTCAATAAACAGCGTTCTATTTGTAAGCCAGTTCGAAAATTAAATAAAGCCTTTGATAAGTTACCTTCTTGGTTGTCATGTTTCGGGGTAAAAGATCGTTCCATTTTTAAATAACACGACAGATATGAGTTTGCTATGTAATTTACTTGGCCACTTGACACGACAGATATGGATTTTCATACAACTTTTGCCGGCCGCTGCTCGCATGTATTTGGCCAGTACAGCAATTTCTATTTATCTCGTAGAAGGTTGTCAAAATAATGCTCAAATTTTCAAGCATGTTTGAGAAAAAATATATTGACACAAGACATTGACTTAAAAGAAAAAGAAACTCGTAAACAAAAGTTTAAAGACCGAAATAATGTTAGACAAAACAAACAGTTTCCTCCATAAATTATTTATCATCAAAATAGCCCATAGTAAATAATCACAATTCACTTACTTCATAACCGGTGAGTTACACCGCTAAGATTGAAACTAAACGTAATTAATCGTTAAACTTTCGTTAACAAAGATAAACGTACTTCGGTTAGGTGGGTTCGTGTTTTATGTACTTTATTGCAATGAGCGCTGCAAACTCTGAATTTAGTAACAGCAATAAATTAAAGGTACAACCGACTTTGGCTGGTAAAAAACAGGTGGGACTTTGAACTGGCCAGTAATAAAATTAATTGATGTGATGTTTTATTTGCAGTCGCTAAACAGAATCTACTATCTACTATTCTTTAAACTCTAGGGGTTATGATCGGACTTTCCTTGCGTGATCAAATCGGAAATGTAGCGATCCGCAAGAGAACCAGGTTTACCGACATAGCCCGAAGAATTGCCACACTTAAGTGGCAGTGGGCATGGAACATTGCTCGCAGAACGGATGGCCGATGGGGGAGAAAAGTTCTGGAGTGGTGACCGCGAACCGGAAGCCGTTGCGTTGGAAGGGCTTCCACTAGGTGAACCGATGACCTGGTGAAGGTTACGAGGATCTGCTGGATACGAGACGCACGGGACCGGTCAATGTGGTGACGCTTGGAGGAGGCCTATGTCCAACAGTGGACGTCTATCGGCTAATATGATGATGATGAATATACTTTATTGTAAACCAAAAAGTTACACATCTCTTAATACTATGAGTACAAAAGCGGTCTTATCGCTAACAACAGATCTGTCCAGTATCATAACTAACAAATAGGGCATTGTGGTGTGTTAAGAACAGCAGTACTTTTTCTCTCTAATATTTTTCACCGAGACACAAAGAGAATTATGAAGGCGAGGTTACATTTTAATTTAACAGAGTCAACGTCGGCTTATCTATATTTGAGAGAAATTCGCAAAAGATAGCAACAAGGAATCCTCGTAATAATTTATGCGGTTACCGCGGTCATTAGAGATGTTGGCAACATAATTATCGAGGTGGGTGCATTTTAGAGATGAGGTATAAAGGAAAAGACGTTTTAGACACAGGCACTTGCTCAAGTCTGTCCTAGCATAGGCTATGGTGTAATGAGAATACCCTAACTACAATATTTTGCCCATGGAACCTGTAATTTTCTCTGTTCAAACTGAAAAAAATATCTTGACAATGTAAAAATGTATCCCAAAACGGATTCTAGACTTAAAACAATGGAAAATATTCAACGCTAGTAGAAACTAGGAACTGTTACACAATTCAGAACTGAAGCTGACATTTAATCCAAATTCAACAAACAACTAAAAAACACTACTTCTGGCAGCCCTAATTCCGTGCTGAAGCGCACAATTTTTCACTTTGCCAATTTGTCGCAACACTACAAAATTGTCGGCAACCCCCTCAGCCATATATCTAGCAGTCTTGTTGCTGAACAAAAGTGTTCCTAACACTTTTTGCCAACGTTTGTACCAAAAACGTGTGGTCGTTAAGGTAAGGTAGTTTTTCGACAAATTGCCGGCAGGTACGTAGTAATATATGTGTGACCCTGAGAGACTTTTGAATACACGGGATAAATAAGGAAAATGTTTAAAATCTATGCTGTGTTTATTGTGTGATGAATGATAGGAGAAATAACATGAAAATATTGCTATTTCAAAGAGTAACATAATAGTACGAGATTCCTATGCAAAACTCTGTAATAAATAAATTTCAGATTGGATGCAGATTTTAGCAGAGGGCTCTTAAACTAAAAGCTCTTAAAGTTTTAATACCAACTATAGTTTTGTTATACCATTTGGAACAAAACACGTGCTAAAAGTATTTAGTTCAAATCTTATGATCAATCACAAAATGAGTATTGTTATAGACATTGTTTTTGGCAGTTTGAAGGACTATAATATCATTACTTTGATTTTAATAGTTCAAAACTATTAAGTGCATGAGCATGCTATGTCTAGACAGTATTTCATATTAAACTGAGTTCCAAAACAAAACAGTACAAAGCAAAAAACGACTTTTTTTTGCGGGATAAAATTAAGTAATGTTTCGCTTTGTATTGTTTTGTTTTGGAAGTCGGTTTAATTTTTTTGTCAAAATGTTTACAATTTTTTTTATAGGATAAAAACTGTAAGTCTTGTTTTTTGCCCTACACTCAGCAATGGTGTAGTTTTCTATCAGTGAGAGAATTTTCGTAATATGATAAGTGTTTCTAGAAATGATTTCCTAGAAACAAACAACTTTCCTACATACACTGGCCTTCAAAATTTTGTATCACTCTTTTGAAATTTCTTCTAAACTATACTAGAAGTCAGAGTTTTGAAATAAAAACTTGAATAATATCTTTAAGTAGAAGAATAACTGGGACATTTATCAAACAACACGAACTACTTGTCTTCTGAAGTATCCTTGACCGAGTTTGCGGATCAGGCTCATAAACAAAACATCGAACAAAAGATTTGAGTGCCACAAAAGTTTTGTTACTACATAAACCTCATTCTAAGTCGTTCATGTGATACGAGTATGTTATTTTGTCTGTCTGTGACTGTTCCGATCAAAAGATTTTTTGTTGTTTTACCGAATAATTATTTTAAGTGTTTGATTTTTTATTAGTTTAATAATGTAATCTATAGTATTTCTCAATGAATATACATCAAGGACTTATCATTATCAAATCATTGACCAGGTGGTTAATGGTTTAGGCTTAGTGGTGGTTAAACCATTAACCACCACTAATGTTTAATGGTTTATGCATTACAGTGTTAAATGACGAACAAAATGATGTAACCAATATTTTTTATTTCAGTAAGGATACCGTCATGAAAAAACAGCTTTCTTTATAAAATGCTTTTACCAGGTTTTTCAAAAAATATTTTTATTCATTATTCAAGTGACAACTTTTCTTTGCCATTATGTACTGTAAGTACTTAATACAGCTTTTTAATAAAGAAACTCTTTTCTCGGACGAAGTCACAAGCACAAGCTAACAGGTCATAACCCAATGGTAACGGTTCACCTGTAACTTACCATTTTATAGAGCGCTCAACATTTTTGATACGCTGAGTATCAAATATGGTTGTCGCGCACTATAAACCGCTAATCGGCACTTCGTCGTCCATTTGTTAGATTGACCCTTTATGGCAGAATTGCTATTGTTGTTTTATCTCTATTTGGAGTATATCGTTAATCTGTAGTGATGTATGTTTGTTTGTTGAAAATTGAATATTTACTGCTATCAAATATTGCGAGGTTGAGAATTTTTTTAAGCAATTTTATACCTACATACTTAGTAATCCAGTAGTAATGGTCCCAACTTACGAGGTCGTAAGTTCGAACTTCGAACACAGGCAGGCATTTTATTTTGAGTAATTTATTTTATCACCATTGCTCTGAAAACAGTGAAGATGAACATCGTGAAGAAACCAGCATATCCTAGAATCAAATATTTAGAGACATGCCTGTGACATCACGAGAGTGCGGATACAGAAAAATACTTCTCTTGTTAATCCATACAAGAAGTCGCAGACATTAGCTGCCTTTTTACTCGTACGTAATAGTTACGAGAAAATAAAAACAACGGTCCAAATATTATGTTTTATACGTCATCTGTTCCTTTGTACGACTTATGAGATCAATTTCGTAACTATAGCCAAATAACTACAGCAGTTGGTCGTGAGAAAGTCGTCAAAGGCTAGCTTTATTTGGAAAACTACTTATAGGACATTCATACGTAATTATTTTCGGTGATATAAACTTTAGGCTCAAGAGCACAATATTTTTTTATGGTTTTGTTGGTTTATTTATCTTTTCTTATTGTCAATAAGGTTTATTCTTAATAGAATTACCGTTAATACCTGGTCACTTTTCTTTTCTTGTTGATTGACAATTCAATAAACGTATGTGGCTACTTGGACAGTTTTTCACATACTGACGATGCTTTTATTTTTACCAAGAACCTTTGTTGATAATCATTATTTTTTAAATAGAGCAACCAAGAGAGGATTGTATAGAGCAACCAAGAGAGCATTGTAAGCGAATGAGTCTCCTAGGGGTTGGATATCCAAAACCAGAATTAATGAAAAGAATTTTCAACGAGATTTGGGAGGAGTAAGTTATCTAGGGTACCACAATAGATCCCAATGGGTCGAAGTGTTCGAGTTATTTCTCGGCCCCTCCACAAGATTAGAGAGCATTGTATGATTTTCAACTGTTAAAATAATAATCTATGTGAACATTTGATAATGGGTCTATGAATAACCTGTCCCTAATTCCTGTTATTGATTACGCAACTGCAGATTCATAAAAAAGCGGTTGAAAGAAAACTAAATAAAAATATTTTAATTAAAGTTATGGCCATTTATTTTTACAAAAAAATACAACCGACTTCCAAAAAACACTACTAAATGAAAATTAACTTCAATTTCGGTCGTCAGTTGGTGTTTCTGTTTTCGTTATATAACACCGACTTATTGAAGTTGTTTTTCAGAGACGAGATTGAAGTTATTTTTCACTTTTGTAGTATTTTTTAGAAGTCGGTTGTATTTTTTGTAAAAAACAATATCAAGGCCTTAACTGTAATAAAAATATTTTTGTTTAGTTTTCTTTTCGACCGCTTTTTTACTTTTTAGTTGTAGAGCGTAAATGGCAAGTTATATAGTAAGGTAGTTTATTGCCCAAAGTGATGCTAGCATAGACTACCCGAATAACATGAAACTTGAACATGGCCGGTGGAATGGAAGTGTATCAGGGTGAAGTGTATACATCTGCTTACCCCTTTCGAGTGTACCAGCGTGATGTTTTATTATGAAATGGTGTCAACAATAAACAGACTGGCTGACATTTATTGAAGAGTTATGTTATATATCTGCGAAGCTCTTCATCAGATATTCATCAAATTTAAATGGGAACAATTCGGGAACATACTCTTTCAAACAATTTTTTTTTCAAATTAAGGTTTTAATTGACGGAGATATCGGTGAACATTAACAAACAAAGTCGATAAAGAACCTCTACCTTTTTGTAAAGTCGGTTAAAAAGTAACATTTTAACAGCGATAGCGAATGTTAATATGTATAAAATTGACGTGTGCTACCAAAACATTACGCAGTCAATCTCAAATACTTTGTTTTTTTGATATCGTTCTCGCTGTTAAAATATCACTTGACCATAGCACAAAGTTATATTTTGTCCAGAAGAAACTTACTTACAACAGAAAAATGCATACACTAGTTCAAACCAGAACTCTCCAATATACATACACTTTCCACAAGGCCCTCGCCTCGGATTGCCGCTCGTTCACTTCCGATAGATGGTCGATGCTCACAGGTATTCCCATCTTTGTTTCCGACTTACTGAAATCTTCGGCTATGTGCAGTAAAGCCTACGTTTCAGCTTTCATTGATTGTGGCCCGCTTTTGTTATACGGAATTGTTTGTGGCAGACAAATACATATTTGGTGTGATGATTGATTTATTTATTGGCCTATCTACAATTGTCAGTACAATGAAATTATTAAGTGCTATGGAAATGACAACTAACCTTACGTCCCTGGATATAGAATCACACAAGTGTTGTTATATAACGAGCAAAAGCGGTTTTTGAAACTTCGTCGTTAAATCTGTTAAATGGTTAAATCCTTTTACCCTATATCGTAATAGAATAAATACCTATCGAATTAACAAACTATGGATATGTGGTTTCTTGTCCGTTCTTCTTCATAACAAGTTACTTTTCCGAATGGACTGTCGAATCAATTATTGTTACTTATAATTTAAAATAGTTGACGTTCAAAAGTTCCGTTTAATGGCCTCATAGAAATGAAGAAATTTGACTTTGACTTTGATACTGTGCATTTTCTTTGGAAAATAAAGGAAACCTTATTTTTGTTATGATTCGTTCCCTTTTACCTATTTTTTACTTGGTCGTTGAAATATATGACAATTTTTTTGTACCATTTTGAATGATCCTCAAAAACGAAAACTGCGCACCGACTTAAATAAAAGCATACAGCAAACTACTATACATCAACTACCCCCAAAAAATAAAAAAACAAACATGACCAAAATTTTTTTGGTCATGTTTGTTTTTTTATTTTTTCCCCACAACAACATTACTCAAATAAATTACCTAGGAACATACAATTACCTGAACAGTAAAAATTACCTGTGTCCAACTTAGTATTCAATAGCCTCGCTCACAAGATGAGGAATGGCTGCAGAAACAAATAAAATAAACATTTCCTGTAATTTAGGGCCTCTATCAGGGTACTAGATCGTGGGTCAGTCAGACCTCTAGATATATAATAATATGTTGTATTTTTGTTAGGGTAATGTAAGTTGAGAATGAGTTTTGGTTGGCTTTTCCCCAAAATGTTATTGAAATCCGCAATAAAATTCTAGGAAAACTTGGTGGTTAAGCTTCACGTCATGTAAATATAATCACCATACGTTACACTCAGATTCTATGACGTATTAAGAATAATATACCTAGTTTTATAATGAACTAGCTGTTACGAGCAGCTCCTGCGCGCTGGTAGAAAGTAAGCCACGGGCATCTATTTAAGTTACTGATATCGAGGTCATGGTCTAGCAATGAGCCAAATTTCATCCAAATACGTTCAGCCGTTGATGCATCATTGATAAACAAACGTCTAAACGTACATACATTCACTTTTATAAAATTAGAGGGATACGGTGGGAAGTAGGCTAAAAGTGTAAATGCACAAAATCAACAAGAGATAACTTTAGCACTTCTGTGTTGAGAGCAAAAAAGTAGACAAATCATCTCCTGGTTGTGCTTTTCTGAACCTTCTGACAAACAAAATCTTTGAAACTACATTACATAATAACTCGAGCATTATATTCCGTTTTAGTTCAAAACGGGCCCACGTACGACACGCCAGGTGGCTCAGAAATGGACAAAAAATATAAGTGGGTTCCAAGCAGCATATTATAAAGTAATTTAGAAAGATAAAGTATAATGGTGCTCATGGAAAAATGTCTCCTGGTCTTTTTACCCGAGGAGAAAAACAACAGGTTTATTCTGTGAAAATCTCAACGTGAAAATTTGGGTGAAAAGCCCTTGAAGTGAACATTAATTTCGCCGGAACAGCTGCTAGACTTGTAACAAGCGCAAGTTCGATCATGCATGGAGTACTGTTCTCATCTCTGGGACGGATCTGCCAAATATCAATTTAATGCACTAGAGTCGATTAAATGCCGATAAAAAACAAAAAAAAATCCTGATACTTGGGATTGGAAAACATAGCGAGGAAAGCATGTCCTAGAAGCAAAATTCGAAAACACATTGTCTCATCTACCAATCTGCTTCGGGCCCGCGTGGTGGATAACGGCCCACTCTCGAGTGAGAGACCACACACACAAACACACGCACAGGATCACAAGGTCTGTGTCCCAGCAGTATTATTTGTTTATTTATTATAAACTTTATTGTACACCACAAAATTAAAAACATACAGGACAAACATTTTCAAAAACAAAGTGTACAATGGGTGGTCTTATCGCACAGGGCAATCTTCTACAGACAACCATTGGATGAACTGAACGATAGGAGAAGAATTTAGGGCTGTCAGTGTACAATTGATCATAAATAATATGACTTACTTATACATAATAACATAAAATACATACATACTACATATCTCATATACTAATAAATATCGAATATATGACAGATAAAGGAAAAGGCTAAAAATTATAGTGAAAGATAATGCTCCTTTACCATTTTCTTAAACGTTGGCAGTGTTTGAGCACGTCTTATTTCTATAGGTAATGCATTCCACAACCGAACTGCTTGAATGGTAAAAGATTTGTCAAAGTAGGAAGTGGAATGCATACGAACACTCAAATTTAAATTTTCCGATGATCTCATGGACTTAGAATGGGTGTCACAGAGGAACTGAAAACGTTATTTACGATAAAAAGGAGTAAAAGGATTAAAGAGCACATTATAAAGCAAAGAGAGTATGTGGGCATTCCGGCGAAGGCGAATAGAAAGCCATCTGAGCTTAGTACGAAATTCAGAAAAATGATCATATTTGCGCAAGCCAAATATAAACCTAATACAGAGATTTTGAAGTCGCTCAAGCTTATCTAATTGGTAACATTAAAGGATGTTGGATTATGGTACGCTATGCTAGGGCATGACGGCTCATTTCAACTCAACCGAAGTTCACACGGCGAGATTATTTTCAGAATAACACTGCAGAATAGTTTTTGTTTAGATCTGATTTGACTCAATTCATATATTATTTTAATAAAACACAACATTATAATCAACTACAATACTTTTCATGGCAGTATTCCAGTGCCCCCATGACTATCCGTTTGGATAGTCCACTAGAAAGCCCCATAAAACCAGAAGTGGACATTTACGCAGATAAATGGACCGATTTAAATGAATGAATGATTGAAAAAAGACGTGATAGAATGCTTTCAGATTTTCAACTAACGACCAACAGCCGAATAAAGAAAATTTAGAAAATTCTGTGGGAATATGAACTTTTATGAAAATGTTTCCTTTAGGAACTGTTAAAGGTATCGTTTTGCCAAACGACGTGGTTTCGACGGCAAACGGAACTTTACAAAACGTGTTTTCGATGGCACGGTGCTTTCGTAGGCGAGTGCTACGAACGCTACGGTCGTAGCCCCGTAGCGCTTTCGTAGAAGCCTACAGATTCTTCATATTTTTCTTTTATGTTTGTCGGTGTATATTATTTTGTAAAAAAAGTAATTCAGAAACTTTTTTATGCGAGGCATTTATAGTACGAAATTATTCTATTCTACGTCGTTGTTACTAATATAAGTTATGTGAAATTCTCTACATATATTTGGATGCTTGTTAGTCTATAAAATTTAGAACACGAGTAGACCATGGCATGGATTCGGACATTTACCCCATTATTGGACATTTATTTGTAGTGCATCTCCGTGGGGTAGTTACCACTGGCAAACACTATTCGATATGGAAATGATATCCAAAAATGTAGTAAAATATTTTAACTGATTCTTGAAAATGACTAAAAGTGAAAACAAGTTTCTAACCTCGAATTTCTCCAAGAATAATTAGCTAATAGCGGGTCAAGGTGACATAGATAGGCTTCTCATTAAAAATGTTGATCACGTACAGAGCTTATTTGTTTAAGTCTGAAGAACCTGATTGGCTGTTAGCTTCCAGTTACTCTATGTAAGGACGTTCAATGTATTCTATTAATTATAGAATCGGCATGTGTGACCTAGAGAGAAGCTGTTAATTACAAGTTGCTTGTACTTAATTTAAATTAAATTACCTTATCAAATAACCTTCTCCGCCATAATATATGTATACTTTTTTCACACTTGCAGGTTCCTAATTTCTTGGCAGCCAATATATTCGTAAATCAGATGGCATCTACAGGTTATGTGTGAGCCAACGAAAGTATTTAAAATGAGAAAGAATTAAGAACACATTTGTTGTCTAGTCCATAAATTTCTCTATACACTACGACTTGAACTGGAGATTTTCAAATTCATCATAAAGTCAATTATCAGTTTCAGAAACACAGGCAAATTTCAGTCTAGAAAAGATCATAGGATCATTCGACCTTCACTAAAAACTAATTGATCGTAAGCTGAAAACGTGATCAAAACTTTCATACGCACTTTAAGATATTCAGAATAGAAGTATGAAAGGAATTTTGCAAAGCAGAAAGAGTCACAGTACTATTTAAAACTATAACACTAATTATTTGTTGGTTTAAAAAATACAAAATCCAGCTGTTTCAGAGATAAATGGAAACAACCCAATGACATAAGTTCAAAACTTTACACATTTTAATTTCAATTAAGATTCAAATTAAGATGTGTAAAGTTTTGATCGAACAGAAAAGGCTCAAAATGATTGTTGATCTTTATATTTTTTAAACAATATACACGTATTTGGAATACTGCCATCTATATCGGTGACTGCACATGACGTCGTCTACTTCACGGTAACTATAGCGATGGGGATCAGTAGGTCAACTTAATAAAAATAAAATAATGGGATAAAAGGTAGCGTTGGTAAACGTCTGTGTTTTTAAGCTATATATAAGGCTATTTATAAGTCATTTTTATTAAATAACAAGTCCGATAATCATTTTATTTAGCAAATCAGCAAATTAAGCGTGCTGTTTAAAGTACACTAGTCGAAAGGAAGAAGCTTGGGCGTGTCCTTTGTCCAACAGTGGACGTCTTTCAGCATATTTCAGTAATCTGATCGAACATCTATTTTTCATACATTTGCATGACAGAAGAATTTCCAGAATAAGAAAGAGGGATAAGACATTTCAGAAAGCTAAGTTTTAGGCTATTAGTCTTCCAGACTCATTAAATAAATACAATACTACACTCCAATTCTTCTGCCACATCCCTGTCACACACCACAACTCGAGCACCCATTAACCAGTGTCAGACCATGGGCGAGACATTCAATATTAACGCCCTTAAATCCTCCCAATTATCCACTACATTACAGCAGTAAGGCCGTTTGACCTCTGAATTAATGTTACATCATAGGGCCGTCCGATGGGTTACAGAATGTGGATGCAGTGATGTATTGGTAGATGGCATAACGATTTATGTCTGAGGGTTAACACTCGACCATTAGTCTGGTGTTTAGATTATTATTAACGGATTTAGTATTGGTTACGGATTATGTGAGTCTGACGAGTGCGTCGCGATTATTCGAAGTTTACCTGATCAAAGAATGTTCACCTGAGTCTTCGTTTATCTGAAGGAAGGCAAGTAATCCTTCAGGCAAGCGTTTTTCGGGCAATCGTTCGTTCGACCAACAGTTTCGGTAAAGTGTAGTTCAGGCAACTGTGACGCGTCTGGCGTCCATATGTTGGTTTGGTCCCTAAGGCGGGTCACGGTGTGCAACGTGTTTTGGTGCGCCGGTGATGGGGGGTACTCCTCAGAGGAGGGTTCGGTGATGGACAGCCGTGGCGGGTTCACGGATGAGTGCTAACGCGTGCCCGTGTTCTCGCCATAAGCGGCACAGGAGGACACCGTGGAGTTTAAGTGGGTTGGAGTCCCACATAACAGCGCTATCTCCCCGTGGTAGCGCAGTATGCATGAGCATTTCTAAAAGCAAAAAAAAATAAAAAAGTGGCGCCCTCTGGTTTGATAGTATATTTCTTGTGGTTAACTTACTTGTTTTGATTTTGTAAGACAAATACCTCATTAGTGCGTTGCGTCGTCGCAATGGATCAATCGGCATTGTAAGCTACACCTGCAAGAGGGTGACTCACGCCGTCGCAGTACCGCATCTCAGTGTGGATTTCGGCTTCGACAATGAATCGGCACAAACGTGTTCCTATTGTTGCTTTTATTAACGCCACCGCCGAAACAAACGTAGAAACAATAAAATATTACGGCTATTTCTCTTGATTGCATTAAGAAATAGCAGTGGAAAACTGTCCGTCGTCGCACCAGAGCTCTAACAGCGCAGTGCATCACTCTCCCCCCGCTTAGCCTCTCTTCTGTCGATCCGTTGAAGTGTCGCGTGCGAGTGTAAGTAGATGTATTCTGTGAACCGCATTAAGGTTTTCACACAAAAATAGGATGATTCCCATACTTAGTACAATATATAATTTTTCATCAGTCCCATAGGTACGTGTGTGGCATCTATGGATAGGTCTTCAAAAATGACATTGAGGTTTCTAATATAGTTTTTTTTTACTGAATAGTTTGCGCAAGAGACACTTCCAAAGTGGTAAAACGTATGTCCCCCCCTGTAACTTCTAAAATAACAGAATAATAAAACTAAAAAAATATGTGATGTAAACTTCCACCGAAAATTGGTTTGAACCTTGTATTTAGGATGCAAAAGCGATGCATAAGATCAATGTGTGGTCTTAAAACCACAGATAGCTGTCTTCCTTACTTTAAATCTTTGAAAATATTAACATTCCCGTCTTTATATATATTGGTAACGGCTTTAAAATCCACATCAAAAAATAATCCACATCTTTTTCAAAAATTGTCAGCAGTCAAAAGCAATCCAATACGAACTCAATATGTGAATCAATTGTGTAAAGTTAAATGTAAAACCGCACTAATGCAAAAAATATTTTTGAGAAATACAATGCCCCACGCATTTATAACAAAGTACCTAATATTATTAAACTATGAGTGTATTGAAATTTAAAAGGGCACTAATGGAAATATTAATTAAAAAAGTTATTACACAATTGACGACTTCCTTAATGATGAATCACTGATTGATTGACATGTTATTTATACCATTTGACATTTTTATTTTATTTTTATATTGTAACCTTGATGACATTAATGTATTATTGTGACATGTTACTGCAATTCAAACGATTGACATTAATTTGTACTATTTGATTCTCATTGATTTTTAAAATGATAATTCAATATTTTAATTTGTATAAATTAAAATATTGAATGCCCTTATGGCGGTAGAGCATGGAGGACTCTTATATAATAAAACATCTATGTAATAAATACCCATGTTTGCAAACCAATAAATGATTTGATTTGATTTGAAATGAACGAGATCTAGTGAGTAGTTTTTTTTTCATACGTCATAAATCGTAAACCGCAATTTACCAAGTACGGAACCCTTCGTGCGCGAGTCCGACTCGCACTTGGCCGGTTTTTCATATAATCTATTGTGTGCCTGTACACTATAAGAGTTGCTTATTTTAACTATTACATCTATAATAATCATGTATGTAAGATGCAAATTATTATATAAGATACTAGCTGACCCCCGCGGCTTCACTCCCGTCAACTGGCCTACTTACTCTACCCTATCTGCCCTGCCTACCCTGCCAACCCTGCCTACCTTGCCTACCCTGTCAAACCCGCCTACCCTGCCTATCCTGCATACCCTGCCTATCCTGCATACCCTGCCTACCCTGCCTATTCTGCCTATCCTGCCTACCCTGCCAAACCTGCCTACCCTGCCTACCCTACCTACCCTGCCTATCCTGCCTACCCTACCTACCTAATATTTTTTATCTATCATCAATAGTTTTCTCAGCGCACGCCAAAGAATGCATTTTATAGGCAACATTTTGCTTGCATCATTTGCCTTGGGTTACATAATTGCAATTTTCATAAGGATCTCAATTTATTTGAAAATATATTATAGCCTATGACACTCAGGAATAATGTAGCTTTCTACTGGTGAAAGAATTTTCAAAATCGGTTCAGTAGATCCAGAGATTACCCCTTACAACGTCACAAACTTTACCTCTTTATAATATTATATTAGTATAGATAAGTTACCTATTAGTTTGCGTAGAATTCATAGAAGTGATATGGAGATGTTATACTTGAATATTTTATTGAGTCCAATTCTTTTTGTAGCTGGATGATTTTACAGAAATTCTTCCTTGCGAGCACTACTTCTGTTATACATTATGTAAAGAACTCTTGTGCATTTCATGCTTCTCGACCCAACTGTTTAGGCTATGGGTTGTCTCTTAATAAATAAATGAATTAAGAAAATGTATTCGGACTGTAATGGTACTACATAAGCCTTGACATTATTTTTCCATCAGTTTAATAAAGAAAAGCAAAATGTTTAATCGTTACAAACCGACATACATAATATACCAAACCTAGTATCAAATCTTTGTTTTAATCCTTTCTTTGAACCTGTCAAAAGAACCTCATTCTTCTGTGGTTAACATACCTTTACGGCCAAAACACCCTTCACACTAAGCACGGCTGTAGTAGTCTCGAATCAAGGGTCCTTAACCGTGTCAGACTTGTATGGATTGAGATAAAAGGGGGAACTATGCATATGTAGGTAGATATTGATAACAAAGATGGCATATATATAACGAAATTGTTGGTACAGTACAAACCAGAAAGTCGCTTGTACGGATTCAGGGAGTGTCCGTATTTCTTGAAACCTAGGAATCTTTAAGTTAAGAGTGACTACGCCATTTTTAAGTAGATGGGCTTCATCTTCGACCACACCATCGCTTACCATTAGATGAGATTAGTGGTCAAACGCAATCCTATCAATAATAAAAACAAAACACAGTCGATTTCAGTAATAATCTTATGATTTATTTTTAACCCCGACGGAAAGAGTGAAAAGTCAAATGTGACTTTATCGAAAGTGTTCTTAGCTATGTTTGATGAAAATCGGTTCAGCCGTTCTAAAGTTATGGGCGTATTACTGTTTTTATCGGGGTGTTTTCGCAAGATATCGTGTCATAATTTCGTGTTCAATATTTTATCGATTGAAGCGTTTACTACTTCTTGATAACTTATGTAGCATGAAATAAAAATATGTCGGGGGTTTTTTAAATTTCCAAATTTTTACTTATTTCATCAAATATTTCTGAAGCGAATTTCTCCCTTTTTGCAACAGTTCTTGTGACCGGAGTTCCTCTTATCGAACTCAAAATAAAGTTATATGTAAACTAGGAGTGAAACATATCTATGAATGACTTTGTCGGTCTAGTCAAGTCTAATGGAAGCGGGCCCGGCTGCGGATATTAAGATAAATTAAGACAGGATAAAAAAGTGTGGTTTTGTCTTTTTATCGATCGGTTCACTTTGTTTATATTGAAAACTCTAGCAGAAGCTATTAGCAAAATGTTTACAAATTACGGTTGTGGTCCACTTAGTAATGTTTCAGGAGGTAGAAGTGCCTACTCATGATCATGAACAATGGTTCCAAACGAATTTAAAGGCACCCTAGACAACCCGTGCTCAATTTAATTATTATGTCAGTGATTCATGTCACATGTCTTCAAAAACACCTAAAAACTTTCTTATCAACATAAAAGAAGTGTATCTATAAACATAAAAATATGCGTATGTGTATCTAAGCATCTATAAAACCGCGCACACAAAAATATTTTCTTACTAAACGTCCCTTACATACCCAACTCAATATTAGGTATACTGGGAACCTATCACATGAGATAGCACAATAAAATCCAAGCGAACAGTAAAATTAAACAAGAAATCACAGTAAAATAAAAGTATAAATCAGCTGAAACTGGCAAACAAGACAATACGATAAAAACATGAAAAAATACGACGAAATTACATGAATTCTTTCGATTTTCGTTTACATGTATTGATAAACTGGTATTTACATGAGCGTCTATTTTATGTGCCAAAAGTCGTGATAAAGAAAAGTTAAGAAGTACCTTTTCTAATAAACTTAAAAAAAATACAACGCAATACCCTACCAGGTTTCTCTACACACATGTAGCGGCACCAACACCACCACTTACGAACTAATGACATGACGTCACACAAATCCTGCATCGGCGCGATTTGACCACATACAACAGTCCGACAATAACACCGGGGCAGTTACCCGGACCAGACACAACACCCGTCTGGTCGGAGGATCCTTCCTTTTCTAAGGAGGTGTGTGGAACTTTACACCCTGTTTTGCATCCAAACACACTTGCCTAACATCACACCTCCTATCATTCCTCCGATGTTTGTACTTAATTGAAAGAACACTCACCAGTTATGTTAGTAAGTCCCAGACTGTAGGCTCAGGTGCCTATGCCTACTGTGTTTGCAATGAGAGTTAATGCGAAACTAATGTGTTAAATAAAGATTATGTTTACTGTTACCCGCACTGGGCCCGCGTGGTGGATAACGGCCCATTCCCTCTCACAGAGAGGAGGCCTGTGTCCCAGCAGTGAGAACATTAATAGGCTGATGATAATTATGATGTGTGTGTGATGTTTACTGTAGCATACTTATTTATTCCCGAAATCTCCAGTTCGAGCACAAGCATACGGATCGGCCAGCACGCAGTAACTGGCGAACGTCGTAACCACACACAAATCTATTTCACACTACAAACCGCTGATGCATAAAATTCAACCTTACATTGTTTCTACTGGGCTCTGACTGAAAATCCGGATTGAAGAAACCCAAGACACTCAACAACAATCGTTTCTCTATCTTTTTTTTCAAAATATAATACTTACCCAAAACAAAAGGTGGCGAGGACAGATGAAACACGGAAGGGCGGAAGGGGGAAAACCGGGCGTTTGTGGCAACTTGGGAGAGGCCTCTGTCCAGCAGGGAACTGCTATACACATAGCTGATTGATTTATTTTTGTTATTTTCCTTTGCGATATTCTAACAACAACCACGGTTACTCTAGGAAAACGCTCGCTATGACTATTATAAAGAGTATTGCAAATTGTACAATCGTTTTACTGTAAAGTGCAAAGTTCTACGGCTCACCTCACCGCACCGCTGTCACTGAATGTCACTGGCAGAATAATCGTTAACGGCTCGGATGCCAAAGAAGAAAAATGAAATATTTTCTTTCTTAACTCACCTACTTAGTGGCAAAGTCGTAAACTCTGTAAACTAGAACGTGTATAGAACTACGTCACGTTATCCGTGAGCCCAGTAACTTATCTGATAGACATTTTTATGTAAGGACCGAAAAGTATGGCGGTATTGCCCCATATAACTTGGCCAATGCAGCTATGAAACGTGTGAGGGATATAATGTATTGTATGGTATGGTAGGATAGGCTGAATAATATGTGTTGTATTGTGTTGAAGATAGGATAGCTATGTATTTTTGTCTCAACTTAAATGGGTTAGAGTCGTTTTTGTGGTTGCTGTAGACTCTTACTATGTTAATTTAAGTGAAAAATAGTAAGCACTAAAAGAAACAAAAAAAATACATATTAATTTGTGGTTATTTATATTAATGTATCTTTACATATTTAATTGTTCGAAATAAACACATAACAATAAATCATCAACATTTCAGCCGAATGACGTCCACTGTTGGACATAGTCCTCCCCCAAGAGTCGCCACATTAACCGGTCCCGTGGGTCTCGCATCCAGCAGATGCCCTCAACCTTCACCAGGCCATCGGTCCACCTAGTAGGAGGCCTTCCGACGCAGCGTATTCCGGTTGGCGGTCGCCATTCCAGAAATTTTCAGCCCTAACGGCCTTCTGTTCTGCGAGCAATGTGCTCTGTCTACTGCCACGTAAGGCTATTATTCGGGCTATGTCGGTAACCTTCGTTCTCTTGCGGATGTCTTCATTTCTGATTCGATCAGACAAGGAAACTGATGAGGCGATCCATGTAGTTCAGGTTGCGAAATTTTTGGGATTATAGTTAGATGACCAATTAACTTGGAAACTACAAGCCGAAGAAGTATGTAAAAAGCTAAATACTGCAGCATATGTCCTTTGGAATTTAGCAAAAAAAGTTGATATAAAAACCGCTTTAGTAGCATATCATGGTTTGATTGCATCAGTTTTGAGATTAGGAATAATTTTTTGGGGTAATTGTAGCCTAAGAGATAAGGTATTTAAAGCCCAAAAACGTTGTGTAAGAGCGTAGTGTGGTCTTAAGCCCATAGATAGTTGCAAACCTATGTTTAGGTCTCTGAAAATTCTTCCTTTTCCATCATTATATATTATGGAAATGTAAATTTTTGTAAAAACAAATGCACACTTGTACACTAAGGTCTCGGACACCAGGAAAGGCCCCGTGAGAAGCCAATATAAAAATCTGTTAAATGTCGGTGGTTTCAAAACAGCTCTATTGAAAAAAAGTGTAATTTGTATGGGACCGATCATATTTAATAAATTACCTGATCATATAAAAACTAACATATTTCTTCTTTTCCAAAAAAAGCTGAAGAATTTTTTACTGGAGAAATGTTATTATTCGATTAATGACTTTTTAAATGATCGATTATAGTTCTTGACATTTTGTTAATTAAATTATTATACTTCAACTATTTTAATTTTTTTGAACTTGACTATGATGATTTCATTAATGACATTTTGACTGTATTAATAGTATTTGACAGATTTTCTTTTCTGATTTTATTTTATCTGTTTGACTGTATATTTTTTTGTTATATTTCTTTTTTACTATGTTTTTGTTGATTGCAAATTTGCCTTCGTTTGAATATTTTTTGAATACATTTTCTATTTGACTGTTTTGTTTTTTAATTCTGACATCTTTACATGTTTGACTTTATTTGTTTTTTATTTTGTTTTATTTGATTTGCATGCCTAATTTTGGGACACCTACATTCTAGCGAATAAATTATTTGATTTGATTTGAGGCCCATTGTAAGCGACCGCATAACAACAAATACATTACGCATAACCTTATATGAATAGACTTAGTCTTATTCGCTTTGAAGATATATTAATATAAAAGCTCAAAAGTCCGAGTTACTCTCGAAAAATATGAGCCATTTTACCGCCTCAAAAAAACAATTTTCACCAAAATAATATTCGACCTATTTAACATATTCTGCCTTCCATTTCATCATAACATTTCCTTTCTCATCTTGTGACGAAATATAATTATCTGGCCGCCTATGAATACACAATGGGCGATATTATACCCAAGGACGTCTGAAGGTCATGTAAAATCCATGCTTAATATTATAAATGCGAAAGTAACTCAGTCTGTCTGTATGTTTATACCTTTTTACAGTTAAACCGCTACCAAATCTCATCCAAATGGATTCTCATTGAGATTTGGTATGGAGGTCAAAGTCAAAGTCAAAGCACTTTATTTCAAGTAGGCCAGTTACAGGCACTTTTGAATTGTCAAAAAGAGGTATTTTGAGACCTTGGTAAGAACATAGGACAGTAATAGTATCCCGGTATCTTGTATTTAGGATGCAAAAGCGATGCATAAGATCAATGTGTGGTCTTAAAACCACAGATAGCTGTCTTCCTTACTTTAAATCTTTGAAAATATTAACATTCCCGTCTTTATATATATTGGTAACGGCTTTAAAATCCACATCAAAAAATAATCCACATCTTTTTCAAAAATTGTCAGCAGTCAAAAGCAATCCAATACGAACTCAATATGTGAATCAATTGTGTAAAGTTAAATGTAAAACCGCACTAATGCAAAAAATATTTTTGAGAAATACAATGCCCCACGCATTTATAACAAAGTACCTAATATTATTAAACTATGAGTGTATTGAAATTTAAAAGGGCACTAATGGAAATATTAATTAAAAAAGTTATTACACAATTGACGACTTCCTTAATGATGAATCACTGATTGATTGACATGTTATTTATACCATTTGACATTTTTATTTTATTTTTATATTGTAACCTTGATGACATTAATGTATTATTGTGACATGTTACTGCAATTCAAACGATTGACATTAATTTGTACTATTTGATTCTCATTGATTTTTAAAATGATAATTCAATATTTTAATTTGTATAAATTAAAATATTGAATGCCCTTATGGCGGTACAGCATGGAGGACTCTTATATAATAAAACATCTATGTAATAAATACCCATGTTTGCAAACCAATAAATGATTTGATTTGATTTGAAATGAACGAGATCTAGTGAGTAGTTTTTTTTTCATACGTCATAAATCGTAAACCGCAATTTACCAAGTACGGAACCCTTCGTGCGCGAGTCCGACTCGCACTTGGCCGGTTTTTCATATAATCTATTGTGTGCCTGTACACTATAAGAGTTGCTTATTTTAACTATTACATCTATAATAATCATGTATGTAAGATGCAAATTATTATATAAGATACTAGCTGACCCCCGCGGCTTCACTCCCGTCAACTGGCCTACTTACTCTACCCTATCTGCCCTGCCTACCCTGCCAACCCTGCCTACCTTGCCTACCCTGTCAAACCCGCCTACCCTGCCTATCCTGCATACCCTGCCTATCCTGCATACCCTGCCTACCCTGCCTATTCTGCCTATCCTGCCTACCCTGCCAAACCTGCCTACCCTGCCTACCCTACCTACCCTGCCTATCCTGCCTACCCTACCTACCTAATATTTTTTATCTATCATCAATAGTTTTCTCAGCGCACGCCAAAGAATGCATTTTATAGGCAACATTTTGCTTGCATCATTTGCCTTGGGTTACATAATTGCAATTTTCATAAGGATCTCAATTTATTTGAAAATATATTATAGCCTATGACACTCAGGAATAATGTAGCTTTCTACTGGTGAAAGAATTTTCAAAATCGGTTCAGTAGATCCAGAGATTACCCCTTACAACGTCACAAACTTTACCTCTTTATAATATTATATTAGTATAGATAAGTTACCTATTAGTTTGCGTAGAATTCATAGAAGTGATATGGAGATGTTATACTTGAATATTTTATTGAGTCCAATTCTTTTTGTAGCTGGATGATTTTACAGAAATTCTTCCTTGCGAGCACTACTTCTGTTATACATTATGTAAAGAACTCTTGTGCATTTCATGCTTCTCGACCCAACTGTTTAGGCTATGGGTTGTCTCTTAATAAATAAATGAATTAAGAAAATGTATTCGGACTGTAATGGTACTACATAAGCCTTGACATTATTTTTCCATCAGTTTAATAAAGAAAAGCAAAATGTTTAATCGTTACAAACCGACATACATAATATACCAAACCTAGTATCAAATCTTTGTTTTAATCCTTTCTTTGAACCTGTCAAAAGAACCTCATTCTTCTGTGGTTAACATACCTTTACGGCCAAAACACCCTTCACACTAAGCACGGCTGTAGTAGTCTCGAATCAAGGGTCCTTAACCGTGTCAGACTTGTATGGATTGAGATAAAAGGGGGAACTATGCATATGTAGGTAGATATTGATAACAAAGATGGCATATATATAACGAAATTGTTGGTACAGTACAAACCAGAAAGTCGCTTGTACGGATTCAGGGAGTGTCCGTATTTCTTGAAACCTAGGAATCTTTAAGTTAAGAGTGACTACGCCATTTTTAAGTAGATGGGCTTCATCTTCGACCACACCATCGCTTACCATTAGATGAGATTAGTGGTCAAACGCAATCCTATCAATAATAAAAACAAAACACAGTCGATTTCAGTAATAATCTTATGATTTATTTTTAACCCCGACGGAAAGAGTGAAAAGTCAAATGTGACTTTATCGAAAGTGTTCTTAGCTATGTTTGATGAAAATCGGTTCAGCCGTTCTAAAGTTATGGGCGTATTACTGTTTTTATCTGGGTGTTTTCGCAAGATATCGTGTCATAATTTCGTGTTCAATATTTTATCGATTGAAGCGTTTACTACTTCTTGATAACTTATGTAGCATGAAATAAAAATATGTCGGGGGTTTTTTAAATTTCCAAATTTTTACTTATTTCATCAAATATTTCTGAAGCGAATTTCTCCCTTTTTGCAACAGTTCTTGTGACCGGAGTTCCTCTTATCGAACTCAAAATAAAGTTATATGTAAACTAGGAGTGAAACATATCTATGAATGACTTTGTCGGTCTAGTCAAGTCTAATGGAAGCGGGCCCGGCTGCGGATATTAAGATAAATTAAGACAGGATAAAAAAGTGTGGTTTTGTCTTTTTATCGATCGGTTCACTTTGTTTATATTGAAAACTCTAGCAGAAGCTATTAGCAAAATGTTTACAAATTACGGTTGTGGTCCACTTAGTAATGTTTCAGGAGGTAGAAGTGCCTACTCATGATCATGAACAATGGTTCCAAACGAATTTAAAGGCACCCTAGACAACCCGTGCTCAATTTAATTATTATGTCAGTGATTCATGTCACATGTCTTCAAAAACACCTAAAAACTTTCTTATCAACATAAAAGAAGTGTATCTATAAACATAAAAATATGCGTATGTGTATCTAAGCATCTATAAAACCGCGCACACAAAAATATTTTCTTACTAAACGTCCCTTACATACCCAACTCAATATTAGGTATACTGGGAACCTATCACATGAGATAGCACAATAAAATCCAAGCGAACAGTAAAATTAAACAAGAAATCACAGTAAAATAAAAGTATAAATCAGCTGAAACTGGCAAACAAGACAATACGATAAAAACATGAAAAAATACGACGAAATTACATGAATTCTTTCGATTTTCGTTTACATGTATTGATAAACTGGTATTTACATGAGCGTCTATTTTATGTGCCAAAAGTCGTGATAAAGAAAAGTTAAGAAGTACCTTTTCTAATAAACTTAAAAAAAATACAACGCAATACCCTACCAGGTTTCTCTACACACATGTAGCGGCACCAACACCACCACTTACGAACTAATGACATGACGTCACACAAATCCTGCATCGGCGCGATTTGACCACATACAACAGTCCGACAATAACACCGGGGCAGTTACCCGGACCAGACACAACACCCGTCTGGTCGGAGGATCCTTCCTTTTCTAAGGAGGTGTGTGGAACTTTACACCCTGTTTTGCATCCAAACACACTTGCCTAACATCACACCTCCTATCATTCCTCCGATGTTTGTACTTAATTGAAAGAACACTCACCAGTTATGTTAGTAAGTCCCAGACTGTAGGCTCAGGTGCCTATGCCTACTGTGTTTGCAATGAGAGTTAATGCGAAACTAATGTGTTAAATAAAGATTATGTTTACTGTTACCCGCACTGGGCCCGCGTGGTGGATAACGGCCCATTCCCTCTCACAGAGAGGAGGCCTGTGTCCCAGCAGTGAGAACATTAATAGGCTGATGATAATTATGATGTGTGTGTGATGTTTACTGTAGCATACTTATTTATTCCCGAAATCTCCAGTTCGAGCACAAGCATACGGATCGGCCAGCACGCAGTAACTGGCGAACGTCGTAACCACACACAAATCTATTTCACACTACAAACCGCTGATGCATAAAATTCAACCTTACATTGTTTCTACTGGGCTCTGACTGAAAATCCGGATTGAAGAAACCCAAGACACTCAACAACAATCGTTTCTCTATCTTTTTTTTCAAAATATAATACTTACCCAAAACAAAAGGTGGCGAGGACAGATGAAACACGGAAGGGCGGAAGGGGGAAAACCGGGCGTTTGTGGCAACTTGGGAGAGGCCTCTGTCCAGCAGGGAACTGCTATACACATAGCTGATTGATTTATTTTTGTTATTTTCCTTTGCGATATTCTAACAACAACCACGGTTACTCTAGGAAAACGCTCGCTATGACTATTATAAAGAGTATTGCAAATTGTACAATCGTTTTACTGTAAAGTGCAAAGTTCTACGGCTCACCTCACCGCACCGCTGTCACTGAATGTCACTGGCAGAATAATCGTTAACGGCTCGGATGCCAAAGAAGAAAAATGAAATATTTTCTTTCTTAACTCACCTACTTAGTGGCAAAGTCGTAAACTCTGTAAACTAGAACGTGTATAGAACTACGTCACGTTATCCGTGAGCCCAGTAACTTATCTGATAGACATTTTTATGTAAGGACCGAAAAGTATGGCGGTATTGCCCCATATAACTTGGCCAATGCAGCTATGAAACGTGTGAGGGATATAATGTATTGTATGGTATGGTAGGATAGGCTGAATAATATGTGTTGTATTGTGTTGAAGATAGGATAGCTATGTATTTTTGTCTCAACTTAAATGGGTTAGAGTCGTTTTTGTGGTTGCTGTAGACTCTTACTATGTTAATTTAAGTGAAAAATAGTAAGCACTAAAAGAAACAAAAAAAATACATATTAATTTGTGGTTATTTATATTAATGTATCTTTACATATTTAATTGTTCGAAATAAACACATAACAATAAATCATCAACATTTCAGCCGAATGACGTCCACTGTTGGACATAGTCCTCCCCCAAGAGTCGCCACATTAACCGGTCCCGTGGGTCTCGCATCCAGCAGATGCCCTCAACCTTCACCAGGCCATCGGTCCACCTAGTAGGAGGCCTTCCGACGCAGCGTATTCCGGTTGGCGGTCGCCATTCCAGAAATTTTCAGCCCTAACGGCCTTCTGTTCTGCGAGCAATGTGCTCTGTCTACTGCCACGTAAGGCTATTATTCGGGCTATGTCGGTAACCTTCGTTCTCTTGCGGATGTCTTCATTTCTGATTCGATCAGACAAGGAAACTGATGAGGCGATCCATGTAGTTCAGGTTGCGAAATTTTTGGGATTATAGTTAGATGACCAATTAACTTGGAAACTACAAGCCGAAGAAGTATGTAAAAAGCTAAATACTGCAGCATATGTCCTTTGGAATTTAGCAAAAAAAGTTGATATAAAAACCGCTTTAGTAGCATATCATGGTTTGATTGCATCAGTTTTGAGATTAGGAATAATTTTTTGGGGTAATTGTAGCCTAAGAGATAAGGTATTTAAAGCCCAAAAACGTTGTGTAAGAGCGTAGTGTGGTCTTAAGCCCATAGATAGTTGCAAACCTATGTTTAGGTCTCTGAAAATTCTTCCTTTTCCATCATTATATATTATGGAAATGTAAATTTTTGTAAAAACAAATGCACACTTGTACACTAAGGTCTCGGACACCAGGAAAGGCCCCGTGAGAAGCCAATATAAAAATCTGTTAAATGTCGGTGGTTTCAAAACAGCTCTATTGAAAAAAAGTGTAATTTGTATGGGACCGATCATATTTAATAAATTACCTGATCATATAAAAACTAACATATTTCTTCTTTTCCAAAAAAAGCTGAAGAATTTTTTACTGGAGAAATGTTATTATTCGATTAATGACTTTTTAAATGATCGATTATAGTTCTTGACATTTTGTTAATTAAATTATTATACTTCAACTATTTTAATTTTTTTGAACTTGACTATGATGATTTCATTAATGACATTTTGACTGTATTAATAGTATTTGACAGATTTTCTTTTCTGATTTTATTTTATCTGTTTGACTGTATATTTTTTTGTTATATTTCTTTTTTACTATGTTTTTGTTGATTGCAAATTTGCCTTCGTTTGAATATTTTTTGAATACATTTTCTATTTGACTGTTTTGTTTTTTAATTCTGACATCTTTACATGTTTGACTTTATTTGTTTTTTATTTTGTTTTATTTGATTTGCATGCCTAATTTTGGGACACCTACATTCTAGCGAATAAATTATTTGATTTGATTTGAGGCCCATTGTAAGCGACCGCATAACAACAAATACATTACGCATAACCTTATATGAATAGACTTAGTCTTATTCGCTTTGAAGATATATTAATATAAAAGCTCAAAAGTCCGAGTTACTCTCGAAAAATATGAGCCATTTTACCGCCTCAAAAAAACAATTTTCACCAAAATAATATTCGACCTATTTAACATATTCTGCCTTCCATTTCATCATAACATTTCCTTTCTCATCTTGTGACGAAATATAATTATCTGGCCGCCTATGAATACACAATGGGCGATATTATACCCAAGGACGTCTGAAGGTCATGTAAAATCCATGCTTAATATTATAAATGCGAAAGTAACTCAGTCTGTCTGTATGTTTATACCTTTTTACAGTTAAACCGCTACCAAATCTCATCCAAATGGATTCTCATTGAGATTTGGTATGGAGGTATTTTGAGACCTTGGTAAGAACATAGGACAGTATCATCCTTAAGTGAAGTGGAAGTTTGGTGAACCAATAGTTTCTCTCGTAAGGCGATTAATAAAAGGTCGGATAAAAAAAAGGCTATTCGAAGTACTAATACTACGCAAACGAAGTCGTGGGTACCAGCTAGTAATAATATAAGTACAATTTACATGAAGCCGGCAATCAATCATGTTATTATTCATTCATCCATCAAAACATATGAAATGTTTTGAATTAAAAACAAAATGGTTTGTATTTATGTTTCATTATTTTTATTTTAAGTAGAATTTTATACTTAGGTTTACCTGATCCGATATAGCTTGAATGATTTGACAGATTTTATATTAAAAGACATTTAGTTGGGTACTAAAATAATTTAAAATTAATAAAATTTTAACAACGCGTTCTAAAAAAAACATCTACGAGTGCAAGTTAAATAAATGAATTTCAATTTGAATTTGAGTATATCTATACTAGTATTATAAAGCTGAAGAGTTTGTTTGCTTGAATGCGCTAATCTCAGGCACTACTGATTGGAATTGATAAAATCTTTTTTGGGTTGGATAGTCCATTTACCGAGGAAGGTTATAGGCTATATAACATCACGCTACGACCATTAGGAGCGGATCATAAATGAAAAATGTTGCAAAAACGGGCAAAATTATTCCTTTTTACTAGAGCTTCCGTTACGTGCGCTGCGTAAGCGGTTAAAGTAACGCAACATTCATGTATGTAGGGTGGGTAGGGTAACGTAGGTAGGTAGCCAGTTGACGGGAGCGAAGCCGCGTGGGACAGCTAGTTAATTTAATAATCTGTTTGAAGACATGTGACATCCACCAACCCGCACTGGGCTCAGTGAGGAGGCCTGTGTCCTAGCAGTGGGAATATTAAAAGGCTGAGGATGATGATGATGATGTTTTGGAAATCTGCGCTCATCTAACAATCTTCTCTTGCTTTGTCCGTCTCATACTTCCGATTTTATTCATTCTTCCTTTCACATTCAGTCCATTCTTCTCTGGAATGCGCTTCCTCTCGATATCAGGAAGGCCACCAGTCAGTATGCATTTAAGCGAAAGTTACGGAATTATTTTCTACATGATAAGCAGAGTCGTCTCAATAAAACGCCTTTCTATTACTTAATATATATATATTTATGGTATTTATTATAGTAAATATATAAGTATGTTTATTTTAGCTATATGTATATATCTACTATTGTACCCATTTTACTTTAACATCTTTTTTTTTTTGCACCTTACATGTTATCTCTCCTCCACCCTTGGTTGACTGGTAGAGAATGCCTCAGGCATTAAGTCCGCCTATGTACCTTTATGTTGCATGAAGTTTTAATAAATAAATAAATAAATACATGTTTGAATAATCTGTCTGGTTGTGTATGAAGAACTACCTTTTGGTGGTGCGATGATCTGGTCAGGGCTGTGGGGATCTGCTAGATGCAGATATCTGTAGCGGCACCAGCGCCGCCACTTACGAACTAATGACATGACGTCACACAAATCCTGCATCGCGCAAGTAAAGTTTTCGGCGCGATTAGAACACATACAACAGTCCGACAACAACCGTCGGGCAGTTGCCCGGACCAGACACAACACCCGTCTGGTCGGAGGATCCTCCCTTTTCTATGGTGGTTTGTGGGACTTTACACCCTGTTCCATCTACCCCCAAACTGGTGACCCTCGAACATAAACGTCAGCGCAGCCTTCGTGCAGAACAACTCCGTCGTGACGTCAGCATCAGTTCCTCAAGCTTTCGAGTAGCGAGTCATACAGCCAGCCAGTACCCACGCAACTACGGGGGTATCCTGACCACCAGCATGCAGCGGACGCGCATTCCTGGTCATCACCCTCAGCTTCTTTAATCACCGCTCCGACCCACTGGAGCCAGCAGCACTGTCCCGACTCACTGGGACACCATCATCACCACTCCGAACCACTGGAGCCAGCAACACTATCCCGACTCACTGGGATATCATCACCCCGACTCACTGGGGCACAACCGCATACAGTTCCGACTCACCGCGAACTCTGCGACTTCCGGTTCCGACTCACGGGAACCTACCTTCCACTGGCCAGGCACGCATCACAAGATGTACGGATGACTCAACCTGCTATCGACCTCCGGTCTCCGGAGGGGAGTGATGTAGCGGCACCAGCGCCGCCACTTACGAACTAATGACATGACGTCACACAAATCCTGCATCGCGCAAGTAAAGTTTTCGGCGCGATTAGAACACATACAACAGTCCGACAACAACCGTCGGGCAGTTGCCCGGACCAGACGCAACACCCGTCTGGTCGGAGGAACCTTCCTTTTCTATGGAGGTTTGTGGGACTTTACACCCTGTTCCATCTACCCCCAAATATCTATATAATAAATGTTTTGTGCGTACTTTTGAATCTTCAAATTTTTAATTCTCAATAAATTTTAAAGAGTTGATTTAGGTGCAATACCATTTTTTTCTCAATTTTTAAAATTTGATTTTACTAATATTATCTTACTTCTCACTAATATTTTAAATGTGAAAGTTTGGATGGATATGTGTGTGCAAGTGTGGATGTATGTTTATTACTCAATCACGCCACAACGGCTGAACGGATCTGGATGAAACAGAGATTATAGATTATAATTTACATCCCGGTATAATATTTCCTTGGGATAAGAAATCTATCTATCTTGACCCTTAACAATACCTTGGCGCCTAAGCTATCACTTGAGCTATCAAATATTTACCATACAAGCGACCGCATTGATTAAGTGGCATGTCGCCTTTAACTATGAACATTACCAATTTAAGACGATGCAAACACGGAGTCAGGACGAGTATCTGGAAACTGTGTTTCGGCGATCTTCGGCAATCATCGGTAAATATTAGTATTGGAGCCTTCTTCATTCTTTGTCCTTTTGAAATAAAACTTCTCCGCTTCACTCGAGTCAGTGTCCTGAGATGAGAGCGGAAAGAAATTTAGTGTCAATCATATTATCATATTGATAAATCCATACTAATATAAGAGGAAGGACATAGGCTACTACAGTCATGAATCTAAAAAAAATGTGTTCGGTAGGTTAGGGTAGGGTACAATAGGGTAGCGTAGGGTAAGTAGGTTAGGGTAGGTAACCAACATACCCTACCCTACTCTTACTCTACCCAGGTGGGGGTAGAATAGGGTACGGTCGGGTAGGTAGGTTAGTAAGTAGGGTAGGTAGGTAATGTAGGTTATGTAGGTAGGGGGCAGGTAGGTACCTAACCTACCTACCTACCTAGGTAGCCAGTTGATGGGAACGAAGCCGCGGGGGCCAGCTAGTTACAAGATATAAATGTCTAGAATAGAGAAGTTAATCAATAAAGAACCACAAAAGAATAAAGACCTCCGAACACAGTTGTGACGTGTGACTGGGTTGTGGAGGTCACATAGGCAGTCGCTCCATGTAAAACACTGGTACTCAGCTGAATCCGGTAAGACTGGAAGCCGACCCCAATATAGTTGGGAAATTGCTAGGCAGATAGATAGAACACAGTTGTGACGTGACAATGCGACAACGATGCAACAAAGCTTTTACATAGAGTTTTTTCTATCTGTAGTGCAATTTGAGGACATTTTTTTAAAGAGGCATTGTTGTCGCGTTGCCCTTGTTTGAGAACCTTATTTAGTAACTATTTTCTAAATAAAGGCAGGAATGATTTTATTTAGTTTTAAGCACGTCCAAACTCCCAAAATATGCATACTGCAATAAATTTAGCGTACTCAAATGTACATAATAACAAATTAATAGCTATACAAATAATAAAGCCACAAAGTTGTTCAAATTGAAATGCGGATTATTAACAAATTACAAAATATTTAGTTACATAGTAATAACATCAATTTATTTAAGTGCACAGTCATTGAACCGCAAAATGGCCTCATTTTATTGAGATCATTCTTTTTAAAATAAATGCGATAATAATCCCGTTTAGTTTCAATTTTTTTGATTCAATACTTGTGTTCTTAAAATTTTGCGAATTGATGTTCTAATTGCTATGAAACGTCAAACAGTTTACGTTTTCATTATTTCTTTTTCTCGACTATAAAGAGGATAATAGGATATAAAAAGGCCAGTGGTTAGTCACAAGAATTATAAATGCAGCAGCGGTATTCTATTAGCTTAAAACAATTAGTTATACTGTGACCATTTGTGACCGCCAATCTATTTATCATATACAATATATTTTGCTGCAATCTGCGATAAATATAATTGTATCTCTTCTGTACCGTGCTTGAATAAAATATTGTGCTCGGCTTCTAAAAACATCACATTATATTCGCATTATTTTTAAAGAAAATCCATCACAAAGACAAAATATATCGAGACCTTTGTGACACTAAAAGTGTAGCTATTCTAGGCTGTAAAAATTGGTGTAATGAAAGAAGATGCGCATTATTTATGAAGAAAAATAATCAGAAAGACAAAATATATCATCAATTTTGTAACACTAAATCAGTGAGCACCATACACAAATGTTTCCACAATATGTTTAAACTGTAGGGTATATAGGATTCTCTGTGAACCGAATTACAAACACGATCAAGTTGACAAACAGTCCAGTTTGCAAATCTATCTGCTGGAGTAAACCGGGTGACTTTTAATTCATTGGCAATGTAAGAAAAATCTCATCAATCATAATCATCATTTTAATATTTCATAGGATGAATGTACTCATGTATATGAACAACATCGGGAAAATAATTCGGCGATTGTATTTGTGTGATTTTTTCCGATTTCAGAGTTTATTCCGTCCGTATATGATACATGAGTGTTTTCATCCTCTGATAGATTAAAATGATGATTATGATTGATTGAAAAACCGGCCAAGTGTGAGTCGGACTCGCGCACGAAGGTTTCCGTACCATTATCGCAAAAAATGGCCAAAAAATCATTTTATATCAACCGACAACACGTGCGGAAGAGATAGATGCTGTGAAGAGTAGTAGGAAGCTAGTTCGCGTACGAATACACACTTTTTCAAATTTGTAGTGAAATGGATAATGATTCAGGTCGAAAACGAGCAAGCGAAATTTTATAAACAGACCTTTGGCAGTCTAGATATCATGAAAAAACTACTAAATCTATCTGTTCAAAATTAAATTATTTACATTGTTGAACTACTAATCTATCCCTGTATGGAGGCCGTTTTGCAATTTTCCGTCTTCATAAGGTATTTATTCGCGCCCAAAAATGCGTTAAAATTAGTGTCGAAATGTGGAACTTTCGACGCTCATAACTTTCAAATGTGTATGGAAGCAAAAAAGTATAATAATGAGACAAATTGATATCACTTTTTATTTTGAACGTACATCGTCTAACAGTGTAATAATCCCTAGACTACGTTTGTATGGATGAATTTTCGACTAGTGTAACCTTAACCTATCATCCTGTCATCTAGACATCTAATCATACAGACTTTCATATTTATAAAATTAAGTACGATTAATAACGTTCTATTGAATGCATGTGAAAGTTTATACGGTACTTATAATAAATACGAAATTTTTAAGATGTTTGTCTGTCGGTCTGCCTTTTTGTACCGGGCAATCTTCGAAACGGCTGGACCGATTTGACGGGACTTTCACTGGTAGATAGCTGATAAGGAGGGCTTATAAGGATTAACATAGGTCACTTTGTATCCCGAAAAAATTCACAGTTCCTGTTTGAAAATTAAATAAATAATATTTTACGAGTTTGACGCGGACGAAGTGATTAATATAATATACATCCAAACAAACTGACTTTCACATCTGTAGTATTAGTATGATCAGTGAAGTTTCCCCAAAGAGCGATCAATTGAGGAAGTTGTAAGAACTTTTCTCAATCTCACTCCGTCTTTTTATTTACGGCCGTTATATTCAAATGTTCGGATAAACATAAACAAAAGGTTGATGACATTTTGATGGCTTTTCGAACATTAACACGATCTCTTTTATGTTGTTTTACTGGTTGAGGCGTTAAACAAATCTTTCCTTATATCGTACTAGTAACATAAATGTGACAGTTTGCTAGTTTGGATGCTTGTTACTTTTATCGCTCTGTTCGTTTCACGGTCGCAAGTACGACTACTGAGAGTGGGGTACCTAGGTTAGATTCTCGGGTTGGGTAAAGTGTTATTGGTTTTTAGGGTTCCATACCTCAAAAGGTAAAAAAGGTACCCTTATTAGATCACTCTCTTGTCCGTCTGTCCGTGTGTCACCACCGATTTCTCAGGAACGGGTGGACCTTCTGAGTCAACACGATAAAAAGATATGGGCAAATTTAGATTTTCGCGAAACTTGTAAGTACCAAAATTTACCTTAATTTTCAACTTTTTATATTTTATGGAATTTTCCCTTTACTTGTGCTGTAAGAACTTGTTTTTAACCAAATTTGACAATTCTACGTCAACAGGAAGTACCTACTCTATAGGTTTGGGGCGAAAACCTGTTATATATGGTAGTTCCCATTGACATAGTTACCTATTTTATGTTAGTGAATGTAGCTGTTTGTACGGAACCCTCGGTGCGCGAGTCCGACTCGCACTTGTTTTTTACTACTGAAGCAGCCTAAAGTTGGAACGGTGTTATACCCTCGTGCCTTGAAAAGTACGTAAACCCGTTGGTTCTGAACCTAATTTCTGTCCGGCTAAGTCGTATTGCCGTGTTATCGGACCATGAGAGTGAGTGAAGGCAAGAGCGTACCTGTGTTTGCAAACACACTCTTGCGTACTATGATCTTTCACGTAATCTTTTAGTCTCCGCTAAAATAAGCCACCGAGACAAAATTCGATCAGGAGGATTTTTGACGCTTGTACAGCAAAACGACCTTTATTTAAAGGTAAGGTTGATTTCAAATATGACTAATAAAAGGTTTTTCAATAAGGGCGGGTAGATGTTGAAATGAAATAAAACAAGCTGTGTGTGAGGTATTAACGGATTTTTTTTTTTATTTGAAGACCCACTTGTGCCATTATGTGGGGAATATGACATCTGTCAAATGCCCGCCTCGGCTATTTACAGTGGCACAGATCCGAGTGGTCCAATTTTCAATGACTCTTCTGCATAGATCCGACTGAATTTGAGCGATGGCCTGTGTGTGTGTGTGTGTTCACCTTTAGGGCATCGGTCGATTGTGGTTTATTTGCATAAACCTGCGACTTCAAGAAACTCCACAAGAAAAAGTCTAGCGGGGTCAAATCGCATGACCTTGGTGGCCAAATCACATCGCCCCTGCGAGAGATAACCTTACCCTCAAAATGCTCTTGTAGAAGTTTTATCATTTGAACGTGCTGTTTAATCGTATAACTTGCAATGGTGATTTGACATAAGTAATGTTACCAAAACAGAATGGCCGCCAAGGGCCGCCAAAATCTACCCGCGCCGATTGTAAAACCCTTAACAATGTTTACTATTTGAATTGCAGTTGTTTAAACCAAACATGGATTCAGCACTCAAACAAAACCTATTTCTAACATATAGCGTAAAATCAAACGAATAATAATAATAGCTAACTACAGCTTTACTCAGTTAGTTTAGTCATATTGGTTTACTCAGCTTGTACAAAGTGCATGTATACAGCATGTATACAGCAATCCTAAGGGTTAAAGCATGTTAACGCAGAAAATCGAATCCCTATCTCCACAAGGCAATGCACATATTTATACAAGCACCATTAAAAATGATGGTCTTTTTTATCTGGATTGAAATGTGAGCATTACGATATGGAGATAGAGGTCTATATGCTATGTAAAATTTTAGAAATTTTGTTCGACTCTCATTACGCTTTGAGCCAATAGTAGTGTTTGGTCCAAACATTGTAATTACGATAACCAAGGGATTACATCGCAAACGCAAGCTTAGAGGGATTAGCAGCAAGTCACGTACCGAATGCGTAGAGTCGCTTTGTGCATACAATAGTACAATTACCAGAGACAAAGACATAATGCATCCTCTATGAGCCTTTGCATTGATAACCGGAAGACCAATATTGGCTCAGGGTTTTGTGTGGCATTTTGTGTTTGATGATAATAATTAGTGTTTATAGTAATTGGATTGGAGTTCAACGAAGTAGTTGAAATTATCTAGCAAAGATCAATGTAGTATTCAAATTTGGTCTGGCTTACCGGCTAAAAGGCGGTTAGAAAACCACATACCGGTTCTGAAAAGATTTGACGCGTCGAAGAGGATTGACGGGTCACAAACTAAACGCAAGTCAAATGGTGCGACTGGATGTTGAAAATTCATTTAAACAATCACAGCAGCTGACAGCACGTTTGGCAATTGACTTATTCGTTTTTGCGATAATCTTCCTTGTAGACACTGGGGTAAAGTGGTTTAGTTAATAATAGTCTGATATTATTATGTAGATCTGCGTCTAGGGCAAAGTGTATTCGTAAAATTTGATACTTAAGTTATCTAGAATATCTACACCAATCATAACTCACAAAGCAAAGAAAAAGAAAACTCAAAATAAATCCACCGATTCTGTCAGATGGAAAGCATTACCTTCTTCTAACAAGGGCCTTTTAATATGGCAGTGATCATTCCCACAATAGGCCAACTTAAATACGTTCAGACTAATGACTTCAAATTGTTTTTGGGAGAAAAAAAGGCGAACTGGGAACAGGCGGGGCTCATTCCGAGTAATTCGGTGAAAGGAATAGATACAAGAGCAGGCAAAAAGTTCGGGGACTTGGCTGATCGGAATAATAATAGTGCGTTTGACTTTCGAGTGGAATTTTCTAAGGTTTCTGGAAGAGTTTTGGTTGAGCGATTATTTGATAGTAGGTAACTTTATAAGGTTTGCAGAGAGTTTTATTTAATTGGTAAAGTGTGAGCTAATATTAAGCCAAGAGAGACATACAGAAAGAAAATCGAATACAATTTTTTAGTTCTTCATTTACGTAGGTATCAATTTTACTCAAATTTTGTCCAACCAGAACATCAAATTTCGTATTCAAAAAATAACAACGATTACATTTCGTAGTGCTCTTTCAGTGCTACTATAACAGGGAAAATTCTCTTAAAATGCCAACCTGAAAATTAGTTTTTTAGCGAAGCATTCTATTTCTTTTTAATTTCTCCACTAAATTATGAAAACTATGTTTTGTAACTGAATCACACCCGTAACTTTTGTTACTTAATTAAACAAAAACGAAATGCTATCTAGGAACAATTTAATGAATATCATCATATATATGTTTCATATACCCTTATTTATAAAAAAAAAACTATCCATAATAATATGAATAGTTTAAACACTGATTAGATTCTAAATTCAAACTCTTTTACTTTAACATAACATCATAATCATCATGAGAGGTACATTTTTAATATCTACATCCACATTTCCCCCCTCATTTTGAATTAAGAATCTGCTTATCCGTTCTTCAAAATAACAGCATAGATTTTTTTCTTACAAAGACAGCCCTATTCCTCATTTATCTTCAAAATTCTCAAACAAGAGACACATACCGGTCAACGATACTGAGTGCGACAGAACAATCACTTACAAGCTAACATGCCGGAGGAATCCCGGAGGATTCCCGGAGACCGTAACACGGTCCCGGATTAACCGCTCTGACCAACCTGTTGTGACAGGCCAGTGTTAACATTGACCACTTTAGCATTACACGGCTAGGAAATGTTGGAAAGTGGTTTAGAGACTGGCACGGATGTTGGGACCAACTTATGTGATTTGTTGGCCCTAATGTGATATTCAAAGTTACACTATAAATGCAATAGTTTGGATTGGTGTTTGCATGTTTGGTGCTCAATTGTCGCTAATTGGTTGTACGTAGTTGTGTTTGATTTATAATGCATGGAATAACTTTTTGGGATAAAATGTAGACAACATTTAGTATTATTTATTTAAGCTATTACGACTAAGTTTATTTCATCATCATCATATCAGCCAAAAGACGTCCACTGCTGGACATAGTTAATTTAATTTATTTACATTAAAAAATACACAGTGTAATGCAATACTTACTAAACTATAACTACACAAAATACGGTCAGTTAAATCGAAAACTACTAATTAAGGCTAAAAATAAATTAGACCCATTTAAAATGTTGTGTGAAAAAATATGAAATACTAGTTTCCGCCAGCGGCTTCACCCGCGTGAAAGTCGAAAATTATCCCGAGGGAACATATTCCCGGGATAAAAAGTATCCTGTGTGCAATACCTGACTATAATATATCTCTGTGCCAAATTCATCCAGATCCGTTCAGTAGTTTTATGCGTGAAAGAGTGACAAACTTACTAACACACTCACAAACTTTCGCTTTTATAATATTTGTAGGAAGTAGGATTTTGTTTTAGCGCCCGTTAAAAAAAACCTGCATATTAGCATGGCCGAAAATATTGTAAATCTTATGCTGAATGATTTTATTAGCAGAAAAATGGGAACATTTTTTTATATGACAAGATTAAAAATATTACTCAGCATTTCAAGTGACTCAATCCACGAGAGAATAAAACGTTAAAAGCCTTGAAAAGATGCAACATCGATGAAACTAAGCCATTAATAGCTCGTCGTTCTCGGGTCAACTCCAGAAAAACCTTTATTACAACTTTTTACGAGTCAACTACAGAAAATGTTTTACGACTAACTTTTTTAGTATTAAAACCAGTAGTAACTTTATTCCAAGAACTAGTTGGGTATATGAAAAAGGATAAAATCAGGCAGAATAGCACAAAACATCGGAAGGAGTGAAAATCTCGCACTTGAAACCGTTTCTTAATTAAATTTACTTTTCGAATAGAATTCTGCAACTGGAGTGCGGCCAGAGAATAAGCGTATGTTTGTAATTATTAAAAAATAGCTTGTTCTACTTTCAAGCTTAAAAACTGCGGTTACGAAGTTGTTTTGGCGGGCGTCCGAGTGGATAAAAATGACGTAAAAGTTTGTAATGCGTGGAATATCGAGTGTACTGCAGCCAGATTTATATTTTACATGGGTATAAAATATACAACACTACGTTCTACTTGTAATATTAGTTAGGACTAGAATTAATGGAAACAGAAAAATCAGCGGTAATTGTTAAAATATATGGCAAAGACAGTGTCAAATTCTAAATTCACCTGAAAAATATAAGTATAATGTCGCTTCGTCCCGAGCTAGTAGGCTTCCATAAATATGAAAAATACACAATATATTAAATATCATCTAGCCAATCTTTCTTCGACTTATAATAGAAGATTTAGCCAAAGAGAAGAATTATAAATACGTGTGGGTCAGAAATGGCAGAATATTTGTGAGGAAAACTGATGGCGCAGATCATATACAAATTAGGAACAAGAGTAGTCTTAGTAAGGTTGAATGATGATTGATGCGTATGTAATTTATTGTTATTGTTTCTGCTACTGTAATTTAATGCATGCATTAGGTTTAAACTGCTTAGAATTCAAAGATATTTCAATTTATTACCAAAATTGTAGAGGATTAAGAACTAAAACGAATATTTTTTACTGTAATCTGTGCAATACAAATAATGATGTTATAGTATTAACGGAAACCTGGCTAAACAGTAATGTATTGAGTAGTGAATTGTTTGATGATCGTTATGAAGTTTACAGACGGGACAGAGAAACAGCTGGGTCTCAGCACAGCTAAAACGGGGAAGGAGTCTTGATAGCAATTAATAAAAAAAATAACTCCGCACGAATCGAACGCTGGCAAAGTAATTGTGAAGACCTCTGGGTCACACTTGACTTGTCGACATCTCACAAGTCGCACCAGGTTGTTCTTTGTGCCGTCTATCTGCCACCACCGGTGTGTCTCGCAACGTTGGATCATTTTGTGGACAGCTGCAACAGAGTGCTCGACTCAATGGACTCAAGACCTAACTTTTATAAGGCTAATTACCCTGAAATTAATAATTACCTAAATAAGCTAAACTGGAATGAACTTTTTCTGAATACTCGTGATGTGAATGACATGGTGGCAATTTTTTACAAGTGTCTCCGTGATGTAATTGGGAAATTTGTGCCTGATCGAAAACCAAACAACAGTCGCTATCCGCCGTGGTTTGATAAAGCATTATTAAAATTATTAAAGGAAAAAAATAGGTTGAGGTTGCGCTACAGGAAATACAGGAATCCCTTAGATAGGATTGAACTGAAACTGGTTTCCAAGCGGTGTGAAAAATTTGCCATGAATCTTTGTAATGACTATATTGATGGAATTGAGAAGGACATAAAAGATAATCCCAAACTTCTCTGGAGTTACATAAAAGCGAAACGCGGTGGGTCTAGTGGCTACCCTTTGGCAATGACTGACGGACAGGTTGTTACATCTAACGGTTCTGAGATCTGCAACCTTTTTGCTAACCATTTTGCAACCGTGTACACGCCTGACGAGGGTACAGAATTCAACTGCCATACAACGTACCTCCAAGCACTCCATAATAATGGTCAGGGTTTGAGTATTCCAGTGATTGACCGCGACTGTTTACTAAGAAAACTGTAAACATTAGTAAAGGACCTGGCCCGGATGGCATCCCGCCTGTTTTTATTCATAACTGTGCCACAGCTCTAGTGTCTCCTTTACTAATAGTATATAATGAATCGCTGGCTACTGGAACTTTTCCGCCAGAATGGAAAAAAGCAAAGGTTATCCCAGTGCATAAGTCAGATGAAAAAGATACCGTAGGCAACTACAGGCCAATTTCAATCCTATCCACATTCGCAAAGATTTTTGAATCCATAATATGTCTACACTTTCAGCAACATTTAAGATTGTACCTTAATGATAACCAACACGGTTTCGTAGCATCTCGATCTACAGCCACAAATTTGGTGTCATTCACAGAGTCCCTAATACAGGCAGTAGATGGAGGCAAACAATTTGACGTAGTGTACACCGACTTCAGTAAGGCATTCGATAAAATGCCTCACTCTATTCTGATATATAAGTTGGCAGCATATGGCATAACAGGGCCTTTATTAAGCTGGTTCAAGTCCTATCTTGCTGAACGCGAATTCTTTGTCGTTGTAAACGGTTTTCGATCGGCTACACACAGGATAACTTCGGGCGCCCCACAAGGATCTCACTTAGCTCCATTACTTTTTATTATGTTCATTAATGACCTTCTTGAGTGTTTTCGTTTTTCTGAACCTTTTCTGTATGCAGATGACCTAAAATTTGCACGAGTAATAGAGTCAAAAAGAGACTGCGAACTTCTGCAGCACGATCTTAACCAGGTTATAAAATGGTGCCGCAATAATAAAATGCAACTAAATCCGAAGAAATGTTACCATGTTAAATATACGCGGAAAATTAGTTGTATTGACACAGAGTACTTCATAGACCAAGAACAAGTCCAAGAAGTGGAAAAAATAATGGATCTAGGAGTACTTTTTGACAGGAAGGTCACTTTTGTTCCTCATATTGATGACATTATTAAAAAGTCAGCAAAAATGCTTGGGTTCCTACTTCGTAACACCAAAGGCTTTCGTAAAAGTAGCACCAAGATAATGTTGTATAACAGTTTTGTAATCAGTGTTATGGAATATTGTAGTGTGGTGTGGAGACCGCACTATGCCACTCACATGTTGCGTCTGGAAAGGGTCCAGAAACGTTTTGTGTGGCATCTAGCCTTCAGTGACGGGAAATCCAAGCGTCTGCCCTCTTATAAAGTCCGTCTGTGCCATTTCAAGATGCAGTCGTTGTCTATGCGTAGAGATATAAATGATGTTTTGTTTCTTTACAAAGTGTTGCGCAATAAGATCGACTGCCCCGGTTTACTGAAGCTTATTGGTTTCCGTGCGCCTTCTAGATATCCTAGGAATAACATAACACCCCTGTGTCCGCCTCGTCGAAAGTCTGTACTAGGTGCGAATTCTCCGATGCCTAGATTATGCAAGATCCTTAATGGCCTCAGTGACTTAGTAGATGTACACCACGATAGTATAAATAAATTCCTACGTGTTCTTGTAAATAATCCAATGACAACTTAATTTAATCTAATGTAATCTAATGTAATCTATTGTAATCTATTGTAATCTAATGTAATCTAATGTAATCTAATGTAATCTAATGTTATCTAATGTAATCTAATGTAATCTAATTTAATTTTAATTTCGATTTTGATTTTGTTTTTGAGTATGTTAAACCGTTTTTTGTGCATGTGGTGTTAACCTGTAATTAATTGTTGCACTTGTAAATGTTACTCTAGTCATTAAGTCTGAAATGTGCATCGTGTAAACAATTGTTGATTAACCTAAATAAATAAGATGTATTCATGATTCTGGGAAGTATGAAGGAAGTCTCTTTGGAATAATTTGGTTATAATGTGATTTTTTATTTCGTAGACTAAACTGACATTAGGGGGGTTGTCACTTTATCGTTACATAAATAAATTGTAGTTCTAAAAACTAAAAAACACGCTTTATTGGTAAGGATAATGGGACAAACTGTTTAAATTATTGCATTGTCATCGGTCCTTGATAAGTGTGCAAAGTTTCAAATCAATACAACGTTTTGAAGTGGGTGAAAATCACGTTCAAAGATTCCGTTACATTGATACATAGATACATACATACCAAGCTAATAAAAGCGTGTTAAAATAGTGCCGCATCCTATCCACTATCCTGAGTCATTGAAAGTTAATCGAAAATCGAAGTAGATCGAAAATGAAACTATTTCTCGGCAAAAAAAAATATTTTGTTTAGAAACTAGCGGCCCTTGTTTAGTTTATACTCATTTATGTCAGACTTCATTTTATCGATCTCATTAATTTTATTGTTGATTTCATATTTAACACGATAAAAGTTCATGTAATATGTGTATGAATACTGTTATATTTTTAAATATATTACGTTTGTATTCATAAAGCATTTATTTACACCCATTAGTAAAAATAAATTGAGGAGTCATGTCACATCGATTCGATGAATCACTTATGATTGAGCCTTACCTACAACTCTATGCTCCGCGCTTGCAACATTAAAAAAAAATAAGGTCATTGGTAGCTGTCAGTTTAGTCTACGAAATAAAAAATCACAGTATAGTTGTGAAGTATTTAGGTCTGTCGCTAATTTCTTTGCTCCAATACATTTACTTTCAGCTCAAGTCAAGAACAAACTATTACTCCAGCCACTTTAGTCACTGATGAAATGTAATGGAATTTCCAAGTTGTAGAAAACAATATTGAATCTGAAAATGGACTTCTTGTACACGTGGCATTTAATCTTTTAATTTAACGAGAAGAGGGCGTCCACAGTACTGTAGTTTTCCATCACGATCGGTCTTGAGCTTCACGTTTCACCTCGCTCCACGTCATTCCGATGCTCGTCACTTTTGCTAGCATGGTGCGACACCAACGCCGACGTGTTGATGGGGACGGCCACGCTTTCTTTTGCCTTGGGGATTCCAATCCAGCGCTTGTTTATGTTTAGGATCAGAATCACTTCGCAGCGTATGACCAATCCAACTCCATTTGCGACGCTTGATCTGGCGGTCGATTGGGCTCTCATGGCATTTCTCCAAAAGCTCTACGTTGGTGATGGTCTCGGGCCAGCGACGAAGACAGCGGTTGACGACGACTTGGAACTTGCGTGTGACGTCTTTTGTGACCTTCCACGTTTCGCACCCATAAAGCAGCAAGGATTTTACATTTGACCCGAAGACTTAAGTAATTCGTTATTTTACATATAATGGTTATCCTTAGTAATGTGATAGCAGAATTCTTAATTCAATGAATATCAAGTCACTGAAACGGTTCATCGCACATACATACCTTTCCTCGAAACGTTTTTTTACGATAATCAATTCTAGTAAGTAGTAATTCTAGTAGTAAGTAACTTCGATGTTAAATTGTTTCGATGAAACAGCAGATTACCGATTTGATTTCCAAAACTTTACGTCACTAAAAGTAACTTTTAGTGACGTAAAATTTCATTGGATTTGTACCTATTACTCCTGATTTTAAAGTTACACATATAAATTAGGGTGGCAAAAGTTTTGGAAATCAAATCGGAAATCTGCTGTTTGTACAACTCACTAGCTAGTTCAAGAACAAGCGAAGCGAGCTCGTGAACTTGGGGAACATTGGTACAGACAGGTTAGATTAATCTTATCTAGTCAACATCATCGTCGTGTTTGCCGAGCCTTTTCTCCAATACTAAAACTATTTTCACTGTGCGCGTACATCTAAGTGGTGGAATGCCCTGCCGGAGGCTGAGTTTTTTGATAGCAACAACAAGCAAAAAGTTTAAAAACTGTAACCCGACTTAGGTTCTGTTTTTAGCCTTGTATACGGGTCATAATAACGAATCAATTGACACCTTAATCATCAAAATCGGAAGAATAATTTAGGCGCTACGAAGGAATATACGTAAATACAAACATACATAGACTGCTAAGATCGGAACCCTTACTTATGGCTTAGCCGTAGTCGGGTAAAAAGTGGGTCTTTAAGTCAAGAGTTACTTCTATGAAAGCAATCTTCACCGTCGATCACATCACTCTTACCATCAGGTGAGATAGTGGTCAAACATGAACCTATCGCTAACAAAAATATTTTTTTGGTTTGGATGATTGGCTGCTAGTCTCACAGAATGCAGTAAATGTATGGAATGACTGCCTCTGACCTCTACAACCCAGTTACTGGGTTACTTACTTATAATAAACCTAGTTAGGTGGGTCAAGAGAAAGCTTACGGACTCCAGTATTGAAACCTGCAATAATAACAAGGGGCGGCCGTGCCTCGAGACGAAGTTCAAATTGTCCTTTGAATTTAATTTTACGGTGCATCTCTCAATCTGGAACACAGAAATATATGGTTGCAGGTATGTGTAGTAACTAGCTGCCCCCCGCGGTTTCAGCCGCGCGTCGCGGCCGCGTCGAACGGTTCGCTTATATCATTTTTATACTCGTGATAACTTCGAAATAAAATGTCCGATTAGAATGAATTAAAAGTATTTTACTGCTACATATACAAATACCCTTGAAGATACATAAATGTGGGATGAAGGGCGTGACAATGAGACGGCCAAGGTTCACTTCAAAAAATGTTTATTTCGCACCACAATATTCGCTGAATTATAACTTGACAACTGTTAATAATAAAAATACTTCGAGCACATTTTCGATACCACCATCATGACTTCGGTTTTTTTTTCCTCCTCCCCTTCTCCCTCTACCCCGCCACTCCCCGGACCCCAGTCCTTGAAGTTATCTCAGACGTTTGGAAATTGAGTTTAACTTTAAAATGATGCGTTCAGAAACGGTATTTTAATCCCACATAAATACACTAAATAAGCAATTAAATATTTGCTATTGACTATCTATTAAATATTATTAAGGTAATGAATAAAGATTCTCTAGTATCACTTTAAAAAAATACATTCGGGGAAACACTCGTAAAAATAATAATTTGTTTTAGAATTCAAAATATACCTGCTGAATGTAGTGTGGGTGGATTTTAACAAAAGTGTACACTTTGAAATATCCAATATATTTCACTTTAGATTTAGACCATTAAAATCCTCAAAAGAAGACAAAAGACAGTTGTGGTCAAGTAATCAAATATTCTATCAATCTGCCTAGCCTTTTTCCAACTATATTGGGCTCGGCTTCCAGTCTTACCGGATTCAGCTGAGTACCTGTGTTTTACATGGAACGACTGCCTATCTGACCTCCACAACCCAGTAACTGGATAAAACGATACCCCTTGGCAAGACTGGTGTCAGCTTCTGACAACTCGTAACGACTGTCAAAGATCTTCAAATGACAGCCGGGATCAACGGCTTAACGTGCTTTCCGAGGCACTAAAGCAACTCGGTATGTTGAAATGGCCATCCATCCACGGACCGACCTCGTCAAGCGTTGCTTAACCTTGATGATCGACCAGTGCGACGCTTATTATTTAGCCACGAGCTTCTCGTCGAAGTAACCAAATATTAAATAATTAAAAGAACTTATTGTGAAGTTTACATTTTCTTTTTTTTATTGTAAAGATACGTCTTTATATATTTTTTGTACGTCTACTTGTTAAAGATACTACTCCCTGAAAGTTATTACCAAATAACGAGATTGTTTTCATTGATAAGAAGCTTTATTATTCCTATATGCCATAAATTAGGTTGCATCCTAAATTGCAAGGTACCTGTGTGATAGTCCCCGGGAAAGAAAGCCACGGGAAGAACTAGTAGCAACATATCCACAAAAAAGGACCTACTTTACAACCCTCTATAAGTGAGTGTGACACAAATAATAACGTTCACGAAATAATTGAACAAGTCATAAAAAAGTTTTTTAATCTCGTTTATATTCATAGACCTGTACCTACACACGAGCCCGTTCATAAAAAGTACCTAATTCATATGTGAACTGACGAAAAAGGTCGCGATTTATGTTCAAAAGTTGACGTGACGAAAAAAACTAGTTGTAATCTGAGCTTGTTAAATAACTTTGAATTTTGATGAGCTGTCGCTTGACAACGCCCGGGTGAGCTAAAGATTCTACAAATATTATATATCTATCTACCAGCTGCCTCGTATTGTATATGAAAAGACTGCATGTTTTATCATCATCATCATTTCAAGGCCTCTCCTAGGCGTCGCGCGTCGCCATATTGACCGATCCCGTGCGTCTCACATCCAGCACCATCCATCCATCCTGTATGTTTGCATATTTATAATTACAGATATTTGTATGTTTGTCAATCAATCACGTCTTAACTGCTGAACGGATTTGGTTTAAACTTGGCACATGGGTAGATCATATCATTGTTTTGAATTAGGTAATGACACATCTTATCCCTGTATTATATTCTCTTTAGGTAACTTCCGACAGCCACGTGGACGAAACTAATCTATACTAATCTATAAAGAGGAAAGATTTATATTTTTGTATAGAACGAATAAACTTAAAAACTACTGGACCGATTTCAAAAAACCGCTAGTAATACATAAAAGAGAAGTCTTTGTTATCGTCGTCAATTTACTACGTAGATACCGACACCATAATTTCATCCGATAAACACTATTGCTAAAAATTACTCCCATAAAGATCACCTCACTGGTCCCTGGCTTCCCGCATCGGGTTCAGCGGATTGCTTCAATCGCCACCTGGTTTTAATTCCATATTGTTTAGTTTCCATCCCAGCTGCACTACGCCGTTTGTAATATACTATTTTGAAGATCAGTTTATCTTTGACAGGAGTGAAATTAATCTTAACAGAAACAGCAAAAATATTCTCGTCATAATATAATATATGCCTTCTTGAACCCATGACATTAATCTAAAGTGGGACATGGGCATCGTTAAAGGCTTTGATACGACCACAGGATACGACCTTTCACTAACAAGCCTCACAGACCACACCTAACCCTTTTATCCAATATATTATTATGGGCAGATATCTAGTTAGCAAAATGTACCCACCCACTGCCTTAATCTTAATTTGGTCATGATTAATCTACCTAGTCGTGTGGCCTAGGTACCTATCCACACTTATAAGCTTAACTTATACCTATTATATAAATATCAAAGTAACTTGGTCTGTATGTGTTTGTTACGTTTTAGATGAAATTTTGCACACGGGTAGACCATTTTCGACTTCCACGAGGGCGAAGCCGCTGGCAGAAATTAGTCCATTCTAATAGTATTTAAACATGCGAAAGTAAATCTGTCTGTTTGTTACGTTTTGGTAGAGATAGATTGTATCTTGTAGAACAAACTATTGATCCCAGCATTAATTTCCTTGGTATAATTTTCGATATCCATGCGGGTGAAGCCGCTGGCAGAAGCTAGTTCTATTAATATAATACCTATAACACGGTACGTTAAACCTCCGCCCTCTGAGGTTATTTTAATGAATACCTGAGTACCTAAAACTAGGCTTAGTTTAGTTTTAATGAATAGAGTGAACGAATTTGAGTACAATATCATGTAGTTACAAAAAATAATGATAAACTTACATACAGATTCTTACTTACTCAGAAAACTATAGTGTAATATAGTTAGCTATACCTCACACCATAGTTTTTTGAGTAACGGCCGGCCGAACCTGTAAAAAATCGCCGTGAAATCTCACGTGAAGTTAGTTGTCATTCCAATTGATGCTAGAAATTGACAGCTCACTTCACCTAAGTTATCATGGTGAGATAGTTACAGCCGGTCAATTCTGTAAATATGTGTGTGCAAAGTGAACTCGAAGTGGGGTATAAATACCTTATCTATCGATTGGAATGACAGCTCACTTCACCTAAGTTATCATGGTGAGATAGTTACAACGGTCGCTTCTGTAGATATGTGTGAGCAAAGTGAACTCGAAGTGAGCTATAAATACCTTATCTATCGATTGGAATGACAGCTCACTTCACCTAAGTTAAAATGGTGAGATAGTTACAACCGGTCGCTTCTGTAGATATGTGTGAGCAAAGTGAACTTGGAGTGAGCTATCAATACCATATCTATATCTATTGGTCCCGGATGTCATTTAAAGACCTTTGACAGTCGTTACGGGTAGTCAGAAGCCTGAAATCTGACACCAGTCTGGCCAACTGGTATCGTGTAACCCAGTTACTGGGTTGTGGAGATCAGATTGAGAGACCTCTTTTAAACACTAACCGTCTTATTAATAAACGTGGACTAAGGTAAGAATAACTTTATTCCAAGTATTAGGTTTGTACTAAAAAAAATCCGTATTAATAAACACGGAATAAGGAGGGATTATACTAATCTGACACTAGTCTCAGACTAAAAGTTAAACCATGGTGCCAGCTAGTTTAAGGTCGGAATAAGAGTAGTGTAACTATGGCAACCACAATTTTTTTAATTTTTTTGCATCGCCCTATTCGGGCAGGCTAAGGTCTTAGACCATACCGCCTCGTGTTCAGTGCATATTATCCTTTTTGAATTCTTTAGTATGCATAAGAATGCGGATGCAACAGATTCTAATGTTTTTTGGAGTATTTGGCAGCAAATTGTATCAAGTCAGCCTTCCCAGTAAGCCTGGGAAGGCTGCTAAGAAGGCTGTAAGCTTTGCGGGAGGTAGTCAATACTACAATAAAATTCGCCGCTCCACTATCCCGAGATCGCTTCTGTCAATGCTTTCACAGATTGACCAGTTACGTAGACAGTTGAGACATAAAAAAAAATGTTCTACACCAATTTAATATCACTATATCCATTAGGAATAAATTTGCAAATAATATTAACAGCCGCTGAACTACACTCGAAAAAAGCCCGCCAAAAACTCTCGCAACCACAATTATTACATAGACTCTGATTTTTTATTTCGTAGATGTGGAACATTAAAAAAAAATAAGGTCATTGGCAGCTGTTTAGCTTTAGTCAACGAAATTACAAATTAATTAATTAATTAATCATCATTTTATGTAATTTTTAAGTTTAAAGGTAATACGATAATTTGAAAAGGAGGGATCCTTCACCTTTACTGTCAAATCTCTATGGCAGATGTCATTTTTAGTTTTTTTTTCTACATAATGTCTTCAACTTGCTTATTTTTCATTCACTAGTTCATTCTTTTTACTTTTAAATTCAACTGTGTTGCCAGAGCTTACGCGTAAATCCAAGACTAAGAAATGAATAGTTAGTCCGAGGTTATTCCATGTTTATTAATAACATTGCTAGATCTATGTTAATCCTTAGTTACTCCGGGATTAGCTAGTCCAAGAGTAACTTCGGAGTAAGCTGGGAATACGCCATTTTTATTAATAAGACTGTTAGGGTTGCAAAGTAAAATCATATTACGAAGCATTAAAGTACTTCCATCATGGAACTGTTAATGGTACTAGTGGCAACGAACCTGAGTCATACCCTTAGCTAGAAGGTTATCGCAACCTCATTAAATTCAGCAAAGAGGCAAAGACTATTAAAAGAAGGAAATCAATTACTAGCCTAATAATTATAAAATTGTTTGTAATATTTGTTTTATTAACCGCAGTACTCAAAGTTAAATTGACATACCGTATATGGAAAAATTTGATAGTAGTAACGGCCATTGGCCCCATGGCGGCAAGTCTCTACCAACATCTCTCAGGGTATTATTAGGCAGCTAGATCAGATGTTTGATAGGATCTTCGAATTTAAGGGCGAAGCCGCTAGAAAAGGCTAGTAAGTCACACGGCTCTACTCACGCGGCCCCACAAGAACATGAAATCAATCTGCCTAGCCTTTTCCTAAATTAGGGTCGTTTTCAAGTCTAAGCGGATTCAACCGAGGACCAGTATTTTACATGCAGTGACTGCCTATCTGATCTCCACAACCTAATAACTGGGTTACACGATATCAGTTGGCCAGACTGGTGTCGGATTTCAGGCTTCTGACTACCCGTAACGACTCTCAAAGATCTTCAAATGACAGCCGGGATCAACGGCTTAACGTGATTTCTGAGGCAGGGAGGAAACTCGCTATGTTAAGATGGTGACCCATCCACGGACCGACCTCGGCAAGCGTTGCTTTACCTAGAAGGTTTACCCGTGCGGCTGTTATTATGTAGCCACGAGCTCCTCCCACAGGAACATCATTAAGAGCAAAACTCTACCAAAACTCTATCTAGCTTCAAAAGGGCTTTGCGCAGGTGGTTAATAGAGAATTCCTTCTATACTTTAGAAGAATTCTTTCAGTTTAAATTTAAATGACCTAATTGTGTACTTACAAAAATTTGCATGTCATTATGCTATGATTAAATATGTTAAGCTACTATTATACTACCATTGTAAGAACTTTTGTAACCATATTTATCTGCAAATAAATCTTTGACTTTGACTTTAAAGCATATTGCATCCGGGATACAGAGCCTGTGACCCTCAGTGTTTATATTTCATAAAACGTTTAGTACTTCTAGAGCATGCCTTTTATAAAAGTATAAAAACATCAAAAGTGCGGCAAAGGGGTCCATCTATCCTATTTTATCTCATCATACTTCAGCCCCTCCTTATCCAGGTATCTTCAATAACTTCATTGTAGCTTGTCCAAATAAATAACTATTAACTGAACTTATAGGAACAATTAGCATTTAGCAAAATTATTATCGCTAGCTGAGCGCTAGCGATAATAATTTTTGCGTTTAATGTGGTGTGAATTATATAAGAAGGAAATTATTGAAAAACGAGGATTATAAAAGCGACAACGAACCAAAATTTTTTTTTATTCATTTTAGTTTGGTTTGACTAACAGTTGCACGAATTATTTACAAGTTAAACGGCGTGTTGATTCATTTATATTTTTTTGTTTAATTGAATTGTACTTGTAGTATTTTTCAGTAAACATGAAATATTTTATTTATAATTTAAATTGAATTCGTGTGATATTATCAACTAAAAGATGAACAGATTAATGTGCCTAATTGCCACTCTTAGTATTAGTTTGGCTGCGGAAGTGACCATTTATAAGTATATTGATTATTGTAAGTAAGCTCTCCTTGTTTACGTTGCACTGACAACTTGAATTAATATCCCTTGACCGGCAAGATGGGGATCTTGGTACTAGGTAGTAATATCCCTGCCTTACCACTTCTTCTAAACAAGGTGAAATTATATTGCTATTGTTGTATGAACGGACAGTCTTTCTGTCTCACTGTCTTTGAGCCTTTTTGTCCCCCGCCTGAACGGATTTTCATGTGGTTTTCACTAATAGACAGAGTGATTCATGAGAAAGATTTAGGTGTATAATTAATTAAGGTTTTGTGTAAATTGGTTAAAATATGAGGATAATTGTTGAAAATATCAAAAAAATCAAGCCGAGATGTAACAAAAAGTGCTAAGCATTTCGGTTAAAAAGGTGCTAAACATTTCAGAATAAACAAACTGTACCCCTTACGGAGCTTAGGCCTTACAGCCTCGGAGGCTCTAGACAGGTGTCATTCGACATCAGTGATCGTGATATGTCAAAATGTAAGGGATTGATCACGTGATTATTCGATATAGCTTGTCAATCCAATACAATTTTGCCTTTTTGACAACCGCCATCCACGCTTTCGATGATAGAATGTCACCTGTCTAGGGCCTCTGGTCTCCATCTCGAATGCTTGCGATACAATTTGAGCGTATTCATAGTTTAACTTTTCGCATCAATAAGATTGTACTTGTTTTTAGACGATGCAAAACCTGGCACTGAGCCACAACTACTTGTGGAGTCTCCGTTCCCGTGGAAGTTTTGTTACTTGAATGGTTCGTCCTATATGCGTATTATTATAAAGAACAATCCACCGAGTGTGATGCCTGATCTCAATGCAACTGTCTACCTAGGTAAGCTTCAGACTATCTTTAATCATAATTCTAGACGAACCTTTTCTCTCTAACAGTTTTGTACCAGACTTATATTGATCGAGAGTATTACTCATTGTGTCGAAACACTGGAAATCATTACTCGAGGAAAGATTTCCGACAAATACTGTTTAAACTTTTGTTAAATCTTAAAAACTTGTTAGAAGAATTGAATACCTTAACATAATTATTCACTTCCGTACTTATTTTAAAATGCAACAATAAAACTTTGCTTTTCTTTCACATAGCAGGTGACGCAAGTTGGAAGGCCTACCATATGAAGACTATCAAAGAATGTAATAGCAGAGCAAGTGAAGAATGTCATATTGTCACAATGGGTTTGCTGAAATACTCGGCTTCAATAAACATGTCTCTTAACTTGTTCTCATCGAACACCTTCTACAAGAAGACACTCATTGTAGCAGAAGGGAGGCTGGGCATAAAGAACCAGTCGTATAAGGAATTTCAGCGTAAGTTATTATTGTATTGTTACAAGAATAAGTGCTTTAGCTCATATTTATGCTTTTGAAGAAAGGTTACTATTATCTTGCAGTTATCGAGTGCCAAAACAATCGCTACGTGCTTGTCGTGAATTTGAAAAATATTTATGAAGGTAAGCCTTTCTACATGTTCATTATGCTGTTTTTAGGGTTCCGTAACCACATAGAATAACGTAAATTTATAATTTTATTATAGTGTTGTCCTATTTGTCTGTCTGTCTGGATGTTTCTCTACACTAATTTGAAAGGCGTTGTATCCTGTTCGTTGCTGAACGATGCAAATATGCGTTTAGAAGATCATTGAATACCATGATTCATAAATAGATGTTTTAATTTTTGTTTTGTTTTATTTAAGCTAATATTTGGTAAAAGCAAATGCGCTTCAAAAGTTACAATTGTATGCGTTAATGGTTAAATATGTATTTTGACATAATTTCCTACCGAGTTCTGAGGTTAATAAGTTGCATGAGATTGAATACACCAGTATCATTTACTGAGTCATAGAAAACTAGCTGTATTCAACCGAATGACTGAAAACTGACCTCTCTCAATCTCAATGATAACTTGTAGTCGGCGTTAAACTACAAAGTATGATTTTCGTAAACCGGTTCCTCAAAAGCATACGCGACCCTCTACTGCATGATATGATTTACGTCGCGGTCACAACTTTTCAGTTCATTTAATTATCTACATATTTTTGTTTGTAGCTTATTAGTTCACTTTTTAAGCATTTTTTTGCAAAATGAATACAGAGTGATGTAAGTGTTGTTTGATTATACATCTGTTACGTTTCTAGTGTTAAAAAGTACTATAATATTCACAAGGGATCTTTGTGTCTCTGAATTGGCTGCAAGACCCTGCGCAGCAGCTATATTTGTGTCAATGTTGAAGGTGAAGATAGCATTGTATGCATAACTGTCTTTCACTCGCTAACGTTTGTCGCATCATACTATCTCGCTTACTCTATGCAGTATACTCGGTGAAAAACTGTTTCATGCGCAATGGTTGGCAGAGCCAACTTCAGAGATACAAAGATCCGCTGTGACTACTATAATGTTGCCTGATAATAATAGTATTTTATGTATTCCAGATCCGTCTTCTGATTCTGACACAAAAACAAATAATGTAGAAACTGTAAATGCGAATAATACTTTTAATACTAATGGCTCCACAGCGCGAGATGACAACTATGAAATAAGAACTAAAAGTAATAAACCAGCTGATACTAGTAAGTCTTATCCTCCCTGACTGACCCATGTCATACTCCGTTATGTGTTCACGTTAAACCGTAGATGCTGCACCTGATCTCTCTCCAATTCAGTCAGATTGCCGTCATATCAAACTATGAGAGTAATGGAAAAGATTTGCCACCGTGACCAAAATTTTGGTCTGGGTGACTTTAACGATGTGGAACTACTGAAAAAAATTATTACTTGGAAACAAACAAAAAAATAAGACTTAATAAACATGTTCAATTTATAATTTCAGGCAGTATACAAATAAATTACTCAACTGTGATTATAATTTCCGCAACGTTTGTGGTGGCTTTGATCTTACTCGTTGTAATAATTTCCATCTGGAAACGTTGCTGGATCCGATGCAGTCCTCAAACATCCGGCTTACCACTGAATCCTGTAAGTTTTTCTAACTACGCTAATAATATAAGGAGGTCAATTTGATGTTTTTATACTTTTATTCATAAATAATAGGCATCCTCTAGAAGTATTAAACATTTTATGAAATATAAATACCGAGGGTAGGCTCTGTATATCGGATGTAAAATGCTTGAGGTAGAGATTTGCTCTTAATGATGTTCCTATGGAAGGAACCCGTGGCTAAATAATAATAGCCGCACGGGTAGATCTTTAAGGTTAAGCAACGCTTGCCGAGGTCGGTCCGTGGATGGGTGATCTCCGTGCCTTGGAAAGCACGTTAAGCCGTTGGTGTCGGCTGTCATTTGAATATTTTTGACAGTCGTTACGAGTAGTCAGAAGCCTGAAATCCGACACCAGTCTGGCAAACTGATATCGTGTAACCCAGTTACTAGGTTGTGGAGATCAGATAGGCAGTCACTCCATGTAAAATACTGGTCCTCGGTTGAATATGGTTAGAAATGAAGACGGGGTCGTCTTCAAGTCTAACCGGATTCAATTTAGGAAAAGGCTAGGCAGATTGTTTTCATGTTCTTGTGGGGCCGCGTGAGTAGAGCCGTGTTACTTACTAGCGTTTTTTAGTGGCTTCCTCCTTAAATTCGAAGATCCAATCAAACCCCTGATCTAGCTGCCACCCAGGAGCCTGAGAGATGTTGGTTGAGACTTGCCTTCATAAGGCATTGGCTGTTACTACCAATCATTTTATTATTAAAATATGACTTTATGTATTTTCTTCAGCCAAGTGAACCGTTCTATCTCAATATGCTCTTCCGGAGGGAGTGTGATGAGGAGATTGCACAAATAGAACAACACAAATATGAAGAAATTGCTGAACACCAGTATGATGAAGTACAAAACCAGTATGAGGAAATACAAAATCAGTACGAAGAGATCCGTCCTCAAGAACTGAAGACCGATTGAGTTTCTTCTACTTCTTCTGGTACATTTCCAATCTTTTCGAACTTTATGATGGAGAAAGAGCATCAGTACGAACAGGCGACCACATTTCGAATAGCTTCGTTTAAATTGATAAATGATGCTCCACATATTCCACATCTATCTACGCTGGTCACAACAAACAGTGCCGGTGGATCTATTACCGTCGGACTAACTGTCGTCAAAGACTGCGTGAAGGTGAAACGAAGAAGGGGTGTGTTGTGAAACAGATTCGTAATAATGAGTTCCGAAAGTTCGCGGAATGGAGTTTAAGGGATCCTTTGGCACCATGCTAATCAGTGACTCATAAGCAGTATTTATGTTTAAAAGAAGTTTGAAGGACGTTATGTCATCCGATTACGAATAAAATAACTCGAAGAACAAGTCAAGAAAATAGTACGAGTAGTAGCCCTAGTTAAGTGTTTTTGTTGCCTAATTCAAGAGTTCAGAGAAAAAGTTGGATGATAATAAGGTCAAGGAGGTGATATCGGCTTATTTCGAGGCCTAAAACACAAAATATGTTTTTGATGACTTAGTTTTTTTTTGTAGTGTGAATATACCTTTGTATTTATTTGTACTCATACTCACAGATGATTACACTGAAAAGGAAAATTATTTTTCATTGTTTAATTTACTTAACAACCCTTCCATTCCACGAACTTTTGGACCTCCCCTCATAGGTACCTTGCCTCTATTATGTTGTGGTCAGCTTCCAGGCTGACCTGAACCGCTAGACAAAGTCACATTTTGTCATAGCGATAGCGATGGAAAAATGTCAAAAATTGATGGGATTGCCAACCGCTACCAAAATGTTACATGATCAATCCCATATATTTTGGGATTTCAGCAAACGCCATCGCTAACATCGAATGACACTTTGTAGGCCTTAAAGTGCGGCTGACTGTTGTTGTAATATTGTTTGTTTTATAGTTTTAATAACATCATCATCTGAATTTCATGAATATGTCCTATTGTCGAATTACTAATCTGATTTCCTCAAAAATTATAATAATTGCTTAACATTATGACGTTGATAATTTGTGTGTCATTACTTTCCTGTTTCAAACAGGATAATAACAAATAGGGTATGAGTGGTGTAGGTAAACAAAACACCAAAAGGATAAGCGCCGTCATTTTTATGTCGACCAATATAGGTCTAATTCACTGGTCAAGTATGGTTTAAAGTATAGTCGTGGCAATCTAAGAAGTCGGATTTGACAGCTATAAACATACTTAATAATAATTCAACTTCATACTTACGAATTATACTCGTTGTTATAGTGTATGGGTGACAAAGTTATTAATTAGGATTATGAATTTGATGATTTGTTTACATTACAAGCACTAACAATAAACCATTGTTTTAGAAATTGTACTAGGTACTGTACCTAATGTTTATTTTTGTGAACGTATTTCATTTTTTAGTAAATTATTCTGATGTAAAATGAGAAACGTCATCGAACTTCTAAGAATGTCACGATTATAATAGTCTTCAAGTCCCTGGAAAACATAAATACCTACCCGAGAATACAATATGTTGCGATTGTAGCATAAGCATTACCTTTAGAGAATGTCTAGCAGAAGCTTCTTGTCTAAGAAAAGCTTGGAGACAAGTTTTTAACCTTAAATGTGTATTAAACCAAATTATATTTGTTTTAGTGTACACACAAACACAGGATCATTATATAATACATCACATTATTCTTTAAAGAAAGCTATTCATGTTCTTAACTCTATTTCACCAGAATGGCTGAACGGATCGGGATTAAATTTGGCACATATATAAATTGTCTGGAATCCCCTTAAATGGAGTGTTTGAAGAATATGCTAACGGGTTTTATATGGAGAATGCTATTGATTTAAAATAAATGAATTGGCTGAATGGCTTCTATCCTCCAGACCTGTTATGATATCGTGAGCGTTCAATTAGCAAAATAACAAAGAAAAAATTCTCAAACTCATGATTGGCAAAATTAAAGTAAAAAAAAAAATTAACCGTAAATGAAATAGGCATTTTGAAGCAAATTATCAGCGCACCTTAAATAGGGCGCTAGGAAGATATGGGGCACTTAAACATATAAAAGACAAATGTGTTTAGCTGTCTTGTATAAATTAGAAAGTTGAATTACAAAAGGGATGGATAAAAGGTCATTGTAAGCCGCTGAGATGAGAATTATAACGAGGGATGTGTTGTGTTACGGAAATGGACAGAATAATAAATTAGTGTGCAATTGAAAGGGACCACGATGATCGAGAAGTTGTGTGGAAAGCGGTTGTTATGGTATGGGCAAATGGGTATAAAATGAAAAAATTGCAGGAATGAGGAACATGTCATGATAAATGTTTTGAGTGTGCATTTTGATAATTACAAGTGTAAACAGTCAAAAAAAGACCTAAAAAATGATGGTTGGATTGTGTTTTAGAGCGAGTAAAATACAAAGAGAATGCTGGTGATTATAAAACAGTTCCCAGTAAAAAAGAACAGAAGCTTTTGATGTAAAAATATAAGTGTTTTTCTCTTTAATCAAAACCGCAGGAATCAATAAGAAGTATTTTGCATAAACCTTTGATCGTGTCGACGTCGTGACGAAGATCATTATTTTTTAATGTAAGGCTCCTTTTAGAGGTTTTTATGAAAACATATTTTAGACTAAGGTTTTGATTTGAAATGTAAATTATACATGTACATATTAACTGCCTTGATGTACTGCTTTCGAAATAATAAATTTACACTATTATATAAGAGGCAACATTGTTTGTTTGTTTATTTATATGAGGTTACTAGTTTCTGCCAGCGGCTTTGCCCGCGTGATGGTCAGAAATTATCCCTTGGGATCATACTACCGGGATAAAAACCTATGAGCTATTCCAGGCTATAATCTATCTCTGTGCCAAATTTCACCCTGATCCGTTTTGACATTCTGGCGTGATTGTGTAACAAACATCTATCCATCCATCCATCTATCCAAACTTTAGTATATTTTATACTAGATGCCATCAAATTATCCCAAAGGAACCTGCTACTTGGATAAAAAGTATGCTATGTGTTAATCTAGGTTATAATCTATGTGTATACCGAATTTGATCCAAATCCGTTCCGTAGATTTTGCGTGAATGAGTAACAATCATCCATCCATCCATACTCCGCCAGCCGTTTGAGCGTGAAGAAGTAACAAACATACAAACACAGACATACACATACTCACTCACAAACTTTCGCCTTTATAATATTAGTGTGATTATAGAAGGATTAGTAAGATGAAGCACTCATCAGATTTTGAAAATGTTTTCACTGACAGCAAGTAGCAAGTTATAGTACCGGTCATTGTGGCAACACTTGGGGAGGCCTAAGTTCAGCAGCGAACGTCTTTTAGCTGAAATGATGATGGTGATAGCAAGCTACATTATTGTCAAAAGTCAAAAATTCTTTATTTCAACTATGCCATTAAAAACAATTAAAATATATTTAATATTATATTTTCAAAGTAATAATAATCGATTCTACCGTCCATTCGGAAAAGTAGCTTGTTATGGAGAAGAACGGACTATAAACTGCACACTTAATTCTTAAAAAAAAGTGTTTTACTACAAAAAAATAAAATATTCCTTTTCGAGAGCTTCCGTTGCGTGCGCTGCGTTAGCGGTTAAAGTTACGCAACATTCATGTATGTAGGGTAGGTAGGGTAGGGTAGGTAGGTAGCCAGTAGACGGGAGTGAAGCCGCGTTGGACAGCTAGTCTTGGCTATCTTATTTGTAATATACCTGTATACAAAGTGTACTTTAAAAGTTTTACTAACTTAAGTTGTCCAGTACTGAAGGTAACTTTGTTCCCGAGGCGGAAAAATCTAGTAACAATATTTAATATTTTTCAATATTCATTATCAATTATAATATTCTATTTCACTTAAGTGAGTCTAGCACAGTATGGAGAAAGTTTATATTTCGTGAATCTAAGTTAACAGAGAACTACCTAAAACTAAAACCATGGTAGTTGTCTTAAAACTTAGGTCAGTTGACCCAACCTTTGAATGGACAGACGTCTTCCGTACAATTGAGAGGTTTTTCCGCAGTAATATACTTGTAATTGCTAAAAGTACCAATCAAATAAACGTACCTACAAGAAAGCTGAACTAGATTAAGTCGGAATAGCCAAATTGCCTTACAAAATCGCTTTTATACTTAGAAAAACACTAATAACAATATGCAAAGAAGTTTTGTATCCCCCTAGGGAGTGGAACGTCGAAGAAAACTTTCCACTCCTACCTAGTTTTATTGTGTATTATGTGTGTAAAGTAGAATGACGTTCCCACGTACGTACGTACCAGTCATTCTACCTTTACCTTAGTTTGTTGTTATAGAGTATTTTAGTTATGAATTCGTAAGGGATTAAGGGAGATACTGGCGACATCATTTATTTAACCGGCAAATCGATCACCAGGTCGATCCGAACTAGTACCCCACCTCTCAACCTCGCTGTCACATCTCGCTAGCACCTCGTGTTCCGAGCCGCCATTAATTTTGAACCTATAGCTAGTACAGTACAACTATTTTCTTAATGTCCCTCGGCAATCATCGGATTGCCGAATATAAACGAATATTTTTTTCCAGGTCCATCAATTATTAGATTCATCGTGTATAATAATTTAAATTCAGAACTAAGCACTTTACTGTTGTTTTGTGTTGATTTTCATGTGAAACATATAGAACTGTAAAAATAGCAGTTATAGCAGCTTTCCTCCCATTTTTAAAATAAATTAAATTGTGTTAAAAGAGCAACAACTCTGCACCAAGTGCAAAGGGCAACTGATAGAAATCCGATTAATGACGAAACACGAAGTTTGCCGAGGGACATTAAGAAAATATCTGTACAGTACCTTCTTACTACGTCGTATCTTTACAAAATTCATATTTTACGTTATGATATAGTAGTTACATCTGTTCCATAGATATTTCTATCTATCTAATACCTTTAAATGAGCAATTTTTGTTTATATATAATTTGTGTCTCGGAAACGGCTCTAACGATTTTCATGAAACTTAGCATGCTGGGGGTTTCGGGGGCGATAAATCTAGCTAGGTTTCATTTTTAGAAAACGTCGTTTTCTCTATTTTCATCCGAGCAGAGCTTGGTCGCCCAGGTACTTACTATAATATGCACCTAAGTAGGTATGTTTACTACACAGAAGTTGAAACCCATTCAAATTTTCCTAGATAATCCAATAAAAAATTCTCGAACTTTTAGATATGGATAGAAATAAAAATTTTATTAAGCTAGAACGACCCGGTTTACTTTAAAACTGTATTTTTAGATTGGAGAAAATCGCAACATAAAATTTTCGGTACGATTATATTTGGCTGTAAAAAAGGAAATCATCCAACGAGTTTTTCCCCTAGTCTCTGTACCGGCCATCTGCGAAAAATGTTTACTAAAGCGTTTATGAGAAATGAGAAAATATTCCGCTCTGAGCCTCCGCTAAGCCGTCGGACCCCAATTCTCTCGAATCCTACTATCATTCAAATCTTCAGTGTTATTCGGATTTAGTCTTATTTGGTTGATGGCTGGTTTTGATAATCCAGTCTTATTGTTTCTGATTTACCTACAAATTTTCTGAGAATTAAGGCATCATAAGATATTTCCTCAATGTCTTAAAATTATTGAATGGTTATTTCTTGAATACTAATTAAATATTTTTGTATTTTTTGCACACTAGGGATATAATCACGTAAGGATGGTTCCTAATCTCGTAGTCATAAAAAAAACAGAAGTCATGCGCACTTACATACATAACTTAACATTTTTTTGTGTGGGTAGGCAGAAACTGAATGCCACCTGCATCCCTACACCTATAAGAAATACGTAAGATGAAAGTAATATCGAAATAGAAATGAGGAAGTTACTTATATCGTCGAGTTTAGTCAATAGTACGGACGTCAGGAATTACGGCCTAGAGAACACCATGTGGTTTTAGTCAGTAGAAGTCTGACAGACCCCTCAGCTTTCCCCAAGGGCTGAGGACATCCATTGAGGATTTCCAATTTTTTTTTTTTTGTAATGGGTTTGCTCTTGACTCTAGTCTAGGTCATAGGTGACAGAGACAGAGTCGACGATGGAGTGAGCTTACCCAGAAGAAGCCTGTCCACTCTAACTTTGAAGAGATTCGGGTTGAATGCGTTCGGAAACACAGACGCAGGTGGTGAGTTCCATTCATTCGCTGTGCGCATTATACAGGATGTTTGGAAGCGCTTGGTTCGAATTGGTGGAATGGCAAAGATGATAACTTGCAGTGCGTCTAAATGTCCGATGGTAGACGGGGGCTGGTGGGATGAGGTCGTGGAGTTCTTGAGCACACTCACCGAAGTACAGTCTGTAGAAGACCAACAAGCAGGCAGATTCTATACACTGTTAAAACCTGACAATGAGGAACAGACGAGAACGCCTGTCTCGCAGGATGGCCGTGTCGGGTTTTGTCAATAGTACGGACGTCAAAACAAATCACAAGCACGCCATCTGGCGGCAAAGCAAGAACAACTATGCATTGGCGCGCTTTATCTAACCTAAGGGAATACATCCTGACTTCCCGATGGTTTGCATCTATCGGCCAGCCTTGATGCGACATATATATAATTGTTTGAGCTCATCTGTAAGACTTAATATCAATATTAAATATTTGCCCCAAGTAGGTAAAATTACCGATCTGCCTGGGACAATCTTGTGGCTATCCATAATATTATGGTGCTGGCGACACTGGAATTTCCCATTACATATACACAAACTACCTATCTTGTTATATTCACGAAATTCCCCTAACTGGAAAAGGATAGAACACTCAGTATCCTCGTTTCTCAGAAATGTGCAGACATGTCTTTGCGTAGGGTAACAAAGCAATACAAATTAAGGCGGATTCGCTTCCTACCTTAGAAAAAGTGAGAATGTAATAAGCCGCAAGGCATCCACTGGTTAGGGTGGCATATATCTATACTAATTATAAAGAGGAAAGATTTTTTTGTTTGTTTTTTGTACCGATTCGAAAAATTCTTTAACCAATAGAAAGCTACATTATTCCTGAGTGACATAGTCTATTTTTTAATCCCGAAAACGGGTCCTGTGGGGAGGTCCACGAGAGCGAAGCCGCGGGCAACAGCTACTCTATATATAAAAGCGAAAGGTCACTCATTCACCTATCACGAAATATCAAAAACCGCTTGACGTATAAAGATGAAATTTGGAAGAGATGTAGTTTATAGTTAGTAGACGTCCACTAAGAACGGATTTTGCCGCAGGGCTGGATTTAGGGTGTCTAAGGACTTTCGCAATTTTATATGAAAGTCCTTCAATTTTTGAGCTACAAACTAAAAATTTGTCAGGAAAGTAGTTTATAGTTAATAGGCGTCCGCTAAAAACGGCTTTTGCGACAGGGCTGGATTAAGGAGGTTTAAGGGCTCTCAAAATAAAGGGCTTCAAATAAACGGTGTGAATTCGTCCGGGTTAAACGTAAAAATGGGGGTACCCCAGGGCTCAATTTTAGGTCCTTTCTTATTCTTAGTATACATAAACGATTTACGCCGTTTATTGGAAAACAAACTAAACATGGTGTTATTTGCTGACGACACATCTTTAATTTTTAAAATAAATAGACGTACTTGTCAGGTTGACGACGTAAATAACGCGCTACGGCAGGTTCAGGATTGGTTCACAGCCAATAATTTAGTTTTAAATGGTAAAAAAACCAAGTGCGTAAAATTTTCATTGCCGAATGTCAAAAATACTGATTGTGACATTATGTTAAAAGAGGAGAAGCTAGAATTCGTCGATAAAACGGTTTTCTTGGGGATCACGCTGGACTCAAAGTTGCAGTGGGGTCCTCATTTGGTATCCCTTGCGGGGCGGCTGAGTTCGGCGGCTTATGCTGTTGGAAAGATTCGTCGGTTGACGGATGTGGATACCGCGAGACTGGTATATTTTAGTTATTTTCATAGTATAATGTCTTACGGTATCTTACTATGGGGAAGGGCTGCAGACATTGAGTCAATTTTTATTCTGCAAAAACGAGCCATCAGAGCAATATATAATCTTCGCCGGCGCGATTCTCTAAGGGAACTGTTTAAGGACATTAACATCATGACGGTTCCTTGTCAATATATTTATGAAAACATCATGTACGTGAGAAAGAATTTACATCTCTTTAGTAAAAACGGCGACAGACATAATTACGTTACTAGAAATAGGGACCAATTAGTTCAACCAGGTTTCAGACTGGCAAAAGTAGCTTCATCTTTCATGGGGTACTGTACAAAATGTTACAATAAAATTTCGCCCCACATTCTTGAGCTGAACGAGACGAAATTTAAAACTTGTATAAAACGCACACTATGCAGGCTGGCATATTATAAGTTGGGGGATTACATCACTGATAAAAATGCTTGGCTAAATGCTATTCCTGCTCAACATCCACTAGGGCGCAAAAACAAGTGATATGCAGAACATTATTGTTTTGAAGTATTGTTGGAACTGCTGTAGACTGAATGAATATATTTGTATTGTATAAACTCAATTTTCTTAGTATTGTATAACTGCACGGCACGTGTGTGAGTACTATGTACCCAACTGTAAATCTAACATTTACTGTACCTGTGTGTCGTTCGTTGACTTGTGTGTGCCCTGGCAGTTGAGTGTGTCATGCTCTCTCAAATGTCTCTCTGATGGTGGCGCGTGTGTTGGATCATCCGGTTCCCTTCATGATGGTTGAGCTGGGTGGTGCCATTCATGCGTCATGTTCGTGAAGGGACGCCGTCAGTTGGGATTGGTCATAACTGCTTCGGATGTTAATGCTTTTCTAGCATCTATTATATAACTGCACAGTACATGTGTGAGTACTTTATTTACTTTATGCCTGTACGTAGTTTGTGTGTAGTGCTATTCTGGGTGCATTGTCCTCACATATATGAATTTATTAATGTATGTACTTATGTAACTAAATATTGTAAAAAAACATTTTCTTTAAAAGAGTAAGTATGGAGTTTCTTGTGCAACAAGCTACTTTCCGAATGCACGGTAGAATCAACTTTTATAACTTGTAAATTTTAATGTACCTAACGTTCAAAAGTGCCGCTTGGTGGCCTACTTGAAATAAAATATCTTAGTCTTTGTCTTTGTCTCTCGCAAGTTTGTATGAAAGTCCTTCACATTTTAGGCTACAAACTTAAAATTTGGCAGGTAAATAGTTTATATAGTTAGTAGACGTCCGCTAAGAACGGATTTTGCGACAGGGCCGGATTTAGGGGATCTAAGGGCTCTCGCAAGTTTGTATGAAAGTCCATTTATTTTTTTGTGCTACAAACTTTAAACTTGGCAGGGAGGTATTTAATAGTTAGTAGACGTCCGCTAAGAACGGATTTTGTGACAGACCCAGCTTTAGGGGGTCTAAAGGGTCTCGCAAGTTTATATGAAAGTCCTTCATTTTTGGAGCTATAAAATGAAAATTTGGCAAAGAGGTAGTTTATAGTTAGTAGACGACCGCTAAGAACGGATTTTGCGACAGGGCCGGATTTAGGGGGTCTAAGGGCTCACGCAAGTTTGTATGAAAGTCCATTTATTTTTTTGTGCTACAAACTTTAACTTTGGCAGGAGGGTATTTAATAGTTGGTAGACGTCCGCTAAGAACGGATTTTGTGACAGGGCTGGATAAAGGAGGTCTAAGGGCTTTAGCAAGTTTGTATGAAAGTATGTTTTTTGTTGTACTACCGTCCTGAAATTTAGCAAGTCTAGAATTGATGAGTAGGAGACATAATAGCTTATGTCTTAGAAAGAATTTTGTGATTCTCTATATATTTTTTCCAATTGGTGCCTTAAAAAAATTCACTTAGTGTGATAGGCATTTTCTCTTGACTAAAATATAAAAATAGTTTGCGTTAAACATCATTAGGTAAACTTTATATCTTCATAACCACGCGGGCGAAGTCGCGGGCAACAGCTAGTATAAAATAGATTAGAAATATCTTATAGTGAATAATTATTTTCACCCTTCATTTTACGAAAATAAGTGTAAAGCTTTTAAAATTAATCTCATAAAAATCCTATGTCCTAACACAGCTCCTGGGTTATACGTGTGCCACGTTTTATTCAAATTCGATCGGCCGATAAGGATGAAAAGGTGGTTAAAACAAAGTACTTTACCATTTTTAGGGTTCCGAAGTCAACAAGGAACCCTTATAGATAATCTAAGTACTAGAAAGCTATTGGTACCTTTTTATTTTATTTGTAATGGGTTTGCTCTTGACTCTAGTCTAGGTCATAGTTGACAGAGACAGAGTTGACGATGGAGTGAGCTTACCCAGAAGAAGCCTGTTCACCCTAACTTTGAAGAGATTCGGGTACCTATAAACAGTATGGATTGACTTTGAATTCTGTTAGAGAAGGCCTTTCTTTGACCTCTGTTTATAAGTAGCCCTTTTTAGTTAATCCGTATTGTCCCAATATACATACATACATAGAAATAATAATAAACAATAATCAAATAATATATAATATACATAGTTTTTCAACTTTATTTGAATTTTACCTACTTCGATCAATCTATGCTTATTACGTAAGAAACAGCAATCGGCAATCATCGCGCGGTTCAAACACTTTATGTTATAAAAGTCGGAATTACCTACAGTGTAGATATGGTAGGTCCTACACAATCGTTTGCTTATCGGCGTTTGTTTGTCGAATGAGCTTATTTCTGAAAAAACCGCCAAAAAAAGCTGCTTTGGAGAACATTTATAGCGCAAAAAACGCTATCGTTTTGCTCTTGCAAGATACGTAATAAGCCTGCCGAACGAGTCCAGCGTTTCTTAACCCAAAATAATTATTACCCAGTTTAAAAGTAAAACGTAAAAGCTTTCATCTAAAGCTAGCTCATGATCTATAGAAAGTTAAACCCACAAAGTGATAAAATGTCCCTCGAAGATTATTGAAAGCAACTATTCCAATTCTTTACATTCCTATTTTCACTTCAATGAGATTTATTTCCAAGATCTTTCGTCTAGGGACTTCATGTAAATCCATTTTGGTAGGCGACAGGCAACAAGTTTTCTTGTAGATAACTTACCTAGTAAACAAGCTAAGATTTATGTAAAATTCAGATCTACATAATACTCAAATATTATCTATAATTTGATAAGTGTCAAGCTGTACCATTTAGAGAGGTTTTAGTATGCAGCATTTTCTACCAACATTACTTTGTTTCAGCTTGGTAGCAGTTGCGGGTTGCAATGATTGAAGATGTGAAAGTACCAGTAAAAAAAAAGTTTTTCCCAATATAACATTAAGGAATTAAGGTCATAATAAAATATGACTATATTCATGAGAACTTTCCACCCTGAACTTAAAGTCAGCCTGTATCTACGTTAGCGATTCGCGCGAATGTGTCTTCCTTCACCCTTAAGCATATTTTGTCTAGACATTCTAAGTTTATTATACAGTTATTTTCTTCTGCACTGACCTTGCTATGTAAATAAAGATAGATCGCTTTTGTATTCCATAATCATGTCAAGGATACACTCATGTTTATGTTTTGGCAAAGGACATGTTTTATTCTTTGTCGGTATGCTCGTAATCAAATTTATGTTATTATGTCTTGTTATAAAGTTCATTGATTAAAAACAATTTAAGGAAGATTAATTTAGTTTTTATATGTTTTTAGAGATACATCATGAAGCGATAAATGATTCAAGTGTAAAACCACGAAACCCAATTTCAAGGCTAAGGATTATTCCATTCTGCCCCACCAAGTAGCATGATTGACAAAGTGGACATCAATACCAGCTCACCTGATGGTAGGTGATGATGTGGTCGAAAATGATCCACTGTTGCCTCTTCCCAATCCACTCTTGAGTTTAAGGCTATCAGGACAGACCCCTTAAGGAATTCGACCCCTTAAGGTTACACTAGTCGACGGCACGAACTATTTTGTGCGCGGAGTTAAAATGCCTGCTATCTCATCCGATAACTCGTGCGAAAAAATTGATGCTGTGATGAGAAGTAAAAAGCTAGTTCGCGTACGAATTAGCACATTTGCAAGTTTGTAGCGAAATGAATGATGATTTAGGACGATAAGGAGCGCGCAAAATTTTGTAAACAGACCTTTGGTAGTCTAGATATCATGAACAAACGGCTAAATGTATATTTTCAAAATAAAATTATTTGCATTGTTGAACTACTAATCTATCCCGTATGGGCCACCATACGGGATAGATTAGTAGTTCAACAATGCAAATAATTTTATTTTCGTTTTGCAATTTTCCTTCTTCTTATGGTATTTATTGCCACCCAAAGATGCATTCAAATTAGTGTTGAAATATGGAACTTTCGACGCTCATAACTTTCAAATATTTTTCTTTTTACTTTTTGTTTCCATACAGGGCTAGATAATGATGAGACAAATTGATATCATTTTATATTTTGAACGTACACCGTCAAACAGTGGAGTAATCCCTAGACTACGTTTGTATGGAAGAATTATCGACTAGTGTAACCTTTACTGTGCTTACGCACAATGAAAGTATTAAAAAAGTTTTTTTTTATGATGTACGGGAAAAAATGCCCACCATGTGACGATGACACATCGCCGCACATCTTGTTGTCCGTCCGTATTTAGAGCAAAAGTGGGACCTATTGCTGCAGCAGAGAGGAAGACTCTCATTATTTTTACTCTTTAAAAAGTATGTTACCAAGGAAAAGACTAAAATGTTGGTATAAATCCTAACCAAATAATATTTGGTAGCAATCTCCATTCAAATCAAGGCACTAACACAGTAATTGTAAATCAAGTGCAAATTGCTTTCTCACAGCAATCTGTGACGTAACAGGTGTCGCAAATATTCATCTTTTGTTCACGAACAAGTGCCCGTAATTGTCGACAGTTGAGAGGTGTCTCTTGTGATTTAGAAAGGGACAGGGACATTTACGGATTAGAGAATTATTTCGGTTCCAAACGTCCGAATACACAAATACTTAAAAATCCATTTGAAGAAGCTGTTCATACTTATGTGCCAATGTATGGGTTGTAGAGGTAAAACTGATCATAAACACAAAAAAAGAAGAAAGAGCAAGTACTAGGAGGAATCAAAAAGTAGTGAGAACGACATACTCCTTGGTAAGAAAAAAAATACTGGCAGGCATAGCTCAGATCATCATCATCATCAGCCTATAGCAGTCCACTGCTGGACATAGGCCTCTCCAATAGCACGCCATTTGGTTCGATTTACGGCAACTGTCATCCAGCTGCTACCAGCCACCCTGCGAAGGTCGTCGCTCCACCTAGCCTGAGGGCGTCCTACCTTACGTTTACCAGTTCGCGGCCTCCACTCAAGAACACGTTTACCCCAACGGTCATCGGTTCTAAGACTTATATGGCCGGCCCATTGCCACTTCAGCTTACTTATTCTGTGAGCTATGTCGACTACTTTAGTTCTTCGCCGGATCACGTCGTTTCTGATTCGATCCCTTAGAGAGTCTCCGAGCATAGCCCTTTCCATAGCTCGCTGAGCAACTTTGAACTGATGAACCAGTCGTATTGTTAGTGTCGACGTCTCAGCACCGTAGGTCATAACAGGTAGGACGCACTGGTTGAAGACTTTAGTCTTCAGGCTTTGTGGGATGCGCGACGAGAAGACTCGACGAAATTTTCCAAATGCCGCCCAGCCCAGCTGTATTCTTCTGCTAGCCTCCTTCTCAAAGTTGTTCATACCAAACTACAGAGTTTTCCCGATACATATTTGTAATATTAATAAAGAAAAAAATCTTCGATTCTCTTTTGTATTTTTCTGAATGTAGTCATTTGTTTGCTTCGTGTCGGAACGTGTTCTCGAAAATGGAGAAAAACGAAGTGTGAGCCGTTATTAAATACCTCTGTTTAAAAAAGTTAACGACGCAAGAGATTCATTGCGATTTGGAGGCAACATTAGGAGAGTCTGCTCCGCCGTATTCCACTGTCGCAAGGTGGGCTTCTCAATTTCGAGTAGGGAGAACGAGCACGGAAGAAGAACATCGTTTCGCCCGTCTATCGACGTCAGTCACCCAAAAAAAGGTTTCGAAAGTCGAGAAAATTGTATTGAGCGATCAAAGAGTTACCATCCGATACTTAATTCAAGAAAGGGGCGTTTTATATGGAAGTATTCAATCCATATTGAAACAATCTTTGAATATGAGAAAAGTCTCCGCATGATGGGTGCCGAGAATGTTAACCGACAGTCAGAAACAAAATCGACTTGACATTTTGAAGATATTGTTGGACAAGTTTCAAGAAGATTCTGAAATATTTTTGTCTCTTTTCGTAACAATGGACGAAACATGGGTCCATCATTTTGATCCCGAGACAAAACAGCAATCTTCACAATGGAAACGGCCATCATCATCGACCCCGAAGAACTTTCGTGTCGTGGCATCGGCTGGCAAGGTTATGGCCTCAATATTTTGGCACTCAAAAGGGATATTGTTGACCGATTACCTGGGGCGTGGAACCACTATTACAGGCCAATATTATGCAGCTTTAATTCCCAAGTTGAGGAATGCCATCAAAGAGAAAAGGAGAGGGAATCTTTGATGGGGCGTGCTGTTTCATCACGACAACTCACCCGCGCACAGGTCGGCAGTTGCGATGGCTGCCATTCAGCAAGCTGGCTTCGAATTGGTTAACCATCCCCCTTATTCACCAGATCTGGCGGCTAGCGATTTTTATCTGTTCCCAAAATTGAAAAAAATACTTAAGGGAAAACAGGTACGAAGACGATAACGAGGTGATGGATGCCGTGGAGAGCTTTTTGCAGGACCAAGACAAAACTTTTTTTGTGAAAGGGATTGAAGCTTTGGAAAAGCGCTGGATTCGGTGTGTAGAGAGACTCGGAAACTATGTAGAAAAATGTATTATTAAGTTATCAATAGTCATTATATTCTATCTCATTCTCACTACTTTTTGATCCCTCCTCGTATTTAATTGCCACAAAACGACATACAAACATTACATTACAAGAACAAGAAAAGTGGTAGTAGATTTTGCAAACTTAACCCATACCGATAGTTGGTTAAAACATTTTTTATGCAAACATTTTTTATTTTCGCTTATTGACAGCTCAATAAAAAAATCCATAACGCAAAAAAAGGTACCTACCAAAGACACCGACTTCCAAAAATAAAGTTATTTTTCACTTTGTAGTTTTCTTATTTGGAAGTCGGTAGTATTTTTTTTCAAAAAAGTTTTTTTCTATTTTTCACTTTTTAGATGTACCTACCTAATAGGCAAGTAGTTAAGAGTAAGGCACCTATAATGCCAGAATAGATTAGTAGCGAGGTGAACTGTACACATCTGCTTACCCCTTTAGAGCGTACTGGCGTGATGTTACGTTATTAAATGGTATAAACAATAAACAGACATGCGATTGCAGCAATCCCGAGAGATATGCCGTTATTTATTGAAGAGTTATGTTGTATATCGCCGAAGTTTTTCATCAGATCTTCACGAAATTAAAATGTGACCAATTTCGAAACATACTCTAATCATCATCATTTCAGCCGAAAGACGTCCACTGCTGGACATAGGCCTCCACCAGGCGTCGCCACATTGACCGATCCCATGCATCGTCGATCGTGTCGTCAAACAAAAAAAGAATTTTCAAAATCGGTCCAGAATTGACGGAGATATCGGTGCAAATACACAAAAAAATAAACATCGGGAAGTCAGGACGTATTAAGGTTAAGACATCGTGTGTGGGCAGGTAGGTGGGTCAATTGTGAAAATGAAATCACACAAATTATTCGATTCACTGAGTATATTCAAATATACACAAGTTACAGTTACAATCTTGATTACTAATATTACTGATCGACACTGATTCTACGACGTCTTAGCTCTACGGCTGTCAGTACTCAACTGCCATATTAAAAGCGCGCCAATGCGTAGTTGCTCTTGAATGCCGCCAGGGTCGTGCTTGTGATTTGTTTTGACGTCCTTACTATTGACTTAACCCGACTTATATATGCAACTAAAATTTTTGTTTCATGCCGCATAATTTATTTTATTTCTTTGTTAATCCTCGCACTGGAACGACTTGCAGCAACTACACCAATGGAGCATAATCATATTATAAACTTACTATAAGTCCAGGTTTCCTCACGAAGTTTTCCCTCACCGTTGTCAGCGATGTTTATGATCAACTTAGAAAAAGAAAATGAAAAATAAATGAATTGAAAAATTCACATTGGTACTTGCCCGGATTCGAACTCACGACCTCAAGCACGAGAGGAGAGATCACTAGGCCACCAAGACATATATTATCTCGTAGTAGACACGCTTCGATCGACAATCTAATGAACACCTAATTATGACACGATATCTAGCGAAAACACACCGATTGAAACAGAAAAACTCACACCTTTAGCACGGCAAGCAACCCATAACTTTATAACGGCTGAACAAATTTTTATTAAACATAGCTAAGAACACTGTCGATAAAGTCAACTTTCAAACAAAAACAAACGAAATTAAAATCGGTTTATCCGCTTAGGAGCTGTGACGCAAAACCTGAAAAGGGGTGATTGTACCTATTCGTATCATCATCATCATTTCAGCCGAAAGACGTCCACTGGTGGACACAGGCCTTATTCATATATATCATAATAAAAAAAATTTACTATGCCGGGACTAACCCCGAAATCACGAAAAACAAAATCAACTACATTATTGACAAAGAGTGGTACGAGTATGTGCACGGCTCCTCCTATTTATAACCGTATATGAAAACGGATTAAAGAGCAACTTTTAAGAATTCAAAAAGTACCTTAAACAATGACTAGTTCTAAAATGCTGATTTCTTAAATGACAAGACAAAATTTATAAATTTTATATTAAATAGCTTTAAGTAAATAGAATATTTGTAATTTAAGTTAATACAATTTTTGCATGTCATGAGGTGGAATGTCCAAAATATTGTAACACCTAATTGTATTAATAACCAAAAATTCTATGCAAATAAATAAATCTATCAATCTAACTGCCGCATACATTTATGCTTGCTTTATTGGATAAATTGCACTGAACAGCTGATTTTTTAGGATGTTGGTCATGTTCTGGACAAGGGTAGAACGAAATTAAAAGTCTTATCACAAATTTTGGTTCAAAAAGGAAACCTAAAAAGTGTCACGGAGATTATTATTGAAGAACGAGGACAAATTACATAATATCCTTCCATTGCGTGCTCCAGCGTTTTCTATTCATAAACACACGGTTGGCGCAGTGGTTGAGCGATTGACTGCTGCGCTACGTGTCGCGGGTTCGATTCCCGCACGGAACAATTATTTGTGTGATCTACAAATAGTTGTTCCGGCTCTGGGTGTTTGTGTATGTGAGTTTATATGTTTGTAAACGCACCCACGATACAGGAGAAATTCCTAGTGTGGGGCAACGTTTTAAAAAAAAAAAAAAAAAAAAAAAAAAAAACATAGCTAACGTTCGTAATGGACGATTTTCCTCCGATAGTCTCACGGCTTTTTTAACGCTTCAAATTGAAATGCTAATGTCTGCGCTCCGTTTATAGAACTCAAATGGGATAAAAGTGGATATCCATAGTTGTGCAAATGTGCAGCTGCGTGTGGGATTTATCGGATTTGTTTATAGAGAAATGGTAGAGAGTTCTATTATACAACTTTTTATTTATTTTTCAAATTTAAATGGAACCAACTATGAGGTATACTCCTTCCAATATATTTTTTTGAAATAGGGCCACCGATTTCAAAAAAATATATTGGAAGGAGTATACCTCATAGTTGGTTCCATTTAAATTTGAAAAATAAAATCGACCCCTCACGGTAGAAAAACTAAAAGGATTTATTGATCATTTTGCCACTGCATTTTTAATTGTGAACCAATTCTGTTGCAATTAAGTAAAGTGAAAACAAAACAGAGGTTTTTTTTTATGCTCGAGTATCTTCTCATATTATTTGATGTCAATACTGAATAACGGTTTACTCTCAAAACTCCGTAAAAAACATTTCATAGGAAAAATAAATAAAAAATTCAGACGGTCTTACACGAATTTATTGATTCTGAGTTGATATAACCCCCGAAATCTATACTTATGTAAATCTTGGTCTATTGAAGTCCTAACTAAACAACAGAAGGTTAAAACTAATCAGCTAACTACTAATTAAATGGTATAAACTGTGGTATGATATTGGTATAATATTCATGTGGTCTATTTATTAGGGTTCCGTACCCAAAGGTTAAAAACGGGACCCTATTACTAAGACTTCGCGGTTAGCTGTCTGCCTGTCTGTCTGTCTGTCACTAGGCTGTATCTCATGAACCATGATAGCGAGACAGTTGAAGTATTCACAGGTGATGTATTTATGATGATGTTGCCGCTATAACAACAAATACTAAAAACAGCATAAAATACATATTTGTGTGGGGCTCCCATACAACAAACGTGATCTGTTTGCCGTTTTTTGGGCTAATGGTACGTAACCATTCGTGCGCGAGTTCGACTCGCACTTGGCCGGTTTTTATAATTACTTTCACCCAAGGACCCTTCAACATTTAGCTTAATAATGATTTGTAGCTAAGTGTGGCAAAGGAGAGTAAAATTGTAAGAGAGGTATCGTATCTGTATCCTGAGATATCACCGATATCGGTAAAGAAACATATCGTGAGGAAACTTGGACTTAAAATATTAATAAAGAATAATAATAAAATTATGATAACAGTTGTGACCCAGAAGTATACTTACTAGTTGGATGCCGTGGGTAGAGAACCAGACAGGCGCTTTACTTTGTGTTATTTATTTCATCACTACAGTTCTCAAAAGGGAGAAGGAAAATATCGTGAGGCAACCGCCATGTCCTAGAAACAACAATTCGAAGATGTTTGACATCTATCCCGCGTGGCGCATCACAGTCCACTCTCTCACAGAGAAGAGGTCTGGTCCCTCAGTCATAACACATTATGCTTTTATTCTGATAATAATAATTTGGAATTGCAAACCAGCTTTAAGCAACCTTTTTGATTAGTGCTCACTATTTTTCTGTTGCATTTAGCAGAGATGAGAATGTTGAGATGGATGTGTGGAGTGACGAGAAGGGATAATGTGAGAAATCAGTATATTAGAGAAAGTTTTAAAGTGGTGCCAGTGACAGAAATGCTGAAAGGAAACCGTTTATCCTGTCTTGGTCATGTGATGTGGAGGGATAAACCGCTTGTTACAAAAGAGTTATGAATATAAATATTGATGAGTGTAGACGATGGGGAAGGCCAAAGAAAAGATGGATGGACCGTGTGAGGAGTGACATGAAAGAAAAGAGACTCAGTGATAGCGTGATGGGGCACAGGACGGTATGGAAGAAGAAAATGTGTTGCACCGACCCCAAGTAACATTGAACAAGGGCAGGAAGAAGCACAATCTTGCTCTGTATGAGAAGAGGTTTTTTTTGGAACTGCTGTTTCGTAACATACGTTTTTAATCCCAGATTTTTGCTTGTTTGGATGTTACGCACATCAAACCCATGAAAACGCTCAAAGGAAAACATTTTGAGTGAAAAATAGCACAGAAACTTAATTAAAACGATACCCTGGCACTAAATTTCTGTTAGGATCAATATATAAAGGATAAAAAAACCATTTTAAAACTAATAAGAAATCTGACACCGTGTGCTACTGACTAAGACCTGGATTTCGTAAGCGCTAAGTCTTTACGGCTTCGAAGGGAGCGGTGATTGGTACTTAGGTACCAACAGGGTTTAAATTCAAACAAAGTTATAAGGGTCGTTTAATCGGAAATGTATTTAAAGAGTCTCCGCACGTGGTGTTAGAGACCGGTAGTGAGTTAAACATATTGTCGTCAGTCATTCTTGCTACTACTCTTGTTGTCTGGGAATTATTTTTCTCAACGTCTTGCCATCAATTGAAAACTTAATAAATAGTTGTAAATATAGGTAGTTTACTGTCAAGTAGGAAAATTCATTAATATAAAATAAGAAATTCTGGTGTACACATAATGCTAAACATTTAAAGTTACCGTAATCATCCATGCATTTTTTTTAGAAGCGCACCCAGTGTATCAATAAAACAGCACACACGTTGTCAAATATTTCTATGTGAATTAAAGTTGGTACCAAACGTAACGGGTGTCAGTGGTTACATAAAACAATGGTTTTGTATAAATATTTATTTTAAATATAATATTTTATTATATTGACACTGACAAACACAATGAGACATTACTCCAAAAAAATCCTAAGTTAACACAATTCTTAATAGAGTAAATGCCTAATTCTATCTAATTAATTTTTCTACCTTCTCGTCAATCAAACTAAGATATCTTCACATATTTAGGCTTACACTTCCTAACCATAGCCTAACAAAGTGCCATTAAGAAGTGAGATTGAACAATCAGTATAATAAGTTGCTTCAGGCCATTCAGATTACGGTTATGTATTCTACCGACCCTCTAATGGTTGGTCATTATGATACCGGAGCTAAACAGGTTAAAAGGTCACGCAACGATTTTATTTTCAAAGAATTTATTTCGAGCGTAGAATTTTGATGAGATTTTTCAAGGCTCAAACGTTTTTTTTTTATATTCTCGGGAAATCAGTGAAAGAATTTAAGTTCCTAGAAATAAGAACAACCTGCTATACAAAATGATCGTATAATCTTTCAGGAAGTTAAAGTACTTACATATTACTCAATTCCTGAAAGATTTTCAGTTCATGAAAGTCATCTTGTTGGTTGATAAATATTGGGAAAACCGAAATCTCGATTACGGAAACACTACTATAATTCCATTATATGTACCACTAAAGTATGTACCAAATACACCTACTAAGTATTTATCAAATGTAAATGTTAAATGTATGTGTGCATTTATCAGTTGTCCTCGAAAAACCCTCTAGAAAGAAAGATGCGCTCTCAATGTCCAACGACAAGCTCTATATATTTTAGAACTACTAACACTATAGTTAAGGGTTTAGATTAACCTCTTTTATCAACCGCATTCGAGACACAATGAAAAAGCCATTGTGTCTGGCTTAGATCTGCGTTCTGGCATACAAGGGGTTAAGCAACATATACTACTGTATGTCGTTTTGTGGCAATTTAATTGAAATCCTTTTTATTTCTCTAAAATATGAAGGATTATATATTTTATACCTAACATCTGATTTCGTAGACTAAACTGACATTTGGGGACTTCCAGAATGTTCGAACCGAACATTCTGGAAGTTTCTAGCTCGCTTCGGGAACAGTGAGTTCGAAAGTCGATTGTTCTGGAAGTTTCTCGAATTATCTAGTACAGTATGGAACGTTCTAGAAACATCTTCCGTACTATATAAAGAGCGGTCGGGTTCGTCGTGAGTCAGTTTCGTTTTGGAAGCGACACAGAGCGATCAGAAAAGGAAAATAGTGCGAAGTAATAGAATTGTTTAAGAAGTGTTTTCGTAATTAAGTGTGATTAATTGAAGTCTGCTGTTTATATAATTTATCCCTGAACCCCAGCTCGTAACAAATTGGTGTCAGAAGTGCGGGATAAATTATGTAGGTTCTACCGAAAGAAGAAATTGAGGGGATGCGTACCAGATGTCAGCACCAGCAAGACGTAGACCAGAGGCGCTTTGGAGACGCTCCCTCACCGTCATCAAGTGGACAACGAGACACCGCGGCGGCAGCGGCACCAGTTTAATCTCCGGTTACCCCTGACCTTGCTGCTCTGATGGCTTTTATGCAGGAGCAGGCCCGCCGTCAGGAGGAGCAGGCTCGCCGTCAGGAGGAGCAGGCTCACCGCGCAGAAGGAGCAGGCTCACCGCTTGGAAGAGCAGCTACAGCGCGATAAGGAGTAGCAGGCTCGCCGTCAGGAGGAACAAGCTCGTCGTCAAGAGGAGCAGGCGCGCCGCTTGGAGGAACAGCTACAGCGTGACAAGGAGGAGCAGGCTCGCCGTCAGGAGGAGCAGCTCTTTGTGATTTAGAAGAACTCCGCGGAGCCATCGGTAAGGAGATGAAAGAGGTAAAGGACCAGATCCAGCAACATGAGACCCGCATTGTCGAGATGTAGAAGACAATACTTGGGCTCAAGTCTGGAGATAGGACCGTGGCAGCTGCGGTAGTGGCACCTTCCCCTCGTGGTTTTATAGTGCCACAGTTCGATGGCTCTTCGTTGTGGTCCACCTACAAGATTCAGTTTGAGGCCGTCATGAAATCGAATGGGTGGACTAACGAACAGGCTTTGGCTGCTTTAACTTTGGGCCTCCGCGACCAGGCCCTGTTTGTATTAGAAGCGCTTGGAAACGACGTCACCTTTGAGAAGCTTCTGGAGGCATTAGAAGCTAGATACGGCGACGCACACTTGGAATATGTGCTTCGGGCCTAGCTGAAAGACCGATCGCAACGGGTTGGTGAAACTCTTCAGCAGTAGGCTCTTGAAGTGGAAAAGCTGGTCCGGGAGGCTTACCAGTCATCACAGGTGCTGATTGACGGGAACCTCGTACATGCGTTCACGGATGGGATCCGTGACCTGGAGGTTAGGGCTGCTGTAAGGCTAGGGCATTTCAAGAATCTTAAGGACGCCCTAGCCCACGCTTTGGTGGTGGATGCAGTACGGTGGGACGAACGAAGTCACCGAATCAGGGAGGTTGCGACTTCACCCCGATGCTAAGGCTGCGGAGAGAGAAGCCACTTCCAATTAAGCTGCCCGAAGTGAAGGCCACCCCATGGTAGTAAGCTGCCGCCAGTTAAAGGATCATCAGACGTCCCTGCTGGGCAACAGCAGCAGAGAAATGAATAGACGCCAGGAACAAATGGCGGGTGCTGGCTGGTGATGGAAGAGCCCCAAGGATCTCAGTCTTACAATCCTATGACGGGAACAGCCTGCACGACACGACATTTACGAAACAAATCCTTATTGCGCAACGTCAAGTCCTCGTTCATGTAGATGCGAAATTGTGTACCAGAGAGTCCTATGCGGTCAGAAGTAAATCCTTTAGATAACCGGTACGCACTTAAAACATTGTCACGCATTAGTTTAGACGTGAATTTGACTATGACATTTTTAGGCTGGTTATTTTGCGAATGTGCGTGTGGAACGCGGTGAATTGATATAATGTCCTTCGATGTTAAAGACATGTTGAGTACTGAACCAATAGACTCTAGGATAGTAATTAAGTTTTCACCGCGTCTTTCTGGAATATTTCCAATTTCAACGTTGCATTGCCACGCCTGCTGCTCCAACGAATCCACCTTTCTCTCCAACATACCGATAGTTAAGGCTGCAGAGCTGTTAATTTTCAATTCCAACTCATTCAGACGATTCTCACAGTCAACATAGTTATCAGAGTTAAAGTTAACTGACGACTTTAAATCCGTTATGGTCTGTAATACTTCTACGTGCTTCTTATTCAACTCCGATATATCTTTTTTGATGATATAGTATTCCGCACGCAGTTCCTTAATATCAGTCTGAATTTGGGAAGAAGTAAGGGACAAAGTATTAAAATCATCTCTGAGGTTATTAATACATGAATTAATATTAGCAAATTTGTTAGTCATATCAGCCCGTAGATCACATATGCTTTGCTTCAGCTCTGCAGTCAGTTGGGTAATTGCATTAGACAGCTCACAGTCGGGTTGCTTCCGTTTTCTTAGGGTAACTTTGGCTCCAGGTTCATTATTTGTGCACAAATCTGAGTTAGATTTGCTTATTTTACTGTCGTAGATGAACGAATCATGCTGTCGTAGTTATGAAAGGATAATAGATGTTGTTATTTTAGCGTATAATTACTGCAGACGCAATAGTAGTAGATACCAGTGTAAAAATTCACGCCGTGGATGCCACGTTCCGTTGGCTCAGCGGTCTAGGCCGCCGCCTTCGCTCGACGCCGTCACTGCACCGCACGTCCGCAGGTTCGCGCCCCGCCGATCTCCGACACTTTTTCCAATTTACCAAATTTATAAAATACTTCTAGCGAGCACCAGGTGAGAGGGACAGCGTGCTACAAAAACCAAAATGGCGCGGACCGCAAACGACACTTCACACAAGATAGTACGAGAGGCACCGATAAGTTAAAAAAAAAACAAACTAAAAGCAATTTGAGTCCCGAGACAATATTACAATAATCGAATATACAACACGTCCTCCAACAACTAAGTCAGAAAGAAGAATGATCAAGGGTATGGTAAAAGATGGCGTGATTGAACCTTCATCCAGTCCATGGTGTTCACCGGTAGTGTTGGTGAAAAAGAAGGACAGCAGCATGCACTTCTGTGTTGACTATCGCTGACTAAACAACATCACAAAGAAGGACAGTTATCCGTTGCCAAAGATCGTCGTCACGCTGGATACGCTTACGGGAATGAAGTGGTTTTCTACCTTAGATCTGAAAAGTGGCTACTTGCTCGAGATAAGGAAAAGAGCATTCTCTACAGGAACAGGATTGTGGCAATTCAACGTCATGCCATTTGGATTGTGTAATGCTCCTGCCACTTTTGAGAGATTGATGGAGCGGGTGCTTACTGGACTGATTGTAGATGCCTGCCTTGTCTACTTGGATGACATTATCATCGTGGGTCGGAACTTTGAAGATCACCTCCGCAATCTGGAACAACTGCTGTCGAAGATACGAGGAGCCAATCTAAAACTAAGCCCGAAGATTTATGCATTGTTCAGGCGAAATTTTTAGGACATGTGGTTCCCGAAGAAGGTATTCAAACGGACCCAGATAAGCTCGTTGCCGTCAAGGACTGGCCAGTCCCGGAGAACAAAACGCAAGTCATGGCATTTCTCGGTTTTTGCTCCTACTATCGGCGGTTTGTGAAGAGCTTTGCTGACATTGCCCGACCTCTTCATAAGCTAACTGAAGACAAGATACAGTTCTGCTGGAACGAGAGCTGTGACGTCGTATTTAAGCTGAAGAAACATCTGTGCAATGCACCCATCTAAGGCTATCCTGACAATGAAAATGAATTCATAGTTGACACAGATGCCAGCAATACTGGAATCAGCGGAGTTTTGTCTCAACGAAAAGGAGATCATGAGGTTGTAATTGCGTACTTCATCAAAGCCTTATCCAAACCTGAAAGGAACTACTGTGTCAATCGAAGGAAGCTTCTAGCTGTAGTAAAAACATTGCAGCAATTCAATAAATATTTGTTGGGGTGGTGATCCTGCGAACGGACCACGCTGCACTGAAATGGTTACTGCAATTTAAGAACTCAGAAGGACAGGTAGCAAGATGGATTGAGCTACTGCAAGAGTTTGATTTCGTAATTCAACATCGTAGCGGAACCTCGCACGGCAATGCTTATGCTCTCTCACGAAGACCGTGTCCAGACCAATGTAAACATTGTGCGAGACAAGAAGCTAAGCAGGTAACGCTGGTGCGGGTTTTGAGGACGGATCTTAGCGAAGAATGGAAGGAAACCTTGCAGAGTGCTCAAGAGGAAGACAGAGACATAAAACCGATCCTTTAATGAAAGAAAGCAGCTGCTTCTAGGCCTCACTGGAGTGATATTGCAGCAACCAGTTACATCAAGTCAAAAGTTATTGAGCGCAGTGAGAATGCTTGGTTATCCAGGACGGAGTTATGTAAAGTAAAGTAATTTTTCAATGGCATTTGTACAAAATTTTTACTGTTCCAAGTACATTTTATAAGTTGATCGACTATTACTCGTAAACTTGTAAAGCCTACCTATCTGTGAAAGTTTTCCTTTTAATTTCGTTATATTTACTACTGCCGTGAATTTTTTCACATAGCCAAGAGCAACCATTCCGCTGGCAGGGGGGGCGACACTTGACTCTAACATAAATTTGCAATTTAAAGCTTAATTTTACGCAAACGAATCTCTGAATCGTAAAATGGTTTTAACAAACCCATTGTTGATTGAGCTATCCAACTATACCCCACACCATGAGTAGAGGAGAAACAAAAAACATAACCACTTCACATCTATAGGAGGAAACCAAAAAAAAATTTTTTCATGATTTTATTTTACTACTTCGTCGGAATTAATAATATGTACACCCATGCCAAATTATAGCTTTCTAGTACTTAGATTATCTGAGCTAAGCTGCGGACGGACAGACGGACAGAGCAAAACTCTAAGGGTTCCTTGTTGACTTCGGAACCCAAAAAAACTGTGGAATTGTAATTCCTCTCTAATTCAAAATACTTTCAAAGCATTTCAAATTTAAATCAGCTTGTACAAAATAAATTCGCCATAATTATTTGGTGTCAAAGCCTACCTGAGGCTTTATTCAAGTGACATTCTATCAATAAAAGCATCGTGAAAGCGATTGGTACAATGTCAAAATTGTATGGAATTGACAAGCGGTATTGAGATTACACGTGTTTCAATCCGTTATATTTTAGCGTTCCGATCATAGCTACCGATTATGGAATGACTACTAGAGTATCTGTACTCCCTTAGGCGCGGGTTTGCGGACGGTGAGTAAAGGGTAGCTCGCTGTCTGATAAGGGCCAGGCCCGAGTCAACGACGCGTAGTGTTCCACGCGCGCCTCAAAGAGATGTCAGCAAAAACTGACGGGGTCCGCTAGGGCCGATGCCAGTCTGGGTGGCGGATAATTATTTGAAAAAGATTGGCACAAGCAACTGAAGGAACACGGGTGGGTTTTAATCAGTAATATTCTGCCACACCATCATTCTTTACCCAGAGAGGGGGAAGTTATTGCATGATTTACCACTCAAAAAAAAACCCGGCGAGGTGCGTGTCGGACTCGCACACGAAGGGTTCCGTACCATTATCGCAAAAAACGACAACAAAAGTCCTACTTAAATATTTATTTTATTCCGTTTTATTGTTAAAGTGGCAACAGAAATATATTATCTGTGAAAATTTCAAATGTCTCGCTATCACGGTTCATGAGATACAGCCTGGTGACAGATAGACAGACAGACAGACAGATGGACAGGGTCTCGTTTTTACTTTTTGGGAATTTGGGTACGAAACCCCAAAAAAGGCTCTCTGTACTCGTCTTGTGTATATTTTCATATAAGTTGGTCCTTCGTTCCGAAATCGTTTAGATAGCCTGTTTTGACAGCTGAAAGCTGTTGGTCATTGTTTTAGGGACTCTATAGTGCTTACACTTAAATATTGTGTGTGTTTAGGCACAGTTTAGGTTTCCTTAGTTTCTAGAGTAAACGAAGGTAAACGACTTCTGGGTCACAAGTGTTTAATATAACACATTTTGACAACATTGAAAATTTGTGATAAGCTAATTGGGCACCTATGCATAATTTTGGTATACTTCTACTATTCGTCCTCATACACGGTTGGAAAAAGGCTAGGCAGATGATGATCTTCTTCATCTTCTTTTCGTGTGAGGATGTGGCCACCTCTGGTGTGAACCGTAACTGGGAACCCCACAGGCCTCTGACTTGGCTATTTAAACCACTTATAACTCAAGAACGGCTGGACATCTTTTTATGATTTTTGCGTTTTTGGATTATCATCGTCCGGAATAGGATAATAAGTAATATACCATCGAACAAATTAACGATAAAAAAAACATTTTCCAATAAAAAAACTTTTTTTTTTAAAACACAAACAATGTTCTTCCTATGTAGATACTGACTTTGAGATGATAGACTTTGGAAACATAAAACCGATATGCCCCAAACCGGTTTCATTAAAAAGGCAATGCGAAGATGGTTTAAGACCAAGGTAGGTAGATATGTAGGGTAGGGTAGGTAGGTATGTAGGATAGAGAGGTATGTAGGGTACGATAGGTAGGTATGTAGGGTAGATTAGGGTAGGTAGCTGCCATTTTGCTCAAGATAGTTCTCACTTACAGATAATTAAGTGATCTCATATAAATCAATAGTATTCAACACGTGTCACGAGCTCCCGCCAACAACAAACATTATGTTACCTGTATAAACCATTCCATTATTAAACGAAAATTAAAAATACTATAATACTCAGTGCGTGCATGGCACGGGCGGCTTTCTATTCCATATAAATTTCAAACAAAATGCATGGAAATAAAGCGCAATTTGATCAGGCGCGGGCGCCGATATGGCACGTCATAACCACTTCCGAGCAACGACATACCGTGTGTCCTAAATTGTGCTTTATTTCCATGCATTATATATGAAATTTGAATGGAATAGGAAACCGCCCGTGCCATGTCCGCGCCCGACGCCATTTATGTGTGGCCTGCGCCTTATATGGCATAACAACGTTTGCTGGGTCAGCCAATTAACTATAAGACCAGGTTTCCTGACGATGTTTTCCTTTACCGTTGCCTGTGATGTCTAAGATAAACTTAAATAGTACATATGAATTTGAAAATTCACATGGGTACTTGCCCGGATTTTAACCCACGACCTCAAGCACGAGAGGCGAGATCTTAGCCACGGTAATTTGTTTTTTTCTGGAGTTAGACTTATGCCCGGTTGATGGCAATAGATTCGCCAAAATATCATCATCATCATATCAGCCGACAGACATCCACTGTTGGACATAGGCCTTCCCCAAGCGTCGCCACATTGACCGGTCCCGTTGGTCGACGGAGCAAAAGAAAAAAATATTGTTTTTCAGAAAACACACTCTCTGTAGCACTTTTTCGAGAAAACTTTAGACCTTTTGAAAAACGAGTTAACAAAATAGTTAATTCTCTGCCGAAAAGTTTACTATCCTAACGCAGTACTGGCCGTGCGCCCGCTCGGAGCCAGAATATCAATATTGAACCTCCTTTTGGACAGTTTTGTTTGCAAAATATTCTTTGATTTATATATGCTATTTCAGTTATGAAGAAATTTTAGTCATAATTTTTTCTGTGTAAAACTATTTTAAACATCAATTGAAGGATTATTCAAAAGCAAAGAAATAATATCGTGTTGTTAATTATTTTTAATAAACTATTAGCTACTATTTAACTATTAGTTTACAATTACAAATAATGTATGAATCAATAATAAATTTTATCAAACCTTTTTACCAACCCGTTTTTTTTTTTTTTTTAAAGAGTAGATACGGATTTTCTTGTGCTTTCTTCTCCATAACAAGCTACTTTCCGAATGCACGGTGGAATCAACTTTTATTACTTGTAAATATTAATATACTAACGTTCAAAAGTGCCGCTTGGCCAACTTGAAATAAAATATCTTTGTCTTTGTTATAGTTCTCGCCTAACTTCTTGGCCGCCCTGAAGTTGGCTACAATGGCTGCACAGTAGTTAATCTCATACAAAAACAGCACCGTTTCGTGCCTCGCGCATCCGGTATACCAACTTCAGGGCGACCCAAAAGTTTGGGCCGCCCTGAAGTTGGCTACAATGGCTGCACAGTAGTTAATCTCATACAAAAACAGCACCGTTTCGTGCCTCGCGCATCCGGTATACCAACTTCAGGGCGACCCAAAAGTTTGGGCCGCCCTGCACTTGCACTGCATTTGCACTAAAGTGTTGGAATGCCCTTAACTGTAATAAGCTAAACTTGTTATTTAAACTCCCGGATAATGTACTGTGTACTTTTTACTTCAGAATACAAAGCGTAGTTCTAAGTTATTAGCTGTTAGTTACATTGTTTAAGTAATAAGTCAAGAGACAGAAAAGCCGAACTTTTCTTTCTTTTTACATTTGAAAAATGTTTTTTGCTAAATAAACAACACATTAAATTGACACCTATGTCCTGTAGAGTGGTTTGACGAGGTGTATAACATACCTCCATTTCACCAGTTACTTTGTTTTAAACCCCTTGTAATACGGAGCGAGCCTACGGTCAATAAGAGTAGTTGACTGAAAATTCGTTTTTTGTCCGTCAGGTAGATTAATTAAAATATTGGATACTTTTTTTTTTACACGTAAACATAAAGTGACGACGATACAGTGCGCTGAAATATCGTGTGACGTCACGGTGTGCTACACTTTTTACTGACAAAGTGACGACACAAGCCCCCACTCCTGAACATTGATGCACTTTATCTTTGTAATTTTTATTTATTTGTTCAAGTAAAAATACGGATCCAATATTATATGATAATCACACTGACGGATTAAATAGAATTATATTTTTTCTACCCAGGAAACATCCCTATTACTGAGCATAAATGGAGACTACAAGCTGTAACTCTATCTAGGTTTCTTAATATGACAATAAACATACTCTTCCTGCTCTTGTCCCATAGTGTTACCAACTTGCGGCGCAACAAAATTCTTCTTCCATCCGGCTCAGCTATCAACTGTCATTCACTCTCTTTTCTTAAAAATAATATTTCGCATACAAAAAAAAATAACGTCTATTTTCGGTCCTAAAATGTTCCCATTGAATCTAACGAGCTGTTTACGTACTTAAATGTATCAAGTATAATGTCACGTATATCTTTCGTAGAAAAAGTAAAAGTTAACCAGACACACAAAAAAATAAACTAACGAAGGACAAACACACAAACCTATGTCACTTGGTTGAGGATCAGAGTACCAAATATTTACGTTTACCTTAAGAAAATAAAAACAAATGACCAGGCCGTTTCTGGACGAATTTTACTGTTCCTTTGTTAAAGAGAAAAACTGATAGCCTTTGCTGTAGTTGACTGTTTGTCCTTGTGTTGCATACAGTGAATAGATATTTTCCCCTTTTTTACATTTGAAAATAATATATTTTGATATGAAACATTTGATCAAAATGGTATTTAAACTTTTATTAAATAAATTCCACGCCACTGCAGAATATAAGCCATAGGCAAATCTATATTACAATGTTGTATGTATTCATTTATTCGCTATTGTCAGCAGATTCGCCCTCGTGAATGTCGAAAATATTCTCGCGAAGGGGATATTCTATGTCCTAATACAGGCCATGATCCGTCCTTGTTTCAAGTTGATAAAAACAGCGTAACATAGGAAGTAGGATTAGTAGGCAGTTGAAAATCTTTTTCAAAGAAATATAATAGTTGCCAATGATGCCATAGATATGGATATTTCAATCGTTATTGCTGAGTTCAACGGTTTATAGTTCACTGTTCATTCAAGGTCCGGAACCAAAAAGTGCAGTTTCAACATATAGTTGCCATAGCCATTACAATCATAAATATTGAGTTCAACAGTTCATATTCCACTGTTCATTCAAACTACGGAACCATAAAGAGCAATTTCAACACAAACCTGCCTGGTTTTTGACAGCTAAAGGGATGCTGATGTCAGCATCTTGTAAGTAATTAAACAATGTGACAAGGAGACGATGACTTGGGTCTTTAGGTCGCTTGTGGCTAAAGTCCTTTTGGCGATAGCGCGAACGTTGCAGAATGGATAATTAAGGACGGATCTGATGACAGTTAGCAAAGTAAATGATTATTGTTATTGTAAACAGGTTATAATCGTGACAATCTAAGAAGCCCGATGAGGTTTTCTCATTTTACATGCCGCGATAACTTAGTGTGAACGTCTACGAAAAATCAAAATCATAATCCTAATTATATACTATGTTACCCTTACACTCATCAAGCATCAAGTTTAACTTATTTATCGTATTTTTATAGCTGTCAAATCCGACTTCTTAGATTGTCACGACCATAGATATCTATGGTCACGACTTTATTGAAATGTAATGCTGATTTTCATTGTAATTTTTTGGCTCACACGAACAGGCGGGACGGGACAGTGCTACAAACCTTTTTAAAGAGACTACATAACTTCATGCCTGTAATTCCCGAAGGGTTAGGCAGATGCACACCTATGGTACACCCACGTCCACGTCCCGTGAAATGATCGACGCCCCTTGGCTAGACTGGTGTCAGATATCAGGCTTCTGACTACCCGTAACGACTGTCAAAGATCTTCATAGCCGGGACCAACGGCTTACTGTGCTTACCGAGACATGGAAGAAACTCGCTATTTAAGTTGGTCACCCATCCACGGACTGACCTCAGCAAGCGTCGCTTAACCTAAAAGATCGACCAGTGCGGCTGTTATTATTTAGCCACGAGCTCTTCTCTCGTATATAATCTCGCTTACTAATTGTTATTGAATTATAGTATTTCAGGACACTTCATTAATATTTATATCAAGTTATTTAAGACTAATTTACAGTAACAAAATTAAATTTTAAGTTAGAAACTTTACAAAACATGGCTCTTATATAGTCCAAGTTTTATGAGCCAATAGAAGAAGATAATTATGTTACCATAATTTGATATTTGTGGGCCAATAACTGGGTATACAAAGACCTCAATTGCTAATATCGTCATCAAAATGTCGACTAGAATTGTCTTTATTGTCACCCGGTGTCTGGAGAGAAATTATCGACGCGAAACAAACTAAACGCAAGCGAAGTGATGCGATTGGCTGTTGAAAATCCAATCAAGCAATCCTGTGATTGCTACCAACTAAAATGTCACGTTAATTTTGCGATTATTTTTAGTTCCAGAAATTAGGGCCACTAAAACCACATGCTAGAGTGCCCCAAATGTCCTTATGAACGCCACGTTGCTGCGTTTGGAGTGATCTACAAGGCTAAATAGTTCCATCGACTCGAAAAGAAGAAGAAGGAGACTACATTATATAGTTGCCAATATGTCGTATGGATTTCCGGTATTTATTATGGATATGGTAATGAAGTAACGACGCGGTTGGCGCAGTGGTCGAGCAATCGGCTGCTGCGCTCTGTGTTGCGGGTTCGATTACCGCACGGATCAAATAATTGTATGGCCTACAGTTAGTTGTTCTGGGTATGGTTGTGTGTTTATGTGAGTTCAAATGTCTTTAAACGCACACACGAAACAGGAGTTCTAATGTGGGCAACGAATTTTAAAAATAAAATAAACACAAGCCATAGATTTTATTTGGTTGAAGAAGTTTTTTTTTTTTGTTTCTGAAGTTAGCTTCACAAATAATTCTTGAATATAACAAACAAAAGCCAAACTGACATCTAAATATTGATGTTTAAAAAATTTTTATTAAAAATATTGATATTTAGAAAAGAACTAGGATACCTATAACTACCCATTCATATTATTTTCATACAATCTAACAATTAACGAACGACAAAGTTGTTCATAGTTGGAACAGCAATCCTAATTGAACATGTTTGGGCCTGTGGGTAATTCCGTGTGAAGGGGCTAACAATTTTCTCTGCAATGTCTACGGAGGCTTTAATAACATTTAAATATCAATGGGTAGAGGTAAGCTTTGTTTTGGCGTTTTGAAAAAAAAAACAGGCCTAAAACGGCCAGTTTAGTTTCAGCAGTTTTGTGTATAAATAATTGACATTTACCTGTCTTAAAAAGTAGGAACAATACTTAGATCGCGTTAAGTGTTGTTGCAGTTTTCCATGAGGAAATTTTCAATCGCACGCAGAAGTCTGGCTTTTAGTCTGGTTGATAACAAAAAGGATCGCGTTCTATACATCATAACTGGCGCAATTCGGTAAAAACCTAAAATAATATGTCCTCTACCTAAACCTACAGGGGGAGCAGGCGTGATATTATGTGTGTTGATTATGTTTTATTAATCTCGTCTAGTATTTTCTAGAGGTATAAGATTTGTAGGACAGCAACCGCATTCCTGACCAGACATCTGCTACGTCTGGACAGGAATGGCCTGCGCCTGGTAACGGGGACCATCACGGGACACTGCCCACTTAACAAACACTTTCACACAATAGGCATAACGGACATCCACTATGCAGGGTATGCATGGAGACTGGGGAAACCGTTGCGCACGTTCTCTTTGAATGCACATGAGTCACACAGATAAGAACACAAACCCTCGGGTCACCCGGATCTTACACGGACGTTCTAAGGAAACCAGGAGCCCTAATAAGCTTCTGGAGGGAGGTGGGCTGGTTGGAATAATCCACCCAACAGCCGCCATGGCCCACGCACAATAGTCCACCTGAAGGACTAAGTGCGGGAACCAAACCCCATAACATAGAACATAGGACAACAAACGCTTATAATTAAACGTGGATGGCAAAAACAAAATACTTAAGAACCTTGAACTAAATAACTTACAACTTAAGATAGCAGTACACAACTACTTCATTATTTCATTTGCTAAATGAACTACTAAACAAACTCAACGATCCAAACGACCATAAACTAGAGTTTAATAAAAAAGGAAAGAGTATAACAATAACCCTTGTTTCTGGTTTGATCGTAGTAAAAATAAAACTTTTATTTTGATCTAAATCTGGCATAAAACTTTATTTACTTCAATAATAATACACTTGACATTTCCATTGGAGGGCTAGACAAAGGTAAAAATAAGGTTAGCTTGATGTAGAGTAAGAGGAAGGCCAGAGAAAGGATGGACGGTATGAGGAATGATATTATTATTAAACCGTACAAGTGCGTGTCGGACGTACCGGATTATAAACCGCAAAATTAAGTTTGTTGTAAAAGGAAAAATAATGGAATTAAAAAAAACCTGTTTTATCAATATATAGGTATTTGTTAGTAATATATATGTAACTAGCTGTTCCCCGTGGCTTCGCTCCCGTGGACCACCCCACAGGACCCGTTATCGGGATTATAAAATAGCTTAAGTCACTCAGGAATAATGTAGATTTCTATTGGTGAAAGAATTTTTTAAATCGGTCCAGTAGTTTCGGAGCCTATTCGGTATAAACAAAAAAAAACACAAAAAACACACAAACAAAAAAAAATTGCCTCTTTATAATATTAGTATAGATAGTAAACATTATAACTAAATTTGAAGTTCAAATATTTTATTTAAAGCTGACTTTGGTGATCTCATTCCTTTGTTTTCCAATATTATTTAAAACAAAAATTACAGTATTTATTTACTCAACAAGCTCTAAAAAACGATGACGCGACCCTGAAAACTCAAGATTCAATGATTCAGTGGTTTTTGCTGGCATTGATGAATTACTAAGAGCATTCATAGTATCTGCAGAGATTATTATACTCTAGGCATTTCAGAACATATTTAGGCTTTCTGTGCTGTGGTAAAAGCATTTTAGGTCTGCGTAGTAATTTATAAGCCGAAATCATTTATTGTTTGTTAGTTTAACGAACGAGTTTTGAGGCAAATTGAACTGTGTTATGTATCTACTAAGGTTACGTAGGTTCAATGAAAATTTACTGCTACACATACTCATATTATCAAAACGTTATTGTATTGTAAAATACCTAAACACATATTATGATTCACAAAAAAAAAAAATCTAGAGCCTGGATGCCATATTTACAAAAGAGAAGCGTGTCACATCTTGATAGACATAAAATATGCAAAAAACAAGCCTTAAATTAAAATGTAATAACCCGACGGTAATATTTTTTACAGCCAAAGTGAATGCGACGATTTTGTCTCAGATGAATTATTAAGACCTTATTTCGTAAAAGAAGTGAAGAAGATGAAACATTTTGGTCAAAAAAACAGAAGAAAATAGATTGACAACCCTTCCATTTTGCTGGCATAAAGTAGTACTCATAAAATGATTTAAAATAATCCTCTTGATTTATATTCCACATATTAAACTTTTCACATAACTGGCTTCTGTCGTGCACAGCCCTATCATAGGCTTGTTTGTATAAAGCAGGCATTTAAACTTTTACGACGTACATACATAGGGTTGCCAAATGGCCTCATGAAAAAGAGATCTTGCCTCGATACGGGGATTATGTAAATATATTTTTTTATATTTGAATATGTCTGAGGAACCAACCTGCCGATGATTAGATTTAAAGTCAGGTTTGTCCACAAAAGGGAGCTTTGTTTCAGGTCCTATTGTTTTGTAAGGTAGGTAAGGTTAAGGTATTGCGTTACTCATACTGTCATGTCGACGGTGAAGGCTGATTGTAGTATGAGCCAATTTTGATTGAATAAAAAACAAAAGGCCAAATATGATTAAACATTTCTTTAGGAAAAAATGTAGATAGTTTTAGTATTTATCCGTCAATAAATGCCAGAATGTTGAACTTATACAAATTGATGTTACAAGTTCCTAAATTCTGTTCACATGATAGAAATTCCTTTGGAAAATATATATACAATACCTCACCTAGTAAATATATTATTATGACGGGCGCATATTCAATAAACTTCATAAAATTTTTCTCCGAAAACTAGTCACATTAGGGATCAACCAGGTACTTCGGACATATGAAATTGCTTTTAAAAGGGTTCCGTTATACGGTATATGTATTCATTGAATTGTGCAAACATTCTCCAAGGGTGGGCGAGACCTAACATTTTACGGCTTGTCGCTAATTAAATTCCGAAAGCGTATGTTTATTTTGTGCCGTCGATGTTTTAAAAGAAAGCTCGTCACGCTGTAAAAATACTTGATGTCAGGACAACATTTAAATTAACGACAAAAACTTGGGAACCGCCGAACTTTGTCAATATGGCTGAACAATTTTAATAATCCGTGAATGACGTCACGAATGGACGCGTTTGCAATTTTTTCATGGCTTTGTCGAACGTTTAACGCGTTAAACTTGGGCGATGACTCAAATTTTTGGTTGAATACATGCCTATTATATTTATCCGTTGGAAAATTTACTTAATAAATTCCTTTTGCTTTATTTTTAGTGGTAAAGTTTTATTGGAATTATTTATCTTACGGTATAGCGTGTGTCACAGCCAGGATTGCTGGTTTTAACCGCGTACCATCCTGCTCACAAACGCACGATTTCATAGACCAAGAGCGTAGTACAAAAAAGAACCTTAAAAAATAAAAACATGTATGTAGCAAAACTGTTTTCTTTCCTGAAGAACAAGAGAGATGTTATGCTGTACGAATTTTTAGAACATTGTGTCCATGAATCATGTTTTCAGCAGTTTAGGTTTTTCTACGGGGAAGAAAAAATGTTGCTCCATTTTATAACCGTAAGGCGCTTGTTTGTATTACATTGACTTCCGCGATTTCAATTTCGGTAAACATTGCCTACAATGTTTACCGAAATTGAAATCGCGAGTAAAACGCGACTTCGTTATATTTTTGAAGTTTGTGTGTTTTTTTCTATATTGATTTCTGTTTCGAGTAACATAAATCTCAATATAAGCCATTTCGAGATAGTTTCTGTGGAAAGCGTCACGACAGCACGTGGTTATACCTATTTGATTAATTTTAGTCAGACGCAATTAGTAATCTATTCTTATTAATCGCTCTGTCAATGCTGAGAATTGTGCCTTCGTTTCAATCGGTCAATGATTTTTGTCCATCTGTTACGGCCAGTAATCTGGTAAAGTGCGGCGCTGTATCTGGAGTTCCTTGAAATTATGAACTGACTACTGTTTGGGACTTCAACGTCTTCAGATCTTTTGCCCTATTTTTAATCATTCAATAAAGTTTTCTAACAGTAGGATATATTAAAGACTACCTTCTGCCAGTGGCTTCGCCCGCGTGAAGATTGTTTTCTTGTTCCAAGGGAGCAATAAACCAGGATGAAAAATAGTTTATATGCTATATAGTTATTATCAGTATATTCTATATAGTTATATTCTGTATGCTATATAGTTTCTCGTGACGGGGACTTTAGGTATCACGATGCCTTTGTTGATAGAATTTCACTTGTCTAGATCCTCAGATTCGTCTATAAATAATCGGTAATATAAAAAGTTGTCACAGTATTAACACACAGGTTAACCAACTGTCACTATTGTCGTTTTGTTCTCAGCCATCTCGTTACTCCTTAGTACCTATTCACACATGCTCGGTTACCACACAAACAAGTTCTATGGCTTAACTTTGTATGTTATGACTATAGCTCAGATGCATAGACCGTGAGCGATTGAATAGTTCAAGTTGTTGATTAAAAGATTGTGATTGTCAAAAGGCTTAAATATACCTAATGTTTAAGCTAGTTGTTGATTTTAAAGTGTATGTTTATTTAATACTAACAGTTGCCCGCGACTTCGTTCGCGTTGAATTCGGTTTATCACGCACTGTTTAGTGGTTAATAATACAAACATTTTTTCGCCCATCAAAGATAGATAAGTTTACGTTAGTACCTAACAATATACTTTGAAAAATAAGTTAGATAGTACAGTAAGATAAAAGTTCATTATATAATATATTATTAGTCTATTACATGAAACCAGTGCAAATAGTAAAATAGTATAGGCAATGGTTTTACCATACCAAGCAAGCTTCATAATCTTTCAGACATGATTCTATTATTATACTTATTTCACTTCTATTATTACTTTTTTCATATTCATGAAAAGCTTTTTAATTTGTATTATTTTCAATACAAATAAAAAAATTACCATTTGACGTGAACGCTGAAAATTATATCTCTAAAGATACTTCGATAAAGTCATTCCGTTATCAATTACAAGATCCTTTTAACTTTTGAAATATAATTAACACAGATACCTACTTAATTTTGCAAAGATTTACGAAGTTCAATTTTCTGCTCGAATTTCTAATCGCTTCTTACTAAGCACATTTTTATGGGAAAAGTTTAAATCAAGTTTTTGTGTTTGATCCTTCGCTTGTTTTAATACTCGTTGAAATCGTTGGTCATTATTATCTGATGTAGCTGCATACAAGTACTTTACATGGAGCGACTGCCTCTCTGGTTCACCAGCCTTCGGGAATCCGCAGGTTGCGAGACGCACAAGGCAAGTCGATGTAGCTACACTTGGAGGTCTATGTCCAGCTATGCACGTCTTTTGGCTTCTGCAAAAGTCGTCCATAGTCTTGCGGACTCAACAATCTAGTAACTGGCAGTTACTGGTTATGCCGGCAGTACACTCTCGCGTGAGAACCCGATGACCAAAACGAAATACTTCATGATTGAACTCAATGCTGAGAGCAATGTTCATCATCCTCGCGCTTGATCGTACAGCCGGCATCACATGACACCACTTCGTAAGACTGGCTTTTGGGTTTTTAACAGCTCATTATGACTGTCGAAGATCCGTATAAGAAGGTAGGCATGTGTGTGCGAAGACTGCCGGAGGCAAAATATCTACTTTGTATTCTTCTAAAAATACTAATATTCTTCCTTTGTCTTGCACATTCCTCTTACCTACTAACGCCAGTAACTCAGTGCAAAATCTAGTAATTAATTAAAATAAAAAAATAAACGTGGAAAGTGTACGTATACTAAATCGCGGCGCGCGCAGTTAATTTAATCCAAGACATATTTAGCTTTGTGTTTGTTTATAAGTCGGGTGCACATTATCGGACCTAAATGCAGTATATTTTGCGTCATAATAACTTCTTTTATTTTACGTTTTGTTATTGTACGTGTTATTACATTATGAACTGTGGGTTGAAAACAATTCCAATACTTTCGGAATAAAAATATTCAAGGTCCTAATTCAAGCCATGGTCTATCCGGGTGCCAAATTTAATACAGATTCGTTCAGTCGTTCCGGCGTAATAGAGTAACAATCATCCATCTATAGAAACTTTTGCACTTTAAACAATTGACCGAACGAGCGCGAAGCGGTTCAGCTTGGACAAAAATGCTTTCGTATATCCGGATGTCCGGATGACCGGCTGGTTCTCCTCTACAGATCGCATTTCAGAATATGGATATAACTAAGTTATATAGTATAGATAAAGGATAATCTCTGGAAGACTATACTATTAAAACTATTGCACTGATAAAAACTATATATCGCTAATCAATTTCTCAATACTATCGCTAAATGACTAAGATTACATTTAAATTCGAAACATATAAATGCTATAATATTGTTTACTGCGGGATAGGACCTACAGGAGCAAAGATTTGGGCAAATGCTTTTATTTATTAAATACTTGTATGTTTCCTTTTTCTTATTGTGATGTATGACATTCTGAACTGGCGTGTATTTATTTTAATGCAGTTGGCCGTTTGACAAGCGGTCTGAATTTATTTATTTTCTTTTTCGCTTTAGGTTGACGATGCTACATCGACTGCTCAGTTACAGGAGCGAATAAATAAAATGCGTGGACTTTAATAACCTGGTGTAATTACAAAAATACAAAATAAAATAAAATGTAGTGTCTTCGTCGTGGTAAGAATTTGAGGTTAGAATGTTTGTGAGTTAACTGTTGTATGATTGAACTACAAGTTAGAATCGAACTAGAATTACTACTATTATGACATCTACTAAGTTACAAATTACTTCTAGTAGATCTTATTTCACGTATTTATTTGGCTGTTGTGGCCAAGCATTTTCATTATTTAATAAAAACCGAGGGCCTGACTCGTTCAGTCGTTCCGGCGTAATAGAGTAACAATCATCCATCTATAGAAACTTTTGCACTTTAAACAATTGACCGAACGAGCGCGAAGCGGTTCAGCTTGGACAAAAATGCTTTCGTATATCCGGATGTCCGGATGACCGGCTGGTTCTCCTCTACAGATCGCATTTCAGAATATGGATATAACTAAGTTATATAGTATAGATAAAGGATAATCTCTGGAAGACTATACTATTAAAACTATTGCACTGATAAAAACTATATATCGCTAATCAATTTCTCAATACTATCGCTAAATGACTAAGATTACATTTAAATTCGAAACATATAAATGCTATAATATTGTTTACTGCGGGATAGGACCTACAGGAGCAAAGATTTGGGCAAATGCTTTTATTTATTAAATACTTGTATGTTTCCTTTTTCTTATTGTGATGTATGACATTCTGAACTGGCGTGTATTTATTTTAATGCAGTTGGCCGTTTGACAAGCGGTCTGAATTTATTTATTTTCTTTTTCGCTTTAGGTTGACGATGCTACATCGACTGCTCAGTTACAGGAGCGAATAAATAAAATGCGTGGACTTTAATAACCTGGTGTAATTACAAAAATACAAAATAAAATAAAATGTAGTGTCTTCGTCGTGGTAAGAATTTGAGGTTAGAATGTTTGTGAGTTAACTGTTGTATGATTGAACTACAAGTTAGAATCGAACTAGAATTACTACTATTATGACATCTACTAAGTTACAAATTACTTCTAGTAGATCTTATTTCACGTATTTATTTGGCTGTTGTGGCCAAGCATTTTCATTATTTAATAAAAACCGAGGGCCTGACCACCAAAGTGCAGAATCGCTGATGAGATCAGCCTTCAGCCCACGAGAGACAAGTTCCACCGGATTGTCCTTAGACGGCACGTATCTCCACTTAGTACCCGAGCTACTTTCTTGTATCTCGTTGACAAAATTTCTAACGAAAGGCTTTAGCTGCTGGGCAGGTGTAGACAACCATCCCAGCACTATTGTGGAATCACACCAATAGTGGAATCGGTGGATAGGTAAAGTGAGAGAATCTCTTACCTTTGTGCACAACCTGGAACCCAACAGAGCCCCACACAGTTCTAACCGTGGAGTAGTAGTAGGCCTGATTGGGGATGGGGCCACACGGCTTTTGGAAGTTAACAGGTGAGCAGTGACTGTACCTGAACTGGTTACAGAACGAATGTATAGACATGCGCCATAAGCCCTTTCAGATGCGTCTGTGAATACGTGAATTTCATGGGTTATGAAATTATTACATGAAATCCATCGCGGAATTTTTATGTAGTTCAAACAAGGCAAGGTACTCGCAAATACTAGCCATGAATCTGCAACCTCCTGCGACACTTCGTCATCCCACTCACATTTGTGCACCCAGAGTCTCTTCATTAATGTTTTTGCTTCGACAATGCAGGGACTTACTAGTCCTAGTAGGTCGAATATCTGACTAATTACTGATAAAATGTATCGTTTGGTTATTTTGCTATTGGATTCGATATGAATTGAGAACCCTAATTTATCAGAATCGCATAACCAATGTACACCTAAAGTTTTAGAAGGAGTATTGTTGTCTGAAAGATCTAATATCAAACTACTTGAGTTATATGAACTATCTAATTCTTTCAAAATTTCTGGGCAATTCGACTGCCAAATTCTTAAATAAAATTTAGCGGACGCCAGAATAGCCCGCATGTTCTTACACAAATCTAGTGCACCTGAAATTGTGTCTGAACAGCTAAGATAGAATAGGAAATACAGCTTCATCTAAAGTTCTGTGAAATGCATGATGATTTTATACCAGCATATAAATAAACGAGTTTTATATGCGGGTTGATAAGGAAATAAACTACTGCATTTGTGCAAATCTTACCTTATGTTCCTTTTTAACCGACTTCAAAAAGGCGGATTTTCTCAATTCGACTGTATTTTTATTGTTGTATGTGACTTCAGAACTTCAAAAAACAAGAATCTACAAAGATTCATCCAAATTGGTTCACCTAGTAAAAAGTCACAACAACAACAAAAGTAACAACTCGTCAGATCTTGTGATCTGACGAGTTGTTTTTGAGTTATACTTAATAATGCGTATTTTCGTTGTAACTTAAGAAGGACCCAAATTAAAAAGAGAAAAAAAAAACGTTAACAAAAATATTAAACAGACTTCCAAAACAAAACAGTACAAAGCAAAAAATGTCCACTGGTTAACACTTTATTACTGTTGAAATGTGAATCGTACTGGCTGCATTATGTTCTTTATTTAATTTTATGTTTTTTACCTTATGACTGTACTTGTCACAATTGATTGTCACTCTTAATAAAAATTATTACAACAATCGGTTATGGGCCGACAAAAATAAATTGTAATAATTTATTTTTTTACGGAAACATATTTTAAAATAGCGTAAAATATTTTTTTGCGTAATTAACTATGTCAGTTGGTGATAATATGGCTTCTGCTCCCTCTACATACGCCGGTTCCGGAGCATCATTAATGTCCATTAAAAGTTTACATGGAAAGGATGGTTACGCTCAATGGAAATTTAAGATGCGCATGTATCTACTGCATGAGGTTTGTGGTCAGCAGTTGAGGGTTATAGTGCTGAAGATACTACATCGGTTACCCTGAGGAAGACTAGAGATTTGAAGGCGTTAACCAAGATGTGTCTTACATTGGAAAGCGGAGCAATCACTCACGTACGTGCCTGTAAAACTGCTAAGGAGGTATGGGATACTCTAGCTAATGCGTACGAAGACAAAGGTATGGGTAGACAGTTGGCGTTAGAACGAAAGCTTTATAGATACGAGTTGCAGAATTTTCCTTCCATCGAAGAGTATATTAATGCTGTTACTGGCACTGCACAAGATTTGGCAGATATAGGCCGAAAAATAGACGATTTATCCATCGGCGCAATTTTACTCGGTGGTCTTCCAAAAGAATTTGATCCCCTTGTGATGGCCTTAGAAAATGCTAATATAGAAGTTTCGTCAGAATTAGTTAAAAGGAAGTTACTCAATGAAAGCGCTAAACGTGAGTCTAAAGAGTCGGCTCTTGCTGCAAATAATGTAAAAGGCAGGAACATTATTTGTTATAATTGTCAGGAGCCAGGACACAAAAGTCCTAAATGTCCACACAAAAGGAAAGTGAAAAAGGTCAAACAGAAAAATCTTCAAAATGTCGTAGAGTCTACACTAATATCAGCCTATGGTGTTGGAGGAAATTTAAGTCCTACGGAATGGTACGTAGACTCTGGCGCTTCCACACATATGACATGTCAGAAAGAATGGCTTACCAATTTTAACCCTACGGTTGACAGCAAAGAAATAACTTTAGCAAATAACAAGAAGGTTATTTCGTCTGGCATTGGTGAAGTGTTGCTTTTAAAAGACAATAAGTTAAAATTAAATGGGATTAAAGACGTTCTATATGTTCCCGAGTTAAGTACCAATTTAATTTCTGTTAACAAGGCTGTTGAAAAGGGTATAACTGTTATTTTTAATGGGGAAGGTTGTTCGATGTACAAACATAACGATGTTAAAATAATTGGCAAAACGATAGGCCACGCTTCATGCAACGTTGGTGGGTTGTATAGATTGGATCATGTTCCCATTTATCCAGAAAGCGCGATGGCTACTGAAGCTTTAGCTAGTTCTTCGGACCTGTGGCATCGCAGGCTAGGCCATCTGTGCCGCGCTGCTTTGGAACATCTGCGACGTGGTCAAGCTAAAGGTATTGAATTTTCTTCTTTAGATAAAAACCCTTGCGTAGCCTGTATTGAAGGAAAACAGAGTAGAAAACCCTTCAAAACTATTGATAACAAGAAAGGCAGCAGAATGTTGGAAGTTATACATTCTGATGTGTGTGGTCCTTTTGATGTTGTTTCTTTAGAATCGAATAGATACTTACTTATTTTTTGTTGACGATTTTTCTAGGATGGTTTTTTCTTATTTTATTCGCTGTAAGGCGGATGTAAAGAAAACATTTTTAGAATTTGAAGCTCTTGTTGAGAATGTGACCTCTCTTAGAATAAAGAACTTGCGTACCGACAACGGGGGTGAGTACGTCAATGCTGAATTCGAGGCTTATCTAGCTTCCAGAGGAATTAGGCATCAGACTACTGTACCATATTGCCCGGAGTCAAATGGAATTGCCGAAAGAACAAATAGGTCTTTAGTAGAGAAAGCTAGGTGAATGTTGCAAGACAGTGGCCTACCTAAAACTTTCTGGCAAGAAGCGGTTCGTACAGCTACTTATCTTAAAAATAGAAGTACACACAGAGCTCTAGAAAATCGTACCCCTTATGAGTTATGGTATAACAGAAAACCAGACATTGCTCATTTACGTGTTTTTGGTTGTCGTGCATACGTACATGTACCCGCTTGCGATCGCCAAAAGTTAGACCCAAAAGCAAAACAGTACATATTCGTTGGTAATTGTGATGACAACAAGTCGTACAGGTTCAGAGATCCTACAAATATTAGGAAATCCATTAAAGGACGGGATGTAATATTTTTAGAGAATTGTTTTTCTAATCCCAAGATGAAGGATGAGTCACCCCGTCACGATATTATTTTCTCTTCTGATACGAATAATTTACAGGTGCAAAGCAGCTCAGCCTTGAATAACGATCCTGTAGCAAATACAAGTAGTGCTGCTGCCGTGCCTGCAATACCACCTCTCCTTATTGCCGATCCTCTTCCCGCAACTTCAATAGTTCCTGTCGAGGAAGAAGAGGAGCATGTGGAATCTGGTAGAAGGTACCATTTGAGGGATAGAAAACCTGTAAATTATCGCTGTTCTGTCTGTTGTTCGACGATGCAAAGTGGTGAGTTAACCGATGAACCTTATTCTTATTCTGATGTTTTTTTTACGTCCTGACAAAGCTAAGTGGATAGCTGCTATGGAAGACGAATATAACTCTTTGATGACCAACGGTACTTGGAACTTAGTAGAGAACAAAGGTCAGAAAATCATACCGTGTAAATGGGTCTTTAAATTAAAACGTGACTCTGAAGGTAACATCAGTAGATACAAAGCACGTTTGGTAGCAAAAGGTTTTCATCAGAGTTACGGAATTGACTATGAAGAAACCTTTTCGCCGGTAGTTCGTTATTCGTCGCTAAGAGTTTTGATTGCGCTAGCAGTTGAACAGAATTTGAAAATGCATCATTTAGACACAGACACAGCTTTTCTGTATGGGAAATTAGAAGAGAAGGTGTTCATGACACAACCTGAAGGCTTTATAGCTGAAGATGAGGAGAAGAAAGTGTGTCAATTGAATAAATCACTTTATGGTCTCAAACAAGCCGCTAGAGCCTGGAATAAACGACTAGATCAGGTACTTCTTGACTTAGGCTATAACAGATTACAGTCTGAGCCCTGTATTTATTTGAAAAGAAGTTCTGTTAGTATTGCTATTCTAGCAATTTATGTTGACAATTTAATATTTATTTACGACAAAGAAATCGAGTAATCTTATTTGAAGGACGGTCTGACCAAATATTTTGGTGTCAAGGATTTAGGTGAACTTAGTTATTGCCTTGGTCTGCATGTCGTTAGGCAAAATGAAACTAACGATGTGAAGGTAGATCAAAAGCGATATATATTAGAGACGTTGAATCGTTTTAATATGTCGGAGTGCAAAACTGTCCCTACTCCTATGGACGTTAGTGTTGACCTGCGTTCTCAGTCGGAACCAGCTGTCAATGTTCCCTACCAAAACTTAATCGGTTGCCTTATATTTCTAGCAATAAACACTAGGCCTGATATTTTTTTCGCCGTTACTTTTCTGAGTCAATTTAACAAGAACCCTATGCAGGCGCATTGGACTGCAGCTAAACGTGTCTTGCAGTATTTTAAAGGTACGTTAGATTACGGTCTTACATTTAAAAAGATTGGAGAACCTTTATGTGGTTTTGTCGATGCTAACTGGGCCAATGGTAATGACAGGAGGTCGTACACAGGTTATATTTTTAAATTAGCTAATACACCAGTGTCATGGGAATGCAAAAAACAGCCCACAGTTGCCCTGTCATCCACAGAGGCCGAGTACATGGCTTTAACCAGTGCTTCTAAGGAAGCTGTGTATTTACAGCGCTTAATTGGTGAGATTACAGGTGAGTCTTTTGTGGTTACTCTTTGTAATGATAATCAAAGTGCACAAAAGTTGGCACAGAACCCAGTTCATCATAATCGGACAAAACATATTGACGTCCGGTATCACTTTATTCGAGAACTTGTCGAAAGTAACAAAATTAAGCTGTCGTATTTGCCTACTGATAGGATGTTAGCGGATATTTTGACCAAAGGGTTGAATCGTTGCAGACATCAACGTTGCGTGTCTGATATAGGTTTGATGATATCTTAAGATGTTTTTTTTGTACTAAATTGTTTACTAGTGATATGCTCTCGTGTTTTTTCTATGAAATGATTGTAAAGTACAGTCAGGTCGATTGATATGTGACCCTGTTAGTACAGTCAACCAAATAATTTTGTGGCCATCTCGATTAAAGGGAGGATGTTGAAATGTGAATCGTACTGGCTGCATTATGTTCTTTATTTAATTTTATGTTTTTTACCTTATGACTGTACTTGTCACAATTGATTGTCACTCTTAATAAAAATTATTACAACAATTACTTAGTCTCCGTTTTTCTAAATCTAAGTTAAGTAGTAAAATGCTTAGGTGCGACATTTGTTTTGTCTGACTTTTAATTTTTTTAGAAATATTTCCTGTGAACAGCTAAAGAGTGGAAGGCCCGGCCGAAGTGTTTTTATCCTGATAGCCATAACCTGGCGATTTAAGTCAAGAGTTAAAAGGTTACTTAAGTAAAACTTTGAAAAAGAACAAATCATTTAAAAAACAACGGAATTAATAAAATCAACTATAAAATTAGTTCCACACATGAGTACCAACGCTTACAGTTAACATTCGCACTGCTAGCAACCAGCTGTGACTTCGACAAAAATAGACTTGTGCCCAGTAAGCATTGCATTTGTGCTAGTCAAACGCATACTTTGTTGCAACAGACCCTGCCCACTGGGTTTTGACAGTTTTAATTTTTTAATATTATTCTTATGGTAGTTTTACACACAGTTGGTAAATACTATTTATTTATCCTGTCTCATCAAGGGTTGCCGATAGATGCAAACCATCAGTCAGTCAGGATGTATTCCCTAAGATTAAGACATCGTGTGTGATAGGTAGGTGGCTACAATCGTGAAAATGAAATCACACAAATTATATTATACGATACACTGGGTTTATTCAAAAAGTCTCAATTCACGGATACAATCTTGCTTACTAATATTAAGAATTGACAGTAATTCTACGACGTCTTAGCTTTCAGGTGGTCCGAACTATTCTACTGTCCGCACCACCCAAGCGGTTAGAAAAGCGCGCCAAACCGTAGTTGTTCTTGATTCGCCACCAGGGGGCGTGATTGCGATTGGTTTTAAACCTATTTACTATACCCGACAATCCCATTGACAGATTTTCTCTTTGATGCCAAATACTGTTTTTTGCTGCACACGGTTTTTGCATCACTTATTCATCGATTGACAAAATATTCGTAGTAACTGATAGTAATGAAATAGTGATCGTACACACACAGTGTGTGTTGACAGCGTAAATAGACTTCTGGTTACACCTAGTACGTCTTAGATATGTTTGTTTGTTTTTTATTGATCACGATTTTCTGTTGACACGTCAACACAATAAAAAACTCACAGTGTAACCGTTGCCTAACTATCATTGTCACCCGCTGTTACAATCAGTTACATGACAGCAATCCATTCAGTGTTAACCCAAAACTTCGGAAGTAGTTCTCGAACCGATCGTTGACATTCGTCATCCATTCGATTCGACAAAAGCACAGAGTTATTAAACAAAACCGCAACAGCTGAAATTGGTAGTCTGTTTACGATGGCAAGCGTCCTGTTTATTTATGTATATACGGTATTGTACACATGAAAATACAGTGTAAAAAGGCAATGAAATGGATTTAAATGCCACGGTGAAGATTTAAATCCATTTCATTATCGTTATTGCGCTTACTTATTTGTCATCACCCAAAGGTAAAAAAATGGTAGAAAATGCCTGAGGCATTAAGCTGTAAATTTTTGTGCAAAAAGTATTGAATAAATAAATAAAATTCTGACATTTGTGACCCAGCAACTTATGCGCTGTTACATTATATTGGCTGTTACAGCCTTAGTCAAAATTGTCACGAACCGTCAGTTTCTATGAGTATACTGTGAAATTCTCTGAGACGCTCGATTTATATATAAAGTTGGGGCAGTGCCCGTCTCAAGCAGTAGCCTTCCGAGACGTGTCAATGTTCATTAAACCTTTACGTGAATAGAGTATAGTGTACACGGCACTGAAACCAAAATATTCCAAATATCTACCAAGAACATGTGCGACCAGTTTTTTTAAATTATTTTGCTGTTTCTGAATCTGTGGAATTCCAAGTATATTAATATCTCGTTGCTAGGCTGATTTAAATTTGACCTACCTCACATAGCCCAGGTATTCGTCTCCTTTATTTACATACCAGCATGTCTAGACAAGATCAGTTTTGTTTTCGCAGTGTGTGATTTTGGAGGTTTAACATGATAAAGGATTTAACGCGAATAAAGTGTGGTAAACATGCTTCATAAAACGTTTCTGTAAACAATAAAATTTATGATGTAAAATATATTCCCACGGGATATCTGGTAGAGGTTTTGATTTTTGTCGTCAAACAAATCAGAAGTTTTGCTTCCTCATATTTAAAAACATTGACACGTACAAAATTAAGGCTCTCCATGACAGATATGTGACAATGTAAAGACCTCAAAGACCATTTTGCACAGAATTTCTACGAGTAATATAGCTGTAATGTGAAGGCAAAAGACGCCGAAGACGACCTCCTTCGTCATGGTGGACCAGTATGACGATATTTTTCAAGAAGGAGAAATTACCTGATTCGAAAACTCTCGACACAACATCTTGGGGTCGTGAAATAAGGAGAGCCGATCCCAACTACTTAAGGCCCTTACTCCGCTTACCTTAGTAATGGTTAGGTTAAAAGCTTTGAAAAAAATATTTATTTTTAATTGATTCATGTACAATATTTGTGAAACATGGTTTATCCGTGTTTTGCTTTAAAAAAAAATTGACTACTCGATATTTTATCGCTTTTGCATACTCCAAGATTTGGATGTTTAAAAATATTTTTACACAGAATCAAAAAATATTTTGCAAGCATAACTGTCCAAAAGGAGGTTCAATATTGATATTATGGCACCGAGCGGCCGCACGGCCAGTACCGCGTTAACATTGAGGAACATATACGGCTAAGAAGATGATAAATCTATCTGTATATCCAAGCTGATTTACAAGCCTTTATATACTTTCATAATATTTATACACGTTTGTTTCTCGTGGCATTGCAACTTATTATACTATACTTATTTATACAAGGCATTTCGCATGTTGGGATTCGTACTAAGAGTTGGTAGGGATTTCAAACATAAGTCAACATTGATCCTTCTTTATAAGACACTTGTAAGGTTAATTCTTGAATATGCTTCAGCGGTTTGGAATCCCCAGTATGCAGTTTATATTGAACAAATTCAAAAATTGCAAAATAAATTTAGTAAGTACTTGAGTTGGCGATTTAACTCTGGAACTGATCATACACCTAGGCTTCAGAGATTGGAGGAACGACGTGCAGAGCGAGATCTAGTATATTGATATAAAATTATCAGAGGCCAATTGGACTCCCCTTATCTTCTCAGCAAAGTAGGTTTTGGATGTCCACGCTTAAATGCACGCAGGAGAACTCTCTTCCAAATTGGTTTCTCCTGAACCAATTACGGCAAGAATATTTTTATTAAAAGAGCATGTCGTCTGTACAACGACATAATCTCATTTAAAGATAATCAAGATTTAGATATGTTTCACCTGTCTCTACCCAAATTTAGATTTTCCGTAAGAAATATATTGGCATATAAATTTAAATAATATAATGTTATACAATAATATAATATTAAATTGTGACTTTTTTGAACTGTGTGAACTTCTGGTTGTTGTTGCACTTAGGTTAATTTACTTGTATATTAATCTGTGGAAACTGTTTCTGGATTGTGTTGAACTAATTTGTATGCTTATGTTTGTCATTGCATCTGTTTGTTTCCCAAATAAAATAAAAATATATTTTTATATTCAGTTGCAGTTTTTCCTTTACTCACTTACACAGTACTCTCTTTATATAAAAGATAACCAGAATCGGACATCCTAGTGTTCATGTTCCAGAATTCCAGTTCACTTATTGGATTCCGCCCAAGAGCAACGTTTGGAAATAAATAAGTTTTGTATTCTATTTTAGACCATTCGAACGCTGGTCACAACTCGAGTTTGGGTTCACGACAGTTCGCATTTGTAGTACTCTTCCAAGTTAAGAAATATACCCTGTTGACTTCCAAGTTAAGAAATATACCCTGTTGAATAAGTGTGTGGCTGCAAACAGACTGACAAAGTATTCGTTATTTACTGGATATTGTTTGGTGTGTTCGGTACTGGATAATTTCTTTGCGCATTTAGTGTTGTTTGTAAAATAAAATAAAAATATATGTAGTGCATAGAAATAGTATGGGACACTTACTCTTCTGTAGGAAAAAAATGGTCTGTGAAAGATTTTATTTGATGACATATTATACACGGTTTATGCTTTAGACTTGTATAGAAAGGCCTGTTCAATGTAGGTATATCAATCTGCCTACCCTTTTCCTAGGATGTGATATATACTAAACTAACGAACCCATTGCAACAAAACAAATATGATTGGATATAAAGGACCTTCCTGATGGCGCGACGCTATTTAAATTACGTTATTAATTCACTATTTTATAATAAAATGTCAAGTGCTAATCAGTCAAATTGCATCGCATTGCGTCCATGTATTGTGCATTACAATAACAATTTCGCTTGGTAAAAATGGCTTATCGATCTGATACGAGAATAAATCGAATCGCGTCGAGCTATCAGGCAGGTTGCTAATATAATATTTATAACAAATTTGCTCGTAAAAGGTCTCTTATTTCACCAATTTCAATATCGTAATGTATTTCATTACATACTTGTGCGTTATTGAAATGTAAAACGCACGGTTTATCAAGATGATCCGTCTAAAACGAACGGTTCTTTTTTAAATCTTATCAAAGAGATTTTATGTCAGAAAAGTGGTCAACATTTTATGAATAAAATTAACTTTGGGAGATAAAATATATTAAATAAACATTTAATTCTTTAATTTAATATATTTGACCATAAATTACAACCATTTATCTGTAACAAAACACAAAAATATGAATTTACTTTATTAGTAATACTGGCTGTTTTTGTGACTTTGCCTTAAAAAAAAAGCGCTGGTTTGCTTTGCATCGCTAATTTGTGAACAAGTAAAAATTATTCCGCGCGCTTTTTATTTTCGCTGTATTGTTTTTATTTTAAAATGTCGTCAAGTAATTATGAATTTATTAATTCGACACCGCCAGAAGTCTCAGAGGCAGCGAAAAAGGCTTCTCTAAGCCTTTTGCCCGAAAAATCGACCGATAGATACTTAGAATTAAGCATTTCAAAATTTCATCTTAAGGAAAACAAGCAAAGATGCAAATTCATTATCAGAAAGTGTGTTTTTAGCCTATTTCATGGAACTTACATCATCGCTTACCATCAGGTGAGATGGTGGTCAAGCGCGAGCCTATATAAGATAAAAAAATATAAAACTTTCTCAAAAATATAAGTCAAGCTCATTGTGGTGCTACTATTCAATGCTAAAAAGCACTGTGAAACAAAACATGGTATTGATATCAAGTCATACTCCAACTTGCTGGCATTTCTAAAAAGACGCTGAAGTAGCCATGTGAGTAAAAAGTCGAAAGTATTTTCGGCTGACAATGACAAGAAGTTTCTAAAAGATGCTCTGGATTGCCGATCAACAAGCTCTGGATCTTTTCAGGTTGTATTAATATTCGTCATAAATGGTGCATGTAGACTTCAAGAGTTGGCAAACAACACAGCTAATGATATCGAGAACCAAGGGCGGGTTCTTCTTGTCCAGGTCAAAAACACTAAAAATTAAATTCCAAGATCATTCACAATACAGGGGCCTTTTAACGACATAGTGAAGAAATACGAAGCGCTCCGTTCAACAAAAGCGATGTCTAATAGATTTTTTCAAAATTACCAAATGGAAAATGCACTAGCGAACCATTGGCATAAATAAATTTGGAGCAATGCCGAAACAAACTGCCACTTTCTTAAATTTGGATGATCAACATGAATACACAGGGCACAGTTTCAGAAGGTCCTCAGCTACATTGCTCGCCGATTCAGGTACGAACTTATTGACACTAAAACGCCACGGAGGGTGGCGGTTGAATAGTGTAGCCGAGGGAGGGGATGAATCGATGAGAAATGAAAAAGAAATTAGCTGCCGCATTACAAGGATATAAATTTGGAGCCAAGTGTTGACTCTCGACCATCTACGAGCATACACGCGTACATTCCACCATCGACACCGCCGCCGCAGCCGCCTCCGTCACCGTCACCGACTGCAGAACTCTGTGGTCTCGTTTCTCCTACTTTCACTCAATAGAGTGAGAGAGAGACTGGTGAAATTGTAACTAATAATAATAACTTGAGAACATTAAAAATGCCAACTGGTAACGTAATAGTCAATTTTACAAATTGTTAAAAAAAATCTACCTGCTTTAACAAGTGATTAAAGATATATTCGTTTAAGTCCGAGTTTTATTTATTTCCTCGCAAATATGTTATAAAACGTCGTGTGACATACGTGCGCTTTGATAATTACAGCCTCTGCTTTCTTGTAGCCCTCGCCTACGGCTCGGGCTAGCAATATGGCCTCGGCTGAATTTTCAACTTACCGCACTTATATCATAATGTACTATTAAACAGATACAGGTTGTTTTTTACTTCAGTTTCTAGTTTCTTTGATTTTAACTATATTAAATCGTATCGTAGATTTATAGTGACAGTAAGGTTAGTTAAGGGTTTAGTCGGTTCTAAAACCTCCGTTGTTAATCATTCAGCATTACCCAAGGGACACATGTAAGGAATTAAATGTAATCTCCTACAAACGGGAATTATACTAGATTCGCTTATGTCAATTACCGCACTGCTTGTCATTATATCGACGGGAAGTGTGGCTTTTTGACCTTAAAAGGGGGAAAGGTACTTGTTTTTAACCGACTTCATATCTTGTTTTACTTCTCCGCAAGAAAAATTGAAACTCTAATAGTTAGTTGATAAACTGAATTCAGTAGGTATTTCCTCGGCAATGGAATGAGCATTGAAAGAAGATGTTTCATTTTAGGCCACCACTACTACATAGATAAATAGGAATAAAAGCGTGTTAAAAAATATTCTTTAAAATATATTTTTTTATAAGATAACCCTATTTTTAAGGCAGCCATGACAGTTGTGTTTGAAATGACGTTTGACGACTTTGGCAGTTTTAAGAAGTGACGTCTTTGAGTCTTTCTTTGCTTTGACTTTGAATTGGATGTGTTTCGGAATTGTTTGTGATTGTTTTAGTGTTGCAACCAGTTTACTACTATGAACATTGATTGTTTGCTTCTCTGTTGCGATTGAATTCGTGTTGTTCTTTTTAACGCAAACATTACGATGATACGTCAATTAAATGTCATTGTCAAAAGGTTAAAATTTCCTTTATGGGCCGCTGATTTTTGGCGCGAGGAGGGTGGGGGGGAGGAGGGAGGAGGTTTGGCTACCCCCCTGTACCATCCCCACCACTCGGAGCCCTATGGTTATGGAGATATCCATGGTTGAAGTTTTCAGGTAAGAATAAAAATTTCCATAAATGTCCATTGTTTTGAGACGCGGGGAGGGAGGGAGGGCAAGGAGGGTTGGGGGGCTACCCCCCTGCACCATCCCCACCCCACGGAACCCCATGTATATGGAGATATCCATGGTTAAAGTTTTTACGATTACTCTTTAAGCAACAAAGTCGACGGCTCCTATTTCTGTCTGAAGGGTCTAAAGTAACCTAACACGAAGGAGATGACGGGAGCTGAGTTCGCTCGCTTTGCTCGCTCACTTCAGTTCCCGTCATCTCTTCGAACCTAACCTGTCCGTGTCTAGGTGCCCTATGCTTCCGAGCTCGCTTCGCTCGCTCTTGGACTAATTCACATTTTTTTACCTCGCTGATTATATTTAAGTAAAAAATGTATCTAATATCTCCATAAACATGAGGTTCCGTGGGGTGGGGATGGTATAGTGGGGTAGCCCCCCTACCCCCCTTGCCCTCTCTCCCTCCCCATCCCATAAAAAGATTGGACATTTGTGGAAATTTTTAGTCTAACCTGAAAACTTTAACCATGGATATCTCCATAACCATGGGGCTCCGAGTGGTGGGGATCGTACAGGGGGGTAGCCAAACCACTCCCCCTTGCCCCCCACCCTCCTTGCACCAAAAATCAGCGGCCCATAAAGGAAATTTTATCCATTAAATTTTACATATAGTATATACACAGTGCTGGCCCAGGCTCCATATTTTCTGAAACATCTCCTTTCTTTCCTTTGTGTTAATTGCGTACTAGACATCGTGACCTGCAACCTGAGACTTCGCGTATCAGTCGTAACCTGCCAAAAACAACAGTAATTCTCCTACATTTGACAGATTGAGACTACGATGGGAATGCCAACCTTCTTTAAGTTATGGGTGAAATATATGAGTTTTCAACGTGTAGCTAGTAATTCGGTTTATTCGGGACGGCGATGACAGACCATTCCCCGTGACAGACCACTGACAAGACAGATCATATACCAAGTATAAGGTTCCATACATTACACCTTCACCCTTAACCTAGAACCCTTAACATTTTAACAATCAATAAAAGGCTCAAAAACAAAAGAAACTTACTATCACTTCTACACCTTCACCATAAATTATACCTAGCTGGCTTATCAATTCGACATTGACGAACGGGACGAGACTGGGGTGGCTCCGGAAAAGGCAAGGAAGGCTGTGTTGTGCTCTGAACCGGCTGTTCTACGCAGTCTTCAAAAGATTCTCCTTCCCCGTCATCCTGATGAGTGGTCGCTGCAGTCGAGCCTTCGCTCCGCGGACCGCCCGGACTGGGCACTCCCTGTTCCTGCGTTACCTCAACCGTCTCGGAATTCTCACTGATTGGACTAGAGGGAGAAGGACAGATTAGTGAACTCCATATCCATGGCTTCAGCTGATCCACATGTTTGTAGGATTCTCTACCTAAAGCATCTACTACCTTATAATCAGTGGTCCCCATCTTTTCTGTAATCTATCCAGATACCCATTTATCCTGTCCACGATATTGACGCAGCCAGACCTCATCCCCCGGGCGTACGAGTAGTTGATAATAATATAATAATAATTTACCAGGCCCTACATGGGTCCGATGTAGACCAAGCAGCGTCCGTAGCCTGGCTGCGTTATGGTGACCTCTTTGGAGAAACCGAAGGTTTTGTCTGTGCAATTATGGACGAAGTTATCATGAAGAATAACTACCGGAGATTTATTGTGAAGGATGGCACGGTTGACATCTGTCGGGCATGTCACCGCCCGGGTGAATCGATCCGCCACATTATCTCTGAATGTTCTCGTCTTGCTAACGAAGAGTACTTGCATAGGCACAACCTTGTAGCCAGGATCATCCACCAGCAACTTGCTCTGAAATACACTCTTGTGGTATCGGAGGTACCGTACTTCAGGTATGTGCCCGACCCAGTTCTCGAAAATGGCAATGTCACATTGTACTGGGATCGGTCCATCATCACTGACAGGACTATTATAGCCAATAAGCCTGATATAGTGGTGGTGGACCGAATCGAGAGGCGTACAATGATTGTTGACATAACTGTCCCACATGACGGGAACCTCGTGAAAGCCGAGAAAGATAAGCAAATCAAGTATCTTGACTTGGCTCGCGAGGTTGTCGACATGTGGGATGTGGACACAGCGATCATTGTACCGATAGTCGTCTCAGCCAATGGTTTAATAGCCACGGGCCTCGACCAACACCTTAGGAGGCTCTCGTTAGGCGGCTGGGTCAAGGGCCTGATCCAGAAAGCAGTACTGCTGGACACGGCTCGCATTGTTAGGAGGTTCCTCTCTCTGGAGCCCTGACCGCCGGTAGCTTGGACCCTGTTCCCGATACCGGTGGGCCTCTATTTTTTATATTTTTAAATGTTTTTGTATTGTAATTTAATTTATAAAATATTTAAAAATGTAAACAATAAGAAAAGAAATTGAATAAAGGGGATAATAATAATCTTTATTCAAACTTCAAATTGGTAAAATATACTAATAGGTCTTATATATAAAGTGGGTAAAACAATGTTAGGTGCCTGTACTAGGTAATCCTGTATCACAGGCGGCAGGGGCTCAAACAATGTTATTGGAAGGACAAGGAATTTTTACAATATTTTTCTTAACATTAGAATAGTGACAGAGATATATTGATTATTGATAATCTTAATTTGATGCAACCCACTTGCGCCGTACTTTTGTTGACGCTCCTGAGCATCTCTAACTCACTGTCCCGACTTGGTCTTAGGGAGTCGAATTTTGTACGTAACCTGCGGCCAAACCAGAGCGACGCCGGTGTTTCGCCTATCGTACAGTGTTCACATCATCAGCCTATTAATGTTCCCACTTCTGGGACACAGGCCTCCTCTCTGTGAGAGGGAATGGGCCGTAATCCACCACGCGGGCCCAGTGCGGGTTGGTAGCCCAGTGCGGGTACAGTGTTCTGTATTCCTATAATACAGAAGAAAATTAATTAAAAATAAATGTATGTTTAAGTTCTTAATTCTTTATTGTACACAAAAAACAACATTACATACAGTGTGATAATAAAGTACATATACAAAGGCGAGCTTAACTCAATGCTGAGTTCTCTTACAGCAAACCCTAGAGTGACAGAGAAAGTTGACAATTATAGAGGGCATCCAGTGTACAATATCAAAAAACTAAATTAAAACATAAATATACTTACTTAAATACATATATATATATATATACATACTAATATTATGTCAATGTGCAAGGAAATGATCTTTAATCTTCCTCTTGAAGACCTCCAGAGAAGGGCTGTCGCGTATGGAGTGTTCTCTCTAATTGTCTTTTTAATAGCTCTTTTAACTGTATGAACTGCGTTCTCTGCTGACCCGTTAGAGGCAGGGTGATATGGCGCTGAAAATATCTGTTCGATCCCGTTTGTACCGAGAAATTGAGAAAACTCATGTCTTGTAAAGGGCGGCCCGTTGTCAGAGACAATTTGTCTGGGTAATCCAAAACGTGCAAACACGTCACTTAAAACGCGGATCGTGTGACTAGCCGCTGTACTAGGTACTTGACTCACTTCTAACCAATTGGTCCTGGCATCAACCATTACTAAAAATATCCGCCCTGTGATAGGGCCTAAGAAATCAACATGTACACGGGCCCATGGTCTATCTGGCCAAACCCATGGGCAGGGCATATGTCGAGGCGGTGCCTCGCTCTCTGCAGCACAGACACTGCAACCACGGCACGTTTTTTCAATTTCTTCGTCCATACCCGGCCACCAGACATAGCTCCTAGCGAAAGCTTTAGTTTTTACTATGACCATATGGGCCTCATGTAAATCCATTAAAACCTTATTCCTACACTCTCCCGGTACGACCGCCCTATAACCCCACATCACACAACCTAACTCCTCGTATAATTCTTTTTTACGATTAAAATAAGGTAGGAGCGATTTAATTTCGTTATCAAACGGCCATTCGTCACAAAGAAATGTTAGAAATCGGCCTAGCAACTGATCTCGGCTCGTCTGTCTTTTAATCTCGATATAATCCAATAACATGGCATTTTGAGCGTAATGTAAATATGATTGTTCCGGAACTTTAATAGGTTGTTTAATAGCAGAAAGAGCTGGCAACCGCGATAACCCATCTGCCCCATTCTGCTTCGAAGAAACATACTCAATGTCGTATGTATAGGCTGACAACTTAATAGCCCACCTTTGTAATCGGCTCGCAGCCATTGATGGTATACCCTGTTTAGGCCCAAAAATAGTGACCAATGGCTTGTGGTCCGTGCGTAGTGTAAAACGACGCCCATATAAATACTGGTGCAATTTTTCTAAGCAGAACACAATAGCCAAAGCCTCCCGCTCGATTTGTGAATAATGCTTCTCAGCCGCGTTAAGGTTACACTAGTCGATTTTTTTCCATACAAACGTAGTCTAGTGATTATTCCACTGTTTGACGATGTACGTTCGAAATAAAAAGTGATATCAATTTGTCTCATCATTATCTAGCCCTGTATGGAAGCGAAAAAGTAAAAATAGATACTATTTGAAAGTTATGAGCGTCGAAAGTTCCACATTTCGACACTAATTTTAACGCATTTTTGGGCGCAAATAAATACCATAAGAAGACGGAAAATTGCAAAACGGCCTCGATACAGGGATAGATTAGTAGTTCAACAATGCATATAATTTTATTTTGAACAGACAGATTTTGTCGTTTTTTCATGATATCTAGACTGCCAAAGGTCTGTTTATAACATTTCGCGCGCTCAGTTTCGTCCTAAATCATTATCCATTTCGCTACAAATTTGCAAAAGTGTGTATTCGTACGCGAACTAGCTACCTACTGCTCATCACAGCATCTATCTCTTCTGCACGTGTTGTCGGTTGATATAAAATGCTTTTTAACCCCACGCACAAAATAGTTCGTGCCGTCGACTAGTGTACCCTTAAGCGCGCGAGTTAAGGAACCCCAACCTACCAATATTAGCTTTGTCAGACAATAAGTATTTACTAGATTATTATTTCTCAATTTCCCCACTGCGCGATCAGCATTTATAATTATCTAGAACATGCGTCAATCTGATCACGCTGTGGATGTACTACGTTAGCAATTAAGTTAGTATATAAGATCAATATCTTGTTAGATGAATTAATTACCGTCTTGCTGTAACTGGGATAAAATAAAGTTTATTTTTAAACTCTTCCGTTGTCGCTTACTTAATTGGCGCAGCCGGTAGGATCTCTGTAGTCAGTCTGTCACGTATCCACATCTACGGGAAGCAGCCGACGTCCGTTTCAACGGTTCAGCAGAGATCACCGAACAAACAAATACATTAAGAAGCCACATCAAGCCAGGAGAGGACCAGGAGCCAAGCAGTAATTCAGGGAGCATGGAGCTAGCTGCGGAATTGTGAGTAAATCTTTTTCACCTTCCTCTCAGCTCTTCCATCTATATCCCAACCTTGTAATAGTCTATGTGTTTGTGTATTATTAGGGATTGGACAACGCCGTAATAATATTTGCATAGATTTTAAACGTACTAATATTTTAGAATAGTGATAGTTTAGTAGCACATTAGTGTGATTTTTTTTTCTCTCCGCGTTTGCTCCTTTCATAACATTTCACAATGGAAAACGTAACCCGTGTCCCACAGGAATTGGTTAACATCATACCAATATTCAGCGGCGACACTAGAATGTTGCCTTTATTTATAAAAAAATGTGAATACATTTTGTCTACGTTCTTAGGAACCGCAGCCCAAAATGAATATTTATTTCATGTAGTAACTAGTAGGTTATCAGGCGAAGCAGCCAGTTTGGTAGGCGAAAGAGAAGCTATAGGTACGTGGGACGAGCTGAAGAAGTTGTTAAACCAACACTTCGGTGATCCACGCACAGAGGATTGTTTAGCAATGGAATTAGAATCGTGTAGAATAAATAAGGGTGAAAGTTATTTAGATTTTTGCCATAGAATACAGCGGATGAGAAGTGTTTTATTTGCTAAAATATCAGAAACTATCATTGATGAATCTCTACGTAAGGCAAAGCAAATCATTTATAGTAACAGAGCGATGAATGCTTTCTTGTTTAATTTACCGCCATTTTTAGTTAGATTAGTTCGTTTGCGCGACGTCACAACGTTAGAGGATGCATTAAAAATAGTTTTAGAAGAACAAAACTTCCAGGCAGTCTATGAGTCGAAAACAAACGACAGACGTAATTTTAGCAGAAATAACAGACCCAATTTGCCTAATAACCAAAATGCAATTGAATCTAATAATCAAAAGAAAGATTCACATAGCATATCAAGTACACATGTACCGAATAGTGCGACAAACAGCACATCTACACCGAACAATCCGCATCAGCCCAGACATTATAAACAACATAATAATATTCAAAGAAATCAAGACAATTTTAATCGTACAAACAACAATAATGCGTCACCGCAGTCAAGTAGGTCATTTGTTCCGATTGCACAACCGAACCAACAGTTCGCGGCACATGCACCGAGCACGCCGTCTTTTGCAGCGCAAGCATCTACGTTGGGTGCGAATACTGATGTCACCATGCGTACTGCAAGGTCGCGACGTGTTAATTACATAAATAATTCTAATAATAATGAACAGAGTTCAAGTTATTCGTACAATGAGTGCCAAGAATTTTCTCCTGAAGAACCCGGGGCGGGAAATTTTTGCATAACGGCCTCTACCCTAGAGAACGAATAAAAATAAATTGTAATAAACGCTTAAATTTACCACATATAGTTATACCAGAATTAAAGGCAGTTTTTATGATAGATACGGGGAGTGTTAGATCGTTTATAAGCCCGTATATAGCGAATAAATATTTTAAAAATTATCTACAGTATGAACCCTTCGAAGTTGTTAGCACTCACGCATCGAGTGTTCATAGTGAAACGGCTATTATTCCATTACCGGTTACCTTTGGAAGTCAAGAGTTCCATAAGTTTTATGTCTATAGTGTCGACGATAGGTATGATGGGTTAATAGGTAGCAATTTGCTGAAGCAATTACAGGCAAAGATTAATATGGAAAATCAGATATTACATTTAAAAAATACTGATATTCCTATCATATATTCACCGTCTATGAGAGAGGTATATAATCTACCATCTCGTAGTGAACTTAGAGTAAGACTCCCAGTCAACTTACTGAACGGGGAAGCTGTGTTAGATTTTAAGCAATTTACGGAAGGGATTCGAATGCCCGCCGCATTAGTTACGTGTATTAAAGGTTACGCATCAACCGTTATTCAGAATTATACGGATGAAACCAGAACCTTAGTGGTAACAGGACCTTTTACGGTCGAACCTTACAGGCAGAACCCATCTGTTCACATTAATTTTACAGAAAATAACATAGAAATAGATAGGATGCTAACAGATAATTTAAAAAAATTACAGTTAGACCACATGAATTCTGAGGAACGTAAAACCATCGAAGGGCTATGTAATGATTATAAGGACATATTTTATTGTGAGAATATTCCATTAACGTTTACAAATCAAGTAAAACATAGAATTAGAACAAGGAATGAAGATCCTATAAATATTAAAGCACATAGGTTACCTCCCATTCAATCGAAAGAAATTAGGAATCAGGTAGATAAAATGTTAAGGGACAATATCATCCAGGAATCACACTCCCCCTGGAGTGCTCCCGTACATTTAGTGCCAAAAAAATTAGATTCATCAGGACAGCAAAAATGGAGGATGGTAGTTGATTATAGACGTCTCAATGAAATTACTACCGATGACAAATACCCCTTGCCCAACATAAATGATTTATTTGATATGCTAGGCAATAGTACCTATTTTACTACCTTAGATTTAGCTAGTGGGTACCATCAAATCGAGGTCCAGGAAGAAGATAGGGCGAAAACAGCTTTCAGTACACCTTCAGGACATTATGAATTTAACAGGATGCCGTTCGGGTTAAAAACAGCACCTGCAACATTCCAGAGGGCTATGGATAACGTTCTAAGAGGTCTCCAGGGCTTACATTGCCTGGTATACCTTGATGACGTCATATTTTTTTCTAAATCGCTGACTCAGCATGTAGAAAAACTTAGAGCAGTTTTTGATCGGTTTCGGGCGACAAATTTAAAAATACAACTCGACAAATCACATTTTCTTAGAAAGGAAGTTCTTTACTTAGGGCACACTATTACAAGTGAAGGATTGAAGCCAAATAATGATAAAATTGATGCAATCTTAAGATATCCCATTCCAGAAACAGTTACACAAATAAAAAGCTTTTTAGGACTTATTGGTTATTATAGGAAATTCATCAAAGATTTTGCAAAAATAACTAGACCTTTAACAGCTTGTTTAAAGAAAGGTCGTAAAATAATTATTAATGATGAGTATAGGGAATGTTTTGAAACATGTAAAAAACTTTTAACAAACGCACCTTTATTACAGTATCCCGATTTTAGTAAAAGTTTTATTTTAACTACCGACGCATCGAATTTTGCAATTGGGGCTGTATTGTCACAAGGATCAATAGGCTCAGACAAGCCAGTAGCATATGCTAGCAGGACTCTGAGTGACACAGAAGTAAAATATAGCACTATCGAGAAGGAACTTTTAGCCATAATATGGGCAGTTAAGCACTTTCGACCGTATTTGTATGGTAATAAGTTTACCATATTTACAGACCATAGACCATTAGCTTGGCTGTATTCATTGAAAGAGCCCAATAGTAAACTCACGCGATGGCGGTTAAGGTTAGAAGAGTACGATTTCGAAATAAAATATAAGAAAGGCCCTCAAAACACGAATGCAGATGCTTTATCTAGGATTAAGATTAATGCAATTGACGACGATTTAGATTCAATATTCGTAAATATAGGAGATAGGCAGGAACGTATACAAAAAATTATAGAAAGCGAATTACAAGACCCCGAAACTCCAATAGAAACGATAGAACTTTCGGATTCTGATGATGGGGTCACTGCCAACTCAGTTTCAAATAGAGAACACGAAGGCATTCCTAGTTTAAACGAAGCTGTCGATACTAAACCAAAACAGATTTTAATTCATTCATGGTTTAAAAATAAATTAGACGTAAAAGATATTTCAAATAATAAACAAAAAATTCTCGAAGTTCACTTACCGACAAATAACGATATATTAGTTAAAGACTTTTTGAAAGAGTATATTGATCCAAAACATAAGTACTTTATATACTTCGAACACCCATCTTTTAGAAAAACTTTTTCAAACATGGTAATTAAGTTATTTAAAAAGGATTCAGTTAAGTTAACCGAGTGTACAGAAAGAGTTATAAATTTGACAGGATCTGAAGAAGATCAAAAAGAAGTTATTTTAAAATACCACGACGGGAAAACATGTCATAGAGGTATTAAAGAAACTTTAACCAAACTTAAAAGACATTATTGGTGGGCAAACATGAAAGAGACAGTCACGGCAATCATAAATGCTTGCGAAACATGTAAACGCATGAAATATGATAGAAAGCCGATTAAACCCCACATTCAGTTAACACAAACCCAGGATGCCCCTTTTCAGGAAGCTTTTATGGATTTATTATATATTGAAGGGAAATATTATTTAACTATAGTGGATGCATTTAGTAAGATAGCACAAGCCATAGAGGTACCGAATAGGAGTACACCAGAGATAGTTAGAGCATTGATTAAATATTTCAGCAGGTATGGTCTGCCTAGAAAAATTAGTTGCGATTCCGGTACAGAATTCAACAATACTTTGATTAAAGAAATGTTAAGCTTTTACAAAATTGAACTTCATATTGGGACGCCAAATAATCCCAGTTCAATGGCAATAGTAGAAAGGTTTCATTCTACCATTATTGAGATTTATCGTATAGCAAAATACGATAAAAGCGATTTAGATGCAGCATCAGTTATGACTTATGCCATCATGGCTTATAACAACACCATACATTCAGCAACAGATTTTACGCCTTTTGAACTAGTATTTGGTCACACTTATTCCGAAAATGTATTTAACGTGGATAGAGAGAAGAACTTAACTCAGAAATTATTGTTAGATCATAGAAAACGCCTTAAAATACTCTATGAATTCATAACAGAAAAATTAGAATCCGATAAAATTAAAATAATTAATAAAAAAGGTGGCGAAACGACACCGATACTCGAACCAGACGATAATATTTACATGAAAGACACTAGGATTAGAAAAGCCAAAGAAAAACCTCGATATGAAAAAGCGAAAGTAATAGGTGAAGTTGAAAGAAATATAGTCCCAGTAGAAGTAAAGAAAAGGAAAACTAGAGTAGCCTTAAAAAATGTAAAACGTCCTCCACAGATCGTGCCTGGTACTTCTGGTACTAGTGGTGCCAACACTCACGCTGGACCTCCAAAACCTCGGTCAGAATCCGGGGATAGCAGCGATAAAGCGGGGAGTAGCAGTGAAGAGGAATAGTTATTGGACAATATACAAAATTGTAGATTTAGAATCATTACACTTACAAATAGATAATAATATTCGGGATTTTATTAACTTGAAAATTAAAATTAAGGAAAATAGTCTTAGTAACGAAACTATAGGAATAGAAAGCCAAATAGAATATCTTATTAAACTAACTAAGGATAGATTTTTTCAAATCTTACCTTTCCATTATAGAAACAAAAGAGCTTTGTTTAATCCATTAGGCTCACTTGTAAAAGCTATCACAGGAAATTTGGATGAAGACGATGCAATTAAATATGATAGAGAAATCCAAATGATACAGAACAAAGAGCATGTGGTCGAACGTAAAGTATCATCAATGCAAAAAGCTTTTGATAAATTAGTAAATGACTCTGAAATAATAAATTCAAATATTAAAAACTTGGGTTTACATACCAATGAAATGGAAAAATTAGTTGAACATGAGTTCAGGTTTAACAAACTTTTCCAAATATTAAATACTATGTATCAAATTTTAAATAACTTTCGAACCTGTTACGAAAACATACAAGAGATTGAAACGGCAATAGCCTTTAGCAAACTGAATACATTGCACCAATCCATTATAAATAGTACAGAATTATATAATACGTTAGAAGTCATTGCTAAACATGCTAGAACAATATACCCAGTAAACAAACATAATTTAATAAAATTAGAACGTAATATCATACTTAAATCATATATAAATAACAACAAGTTAGTTTTTGTTTTAGAAGTTCCCCTAATAAATAACGAAACATATAATTATTACAAGGTTATACCCATCCCTATATTCCATTCTCCAAATACCTTTACAATAATACCCAAATATCCTTACCTGATGGTGAATAGATTGAAATACATGCCCGTGGTAAGCCCATGTACTGAGATTGAAAATGGAAAATTCCTTTGCGCTGAAACTAATTTAGCCCAGTTTCCAACCGAGACCTGCATTGAACAAATAATGCTAATGAAGAACAACTACAAAAACTGCATACAGAACCATATTGAAATAGAAAAAACTAAGACACAGAAAATAACCGACAACCAATGGTTGGTTTACTCAGAGGAAAATCTCATCATCACCGAGAATTGCAATACAGAAATCCTGAAGTACACTATCCTTGGGACCTACATCGTGACACCTGGCCAACAATGCGAGACACAAATAGGCGAAGTCATCATTGCCGCCACCACAAACACTACAGTTTCCAGTCTCCAGCTGCCATTGATCCAGATGCCAGACCTACAACAGGACATCCAGAGAAGATCAAAGAAAGTGGATCTAAGAAATGTGGACTTCAGTGATGTGAAAGAAGTGTTACAAAGTGCAAAATTTGGTGAAATAGACGATACGACACAAACAGTGACAATAGAAATTAGTATATGGACCATCTTAGAGTATGTGGTTATTGTAATAGCAATAGTTATCTTTATAATGTATAAATTTCAGTTCATAAACTTTTGTCGAAATTCTCCGAAACCGTCTGCGACACCTTCGGATAATTTCTCTCTTAGGGAGGGAGGAGTTAAGGAACCCCAACCTACCAATATTAGCTTTGTCAGACAATAAGTATTTACTAGATTATTATTTCTCAATTTCCCCACTGCGCGATCAGCATTTATAATTATCTAGAACATGCGTCAATCTGATCACGCTGTGGATGTACTACGTTAGCAATTAAGTTAGTATATAAGATCAATATCTTGTTAGATGAATTAATTACCGTCTTGCTGTAACTGGGATAAAATAAAGTTTATTTTTAAACTCTTCCGTTGTCGCTTACTTAATTCGCGCGACACATACACGACAGGACGCTCCTGCTGCCCGCCTGTGCTACTATCATTGAGCTCACCCATCTGACTTAATACGCCTCCTATTCCTCTCGCGCTCGCATCACAAGTTAAAAACAAGGGTTTGTTTGGTTCGTAATGAGCAAGGACGTCGGCACTTATCAAAATATTTTTAATTCTCTTAAAAGCTGACTCACACTCATCAGTCCATGCCCAAGTAATTCCCTTCTTTAGTAACATGTACAAAGGTGCCAATATATTGCTCAAGTTGTTAACACATTTCGCATAATACATGATTGTTCCTAAAAAGGCTCTAAAGGCGGTAATATTTTCTGGGCGGTGTCTGTTTAATATACCTTCCACCTTTTCAGGGTCCACCTTAATTCCCTCGGCAGAGATAATAAAACCTAAATATTTAACCTCATTAGTCAAGAACATGCACTTTTTTTATTTAGTTTCATTCCGTTATGATGTAAAACTCTCTCTAAAATAACGAAATGCTCCCTAATATTGGGTGATCCAATAATAATATCATCGAGAAATACTTCTACGTTTGGAATATCGTTCAGAAGATTCGCCATAATTCGTTGGCATATACCAGGGCTTGACGATAAACCGAAAACCAATCTTTTATACTTAAAAAGGCCCTTGTGAGCATTAATAACCGTACAATTATCAGGGTCATCCAATTCAATCTGATTATATGCTTGCGTTAAATCGATTTTTGTAAATATCATGGAACCATTTAATTTAACCAACAAGTCGTTTATGAGTGGTTAGGGATATTTGTCCGTGTGATAAAAGTACTGGATTTAATGTTATTTTGTAATCAGCGCAGATACGGAGTCCACCATCAGCCTTACGAACCGATACAAGTGGACTAGCCCAATCTGAGCACTCCACAGGCTCGATGACACCGGCGCGCAGCATGCCTTCTAGCTCAGCCTCGTATTCACCGTACTTATTACTGAAATGGAATGGTTACCTACCTACTTGAATTTCAGTTTTAATAATAACTTAAAATTGTAGATGCGAATATATTTTTTTAATATTTTTTTTAATTGTTTCATGTCGTCAACATTCCACACATCTCACATAAAATATTGCGTTAACTTATCTTTTTCACAGACTCTTAATGAAAAGTATTTATTTAAATTATTCATTTCGCTGAACTTCTTTCACCATATTAACACGCTGAAATGTTTTCATAATATGTTACGGTGAATTCGACCACCACACCAAAACAATACATCACTCATTGACATGTTTTCACTGGCGTCCGTCAGTTAAAGTAAATGTTTAAATAGTCGGAAACCAAACAGGCCAGTCAGTTTAAATATCATTGAAGTGACTGCGAAAACTATTTTGTATTTTTGAAAAAAAAAAACTTTTTACAAATTCAAAAAATTAATAGTTTTTTTGGGCTCTAGTTGTTTATGTACTGAGAAACGATAAGAGTTGTCTTCGTGGCATTTCGGTAGCGCATACTCGTCAATCTCATTTTAGATGTGGAATTCTACCAGCCCCTCGGGGACTCCCAGGCTTATTACGTATTTTGCTACAGCAAAACGATAGCTATTTTTGCTCAATACACTGCAATCCCGACTGCTGAAGCGAACTATAAAGATGTAAATAAGAAGAAAATCATGGTATGCAGTCGGATGATATTAAGGTTTTGGTCAGCCAGATCGCAAATATGTATCCTCCGACTGCACACCATGATTTACTTCTTGTTTTCATCTTTTTAGTTCGCTTCTTAAGAGGAAAAGCGGTCGCAGACATCCGACTGAATTTCCTAAGTAATAAGTCATAATTCAAGGTTTTGACTCTCGCCTATTTCCTCCTCCAATATTAGACCATTTCCTCTTCTAGTAGGGTTTTTTTTTTTTTTATTTGTTTTCCAATCGCTATCATTGATAGAATGTCACTTATCTAGCCTCAGGAACCACATCCTCATCAATCAGAACCTTTACCAGTGTTCTAATTTTAATTCATCAAACGTTCTTTCCGTATTACAGAAGTAAATGCGTATGTTGTAAAAAGTTAGGCTGTGGCGTTGCGTGGTGACGTTAACAAATAGCCGCCATTTTTCTAACGCATCTGATTAAAGTTCCGCAAGCTGCGATAAAATTGAATGTGTACATTAAAGAAATGACGGAAGTTCTGAACTTTTCAAAAGCAGGATATCTTTGTTAGAATTAATTCGATTTAGTTCTTATCCAGTTCTTGTAAATATTGTTTTTGGTTAAAATACAAAATATTACCTAAATAAATAAAACTGTAAATGTGTTTCTTATTTTAAACGCTATGTAATTATTATTCTTATAAATACCGACACTGTACACAAAATTAAAGAGTGTATCACATATCCATTACAAAACGCGGGATAGAGGCTTTTCAAAACAACAACACAGCCCAAGGCTGACCACAAAACATTGACAAAATACGTGCCGACCCATATTTCAGAACCCATCCAACGTGGCGTCTACCTTATGATAATCCCCTTTCATCTCATTCGATATGACAGAACTATGAAATTCGATAAAAAAAAAATCTGGGATGGTCAAAACTTCAAACGTTTTTTACTCAGAGTTCGATTCCTATTCACCGTATTACAGCGCCCAATTCATTTTGCCCCTCACCCTTTCATGTAAACTATTGAATGATTTTCGTAGCAGTGTAAGGCCTTTCACATCTCCTCATGTGAAAATACCGGTGCCTTTGTTAGAAATAATTTCATAATGAAAACGATAGGATTTTGGGAATAAACAGGCAACGCAGCACACGCGAGTATGTTATACGAGCCTATGTTTCCTCTACGGTTTTACTGCGGTATTTTAAGGATAAACTATGAACGGCTTTAGGCGCGTCTGTGGAATTTGAAAACTGTGTGTTTGTAGAGATTTTTTTCTAATTTGGAATAAATTATCGTCTTTTGTGCCTGCGACTACGTAATGCAGAAATTAAGTGGAAATCAATAATTATGAAAGTTGGTTGCTTGATTATGTGTAGCTATCAGTATACTCGGGGCTGGGCTGTGTAAGCAAACTTACGCTTTGAGCTGTATAGCGACGAGCCCTGTAGGGCTTGGCTTTGTAGATGCAGTCCTACCTTGCCTGGCTCCTTCAGAGCCGGCAAGGTGGCGTGGTCTTAGATCGTACGTGGCGTAGATCCTCAAGGCAAGTGCGGTGATTTTCCTTCTCGTGGTTGCCGCCCTGTTCTTGGTCTAATTTCCTCTGAAATAGACGTAACTGAAATCACCGTGCGACGTATCACAGGGGTGGCGTGGTCATGCCCCTGGGTATCTACCAATGAACAAGAACAATGATGGATAGCAATGACCTCCCGCGTGTTTGTGCCATGCGCGGGGACCCGTACGGAATGATGATGGGATCCTGCTGGCTGAGCCGATGAGCGTAGGCGGTTTAACGTCTCTGAGGCAACACTCCACTTTGGCCCGGATTTCTTCTCACACGGGTGGCCGTAGCCTAGCCAGCTACGGTCAATCGGCTGCGGGGTCCGGTCAGACGGCCCCCAGTAGAGTTCACTCCCATTGGGGGCTTGCAGACGGCGGCGCTTGCTCGCATCGCCAGTAGTAGCGGTGTGAGTTAGTGTCGTGCAGTCTCACGGGCAACTAATGGGGGGGGGGTGGCTATATCCCTCAACTAATCCCTGGTGCTACAGTAGCATCGCCACTTGAGCACTCCATGGCGGATTCCCATCCCATTTGCAGATCACAGACAGCGAACTTATTGGCTGTCTAATACCGGTCTACAACACTCCAAGAAATTCCTAGGCTCTACGTTCAAAGCCCGAGATTGCATTTGGAACATGAGCAATCCGCTACCTGCTTGGGGCCTTTACCGGGCACTTTGGACCAATGACATGCTCATGCAGATGGGTCTAACCGCGACACCCATGTGCAGGTTGTGTGGGGAACATATGGAACGCATGGAGCACCTTCTGTGAACATGCGATTCACCGGCTGGTAAGCGAATGATCCTCCTAGGGGTTGGATATCCAACACCAGAAGACTATAGGCTCATATCTCCTAGTCTCGTTGTAAAACTCATGAAAACAGTTTTTAACGACATTGAGGAGGAGTAGTTATCTAGGGGACAACAATAGATCACAATGGGTCACCATTGTAGTTAATACCACAAAATCGCACTGTCTCTTTTCACGAAATCATCGTGCAAACTAACCTGTTTTGCCAAAACCGGAGAAAGTCACGGTTGACCTGATATCGTTTGAACGCGAATAGCCACGTTTTCTTTACAATTGCCTATAAAAATAAACAAGTATTAGGGACGTCATTTAACCAGCGAGAATAGTGCGCTACGATTTGTTTTTTCCTCAAAATGTATCTAAGATTTTTAGAGGAAAACGCAACGAAACTCTTTGTATTTTTGCAATACGTAGTAACGGGAACACTGGAGCTTTCAAGGATTTCTCTCGGGGACTATGCGAGTGGGGGGATTGGAAAAATCGAGCCGAAGAAAGGATATAGTAGAACGTGATGAAGCTGCTGTAGCGTTCATAATTGGCTTGCAGAACGACTAGATTGATCTGATCTTTGAAGTGAATTTCAGAGTCCGAGCATCTATGATTATAGTCATTTCGCATGGTTAGACGTTGAAAACTCGGTCTAACCTTAATATCTGCATTTTCCAGTAGAGATTAGTAATCACTCCGTGCATTAATATGCAATATTTATTTTAAAAATACTCAGGCTCGCTTGAGTCACCCTGGGTTATCTTAGTAACTCCGAATTAGTAGCTAACACGGACTCATTATAGGTAAATGCTATTTATCATTATGTAAAATATTTTTGATTTTGATTTGCGTTTTATGACATATTTTAATTTAACCTCGCGATATCAACTAACTTTCTAGGCGCAGGTGAGCCTAACTTATTTAGCCGTATATTATTTATTTAGTATTTAGCCGTCGACCACATCATCGCTTACCATCTGGTGAGATAGTGGACAAGCGCAAGCCTATTTTAACTAACTGGGAACCGACAGTCAACTCTTCGAAAAGGCTACACAAACAATGGAACAAAAGGCTTACACATATAGGTCAGAAACACCCATATACGCAAACAATAAGACAGAAGCCCATTTTCCCCATCAAACTGACTACTTTAGCCCGAAATAAGTGCTCTATACATTTGTTTCCTTTTACCGATGCAGCGTCCATATCGGAACATGTTTATGCATGTGATATATTGATATTCGCGGTCCACAGAAGACAATATGGGCCATTCTCGCTTAGAGTAAAGTAAATAGTTTACTCTGGACCGCAATCATGAAAAAAGCTTTCCATTTTCAATGTCAATAACGGGTCAAGAGATAGTTTTGTGTAGAGGGGTCCCGGAACAAATGGTATAAATGAAGGTTTGTGTTGTGGGGCATCTGAGGAAATATGGTATGTTTTCTAAATAGGCACTGTTCGGATAAAACGCTAGACGGCGGGATAAGCTCTGTTTTGTTTTATTATGTCGACGGCAGTTTGCATTTATGGACTTAGATAAAATTAGCATTGTGGAATAGTTTGGATTGTATAGCTACAGAAAATGAGGGATAATCAGTGCACGATTGCCTGAAGCATACTTTTCTGAAGAACTTTCGCTCGAATATTCGTTTGTCAAAAGGACGATCGAAAGAACAATTGCCCGAAGAACGTTAGTCAAAGTCAAAAGTCAAAGTCAAAGCACTTTATTTCAAGTAGGCCAGTTACAGGCACTTTTGAATTGTCAAAAGACAAAATAAAATATTACAAAATTATGGTGCTACAGTCCCAGTCACAAGACATAATAACTGTGAAAGTACCGTAGATGCCCATTCCAAGGCGTAGATCTCTATGGAGAAGAACGGGCAAGAAACTCCATGGACACTCTTTTTCAATTAGGTAATTATTACAAATCATTTGTTACATCATTCATGTTGAGATTACACATTATGTGAGAACGATGTAGAAAGTTAAAAGTGTCCATAGTAAATATAAAAAGACAATTCAGAAATAAAATTAGAATCAATTAAAATAAACCATGGCAGCTAAGAGATGACCAGTCCCAACCGACAGCGCCCGTTCACGAACATGACACATGTATCAGCACCATTCAGCTCAACCATTTTGAAGGGAGCTAAATGATCCGATACACGCGCCACCATCGGCGAGACATTTGAGTGGGCATGACATACTCTCAACCACCGGAGTCATTCAAGTCAATAGAAGACGTAGGTATCTAGACAATGATAGCTCTGAAGTACATGGTACTCACACAATGCTGGCTATGCTGCTATATAATACTAGAAAGATTAACTCTATATAATGCAAAGATAGTAGCAATCTTCATCAGCTCCGACAATAACAGTAAACGATACCGACAGTCTTACCAAAAAATAAAAATTAAAAAATACACATAAAAACGAAATTAAAAAATAATAATATTTAACCTGACAGCAAGCTAATTTTGGTAAAAGAACACGAACATTGTCTTGAGTTCAACACAGCGACCAACTATGCTTATCATCTAAATAATCATTAATAGAATAGTATGCCTTAGAACAGAGATTAGCTTTTACCTTTGCTTTAAATGCGTTAAATGGCAAATCTAGAAAAGAAAACGGTAACTTGTTGTAAAAAGTTATACCAACCCCAACGAATAAACTATGCACCTTATGAAGTCGATGAAAGGGAGCTCGTAATTTGTCCTTATTTCTGGTGTTAAAGTTGTGAATATCACTATTGTTACTGTACAAATGAATGTTCTGCCTAATATATAAAATGTTGGCGAATATGTACTGTGAAGCCGCTGTGAGAATACCAATCTCTTTAAAAAAATCTCTTAGAGAAACACGCGCACCTAATTGGTAAATGGCACGAACAGCTCGTTTTTGAAGCACAAATATATTTTGAATATCAGCGGCTCTGCCCCACAGTAGAATACCGTAGGACATGATACTGTGAAAATAACTAAAGTAGACCAACCTTGCTGTATCAACGTCAGTGTATTGTCTAACCTTTCTGACGGCGTAGGCGGCCGAGCTAAGCCTACCCGCTAGGCTTGATATATGTGGCCCCCATTGAATTTTTGAGTCTACTGTTATACCCAGAAACACAGCTGAATCAACAGTTTCGAGCTTCTCATTGCCGAGCACAATGTTGGGACCCAGATTTCTAACATTGGGCAAAGCGAACTTTATGCATTTAGTCTTCTTGGCATTAAGAACAAGATTATTTGTTGTGAACCAATCTGTGACCATTGATAGTGCGTTATTCACGTCATCAAAAACTTGTCTATTCCTATCTACTTTAAAGATCAGAGAAGTATCATCTGCAAACAGTACAACGTCGCAAACATCCTTTAAATAGAATGGCAGATCGTTAATATAAACCAGGAATAAAAACGGACCCAGTATTGAGCCTTGAGGTACACCCAGCTCAACAGGTAACCTGGAAGATTTAGCGCCATTAACGTCTACGCATTGGTATCTATTAAGTAAATATGACTCAATTACATTTAGGGCTTCGTTTTGAACACCGTAATGGCGTAGTTTACGCAAACCGCACCGTAATGGCGTTAGTTAATTTGCTAGGTCGAAAGAATGTTGCCCGAAGAACGTTCTGCAATAGGACTATTTGCCCGAAGAACTACACGAAAGAACTTTCACCCGATAGATATTGTTTGGCCGTTTAACAGCTGGATGAGAGCTAGCGTAAATAAAAATAAATACAACCAACTACCAAATAAAAACACTACAAAGTGAAAACTACCTTCTATTTCGGCAGTCGATGTTCTTGTCTTCGACTCTTCTTTTTTACCAAAGAACTTGTCTATTAGGTACCACAAATAAAAAGTAAATAATAAAAAACTTTTTTCAAAAAGTACCTGTAATGCCAGAATAAATAACTCGAATATCATGAAACTTGAACATAACCGGTGAAATGAGAGTGTTCCAAGGTGAAATGTATCTGCGTACCCCTTAAAAGCGTACTGGCGTGATATTATATTATGAAATGGTTTAAATAATAAACAGACATGCGATTGCAGCAAGATTGGCCGTCATTTATTGAAGAGGTCTGTTGTATATCTTCAAATTTCTATAATTATCACCAAATTAATATTAAATGGGACCAATTTGTAAACATACTCTTTCAAACAAAAAGAAGAATTTTCAAAATCAGTCCACAATTGACGGAGAAATCGGTGAACTTAAAAAAAAACAAAAATATAGTCGAATATAAAACCTCCTCCTTTTAGGAAAGTGGGCCAAAAACAAATGACTTGCGATTGGAGAGCCTTATGTCCAGCAGTGGACTGCTATGGGCTGATGATGATGAACTTCGATTAAACTACTTCGGACTACTGATCTTCAGGCTATCTTGAGATTTTCGTACTAGTGACCTCCACCACTAATGACTTTCATCCTAAGACAATAACCGTTTGTAATAATTATAACACATAAATTCGCAAATAAAAACTCTATTCATCATTTTACAATACCTTTTAAATTGATAACATGGTCAATGTGCCGCGCAATTTAAACCACTTTGTGATGCATGAAAAGGACAATATTTTTTTATTTAATTTTAGCAAAATAAAGAATTTGAGTGATGGTTTGAAATATATTATGGACATTTCGTTGACAGCTAAGCATTCGATAAATAATGGTATTTTCATGCAATGTAAAGTGCTTATCGTAATTTGGGACGTTTTAGCATAAATGTAATGGTTTTACGTGAAATAAAGAAGTGAACGATCTTAATAAAAAATTGGCCATGTGTCGTTGTCTCTGAATTTATGATCATACACAAGACAAAGGGCGATGATTGATTGCGTTGGACAAACAGTCTTCAGAGTATTGTGGTACCCATTTACTGGGTTTTGGAGGTAAGACAAGCAGTGGCTCCATGTAAAATGGTTTGACCGATAGCCAACCATAATATAGTTGGCAAAAGTTATCTAGTTTGATTGATAAGAGCAATGAAACATAAATTTATTAATTAAAAAGTCTTTTAGTAAAACAAGCTTTTTTCGTATTCGTTTCAGCAAACCCTTTCATTTGATATGGGTATCATGGCAGTGCAAAAATAATAACTAGTCCGCCATCTTAGGCCTTCCGCCATATTGGATTTAGAATGACGTCACTTAGCTTACCAAGAAATGTCATCAAAACTAAACGTGTATGCAAAATTTCATCTTAATCGGTGGAGGATAACTGCTTTAAAATTCAGTTGCAAGATTTGACCCGAACACACTTACATACAAACATACCTACATACATATATTGTATGAAAGCTTGTAATAAATAAATTATAAGGGACAGGACTTAGATTTTTGTGATTGCTAGTTTAACTGTATTTTTTGAACGAATAATTAATTGTAGGTCCCGTGGGTATTTTTTATTTATTTGAGTGTATTATTATCAGCATAAAAACAACAATTTATTTAAGTAAATCTTTTTTTTTTTTGGTAAAATTATATGCGACTTAATAGAAATCTAATCAAAGTAGTTTTAACGTTTATCGATGAACATCAATGAGGGGCCTATTGCTACAATTAAAAATACTGTCCATCGCGGCATACTCTCTTCACAGATTTTACCATTTTATAGAATTTTAAGTATTGCGATTCCAATTTTCTACGTGCTTTTTAAGCAACTGGCGCTTGGTGGTGATGACTTGCTTCGCGATCACTTGTTTCATGAGCTCTCACGTGTTCTCTATAGGGTTCATATCTGGTGAGTTCCCCGACCAGGGTAAAACAGTAATGTTTTTTCAGTCAGGTACAAGTCACCACTCCTGGCTTTATGCCTTTATGCTTTTGGCCTTATAATTATTTGACCATCTACTGTAAGTAAAATCACTGTTGCATTTCCAAATATACCTTTGAGACTTCCCACACACACTCAATGAATGCTAAACTGAAAACCAAAGGGAATAAAAAGCAAACATGAGGGTAAAAATATTCGAGCAAGAAAAAAAGACTCCTTTCACGAAAAACACACAAATACTCCCGAAATCCATTACAATAAACTGAAACCAATAACTTGTTAAATTCACACATAGTACAGACAGTAGAATCTCGCCGAGTGACTTTCTGTGTACGCATTTAAATCTCCATGTATTTGCGAGGCAGTGAAGAGCACTTTTTAGGATTCCGCACCAATTGGTTGAAATCGGAACACTATTACTAAGCCTCTAGTGCGTCCGTTCATCCGTCTATCGGTCTGTCTTTGATGAAGCTGTATCTTAGACATTGTTATAGGTAGACACTTTGGAATACCATACTAAATATGTGTTATTATGGTCGCAATCTGCATACCTTTTCCCAAATACGTTGGGGTTTCCATCGTTAAAACATTTTTACAGGACCTCTAATGTTGGAATTGTGACTCAAGTCAATTTTACCTAACCAAGATTATTCATAAACTTATATAATCTCCTCAAAACATATAAAAAAGGTCATGTACATTTTTATTGTTTTAATAATTAGATAATAAATATACTAAAAAATAACTACAATTCTGAGTTTCAACAAGAATACTCCTGTAGTTAATTTACTATGTTTTTATTGTGAAAATTTGATCTTCAAATCATTTTTTAAACAATTTATTCAATGGTCGTTAATACAACATTCCTTTCTAGCGTCGATATTAGTAAGATGTCAACAACACAAAAACTTAGTTCAAACTGTAACTTTGCAGCTGGTCGTGCAGTTCATATGCAGTCCTTCTCTCTAGACCTTAAGCGATCTCTTAAATTTCTCCCACAAAAAAAAAACAGTAGTTATAAAAGGTCATATCAATTTTATTTTGGCAAAGAGAGGACGGATAAACAAACAAAAACTATTGAATTCATATACAATTTTTTTTGTGTAACTTATTTTTACAACAAAATGTATCGATTCAAAGGTTGTCTGGTAGATATTGTGGACAACAATAAGACCAAATATTTTTGTAAAAGAATTGTGTTACTATTTTGGTGTAATAAAATAAATCTCATCTAAAAAAACGTGTATCCTCAGGCATTGGCACACATACATTTAAAATTACAAAAACAACAAGGCACAATACAATAAATTTTATTCTATTCTAAAAATAAGATTTTTCCAGTTGTTAAATTTATACACAAAGAGTAAGTTAACAATGAAGACACAATAAGGATTGAATGAATGAAAGAAGATACAACGCAGAAACAGTCTAGATCAGCAACTATAACTAGCAATGCTTGTTCTCAAATCTTTATTACATCATGCCGTTATCCTGTAGTAACAATTCTGCTGATCTTTCACCAATCATCCCAGTTGGAGCGTTGGTGTTGCCACTTGTAAGTTTGGGCATTATACTAGCGTCTATCACACGGAGATTATCAACTCCGTGGACTTTTAACCTAGAACTCACAACTGAGGTTTTTGGGTCTGGCCCCATCTTACAAGTTCCTACAGGATGATAAACCGTTAGTGTCATCTCTACGCAAACACATTTCCAGTAATCTCTGCTATCTAACTCATAAACATTACAAGGTGGCCAATCCATTCTTCCTAAAAATGCTTTGATTTCTTTGAAGGCCGTAGTGTTTACTACTTTGGTAAGCATTCTAAGACCTGTGGCTGCTAATTCTAAATCTCTGGGATTTACGAAATAATTCATGTGTATTTTTGGGTGATCTTTTGGGTTATTTGAATTTAAAGAAATTCTCCCGGTAGAACGTGGATGTAAAAGATTAAATAGAAGCATATAAACTGCATGTTTTTTATTCAGTTTGATTATATGATTAGCTATCTGGTCTTTGTATCTGAACCGTTGCGTCAGGGTCTGTTTTATATTGGAACTGTTTCTGTATAACAGTGAAAGATGCGTTTGGAACTCGGGGTAAGTAGCATTTGGTTTATCGGAAAAAAATGCAACTACATCTGCGATACTATTTTGTGCCAAAACACCAGTACGGTCGTAAAAATACTGCAAGATACTAAACTGTTGATCAGCTTGGTTCTGCTCACCAGGTTCATTACCGTAAATTGTAACGGGAATTATACAATGATCTTGTAAATTTTGTCCTACCATAGGCAAATCAACTATTACTGAAATATTCATACGACAAAGATGTGTTTTGGGGCCGACTCCAGAAAGCATTAAGAGCTGTGGAGAGTTTACTGCACCTGCGCTTATTATGACTTCGTTTTTTGCCATAAACGTAAATTTCTGGAAGTCACGTTCTACTTCTACCCCATAAGCTTTTTTAGATATAGGTTTAATTAAAATTTTTGTTACTAAACTATTCTTAATAATCTTCAAGTTTGATCGGTGCAGTATGGGATTCAAATACGCTTTGTTATGGCTTTGCCTTTCTCCGCTTGCAACTGTAGCTGTTACAAAGCCTGAACCTAAACTGTTTGCTACATTTAAATCTGGAACATTCTTAAAACCGATCTCATGCCAAGCAGCCAGAAGCCTTTTGGTTATAGGTCTGTAAGTGCTATTGAAAGTGTTTAAAGTTAAAGGTCCATCATGACCGTAGTGATTTCTGATTTCTGGATTTTTCATCAAATCCATATCTTGATAACTTTCTGCCTTCTTGTAGCATCGCCTTACTTCTTCTACAGCCCATTCAGGATTACCAAAATTGACCCAGTTTTGAAAATCATGATCATTTCCTTGAATATATATCATGGCATTCAGGTTGCTGCTTCCGCCCATCATTTTGCCTCGTGGCCAATTAATAGATCCGTTTATATTGCCTCCATTAGAAACCCCATTATTATGTGTCATATATCCCCAATCATATCTAGTTTTCCACATTCCCTTGTCCATACCTGGAACCTAAAATATTTCGTTAGCTCGACAGAATTTAACATCTTCATCTAAACCAAGGTTTTTTTTTAACTATTGTTATAAATTAGTTATAATTGTTATCTAATTAAGAAGGTGGTAAGTTAAAGAATTTTAAGTTCTGATCCAAATCACGAAAATATTCACACTGATAGGAAACTATACTAACGCTAAGTGATATAAGCCCAAAAACATATAAGGCATCTTCGTAGGCCATGGAAAAAAGCTAGTGAGCTGTATAAACATTTTTAACAATATTTAAACTTACATCGGCTTCTACTGGTGCATCATCACCTGCTTCAATGAGTAATATTTTCCATTTTGACACTGCACTCAGTCGGTTTGCCAGAACGCAACCAGCTGTGCCTGCTCCAACTATTATGAAGTCAAACGTCTCAAAATCTGCAATTAAGTAAACAAAACACTTAAAAATTTGAAATGGATAGATTATGGATGTGAAATTAGGTAACACTGAAGAAGAACATGTAAAAATTTGACATAACGCGTTGTGTTTCTGGAGAGTGAAAGAAAAATCTTAATGGGCCACTCTCGAGTAACCTGTATAATAAGAGGCTTAAATTAAATAAAGTATCAGATTGGCATGCAAAATCGAATTGTCATGTGGACAGTTCAAGAATTGTTGCATTTTAAAGTATGAAACGAGAATTATAGTATACTTGAAGGATACTCACTTGTAACATTAGCATCTGGAATCAATCCTTCTGAAATCGCACATTGCGCTGCTGCAAAGAACTGGATGGCTGCTGCGAAGGTTTGAGGAGCTGTTCCCGTCGTTGGAGTGAGACATGATGCGTTGTAACTAGAAACGGTTAATATTTAATTATTATTTCACTTATTTTACGCGAAAAGATACTACGGGCTGCAAATAAACAAAAGACACATTTGTAAAAGAACATTTTTAAAGAAGATAGCTATGTTACAATCCCATTTTTTTTTTCATAATTTATGTACACACAGAATAACACAGAGGAATAACACATCATGACAATAAAGTGTAATTATTATAATTATGTTTGTTGATTATATTTTTTTTACAGTAGAAACGGGAAAATAATTTAATTTATTAACACTAACCACTCCATTCTTTAGACAAAATTTATGAAGAATGCTTGAATAACGTTAAATAACAGTCGTCTTTTATAGCAATTAAAGTTTACACTGGCAATAAACCCGGCAATAAAAGTATATGATACGGCTCAGAGACGTATAGTGGCATTTGAATTTGTTTTATTTATTTATACACCATTTATATGAACCATACACAGAGGTATCGGCCGCGACTTACAAGTTGTAGGTCGTGGGTTCGAGCCCAGGCAGGCGCTTTACTTTGTGTAAATTATTTCATCACCACTGCTCTCAAAACGGTGAAGGAAAACATCGTGAGGAAACCGGCATGTCCTAGAACCAATAATTCGAAGACATGTGACATCCACCAACCCGCACTGGGCCCGCGTGGTGGATAACGGCCCATTCCCTCTCACAGAGAGGAGGCCTGTGTCCCAGCAGTGGGAACATTAATAGGCTGATGATGTATTGTGATGTGACACACAGATTTAGAAAAAAGAAAAAAAAAATGTCTTATCTTATCTTATTTCGATTCTATTGACATCTTATTTTATTGTGAATAATTGCTAGAATGATTACTTATTTAAACATTTTAACATTTATTTAATTTATGGTAGATTCGTACGGTTCGCAGACGTTAAAATATTATTTTTCGACAAATATCACTTACTCTCTTATGTATTTCGATTCTATTGACAACTTATTTTATTGTGAAGAATTGTTAGAATGATTACCTATTTATTTAAACAGCTGTTGGCCATGGCCGTAGATGGTGTCACTTGTAAATAATAATATATTCATTATGATTAATATTCCGATTTCATCTCTTAACGTGAATATTACCTTTGTTATTGTTACCACCGGTACTACCAGAAACAAATAACTAGCTATAATTATTTCAAATAAATTCTTAAACTAAATACGGAACCCAAAGATCGTGAAGTATTTAACAGTAGACAAGTAAAAATTTAAAAATACTTGTCACTAAATATTCCGTTTTTATTAGTAGATAACAAACTAAAGTACCTGTGTAGTTAGACAAAGACAACTCGTTTCTTTGAAGTAGGTACAGTCAAACTAATTGATTAATGATCCATTCATCCGATAATTCCTTTCAAAACTTCAAAACACAAAGTTTTCTTGTTTTACCGCTGAAGGTGCACTTAGGACGTTTTAAGTAATATATAAAAACTGGCCAAGTGCGGTTCGGTACCATTGTCGCAAAAAACGGCACAAAAATCACGTTTGTTGTATAGAAGCCCCACTTAAATATTTATTTTATTCTGTTTTTAGTATTTGTTGTTATAGCGGCAACAAAAATACATAAGCTCTGAAAATTTCAACTGTCCAGCTATCCGGTTCATGAGATACAGCCTGGTGACAGACGGATCGTGGAGTCTTAGTAATAGGGTCCCGTTTCTACCCTTTGGGTACGGAACCCTAAAAACTATATGATAATATCGAGAGACGCACGGGACCGGTCAATGCGGCGACGCTTGGGGGAGGCCTCTGTCCAGCAGTGGACGTTTTTCGGCTGATATGAAGATGATGATGATAACATTAACAAGTTAACTGTCCAATTAGTAAAACAATACAATTAATCATATATGATTCATTGGTCAGGGAAACTGATGGAAATGCAATATTGACATTTTGTCAGTGTAATAGATTTTATTAATTGAATAATACAATATTTTTGATAGAACAGAAATTTTTCATTTTACAGAATTAACCGTCGTCGTCTAGAATTGTTTGCTTTTAGAAAGAAGTACAGAACAATATTTTATTTAAAAACCTTTATGAACTATTTCGATTACAAAAGCATTTTTTTAATGCAAACAATAATGACAAATAATAATACTTCAAGTAGATAATAAAATGGCTTAAATAATGACATTAAGATGACAGCAAATTATTTCTTATTTAATCTATATCAAGCATATTTTTAAGGAACAATGTTACTATAAATATGCAAAATTCGATCTTATTTTATTAGAATGTCTGTAATAAAATAGTCCTAAAATGATCAGATATAAACAAGGCCAATCGTACATAAGTAGTTAATTGAAGTTTTATGCCGCTGTTAAGTGTACCACTATAATAAAATTTTAAGTCCGTATTTTAATGTAAAAATAAAGATTACGAAGGAAACTATTAATGTAACTTTAAAAAGCATCTGCATCATCATTTCAGTCAAAACACGTCCACTACTGGATATAGGCTGGTCCCATGCGACCAATCATGTGCTTCTCATCCCACGCATCCATAAGGATCCAACTTGTGGAAGACTTACCAACGCCGCGCATTCCAGTACGACAGAACCTTTAGCCCCATTGGGTATCTGCTGCTACTGCCACTTAAGGCAGTCCTTCGAGCTATATCGGTGACCTCGGCACGCCTGTGGATCTCTACTCGTCCTGTCATGCTAGGAAATACCAAGCATAGCCCTCTCCATTGCCTTTTGGGTAATTTTAGGTAAGCTTTTGCATTAGCAAAATCAATCTTTCGGTTAAGTAGTACTTATACTACAAAAATAATGTAACGCTCCCTCATATACCGTTATTTAATCTATCAAAATTAAAGAAAGGATTATGTAAACAGAGATTATATAAAATGGTCGACTACGTTGTGTCGTCGATTTCACAAATGTGTACTGAACCTTTTTTATTAGCTTTGTCAACACTTTTAAACAACCCGTTTAAGTATTATGAGGAGCGATTTTGTTTAAAATGCTTTTTTGCTCGCTGAACCTTGAAATATTTATAGCTATATTTCCTTTCATTGTTAGTTCGTCATCATTTTGTTTTTTTAGGGTTCCATTCCTCAAAAGGGAGTTGGAGGGTTTGTTTTTTTAGGGAGAGAAACTAGGGTATGTTTTGGTGGGAATCGCTGTTGGTGAGAACAGCATTACCTATAAAATGCCAAAAATACCTTCTGCTGTACTCGTGGCGGAGTACCGTGTAAAGCAGAGCCCTAGCCAGTCCGAGTCATCCACGTCCCCGTCGTTCTCCCTGGGACCTGCTGCAACCGCGCCGCCGCGCGTCCGCCGCCCCGTGTTGCAGCTGAGCTAACGGATGCAGGGCGAAGGGTGAATATTCTGCGCCTTAAAACAGAATCGTCTCACTAGGGAGGATACCCGAAATAAAACCGAGCACATCCGAAGGCTCTAAGGCGACAGCCCCGCTATCGGATTAAGGCACAGTGGGCTAATCACCCGCTTGCCCGACAATAATTGATTCCTGAAACCGAAACAGAAAGAAACCGGACCGATCTTTTACCGACGACTTTTGGCATGAAAAAACGGACACGAATTGGTTATTGGAATGTACGCACGCTTAGCGATGACAGCCGACAATGCACAAGCAGAAGCAGTAATGCTTAGCTACAACCTGCAGATACTCGGTCTAAGCGAATTGAGGAGAAACGGTTTTGGTGAGCTGAGAACGTCCGAGGGCTTTACTTTGCTGTATTCAGGTAAATAAAGTGAGGAAGATGTGCGCGAGTAGGGCGTGGGGCTCCTCCTTTCTAATGCAGCTAAGAATAGCCTCTTGGACTGGAAACCGATCTCAGACCGGATCATGTGTGCCCGCTTCAACTCAAGAGCCCGAAAGATCTCCATTATCCAGTGCTACGCCCCAACCAATGCATCAACAGAGGATACCAAGGATGACTTCTACAATGCCCTCAACGCCACCATTAGGAGCATAAAAAAACAAGACATCGTCATCGTCATGGGAGACCTGAATGCAAAGGTTGGGAGTGTTAACACTAACCGCGAGCGGCATATGGGTACACAGGAACTTGGAGTGTGCAACGAGAATGGGGAGCGATTTATCGAGTTATGAGAACCACGACCTTACCATCGAAGGAACATTATTCATTCATGGCGACCACCATAAGTACACGTGGAACTCACCCGATGGGATCACCAAGAACCAAATTGACCACCTCACCATTAGTTCCAAATGGCGGTCTTCACTGCTCGATGTCCGCAACCGCAGGGGCGCCGATATTGATAGCGACCATCATCTGGGAGTTGCTGAAGTCCGGCTCAAGGTTGCAGTAGCCCGTGCGGCTGGAGGACCTGGCAAGATTGGAAGAAGGTTCGAGGTGAGCAAACTGCACGACTCAGACACGCGTAAAAGTTTTCAGTTGGAATTGCGCAATCGCTTTTCTGTACTCGATGCTGCTATGGACTCATTAGACGAGGAGTGGAACCGCATCAAAGTGGCCTATACAGAGACCAGCTCCGTCGTTCTAGGGCACAAATCAACTCACTCTCGGGAGGACTGGATGTCACAACGCACGTGGAACCCCATCGAAGATAGAAGGAATCTAAATCTGAGACTGCTTGAGACCCATAACGACGTCATACGAGCAGACCTTAACACGCAGTACCGTCAGAAACGCAAGGAAATCTATCGCAGTACCCGCAAAGATAGGAGACGGTGGGCTGATGGTATTGCTGATCGTGCTCAACAAGCTGCAAATTCCGGCAACTTGAAAGAGTTGTACAATGGTACCAAAACCTTGGCAGGTAACAGCAAGTCGAAGAAGAAGCCGCTAAAGTCCAAAGATGGTCAGCTCATTGTGACATTAGAAGGGCAGCTACTCCGCTGGCGTGAACACTTTGAAGAGGTCTTCCGTTTGTCAGCTACATCGACGCCTGACGCGCTGCAAGTCAGTTCCCCAGTATACCAGCTCCTCAACATTAACACGGAACCACCGTCAGCCTCTGAAGTTGCTGAGGCAGTCCACTCTTTGAAGACAGGCAAAGCACCAGGACTCGACCTGATAACTGCGGAAATGCTACAAGCTTACTTACCCACCGCAGTCGACCTCCTAACACCGCTCATTGAAAAGATCTGGATTGCCGAAGAACTCCCGGACGAATGGAACAAAGGTCTTCTTATAACTGTTCCTAAGAAAGGTAATCTTAGCCAGTGCAATAACTGGAAAGGTTTAACGTTGCTCTCGATTCCCTCTAAGGTTTTTTGCAAGAACATCCTGGATAGATTGTCGAAGGCCGTGGATCCTCTTCCACGCAAGGAGCAGGCTGGTTTCCGCTCGAACCGCTCCTGTACGGACCAGATCAACACTCTCCGTATCATACTGGAACAGGCATCAGAATGGCAGAGGGAGATTTATCTAACCTTTGTAGACTTCGAAAAGGCCTTTGATACGCTGAAGTGGTCTAGTATCTGGTCCCGCCTACTGGACATTGGAGTGCCGCCGAAAATAGTCCATCTGTTGCAGAGTATTTACAAGAAATACTCCTGTAAGGTTACTCATAACGGCCTCATATCGGATGACATAACAGTGCATGCGGGTGTCCGCCAAGGCTGCCTCCTGTCGCCGCTCCTCTTCCTAGTCGTTCTTGATGGAATTATGCTTCGCATCTATGATAACAGGCGCCGCGGCATAGAGTGGGGATTATCCAACGTCTTGGAAGACTTGGATTACGCCGATGACCTATGCCTGCTGAGTCATACCCACGCCGATATGCAAGCAAAGTTAAACGATCTACGTCAGGAAGCGGCAAAAACCGGGCTCAAAATAAACATCCGGAAGACCCAAGAAATGAGATCTGGTGTGAAGAACCACTCACCATTGCTGATTGGCACAGAGGCAGTGGAACGCGTCCACAAATTTACTTACCTCGGGAGTGTCGTGTCAGAGACTGGGGGTAAGAGGACATCGCTTCACGGATCGCCAAAGCCCGAGCAACCTTCGCGCAGCTGAGACCTGTTTGGCAATCGCGGAAACTGACCCGAAGGATTAAACTCAAAATCTTCGGGTCCAATGTCAAATCCGTGCTGCTCTACGGGTGCGAAACGTGGAAGGTCACAAAGGACATCTCACGCCAAATACAAGTCTTCGTCAACCGCTGTCTTCGTCGCATTCTCGGAATTTACTGGCCCGAGACCATCTCCAATGTAGAGCTGTTGGAGAAATGCCACGAGAGCCCGATCGACCGCCAGATCAAGCGTCGCAAGTGGAGATGGGTTGGCCACACGCTCCGTAGGGGTCCCGACCACATATCCAAGCAAATTTTGTCTGACTTTGACTTTGACTGGAATCCACAAGGGAAAAGAAAGCGTGGCCGTCCCCGTCAAACCTGGCGTCGCACCGTGTTGGCAGAAGCGACGAGCATCGGAATGACATGGAGCGAGGCGAAGCGTGAAGCTCAAGACCGATCGCGTTGGAGGACATCTGTGGACGCCCTCTGCCCCATCTAGGGGTTATAGGACATTTTTTTTTTTTTTTTAATCGTTGCACCACACTAGAAATTTCTTCCTGTATCGTGGGTGCGTTTACAAACATATAATCTCACATACACAACACCCAGAGCCGGAACAACTATCTGAAGGTCATACAAATATTTGTTCCGTGCGGGAATCGAACCCGCGACACGCAGCGCAGCAGTCAATCACTCAACCACTGCGCCAACCGTGCGCCCAAAGACAAGTAAGCACATTAAGTCAAGTAAGTCATTCCACGAAAGGAAAAAAAAAAAACCCAAGGATCACTTCCTTGTCTGTCTGTCTGTCCGTGTGTCAAGACGTTTTTCTCTGGAACGTCTGGAGATATCAAGTTGCAAATAATATTATATACTTAGGTCTGCAATCTCTTGCATCTGTAAAAATTAAACTTCTAAATCAAAGTGATCAAAAAACATAGCCGTTTATGTCACATATTTAAGGCAACGTAAGGGTCTTAGGTACACCCTAGTTGATCTAGAATCATGAAATTTGGCAAGAAGCAATCTCTTACAGCACAAGTAAAGGAAAACATCTAAAAACTAAAAATTATTACCTACATCGGAGAAAAAAAGATTATTAACTTATTTGCAAATGGTAAACTGCAAATATGGACAACAATTTTCAAACGGCAAAGTTAATTTTGTCCCTTCGTTACAGCAGCATTCGGTGCTTTCATTGTTTATGAACGTCAGTAAAGTTACCTAATTATTTTAGTGAATATAGCTGTTTATACGAAACCCTCGGTGTGCAAAGCCGATACGCACATGGCCGTTTTTTTTCGGTTTCTTACAGCTGTTTAAACATACATTTTTGCGAAGAAAACCTGCATGCCTATAATATTATTAAATATGCGAAAAATACATGATTCTGCCATCATGCTCAGAGATTACAAAGAAACTAAATGGACGTATGCTAAGTGTGTTTACACACACAAATCTATTAATTAAAACAAATACGTCTCTAAATCTGGGCATCGAAAATCATCAGCAATATCGAGGTTCATAAGGATTCATATATCACATTTTGTGGAACAGACAAGCTAAAAGTTATTAAGCATACATTCACATTAACAAGCATAAAGTTTAAAAAAAACTATAACCCAACTACGTTTTTGTTTTTTTTTTATCCGGGCCATAATACCAAATCGAATGACACCTTATTCATCAAAACCGAATGAATAGTTTACGCGCTACGTAGGAATATACGTAAATAAAAATGTACATACATAGACTGCTTAAACCATAACCCTTCCTTTTAGCTTTGCCGTAGTTGGATATAATGTCCTTCCCCCCCCCCCTCAACCTTCTCCCAAAAGTTACTTCTAGGCAAGCGTGCTTCACCGTAGACAACATCATCGCTTACTATCAGGCGATATAGTGGTCAAACGCGAGCCTAAAGATTATAAATAAAAAGAAAAACATAGATGGGTTCGATAGAGGACGTTAGCCTTTAGTACACCGACATTATACCACGTTTTTGTTTATTAACATTTTGTCCTACCTGCATACTATATCAAAAACATTTTATCATGCTCAACAGTAGCATTTGCAATCTCAAGACCAACGACGCAGTATTCTGTTACAAATAAAACAAAGTCTGTCAAACACTGATTACCGTTACAGCCTGCACAGTTCTAATTCCAAAAAATAAAAGAATGAAATGTACTTTGAATAAATTGTTGAATAACAATAGGATCTTCAGTAAACATGCAGTCGGATAACTCGGATTCCTATAAATAACGAATGCAGCTCAAACGTAGTGAAATAATGGGATTTTAAAATTTTTCCGGCGAGTCATATTTGTGACACGAATTATCATAATGGCGGAGATCTGGAACAACGCGGATGTGACAGGGGACGGACTTGGGTGACCTTTTGTCGTGTGAACATAAACTTCGCATGTTACTACTAGGTATCTTTTGGAACGAAATTCGTTAACGCAGCTTGCGGTATGTGTGATTCGGGGGAAAATGTAACGTCATATAAGATTTATGCTTTCTCTTTCTCTCAATGTACCTTTGAGAAAAATGCGTGAGGAACTCCTCTGATATTTTTTTCATGACAAGCCAGACCTCGATCGCGCCCCGTTGTACCGTTTGCACCATTGACCTGCACCATCAATGGTGCAGAAGAGACTGATTAGTTTCGTTTGCCCCATTAATGGTGCAAATGAAACTGCCTCAATATCTGCCCATTTTAAAAACTATGGTAAAGAAACACTACCTCTCTCTTCAATAGTTGCGCCTGATGAGTTAGAAAAATTGTGGACCGCGTTGTAGTCAGATACCTAACTGTACAAATAAACTACTTTAAGATCATGTTGAATTCTGGTCACAGCTTAGGTACATTGCTTTGATCATGCAGTAAACTAAAAGTAGTTGGTACAATGTATCTACTCTTAAAAATGTAAATACTATGTATAATAACTCTTTACAAACTTTCTTCAGTGGTCTATAAACATAAATATTGCCAAACAGTCACCGCTGGTTCTTGTTCTCCTTTACATTTCTATCTTTCTTTGCTCGTTTCTATTCTTCTCCCTTTTCATCATTTTTATTTCAGCCAAATTCGTCAACTGCTGGACATAGGCTTTTCACAAGCAAGCAATCAATCTGCTTAGCCTTTTGTCCAGCTATATTGCAGTTGGCTTCCAGTCTAACTGGACTCAGCTTGATACCAGTAGCTTTTGGTCAAATAATCTTTTCCTTAGCGAACAAGGACAAGTTTGAAGACATGTCCTTAGAATCCTTCTTGGCCGTGGTAAAATTAAGCCACAAATCTGGGAAGAGAGATGCGTCGACCTGCAACTACGTCATTGAAGTACCAGCTGATATACGTAAAGCCCTAATCGCTCAATCGAGACTTTTTATTAATTGGACGTCCTGTCCTGTCAGGGATTTTACACTGGTAACTCGGTGCTACAAGTGCCAACAGTATGGTCATGCAGCAAAAACGTGCAGAGAGGTCAACTCGACGTGTGGGCATTATGGTGAAACAGGGCACTCGATTACAGAATGCGCGAAGAAACCTGATGTACCAAAATGTGCAACTTGCTCACGATTTAAAAGCCCAGCAATCATAAAACAGGAGATCCTGAGTGCCCTGCAAGGAAGATAGCGGAATTCAGATACATCAACTCTGTCGATTACGAGGGCGCCTAGAGCGTCACACTTTAGGCCAGGCTTCCGTGTTTACCACATGCCGACGTGATGCCGACTTAACAAGAACAAGCCACTGCACTGACCTACTTCGCCTGGATTTGTTGCTGTCTTAGAAAATTTGCCGCCGTGCGTACTTTTGAAAAATGGTTTGAAAACATTTTGCAATAGTGGTTAACCCAGCTCAAATATCTGCTGACGCTCAAAGTTCGTTGTCCGTGTGTAAATAATTAAGTGCAATCAATTTAATGTTATTTAAGCTAAGTTAGAAATCATATAATGTTTATGTTTTTTTCTATCATTATTAATAGAGTTTAATTTTTAATCTGTTTTAGTAATTAAGATTAACAATAATCAATATATCTCTGTCACTAATCTAATGTTAAGAAAATATTGTTAAAATTCCTTGTCCTCCCAATTACATTGTTTGAGCCCCTGCCGCCTGTGATACAGGATTACCTAGTACAGGCACCTAACATTGTTGTACCCACTTTATATATAAGACCTATTAGTATATTTTACCAATTTGAAGTTTGAATAAAGATTATTATTATTATTTGTTATTATTATTATTAATTAAAATAATCCCCGAGTCTAAGAATCAGTATCTAAACATCTTAGACTTTCGATAATAACCCAGCACAGAACACCACTTCAACTTTGCCCGTCCTTCACAACCACTTAGGTAGCGGTAACAGTACAGCCAAATTTCCTTGCCACTAATGAGCTGCTATATCTTTAGAACTTACCTCGTACGGTAAACGATCACATTTGGCTCCATAAATGGCCATAAGAAGCCACTCTTCACCGCTTTCGTTGTTAGGATGCGATAATTAAAAGAAGCGGAGCGATGCACAGCTGGTAATAACCTATTTTCACAAAATTTTAGGGTCCTACGCTTCTACCTATAGTGTAACACCGATTTCGAGTAAGTTACATTCTATTAACGATAACGACTATGAAGTCCCAATTCGCAAACCGAGTCTTTGCTTACATACATTGCTTGATTTGATAATATCTTCCATACTCTGTACATTCATATTTTCACACGGTTCCCTATCCATTTGCATAAAACTTACTTTAGACACAATATAACATGGCATACTTTTGTTTTTCCTAATAATATTTACGCATAACATTATTTTCGCATAACAGCTTACGCATATTTTATTTTAGCATAATTACTCTAATCTGGCTGGCTCCGCTCAATCACTCCGCTGCAGTAGACACGTAGCCTGAAAGGGAAGGCACACTAATTTGTAACAAGTTGGCATTTTTAAAATGGTGCCGACACCTGGGAAGCGGTACTGAATACTAAAGAGAACTGTGACAGTAATATGGTGTGTGTTTTTGTTTCTCCGAGTTTATTAAGTGAGGAGTTAGCTGTTGTTGTATTTGTGAGATATTTTATGTACTGAGTTCATCATCATCATGAGTTCAGCCAAAATACGTCCACTGCTGTACATAGGCCTCCCCCAGGCGTCACCACATTGACCGATCCTGTGCGTCTCGCATCCAGTACATTAGCGTAACCTTATGCAGGTCATCGGTCCACCAGGTTACGCATCGCCTTCCGGTTCGCGGTCGCCATTCCAGAACTTTTTGGGCTCATCGGCCATCCGTTCTAAAAGCAATGTGCCTGCCCACCCCCACTTAAGAGATATATTACCGGGTACCTATTCTAGTAAAATATGGTACCTACCTAGACACTTAACAAAAATAGTGTTTAGCTGTTTAACAGGAAACTATACAACTATGCTGTTTAACCACTTAAATCTTGCTGAGATTTAGGTTTTTTTTTTTTTTTTTTTTTTATTTGTAATGGGTTTGCTCTTGACTCTAGTCTAGGTCATAGGTGACAGAGACAGAGTCTACGATGGAGTGAGCTTACCCAGAAGTAGCCTGTTCACTCTAACTTTGAAGAGATTCGGGTTGAATGCGTTCGGAAACACAGACGCAGGCAGTGAGTTCCACTCATTCGCTGTGCGCATTATAAAGGATGTTTGGAAGCGCTTGGTTCGAATTGGTGGAATGGCAACAAGGTAAGGATGATAACTTGCAGTGCGTCTAGATGTCCGATGGTAGAAGGGGGCTGGTGGGATGAGGTCGTGGAGTTCCTGAGCACACTCACCGAAGTACAGTCTGTAGAAGACCGACAAGCAGGCAACTTTGCGGCGATGAGCCAAGCTATGAAGCTTGGCGTCCACCAGTTCCACGTTGCCAATGAGCCTCTTGGCTCTGCGTTCCACTGAGTCAAGCGCGGCAAGCTGATACTTAGCTGAACCATCCCAAAGGTGGCTGCAATACTCCATGCAGGATCGGACTTGTGCTTTGTATAGGGTTAAAAGCTGTCCAGGCGTAAAGTATCGCTTCACTTTATTTAGGATGCCCAGTTTTTTGGCCGCGATTTGGGCTTTGTTCTCAATGGAGGAGCCGAAGTTGAGACTGGATGTCAACTCCATGCCTAGGAGCTCGAGCCGATCAGTCACAGGAACAGACGCACCCCGAAAAGTAGGCGCTTGATCGAACAGACTCCTTTTGGCGGTAAAAAGACACGCCTGTGTTTTGGTGGCGTTAAAAGAGACCAGATTGTCATCACCCCACTGGGAGACAAGGCTTAAGGTCAAATCTGTCCGCTCAACCATAGCCTCCCTCAAGGAACGAACTTCATCCATGCTGGTTTTTGCGCTGGACAAGTATCTCTCTGAAACAGTACTGTCATCTGCGTACCCAACAATACCAGGCTGAAGTAGGTCATTGATGTGCAGCAGGAAAAGAGTTGCAGAGAGAACAGACCCCTGAGGAACCCCGGCATCAATAGCCATAAGGTCTGAGGAGCAGCCGTCAATGACTACTCGGATCGACCGTTCGCTAAGGAAGTCTGATATCCAGCTACAAAAACCAGCGGGGATGCCATAAGCAGGAAGCTTACTGAGCAGACTCGCGTGCCAGACCCTGTCGAAGGCCTTCGAGATATCAAGCGATACAGCAAGTGCTTCGCCGTGTCTCTCGATGGCTTCGCCCCAGCAGTGCGTGACATACACAAGAAGATCGCCAGTTGACCGTCCCCGGCGAAAGCCATATTGACGGTCACTGAGGAGATTGTTGTCTTCAAGGTAGGTCAGCAACTTTCTGTTCAGTACCCTTTCCATAACTTTGCACAGAATAGAGGTAATGGCGATCGGACGGTAATTGGCAGGGTCTGCACGGTTGCCTTTTTTGGGCACTGGTTGCACATTTGCAAGCTTCCAGGATTTCGGCACCGTCCCTTTTACAAGAGAGAGGCGGAACAAGCGAGTCAACACAGGAGACAATTCTGGCGCACACTGCCTCAGCACTCTCGCTGGAATGCCGTCAGGTCCGCTGGCCTTGTTCACGTCTAGACTGCACAATACTCTCCGGACCTCTTTAGTGTGCACAGCGATCTCCGGCATCGAAGAGTCACAATGAGGTACAGTAGGTGGTTGCTTGGAGCCAGCGTCCAGACGTGAATTGCTAGCAAAAAGACATGCAAATAAATTTGCTTTGTCACTTGCAGAGTGAGCCAGCGACCCATCAGGTTTCAGCATCGGAGGTAAAGTGGGCCGACAGAAATTCGTTTCAACCGCTTTAGACAGGGACCAAAACTGTTTACTACCCGGAGGGTGCGATGCCAGCTTGGCCCCAATACGTCCAATATGGTCAAAACGTGCCCGACGCAGAACCCGCTTGCAGAACTTGGCGGCAGAATTAAAGGCTCTTTTCCTCGCGCGAACCCTACGCGCTCTAACTTTGCGGTCGCGGGCCCCGACCCAGGCTTGGTAAGCAGACTCTTTTCGGGCCTCAGCATGGGCGCATTCTGCATTATACCAAGGTCGGGTTTTGTGACCGAGCGGAATGTCGGAGAATGGAATGAAATATTCCATTCCCTGCCGAATCACATCCGCAACCGCGTCTGCACAGCTCGAGGGGCTACCCGAGGAGAAGCACACATGCCGCCAAGGGTAAGACGCAAAAAAGTGCCGCATCTCGTCCCAGTCTGCTGACTCGTATCGCCATACTCGCCTCGTGCCTCTAGGGCTCTCATCTGGAGGGGAGCAAGTCGAAACGGATTTCACCAGACAGTGGTCAGACGATCCCAGCGGGGCTGAGACCGACACCGAATGACTGTCCGGATCAGTTGTCAGTAGAAGATCCAAGCAGTTGGGTGTATGGCCGTCAACATCCGGTACCCGCGTTGCCACATTCACCAGCTGGGTTAGATCTAGGGATAGAGAAAACTTGCGCGCCTCTAACCCGGCATGGTCAGTTTTCCGGTATGGGTACAACCATTCTTTATGATGGGCGTTAAAGTCCCCCAGAAAATTAAGCTTCGCTGTTGGGTACCGTTGCTGGGCTATGTCAGCCGACTCCACGAGGCAATTAAAAAGCGCTGTCGTCTCCTGGTCACCTGAGTGCGATCGGTAGACGCCGATGTAAAGAGACTTCTCCACGCCAGTGTCCACAAGTAGCCATATGGCAGAAAAGCCCGATTTCTCAAAGCAACGGAGACGACGACAACAAATGTCATCGCGGACGTACACACAGACCCCAGCTTGCTTCTTGAATTTGTGTTCAAGAGAGTAACCCGGGTAGTTGAGGTACGCCACGTCCGACGGGGTTGTTATCTTCGTCTCCGTTAGAAAAAACAGGTGCGGCTTCTCGGTCTCGAGGTGGTGGTGGACCGGATCGAGATTAGAGTGCAACCCCCTGATGTTAGTGAGGTGCACTTTTAGTGGGAGGAAGTGCAGCCGTTGTTTCACCTTATTATTATTTTTTCTGGTCATTGTGTTAGAGTATGGTGGGGAAGAAGTCGAACTGTCGAGGCGCTGCTCAGTGAACCAAGTGGAAAACTGGAGCTAACCCAACCTATGGGGAACTCATTTGGAGACTGCGGGGACGCCCGAACCCCCCCGGATATGGCCACCGGGTCCTCCCATCCAGTCGCCAGCTGGCACGGTGGAGCATACCGGGATTTTTCGCGAGTTGGCGGGGCAGCCTTTGGCACGTGGCTGGCGTGCTACTTGGGCCCCCTACTGACTGCGGTCGGCCAACGGCTGGCACCGTGCTTCGGATCCCGCTACCCTCCAAAATGAGTTACCCGGCCAGTTTTGCCCAGAGACCAAGACCGGTTCTGAACAGCGCAACTGACATCCTCCTTCTCCCCCAAAGGCACTGGCAGTCCCACACACCGGCGGAACACAGTAAGCTGCTTGGCGCCGGACTCCGGTGGGATGGTGGTCGCGAGCCAGGCGGCCCCTTGCGGAGCCTACCACCGCTTAAGTGGGATCGTTCAGCCGTACCACAGGCAAGCCTGTGGTGCCGTTGCCCGGGATGGACCGCTAGGAGGTAGATCCCATACCCACCCCAAAAGGTGGCTAATTATATTTAACTAGCCTGGGTCGGGGCCCGTGACCGCAAAGTAAGAGCGCGTAGGGTTCGCGCGAGGAAAAGAGCCTTTAATTCTGCCACCAAGTTCTGCAAGCGGGTTCTGCGTCGGGCACGTTTTGACCATATTGGACGTATTGGGGCCAAGCTGGCATCGCACCCTCCGGGTAGTAAACAGTTCTGGTCCCTGTCTAAAGCGGTTGAAGCGAATTTCTGTCGACCCACTTTACCTCCAATGCTGAAACCTGATGGGTCGCTGGCTCACTCTGCGAGTGAGAAAGCAAATTTATTTGCATCTCTCTTTGCTAGCAATTCGCGTCTGGAGGCTGGCTCCAAGCAACCACCTACTATACCTCACTGTGACTCTTCGATGCCGGAGATCGCTGTGCACACTAAAGAGGTCCGGAGAGTATTGTCCAGTCTAGACGTGAATAAGGCCAGCGGGCCTGATGGCATTCCAGCGAGAGTGCTGAGGCAGTGTGCGCCTGAACTGTCTCCTGTATTGACACGCTTGTTCCGCCTCTCTCTTGTAAAAAGAACGGTGCCGAAATCCTGGAAGCTTGCAAATGTGCAACCAGTGCCCAAAAAAGGCAACCGTGCAGACCCTGCCCATTACCGTCCGATCGCCATTACCTCCATTCTGTGCAAAGTTATGGAAAGGGTACTGAACAGCAAGTTGCTGACCTACCTTGAAGACAATAATCTCCTCAGTGACCGTCAATATGGCTTTCGCCGGGGACGGTCAACTGGCGATCTTCTTGTGTATGTCACGCACTGCTGGGGCGAAGCCATCGAGAGACACGGCGAAGCACTTGCTGTATCGCTTGATATCTCGAAGGCCTTTGACAGGGTCTGGCACGCGAGTCTACTTAGTAAGCTTCCTGCTTATGGCATCCCTGCTGGTTTTTGTAGCTGGATATCAGACTTCCTCAGTGAACGGTCGATCCGAGTAGTCGTTGACGGCTGCTCCTCTGACCTTATGGCTATTGATGCCGGAGTTCCTCAGGGGTCTGTTCTCTCTGCAACTCTTTTCCTGCTGCACATCAATGACCTTCTTCAGCCTGGTATTGTTGGGTACGCAGATGACAGTACTGTTTCAGAGAGATACTTGTCCAGCGCAAAAACCAGCGTGGATGAAGTTCGTTCCTTGAGAGAGGCTATGGTGGAGCGGACAGATTTGACCTTAAGCCTTGTCTCCCGGTGGGGTGATGACAATCTGGTCTCCTTTAACGCCTCCAAAACACAGGCGTGTCTTTTTACCGCTAAAAGGAGTCTTTTCGATCAAACTCCTACTTTTCGGGGTGCGTCTGTTCCTGTGACTGATCGGCTCGAGCTCCTAGGCATGGAGTTGACATCCAGTCTCAACTTTGGCGCCTCCATTGAGTACAAAGCCCAAATTGCGGCCAAAAAACTAGGCATCCTAAATAAAGTGAAGCGATACTTTACGCCTGGACAGCTTTTAACCCTATACAAAGCGCAAGTCCGATCCTGCATGGAGTATTGCAGCCACCTTTGGGATGGCTCAGCTAAATATCAGCTTGCCGCGCTTGACTCGGTGGAACGCAGAGCCAGGAGGCTCATTGGCGACGTTGACCTGGCGGGTGCCAGGCTTCACAGCTTGGCTCATCGCCGCAAGGTTGCCTGCTTGTCGGTCTTCTACAGACTGTACTTCGGTGAGTGTGCTGAAGAACTCCACGACCTCATCCCACCAGCCCCCTTCTACCATCGGACATCTAGACGTACTGCAAGTTATCATCCTTACCTTGTTGCCATTCCACCAATTCGCACCAAACGCTTCCAAACATCCTTCATAATGCGCACAGCGAATGAATGGAACTCGCTACCTGCGTCAGTGTTTCCGAACGCATTCAACCCGAATCTCTTCAAAGTTAGAGTGAACAGGCTTCTTCTGGGTAAGCTCACTCCATCGTAGACTCTGTCTCTGTCACCTTTGACCTAGACTAGAGTCAAGAGCAAACCCATCACAAATAAAAAAAAAAAAAAAAAAAAACTAGCTGACTCCAGCGGCTTCGCTCCCGTCAACTGCCTACCCAGCCTACTCTGCCTAACCTGCCTACCCTGCCTATCCTGCCTACCCTGCCTACCCTTCCTACCCTACGTTAATTAACAGCTTTCATCTGGGCTAGTCGTATCAAACTTAATGGCGGCTGTGAAGATCGCTATGTAACTCGCTTTGCAGTACTCAGAATCAATTATTTTTAAGGGATCTGAGTAATCCAGCACATGCAGCTCCACCCATTTGAGTAAGAAATAAATCGTTTATTAGAAGAAATAAATGTCTTTCGTAGGGACCATTTTTTTGTGTTATGGAAGTCGGTGGACTTCAAAAATTAAAGCTATTTTTCACTTTGTAGTTTTCTTATTTGGAAGTCGGTAGTATTTTTTTGTAAAAAAGTATTTTTATTTTTCTCTTTTTAGTTGTACCTACCTAATAGGCACGTTGTTTAGTAAGTTTCCTATAACGCCAGAATAGATTACCCGAATATCATGAAACTTAAACAAAACCGATCAAATGAGAGATCTGCTTACCCCTTAAGAGCGTACTGGCGTGATGTTATGTTATGAAATGGTATAAACAATAAACAGACATGCGATTGCAGCAGTCCCGAGAGATTTGCCGTTATTTATTGAAGAGTTCTGTTGTATATTTTATCTTCGAAGTTCTTTATCAGATCTTCACCAAATTAAAATGGGACCAATTTCGGAACATACTCTTTCAAACAAAAAAAGAATTTTCATAATCGGTGCACAATTGGCGGAGATATCGGTGAACATATATAAAAAAATAAAAAAAAACATACAGAATTCGAACATAGAACCTCCTTTTTCGAAAGTCGGTTAATAAAAATAAATCAAAGTGTGTGTTTCAGTTTAATGGTTTTGTAAACATGTGCCGCTATACGAGAAGATCACATCGTAACAAATTATTATTATACCAGTCTAATGTTTTGTCTCAGTCTAAACCTTTGATCAAATATGAAAGAATTTATAAACGAATGTTTTAAAACTGACCAATGTTCACACACAAGCGAAAGTAATTTTAAATTAGTTTGAATATTAATTTTCATGTTTGCATACCCGAAATGTGTGATATGTTAGAGTTCTAGCAACTAAATTGGTTTTGGTTATATTTAATATTATATTCGTGGTTAGGTAGGTACCTTTTTGATTAAATTAGTGAACGTTGTTTCTTGTATACTACGAACAGGCCGTTCATTGGCCTTGTGTTAGCACATTGCCTCCTGGTTCGTAATTTATGTACTCAGGGTTGTACAAGTTTCAAGATCGTTGCCATGGATTAATTACCAGAATCACAATAATATTAAACAACACTCCGATGTATTTAAATTCAAATTCAAAATTATTTATTTGCCAGCAAAGGTATTATCCCTTGTTGTTGCTAAGCAAAGCCTTTGAAATCTCCGCATTCCTTTCCATTTCATTTGAATCCCTGAAACAGTAACTATTTAGTTACCTGGTTATATTTTAACTCGGTTTCTGTGCAGAAAATTATTGACTCGACACAAATGAAACGCTAGTCAAGTGTTGATAATTAATTCAACCAATGACAGCAGCTTTTGTGTGCGACTGAAAATATTACGACTAACAATGGTTACGGGTAGTCACAAGCCTGAAATCTCACATCAGACTTCCCAAGGGATAAGTTGGGAAAAATCTAGGCAGAATGCACATTATGTTTGTGAGAATTTATGTTCTAGAAACTTTTGATAGACAAAAATGCCAAGACTCCACAGAACCAATTTGCAAAGTATCTATTAAAAAACCACAAATCATCAAGTTTATCCAAATTCACAATCAATACCAATCCTTGCCTCCTTACCTCCCAGTTATTCATCGCTACCCTTGACCGCATCCATTCATTAAATACATCGAGAAATTATTTATTCCCTCATATCTTCATAAAGGCATCAGTGGTGCGTAACCTCAAGATGATTAATACAGCCTCTCCCTATAGTTTATTACCCCTGCAAAGATATTGTGTTTCCTCCCGAATGTTTAGTGCCCCGAGATTGTCAATCGTCAGGATTGATTTTGGGTAATTATCTCTGGTAGTGTTCATATAGTGTGTTGGCTTATTTGCGATGTGTTGTCATTAGTCATCGCTTCGGTTATGGATTAATTGCCATCGTTTGATGGATTAACTGGGTTTTGTTACGGATTGTTGTTGATCTTTGGATGTGCTTGAATTGTGGTCAGTTTAGAGTTTTAGAGATTAGAGGCTTCTTGTCCATCATTTCAGTTAGAAAAACAAAAACTTTAATATATTTTTTCCGTAGCGTTATGATGCAACACATTAATTAAACAACACTCTGCTGTATTATTCCTTATTGTTTTATTGGTTGCTAAGCAAAGACTAAATACGAAAACTCAAAGAATGGAATAACAATCTGCCTAGCCTTTTCCCAACTATGTTGGGGTCGGCTTCCAGTCTTACCAGATTCAGAGACCAGTGTTTTACATGGAGCGACTGCCTATCTGACCTCCACAACCCAGTAACTGGGTAACACGAAACCCCTTGGCTAGACTAGTGTCAGATCTCAAGCTTCTGACTACCCGTAACGACTGTCAAAGATCTTCAAATGACAGCCGGGACCACCAGCTTAACGTGGTTGCCGAGGCACGGAAGAAACTCGCTATGTAAAGATGTTCACCCATCCAAGGACCGACCTCGGTAAGCATTGCTTAACCTTGAAGTTTGACCCATGCGGCTGTTATTATTTAGCCACAAGCTCTCTAGTCCTTGCTTTTAGAGTCCATTTCAATCCAAAATGCAGTAGTTATAAGGTTACTTGAGGATCTTGATAAGTGTCATTCACACTCTAGGCGACCACTGAAAATCAGCGCCGTGCTAATTGCTATTTTCTCTGCATAATGCTGTGCCGTGGTCCCCCACGGCACAGCATTATGCTGAGTGGAAGTCTTCTTGCCACAACCAAGACATGCATCTGCCTGGCATCTTTTAAACCCTATTTACTTATTACCCGATTACCCTTTTCTGTTATAAAAAAAAAATGGTGGTATGTTATAATAGTTTTATTTATTTCTCGCATTTACTAATTTAATTTAAGTACTACTAATACTATTGTTAAAGGTTTAGCTTAAGCATATTCTTATATTGTATGTCATTTTGTGACAGTTAAACACTTTTTCTTTCTTCTATTCGATGGAATCGATGGTGATGGTCAAAATGCCAAAATGTAAGGGATTGGTCACGTGACATATCGATAACGTTTGACATTCCATTAATTTTTGTAATTTTTCCAATCGCTATCGCCACGTTTTCGTCGACAGAATTTTACTTGTCTAGGGCCTCTGGTTATCTTGAAACCCCATCCTTCATGACGATGATGTTATATTGCATCACAATCAGCGAAGGAGACATTTGGGTATAAACTGAAGATATTTTTAACTTCTTTAGATCGTTACGTTTATGGGAAAAATTCTAACTTGGGGCTACCTTCCAGTAACTTTACAATTAAGAGAACTTTGAAGACGTCTACAGGCAGTATATTATGCTATATCAAGACAGTTATCTCATAAACAAAACATTTTAGTGTGACTACTGAAATATATCAACATCTATTATTTGTAGCCACAGTAGCTACATAAGTTATTATCTCAGCTAAAATTTTCTTTCACAATGAAAATATGGTTAATACCGTACCGGAGTAGGTACCCAGAATAAATTAGGGTAAGATGCCTTAACGTTGACCTTTCAGTTAAGGGAAGGCGCATATTCATATAATCACTGAGATTAAATTCGACGAAATATGCCGAGGATTAACGAACATGTCCCGAAGGTGTATTTTATTATCGTCCGCATGTAAACGGAAATTTTTTGAAATGTTTGTGTTCGGTTTTTGCGTTAAATTTGCCGGGTTGGTAATAATTTTGTTAATTGGACTCAAATTGATTTATTTAATGGTTGTTATTGCCGGATTATCTATATATTTACCGATAATTTCGGCGATTACAGATTGGTTGGGATGAGTAAACAACTTTTTGATCTATATCTTTAACTGTTTAATGCCTTTGAAGAGAACATACTAGATTAATTTTAGTGAGGGAATCACTACCTCCGACGTAAATCCCTTATCTAATAACCATGTGAAAAGATTTTCTGATAACAATTGCCCAAAACCTTAACTCTGCCGCCATGACCAAGTTGGGGTGCAAAAAACAAGTTCGGGATTGGCTACTGGGACTTACCTACAACGAAACAGAAAACCTACTAACAATTTAGTGTTAACAGACCATATGACCATACACATCACTGCATACACACAACCACATACACACAATAGCATATCTCTTACATACCAACACACTTACGCTTACATTTTTAGTTACCTTACAGTTTTTTTTTAATGATTGGAACCGTTGCATTTGATTTCTAATCAAAAAACCATATTGTCGAGAGAGACTGGATTCTGCGACACAGGGTATCCTAGTGCAGGATCCAGTGTCACATCTTTATACTGTCATCATCATCATCATCATTTCAGCCGAAAGACGTCCACTGCTGGACATAGGCCTCCCCCAGGCGTCGCCACATTGACCGATCCCGTGCGTCTTTATACTGTAACACTCTTTTATTGAATCAATAAACTTTTTTTTTTTTTTTATCTATCGTGGTTACTACGGCGACGAACTCGGAATCTATCGGCCGGTATGTATATTCACGTTCTTGAATTTCACCTTCTTATGTATCGTGCTGTTTGCATGTGGGTAGATGGCGCTGCGTCTAGCTGAACGTAAAAAAATCGCTCTGTTTTTAAAATATCTTTAAATATACTATTTGTGCACAAAAGTGAATAAAAATAAGTGAACTGTTACAACATTAACCAATAACTTAGTGACAGTGCCAGCGCGGAGTTTTATACACAAACTGTGAAGTTAAAATCAAAATTTATATTCAATTCAAAAACCGTAACATAAAACAATAACAAGTGATAATCGGCAATAAACAATAAAATTGATATCCATTAGACATTCTGTGAGCCAATTATTTAATAATAAGTGTAAAACAACAACAAAAAAAAAATAAACAACAAAGACTGAAGTGAAAAAGTGATTCATACAAAATTTTTTAACTTTAACCATCACCAAGAAAAAAGTAATTTTGAACTTTAAACTGTCGCAAAAAGTGTTTTGATCCTTGCCGCAAATACTCAAAAAATTCGACCAGTCTACGAAATACACACTTGGCCGAGTGGTTAAGGCATCCGTCTACTTTTGCCAATTAACTTGCGTCGCACAAGAAGTCGCAAGTTCAAATCTCACTCCAAACATATTTACTTTTCGGGAATTTCAACAATTCATATTTGTAAAACGTTTCTATAAAAATAAAACAAAATGTCATCTAATACCGCCACAACAAGTAACAACAGTAGTGGTCGCAAGGTGGCACCACTAGTTACTTGCCATACTTGCAAAAAAAAAGTTGACATAAAAAGTACTGCTTTGTGTTCTGCCTGTGATAACCGATTCGAATTTGACTGCGTTGGATACCCAGAACCTACATATCGACTCAAGGATACAGAAGCCAAAAAAAAATGGAGATGTAAGATGTGTATTAGAAATAAAATCTATACCAAAACCGACGATACATCAAATATTACCTTACGAAAATAGAAAACTTTAAAAACCCCGACGCCTCCGAAACAAGTAAAATACACAGTCAAAATTAGAATGTGAGACTTTGAAACGTCTTTCCCCGGTTCAAAAGGGTATACTGTTATTTGACTCCCACATACACGTACCGACGGTGAAACATCTGACGAATCATTTGTTACTCCCAACAGAGTTTCAAGGAGTGTTGACAGAACGGTAACTGACTTAGTAACAACCTCGGAAATAAAGGAGATAATAGCACATATAACTTGCACATATAAATTGGAAAGTACGGAAGAGGAATTGGGAAATATATTATTAGAAATCACCGATCTACATAAACAAATTGAAAAATTAACAACGGAAAACAACACCTTGAAGTCTTTATGCCATTCTTCCTCCACGTTTGGAAATCCTGGTTCAAACATTAAGAAAAAAAGGCAAGCGCTGTCACAGCAACACAACTCAAGTTCTACACCGTCCTCTCCATCGTCATCCACATTGAAAGTCGACACCAATGACTACGTACTACGCTTGAAGCAGGACATTCTAACCCTTACGCAGCAACTACAGATCGCAGAACAAGAGATTGCCACCCTAACTGAACGTGTTGGGCTATTGATGAAACGTAATCACCGTAGTAACAATACTTGTGAAATCTCAATCCAGGAACCGAAGCGGGACATTGTGAGCTGCCCTAGTGTTAGGACTTGCACTGCCAAAATTGAGCAAAATAACAAACCGGGGAGGAAGATGTTCATTTTTGGATCTCAGCGTTACGTCGGGCTAACAGCAGCGATCTCACGTGCAAGAATTAATACTCAGTACGAAACCTACAGAGTCGTCGCCGAAACAAAGCCAAATGCACCGTGCAACGATATAGTATCCAAATGCATAAAAATCAAATTGTCAACGGACGACTAACTAATAATTTGCGTGGGCGAGAATGACCATAATATGAACTTAATCTTGTCTCAGTTACAAATTTTATTAGAAACTTTCAGTAATAACACTGTCATTATTCTTAACGTCCTAAATAACGTGTACCTGGATGTAAATAAGTTGAACTACTCTATAAAGAATGTATGGCGTAAGTTTAAAAAGTGTCAATTTTTACAGCAAACTTCCACAACTATCCGATATTTGTAAGTCATTAAATTACCATATAGATTATAGTGATTATAGCGATAAATACTTAAATCCTAGCGAAATAAGAAAGAGAATAGCAAGTTGCAAATCGAGTTTTAAATGTAATATTGGATTACAGGAACCTAAAAAAGGGACAATTCCCTACTACTTTAAAGTAAAAAGTCATCAAAGCACAAAGCTTACAGTTTGCGAAACTCGTATGCCATCTAATGCTGCGGCTCGGAAAGGAACTATTCCCTATTATTTTTCTGTCCAAACAGAGAGGACTAAAGAGAGTTTTTTTCGAGCCTAACTCATTTTTAGAGTCTCAAAATAGTCAAAAAGATACAGTCATGCATGATACTGCTACTTTAACTATTTTTCATCAAAACTTGTGTGGAATTAGTAATAAAAAAGACGAATTAGAACTTTATGTAGATAATTTAGAACCTAAATTAGACTTCATCTGTGTAACTGAACATTTTCTAAACAAATTAAATGCACCTCTATTTGGTTTCCTTGTTTTTTCTACACACTGTGTCTTCGTTTATCATCCAACTTTCCTGTCGCAGGTCTGCTGGAAGAAATTTCTTATGAAATAAGCAGTACCTTTGTGCTCTTCAATCTGTATTATTTCTTTTCTCTGTAAAGTGTGTTTGTGTGTACAAATAATAAATAAATAAAATAAATAAATAAAATTTATATATGGATACATAAGCGTCTTATATCTTGTATGCTATACATATTAAACAGTTCGTTGACTGGAGTTATAGATTACGCACAGCGTAAACCTTTGAAGATAGTAACATGAATTTTGGCAGTTATGGTCCTTTGGGAGTGTTTAGGTGTTCATGTTCTAAGGAAAGATTTTTCAGAACTTCCACCAATACTTGGGCAAACGATGGTTACCTTTAGATCTACTTAGAAATGTGTCTTACATACATGATCTTGTCAAGAAAATTGAGAATTTTGAGTTTTGATTTTGATCTGATTTTAACATAGGTTTTTACTTGATGCGTGAAAATATTTTTTTAAACTCATTGAACCGGTAACAAATTGTGTCAATGTCAAGTTTTGCAGTGACGTCACAGCTAAGTGCTTGGAGCGGTGATATTCAACCAATGTAATTCCGTACCGACGTAGGACACCCCATTTGTCATACTATCTAGCTGACTGTGAGGCACAGGCGTATCTGTTACTTTACCGTGTGGTACAGCTAGATATACGTTGGCCCACGGCCTAAGAAGTGCGGAATTCAGCGGACGGTAAGAACCAAACACATATTTCCATCTTTATCTGGATCTGCCGCAGTGTCGCAGCGCTCATCTTGATTGTTTTCCTTTATTCTCTGCTCATCTGAAATTCGACAGTCATGTTCAATCGCTGCATGCCGAAAAAAATCAGCAGCATCCAGCTAGCGAATAAAAAATCCAAACAAAAAATCTCTAACAGAAACAAAATATGACATTAAATTAAATTCACTTATGTTTACTCCACTAGGGACTTACCCTCCACAAGGCACAGCCTAATCAAGTTCATTCATTTCCCAAGCCCTTACAAGAGGAAAGCGTTCTCCAACAAAACCGGATTAATGAAACACGTCGTGGTTTTACCAAAACTTCATTGTTCTGTACTAACTAGCATAGGCATGATTAATATCTTGGATTGAACCACAAGGAGCTTAGTAAGTGAATAGATGTGGTAAGCTGTGGGGAATATCAAATGTTATTTTTTCTTTGGTGAAATCAAAATATTAACGAATATTTTTATACCGACTTTCATTGTGTATTTTGCTTAGTTTTGTGAACTTTTTTGTAAATAACCACATCGCTTGGTTAGTCTTAATATCGACCCTTCAGTCTATTTACAAGCTATGTGATTCAATTTACCACATATATAGGTACATACATAACATCACGCCCGAATAGCCCGAAGGGTTAAGCAGAGGTGCATCGATATTTCGCCAGTTATGTATAAGTCCATGTAGGTAATGCGGTCCGATATATAAGTACATGTTTAATATTAAAATTGCAAAAGTAACTCCGTTTGTCTGTTTGTTACCATTCCACTTCGATCAATAATACACTAGATATTGGTACAGTCCCAGAAAGGTTCTAGAGTGGCAACCGCGAATCGGTAGACGATGCGTTGGAAGCCCGGTGAAGGTTGTGGGGATCCGCTGGATGCGGGACGCACGGGACCGATATATGTGGCGGTGCTTGGGGGAGGCCTATGTCCAGCAGTGGACGTCTTTCTGCTGATATGATGATGATGATGATACAGCTCCGTACGAAACTTCTCTTTAAAACTGTCGCTAATTGTGTTTTTCCTCTACCTTGTCTATTATGTAACACATTGCCTAATAAAATCGTTTCGAAATATAAACATTTAGACACAAAATTATAAAATAAAAATAAAAAAAAAAAACAAAATTACATACTTACAGTTACGAAATGACTTTTTTATAGAGTTTTGATATCGTTAAGTAACTGGCAGAATGATACTGAACCTGTTCCCTCTCGAAAAAGCACGTGTTGATTGTTTGTATATAGTCTGTGGTTTTTAGCCTGAACGTTTCTAATAAATTGTTGTTGGAACTTATTTGCATTTAATTAAGTAAGCTCATCAGGTAGTGCAAAAAGAATCGTTTGTGTTTAGAATAAAAATGCTTTATTTTAACACTCGCATATACCTTTCGAAATTGGCTACATCGCTCGTGTTAAAATCTTGACTTTTTATAGTCAACACGAAATGTACTATTACGTAATTCTAAGAATTCTAGTTGAAATAAATATACATTAATACAAACTCAACCTTAAACCAAATGCTTAAAGTTGCATTCACACAGTGAACGCACACTGTGGCATTTTGACGTCTTAATGTTGGCAATGATTGGACAATACTCATTTGAAATAAGACAACCGTATTGGTGCTCTTCTTTTTCAGCCCGTTTTTGAAGTGGTTACGCTAGTTATTATTGATCGCAGCCATTTCACGGATTGGAATGAAGCTTGACACACGGGTAGACCATATCTTGTATTAGGACTCGACATAGTTTATTTTAACCCTTGAGTAAAAAGAGTGAACCTTGAGTGGTTTTCCCTTGGGATAATTTCCACGATGGCGATGTCACTGCCAAAACCTAGTGCCCAACAAAATGCACTTTAGTCAATCTAAACCCTAAAGCACAAGAGTAACTCAAAAAATATCAGCAATACAGGTTAAATATTCATGTTATATCAATACTATTAAATCCTCTCAATACCTCTTATAGTCATTATTTATACTCCTGTGGTCTAAAGAGAAGTTATATTCGACCGGGCCGCTTTGATAAAATGCTCGGCATTACAAGGATTAATTCCAAGGCTCTATTGATTAAGGGAGTCATTAGCACTATAATTGGAATAACTTGTGTTAGAGAACATACTGAAGCGTATGGAGGTAGATTATTTCATGATTTTTCTGGGCATAATCTAGGTGATTTGGGAACGCTAGTGCTTTTGCGGCAAAATTTATTTATTTTTCGTTTACTTTAGGTATGTTTGTTAAAGTAATAGACAACTGAACGTTGAGCCTGTATTTTCCTATGGGTTAAGCAGAGCTATTAATCAGTTCGTTATGGAGGCGAGCCTGTTGGCATGACCTGAGCCAAAAGTAGACTCTGAACTGTTACAAAGAAATTCCAAACGGAAAAACTATTTTTATATGTTTTTTTTTATTTTTCGGCTCGCGCTTGACCCCTATCTCACCTGATGATAAGCGACAATAATATGATAAACGATGAAGCACGCTTGCCCAAAAGAAACCTATTCACTCTTGACTTAAAGACTCCCAGGTTGCAGCTAACAGGAAATACAGACTTCGGCAGGGAATTCCACTCCTTTGCTGTACGCATAATAAAAGTATTCCCAAAACGTTTGGTACGTATAGTTGGATGTCCACCATGCACCGATGATGCATTGACGTACATCTTGTAGTATGGAACGGGCTAGGAGGGATTATTTCATGCAATTCCAACGCACACTCCCCGAAATGTAAACGATAAAAAACCGACAGGCTGGCAATTCGGAGCCGATGTTCAAGGCTCTGGCTGCGATTAAACTTTGCGTGACCCGGAAATCGAACCAAGGACTTCATTCAATGCAGTAACGCTTGCAAGTACTAGACTAACGAGACAGTTATCTTTTAAGTCGCAAGTAAGAAGTGACGAGCTTTTACCATAAACTAGACTCAAATCATGACTCCCGGCTGCAACAAAGACATTAGATGGAAAACTCAATAATACTTTACTCGACCTCAGAATCTAAACCAGAGGCCCTATACAAGTGACATTCTATCATCGAAAGCGTGGCGATAGCGATTGTCAAAAAGGCAAAATTGTATGGGTTTGACAAGCGATATTGAAAAATCACGTGATCAATCCCATACTTATTGATACATTTCGACTACCGCCTTCCCTGACATCGAATGCCACTTGTGCGCCTCAGGGGGTCTACTCTCTAAGCACGAAGTCCTTATTACGGGCGATACCTACTCCGTATCACATACAGTAATACGTTCGGGCCCAAACTACTTATGAATCACAACACAATTTGGCAGATGTGATGTTGATGTTTGATGTGTGTGTGATGTAGGGAGAAGTCCCTGTGTGTATGCATCTTAAAAATTGAATCATTATGGACTAGGGTTCACTCCGATGTGCCGGAGTACTTACGGACGGGCCCGTAACTTCGTTGACGGAGTTAGGGTGTAAACTTCTGGACCCCACGCTTGCGACCAATTCGCGAACGAGGCAGTACAAAAAGTTCCCATCGTGTAAATCTGAGAAAAAATGGCTAGTGTAAACTGTCACATTTTTAATAAATAGTAAAACCCGCAAAAAGTGTTTGTCTGTTTCAAATCGATTTTAGAATACAATCATACGTTTAATGGATTCCTAGTCACACCACCAAATTCCATTCAAATTATTTATGCAAATATCTGTAATAACATTTGGGTCATAACAAATGCAATTTGGAACTAACTGTCCATCATTGACACCGATAGCTTTCGAATTTAAATAATCAAACGATATAAGTAGGTAATTGTCATGGCATTAAATCATAAATTTTTGTTATCAGTCAATTTGGAAGGTATTCAACATTTTTGAAGTTTTCCTCTACCCTCGTCACTCAAAACGTCTTTGTCGTTATAAACCGACGTGACCACACTGTAGGGTTTTTGTCTTGTGACGTCTGATGATAAAAGTGCTATCTCTGATAAGCATTGATTTTATAACGCTTGGGCACATTCTAAGATATATATATTTTTTTATTTGGTTTAATTTTCATACTGTTTGCGAGATATCCATTTTTAAAAAACAGTCACAGAAACTGCCGCCAGAAGTGAAAAATTAAAACTTTAGAACTGGAACCAACACGGAATATAAAAAAAAATGGAATCTATTAAGACATGACTGAAGAAACACATAATGGAAGAAGATACCTGTTTCCAAGCGAGAAAGGAACTAAATATAATTCAATTTATCCTTTGACCGAACTACTTTAACCGTGCAAGCTCAGCTGTTGGACTAAGGTCTTGCAAAGAAAAGCCTTCAACTGTGTAGCATTTGCCTCGCAAAGTCTAAATCTGGAGGAGGCGACTTACTTTCCTTGCCAATGTTTTGTTTGGTATTTAAGTGTAAGGGGAATTTATAGTACATGTTCTCTTAAGTAAAACTAAAACTATTTTGTATGTGTAAGCAGTTTTTGATTTGGCTTGATGAATTAATAAATTAAATAAAACAAAAAAATATATATTATGATATTTTTTTGATGCAGTTGTATTTTGGTCAGTAATATTTTATCTCAATTTTTCTGTTTATTCATCGTGTAGAAAATAGTTTCTTCTGTCCAAAACGGTATCGAATACTGACTTTTTGCTAAAACTACTGATTGGAAAAGGCATTAGAATTAAACAAAAAATATGAATCTACTTGTAAATATATTAAGAATGTTATTGTTTAACCACTAGACACAATTTACCACAAAATACGTCAAAGAATATTTATTTGAACTAATCAAAAATAAAAAAACAAAATGCGAAAAGAAAATTAGCGAATAGAGAAAATGCGCAAGACAAAAAAAAAGTTGACTTATCTACTCCGTATCACATACAGTAATTCGTTCGGGCCCAAACAGCTAATGAATCACAACACAATTTGACAGATGTAATGTTGATGTTTGATGTGTGTGTGATGTAGGGAGAAGTCCCTGTGTGTATGCATCTTAAAAATTGAATCATTATGGACTAGGGTTCACTCCGATGTGCCGGAGTACTTACGGACGGGCCCGTAACTTCGTTGACGGAGTTAGGGTGTAAACTTCTGGACCCCACGCTTGCGACCAATTCGCGAACGAGGCAGTACAAAAAGTTCCCATCGTGCAAATCTGAGAAAAAATGGCTAGTGTAAACTGTCACATTTTTAATAAATAGTAAAACCCGCAAAAAGTGTTTGTCTGTTTCAAATCGATTTTAGAATACAATCATACGTTTAATGGATTCCTAGTCACACCACCAAATTCCATTCAAATTATTTATGCAAATATCTGTAATAACATTTGGGTCATAACAAATGCAATTTGGAACTAACTGTCCATCATTGACACCGATAGCTTTCGAATTTAAATAATCAAACGATATAAGTAGGTAATTGTCATGGCATTAAATCATAAATTTTTGTTATCAGTCAATTTGGAAGGTATTCAACATTTTTGAAGTTTTCCTCTACCCTCGTCACTCAAAACGTCTTTGTCGTTATAAACCGACGTGACCACACTGTAGGGTTTTTGTCTTGTGACGTCTGATGATAAAAGTGCTATCTCTGATAAGCATTGATTTTATAACGCTTGGGCACATTCTAAGATATATATATTTTTTTATTTGGTTTAATTTTCATACTGTTTGCGAGATATCCATTTTTAAAAAACAGTCACAGAAACTGCCGCCAGAAGTGAAAAATTAAAACTTTAGAACTGGAACCAACACGGAATATAAAAAAAAATGGAATCTATTAAGACATGACTGAAGAAACACATAATGGAAGAAGATACCTGTTTCCAAGCGAGAAAGGAACTAAATATAATTCAATTTATCCTTTGACCGAACTACTTTAACCGTGCAAGCTCAGCTGTTGGACTAAGGTCTTGCAAAGAAAAGCCTTCAACTGTGTAGCATTTGCCTCGCAAAGTCTAAATCTGGAGGAGGCGACTTACTTTCCTTGCCAATGTTTTGTTTGGTATTTAAGTGTAAGGGGAATTTATAGTACATGTTCTCTTAAGTAAAACTAAAACTATTTTGTATGTGTAAGCAGTTTTTGATTTGGCTTGATGAATTAATAAATTAAATAAAACAAAAAAATATATATTATGATATTTTTTTGATGCAGTTGTATTTTGGTCAGTAATATTTTATCTCAATTTTTCTGTTTATTCATCGTGTAGAAAATAGTTTCTTCTGTCCAAAACGGTATCGAATACTGACTTTTTGCTAAAACTACTGATTGGAAAAGGCATTAGAATTAAACAAAAAATATGAATCTACTTGTAAATATATTAAGAATGTTATTGTTTAACCACTAGACACAATTTACCACAAAATACGTCAAAGAATATTTATTTGAACTAATCAAAAATAAAAAAACAAAATGCGAAAAGAAAATTAGCGAATAGAGAAAATGCGCAAGACAAAAAAAAAGTTGACTTATCTACTCCGTATCACATACAGTAATTCGTTCGGGCCCAAACAGCTAATGAATCACAACACAATTTGACAGATGTAATGTTGATGTTTGATGTGTGTGTGATGTAGGGAGAAGTCCCTGTGTGTATGCATCTTAAAAATTGAATCATTATGGACTAGGGTTCACTCCGATGTGCCGGAGTACTTACGGACGGGCCCGTAACTTCGTTGACGGAGTTAGGGTGTAAACTTCTGGACCCCACGCTTGCGACCAATTCGCGAACGAGGCAGTACAAAAAGTTCCCATCGTGTAAATCTGAGAAAAAATGGCTAGTGTAAACTGTCACATTTTTAATAAATAGTAAAACCCGCAAAAAGTGTTTGTCTGTTTCAAATCGATTTTAGAATACAATCATACGTTTAATGGATTCCTAGTCACACCACCAAATTCCATTCAAATTATTTATGCAAATATCTGTAATAACATTTGGGTCATAACAAATGCAATTTGGAACTAACTGTCCATCATTGACACCGATAGCTTTCGAATTTAAATAATCAAACGATATAAGTAGGTAATTGTCATGGCATTAAATCATAAATTTTTGTTATCAGTCAATTTGGAAGGTATTCAACATTTTTGAAGTTTTCCTCTACCCTCGTCACTCAAAACGTCTTTGTCGTTATAAACCGACGTGACCACACTGTAGGGTTTTTGTCTTGTGACGTCTGATGATAAAAGTGCTATCTCTGATAAGCATTGATTTTATAACGCTTGGGCACATTCTAAGATATATATATTTTTTTATTTGGTTTAATTTTCATACTGTTTGCGAGATATCCATTTTTAAAAAACAGTCACAGAAACTGCCGCCAGAAGTGAAAAATTAAAACTTTAGAACTGGAACCAACACGGAATATAAAAAAAAATGGAATCTATTAAGACATGACTGAAGAAACACATAATGGAAGAAGATACCTGTTTCCAAGCGAGAAAGGAACTAAATATAATTCAATTTATCCTTTGACCGAACTACTTTAACCGTGCAAGCTCAGCTGTTGGACTAAGGTCTTGCAAAGAAAAGCCTTCAACTGTGTAGCATTTGCCTCGCAAAGTCTAAATCTGGAGGAGGCGACTTACTTTCCTTGCCAATGTTTTGTTTGGTATTTAAGTGTAAGGGGAATTTATAGTACATGTTCTCTTAAGTAAAACTAAAACTATTTTGTATGTGTAAGCAGTTTTTGATTTGGCTTGATGAATTAATAAATTAAATAAAACAAAAAAATATATATTATGATATTTTTTTGATGCAGTTGTATTTTGGTCAGTAATATTTTATCTCAATTTTTCTGTTTATTCATCGTGTAGAAAATAGTTTCTTCTGTCCAAAACGGTATCGAATACTGACTTTTTGCTAAAACTACTGATTGGAAAAGGCATTAGAATTAAACAAAAAATATGAATCTACTTGTAAATATATTAAGAATGTTATTGTTTAACCACTAGACACAATTTACCACAAAATACGTCAAAGAATATTTATTTGAACTAATCAAAAATAAAAAAACAAAATGCGAAAAGAAAATTAGCGAATAGAGAAAATGCGCAAGACAAAAAAAAAGTTGACTTATCTACTCCGTATCACATACAGTAATTCGTTCGGGCCCAAACAGCTAATGAATCACAACACAATTTGACAGATGTAATGTTGATGTTTGATGTGTGTGTGATGTAGGGAGAAGTCCCTGTGTGTATGCATCTTAAAAATTGAATCATTATGGACTAGGGTTCACTCCGATGTGCCGGAGTACTTACGGACGGGCCCGTAACTTCGTTGACGGAGTTAGGGTGTAAACTTCTGGACCCCACGCTTGCGACCAATTCGCGAACGAGGCAGTACAAAAAGTTCCCATCGTGCAAATCTGAGAAAAAATGGCTAGTGTAAACTGTCACATTTTTAATAAATAGTAAAACCCGCAAAAAGTGTTTGTCTGTTTCAAATCGATTTTAGAATACAATCATACGTTTAATGGATTCCTAGTCACACCACCAAATTCCATTCAAATTATTTATGCAAATATCTGTAATAACATTTGGGTCATAACAAATGCAATTTGGAACTAACTGTCCATCATTGACACCGATAGCTTTCGAATTTAAATAATCAAACGATATAAGTAGGTAATTGTCATGGCATTAAATCATAAATTTTTGTTATCAGTCAATTTGGAAGGTATTCAACATTTTTGAAGTTTTCCTCTACCCTCGTCACTCAAAACGTCTTTGTCGTTATAAACCGACGTGACCACACTGTAGGGTTTTTGTCTTGTGACGTCTGATGATAAAAGTGCTATCTCTGATAAGCATTGATTTTATAACGCTTGGGCACATTCTAAGATATATATATTTTTTTATTTGGTTTAATTTTCATACTGTTTGCGAGATATCCATTTTTAAAAAACAGTCACAGAAACTGCCGCCAGAAGTGAAAAATTAAAACTTTAGAACTGGAACCAACACGGAATATAAAAAAAAATGGAATCTATTAAGACATGACTGAAGAAACACATAATGGAAGAAGATACCTGTTTCCAAGCGAGAAAGGAACTAAATATAATTCAATTTATCCTTTGACCGAACTACTTTAACCGTGCAAGCTCAGCTGTTGGACTAAGGTCTTGCAAAGAAAAGCCTTCAACTGTGTAGCATTTGCCTCGCAAAGTCTAAATCTGGAGGAGGCGACTTACTTTCCTTGCCAATGTTTTGTTTGGTATTTAAGTGTAAGGGGAATTTATAGTACATGTTCTCTTAAGTAAAACTAAAACTATTTTGTATGTGTAAGCAGTTTTTGATTTGGCTTGATGAATTAATAAATTAAATAAAACAAAAAAATATATATTATGATATTTTTTTGATGCAGTTGTATTTTGGTCAGTAATATTTTATCTCAATTTTTCTGTTTATTCATCGTGTAGAAAATAGTTTCTTCTGTCCAAAACGGTATCGAATACTGACTTTTTGCTAAAACTACTGATTGGAAAAGGCATTAGAATTAAACAAAAAATATGAATCTACTTGTAAATATATTAAGAATGTTATTGTTTAACCACTAGACACAATTTACCACAAAATACGTCAAAGAATATTTATTTGAACTAATCAAAAATAAAAAAACAAAATGCGAAAAGAAAATTAGCGAATAGAGAAAATGCGCAAGACAAAAAAAAAGTTGACTTATCTACTCCGTATCACATACAGTAATTCGTTCGGGCCCAAACAGCTAATGAATCACAACACAATTTGACAGATGTAATGTTGATGTTTGATGTGTGTGTGATGTAGGGAGAAGTCCCTGTGTGTATGCATCTTAAAAATTGAATCATTATGGACTAGGGTTCACTCCGATGTGCCGGAGTACTTACGGACGGGCCCGTAACTTCGTTGACGGAGTTAGGGTGTAAACTTCTGGACCCCACGCTTGCGACCAATTCGCGAACGAGGCAGTACAAAAAGTTCCCATCGTGCAAATCTGAGAAAAAATGGCTAGTGTAAACTGTCACATTTTTAATAAATAGTAAAACCCGCAAAAAGTGTTTGTCTGTTTCAAATCGATTTTAGAATACAATCATACGTTTAATGGATTCCTAGTCACACCACCAAATTCCATTCAAATTATTTATGCAAATATCTGTAATAACATTTGGGTCATAACAAATGCAATTTGGAACTAACTGTCCATCATTGACACCGATAGCTTTCGAATTTAAATAATCAAACGATATAAGTAGGTAATTGTCATGGCATTAAATCATAAATTTTTGTTATCAGTCAATTTGGAAGGTATTCAACATTTTTGAAGTTTTCCTCTACCCTCGTCACTCAAAACGTCTTTGTCGTTATAAACCGACGTGACCACACTGTAGGGTTTTTGTCTTGTGACGTCTGATGATAAAAGTGCTATCTCTGATAAGCATTGATTTTATAACGCTTGGGCACATTCTAAGATATATTTTTTTTTTTTATTTGGTTTAATTTTCATACTGTTTGTGAGATATCCATTTTTAAAAAACAGTCACAGAAACTGCCGCCAGAAGTGAAAAATTAAAACTTTAGAACTGGAACCAACACGGAATATTAAAAAAAAATGGAATCTATTAAGACATGACTGAAGAAACACATAATGGAAGAAGATACCTGTTTCCAAGCGAGAAAGGAACTAAATATAATTCAATTTATCCTTTGACCGAACTACTTTAACCGTGCAAGCTCAGCTGTTGGACTAAGGTCTTGCAAAGAAAAGCCTTCAACTGTGTAGCATTTGCCTCGCAAAGTCTAAATCTGGAGGAGGCGACTTACTTTCCTTGCCAATGTTTTGTTTGGTATTTAAGTGTAAGGGGACTTTATAGTACATGTTCTCTTAAGTAAAACTAAAACTATTTTGTATGTGTAAGCAGTTTTTGATTTGGCTTGATGAATTAATAAATTAAATAAAACAAAAGAATATATATTATGATATTTTTTTGATGCAGTTGTATTTTGGTCAGTAATATTTTTATCTCAATTTTTCTGTTTATTCATCGTGTAGAAAATAGTTTCTTCTGTCCAAAACGGTATCGAATACTGACTTTTTGCTAAAACTACTGATTGGAAAAGGCATTAGAATTAAACAAAAAATATGAATCTACTTGTAAATATATTAAGAATGTTATTGTTTAACCACTAGACACAATTTACCGCAAAATACGTCAAAGAATATTTATTTGAACTAATCAAAAATAAAAAAACAAAATGCGAAAAGAAAATTAGCGAATAGAGAAAATGCGCAAGACAAAAAAAAAGTTGACTTATCTACTCCGTATCACATACAGTAATTCGTTCGGGCCCAAACAGCTAATGAATCACAACACAATTTGACAGATGTAATGTTGATGTTTGATGTGTGTGTGATGTAGGGAGAAGTCCCTGTGTGTATGCATCTTAAAAATTGAATCATTATGGACTAGGGTTCACTCCGATGTGCCGGAGTACTTACGGACGGGCCCATAACTTCGTTGACGGAGTTAGGGTGTAAACTTCTGGACCCCACGCTTGCGACCAATTCGCGAACGAGGCAGTACAAAAAGTTCCCATCGTGCAAATCTGAGAAAAAATGGCTAGTGTAAACTGTCACATTTTTAATAAATAGTAAAACCCGCAAAAAGTGTTTGTCTGTTTCAAATCGATTTTAGAATACTATCATACGTTTAATGGATTCCTAGTCACACCACCAAATTCCATTCAAATTATTTATGCAAATATCTGTAATAACATTTGGGTCATAACAAATGCAATTTGGAACTAACTGTCCATCATTGACACCGATAGCTTTCGAATTTAAATAATCAAACGATATAAGTAGGTAATTGTCATGGCATTAAATCATAAATTTTTGTTATCAGTCAATTTGGAAGGTATTCAACATTTTTGAAGTTTTCCTCTACCCTCGTCACTCAAAACGTCTTTGTCGTTATAAACCGACGTGACCACACTGTAGGGTTTTTGTCTTGTGACGTCTGATGATAAAAGTGCTATCTCTGATAAGCATTGATTTTATAACGCTTGGGCACATTCTAAGATATATTTTTTTTTTTTATTTGGTTTAATTTTCATACTGTTTGCGAGATATCCATTTTTAAAAAACAGTCACAGAAACTGCCGCCAGAAGTGAAAAATTAAAACTTTAGAACTGGAACCAACACGGAATATTAAAAAAAAATGGAATCTATTAAGACATGACTGAAGAAACACATAATGGAAGAAGATACCTGTTTCCAAGCGAGAAAGGAACTAAATATAATTCAATTTATCCTTTGACCGAACTACTTTAACCGTGCAAGCTCAGCTGTTGGACTAAGGTCTTGCAAAGAAAAGCCTTCAACTGTGTAGCATTTGCCTCGCAAAGTCTAAATCTGGAGGAGGCGACTTACTTTCCTTGCCAATGTTTTGTTTGGTATTTAAGTGTAAGGGGACTTTATAGTACATGTTCTCTTAAGTAAAACTAAAACTATTTTGTATGTGTAAGCAGTTTTTGATTTGGCTTGATGAATTAATAAATTAAATAAAACAAAAGAATATATATTATGATATTTTTTTGATGCAGTTGTATTTTGGTCAGTAATATTTTTATCTCAATTTTTCTGTTTATTCATCGTGTAGAAAATAGTTTCTTCTGTCCAAAACGGTATCGAATACTGACTTTTTGCTAAAACTACTGATTGGAAAAGGCATTAGAATTAAACAAAAAATATGAATCTACTTGTAAATATATTAAGAATGTTATTGTTTAACCACTAGACACAATTTACCGCAAAATACGTCAAAGAATATTTATTTGAACTAATCAAAAATAAAAAAACAAAATGCGAAAAGAAAATTAGCGAATAGAGAAAATGCGCAAGACAAAAAAAAAGTTGACTTTTGGCCAAGGTAAAACCGAGATCGAATGGATCGTGAATGAGGCAGGACCACTATAAACGTAAAACTGGGGCAACAGTATACAGTCGGAGGCCATTGATTTAAATAGATAGCACTGAGCTCTGATTAATTGGACTTCTTGATTTGCAATTTGCATTAAGAAAAATAAGTAATTTTGTATTCTCTGGTGACAGGAGGTTCCTACTTTATTAGAAGAAACTACACTTCGACATACAGTTATGTAATTTTTATAGCTTTGCATAATTTTGTATTAATAATTCAAGTTCTTCAACTTGACAGACAGATGTGTTATTGGGGAGTTTATTTCACCACTTCTTCTCAGCTAAAATACTAGGAAGTAATAACGGATGGGTGTTTTTGTGTATAACTTTGTCGTTCAAAAAGTGCTGACTCAGCTTAATTTAAATACTTAAATGTTTTTTAGGATTCCGTACCCAAAGGTTAAAAACGGGACCCTATTACTAAGACTCCGCGGTCCGTCTGTCTGTTTGTCTGTCACCAGGCTGTATCTCATGAACCGTGACAGCTAGACAGTTGAAATTTTCACAGATGATGTATTTCTATTGCCGCTATAACAAAAAATACTAAAAACAGAATAAAATAAATATTTAAGTGGGGCGCCCATACAACAAACGTGTTTTTTTTGCCGTTTTTTGCGATAATGGTACGGAACAATTCGTGCGCGAGTCTGACTCGCACTTGGCCGGTTTTTTTTTATTTTAATTGTTGCATGTAAGTAAACGAGAGCCTAAGTTTTCGACCGGGCTTAAGGGGGAACCGGGGATTAAGGTTGAATAATTTTGAAAGGACGTAAACTCTTCTACTTCAAAGGTTTTCCCTGACAGGAATGACGCATTTTGACGATTTTTTTTTTCTAAAATTGCTCCACAAGTAGAACTTATTCTAAGAAAAACGTCATTGGAGCGTTATCGCATTGTTGCGTGGGATGTTGTCTGGGAGAACCTGAAATCGACCATAACGTTAATCTGAACATTCAGAAGTCAATCCGTGGACCAAAGATGAAAATATCGAAATCCCTCCTGGATGAGATCCTTAAACAGTCTGGTTCGGTAATGTCATACGAATATCTGAGCCAGTCGTAATAGAAACCTGAAAGTCGGACAAAAGGCTAGAGTAGAACCGAACAGTAACAAAGTTGGGATAAGGCTACGCAGACAGAAACGGGTTTTATTGTAACCGAATCCCAAGTCCTGCTTTCAGTCGCAACAAATATGAAGGGAAGGCAATTAAAACTAGAATTCTAGAACTTTCTACAGTAACCCCTTCGGGTTTTGTTTTGATAGACTCGGGAGCTGCAGGGATTTTACTAAAAGACTAGTTTTCTCAGGACTTCGTTCCCATGAATAGACTACTGTAGGGGAGCTGTTGGCACGCAGGAACTTGTGATAGCGGGGATAAAGGATAGGGTACACAAGGGCAGCGAGTAACGAACTTCATAGCCGCCACTAAGTTTAAATCGAGCTGTACTTTAAACACTTGATTTAGATTAAATATTCCAAGACTTAAACGAAGCCAACAACAGAGCTATCCAGGTAGATACATTCAGGTCAGACAAATTTGAGTCAAATTGACACGTAAAGAAGAAGAATGTAGACTACCTAGATATACATTGATATATAAAAACCCGGTATATGACAATACCGGTATAGACATTAAATCAATATTAATAGAATTATGTACTGAAATCGATTAATATAAGTGAACAAGTCGACTGTGATATATATCTAAGTCGACTTGTTCACTTACCTACATAATGAGCGTGATTATGAGTGACATAATTAATTAATTAATATGTTAAATGGGTCTTATTGATGGCTAGTTTAGTTGCCTTGTTAGTGCAGTGTTTGATTTAGTGACGTCACCGACATGACAGGTGCAGCTTGAGAGTACAGAAGAACGAATACGAATTAGTTTCACATAAAAGTGTATTGGATTGCATGATCGTATGTCTAGAGACCAAGCAAAACGGTAACCGTCAATCGGAGTGCAAAAGAACGCAATGCTGGAAACAAACCATATTAATATTAATAACCAAAAACAAATTATTATTATTAATATATTATTTATATTTAAACTATAAAATCTACACAAATAAACGTCGCACACGTAATGAGATGTTTACTTTAATCCACGAAAATCTTTTGAAATCTACCCTCACTTTTAGTTTTGGCATGTAGAACAGTGGTATCAGCCGCGACTTACAAGTTGTAGGTCGTGGGTTCGAGCCCAGGCAGGCGCTTTACTTTGTGTAAATTATTTCATCACCACTGCTCTCAAAACGGTGAAGGAAAACATCGTGAGGAAACCGGCATGTCCTAGAACCAAAAATTCGAAGACATGTGACATCCACCAACCCGCACTGGGCCCGCGTGGTGGATTACGGCCCATTCCCTCTCACAGAGAGGAGGCCTGTGTCCCAGCAGTGGGAGTATTAATAGGCTGATGATGTGATGATGATGTGTGTAGAACACACTACATGTTAAATTCGGCGTTAGTGACACTTACCTTTTGAATTTTGTCCAATAGCAAATACCATAGTACCTTGGTAGACATGTTAAGCCCAAACAAATGCTTAGCTCAGGACCAAAGTCCTGGCTGTTATTTGTTAATTTGGCAGTCATTCTGTACCCTGAATTCTGTGCTACCGCAAGAAGCCCGAAATTCGATTGCAATTAGCGTTTCCCATCTTGCTACCCAGTACCACTGTTACACTACCTATGGGAAGTGAAAGTTATGCTCTTGTTTTAGTTATGCAACAGTGAATTATATTGAGTATAAATAAGTTTCCGTAGTGTAGTGGTTATCACGTGTGCTTCACACGCACAAGGCCCCCGGTTCGATCCCGGGCGGAAACAAGTACCCTTTTTAAAATCGCATAAAAGTAGTATGAAACTTCTAAGCGACTTTAAAAAGGGTGCACCTTTTTATCTTAACCTTCATTTACACATTCCAAGATCTAACCGTGGCAAAAGACAAAATGGTCCAAGTAACGACATACCAGTGGAAAGAGCAAGAGTTTTACAAAAATCTTAATAGTGGTAGTTACCTAAAGTAAAGTACCACAAAACATCAGACGACAGCGCTATAGATCGCTAAAATATAACCCGACCAAGTGAAATTGCTCTTTAGTTTCGTATTACACGTATGTTACATTGAGCTGATTGAATTTGGACTTATTTGTTGTTGATTGAAGTGTCGCTACGTAACTTAGAAGAATTCTTTATTTACAAAATTTATACCTTCTCGTGACGGGGATTTTAGTAGGCAAATTCTATAGTAATACATACTAATATTATGTATGAATACGAAAATAACTCTGTCTGTCTATCCATCTGTCTGTCTGTCTGTTACCTTTTCACGCTTAAACGGCTTAACCAATTTAGATGAAATTTGGTATGGAGATAGTTCGAGACCCTGGAAAGGACATAAGATAGTTTTTATTACGGAAAGCATCCTAAAGGGGGTGGAAAGAGCATCCCTTAAGGATGATTTCCGAGTGGAAATTTGTATGGTGAACTAAAAATTTCGTCACTCGTCAGGTGGAAAGCCCCATTCGGGTATTTCTTGTCGGTGCTTGTTTTTTCCGTAATTTGTGTCACAAAGGTGCATATTCTCGATGGATCTGTATTTCAACCTATGGTTTAATAGATAAATATGAAAAAAAAAACACCCCGCTGGTCTTTGTATCCGCCCGAGACAGTAATATTTATTTTTTAAATCAGTGCACGTCCGGTCGCCGGGGTCCGCGCTCAAACTTGTTCTGATTTTTTTTTTTTTTTGTGGCTTTTTTTTCAACTGAAAATACCATGGATCGGTAAGTGTTGAACTGTTTTTAATAGTTATTTTTTTTATAAGTTGCTTTTTTCGAATATTATTCATCAAACTGTTGTTAGTAACAATGCTACGTTAATTAAAAACAGAAAAAATGCATTTAATTGAAGTGGTAATGATCCAAATTCGAATCTAAGTGAAAACAAAAACGTTCGACCCCAAAATACCCGTTTCGGTTATTTTTACGTCGTAAAAATCTGCCACGGATTTAAAAAAATGGAATCCCCATTTTACTAGTTGTTCAGTATTTGTTCAACTGGAATATTTCTAGGGACAATTTTTTTGTGGTTCTTGTTTTCAGCTTTCATACTTTTAATGATTTGTGGATTTCAAATTATATATTTTTGTTTCAGGTCGAGTTCAGTTTGGACAACATCGGTGCCGTATCCATTTTTGTTTATTCTGTGGAAGAAGTTGTTATTGTTGTCATGAAATTGTGCATCTTGCAGGTTGATTTCTGTGATAGTTTTTTTAGGCAACATGTTAGTGTTGTGTTTTTTCATTAGTTAATATCATTAGCACGTGGACTGTGAAATAAAATTTCGAACAAATGCTATTGTACTTGTAAACTCAGCCAAATAAACAAAGGCCGATTTCATGGCTCTTTTTCAAGTGTTTGCATTGTGACTCATATCTCGTAAAATTCACAGTCAGATGTAGAACACTGACATAAAGGCGAGGCAACGAGCTTGAAGGAAAATAATTTACTTTTAAAGTTACCATGCCTTGTGAGTAATTGGGCAACACAGTGATCCACCTCCAGCCACGTCCTGGCCAGCCACTCGCGAACGGATGGAAAGAATTGGTAGAGGTGTCAGCCCTTGATGGAATTATCCCACCTACATTGCCATTCGGAAAAAAAAACCTGCCATACGTCAATAGGTGGTTTAAATAATCTAGAGATTTCATACACATTTCCATTACAAAAAGAATGACTAATATAATAATAATATGTATTTTTTTATCCGTAGGGCAGCTTTGTGGCGAGTTGGATGGCAGGGGCAACCCCACGGACTCCTTCTTGTTCCTCATCTCTGGCTTGCCTTTATTGTCTGGTTGGAGTGAAAACTGACGGGGTCCAGAGCTCTCACCTCTCTCTTGCCTTAATTGGTTGGCTTGAGTGGAGACTCACAAGAGTAAACGTGCTCAGAGGAAGTAATTTAACCCAGTAAGATGCTGGTAGGGATCTTGACCGTACTTCTGGGATAGTCCTGATAGCCGTTGTATACCTCTCCACTCCTCAAGCACCTCCGGATATGTTGCCCCCATGGCGCTACGTCAATTAAGTGCTAACGACCCTTTATGGGGGCCATTAATTGAGTGCGCAAGTCACCCCCTGCCATTTTATAGCCGTGTAGTTTAACAGTAGTCGGGCAGGGGCAGGTAGTCCTCCTGAAGTTTTGGGCAATCGATCCACTAAACCTAGCAAATCCATAGCCCAATACATTTTTCTCCTTATTTTGCAATAGTCCTGCACCAACCGAGGATTGTCGTTGGGTGCAGTTGCGAAGTGCATACAAGGATAATCGTCGGTTGGTGTCACACTTCCAGATATAAGCCTAACGGGGCCTCTGCGAGTTGGCTTCGGCTCCTCGCACGCCTTTCAAAAGACTGGGACCGAGATTGATAAAGAAATATGTATTTCAATAAACCATGTACGTATATTTTGTTGCCGACGGTCCCAAAAATCTGTTAATGGGTAACTAGGGTATGCGACCGGAATAAAATATTTAAATTTGTTTGTTATACCTTGCACGGTGGATCAGACTGTAATATAAAATATCATAAAATAACACTGATCCCCTAGGGTATCCAATACGGGGTATCTGACCGGAATAAATCGAACCGCTTTAAAAGGTCTAAATATGTTTGCGTATAAGTATTTTTTTAAACAAGCTTTTTGGGCTTGGGTATAGTATCAAGATGCATGATGAGAGAGTTAAAAGTGGTTAAAGCTGGTAGGGGATGGGTCCCTGATTAAAACATTACCACTCTTATTACAAGGTATTGCATACTTTTCGAGAAAATAACAAAAAATGTTTCTAACCTCAATCAGATAAACAGTGAAAACGAACGTCAAAATGGGCGATTGACAACCAAAACAGTACCGGTATATTGTCTGTGGCGCAATATTTCGAGCAAAATTGCTAAAACAGAACGTAAAAAAAAAACTATGGTTTTTGCGTCATGCGTGGTTCAGTGTCATTTGTTCTCGTTCATTCCGTTTCTCCCCGAGTCTCGTGAATGTGCGTTTTGTGTTGTTTGGTGTTTTTGTGGTTTTATTCGACGACTTTGGCTTATCTTCTGGACTTTGATTGTTTGCCTTCACGATTGACCAACGCTTGTATACTGGACACTTCATAGTTAAAATAGGTCGAATCTGTTCCAAAACCGAACTGGGGCACCCCGACTTCACGTAGTCTTTTGGCTGCTACCCCTAGAGTGTTTATAAAAACCGGAGGCGCGAAGGGAGAGCAACAAAAGCCGAAGCTGTGGAGGTGAGCATGGGTGCCTATCCTTTGTTACGTAAGGGTGAAGGAGTTGCACTTCCTGCAGCGCCGGAGACGATGCAGAAGCAACTTTTAAGTGTTTTGAGGTTAATTTACAATAACGTGTTTTTCTCAGGAACGGTGGATTACCTTGTAATGGGAGTGGTGCCAGGGGGGAGAGGTAACCCCCCCCTCCCCCCTATCCTCCTCTCCTCCCTCCGAATGCATCTTGATACTAAATTTTTACCGCTTTTTGAACTGAAAGGTAGTAAATGTTATATCACTCAGTAAAATACATTGAATGAGCCCAAGCATGATAGTGCTATCTTGTTTGGTTATGAAATTGCCATGGCCATCTTCCGGTTCCATAGTGAGACCAGCTTTATAGTACCATATTATTTAATAATTTATTTTTAAACATTTCAAATGTTAGATAAACACGCCAAGTTTCAGATTAATCGGATGCCAGGAAGAACTTAAAAATATATTCTATTATTAGTTGCTGATAAGAACACAAGGAAATAAATATATACTTCAATCAATCAATCACATCACATCATCAGCCTATTAATGTTCCCACTGCTAGGACACAGGCCTCCTCTCTGTGAGAGGGCATGGGCCGTAATCCATCGCGCGGGCCTAGTGCGGGTTGGTGGATGTCACATGTCTTCGAATTTTTGGTTCTAGGGCATGCCGGTTTCCTCACGATATTTTCCTTCACCGTTTTTGAGAGCAGTGGTGATGAAATAATTTACACAAAGTAAAGCTCCTGCTTGGGTTCGAACCCACGACCTACAACTTGTAAGTCGTGGCCGATACCACTGGGCCAATCAATCAATCTGCATAGCCTTTTCGGTCGGCTTCTATTCTTACCTGATTTAGCTGAGTAGTGTTTTACATGGAGCGGCTGCCTATCTGACCTCCACAACCCAGTAACTGGGTACACGGTATCTCTTGGCACGACTTGTGTCAGATCTCAAGCTTCTGACTACCCGTAAAAACTGTCAAAGATCTTAAAATAACAGCCGGGACCAACGGCTTAGCGTGCTTTCCGAGGCACGGAAGAAACTCGGTAAGTTGAAATGGTCACCCATCCACGGCCTGACCTCGGCAAGCGTTGCATAACCTTGATGATACTTGAAACTTAAAGCTTGCAAAATAAAAATTCATCAACACAAAAGTTAAAACAAAAATTATTTGGTTAAATTTATACTTAAAACTTACAAATGTAAACAAAAGCAGTCAGTAGGCGGATATATTTTTTTTTTGTTTTGACGAACCCACCCCACTATTCCCAAACCACTGCAACTCCTGAAAGCCAGAATGAACAGTGGTGACCACCACATGAGTAGATTTTATCTACTCATGTGGTGGCGACCACAAGAAAAGCGCCGAAGCAATGAAGCTCGACGAAGTACTGGCGAATGAATTTAACAGTCTTGGATCCCGCAACGAAATTAATCAGAAAAGAATAACGAAGGAGTAGAAAAAAGAAACATTGCAACAAGAGCTGGGGGAATATAACTGCATTTATATCGTAAGTAGACAGAGATAATTATAATAAAATAATCCGATGTTCTGATCAGTTACGATAACAATAAAGTGCATGCACTTAGGTTGCGCTGGATAGTTGTTAGTACTTAGGTTAGGTTAGGTTAAAACGGGCTTTACTCGTATCACAGAATATGTTAATGTTGAACTTAGACTATGAATGAATTGATAAAATCAATCATGTGACATGCGCCTAGTATTAGTTTGATTTCGTTAAGCAATATGTTGTACAATAAAAACATGAATAATCAATAATTTTAATGTTAAGCTAGAGGTTAATCAAAAAAAAAAACCTGTTTTTTTTTTTTATATACCGTGGGAGGTGTGACGTAGTATGTAAGTACACTATATTATGCTTGTGTGAGTGCATATAAGATGTATCAATGCACCAAATATACTCAGTGTTTACTCAGCGTTTGAGATGTTTCATTTCCTTTAAAGTCCCGTCCTTATGTTCAAGCGAGGTAGTTTCGCGTGTCACAACTATGATTTTGCGGAGTACCCTCTCACTCTAGTGATTTCGTGTAAAAACGCTTTTGAAACCAAGGACACATACTAGTAGCCTACTAGTATGAGTAGCGCGATAAAAAATATCCTATGTCCTAAAACATTTGTATTAGGACATAGGATATTTGTGTGTCTATCCGGGTACTACGTTTTAACAAATCTATTCAGCCGTTACATAGTTGCTTTCGCATTTTCAATATTATTGAGAAGTATGGACTTATAGGCATTTTGTGTGATACAAAAAGAAGTATCCTGTTACATTAATACGGTACTTAAAAAGCTCCGTATCAATGTAACTAGCTACCTATGTTTCCGCCTGGGATCGAACCGGGGACCTTGTGCGTGTGAAGCACACGTGATAACCACTACCCTACGGAAACTTATTACTTTTTGGTATAATTACCTATCAAAAACAAAAAAATTATAACCTTTCACTAATAACAGTACAACGGAGTTACTTACTTACAGTAACAGTAGTAACTACCCACATTTGACGTAATACTCGTAATAAAGAATTTTGCAGTACAATAATAATGTATGTTTTTTCTATGTAGTGTATCCACACCAACCATTTGTTAGCATACATTTAGAATATTAATTGAATAAATACGTTTATTAAAATCATAAGGTAAAACAATACAGAATGTGTGCGTTGTGGTGAAGTTAATATACTATGCAAAATGTTTGTGCGCCAGCGCATTCGGGGTCCAACTAATTCTTCCTTGATACGAGAATCAAATAAAAATGAAGTAAATAAACGCGACAATCGCATGTTCCTGACACGTCGTTTCGCTATGACTCAGTCCAGATGTGCTCTGACCCTTGTCCTTGACCTTTTTGTTTTTCGCATGTTTCAAGATCTAGTAATAAAAGTGTAATGTTTAACTCTAATCTAATGTTTAACTCTTAAGAAGTATTTACTGTTAAAATTGTCTTCAGAAAATTTCTTTCAGGTACCGACTTGCCAGTTAGGTATTCACTAAAAGTTATGACTGGCACGTTAAACTTTTAAAACTATAATTATAAATAAAGCCTTGCGTCCACTAGGCATCGATTGACATGCGAAATGATGCTCATACATGAGCAGTCAACAACATGTCGCCACAGCCATTATGTCGATTTCAGCAGCGGTGTTTTTATAGTTTATCGTAGTAGAAAAAAACATGTTGGTGCGTTAGAAATTACTCACAAAATAATAAAAATGAGTTCAGTGACCTCCGTGTGTCATCAGAAATAGGAATGGTTCATGTGCAAAATTTTGTGCGTCACGACGCCACTTAACAATGTTTGATGCTGAACTAAAAGCTGCACGAAAACAAATAAACTGGCTACGAGTCATGTTGCGCCTCAGCTGGCAACTTCATGCGTTGTTGTGCAACATTGCCGAACATGTTGAGCGTCAAATGTTGCCTAGTGGGTACGACGCTTAAAGTTGAATTAGCAGAATTGATACTTGCAGAAGAGAAGCTCCCTGGCTTCTCTTCTTTGTTAATTATTTTACTCTTAATAAATTATAATATTTTGGACAATAGTCAACACTGTTTAGTAGCAGCTAGCTAAATAAAGTTTTTAGCTATTATTCAAATGTATGGCAGAAGAGAACGTGTTGCGCCAACCCCATTAACTGGGACAACAGCAGAGAGATGATGATGGTGAGATCAAATGTATAGTATTTTTGAGTCACTGTTGTCTCCAGAATTTCACTTTTGTTTAAAACCAACTTCTGCCCGCGGCTTGGAGTTCGTGAAAACTGTTTTGTTATCCCAACGGAACCTACTACCAGTCCGATATCCTGTGACCTAATTCAAGTTCTAGTCTATCCGGATACCAAGTTTTCTACGAATCTGTTCAGCCCTTAGACAATTGATAGTCACGGTTGGTTACACAGAAGTAACCTATTCACTCTTGACTTAAAGATCCCTAGGTTGTAGCTATCGGGATACAGACTCCGGCAAGGAGTTCCATTCCTTAAAAAGTATTCGTAAAACGTGTGTGATGTGGGATTACTTTGTGGTACAATTTACTATCTTAAAATATAAACTTGAGTTCTTTTCTCTAAAGACTAATGACTACTACTTTACCGTAAAGGTCAGAACGCACTAGGCGTAACTGCGCGTCAGCGGAGCGACGCGACAAAATATATTGTAGAAGATAAAGTGTCGCGTCGCGTAGTGCGGCTTACCTCATACCATTTCATTCAGAGTATATTTGGTCATGTCGCGTCGCGTCGCTCCGCTGACGCGTAGTGAGATTTGACCTTAATATTGAGCAAACCTTACGACCAATGCACAATCTTTCTCTACACACCGTTACATTTTGGTCGTTTTAATCTCGTGGATATCATTTTTTAGACCTAAGTCCAGCAGTGGACGTCTTTCAGCTGATTTTATTTTTTGTGATTTTTTTAATTATATCTTTTCAAAACGATACTGTTACATGCGCCGTACCGACCCTCCACGAGATATGTGCCCGACCCAGTTCTCGAAAATCATCACTGATAGGACTATTGTTACCAATAAGCCGGATATAGTGGTGATAGACCGATTAGCGTGCCACACAATGATAATCGATGTCACCATGCCACATGACAAGAACGTCGTGAAAGCTGAGAAAGAGAACCGAATCAAGTATCTCGACTTAGCAGACGAGGTTGTCGACATGTGTAATGTGGACTCGGCGATCATTGTGCCGATTGTCGTTACGGCCAACAGCCTGATGGCCTATAGCCTCAATGACCATCTGTCGAGGCTGTCATTACGAGGTTGGATCAAGGGCCTGATACAGAAGGCAGTAAGTACTCCTTTATACGGCTCGCACTGTGAGGAGGTTCCTGTCTCTGGAGCCCTAACCACCGGTAGCTTGGACCCTGTTCCCGATACCGGTTGGCCTCTATTTTTTATATTTTTAAATGTTTTTTAAGTATTCATTTTTAAATATTTAAAAATGTATTCAATAAAAATGTAAGTAAATAAATGAAATAATAATAATAATTAAAACCTCAATTTTACTAAATTAAACAATTATTATAGTATTACTGAATGTTAAGATGATAATTAATCCGATACCGGTTGGCCTCTATTTTTTATATTTTTAAATGTTTTTTAAGTATTCATTTTTAAAAATGTATTCAATAAAAATGTAAGTAAATAATAATAATAGTTAAAACCTCAGTTTTACTAAATTGAACAATTATTATAGTATAACTGAATATTAAGATGATAATTAATCACCGTATCAAACTCCAATTTCTCTGATTTTTTTATTTCCAGATTTTGTTCTTTAGTCAAAGAATTATTATTTGTTGAGTATTGTAATTTTATTTTAATTTTTATTTCTGCTCCTCTGTGTAATGTTTTTATTTTATAACTTAATAAATAATAATAAATAAATAATAATAAAAATTTCTTTATTTCTCACCACAATATTACACAATACATCATTTAGAGTGTTTTAACAAGCTTATTACTATTGTGGGAGACTGGTGCCTAAACTAGGCTGCAAGCCTATATTTCAGGACACCAGGACTCCACCCTTAACTTAATCTTTATCTCGATGCATTATTTTTAGGTAGGTGAACACGAACATAATAGCTATTGACAAGTTTTTGTTAGTATGTGAGTATGTTTTGTATGAGAGTATGTGGTGGTGAGTGTGTGTGATGGTGCGTGTGTGCGTATATGTTTTTTTATATTAGTAGTATTACACTAAAGTAGCAAGTAGTTTTTCGGTGTCGTCATAATTACATTCTTGTACGAATGAAGTTATTTTCTTTTTACACTTGTTCTTAGTAAGATTAACTATCGGTAGCATATTATTAATTTTATTGTAAAGAAAACCACCTAGATGGCTGACTTAAGATATAATTAGTTACATAATAATCTATATATATAAAAGGCAATGTCCCGACTGACATATCAACACCTAGCCTAAACCACTAATGATAGAAATTTGAAATTTTGGGAGGATGTTAAATTTATACTGTGGGCGTCATTTAAGAAAGGATTTTTGGAAATTTTTCCCCCAAAGGGGTGAAATAGGGGATTATAGTTTGTATGAAACTCGGTATTAAGCGTTTAAATTTAAAATAAAAAAATACGTCTTTAAGGATTTTTTGAATTTCATCCCTTAAAGGGTTAAAAATAGGTGTTAAAGTTTGTATGAAAAATAAATTGTTTATTATCAAAATTACTTAAAAATTTAGTATTTATACTCTTGAATACAATTAAAGAAATACATATTTAAGGATTTTTTGAATTTCACCCCTTAAAGCGGTAAAACGGGATGTTAAAGTTTGAATGACCACCAAATTTTTCATTATAAAAATTAATTGAAAGTTAGTCATTCTGCTCTTCAACACAATTAAAGAAACAGGTATTAAAGGATTTTTGAGTTTCATCCCTTAAAAGGGTAATAAGGGTCGTTATTGTTTGTATGAAAACTAAATTGTTTATTATCAGAATTCCTTGAAATTCAGTATTTATGCTCTTCATTACAATTCAAGAAACACGTATTCAAGGCTTTTTTGAATTTAATCCCTTAAAGGGTTAAAATAGGTGTTAAAGTTTGTATGAAAAATAAATTGTTTATTATCAAAATTACTTAAATATTTAGTATTTATACTCTTGAATACAATTAAAGAAATACATATTTAAGGATTTTTTGAATTTCACCCCTTAAAGCGGTAAAACGGGATGTTAAAGTTTGAATGACCACCAAATTTTTCATTATAAAAATTAATTGAAAGTTAGTCATTCTGCTCTTCAACACAATTAAAGAAACAGGTATTAAAGGATTTTTGAGTTTCATCCCTTAAAAGGGTAATAAGGGTCGTTATTGTTTGTATGAAAACTAAATTGTTTATTATCAGAATTCCTTGAAATTCAGTATTTATGCTCTTCATTACAATTCAAGAAACACGTATTCAAGGATTTTTTGAATTTCATCCCTTAAAGCGGTAAAAAGGGATGTTAAAGTTTGAATGAAAACCAAATTGTTCATTATCAAAATTTATTGAAAGTTAGTCATTCTGCTCTTCAACGCAATTAAAGAAACAGGTATCTAAGGATTTTTTTTAATTTTATCCCTCAAGGTGGTAAAAAGAGGTGTTAAAGTATGTATGAAAACTAAATTGTTTATCATCAAAATTACTTGGATTTTAGTATTTATGCACTTCAATACAATTAAAGAAACATGATTTTAAGGATTTTTTTAATTGCCTTAAAGGGGTAAAAAGGGGTGTTAAAGTTTGTGTGAAAACTAAATTTTTCATTGTCAAAATTAATTGAAATTTAGTCATTCTGCTTTTCAACACAATTAAAGAAACGGGTATCTGAGGATTTTTTAATTTCATCCCTTAGATAGTTAAAAGGGGGGTGTTTAAGTTTGTATTAAAACTAAATTGTTTATTAACAAAATGACTTGGAATTCAGTATTCATAAATACTGAAAAAAAAACCTTAAATTCATGTTTCTTTAATTGTATTGAAGACCATAGTCTTCAATACAATTAAAGAAACATTTTGGGAGGATGTTAAATTTATACTGTAGGCGTCATTTAAGAAAGGATTTTTGGAAATTTTTCCCCCAAAGGGGTGAAATAGGGGATTATAGTTTGTATGAAACTCGGTATTAAGCGTTTAAATTTAAAATAAAAAAATACGTCTTTAAGGATTTTTTGAATTTCATCCCTTAAAGGGTTAAAAATAGGTGTTAAAGTTTGTATGAAAAATAAATTGTTTATTATCAAAATTACTTAAAAATTTAGTATTTATACTCTTGAATACAATTAAAGAAATACATATTTAAGGATTTTTTGAATTTCACCCCTTAAAGCGGTAAAACGGGATGTTAAAGTTTGAATGACCACCAAATTTTTCATTATCAAAATTAATTGAAAGTTAGTCATTCTGCTCTTCAACACAATTAAAGAAACAGGTATTAAAGGATTTTTGAGTTTCATCCCTTAAAAGGGTAATAAGGGTCGTTATTGTTTGTATGAAAACTAAATTGTTTATTATCAGAATTCCTTGAAATTCAGTATTTATGCTCTTCAATACAATTCAAGAAACACGTATTCAAGGCTTTTTTGAATTTAATCCCTTAAAGGGTTAAAATAGGTGTTAAAGTTTGTATGAAAAATAAATTGTTTATTATCAAAATTACTTAAATATTTAGTATTTATACTCTTGAATACAATTTAAGAAATACATATTAAGGATTTTTTGAATTTCATCCCTTAAAGCGGTAAAAAGGGATGTTAAAGTTTGAATGAAAACCAAATTGTTCATTATCAAAATTTATTGCAAGTTAGTCATTCTGCTCTTCAACACAATTAAAGAAACAGGTATCTAAGGATTTTTTTAATTTTATCCCTCAAGGTGGTAAAAAGAGGTGTTAAAGTATGTATGAAAACTAAATTGTTTATCATCAAAATTACTTGGATTTTAGTATTTATGCACTTCAATACAATTAAAGAAACATGATTTTAAGGATTTTTTTAATTGCCTTAAAGGGGTAAAAAGGGGTGTTAAAGTTTGTGTGAAAACTAAATTTTTCATCATCAAAATTAATTTAAATTTAGTCATTCTGCTTTTCAACACAATTAAAGAAACGGGTATCTGAGGATTTTTTAATTTCATCCCTTAGATAGTTAAAAGGGGGGTGTTTAAGTTTGTATTAAAACTAAATTGTTTATTAACAAAATGACTTGGAATTCAGTATTCATAAATACTGAAAAAAAAAACCTTATAATAGAATATGTGAATTTAAGGTTTTTTTTAATTCCCTGAAAGGGGTAAAAAGGGGTGTTAAAGTTTGTGTGAAAACTAAATTGTTTGTTATCAAAATTACTTGGAATTTAGTATTTATGCTCTTCAATACAATTAAAGGAACACGTATTTAAGGATTTTTTGAATTTCATCCATTAAAGGGGTAAAAAGGCGTGTTAAAGTTTGTATGAAAACTAAATTGTTTATTATCAAAATTACTTTTGAATTTCATCCTTTAAAGGGGAGTTAAAGTTTATGAAAATGATTACTGGATGTGCTCGGGGGGCAACAGTTTTCATAACTCGAGTACCACTGATACCCTCTGACTATGTCTTTGAGTTTAAACGATTACAATTCCTCTTAAGGTCTGCTTTGCAATGACCATAAATAAATCTCAAGGTCAGTCATTAAGGGTGGCAGGCATAGATTTAAGTCAAGATTTCTTCCGACACGGGTAATTTTACGTTGCCTGTACCAGATTCAGCACTAGCAGCCTGGTCATTTTGAAACCAGACAGAAAAAACACCAATGTGATATACAAAGAAGTGATTAATTCAATTCTAACTTCTTGATGACGACTTTGTTAGTGTTAGCTAATTGGAGTACCCGTATCTAGACTGTACAAGATGGCAAAAACTCATCACTCTATCGGAAGATGCTTAATTTTTTGCAAATGGCGGCAAAAATTAATACTCCTTCGACATTTGTGAAGAAATCAGATACAAAATATAGCTGGTAACCTCCAAGCGGGTGTAACCTACGTCAAGCAATTCTAAATCGTGACCACGAGGAAGACAACTTTTCATCGAAAATCATCATGAGCAAGCTCTGTGAATATGTGAATAAGCAAAATTATAACCTCTGTGTCACCGAAAATCCCCGTATAATCCAGACAGATTCATTACACCCTCTCAAAAATACTGCATGGTGTGTTTTGATACGCTGTAGGCGTCATCGGGCCGCCAAACCTCTACTGTGGTGACGAGGTTTTTGGGGGCTGAGTCACCCGCGTCCGTAGGAGAGTTACCCATATTGTTGTTACCCTACACGTGGTCCCCGGGTGGTGCTAATCAGGTGACACTTACTGGTGGTAGGCTTCGGCCGAAGGCTTGTGACCACCCACCGGGCAAAGACGTACCGCCAAGCGGCCTAGCCGTGTTCCGGTACGATGCTCGGTGTAGCCACTAGAGGAGTTGGGTCGAGATAGTTGTTCCACTGCATGCTGACCAGTCTGATTCGCGCTGTTTTGGGCGTATCGGGAGACTAGTTGCGGAGGGTAGCGGGATCCGAGGCACGGTGCGCCGCTGGCCGACCGCAGGTAGTTGGGGGCCCAAGTAGTGTGCCAGCCACACACGAAAGGCTGCCCCGCCAACTGTCGAAAAATCCCGGAATGCGCCATCGTGCTGGTTGGCGACCAGTTGGGAGGGCCCGATGGACATCTCCGGGGGGGCTCGGGCGTCCCCGCAGTCTCCGGACTAGTGCCCCAATGATGTCGTCCTTTCAGTGCGTGTCTGTAGGTTAGTAGCGTGGAACCTCATCTCACTTCCTTCTCCTCTCCTTTCACTCTTTTGAATCTCTGAATGGCAGGTCAGAAAAAGAAAACTGGAGTAAAACAGCGGCTGCACCCCCTCCCACACAAAGTGCACCTCACCAATATTAGAGGTCTGCACTCCAATCTCACCTCAGTCCACCATCACCTGGAGACTGAAAAGCCAGCACTGTTTTTCCTTACGGAGACGCAGATAGGAAGCCCGTCTGACGTGTCGTACTTATCTTACCCAGGGTTTACCCTGGAGCACAATTTCAAACCACGCGCGGGTGTATGCATGTATGCCCGAGACGACACTTGCTATCGGCGTCTCCGTAATCTTGAAGACTCCAGGTTCTCAGTGCTGTGGGCTCTGGTGGACACAGGGCTGGATAAGATTATCTACGCCTGTGTCTACCGCTCGCACAGCGGAGATCAGGAGACAACCAGGCTCACAGAGTACCTCAGTGAGGCGGCTGATGCGGCACAGCAACGGTACCCTTCCGCCCAATTAGTGCTACTGGGGGACTTTAATGCCCACCACCAGGAGTGGCTCTTCCCATACCAGTGCACTGATCATGCTGGACGAGAGACGCGCAAACTTGCGCTAGCGTTAAATCTCACCCAGCTGGTCCAGGGGGCAACGAGGGTGCCAGATGTTGATTCGCACACAGCCAATTGCTTGGACCTTCTGCTGACAACAGATCCAGACCGATACTCAGTGTCGATATCTTCACCGTTGGGTAGTTCCGACCACTGTCTGGTGAAGTCTGTGTCCGTCTACTCCCCGCCCGATCCCAGCCTAAGAGGCACCCGGCGGTTATGGCGGTACAGGTCAGCAGATTGGGATGGGATGCGATCTTTTTTCGCATGCTATCCTTGGCAGCCCACTTGCTTCTCTTCGGACGATCCATCGTCATGCGCTGACGCTGTAACTGATGTGTTGCGTCGGGGGATGGAGTACTATATTCCATTCTCTGACGTAGCAATATCTAACGACAACCGACCATGGTTTGGGGCCGAGTGTCACCACGCCAACGCGGTTAAACACAAGGCCTACCAAGCATGGGTCGTCGCTCGAACGCGCAAGGCAAATGACGTGAGTCAGAAGAAGAGAGCCTTCAACACGGCTGCCAAATCCTGCAAAAAGGTGATGCGAAGAGCTCGGTTTGACCACATTAGCAGAATCGGGAACAAACTTGCTTCATATCCAGCGGGTAGCAAAGCGTTTTGGTCCCTGGCTAAGTCGGTTGAATCAAATTTCTGTCGCCCCTCACTACCACCACTGCTGAAACCTGACGGGTCACTGGCCCACTCCGCTGAGGAGAAGGCAAACTTGTTTGCCTCCCTTTTTGCGGAATCTTCGCATCTGAATTCTGATGGCGCGCAGCCTCCTCCCTCTCCTGATGGATGTGTGACGAGTATGTCAGACATCCGCATCCATCAAAAGGACGTCCGTAGGGTTCTGCGTAGCCTCGATGTGAACAAAGTGAGTGGCCCCGACGGGATACCAGCAATTGTACTTAAAACCTGTGCGCCTGAATTGTCTCCGATCTTGACACGCCTGTATCGCCTTTCAATAGGGACTGGAAAAGTGCCGAAGGCTTGGAAGCAAGCCAACGTACAGCCCGTGCCCAAGAAGGGCAGTCGAGCTGACCCGGCCAACTACAGACCCATATCTGTAACGTCCATCCTCTGTAAGAGTATGGAACGTGTACTCAACGGTAAGCTCCTGGCATACCTAGAAGCGAACGACATCCTCAGTGACCGCCAATACGGCTTCCGCCGAAATCGGTCCACTGGGGATCTTCTAGCGTATGCCATTCACATCTGGAGTGAGGCCATCGAGAGACACGGGGAAGCGCTAGCCGTCTCCCTCGACATCTCGAAGGCTTTCGACAGGGTCTGGCACGAAAGCCTCATTGGTAAGCTTCCTTCCTTCGGTCTGCCTAGTGGTCTGTGTGATTGGATAGGGGACTTCCTGAGGGATCGCTCCATCCGAGTGGTTATCGACGGCTGCTCGTCCGGTCAGTTAGAAATCAACGCCGGAGTCCCTCAGGGGTCAGTGCTCTCGGCAACATTATTCTTGCTGCACATTAATGATTTGCTAAAACCCGGCACCTTTGGGTACGCAGACGACAGCACTGTTGCTGAGAGATACGTGTCCGGCGCACGAGCTACTGGGCCTCAGATTCGGTCTCTCCGGGAGGCCATGGTTGAACGCTTGAACCTGTCCTTGAAGGCGGTCTCCGAATGGGGTGATGCCAATTTGGTCAGTTTCAATGCTGCGAAGACCCAGGCGTGTCTTTTTTCCGCTAAAAAGAGCCAATTTCACCCGGCTCCTTCTTTCCGTGGTGTAACCGTGCCGATAACGGACCATCTCGAACTTCTCGGTGTTACGTTGACATCAACCCTCAACTTCGGTCCATTTATTGAGGCGAAAGCTCAGGTAGCTGCAAAAAAGTTGGGGATTCTTGCTAAGGTGAGACGGTACTTCACGCCTGAACAGCTGCTCAACTTGTATAAAGCGCAAGTTCGGTCATGCATGGAGTACTGCTCTCACCTCTGGGATGGATCTGCCAAATACCAGCTTGATGCACTTGAGTCGATCGACAGACGGGCCAAAAGGCTTATTGGCAACGATGCACTGGTCGCCTCAAAGCTCCAGAGCCTCGAACATCGACGCCGAGTTGCCAGCCTGTCGGTTTTTTATCGGTTACATTTCGGGGAGTGCGCGACGGAACTGCACAATTTGATTCCACCTAGCCCTTTCCATCATCGGACTACAAGACGTACGGCCATGCGCCATCGGTACATGGTGGACATCCCTCCCATACGCACAAAGCGTTTTGCTAATACTTTCATTGTGCGTACAGCTAAGGAGTGGAATTCCCTTCCGGGGTCTTTGTTCCCTGATAGCTACAACCTTGGGGTCTTTAAGTCAAGAGTGAATAGGTTTCTTCTAGGCAAGCGTGCTTCACCGTAGACCACGTCATCGCTTAACATCAGGCGAGATAGTGGTCAAACGCGAGCCTATAGACTATAAAAAAAAAAAAAAAAAAAAAAGGTCAAAGAGCCATGATCAATCATTTTTAAATGGAATAAATTTGAACTAGAGTAGGTACATAATGGTTCCAATAGGAAAATGCAACGGCGGCAGCGCTTACTGCACGAGCCGCAACCGAAATTCTGAGGGCGGCTTTACCCGGACTTGCACTGGCCAGTAAGATCGCCTGATCCTGATAACTGTTCCAGACTTCTTTCTGTGGGTTTTTTTAAGTCACGAATATAAGTCAACAAGCCTCAGACTCTTGAAGCCCTCAAAGATAATATCCGCCGAAAGTTATGGCAAGAGTGATGGCAAATGCCATAAACAGACCCGAATGTTTATCAATTCTGGCGAAGCAATGGCCACATAGCCGTATCATTTTCTCGACTAAATGGAAAATAAATTAAGACACCAATCAAATATTAAACAAAAACAGAAACAAAGTTTTTAATTCATAAAAAAAAATTGCAGCTAAAGAACATCGGGTGATAACTTTTGCGAGAACCTGTATTAACTTTCCATCGTGTCGGTAGTAGGGTTCAGAAATTGAAAGCAATTTGGTCTTCCACTATTTGTATCTCCCCGTAGAAATCGATCCCACGAAACCTCCGGAATGAAAGTCCGGCGCTCTGGCTATTAGAACAAGAAGGCAGTGCAGTTTATGCTCATTTTATATCAATTTACACGTAATTTTTATAATTCGATAAAATAATAAAGTTGAGCAAATTTTGTGGTCTACGAAAACAAAGACGCGGGCGGAAAACTATGTTTTGATAATAATTTGCAATATCCCACCAGAACTAAAAAAAAAACGTAACAGCCAATATTGTGTAGTCCACGCAAAGCTAGTGCTACAATAAGCAGCTAGTACACAGTGTACTCTTAGCTACATTTAGTGAAAACCAATATTTATATACCCAGCAAGGCTGCACACAGTGAAACAAAATCTTTTCAACTAACATCATGTATAAGTACCTACAACATCACATGTGTGTCACAAATAAATACATTTGAATTTTGAATGAATGCAGTATACTATAATGTTGTGCAGTACACGGTCAATTATTGTGCACTTGGAGCTGCAAAGTCACTCTGACTTTCGACTCTCGCACGAGGCGAACGCGAGACCGCGCGGGTAGGCGAGGGTGGGGTCGTTTGACACTTGATGTGCACAATTATTTTGACCGTATAGTAGGCATGTTTTACTCAGAGTATGAGTTTGTGCTCCACGATGCTAGTAATAGAGCATTTATTTAATTGAATGACTCCATTAACTGTAAGGAAAATTATAAAAAAAAATCCTCTTATAAACTCAACCCCTTAACTCAACTTTACAAAAGGTTGGTGTTAGTTTGCAAAGAAAGGCCTTGATTTACAAAAATCTTTTTCCCTGTTTAGCAACTCTTAAGCAGCTTCTAAATTCGAATCTTTCAAATCTTTAAATTGATTAGCAGATTCTAAATTCAAATTTTGAATTTAGAAGCTGCTAATCATTTTAAAGATGTTTATAAATAAGGCCCGAAGTTGCTGGCATTTACCAGCCAGTTAACAACATACTGCCAGCAATATCAATTGATAAATTATTTTAATTTACAGCCCAATATAAATTACGACGTCATTTAATCAATGAATTATCTTTATGAATATCGAAGTTCCATTTATTTCATTGGATTACATACTGAATCTGGTAGAAAATTAATGACATTTTATATTGTTTATGAGACGGGGGCACCTGTTTTTGTTATTTATTTATTTAAAGGCTTTATTTACCTTCTCTTTTATCTAAGTTAATCTCAACATATAAAGGGTTTTGTGTTATTTTATTTTATAACTACGTCTGTCAGCGGCTTCGCCTGCGTGATATTCGGCAATCATACCAAAGGATAAAAAGGTATTCTATATCCTTACTCGTAATCTTGGACATGTTTAACCCGTAGCCAAGTTTCATTCAAATCCGGTCAACCGATAAGACGTGAAAAGGTAACAAACAGGCAGATATACTGACAGATACACAGATTTATTTTCTCATTTAGTATGGATTGAAACGGTTGGTCTTTGATCTAATATCTTTATGATAACGTACTATGTGGTCAGCCTGAATCTCCCACTGAGTATAGGCCTCCCCTATACTATGTGGTCAACGAAGGTCAATGCTAGCAGGGTTAGGGTGACAATCAGATATCCATTTGCTAAGGACACTTGAAGTCTTCTAGATTTAAGTTTTAACTTATTTAGAGAATAACTTTTATAATCTTCTACTTCATTTGCGTTGTTTGGTCTGTATTGATAACAATGGGTGCCAGTGTAAATACGGGCACAAAAGCAAAGACACACAGTCTTTGTATCAGGGATATCATCAAACAAATGTGACGTATTCAACAACGAACAAAATACAGTTACCGGTTACCGGTACCGTTTACCCTCATCACTTCTTTTCATAACTGGCTAAATGTGGGTGTACCTCTGCCTTGACCTTCAGGAAATACGGGCTTGATTCTGTGTTTAAGGGCGGTTACGCACTACACGTCTGTGTCCGTGATTTGAGTTCGGAGTTCAAAATGTTCTGAATCATGGCAGATTATGAAGGAAGAATTCGGATATAGTGCGTAAGCTTCCCTACAAGAAGTACTACGGCTTCTTCGGAACCGAAATTTTACGGACACAGATCGGATGTAGTGCGTAACCGCCTTATCACTACTCTTTGAGTAAATTACAAATCTGCCCTCAAACGGCCGCAGTAGGAATTACTTTTCGTACAATCATTCAACTACCCACAGTAGAGAATTATCATTTCTTTGTACATTATCATTTCTTTGTACATTATCATTTCTTTGTACATTATCATTGTTTTGTTTGTTGATCTTTATGTTTTAAATGCTTAATTATGTTTACACTATTGTAATATCTTATACTACGCTTTAATTAGGCTTTGTTTTAAGTTAACTGCATGACCTTGAGTCGGTAAACAGTACTGTTATGAATTTAAAGTCAGTGCTATGACTTTTGTGCTTTCAAATAATATTGTGTTTTAATAAACTAAAAATGTGTTCATAGAGTATATTGAAATCAGTGCAAAATGTTTGTAAAGGTAAGTCAGCCTAAGAAGTAGTTACATTTAGGGTTTCAAATAGAACTTTGTTTCTGTAATTTTATGTAAATAACTTATACTTAGACTAACGTCGAAATAAGTATAAAAACTGGTATGAGGTCTCAGACTAAACAATTGTCTCAGTATGAGGTATGTCATTGAGTTTTTCATCGCTAGATTATGGTGCATTCCATCTCACAGATAGGCCTGTGTTCTCTCAGTATTTATTTCAAGTCTTTAAAGCTATCAAAAAACATACACCGGCAGGATATTTACAAAAAGTACTCCCAAAACGAGAGCACAATGAAAGTACTCCCAAAACGTATGACTAGGATACCAATAGCGCATCGCTGCGCCGGACGTACGTATGTTTGTCATCCAACAACATAAAAAATAATTCCAATCATTGTATACCATTACAGAATTCGCTTTCGCAGCCACACGATACGACATATTTATTTCGTCATGTCACTCTTGACAAATGAGGTAGCCAACAATCTCGTGGACGGGTCACCCTTGTTATAAGCAATTTCGTGTCATGATGATTTTTTATTGCCCCGAGCAAGTTGCCCGATATGACGTGTTAATTTTATGTAAGTGGTATTGTGTTTCGAAGTTGAAATTGCCTGTGAATAATTGATAAATTTTGAGCTGTTCTTAATTTGAATTATTATTACTGAATTGCTATGTAAATTAACTCGTAAAGTTCTGTCCATTTTTTTCACATTTGCATTGGATGTTTTTATTTATTTCATTGATATAAAATCTGAAATATAAAACAAGGACTCTCAGCGATACTGTAATATTAAAAAAGGCCAGCATGACATGCATTCGATTTAAGGAATTATTTTGATATTTGTATTTTGTAAAAATAAAACAAAAACGTCATCCTAAGCTATAATATTTACTCACACAACGCAATGGCAAAAAGCGCAAATAATTTCATAATTAAAATTCTCAGTAGCAGTGCCAGAAAAACAAAATTTCTGGTAAAAACTTATATAAGAAACGGAAAAATAAAGCTTCGGAATGATCAATTATTATTTAGCCCAGTATTTGGACTTTAGACATCCAAAATAATCTCAGAATCTGTAATAAATCATTTGGGACGTCGCTAACCTTGAAAAAGTTATAAAAACTTTGATAAATTAAGTGTAGGATAAGATTAAGGCTGTATTTGAAAATAAATGAGCTGAGTTTGGAACCTAGAGGTTTAGATTACATTATTCTTCCTATTTTAGTAAGTAAATTATACCTAACATGGGTAAAGCATGGCTTAAGTGCTTGTGGATATGTCCGTTGGGCTTTAGCCACTCAGGACAGCACTACATTCGGTTCTACTTCAGGAAGCGCAAGGAGAGGTGGACCCCGAGATCGGCAGCTGCTCTGAGATGGCGGACCTCTACGTGGAGCTAATGCTTATCAGCCAGGAGCTGACCTCCTTGAGCCGACGCTGACTGGACTGTCCCTTGGGCGATGCGTCTACCGACGATATAATTGGTGCGGTGCGCGAGGCTACCCTTGTCACTCCTTCTCTCCCTCCGATCTAACACGCTTGAAATACACTAGATCTTGCAGACGTGTGCAGAAATGCACGAAGCTGCAGTGGAGGTGCAGAATGGCCTTCTGGGGCTCCGGGATAACTTGCCCTCAAGGGAGTCCACGGAATTGCTGGGCTCCAAGGTCGTGGAACTGGGCAGGACTGTCAGGAGCCTCCAGGACACCACTATTGAGACTGACTGCTGCACCGATTAGGACATCGGTTGAGCACGTACGTGGCTTATTGTATTATATATATAATAAGATAGAGGGCGGGGCGTTATCTGCATCGGATGAAGAGACCCCGCTTACCCGTGTTGTGTACACTGAACACCGTGGGCCGCTAAATAAATAATAATAATAATACGCAGAGGCCTTTAACACAACCCGCAGTCATAGCCTCGAATCATAGTCAAGTCAGTACATCCCTGTCACACCAGTGACGACGTTATAAAAACTGTTAAGTCTAAAGTCATCGTCGTTGCTCTTGGGGTTGGGGTCAGCAGTATACGGAGGCTGCGCAACCAAAGGGTGTCGTTTGGCTGCGTCTTGGAGTGGGACAGGGTGGTCCTCGGGGACGCGATAAAGGGAGCAACTCAAGGGTTTGCTATCATCACCCCACCACCGAAAAACCCTTTGATTCGCCTAGTGGGAGTCGTTAGTGACCTCGACAACGCCGCTGTCAAAAAGGCACTAATCAGGCAAAACTCGAAGCTATTTGAGGGCCTGTATCCAGACTGTTTGTGGGTCAGAGCTATACGGCGTACCAAGGGTAGATCTTCGGCCACCACCAACATGGTCCTGGATGTTGGCGTGGGCCTGGCAACGACTAAATGAGTAGCGAATAAAGCTGGTATACTAGGTGGTGCTGGCTTCGGACCAATGCCCCGTAGTCCAGTGCTATTATTGTCTGGGCATTGGACATATGGCATGGGACTGCCAGTCAACCCTGAAGTGTGGGTATTGCGCCGAGAAACACGAAACCTGGAAATGCAACAATCGCTCCCGGTTCCCCTTGTGTATCAACTACTCCATGAACAAAAGAGTAGGTGGTTCCGGTCACGCAGCCTACTCTAGAATTTGCACAGAGTGGGTTAAGTGAGACCGAATATCTAGGGCCGCCGTAAGTTATTGCTGAGGGCACTCCGATGGAAATCAAGTTTGCGCAGGTCAACCTTGGTTGCGACCTCACTGCTACTGCCGCACGGACATTTTACTCTTCCAAGAACCCTACGTGGGCACTACAGACATCTTGTCTGCGCGCTTCACGCAGTCATCCAGGACCCTCGCGGAACCAGGGATTCGCCTGTGAAATCGGCAATTGTCGTCACCAATCCCAATATTGGCATTATAAATAACCAAACGCTTTCTTGCCGAAACAACTGCTCGGTGGTCCTGCTTAACGGATATCTAAGAATAGGCCTTATCTGCCTTATCTGTATACCTCGAGGGTGATAGAGAAATTGACGCTTACCTCACTATCCTACAGGAAATAATCAGCAACATCGCTAGTTAAACATAACTTGAATATCCTGAACCTGGGTGCGTCGCCAACCTTTATACTCTTAGAGGTGGAAATCTGTACTCCAGCTTCGTGGATCAGCACCTGTAGTGATTCGTTGCTGGCAAAAGTATCGGACTGGATGGTCGACACTGAGACAGCCGTTCTCACGGACCATCGGGCTATCTGCTTCGTATTTTCGGTGGGCATTCGGTACGCGCTCTATGACACCGTACAGTTCATCCGACCTGGAGTTTGTGGGAAAAAAAATTGTGGCTGTGGTGTTGCTGGACATTTAGGGCACGTTTTCAAATGCTTGGTGGCCAGCAATTCTGCAGCAGCTGAACGATAAAGGTCTGACAAACTCAGAAACTCCTACATAGTTACCTTTCAGACAGGAGCGTTATCTTGGCATGCCTAGGTAACACCAGGCCCACGGCGAAGGGTTGCATCCAGGAGTCAATCTGCGGTCCCATATTTTGCAACGTTCAATTGGACAACCTGTAAGGCAGCTTTTCCTTACCCAACCGGCTAACTCGTGGGTAGCAAGTAGCTTGAGACAATTGCAGGGATTAACTCACATGAAGCTGACTGAAGTAAAACACATTCAAGTTTGGTCAACTAATTTAATTCTTCAAGCACACATTCCATCAATACAATAACTTGAGGTTACAAAATATGAACCACTCACTTTCTGAAGGGATATAGATTACCCACAATATTCAATGCTGGAGATATGATTCCTCAAACAGCATCGTTCTCTGTGTAGCTGTCCGTAAGCTTGCTGTATATCAGATGATGTCAATTATGCTCGGAACCTTTTGCAAGAGGAGACTGCTGTAGCTTGAACAGCTAGTTGACCATTAGCTATTCATATATATATTAAATTATACCTAAAGATAGCATTTGGGGCCCTGCCAAGGAGAAGAAAATTGCATGTTAAGATCAAGCGCACATGTGTCATGAAAATGGGCATTCAGACAGATTCAAAATAATACTCACAGCGCCTACATCATTGATTATGATGAGCTTTTCATTTTGACGCTAGCCAGCCTTGCCCCATATAACATTACGTATACTTTTAGGTCCTTGCCTTTGAGGTTATTTCTGGACACCGTCCACTCAATGCAAGTTCACTCGTAGTAAAGGCTCAAGTCATTGCAACTACCGATCTTGAATACTTTGCTTTTAAGCCATAGGCCTTTTACTAAATTATCATTTTTTATGTAACTAATTTGAAAAGAATTTAATAATTTATTAATTTGTATGTTGAATTTGTGTGCTTATTGAATTAAATGATTTCACACAAATAGAATATATTTTATTTAAACTATCATCTATGTCATACATATGTCAGCGCCATCTAGTACCCAAATGCTCAAACAATCGATCAGCGACACAACTAACCGAACTTGTTTGGCAAAAAGGAGGCAGATGTCGCTAACATACATAGTGTGAACAAAATCAACGCCAGATGTTGCTAATAATATATGCACTGGCAATTTTTACCCGTTACAGTATCTCCTTTCCCGGTTAAAAAAATTGAGTAACAATTTTTTTTTTAATATAGTTACCATCAATGCACACTTTGAAACCAACATACTCCTTGACAGGTATTGAGGCAGTCCAAAAAAAATTATAAGAACTACCTACATTAAGTTTTCTAAAAAAGGAATAAGTTCTAAACTTATTTATCAAAGTTAAAAGTTTTTTTTAAGTACAAAATGTACTAAACATTAAGACAAAGGACAATGTACTATGTCCAGTTAAAGTAACAGAGAAAAAAAACCTTAATTGTTCTCCTCCAAAGCAAATTTGACATACTCAGCAATTGTCACAAAACAGATAGCAATGTATAAAATACATCTATCACAACACAATTGCCAAGCAGTCTAAGTCCAAGTTCATTAGAATCAATGTATGATTCATTCAGAAAATAAGTATTTTAAATGTTCAAGAGTCGGGTTATCATTAAAACAAAGCAAGTGCTATATTAAGTACCAAGTTGTTGATCAAATGTAAACAAACAAATGTAGGCAAGTACCACATCAAGTTAAGATTCATAATGAAGAGCAACGTTGCTTTTCAAAATAGCAAACGTCACATTAAGTACCCATCCGTTGTATAGATATAGGAACATACCCAATCAAGTTAAGATTCGCAACAGAAAGTAATCACCCCACAACAATATGGAGTGCATTACATTGAGCACCCATTCATTGTATAGATGTGGGTAAATGTCTATTTAAGTTGAATTTCATAAAAAGAAAACTACCAAGTTTTTGCTCATATATGACAAATACCTAATCAAGTTAAGATTCATAGCAAAAAGTAACATTGCTTTCTAAAATAGCAAATGTTACATTAAGTACCCATCCGTTGTATAGATAGGACAATACCTAATCAAGTTAAGATTCGCAACAGAAAGTAAATACCCCCATAACAATAAGGAAAGCATTACATTGAGCACCTATTCGCTGTATAAATTTCAGTAAATGTCTATTTAAGTTAAGATTATAATGAGAATACTACTAAGTTTTTGCACCATTGTGTTACCTTTCATCCTTCCATATACATACATAACCTATAAATGATTGTTAACGAATAAATTTTGAAAAAAAATCCTTATACCCTACAAGCATTCATTCATCCCTTTCTTAATTAAATATTTGCACCTCCATTATTGAATTGGTGCAAATATTAAACCATTAACACAACAATGATTATTAACTAGGAGTCTCCATACTTCAAGATGTATGTAAATCAATTGAGGACCATTATTGACATGGACAGCTTCAGGCATTCCGTGTACAAGAAACACTAATATTTCATTACAGCATTGTTTGTTGCATTCCGTATAGGAAACAACATAACATATTTACCATAATGAACAGAGTATAATAATACCACATTGTGTTTCTTTTAGTTGACACCAGAAAAAATAACCTAATAAGCTTATGCACTGTTCACATGTACAAATTTAGGTATGTTGTGTACAATAAACACTAGTATTTTAACCATAGCAGGTGCTTGTTGCTTCCGTATAGGAAGAAATCAACATAACATAGCTACTATGATACTCAGAATTTACTATTTAATTGTGTTTCTTTTAATTGACACAGTATAAACATCCTAATAAGTCACTGCAAATTGTTAGAAATATTTTATTTTATTTATTTTAAGATTGGGCGCCAGTGAGATCATCATTAAATAGAAATATAGATGTCTCACAACTTCTCTTAGCATCAGTATCTTCCAAGAGAATTTAGAAATTAAGTTTTATTTATTTTCAGTTTGAATGATTTAGTTTGAAAAAATAATCATTTGAGAAATTCTCATTAAGTGAATTAAAAAGCGAGCTACGATACATATAATTGTAAAAGTACCTCCTGAATTTACTTTTATTTAAATGAAACAGCTCAGCAACAGGTTTCCGAACACATATGTACCTCATCAGACAATGTATATACGGGTTAATCCATTAGTTTGATGCTTCAAATCCAATACAGACTACACAGGAGCGACACTGCTTGCAATCCACGTCTCCAGTTGCTTTAAGATCTGTTGACATATATAAAAACATTTAAGTACATGTTTAATAAGTTCTTCATTATGAAGATATTCAAACAAAGTTGCATTATGCATGTTGAACAAAAAATACTTTTTGTTCTAAATATTCAAAACCAATTATCAGTAAAACAAAACATTCATTAGTGCAAAGGTATATAGTTTTAAATAAAAATGTGACTATAACCCCACTTTTAAACTTTTATATAATGCAGGTGTTTTGTTTATTTTTTTTATTTTTAGTTTAAAGAAATGCTTTATGCATGTTGAACAAAACATATGTTTGTTCCATATATATAAATCTAATTAACAGTTATAATAACTATGTTAAATTAGAGTTATTTATATCAAGTCTAACAAAACATTAATTAGTGAAAAGGTTAGTTTTTAAGTAAAAATGTGACTATAACCGCACTTTGAAATTTTATACAAAGTTAATGTTTTGTTATTTTAAGATTGAAATTAAACAATATTGAAGTTAACCAACAGTTTGGTTAAGTTCTTAAGTAAGTATTAAAGTTATTCTAGACACAAATTAAAAAGTTAAGTACTTCAGTAAAACTTCATGCGACACGTTGGGCGTACAATTGTAAGGCAGCTTTTCCTTACCCAACCGGCTAACTCTTTGGTAGTAAGTAGCTTGTGACAATTGCAGGGATTTACTCACATGAAGCTGACTGAAGTAAAACACACTTAAGTTTGGTCAACTAATTTAATTCTTCAAGCACACGTTCCATCAATACAATAAATTGAGGTTACAAAGTATAAACCACTCACTTTCAATTATAGCTAAAGAGGCATTTGGAGCCAGCGCCTACTAAATCATTGATTATGATGAGCTTTTCATCTTGACGCTAGCCAGCCTTGCCCCATATAACATTACGTATCTTTTTGGATCCTTGCCTTTGAGGTTATTTCTGGACACCGTCCACTCAATGCAAGTTCACTCGTAGTAAAGGCTCAAGTCATTGCAACTACCGATCTTGAATACTTTGCTTTTAAGCCATAGGCCTTTTACTAAATTATCATTTTTTATGTAACTAATTTGAAAAGAATTTAATAATTTATTAATTTGTATGTTGAATTTGTGTGCTTATTGAATTAAATGATTTCACACAAATAGAATATATTTTATTTAAACTTTCATCTATGTCATACATATGTCAGCGCCATCTAGTACCCAAATGCTCAAACAATCGATCAGCGACACAACTAACCGAACTTGTTTGGCAAAAAGGAGGCAGATGTCGCTAACATACATAGTGTGAACAAAATCAACGCCAGATGTTGCTAATAATATATGCACTGGCAATTTTTACCCGTTACAAACCTAATAGTGGAGGCAGGCAAGTTGAGATCATAAAATGTTCAGGCATACGCGGATGATATAGAGATCCTGGCACAGGCTTATACGGTGATTGAGGTCGAAGCTATGGTCAACGAGGCTCTTGAGGTTGTCGCGGATTGGGGTAAAAGGCACAAGATGAAGTTTGCCTCTCACAAGACCCAGGCAGTAGTCTGTACATAAAAGCTGAAGAACGACGAGCCAAACTTCTACCTCTCCGGTGCCCCGATACAACTCTCCAACCATCTCAAGCTGTTTGGCCTGACTCTGGATGCTGGCTTGAGTTTCCTCCCGCACCTTTTTTTTTTTTTGTTTTTTTTTTTGGTGGGAAATCATCCAATGACTTCTCCCGCTCTCTTCATCCGAAGCGGGAGGGCGTGTCAGACTTTTACTGACTAAAACCCACCCGTATTCCTTCAGTTGCTTGTACCGGGGAGAGGAGGTTACCAAAAAGACGCCGAACATTACACAACATGTTCTTAGCTATGTTTGATGAAAATCGGAATCGCCGTTCAAAATAAATGCGCATTTTATTTTATGCTGTTTTTCGCAAGATATCTATATATCGATATTTAAAGATGTATTTGCTTGGAGATGTTGAATACTTGTCTCGAATCAGATCATAATGTACAGAAATTACAGTGCCTTTCTGCTATTCTTTATATGTATAAACCTAAATAGGTACAGCATGAAACTGATAATATTTTATAAGCTGGAGTATTTTTCCGCGCAGTGGACCTATCAAGGATTCCGGATTAAAAATTATAATGCTGTGTTAAACGACGTCACAGACGATACTGTAGAAGTTTGTCAGCAGTACTTTAACTTAGTTGAAATAATGTAAATGACAGATAAGATAGAAGTTGAGTGATTTTGTGCGCGGTTTTTAGGTCTTTTAGTTTAATTATTTATTTGATACTACTACATGTAGCCCAAAAGCTAAAAATTAATGACAAACTTATACTTATGTTAGTAGCACAATTAAAACAGATACAAAAGAAAATAAAGAAAGTATACATTATTATACAATACATATCAATTTCTATTTATTTTACTTTTTTTCATTCCTACTGTTCCAGCGGGACTTTCACTGGCAGATAACTGACGTTATAAAGAGCAACTTGGGCTACTTTTATTTTAGAAAAATAATTTGGGGTCTGTGAAGAAAACTTTTTAGCTGTTTTTATTAGCTTGACCAAAGATAATATATCCTATACAAAGAAACCGTGCCGACGTAACTAGCGTTTTTCGTCTGATTATACTGATTATTTTTTGTAAATCGATCGCGTTCGGTTCCGTTCCACGGATACAGATGGTGATCTATCTATCGTGGCGATCAAAACCAGCAGAAAAACAAGACGCTTCCAACGACACCTCAATTGTCAAATCTTGATAAGTAGTTTTGGAACGAAGTTCCTTATCGCGCGTTGCGAAAGGGGGCTAGACGGAAAAAATCTCGCGAAAAATTGTAACGACACTTTTTGCTATAGTTGTGTGCGTGCGGCGTGCGCGTGTTTCGTGCGTGTTCTAACCTATACGCTGTTGTGTTTACGAAGTCGAGAGAGTATATATACATCTATATATTTTATGTGTGTATATATATATTTAGTTTCTTAACGCCAGACGTACAAAACCCTCCACCACAGGCCGACTCGAGTCAACACTACTCGATAACTGACCCCGAGCCACCACTAATAACGAACCGGCGATCAAATCAGAAAACCTAAAAACCTCCATATCTCGGAAATGGTTGGAGCCAGCTCAATTCTGAGTAAAAATTTGCCCCCCTGCCTTCCGCCGCTTCTGGCCGGAGAACAAGATAGGACAACCCCCCCCCTTTACTGTTCACTTTCCCCCTGCATTTTTTTTACCCCATTCTAAAATATCAATATGTCAAGTCTATAAAATCGTGCAACAAACCCCTCCCCCCATCACCATCCCCCTCCCTCTCCCCCCCTCACCCCTCACCCGCTCACATTTACTCGAAATCCTTTACATTAAATAATTTAAAAAATTTTTTTAGTTGAGATCGAAAATATACGAACGACCGAACCAACTATTCAAATTGTAAAATCCACATTTGTTAACCGTCACCTAGCGCCATCTGTCGCCATCAGCTGGAATTAAAAAAACATTAATTTAAGAAATTAAATTGTATCTCGGAAACGGGAGGAGATAGGCCAAATCTGACAACAGATTAGAATATACTATAAATATGTAATAAGTATAGTATATTCTTATATATATATATGTTTATATATATGTATACACATATGTATATATACTTAAGGAACTTCGTTCCATCCGGGTGTCCCTTGACACCTCTCAAGTTTTTTTATCACACATACCGGTCAATAATCGGGTAAAAAGTAAGGGTTACCTTACTCTGAAGCCTCAAAACAATAGTTAAATAAAACAAATTTAATTTAAAAACTAAAACCCGACTGCTAAAAATGTATTAACTGAAAAGAGACATAATTTATAAGAGACATAATTTATAGAAAACAAGTATTAGATATAATTTATACATAATATATTTAATTTTTAGAAGTCGCTTATTTTTAATGATAATTTGTTTTATTTCAGACTTTTTAGATTTAGTATTGAACAAGTTCTCCAAATAAGTTAATTGGTAAAAGATTATTTATTTTGCTATCAAAGTTATGCTTATCTTGAATTTTTACCAAACTAGTAACATAAAAGTGTTACAATACATATATGTGGGCTTATTTTCTTTTAAATTAAAAAAAATTAAAGTTAAAAATCTAACGAAGACGTTGAAAAAAAAAATTGTTTTAAGTGTTTAAGGTTACACTAGTCGAAAATTCTTCCATACAAACGTAGTTTAGGGATTATTCCACTGTTTGACGATGTACGTTCAAAATAAAAAGTGATATCAATTTGTCTCATCATTATCTAGCCCTATGGAAGCAAAAAAGTAAAAAAAGAAAATATTTGAAAGTTATGAGTGTCGAAAGTTCCACATTTCAACACCAATTTTAACGCATTTTTGGGCGCGAATAAATACCATAAGAAGACGGAAAATTGCAAAACGGCCTCCATACAGGGATAGATTAGTAGTTCAACAATGCAAATAATTTTATTTTGAACAGATAGATTTAGTAGTTTTTTCATGATATCTAGACTGCCAAAAGTCTGTTTATAAAATTTCGCGCGCTCGGTTTCGTTCTAATTCATTATTCATTTCGCTACAAATTTGCAAAAGTTTGTATTCGTACGCGAACCAGCTTCCTACTGCTCATCACAGCATCAATCTCTTCCGCAAGTGTTGTCGGTTGAAATAAAATGCATTTTGCACAAAATAGTTCGTGCCGTTGAATAGTGTACCCTTAACGAGCCAAAACAAACGAAGATAACCAGAAAAGTGTTTCTCTCATCAAGCCCGTCTCCTACATATATTTTTGAAATGGCCTATTTAGTAGTTTTTATTTGATACCCATATTGCTAGGAAAACGAAAAAAATAAATACTTCCCTTTTTTTAGGGAGGGCACCATTTTTAAAAAATTATGTAACCTATGTCACTCCCACAATTGAGACAAATCCAACGACACCTCATGTGTCATAATCCGTCAATCCGTTTGGGCTACAGAGCGTGCTATAGAAATGGACATACATACATACATACGCTCGAAAAACATTATCCTCCCGCAGTCAGGTATATATCGATTAAATCTAGACCAATACTGCAAGACCAAATATAGGTATTTGAGTTTGATTGACAACTCCATCCTAGCGACAATAGCTCAAAGGCTAAGGCATCCACACACAAATATTGAATACAATACAAATATTGAATTCAGTTGTATAAACTTAGTTGAACAGAACTAGTTTGTACCTAATGTACCAAGAGACCGCGTAGCATGGGTTGTTCTTAGTATGGTCTTTATACGCATTCACCACAATATAAGAAATTCGGAATTTAGGCGCATACGACCGCTTCCGAAGATAACCTACCGCGTGAAGCGTTTGCTTCGGTCTAGATGGCATACCTATGACCAAAATGTGACGTACAATACGTGCGGTCTCCCTGTTTTTAACCCCCGACGGAAATAGTGGGGTGTTATAAGTTTGAAGTGTGTACCTGTGTGTTTGTGTATTTATGTACATACGTATTTGTGTATCTGTCTGTGGCATCATAGCTCCTAAACGGATGAAGCGATTTTGATTTTGTTTTATTTCTTTGAAAGGTTACTTTATCGAGAGTGTTCTAGTTATGGTTGATCAAACTCGTTTCAACCGTTCTCAAGTTATGGACGTTTTTTTCGCAAGATATCATGTCATAATTACGTGATCAATAGATTGTCGATTGAAGTGTGCCTACTACTAGATAAATCATGTAGCATGAAATAAAAATGTGTCGAGGTTTTTCAAATTTTACTTTTATTTAACTATATCAATGACATGTGGGACCTAGATTGTTATTACCTAACCAAAGCTTTAAAATAAAAACTCACGTTTAAAAAATAATCATATATAATGGGTAGGTAAAGTTTTTCTACATCTCCAACGCATCTCTAAAATGACAGCTCTCTCTAATTCACATTTCAATTTAAAATTTTCTTATATCGATAACATTCCCAAAGGGCCTTCGTTATGATAAGTAGGCACGTAATAATGCCATAAGATATAATGGTGTGAGAGGTCTCAGAAGGCCATTATAATTTAAAATTCGTTATATATCAATTACTCGGCGAACGTCTGCAGTCGTGATCATTACTGCTAGGGATGTGACGGTTAGTATTGTTTTTAGTCAATAAAGAACCAACGGATTCTGACGAAGCTTATAAATTACATGCGAAGTAAGAGTCTTCAAAACAATGTGATTGTAGGTAGATACAACAATACTTACATAAAGTCACACACCTTTTTCCCATGGGATTTAGATACTGGGAAACAACAGAACACCAGCTGTTACGATTCTTTTACTTCATTTAGATACGAACACGCACACACGCACACGCTGTCATACACAAACGCCGGTTGTGAGTGACTCTTTCTAAAAGAATAATATTAAGGAACTGTATTATCCTAAATAAATAAATAAAATATAGCTCGACTTCACTATGCGAACTGCATCATTATACGAAAAACCTTTTAAAAACAAATCGACCCAGCTATCTTTTTTAGTACAGAAGACCGAGTGAACTGTACTGGCCATACACACGCTTGAAAGCATATTCAGCGCTAGAAAGACACAAAAATAAACTTGCTATGTTTGTATCTCTCCCCCGTTATACCTGCCAAATCTATAAATCGATTCTCTCGACCGGAATGGTATTCCCGGTGTGGCACATCACTAATTATCATTATCTCGCTCCAGCAGATTTTAATGACCCCTCGTTCTCGTGCAGAAAATGCAACGCATTATGAAACCCGCCGTCTAGAATTCTATGAAATACTGTGAAAAAATATAAAATCATTTTAAAAGGGAATACCATTTATTTGCGTTACAAAAAACATTTTACAACGAGAATAGTGTGTATGGTGGATTTCAAAGCGGTAATTTATTGGTAATAGACCGTATTATAGTATATATATACGGATACTAATAATTTTAATTAAGATCATCATTTAAAACACAGAAAATACAAGTCTAGGAACGATTTAATTGGGTGACACAATGGGCGGCCTTATTGCTGCCTAGTTTGGGAATCAGGGTTCCAAGATTCTTTATTGCGGGCGGATCGGCGGGCGGCAGCTAGTCACACATAACTTTAAACTGTAACGTCTTTTTTAACCTTAAAGACTATTTATGGGGCTACTTACTTGGGTTGTATGTGCTATGGTGCGCCTGTTTGGGCTGATAGGGCCACAATAGGGGCGGTACGACGTAAATTACTTCAAAGCCAGCGTTTGGCTTTGATATTCTTATGCAAAGCATACAGGACGGTTAGTACTGAAGCCTTACCGGTACTTGCTGGCGTACTTCCGGTCGACCTTGAAGTGCAGCGACGCGCTGCAATGTACTATTCCGCACGACAGACCATGGACGCGGACTTTTTAACTCGGTGTGACCGTGAGAAAATCTCTAGGTTATTTAAACCACATATTGACGTCTGGGAGGAACTTTTATCCGAATGGCAATGTAGGTGGGATAATTCCATCAAGGGCCGACACCTCCACCAATTCTTTCCATCCGTTCGCGTGCGGCTCGCCAGAACGTGGCTGGAGGTGGATCACTGTGTTGCCCAATTTCTCACAGGGCATGGTAACTTTAAAAGTAAATTATTTTCCTTCAAGCTCGTTGCCTCACCTTTATGTCAGTGTTCTACATCTGACTGCGAATATGTACAATCTGCACATCATATCTTATGGGAGTGTATTCTTTGGCAGAATGAGCGCAATTTTATGTTAAATAATGTACAGGCTGCATCTGGAGTTGTTTACTATACGGACCTTGTGGAAACTAGAACAAATTTCCGTGCGTTCAAGCATTTTTGTCATACCTATTATTGGAAACAAATATAGCAGCTCACAATGTAGGACCCCTTAATATTAATGCAAATTTTTATCCGTGGTGCTAGGCAACTGGGCTTATCCCAGTTGTAAATGACCCTTTGTGCCTATTGGCCTTGTTTGTTCTGTCTCCTGCTTGATATGGAGGGAAGTGGAAATTTGAACTTTTTCCTACTCCTCCGTTATTATTTTCTGATTAATTTCGTTGCGGGATCCAAGACAGTTAAATTCATTCTCCGGGACTTCGTCGAGCTTCATTGCCTCGGCGCTTTTCTGGTGGTCGCCACTGTTGATTCTGGCTTTCAGGAGTTGCAGTGGTTTGGGAATAGTGCGGTGGGATTGTCCCAAATAAAAAAAAAAACTTTAAACTGTTAAACTTTTATTATTATTTTACACAAGAAAATATTTTATTCATAACAAAGCCGATAAACGTAAGGCATTGTTATGAATAAAATAAATTATAAATATTATTGCTAAAAGCGACATTTAAATGCAATCTTTGAATGGAATTAGGCATAGATAAACTAGATTTCAGAGTTTACCACGTTTTCTACATTTACTTCTTGATAGTTCTAAATCACTTTGGCAAAATACGGCTCCTCTTGTCTATCATCGAAAATTCGCCTAAAAAATTCAACACCCAATTTCGGCATTATACTGTCACAGTTCACACCTAATACGTACATAACAAAAGCAATAGTTCACCCCATTTTCAAACTAGATGCACCGATCCATCGGATCAAACTCTCATCACGTTTTTAGGGTGACGCTCAATTCCAGCGGATTTGGTTTTCTTTGCTCAGCTCAGTTTAAGGTATTTTTCGTTCGTTCCTCATTCGAAAAGGAAGGAGTTACAATATGAATTTATTTTGCGTTATATCAATATTATGTTTAAGAGATGTTATCCTCGCAATCGGTAAGGGTTTAAGTTGAAAAAAGTCGTGGGCGGTTGTGGTTATATTTAGATAGGTAGATTTCAGGTAGAGACCAGAGTAGCACAGAAAATATAAACATTTGCTGCGTACAAATCCAAGATTAGTTCTTTCACCGGCTTAATGTTCACTATGGAAGTAGTAATGTTGCCCAAAAAGTCCATAAAAATCCAATCATAGCAACATAATGTGGGGTGTCAATTGGCCCAAAAATCAGTTTGTCGCTTAATTCTCGTAAAGTCTTGATTTTACTGCAATTAGTACTAGGGCAAGTTTATTCCTTCTTCAGTTGTGCACAAAAAAGTCCTTCTTAAGATTCACTTATGTTCATCAGTTTCCGAGATAAGAGCCAATTTTTTTTTTTGTTTTTTCTTTATTCTGAATCTGTGCGTGTATGGTCCACGATCCATCAGCAATCAGGGTGGCTGCGATAGAAAAATTCGTAGGCGTACGCAGATGGCTAAAACTGCTATGAGCAGGATGTCGAGGATATGGCAAGATAGGAACATCTCTAATAACACCAAGAAGATACTCGTTAGACTACTGATATTCTTGATTTTTCGCTACGGTTTCGAATATTGGGCAATGCACTCGGTGGATTGAAGAATGAGGCTTTTGAGATGTGGTGCTAGAGAAGAATGTTGCGCATACCATGGACAGAAAAACGCACAAATAAGTCTATCCTCGACCAGTTGAACATCAAAACTAGACTCCACGATCTGCTACCAAAGAGTCTTAGATAACCTGGAGAAACTGGTTGTTGTGGGAAAAGTGAATGGGAAAAGGCAAACGTGAACGCTCACCCACTCGATGGTCAGACCAGATCTGGGCGATTACGGGACTCACGGACACCACTGCCCTGAGAAGAGCCGATGACAGAGCGCTTAGAAGCAGCTCGTCAATGACTCCATCAAAGCTTACCAAGACCTTCAGTAATTAAGATAACGAATACGAAGGAGTGCGTGTGTTAATTTATGCTAGTTATATTATGTTTTTTATGTTCAAGAGAGGCGTTTAACTTTCAAAATGACGTTTTCTGGTAAGTTTTCAAGTTTTGACAGCAACATTTCTTTTTTGGGTACTTAAAATACGGAAAAAGAGAAAGTTAACAGTACTGAAATATACCTCATAGCAGTGTTTTTCACTGACAGTACCAAAGTAATCAAACAATTTGGTTGGATCATAATGACAGTTAATAACGTTGTATGTGGAAAACATTATAATGGGTGAAACTTTGACTCAGAGTACCTATGAATTTTTACGCATACTCTGAATCATCATAGAATAAGAGAATCAACCAGGCAGCTAACTAAATATGCGTAGATCAGTAACCATTGTGAAGTCTATGTCAACGTTTGTCGACATGTGTCTTCTTAAATTCTGCACAGATATTATATTTCAAACCTAGCGCCACACTGTTATGGAAAAAGTGACGAGCATAGGGACAATCTGGAGTGAAGTGAAGCTCAAGAACGTTCGCGACGGCGGCTTTGATCTGTGGACGCCCTCTGCCTCATCTTTGGGATATAGGATATTAAGTCAAGTAAGTCATTATATTTACACAAGATAATGCAAAGATAATATTATTATTACAGCAGATGCATGCGTGCATAACAGTTGTAAAAATAATGTCCTTATTATTTCACAAAGCACTGTTTCTAATTATAGAGGTTCATTATATTCGCGAATAGGACAAAGTCAAGTTTAATTATTATGTTTGAAAATAGGAGGTTACATTTCGGTGTAAGACAAGTGCGCCCCCAATCACAAGAGAACTAATATTGTCACTCGAAAAACAGGTTTTGTCTCGAAATAATCCTTATCCCTAACTGTTCGGGTACACCTTTTAGTAGGTGTCACGGTGATGTCGTGTGTCTGATTAGATTACACATGTTAGCTACCGAGTTTGGCAAAGTTGGTAAAGTTGAACTTATTAATAGACTAGGATAGAAACGAGCTTCTGCTAAAGGCCTTTGTCCTGGTCAAGGTCCTTTCCATCGGTTATATAGACCCGAACTTTTTGTACCAACAAGAATGGCTCAAACCAGAATCACATTCCTGACTTAGTCTCATGTTATTTGGAAACGGCGCTACACGTTTTATTCTTCCATTCTATTCTGTAAAACGTCATACTATCTTTGAATCCCTGTTATTCCTTACAAAATCCTGGCATATTTTTCTTTGGCTTGTTTCTCCCTATCCATCCATTCACATGTTGTTGTTTGAATAGCCTGACAGTAGGGTGACGAGACTGACTATCGATTTAGTGTAAGAACATCTCCAAGGCTGACCAAAAAACTACCATAATCGAGTTAATAATATACTGACGATTTTTTCGAATTTCTGCTTGCTCTTTGTTTCGTTTCAGAAAATTCGCGTTTTGTAACAAAAGAAACACGTTATAGGCACAAGTTCGAGAATAATAACTTATTTACTACCAATAAAGAATATAAACAATATAAAAACTTAAACGCAATATACCTAGTTATCAAAGAAAATAAAACGTACATAAAATGTTAATACTAAAAAGAAGAAAGAATTCTACAAACGTTTTATTTGTATTGTGTATGTAAAATGAAGATCAAAATATTACGTATTGCTCAAAGTGCTATATTATTTGCTGTGGTAAAGAAATTGTACTTATTTATTAAACCTATAATATAACTATTTATTTTGGTTTCGCAATAATAAAAATAATATTACTTGCTAGCTTACATCGGTTCTGTTCCCGTGGCATATTCCACAACGCCTGTATTTTTGCCGGGTCACAAAAAATAGCTTATGACTTACTACATCAGTGAAATACTAAAAGTAAGACGACAGTTGCGATTTCCTACAAACAAGCAATACTATTTACTGCTTAATAATATCACTAAAAACAAATAAAGGCTTCAACTTTGGTTCTCACAGCACTAGTAAACAAACAGTTGACTTACCTACAGCACAGGATGTTATATAAAGAGCCACCATATTATTTCGACAATTTCTTTAAAATACTAGCTAAAACAATCTAGACAAACGATAGTTTGCTAGTTTGATAATGCATGATTGTGCCATTTTCTGTCAAGTTTACGAAGAAGCTACCTATACTGATTGCATTAAATATGTAAACTCCTAAACGGGTTTTCCTTTATACTGTATTTTTCTGCGATATCACGAAAGTCGCCGTATTCGTAGGTACCTACGTTTTTTCCTAGCACCTTATAAATATACTAGCTGGCTTATAAAGAGTGAAAGAAATGCCGTAGAATCTTTATACTGATATTTTTTTAAACTAGGGTGAACTAGGAGAACTAGTCAAATCGTTGCGATATTTCGTATAATATCGATAATCGTTGCGAACTGCTCAACCCTCATCCAAACTCAGAAATATAAGGCGTCTCTTTAACATTGCCAAAATAAAAACTAAGATTAACCAGAGACTCTGGACAGTGTCATTTTATAAGCGTTGGCGATGCTCAAAATGCCAAAATGTAAGGGTATGTTCACACAGTACATCCATATTTCCAGGATCGTTTTTAACGGATCCGTCGCTGGCAGTGATTTTCACACCGCATTCACTGTACCGTTTTAACGGATCCGTCGCTACTGGGGGTAATGTTCACACCACGTTTAGTCAGGGTACCACCAACTTTAAAACAAAACGGATCAGTATTTTAATACTGTTATGTACTCGCTCATACAACTACCTACGCCGTTGCTGACTAAAAACATATACGATAAAGCAGACCTGTAGAACGGGCTGCTGTATATTTTGTCAGATCAGTATTTTTTACTAGATCTGGAATACTGTCATGTGTGTGAACTCACTCATACAACTACATACGTTAGTGCCAAATAAAAACGTATACGATAAAGCGGACCTGTAAAACGGACCGTCGTGTGAACGAGCACGTTAAAGTCGAAATTATTTATTGCAATAAGAACATTAAGCGGCACTTTTGAACGTCAACAATTAAAATTTACAAGTAATAATAATTGATTTTACCGTCCATTCAGAAAAGTAGCTTGTTATGGCACTAAAGATTGCATAATATGGAGCAGGACCAGCATGTATCCATTGACATTTCAATAGCGTTCATGACATTTCAATAGCGTTTGACAATCTTATTATTCTTGACATTTTCCCAATTAATATCTCGTCGCTTTCGTTGGTAGAAAATCACCTGTCTAGGGCCGCAGTTCCTTTGCCACAATATACATGTATGTAATTTCTACTTAAAAACTAACCTTTAGTGTAGGATGCTATTTGTGTCGATACTCTTGCGCCATCCCATCTTCCTAGCTCGACGTGCTGTACTGGCGCTGCCACTGCAGCTGCAGAGAACCTCAAGCGGGGGGAATATATATAACCTCACCGAATCGGTCAATGAGGCGACGCTTGGGGGAGGCCTATGTCCAGCAGTGGACATCTTTCGGCTGACATGATGAGGATATGATGATACACTGTATATATTTTATCTAGGTAATATTTTTTTTTCTATTTATCGATAGGCTCGCGTTTGACTACTAGTATATTAGTTTATTTAGTAAGATATGTACATTAAATTTCAACAACTAATTTAAAAAAATTTTTGCTTTCAGATTGGTATGCAGATTTCTGTCGTGGCAGCAACAAACGATACAAACAAGTTTTTTAATGAAATGGATACCGTTATGATAAGGTAAACTATTTCGGACATTCGCATCCATCAAAAGGATGTCCGTAGTATGCTGCGTAACCTCGTCATGAACAAGGCTAGCGGTCCTGGTTGAATACCAGTTATAGTAACTAGAACCTGTGAACCTGAACTGTCTCCAATCTTAACACGCCTATTCCGCCTTTTGTATGAGACTGGAAAAGTACTGAAAGCCCCGTGCGTTGGACAAGTATCTCTCCGGGCCGCAGATCCAGTCTCTCCGTGGGGCTATGGTGGAGCGTTTTAACCTGTTCCTGCAGGCAGTCTCCAAATGGGGCGATGCTAATCTGCTCAGGTTTAATGCTGCTAAAACCAAAGCGTGTCTTTTTACCGCTTAAAAGAGCCTTCAACTTTTCGAGATGGGACCTGGAATAACAGACCATCTCGAGCTTTTTGGCGTTATGTTGACATCGACTGTCAATTTTGGGCCATACATTGAGGCAAAGGCTCAGCTGGTTGACAAAAAGTTGGCGATCCTTGCAAAGGTGAGACGGTACTTCACGCCGAAACAGCTGCTCAACTTGTATGAAGCGACACCTACACTTTGCGAATATGCAACTAGCATGATCATTTGCTTGAAAATTCAAAAGTCTACCTTTAAATAGTTTTATTGAAATAAATGGTTTAAGTTTACTATAGATAACTACCATAACGAAGTAATGACGTCAAACAGCATCGCTGAGTTTTGGTTTGCTTGCTGGCAGTTAATTGCAGGAACACGAGACAAAGTATGTCACTGTGGAATTAAATATGCATTATTTCCCCGCAATATGCATGAACACCCACGTTTGTGTGTTAAGTGCCAAGCGTTTAACATAGCGCGCGCAGGATTGGCAATTAAAACTTTTTAATATTTGCAATTTTTTAACGTCCCCCAAAGCAAACTACCGGCAAACTTTTAATTTAATCCGGCTGAGTTTGACATATTTTGTAATAATAATATATCACGTGTGTAAATGGACCTACATGGTACTTTACTCTGCCTTTCATTAATTTATTTCACAACAAATTGTTATAATATGGGATTCAATGGGAATACAAAAATGAGACCCATCGCCAATACCTAAAAAATGGGATCCAAAAGTGGGATCCATCAAAAATAAATCAAAATATTATCTACTGGCTGGGTTCGCACGGTTGGCGCAGTGGCTGATCGATTGACAGCTGTGTTGCGTGTTGCGGATTCAACCGTTCGACTCCCGCACAAAACAAATACTTGTATCATTTATAGATACCTACTTGTTCTGGGTTTGGCTATTGTTGTATGTCAGTTTCATTGTTTCTAAACCTACGATATACGAGTATATCTTCGATGGGGCAAGGTTAAAAAACACTCCATTCGGCTATGATGGAAACTTTGATATAATATATTACGCATTTAGAATGCAGGTCTGTATCAAAATTCCTTCAGTTTTTGCCAAAGTCAAACTTGCGACATTATGTTTCTAAAAACCATATTCCCTGTAGGTACCTACACAATAATATAGCTCACTATTTTAAACAGTTCAACATCTCTAATTTGGTTGCGTCGAAAAAAGGAAAATCAAGTTAATTCGCCAATTTTGAATCAAGCCAATTGTTCCATGTCATTCGTGATTTCGTTATTCCCAAAGGAATCCATAGTAATCCTGATTTATTCGTTCCCCGTATCTTATGCATTTCAGTTTATATTTTAAAGACACATGATTGATTGGTTTAGGTACCTGTAAGTGAACGTTGATTAATGAGAAGCGTTAGCTTATTAAAGGAAGCAGGATTTCGTCAAAGATAGCTATGAACGTTGCATAGCATTGAAAAAGGCTCTAAGTGTGCATGATGTAAGCAAATTATTAGTATATTTTGACGCAAGAAAGTTATGAAAAAGGAAAAGGGGAAGTATTCTTAATTTTCCCCATAAATATATCATGCTGCTCATTTATTTATTCGTTTATCCTCGCACTGGAACGCCTTGCAGCAATTACACCAATGGAGCACAAATTTATAATAAAGTAACTAAAAGTCCAGGTTTGCTCACGATATTTCCTTCATTATTGTCAGTGATGTCCAAGATATACTTAAAAAGTACATATGAATTGTAAAAAAACATTGGTACTTGCCCGGATTTGAACCCACAACCTTAAGTTCTTAAGCACGAGAGGCGAGACCTTATGGTGGGTCCACACTACACAGACTTTCATCAAGCTCTCTAGAATTTTGTCAGTGCAACACAGCAGTACAAAGAAATGTCGGTGTATCAGAAAGGAAGTCCGTGTAGTGTGGACCCATCATAAGGTCTCGTCTCTCGTGCTTAAGAACAAACAATATTTATTTTTTGTAAGGCACAGACAATGTTTGCCTGTACTACTTACTTTTACTTTACAAAGTAATCGGTGGTGGTGTAAACCTAATATACGATTTTCCTTCTACACTTAATCTGACCATGGCAGTGCTTTGTACCACACCTAACCTTTTACGGCATTGTCAGTGGCAGCGCATAGGTCGCTTTGACTGCGAATTGATGACTCTCCTAGTAAGACGTAATGCTGCATTGTCTGAAACAATTAACGTTTTTGTTATTTACAGTTCCAGAACAGCTGATCTGGTGAGCCTCCTGGAATCTTTCGTGTTTCGGATGGGGAAAAGCGACAGACCAGTCAGAAGATACTTCGACTCCTACTCTTCACCCTTCTATGGATCCGAGAAGATAGGGTTCAATGGGAAACCGGTTCCGAGGAGGCAACTTTCCTTTTAGTTTTATTTGCATTATATACGCAAATGCTATTTTGTTTATTCTTTATTGTACACATAACATAAAAACATACAAAATGCAAAAAGAAAGTTTTTGTACAAAGGCGAGCTTTACCCATAGTTGGGTTTTCTAACAGCGAACCTGAGTTGCGTAAAGAAATATGCAAATAAGAGGATAGTACATCCATGTGCACAACAAAAGCTTATTAAAAATATAAAATAATTTTAAATACTTACTCACTAATAAACTAAACAAATACGTGTGCAATACACAATGCATAAACCTAAAAAAATCAGCATACTATAATTTCACAACTAAAATATTACAATTGTAAATACATAAATTAATGTGTCATGTTGATAGGCAATATTCCTTAATTCTTCTCTTGAAAACCTCCAACGATGGGCTATCTCGTAAAGAGTGTGGAAGAGCATTCCAGAGGCGGACAGCGCGAACAGTAAAAGATCTACCGTAGCGACTTGAAGTGTGGGGAGGAAAACAAAGGAGAAGTGGTGGGTGCGATGCGATGCGGGTGGAATAAACAAAAAAAAATTAAAAAATGGATGCGTTTGGTCAAACGAGAGGCAAGCGGGAGATTAATTTATGAGCGGAGCGAGCGAAGGTATGGTCCGACGTACGTCCACCCAGAGGATATAGAGAAGCACTTACCTGACTGCAGCAGTCACGCGACCCTGGAAGTATCTTCTCGACGCACTCGGGATTACGTTGTTCGGTACAGCGAAGACAATCGATGGTTATGCACGTCCCGTGGACTTTTAATGAGACACGTAAATTGGCGAGCTGAAATGCGCGTAGCTCAAGCCGTTTTTAGAACTATGGCGGTGCGGTAATTAAATATAGCGGAAATAGTAGCGGAGATACGTATGACCTATGTCGTTGCGGCTCACGGAAGATGATCTGCCGGTCAGGCGTTCACATGTGAACGGTAAAAGAGTGCATCTCCCATTCCCGACTGAATGAATGAACGGCCGAACCATCCTCCCCCCTTTGGAAATCCGTAGGATTTTCGAAACAAGAAGGAAAGGATAATTAAAGGATCTTAGATAGAGCGGAGCGGGATCAAATGAATTGACGTAGAGTCAAAGGTTACAAGAGATGAATGGAAAAGGTGTGGATTAAATTATAGATATACTAAATTATATACTTAAAATTAACGAATTATAACTGTGCTAATTGATAAATTAAATTTAAATTATTGCGAAGGAAGAGGACATAACTTAACGACGGGGCGTTTGAAAGTCCCTGATGTAGTGCGTACTAATGCGACTCGCACGATTCCATCGTTACCCGGATACACTTGTTCAATAATGCCAGTAGGCCAGCGAAGCGGCGGTGAATCATCCTGGTGGATGAGAACAAGTATACCTGGCCGAATAGGTACATCAGGAGTATTCCACTTTTGCCTCAGTTGGAGTGTATGCAAATAATCCACATGCCATTTTTTCCAATAGCTCTGGACTAAACTGTCTAACAGTTTTTTCCTATTATGAAGGCTTACAGATGCGTCAACCTCATAAGCAGGCAATGACTGCAAAGGGGTTGTGTTTAAAAAATGCGCAGGAGTTATAATTGTATGCGGCTGGTCAGACAGCGCACACAATGGACGAGAGTTTAAAACGCTCTCAATTTGAGTTAACACTGTCAACAATTCCTCATAGCACAGTAATTGCTGTCCAATGCAACGATATAAATGAGTTTTTATGCATTTTATATTGCTTTCCCAAATTCCCCCAAAGTGGGGTGCGCGAGCGGGAATATTCCGCCATGTTATTTTACGATTATTTAATTCGTTTTGAAACGCGGTAGATGTGTCTTTTGACGAAAGGAAAGTGTATAATTCGTCCAATTGACGCTTTGCACCAATGAAATTTGTTCCGTTATCGGAATAGAGAACAGATACTGGCCCTCGCCTAAACAGAAAACGCTTGAAAGCATCGAGAAACGTTTCTGAACTCAAGTCTGAGGCAAGTTCAATGTGTATGGCTTTAGTAGTCAAGCACAGGAAGAGACAAATGTACGCCTTTTGACTTTTAACGCCCCTTTTTCGCGTGATAGTAATATTGATAGGTCCAGCGTAATCAACGCCAGTGTGCGTGAAGGCCTTAGCTTCTTGCACCCGAGAAGGGGGTAAACTTGCCATCATAGGCGTAGGATGAGAGGGCGCTACCTTAAAACAAAAGTTACATTGGCGTATGCGCTGACGAATAATATTTCGAGCGGAGATGATCCAATATCGTTGCCTTAATAAAGACATAAGAAGATATGAACCGGTATGGCAATTGGATCGATGACAATCATCTATTAGTAGGTTGACTAAGTGATGTCGACGAGGAAGCAACAATGGATGCCGACTGCCATATGGTATATGAGCATTTGTCAGTCGGCCACCCACGCGGAGCAGTCCGTTGTCATCAACGAAAGGGTTTAGCTTTCTTAAATAAGGCGAGGGCAATCTACCCTTTTTAATATTTTTTATTTCGTCAGCAAAGTGTTTGCTTTGCAACTCGCGAAGAATCACGAGTTCAGCGGTTTCGAGGTCAGAGACCTGAATTAACGGAGCGGGAGGTAGCTTACGTAGAAATCGCAAGACATATACCAGAATACGTAATAATTTTTTCCACGACGAGACTCTGAGAGCTAGCTCAAGAAGTATCGAAGTATCTGAATCAGGAATGACTGTTAGAGTAACAGAACTCTTTGCTTCAGGTATAGGACCTTCAACACAGTATGGTTTGAATGGTGCAATTGGCCATTCCGCGGTTGGATGGCCAATCCAAGGCGGACCGTGCCACCACAGCGGATGGTTAATGAGTTGTGAGGGTAATAAACCTCTTGATAAACAATCACTGGGGTTTTCTATCCCATTTATATGAAAAAAGCGGTCAGGAGATAAGTTTTCCTGTATCTCAGTCACACGGTTGGCCACAAATACTTGTCACCGGTGTGGAGATGAATGAATCCATGACAGAACGATCGTAGAATCACTAAAAGCGAAAATCTCTTTTATAGGATAGCGATTATTAAAAACGTTATGTACTTGTTTGACAAGTTTAGCCAGAAATAGCGAGGCACACAATTCAAGCCTTGCCAGCGAAACAGTCTTTAGCGGAGCCACTTTGGACTTAGCGCATACTAAATGAACTGATATATTACCGTTAGGGTTCGTTACGTGCAGATATAGGACGCAGCCGTAAGCCTTCATACTAGCGTCTCCAAAGCCAATCAAATTGACGACACAGCCGGCCGCGACACCTAAGTGACGAGGTATTTGTAAATTAGATAATAACGGTAATTCAGATTTGAGTTTAATGAAACATTTAGTAATGATTTCCGGGGGTTCTTCATCCCACCCCAGCTTAGCAAGCCAAAGATCTTGTATTAAAAGTTTTGCGTAAAGAATTACAGGTGCGACGAACCCTAGCACGTCAAACAAGCGAGCAATAGTAGATAATATAGCACGTTTAGTGTTACAGGTAGTCGCAGGGGATGTGACGAACGAGAACACATCAGAAGCGGGTATCCATTTTAAGCCTAAAACTTTCAGGGTGTCATCATCATCTGTGAACTCGATCACCGCACGATACGACTCCGGCAAATGAGCGAGAAGTTCTGATGAGTTGCTCGCCCACTTGACGAGATCAAATCCGCCGCCCCTGAATAAAGTGAGCAGCTCGTCTGCTAAACGAGTACCATCTTCTGCAGAGGGCACAGAAGTAGTTAAATCGTCCATGTACAACTCTCTCATGGCGACATCTGCCGCGAGAGGAAAGCGTTCACGATAGTCCTCCGCCAGTTGACGGACGGTACGCATCGCCAAAAATGGACTCGAGCGCAGGCCGAAAGCCACAGAGTTAAATTGAAAAATACGAATTTTCTCGGTATTATTAAAGCGATATAATATTTTTTGATATTTACGATCGTTATCTGACAATAAAATTCTGAGATACATTTGACGTATATCAGCGGTAATTGCTACTTTAAAATATCTAAAGTTAAGCAAAAGCGAAAATAAGTCTGCCTGCAAATTAGGCCCTGTATACAACAAGTCGTTGAGCGACTTGCCGCTATCAGTTTTCGCGCTTGCATCTAAAACAATGCGGGTTTTTGTTGTTGACTTGTCAGGCCGTACAACAGCGTGGTGCGGGATGAAGTAGCCTTCATTTATAGCGGATAAAGAATAAGGTATTTCCGAAAGGTAACCTTTATCTATATAATCATTAATTACGTCGTCATAAGCTTGACGTAAAGCGGGAAGCGAATGAAATTTGCGCTCCAACGCAGACAGTCTGCGCTGAGCGTGAATAAAGGAGTTACCTAAAGACTTAGGGTCCTCTTTAAAAGGTAACGAAACAATATATCGCCCACATGAATTTCGTGAAACGGTCGATTTATAAAAATCTTCACATTCTCGATATTCCGGGATCTTTTTGTTGACAGTCGGTACTTCCTCTAACTCCCAGAATTTTAAAATTAAATTATTTAAATTATCTACTAACGGGCCGAAGGACCAGGCTACACTGTCACGGTTGGAAGAAGATGTCTCCCCCATTACAATATAACCAAGCGTGGTTTCTAAAGCATAAGGCAAGGAACGAGCGCTGATCGCCAAATCAGCTGACTGAGAGATAGATGGAGGTATAACCTTTTTTTCGAGCAAAACAAATGCGAACATTTGTGTACCAAGAATCGCGTCTATATTCCCAGGTACATCCCAGCATTCATCTGCGAGCGGTAAATCTTTGAAATGATCCATCATCGAACCTTGTACCGCGCGCATTGGCAACGTGTCAGCTATGTGGTCAATCACTAAAAACGTTAATTCGTATTGAGCGTCACTTATGCGCGATTGTATTGTAAGCGACACGTAACCATTAATGGGTGTGGAAATCGTACCTACTGATTTTAAAGACGAATTAACAAGCGGTTGAATATTTAGTTTTAATTTTTTACAACATGCGCGGGTGATAAGGTTATTTTGAGAACCACTATCCATTAAACATCTTATAATGATGCGTTTTCCATTTATCGGTACATAAACTTGTGCCGTCGGTAAAACCACTGACGTATTCACCTGGTCACAAGATAAGTCTATATTATTATTACGTGAAGTCAACACGATCGAATTCTTAGAATTAGTACATTCTTTCAAATCGGCACACACAGGTGCGGAAACCGGTTTGCGCGGCGGCGCCGCCGTGTCTACGCGTGCACACATGCACACCGAGCACGCGCTGTTATCAGGCGTGCGCGCAAGTTGAGATTGTTGCGGTAATAACTCGCGATTATTAAAATGCAACAATGAATGATGCCGTTTATTACAAGATTTACAAGTGTTTGCAGAACCGCAATTAGACGTGGAATGTTTATCACTAAAACAATTGATGCACATTTTATTATCCTTAATGAATTTAAAGCGATCTTTCACGTCCAATTGTTTAAATTCTGAACACTCGTATAAATGTTTATGTTGCGAGTTTTTACAAAAAATACAAGCGGGTATATTATTAATTTCCTTGTCGGTTACCGCAAAACTATGCGAAGTTTTTGTAGTAGAAGAATGCGACCGAGTCTGTGAATTAGTCCCCTGATTATTTTGAGGTAATGTGTTTTGACGAACAGCTGTTGTTCGTTCAAGAACTTTTATGTGATGACGTACAAAATTTACTAAATCACCACTTGTGGGTATATCCTTATCACGGACGGATAATTCGAAACTTTGTAGTACTTGCGAATCTAACCTTTTTAAAACGAGATGAGTAAACATGAAATCAGATAAATCGCTAATAGGCGTGTCCACACAGAGCGAGCAGCCTCGCGAGGCATTTGCCGCGCGAATCAGCTCGCTCTGTGTGGACGTGTCTCGGCCGAGGCAAACGCGCGCGCTGCCGCGGGCGAGCGTCCGTGCGCCCGAGCCATCCAGTGTCGGCTTTTTGTTTTGCTCAAAGGCGCCTCAGTCGTTTGCCGCGCGCACTCTGGACGCTCGCGTATATTGTTTCATGCCTCGCTCGAGTATAATAAGAGTAAAATAAGATCAGTGTTTAAAATTAATATCTCTCTATGGTGTAAACACCTGGCTATGGAATGCAAGTGATCCTAATTATACAAATAGGATCCAATATCGTCTTCGTTTAAGTTTTTGTTGTCTTCTCTTTTTTATAATCCTATTTATAAGGATAAAAGCAACAGCTGCCACCGCAACACGTACGTCTGGTGCCATGATGCCTTAATTCTCAACTGAACGAACGAACGTGGCTCGGGCTTGCCGCGCGCGGCAGCCTCGCGATGATACCGAGGCTGCCGCGCTCGTTTGGGGATAGTTTCCTCGCGCGGCAAATGCCTCGCGAGGCTGCTCGCTCTGTGTGGACCCGCCTAATGTCTAACTGTTTTAACGCACAACACGATGAATGAACCTTTTCAATAAAATTATTTAATTGAACGGGTGAACCCGAAGTAGTTTTTAGGTCGAGTATATTATTTAAGTACATCGACCCAAGTAATCTCTTATCTTGGTATTTTGTTACTAACGAATCCCATATCGTATTATAGTTAGAACCATTAGGAATTATTCCCGCGAATATATTTTTTGCGTTTCCACTCAGCTTACCCACTAAATATTGAACACGTTGATCATCAGTTAAGTTTTTATTATCATGTACGTTAGTTTTAAAACATTGGTAAAAAAGTGACCAAGTGTCGGGTTGACCTGAGAAATGTATTAATTCCAATGGCGGTAGGCGACAATTGTATGATTCGCCCGTGGCGGGTTTATCCATATTTGCGCGGTTAGACTCTAATAAGTTATTACGTATATATTGAATTTCTGAAAATAATGTTTCGAATGAACTCCAATTACTAAAACTTATTTTATAATCAGGGTCTATCTCTAATAATAATGTATTATGTTGATCACAAAGATCATTAAAGTTATTGTATAATTTTTCGATATTCGAAGAAGCGGCTAGGAATTCTTGTTTACTCCTAGTATCTATATTGGAAGGAACTATTTTCTTTGCTATCTTGAATAAGTCATTGATTTTTTCGAAAATAGTTTCCTTCTTTGCAATTATCATTTTTAATTTTGCTTGAGACGCCATATTGGCGTTAGGTACCTACCTAAAAGTCCCGGTATTCGAATTAAACTGTTACAGAAAATGTGTTTTAGGATTATTGAACAAGTAAATCAGGGATTATTCCTAGTTATAAACTTTAAACTGAACGATGGGACTATTATCTACTAGCCACGTCGAGTAGTCACTCGAAGCACGACAACGTGGGTGGCTTCTTTGTGAAGTTAAATATGTTTAATTTACTTGAACAAAGCACAGTTCTAAACGTAATTATGTATAGGGAATACTTAGGTAGGGAGATAGGGAATATTTTAAGGTATATACTGGCTCAGTCCGGCTCGAATGGACCAAAATTATGGTGGGTGCGATGCGATGCGGGTGGAATAAACAAAAAAAAATAAAAAAATGGATGCGTTTGGTCAAACGAGAGGCAAGCGGGAGATTAATTTATGAGCGGAGCGAGCGAAGGTATGGTCCGACGTACGTCCACCCAGAGGATATAGAGAAGCACTTACCTGACTGCAGCAGTCACGCGGCCCTGGAAGTATCTTCTCGACGCACTCGGGATTACGTTGTTCGGTACAGCGAAGACAATCGATGGTTATGCACGTCCCGTGGACTTTTAATGAGACACGTAAATTGGCGAGCTGAAATGCGCGTAGCTCAAGCCGTTTTTAGAACTATGGCGGTGCGGTAATTAAATATAGCGGAAATAGTAGCGGAGATACGTATGACCTATGTCGTTGCGGCTCACGGAAGATGATCTGCCGGTCAGGCGTTCACATGTGAACGGTAAAAGAGTGCATCTCCCATTCCCGACTGAATGAATGAACGGCCGAACCAAGAAGAGATGATGACAGACGACAAGGTTTTCTTCTTGGAACAAGATACTCAAAGCGTTCCTGAAGATACAAAGGAGAGTTAGGATTATGAAGAACAGAAAAGAGTAATGAAAGAGTGTGAGCATCTCAGCGCCGTCGAATAGGCAGCCATTTCAACCGCTTCCGAAATTCCGACACGTGGTCGTACTTTCGGAGGCCAAAACTGAAACGGATGCACAAATTCTGTAGACGTTCGAGCTTATCAAGAAGTTCCTCAGTCGCATCAAGAAAGCAGAAATCAGCGTAGTCAAGAAGACTAAGAAGGAGAGACTGAGCAAGAGTAACTTTAGTCGGAAAAAGCAGGCACTTCTGGAGACGCTTCAGAGACCGAAACGAGCAAAGTCAAAGTCAAAGCACTTTATTTCAAGTAGGCCAGTTACAGGCACTTTTGAATTGTCAAAAGAAAAAATAAAATATTACAAAATTATGGTGCTACAGTCCCAGTCACAAGACATAATAACTGTGAAAGTACCGTAGATGCCCATTCCAAGGCGTAAATCTCTATGGAAAAGAACGGGCAAGCAACTCCATGGACACTCTTTTTCAATTAGGTAATTATTACAAAAAGCAAAACACCCTCCTGCTTACTTCTGCAATGTGAACATTTGGCAGTCAAGGAAAACCCCTAAGTTATTAACTTTTTTGGAATAGGCTATGGCGACGGCATCGTACAAAACAGGGGAGAGAGACTGGCTACTCAACAGATTGATGAAATTTCTGCCACCAATAATGAGCGCTTGTGATTTTGCTGGGTTCACTAAGAGTCCAAAACTTTTAGCCCACTGACAGATGTTTCCAAGATCATTATTGATGGCCTCGATAGTTTCTGTAAGCTCTTCGATTTTAAAGTGGCGTTAAAGCTGCAGGTCGTCTGCATAGAGATGAAAGTGTGAAGATAAGACCTTAGTGATAGCGTTTATAAAAACCGAGAAAAGAAGAAGAGAAAGGACGCTACCCTGAGGAACACCCACAGTGAGATCGCACCAGTCATAGGAAGCCTCCTCTGAGCAAACCGACTGCAAGCGGCCCCGAAGATAAGAATTAAACCACACAATCACAGAAGGAGACATATTTAGAGAGGATAGGATACCTTAGAGGATGTCTAAATCAACTGAATTAAATGCACTGCTAAAGTCCAGTAGAATCAAAACTGTAAGGGACCTATTTTCCATGGCCAGTCGGATGTCGTCAGTTTTTTTTAACTAAGGCCGATACAGTGCTGTGGACAGGACGGAAACCAGATTGATAAGGACTTAGCAGGCTATTAGACGAAAGGTAATGAGACAGCTGATCATTAACAACACTTTCTAGGACTTTAGATAGGATTGGAAGTATGGAGATTGGATGGAACTGGGTAACTGACGAGGGTTTAGGGACTTTGGGTAGAGGCAGAACATGAGCTTTCTTCCACGCAGAAGGAAAGCAGCCAGAAAAGAGGGAGTAGTTGATAGTGTGAAGGATGACAGGAGCGAGTTCATTCAGTATAGGAAGGAGCATCTGGAGTTGCAGACCGTCATCACCCACCGCCTTCGTGGATATAGATTTAACAGCCCACTTTATATCCCCTTCTGTAACTGGTTGAAAAGAGAATGAAGTACACAATGGCAGAGGAAGCTTAGAGAGATTGTTCAGAATGGAAGCTTTAACGTTGTCGTCAAGAATGACTGGTGATTTAAATAATGAAAATTAATTGCGTTAATGTCAGTATCAGGCTTGCCGTCATCAACAGCTTTACCGATACCAAGGGTTTTGAGAAATTGCCATAACCACACATACTTGTGCTGTGTTGAAATTTTGAACAGAGTTGTGGATGTAGCGCCTTTTAACATCTCTACACATAAGACCGCAACGACTACGCAGATTCTTGTATATAGACCAGTTCCCATCAGTAGGATCCTTTTTGTACCGCCTTTTAGCCTTATCCCTTTTCGACATCGCACCTTTGATGCTGTCACTCAACCAGGGAGCTGGAAAATGCTTCACTCTGACCCTTTTGAGCGGCGCATGTTCATCAAAGAGTTGCAAAACTATCTTGTTAAACTCCGCTACCTTAGTGTCCAAATCATTGCTTTCATAAACAGGAGACCAATCAATATTGCTCGCATCTTCTTCTTTCTTTTAATCTTCATCATAAATGTACATAACTCGACGATATTTAGCAATTGATTAAAAGATTCTTAATTTAATTTTGTATAGAAAATATGAATTACGCATAATTTGCTAAATGAAGGTGCTTTTCTTTTCTAAACGATAATCGTTGATAGTCCTGACCTGATAGGGTAAATTCTTAATGTGAAAAAAGTTTCTTCTAGACAAGCGTGCTTCACCGTCGATTGCATCATCGCTTACCATCAGGGGAGATAGTGGTCAAACGCGAGCCTATCATTAAATAAATAAAAATAAAAAAGGCATATTATTATTAACACTGACTGTTATAGGCCATAGCTATTTAACCCGGAAAAAACCGTTTCTGTGTTTAAGCCACGAGTGCGAAATTGCAAGAAAAATCTTCTGAATGAAAAATATAAAAGAAATGTCTTGAAAGAAAGAAAGATAAATATTTATTTGTGACCCGCCCAAAAGACACTAGACAAACAAAACAATAATAAAAAAATAAAATAAATCTCCCCGTGCGAGACCAAAGAGGCTCCTATCCCAGCATGTGCAACGATATAAAAAGAAAATAACGCTGCACCGATATCTGATAGAGCCCACTGTCTTGGAAGAATTACCTACTGAACAAGTAGGTATTTTAACTATTTACTGATGTTTAGCTATTAAGGCCCGTATGCTCACACTCGACTCAAACTCAAAATTGGCCACACCTACCAATCCACTACCAACCAATCACAACTCTCGAGTTTGGCGTTACGATTCTTCAGCTTGACATCACCATCGTCAACATCATCATTTCAGCCATAAGACTTCCACTGCTGGACATGGGCCGCCCCCAGGCGTCGCCACATTGACCGATCCCGTGCGTCTTACATCCAGCGCCTTCCTGCAACTTCAACCAGGTTATCGGTAGTGGGAGGCCCTCCAACGCATCGTCTTCCGGTTCGCGGTCGCCATTTCAGAACTTTTCGGCCCAATCGGCCATCCGTTCTGCGAGCAATGTGCCCTGCCCACTGCCATTTAAGTTTCGCAATTCTTCGGGCTATGTCGTTAACTTTGGTTCTCCTTCGGACATCCTCATTTCTGACTTGATCACGCAAGGAAACTTCGAGCATAGCCCTCTTCATTGCCTTTTTAATCTTTCTGATAAGGCCTATTGTGAGCGACCACGTCTCACTGGACATATGTGTACTCAATAGAGTAAGAGCCCAGACGCTCCAGACGTTACCGAACTCTTTTAACACTAATGTGTGGAAGGTATTGAATGAAAATGAAAGTCCAAGTTAGCAAGTACGAGTACGTTCCAAGTACAAGCTAACACTCTCAATTCCACTTATTTTGTGTTTAAAGAGTTCGGTAACGTTTGGGGCGTCTAGGCCTTAAAAAATCTCAAATGGCGCAAATATAACAACCTTATTAGAAGTTATACTTTTGAGCTGTTTGGGGTTGAAACATTAAGTCCATGGGGTCGGAGTGCCTATAGAGTTTTTCGAGACATTATCACAAAGCTTGTCGACTCTACGTGACCAGGGGGCTGGCCTTTTCTTCGGCCAGATAATCAGCATTTCTGCCAGTGCCCAGACGGGCACGTTTCCCATTGATATCAATGTGGACGAATTTTTTGTTACACAATGAGTCCTTTTCTGTCTCCCTTTTGTATAGGCTTTTTATTTATATTCAATTATATATAATATTTTAATTTATCACAACTATCCATTGCCAGTTTGAGAATAGAATAGAATATACTTTATTGTACACCATAGAAGTTATACGAATACACGCAGTCAAACACACACACAGCCACAGTTCACAGTTTGAGTTGATTTAAGTATGAGCATGGGCATCTGGAATACCGGCCTTAAACGAGTCCGACAAGGTGAAGTTGAGGCTGAGATTAATGGCATGCGTCAGGGCTTGCATTTGTAGTAGCAGTAAGTTTACGACTTTATTTCGGGATAAAGTGATAAAATTACAAATTGTATTGAAATGCAGCGAACGTAACATTTATACTGACCAAACCGGCGCTGGTGCATATGTAGTACCAAAATAATTAAAAATGTTAAGCTAAAAATAATCAGTTACAAGCAAGTAGATTACTGAAGTATACAAAATGAAACATGTTTTCCATTACTTCCACAACATTTTACAATCGCACACCGTGTCATAATTCAAGCAAATAAAAACGTCAAAAAGCATAATAAAACGGACTCAAAAACCAGTCCATACGTATAAATTCGCTATTAATTGTGCCCATTACAAAAGTTCAGTGCAACCGCAAGCTCGGTAGTTGGTGTAGCCCATAGAGCACAGAACGCTCCGTCTGCACCGACTAGACATGCCAATGCTACAGGTAGAATCAAACCTAAGGGCGGCTCGGAACACTCCGTAGAGTTCTTGTGCAGTAGCAAATTCTTGTAACTTTGAGTTTACTATCGTTGCACATACTTAACAAGGCAACGCCGCCCTAAACGAGCCGTGCCGAATTATATCGGGTTGCCTTAAACCAACTCCGCTTCGTTCCGTTCGTATTGCACCACCAACAGTACGAAGGGATGCCGCGTGCGCGCTTGAAAAAAAAAACCAAGAATCCGATTCCAAACATCACCTCTATGATCACACTACAGCCCCGATTAGACTTAAGAGCCGAAATAGTTTTATTTGATGCATAAGGCCATTCAAGACCTACCGCCTCCTAAAGAGAGAAGCAAGCTGTGGAAAAAATTCACCTATCACCACCCGACTTCTTAAAACCCCAGGAACACCTGCTGCAGTATCCCAAGTGACCATACACGTGCATTTTGGAAGACCTTATGCTTGCCACTGATGCCGCAATTGGCTTAGCCACCTACTGGGCCCAAAATAATTTAAATCTATAATATAAAAATGAATCGCTAAATGCGTTGCTAAGCGCAAATCTCGAGAACCACTGAACCGATTTTGCTACTACTTTTTTGTTGTGTTTGTTATTGTTAGGAGAAGTTATTACAGAGAGAAAACATAAAAAATTGCCTAAAAAGTCTAAAAACAACACTTTTTTAAACTCCCATACAAACGATTCGTAATAATACTTATAAGTCAATTTGAACTTTAATACCATACCATAAAGTTTAAGTGTTAGTGGATACGTTCCGGGAAGGCAAAACAATTGAGTGACGTGACGTTATCGTATAAATATTAATGTCAATATTTTTCAATACTCAAAAACAAATTGGTAGGGTAGATAGGATAATAAGAATTCATGTGACAGCAAGGGTGAGGGGTGTGGTACTGTGAAGCGAAAACCAAATCTCGTAGTCGTCATTACGTATGAAACAACCTATATTAGTATTCATGTCCGTTCAATTATTCTGAGCACAAGTTTAGGCTGGCAAAGCCGTTGTCGTAATAGGGAACATTACTGCCAATTGCTCCCGCCAGATGGCGCTTGACGGCTCGGAGTAAACAAAAACATAACAACATGGCGTCTACTACTGTTTGTGGTTACCGAACTATTTTTTACTGTTTTTAAGAAAACTTGTGTTCAAAAACCAAATAATAATATTGGGGAAGTTAGTTAGCTTCATTTTTCTTTTACTATTAGTTTTATATTTTGTATGCATAAACTGCGAAATTTTGTCACTAGACTTTGACAGTTTGTTTTTTTTAGGGATGTGTCTGATATATCAAAACGTAACTTATATCGGATATGTGTTAGATATCATAATCATATCGATATCGATATCAAAATAACCGATATTGCAAAAGCTGTATCTAATAAAAACCTTACTAGCGTGCGAGAACGAATAAATCAAAACTTAAAACTGTAACCAATGCGAAAACGTACGAACTACGAACAAAACGCAAACTTCACAAACGTTAGGAACCATATGCGCTACCTATCTTTTAAGTATTATTTCGCGTTCTTTGTTAGTTTGCTCATCTAAACTGTACTACTGATATCGATATCTAAAAACCGTTTTCGATATCGATATGAAAACACATACATAACCGTTTGCGCAAAAAACCGAAAACGCACTTCTCTAGTTTGTTTACTCCGATTCCTGTGGCGCCATCTGAGCGCAGCTTTGCGAATAGTTCCCTATTGTCACGGATCGTCAAATTCTTTGAGTGGACGGTGACACTCACTGATACGTTTAATGTGCGATTCCCAAGCTTTCTGCGAGCAGCAGGCGACGTATCGCCGCTAATTGCGAAACTTCAAAGAATGGCGCACGCTTACTTTGTATACATTACTTCCTATGATGAAAAATCTGCCCACTCGACATGGTATATTGTTGCTCTGTGGCGAAGCTTATATGCAAAACCTAGTGCAGCATCGTTGTAACATTCTTCAATTAAAATTATATACCGCTTTTTGAAGAAATGTTCCTGTTCGTTCGTATAAAGTTCGTTCATTTGTTTTTGTCTGTGAATACAACTGTGCGCGATGTTTTCCGTATAATGCTGTGTCACGGTATAGTTGATACAAAGTAAGTTGTTTAATTAAATCGCAGTTGTATGAGAATTTAGGTTTATTCGGCTATTTTTTGCGTAGATTAATCTTGTTAGCTGATTGAGAACCTTATTTTTACGAGAGAGCGCTACATGCTACGAGTATACGAGATAGCTGCTAACTTGGTGTTAAAATAATCTGTCTGTCAGCATGGTTATCAGCAAAACTACTATCAGAGTATAGATACTCGGTCGGTATTGAAAGAAAGCTCTTTCATTTTTGTGAGCATTTATGAATATTGGCAAATAGCAGAAGAATAGGCATGATGCTCTAGACAAGTAACCATCTACCAACGAAAACGTCACGATAGCTATTAGCAAACGGTGTAATGTATGGGATTGCCACGCGCATTCAAAGTCCATGAGGGAACAAAAAGCGCATTCGTTTCACACCCGTGCGACCCAAAATACAGTATTTGTTATACTTTCCTTATCTATCAAAACTTTTTTTTGTAATTATTTTCTTTCTTTTTAGTTTTAGTACCCTATCCCTAAAATATAAAAAGTTCTACAGTAAGGTACCTAAAGTGTTGAAAAATACCCATAGTAACTTAATTATACAATCGTATTGTTTGTCGCTAAGTAGTTAAGGTTGTATGTTCCTTATTATCTTGAAACTTGCACTGTTCCCTAAGTTGAGAGATACCTGATATAAAAAAAAGAATGATCACGATCCGAGTATAGCTTTGGAGAAATGCGTGGAAAAACATACATACATACAAACATAAAAACATACAAACGAGCATACTTACATACACTTATAAAATTTGGCACACGTGTTTGCCCATACAGAGTACAAAATTGATTACCTAATTTTTTTGAAGTCGGTAAAAAAAAACCTTTAAAATGTAGATAATTAAATTGTCTTTGGGATAAAACACGCTTTTGGTTTTAGGGCGATTTTCGTTTTTTAAGTCTGTTTTAGACATAACTTTACAGTAAGTTATACAAATAAAACTCAAAATGTTCATAGATCAAATTATTAAGAAAATGGTCGAATGTAATTGTTGTCGCCGCGGAGGCGTGGATTTGCTAATTCGTTATCCAAATTAATAATTTCAATTGTCAATTAACACAAACTTTATAATCCTGTCATCTCTGAGATTTCGCTAGAACTATTAAATGTCTGTTTATGTTGGTTTATGGTTCAGCGCCATCTATTGGCTTATTGTGGGATTAGTTATTGGTTTGTTTGAATGAAGATCATTTGATAAGCTAATTTTCAATGTTTAATTAATACGAGATGTTTAAATAAAACGGGAACACTTATTGTAGGACTTTTAGATTTGTTCTCATTTTAACTATTGCACATTTGACGAAGTAAATATGTTTGATTATGACCTTACGAAAAGTTGTCAACAATGGCGGATGTTATAATTTTAATGACCAATAACTAGATTTAATAATTTAATACGAGAACTAAACAAATTTGAGTAATTGATTAAATACTATAAAGTAATAAGACTATTTTACACAGCCATGTAATAATGAGAAACCTTCTGGTTAGTAAGATATACAGATCACCGGAAACTTGGATAATTAAATTGTCTTTGGGATAAAACACGCTTTTGGTTTTAGGGTGATTTTCGTTTTTTAAGTCTGTTTTAGACATAACTTTACAGTAAGTTATATAAATAAAACTCAAAATGTTCGTAGATCAAATTATTAAGAAAATGGTCGAATGTAATTGTTGTCGCCGCGGAGGCGTGGATTTGCTAATTCGTTATCCAAATTAATAATTTCAATTGTCAATTAACACAAACTCTATAATCCTGTCATCTCTGAGATTTCGCTAGAACTATTAAATGTCTGTTTATGTTGGTTTATGGTTCAGCGCCATCTATTGGCTTATTGTGGGATTAGTTATTGGTTTGTTTGAATGAAGATCATTTGATAAGCTAATTTTCAATGTTTAATTAATACGAGATGTTTAAATAAAACGGGAACACTTATTGTAGGACTTTTAGATTTGTTCTCATTTTAACTATTGCACATTTGACGAAGTAAATATGTTTGATTATGACCTTACGAAAAGTTGTCAACAATGGCGGATGTTATAATTTTAATGACCAATAACTAGATTTAATAATTTAATACGAGAACTAAACAAATTTGAGTAATTGATTAAATACTATAAAGTAATAAGACTATTTTACACAGCCATGTAATAATGAGAAACCTTCTGGTTAGTAAGATATACAGATCACCGGAAACTTGAATAATTAAATTGTCTTTGGGATAAAACACGCTTTTGGTTTTAGGGTGATTTTCGTTTTTTAAGTCTGTTTTAGACATAACTTTACAGTAAGTTATATAAATAAAACTCAAAATGTTCGTAGATCAAATTATTAAGAAAATGGTCGAATGTAATTGTTGTCGCCGCGGAGGCGTGGATTTGCTAATTCGTTATCCAAATTAATAATTTCAATTGTCAATTAACACAAACTCTATAATCCTGTCATCTCTGAGATTTCGCTAGAACTATTTAATGTCTGTTTATGTTGGTTTATGGTTCAGCGCCATCTATTGGCTTATTGTGGAATTAGTTATTGGTTTGTTTGAATGAAGATCATTTGATAAGCTAATTTTCAATGTTTAATTAATACGAGATGTTTAAATAAAACGGGAACACTTATTGTAGGACTTTTAGATTTGTTCTCATTTTAACTATTGCACATTTGACGAAGTAAATATGTTTGATTATGACCTTACGAAAAGTTGTCAACAATGGCGGATGTTATAATTTTAATGACCAATAACTAGATTTAATAATTTAATACGAGAACTAAACAAATTTGAGTAATTGATTAAATACTATAAAGTAATAAGACTATTTTACACAGCCATGTAATAGTGAGAAACCTTCTGGTTAGTAAGATATTCAGATCACCGGAAACTTGGATAGTTTTGTGTTGAGGTGATTATTTTAGTAATAATCTACAAACAACTTTGTATTTGTGAGTATTGAGATTGTTTAATGATAAAATAATTAACTGAGCAGCATTTTAGTATTGTTTGTTAGCTTTATTCAACTATCCAAGTAATTAGTGTCTAAACAAAAACAATATGGAAGCCCCGCGCACTTGCAACACGCATCGCGCGTATGGCGTGTGTAAAATAATAACTGTTTAATAAATCTGATTGATTAGATGTTTGAAAACCTAATAAACATGTAACACCAATTGTCTTAAAGTGATTGTGTAAACTATAAAAAGATTTAAAAGAGTATCCTAGAGTTTCTTGCTAGGTCTTCTCTAGAGATCGACGAGGGATTGCGACCTAGCGAGCCACCATGTGGTTTTAACTTCAAGTTCGAATGAAAACTCAAAGTGCCTGTAACAAAGTCAAATAAATACTTTCGAGTTTCAATCCAGTAAAAAATAACATGTATGAATACTCACCGAGGCTTGTTTAAATACACTAGGCTAGTGTTTGGACTTGCTAGTGCACCTTCTATATTTCAAAGAGCAATGGAACAGATACTAGCGGGATTAGATGGGGTTCTATGTCTGTTGGATGATATTTTAGTGACAGGAAAAACTCCAGAATTGCATATGGAGAAGCTTTGTGCAGTGCTACAAAGGCTCCATGCAGGGTTGACCTTGCATAAAGGAAAATGTGTGTGTTTTTTTTTTAATGAAATCAATTATTTAGGATATGTAATTAATAAGGATGGATTAAAAAGGGATCCATCAAAGGTCAAAGCAGTAATGGATGCGCCAATTCCCACTGACATACACGTGTTACAATCATTTCTAGGACTTGTCAACTATTACAGAAACTTTGTACCCAAGGCTTCCAGTATCTTGAGCCCCTTATATGATTTGGTAAGAAAAGGTTTTTAATGGGAATGGACTACAGAACATAATAAGGCTTTCCAGGAAATTAAAAAAAATATAACATCAGAACGGGTATTTTGATTCCAATGCAAAAATCATTTTAACGGTTGATGTCTCTCCACATGGACTTGGTGCCGTGTTGTCACAAATTGGGCATGATAGAGTGGAACGACCAATATCATTCGCATCCCGCACGCTCAACTCAGCTGAGAAACGGTACTCACAAATTCAAAAAGAGGCAACAGCCATCATATTTGGGGTACGGCGGTTTCATCAGTACCTTTATGGGAAATCAGACCCCTTTGTATTACGCACAGATCACAAGCCGCTTTTATCCATATTTGGGCCTTATAAGGGCATACCCGAGGTGTCTGCTAATAGACTACAGAGGTACGCCATGTTTTTATCCGCATACAACTACACAATTGAATACGTTCGAAGTGCAGATAATAACGCCGACTTTTTATCACGGGCAAGTTTAGGGTACGACCAACCGCGGGTGGACGCGGAGGGAAAGGGCGGCGCACACGTGGCCGCCGCTGCAGCAGTCACTAACCGCGCGTCTTATGTTCACTTTGTAGTTGAGGGTAGCTTGCCAATAACTAAAGATGAGTTGCGCGAAGCGACAGATAACGATACTGTTTTAAAATATGTTATCAATTTAGTCCAGAATGGTTGGCCAAGGAAAGTAGATAATTCACGCATTAAACCGTATTATTTGTGTAAAACCGAATTATCCTATGTGAATGGATGCTTAATAAGAGGACATAAGGTTGTGCTACCGGAAATACTACGTAGTAAAATTTAAAAAGAGTTGCACAACTCACATTTAGGGATAGTTAAAACTAAGGCTGAAGTCAGATCACGCTTTTGGTACCCGGGTATAGATGAGGCCGTGGAGCTGATGATCAAGTCGTGCAACATTTGTAAACAGCTGCGACCCTCACCCCCCCGAGCGCCTCTCGCTCCATGGCAATACCCACAAACGCCGTTCCATCGACTGCACATAGACTTTCTCGGCCCTAAGTAATCTAGTATTTTTGGTTGTTGTAGATGCGCACTTAAAGTGGGTAGAAATCTATGACGTCACTCACTCAACGTCAACCGCGACAGTTATCGAGAAACTATATGATTTTATGTCCAAGTTTGGGTTACCACATACTATTGTTACTGATAATGGAACAGCATTTACATCATTCGAATTTAAAAGTTTCTGCTCACTAAACGGTATAGATCATTTAACATCACCAGCGTACAATCCAGCTAGTAACGGACAAGCGGAAAGCTTTGTAAAGATAGTTAAAAAGGGGATAAAATCAAGTATTTTATCATCACATAGTTAGTATAAGAGAAAGAAAGTTACAGATTATAAAATATTTATTTGATTATAGGAACTCAGTACACTCAGTCGCAGGGTTCTCACCGGCTGAGTTAGTGTTCGGACGAAAATTGAGAACACGACTGGATGTTCTGAACCCGACGCCATCGCCACCCCCGCTCACAACACTTGTAATGTGAAATCTAAAGAGTGCTCGCAAATTAAATATAACAGAGGAAATAATAGACAAGTGTACAAGCCAGGAGATGAAGTGCTCTATAAAAACTATATAAATAAAAATAAATATCAATGGTGTAAGGGTGTTGTCATAAACAAAATAGGATCAGTGTTATACCTGATCAAAGACAGTATCACATCCAACAGTGTCAAGAAGCATAAAAACCAATTAATAACCAACATCTGCGAACCTCGCACCTGTATCATAGAGGACGAGGACTTGACAGCTGGGCCTCAACCGCAAGTGAGGGGGGATGTGAATGAGGAACCCAGTCAGATGTCTAGGTGTCCACAGAGACTCCTGCGCAATATACCCAGAGTGGATTATGCGCCTTATTTGTAATCTAAGAAGATAAACATGTAAAATAAAAGTAATTTGGATAGCACACTAAGTTAGTATTAAGAAATTTAAATAAAGGGTTGTTTTAAGGTAAAGGGGGGAGATGTTGTGTGGAGCATAAGCTGAATAACATTGATGTCTATGCCCTGTCAGTTGTCTATGATAGAACAGCCATATTAGAATAAACCAGTGTGTCTAATACCGGCGTTTGATTATCACGTGTATTTTACCTAACCCCGAATCCAAACCTAACACGCTCTGTATAGACCTCATTATTTCTATGGTAAGTACATGAAATAAAATTATAATTAAAGGATGTGATGTGATATGATATTTATCTTTTATTTATGCGAAGAACCTTTAATATCATATCTCATGCCGTGTAGGTTTGTGGTACAAAAGGTCACCATTTCGCTAGTCGTGAGTGTGAGTTAAATGGCAAGAGTGACAAACACTGGTTCACTTTTGATAAAAGCATATACGGGTTCAATGCTTGGGTCGGGCGTTATTAGGTTTTTCTATCTGGAATTTCTCTGGAGCTGCCACAACATGTAGATTGTCCCTTATATAGAGCGTCTGCTGCACCGCTGCCTTACCTTTCGCTGAATACAGGCGTGAAGTTATAATTACACTTTTTTTCTAATTAGTTTTTCACACCCGCTTTTTTTGCACAGTCACCTTTACTTCTTCACATGCACGCCTTATTCCCGTTTCACCCATGTTTATGCAAGTCCCTCCTTGATTCACTCAATGTGCCTTGCGAACCAACGTTGCTTTAGAACTAAATACGTTTTATAGGAAGTGGTCACGCGGCCATAAGTTTTCGCCGAAGACTGCTGCACCCACCGTAGACGTTATTTAGTGTATTGATTACTAGTCTAGCTAGTCCTTAGACTGCTATAAAGAAAGTAAATGAGATTGAATTAATGTTATGTTAATGAAAAATTTTGGTATAGACGTAGAAAGCAAAATTTAAAAGGGGTTTTTATTTAGGGGTTTTTTTTTATCCTACCCATCGATTCTGTAAAAATAGTACCGAGAAAACTTGAGTTTGGTCAGCTTGAAGTGAGTTACTCAATAGCTTCTGGTAGAATGATAATTTACTTAAAGCTCACTTTAGCTTAGTTTTCACGGTAAACTGTTTATCAAATAGCACTCTTGTTTAGATAAAATAAAATTGTCTGAATGACCAAATGCTGAAACAATCTTCAAGTACCTCATCAAGATGGCATTTTTCGTTTTCCTACGTGTTACTAAAAAGTTTTTACAAAAAAGACAAACAGTTAAAAAATGAAATTTTTATTTTATTTTTTAACTTTATCAGGGTGCCACGGATGTCAATATGTAAAAGCTGGTTATCCATCCACGAACCAACCTCGGCAAGCGTTACTTAACCTTGATGGTCGCCGACCTTAACGCTCTTCAACCGCATGCGATTTCTGCCTCGGCTATTCTCATTTAGCTGCTGTCATAGATAATGGACTATCTATGTCACTAGTTTATGTAAATAGCAAAAGAAAAACACCAAATATGCCTGAAGCAACAACTACGAGGTACTAGTAGATGCTTTGAATACCGCAATAATTTGATTTGCCTGAAGTTTTCTGAGCTTTTTCAAACTGTTCTGAGAATAATAAATAAATTGAATTAAAAAATAAAAACAAATTATAATCTATGTAGTAATTATACCTACAACTTGTTTTTCTCTTTTCAGTCAATAATTTTTTTGCTGTCGGGTTTTGTTGTTTTTACTATCATTTTGTTTTCCAAATATTTATTGAATTTTTATTTTGCTATCAAATCTTGATTTTTTGCCAAAATAGTAACATAAAAGTTTGACAATATATATATTTTTGTGATGGTCTATTTGGTTACTTTCATTTCGACAACTGTATTGTAATGACTCGAAAAAAAAAATGTATCACCTCTCGTTTTTGGCGGGACGGGAGGGGGCAGAGCGCCATATTTAAAATTAATTATATAGCCTATGTCTCTCCAACAATTGAGACGAATCCAAAAACAACTCATATGTCATAATCCGTCAAGCCGTTTGAACTGTAGAGCGAGCCTTCCGCAGTCGGGTAAAAAACAATAATAAACCTGTAAACATTACGTTTTCTAGGAACGTGTCTCTGAAAATAAGTTTTCTATCGAAATTACCCTATTTTTACAAAAGGTACTTATTTTTGCATTTTGTTTAAGTTATTTTAGCTAAAATGTTTTAGAACTACTAAACATTGGTATTTTAATGAGAGTAAGGTTTTACTGGATAAAGGTTGCAGGCATGCGCTGGATGCGAGACGCACGGGATCGGTCAATGTGGCGACGCTGGAGAGGCCTATGTCCAGCAGTGGACGTCTTTCGGCTGAAATGATGATGATGAAGGTTTTACCTCTAGATGGAGAAATTAAGGTGACACAAACTGGTTATAATCTTTGCCGCACAAAACCCGTGAAATTCAATAAAATGACATTTAAGAATTTTGCAGGATATATTTTCCTTTTGCATTTATGTATTTTGGCCATTAATGAATTCGGGGTGAAAAAAGAACAAGATAACTTTTATAAACTTCAATTTTTATTCAACTATCGTTACAGTTTTCTATATTTCATAATCCTATCGTCCAATATAAATAAGTTTTCAACAAAATCCTAGCAAAGGCAAGCGATCAAGGAAAGCCCAATATCCTTAAGAACTCCACGGTCAAAGTAACACCCATAGTGGATTTCCTAGGCCGCCTCTGACATTGATTAAGTAACAAATAGTGGTCGCAGCGCAATGGTAACGGGATGAAATTAAAGAAAATGCCCAATATGGAGACAAATGGGAGCAATCCGTCTTAGACCTTAGTTCTTGGGAACTAATGAAAGAACTGTGAACTTTCATAAGTGCCGTTCCGGTTCTTTTTATTAAATGACAGACTGAAGGTGCTGAATATTTCGTATTTGATAAACTTGGGCTCTAGATTTAGAACCAGTTTCTGATTTGAGTATTTGGAGTTAAGGACATGTCAACCCTTCCTCAATGCCAAAATTTTACATGTTTTCAGGCAAAAGTAAACTCAACGTTAAATTCTTAAGGCATCTGTCACAAAACCGGTGACGAAGCCATTACCTATCGACTATATTCTCGCTGAAGAAACGAACAATAGATACAGATCCAGTGACAATAAAAGAGATAAATATATTAATAGTTAATCGCTGGCTGTTCACACTGCCGGTGAGTACTCTCTCACCATAAGTTTGTCGCAGCGACAAGGGCTATCAAAGATTATACTCGCTCAGCGTTACTCGCTCAGTGATGCTCGCTTGGCGGTCAGAACTCACGCCGAGAGACCAACCAACTAACGCGTGCAGTACTGATCGCCCGAGCGAGTGGTGCGAATAATCGTCCGTCGCACAAAAACACTACCTCATAGCCAAGCGGTAAAACTATCGGAACTACACACTCGCTTGTTGCTGCTCATCAACTCATATCTAGGTTCTAGCTCTACTCGCTGCTCGCTGATCGTCGGCGGTGGGACAAGTGCCTAACCCAGAAATCAGTAGTAACGTTGTCAAAAGTGCTTGGGATTAACCAAGTGATAGCGCATGTAAAACGTATTGCGCCTACCCCAAGTAACATGGGATAGAGGCAAGAAGATGATGATGATGCAAATACCGTTTATTTTTCAATTTTGAATTTTTACAATCGTTATCGCTGATTTAACGACACTAAGGGCTGTTACCGCACTACATCCGATCCGTATCCGTGAAATTTCAGTGCAGAAGAAGCCGTAGTACTTCTTGTTAAGTGGAGCTTACTCACTACCGAACTCTATCCCTCATAATCTGTCATAATTCAGAACATTTTGAAATCGGAACTCACATCAAGGAAACGGATCACGGACACAGAAAGCGTAACCGCCCTTAGTTTTGTGCCTTTTTTGTATATAATACTTTTCACCAATACCTAAATATTTTTTACTAGCTTCTTACTCGCTTCCTTGGCCCACATCCCGCAGGACTTGTTTTTTTTTTCGGGATAAAAATTAGCCTATGACACTCAGAAATAATGTTGTTTCTACTGGTGAAAGAATTTTCAAAATCGGTTCAGTAGATCCAGAGATTACTTCCTACAAACAAACTTCACCTCTTTATAATATTAAAGTATTATACATAGATACGAAAAAAAGAAAACATTTTCTTTTGTACAAAGAAAATGTTTTGCAATCTTCAGTTAGTTGCCAACAAGGTGACCCTATCGGGCCAGTCATTTTCTGTCTGGCTATTCATCTCATTATTCAGAAACTAAATTCGAAATTTAACTTATGGTGTTTGGATGATGGAACACTAGGAGGTGACGTAGTCACCGTTTTAGCAGATTTTTAATTCCTGAAAGAGCAGTTTTAATCCATCGGCCTAGACCTCAACCACTCCAAATGTGTTTTTTTTTTGGTGGCAATACCGACAGACAACCGACCCTACAGAAATTCTATGCAATAGCCCCAGAGATCAAAATGTTAGATAAAAGTTCACTGCACCTCCTATAGGTTCCCCAATTTTGGATGACAGTTTTTCTTCATTCATTGATAGCAAAATTAACCATTTTAGTGATATTTCAGATAGACTCGCAAAAATTAACCCTTTTCGTCTCCCTTTTGTATTTGTGAATAGATTTGTTTTTTTCAGAATATTTAATTGTATATATGTTAATAAATAAAAATAACAGAAAAATATACATATAATAAATACATAGATTATTTTCTTGATTCCGCAATTACAAAAACGCAAAAAAAAGTTAGTTTACATTACTTTTGGAATACCCAATATTATATTACAAGAGGGGTGCACTCATAAAAAGCATTCTATTGGGCATTCCTTCTCTTTTTCCTTCATGTATGTTGCACGATACGAAACTGCTCTGTCTTTCTAAAATTTATTCATATTCATATTCTTTATTATACACAAAATAAACATTTCAAATACAAAAGGAAAACTTATGTACAAAGGCAGCTTAACCCATAATTGGGTTCTCTGACAGCAAACCTCAGTGCTAAAGAGAGATTACAACAATTTTTTGACACAATTTCACTGTCTTTTTTCATTTGTCGCTGCAGTGTAGTGCAAATTAAAGAAACGCCCGATGCGTAGACGAATGGGGGCAATCCATCTAGCCTTGCTGTTCCCACGGCAAGAACTAATGAAAAACCTAGCAAAGTTTCATAAGTGTGAAGAATAAAAACTAGCTCTGTACAAAATGTTTGCAAAACTTCTGTTCATGACAATAAAAAGAAAAGATTAGTCACTTATCTATGACCTACGTTTAGGTTTTATTAATAGAAACTTGAGAACAAGTTTTCTCAGTGAATAGATATATTTTCTATAATTCTTAGAAAAATATCTATTCACCTACTAAATCATATCAATACTTAAGCTGTACTTTGCATTTTTATAATCCTCTTTCATTCCACAACTCACTAAGTTGTGGACAGTGTGACATGTGACTTTAACGACATCTACATAGTGTTTTAAAAATGCCGACGAAATGATGATTAAACAAGTAATAATTACGATATTGTTGAAGAGAAGTAGAGGCCACCCGCATTGGATTGGTGGTTTGCTCGAAGGTTCTTTCTGTATTGGATGTACAGAAAAGACCTCGATCAAGCCCAATTGCCAGAACGGACAAACAAAGGTCGATCCACTTGATCGTACATCCTGCGACCCCCGGTGTAGGTGTCAGATGGTACACTGGGGTGGTTTTTAGTCAGTAGGAGTCTGACAGACCCCTTTGAGGCATTTACAAAACGGAACAAAAAAAAATTTGATGTGGAGACGTCCTGACCCCAAATAATGGGATCAGGGGAAGAAAGAATAAGTGAAGTATCTTTTACAAACAAAAGATTCAGTGCAAAAAAAATCGGGACAGTTCAATAGTCTTCAAATAGTCGCGAATCGGAAATCAAGCCCCGTTCTTACGATAGAACACGGACACTCCAGAGCCATTTAGGTCATCAAAACAAAAACATTTGCTTACGAGAACAGCTGACACGAATCCCCTTTACACTAACATTCTATTCAAAATATAAAAGGAGGCCGATACCAAAGAATTGAAATGTATGGGCAGAAGCGAAACTTTCGATTCAGAGGCAATCTTAACGCCAGTAGTTACAGGCCTGTAGAGGTATAGGTATTTGTAGGATAAGCTATCGCAGGAATATTGTAACATTGTTAGCATCCTAGTATGTCCTAGATCAATAAATCCGTAGACATGTGACATTCACCAATCCACTCCCACCACACCCACAACCCAAAATCCAAATCACTTGGTTTGTGTAACACCTCTCATAGAGATAAGGTCTGTGTTCCAATAGCGGTACATTATAGACTGAATAAATATGCTATGCCACGACAGCATTTAGGCTCTTGCTAGGGATCCCTATTATACGCTCGATGTATCTGGCATTAACATCACGGAGTATTTTTAAGCGTTTTGAAGAGGCACGTCTGCTATGTTGTCACGGTCTATGTACGGCAAGATATTGCGTTTGTCTGATGACGTTTACAGGAGGCTGCAGTGAGTGCAGAGGAAACCCGTCTCATGCGCAAATACCTGATGGTTGTTGACGGGCTTTTGTATAATTGATGTATGTTTAAATCGTGCGGAGAACATAGATAGCGCGATGCAGGATTCATAAGACGTAAAGTCTTTTTTACCCGACTGCCAAAGGAGGTTATGTGTTTATCAGTCTATGTTTGTACTTATGTGGCGTTCTAGAGACCTGGCGTTATTGGATGATGATAATCGATTCGTCTTAACCTTGCGAGTTTCACTGGCTACCTTAAAATTGGAAAATAGATTGAGGGGGGCCTTTGGGTTCCATATTGTGGGGGCCCAATTTTTTATTATTTCGAACCCATCGTGTGGGGTATCATTAGAAAGGGTTTTAAGAGGTGATTTCAAATATCAATTCGAAATAAAAAATGTTAACTAAAGACAAATAAATTAAAAAAAAAAAACAAAAATCCCGAGTGCTTAAAAAAAGTGCGTAAAAATACTCGCTACTTAAACAGTAGAGTGTTTGATTTTTTTAGTTTACTTTTTTTAGTTAGTACGTTGTGCTATACCTACATAGATACCACTACAGTAACGGCGTACTTTCGATTCTACACGAATTTAGTACTCTATGCCGATGGCAATAAATAAGGGTGTATATCAAACCAGATCTAAGGAGCATCGTTAAACCTATCCCGTAATCACGTTGCCTCGTAAACCGCTTTACCAGCCACTGCAAACAAATTAAACGTTTTTACTGCTAATAAATGGAGACGATAAACACAACGAAAATAGAAAGCGTGTCAATAAATTGTGATGGAAAATGTTTTTGCGGATAACAAGCGTGTATTCTGTGAAACAATATCGATTAATTGCAATCGAGCAATTTACTTAGTAACAAAATAAAAACGTTCTTATTAAACGATCCTGTTATATCCGCCTGACATAAGTTGTCAGGTCAATTGTAAACGATCCTGTTATAACGCACCCGCCTGAGATAAGTAGTCAGGACAAGGTCAGGTAACGTTGCATGCAAATATGTGGGCTTTTATAAATCCAGCCTTGTCTTGGAGCGGAGTAAAAAGGGGAAAAAGCATGCATTTGTTTTTTTTATTTCATGGACATTACGCTTACTGTGGAAATTCACAAGCCTAGTTCAACTAACAGTCAACGGCCCATTAATCAAAATTAAAATAGCTACCTTTTCAAAATGGCCAAAATGTCGGTCAATCAGATAAATATGTTTAGAAGTTCCTATGGTGTCATAATATTATTAACATCTATTATTGGATTATCAACAAAGTTACAAAAGTTTTCCAAACAGCTCAATAGGTTTGGGGGAGCAAAAGCCAATTTTCGCACTTAAAAAAGTTCATAATATTATAGTTGCACCATCAACTCAGCGACAATCAATGACAAGAACTTGCCGAAATGTAGGAAAATTTGAGGTATTTTTGACTGATCGCGATCTTTGATCTAAAATTCACTTGCAACATTTGACCACATACTATACAGTAAGTTTTTATAGGATAATTCGTACTAATAAATTACATAGTAATGGAAAGTTAAATAAAAGCTTAAAAAAGTCGGCCTGGTTACACAAATGAGCAACTAAAATTATCTACGTTAAAATAATTGAACGCTCAATTTCGCTGTGGTTTCAAATTACCGTTACTCGTTATCGAAATCAATTTATTCTTAGTTAACATTAAATTAATCTACATTTTTATGGTTTGTTAAATGTTTACTTCCACCAACTTTGAAATCAGTAGAATACAGATGATGAATAGATAATATTTGTTTGGTCCATCCGATAGATTAATATAAAATATTGGACACGTTTTTTTTCATTTGTGTAATATGTAAACAAAAAAATAAAGACGATATTTCGTGTGACGTCACGTTTTAGTGTCTACTTTTTACTCAAAATTGACGTCACAAGCGGGACTCCTGAATTTTGTTGTTAATAATCTTACTGGCAGATTAAATAAAATTATCATTTTCTACCCAGGAATTACCTCTATTGTCACCGGAGTGTTCTGTATCTAGTATCAGTTTCATTATTAACAGTCTAAAAGGCAATTGCTAATTGACGGGCGGGTGACGTAATTATGATAATTTTACGACGAACATTCGCAGTCACTGTGTTTTGTAATTACGGTAATATCAAAATTTTTGTTTATTTAATTTTCATGATTCGTCGGCGACAATTTATTCTGATTGTGGACTCGAATTAAATACTTTGGGAATATTGAAATATTTGTGGCAATTGTTCCTAATGTACTGAGATTGGTCACGTAGTACCCGGTTGTCATTTAGTTTGTAGATCTTTGACAGTTGTTGCGGGTTAGAAGCTTACAGTATGTCAATCTGTACTGTATTGTCCTGTAGATAACTGGATTGTGAAGGTTAGAGAGGAAGTCGTTTAATGTAAAAAATACTGGTATTTAGCTACATCTGTTCAGACTAGAAACCAACCCCAATATAGCTAGGCAGTTCATGATACAAAATGTGATAAGAATAATATTTGGTACATCTCATGATTACTCCTGTGTATTCTAAGCTGGACACACAACGAACCAACCGTTGACAAATAAACCGTGTCCGAACGGAAAATAGCGAACACGCCTACAGAAACCACATCAAATTAGACATAGGCGTAGACGGTACGCTTCGTAATATTTGCCCACTAGCAACACTGGCCTGCATATTTGCCCACTCGACTAATGTAAACACGCTGCGTACCAGTGAGGTAAACTCTGTAAGAGAAACATAATTCTCGAAAAACTCGCATAAAAATTACATTACATTATCTGACGGAGCGAGTGTGACCTACATTTTGTGAAATAATTGAATGAACAATATAAAATATAGCTTTTGGTGCTTCAGTAATAATATGCGAAATTTATAGGCTGCTGGATTTACTGATAAGTCTAATGTAGGGTTCCTCTAACATTTTACGATATGTTTCAACCAGATTCACATAAAAAGCATGAGTGGATCACTCTTGCATTAAGTCTTTCACACAAAAACCCATTTATTCCTTGACACGTCACATAAAAATGTCCATGACGCTGTCTTAGTAGTATGTCGTTTACGCAAACTCACGTTTTGCCGCTAACCCCCTTCCTAAAATCGCTGAATGCGACTAGAGAAGTTTTTACTTGAAAATCAATAACATTCAAGACCAAACTAAATTTCTGTTTATGTATTCAAATACATAAACAGAATCATAATAATTAATAATAATAATATAATAATTTTTCAAATCGGTCCAGTAGTTTCGGAGCCTATTCGGTACAAACAAACAAACAAAAAAATCTTTCCTCTTTATAATATTAGTATAGATAAGACATGGAAATAACAACCGTCCCGGAAGTCACATATGAAAAATGATCGAGGCGTACAAAACACTTAACTTAATACGCTACACATTCATCAACAGATGAATTAAATTCGAGGAACGAGGAATTTATCTTGCCACTCAGAACTGGATAAAATTGTCAAGTAAAATTGGCCCGTATATATGAAACTGAATCATTCTGTATGTTTGTCTTGATTTGATTTATGCTCGTGAGTTCAAGGAGATTTTGTAAGAGATGGATTGTTAAGAACGGTTTGTGGGCCTTCAATGGTATTATGAATTCATTAAAATTTAAGACTATTTTGTTCGGTTTTTTACATTGTAAATATGTACTTTTATACATATACGTATTGTATTTTTATACATATTGTACACGAGCCACCATTATTATTATTATTTATTATTGATATTTGAAACAAGCTTGCTAAGTGGTTTTCTTTTATTTCCTTTCCAAGAACAAAAAGCGATGAAACACGCTTCACTGTTTCGCTGTTGCTACGGCAAACCTATTCTATATGCAGCAGCGTCATTGCGTAAAATAAAAATATATGAAAGCGATAACAAATCCTATCATTTTGATTCTTCAGTCGTCTTCTTCTACTTCCTAGCACTATCCCACTTTAGCTAGGGTCGGCTCTCTTAATTTTATGGCGCCAGGATATTGTATCCCGGATTGTCGGGCCAGGCAGTTCTTCCTCCAGTAAGAGCTTCGTCATGCTTGTCCACCACATAGCAGAAGGTTGTCCTATATCTCTATTTTCGGATAGTTACAGTGCTTTCTTCACTACATGTTCATGTGTTGTTGTTCTGTGTTACAGGATTTCCTAGTGCAGATACCAGTCTCCCACAAAGGATTTATAAAGTAATATTGCACCATTATGTAATTATTGATAAGAAATCTTTGTGGAGGAGAAATAAATATTTTTTTATTTAATTTTTATCTCTTTGCATCGCTTGACTCATCTTAAACGGCTCTCGGTTAATATCATTTTGATTCGATAGTGTTCATTGCATTTTTTAAGCGCTTGGGTAGAAGGCTTTGTAAATACTTTTTTTTTTTTTCTATAGGCTTGCGCTTGACCACTATCTCACCTGATGGTAAGCGATGATGTGGTCGACGATGGAGCACGCTTGCCTAGCAATGGATAAGAAACTCCTGTGATGGAAACGTTTGTGATGGAAACTGTGATTTAGTGTTTTACTTAATTAGGGTGCAAGATAGTGATCAAATTATTTGTGGCGTTTCAATCAGGTAACACTCACAGATGATGATCAGTTCAGCTTTAGTACAAGATCTATTGAGCAGATCAACCTTAGTTGAAGACTAATAAAACTTTCAGCAAACTCTTTTGTATGGAAAATAGTTTCTATAAAGTAGTTTTATGTCATTTTAAATTGAATTCCACACTGAAGAACTGCCAGTGTTCCGTCTAATCGTACGCAAGGTCTCGTGAATAACCTAGTCCAATCTAAATTGATACATATTTAAATATTTTAAACCAAGCTGCATGTGACAAGGTAATAATTTAACGAATTCTGTACCGGCCCGGATTAATACCATACGACACGGATACTGGATGGTACTGGCCATCAGTAATTCAAACGGGTTTGTGTAATCTCCATGAGTATTTATGTTCCACTTTTAATTAAAAAATACGTCATTTTTTAAAAAACCTGGCATTATAGTTCAGTTACCATTTTTCCATGAAAAACAAATTCGACGAAATAGTAGATTATTGCATCGAGCACAAAGTAATTTATTATTGCACCGAGTGCCTGATTTAGAGCCCGAGCGCTAGCGAGGGCTCTAATCTAACAGGCACGAGGGCAATATAAATTACTTAAGGCGAGGTGCATAATCTGCTTTTCATTCAACTATTACTAGGAATAGTAGATAAATCACTTTTTTAAATTTCTTTCATTTTGAAATCAGAGTTAGCAGAAATCATTTTTTAAATTTGGAACAAGTAGGATAGAAATGAATAATACGTACGTAAAAAAAAAGTATTGATATCGGCTGGCTGAATAGAGCTAATCCATTGAGATTGACAACTTTTGGTGCGATTAAAAAAAAACAGTGCAATAATGAAATTTCATACATTTTTATTGCTCTAGAGCATTAAAGACTCGCTTTGTACTGAGTTTTTAGTGTGATTGTGATGCAATTAAAGCATAGTTGGAAGAAAAGTATATTGTGGGTGAATGAATGTGAATGGAACTTGTTGCGAAAAGTGGGTGGGTGGGTATTTTACTGTGGAATTTCCTGTTTTTTTTTTGTGACCAATGACGTCATTTTGCTTTACATAGAATGACAATTATTGTTCGAATGAAAACTGCAAGGACTATCGTGGCAACCTAAAAATTTTTTCACGTATAATACTTATATATATTGGTCAAATTGGTACCGTATGGTGACGGACGTAAAGAATTTCACCACCCCATATCTTCCCGTGGGTGTCGTAAGAGGCGACTAAAGGGACACACCAGAGAATGGGCAGCAGCGTTCTCTGGGCACTTTAACAACAAACTGCGATCGCCAACCCGCCTGCCAAGCGTGGCGATTGTGGCAAACCCCCCCAAACGAATATGCGTAATAGGTGCGGTCGTATGTGTAGGGATGCTAAAAGGCACCACATCCACAACTCTGTTCAAAACTTCAACACAGCACAAGTATGGCAATTTCTCAAATGCCTTGGTATCGGCAAAGCTGCTGTTGACAGCAAACCTGATATTGACCTTAACGCAATTAATCTACATTTCGCGAAGCCCCCTGTCACTCTTGACGTCAACGTTAAAGCATCCACTCTAAACAATCTCTCTAAACCTCCTCTGGCAATGTGTACTTCATTCTCATTCCACCCGGTTACAGAGAGGGATATAAAGCGGGCCATCACATCTATATCCACGAAGGCTATGGGTGATGATGGACTACAACTCCAGATGCTTCTACCCATCCTAAATGAACTCACTCCTGTTATCCTCCACATTATCAACTACTCCCTCTGTTCTGGCTGCTTTCCTTCAGGTTGGAAGAAAGCACATGTTCTGCCTCTTCCCAAGGTCCCTAAACCTTCATCAGTATCCCAGTTCCATCCTATTTCTATCCTTCCAATCCTATCTAAAGTCCTTGAGAGTGTTGTCAATATTCAGCTGTCTCATTAACTCTCCTCTAATAGCCTGCTAAGTCCATATCAATCTGGATTCCGTCCTGGCCACCTGACTTTAGCAGTGCTTTTAATTTAGTTGATTTTGACATCCTCTTAGGTATCCTATCCTCTCTTAATGTATCTCCTGCTGTGATCGTGTGGTTTAACTCTTATCTTCGGGGTCGCTAGCATCCGGTCCGCTCAGAGGAGGCTTTCTCTGACTGGTGCGATTTAGATGCGGGTGTTCCTCTGGGTGGCGTCCTTTCTCCTCTTCTTTTCTCAGTTTTTATAAACGCTATCACTATCATCATCTATATGCCGACGACTTGCAGCTTTACCGCCACTTCAAACTTGAGGAGCTCTCTGGTTCTATCGATGCCATCAATAATGATCTTGAAAATATCTATCAGTGGGCTAAAAGTTTTGGACTCTCAGTGAACCCAACAAAATCACAAGCTCTCATTATTGGTGGCAGACATTTCACCAATTTATTGAGCAACCAGTCTCTCCCACCCGTTTTCTACGATGCCGTCGCTATAGCCTACTCCAAAAAAGTCAAAAGCTTAGGTGTTTTCTGAGACTGCGACCTATCTTGGAATGTTCACATTGCTGAAGTTAGCAGGAGAGTGTTTTACTTGTTTCGGTCTCTAAAACGTCTCCAGAAGTTCCTGCCTTTCTCAACTAAAGTTACTCTTGCTCAGTCTCTTCTTCTTCCGCTTCTTGACTATGCTGATGTCTGATTTCGTGATGCGACTGAGGAACTTCTTGATAAGCTCGAGCGTTTGCATAATTTGTGCATCCACTTCATTTTTGGCCTCCGAAAGAACGACCATGTGTCGGAATTTTGGAAGCGGTTGAAGTGGCTGCCTATTCGGCAGCGCCGAGATTCCCACACTCTTTCTCTACTCTTTTCTGTTCTTCACAATCCTACCTCTCCTTCGTATCTTAGAGAACGCTTTGAGTATCTTGTTCCGAGAGGAAAACCTTGCCGATCCTCATCATCTCTTCTCCTTCGTTTTCCTCCCCACTCATTAAGTTGTTACGGTGGATCATTTACTGTTCGTGCTGTCCGCCTCTGGAATAATCTTCCTCATTCCATACGGGATAGCCCTTTACTAGGTATATTCAGGAGAAGAATTAAGGAACATTTCCTGTCAACATGACGCATAAATATGTATGTATTTTAGATATTTGTATGTATTATGTTTATTCATTGTGTGCTTTACACGTATTTGTGTAGTGTATTTAGTTACTAAGAATTCAAATGTTTTTTTAAGTATTTGTTGTGCGCTTTTGTTAACTGTCCTAATTTTGTTAATCTCTCTTTAGCACTGAGGTTTGCTGTCAGAGAACCCAATTATGGGTTAAGCTCGCCTTTGAACATAAGTTTTCCTTTTGTATTTGTAATGTTTATTTTGTGTACAATAAAGAATAAAAGAAAAGAAAGAAAGAAAGAAAGAAAGAATATGAAAAGCACACAAATAAAACTGCTCCGAGTGCCCGGCAGCCCGTCTACCCTCGGCTACGGTAGCGGTCGAGGCGATGGCGTGGCAAGGGGTGCGAAGAATCCCCGGAGTGGACCCGGCTACCCCAATGAACACCGACGACTGGACCTGGGAACATACAACACGCAAACACTCCGGACCGACGAGAAGATAGCCGAATTCGAGGAAGAATTGAGCAGGTTGCGATGGAGTATTATAGGGTTATCTGAAGTCCGAAGAGAGGGGTAGGACTCGATAATCCTCAAATCCGGTAATCTGCTCTATTTCTGAGAGGGTGACCGACAGTTCCAGGGTGGTGTCGGGTTTATCGTCCACAAGTCCCTTGTGAACAACGTGGTGAAGATCGAGGGTGTGTCGACCAGGGTGGCGTACCTTATACTATCAGACTATCCTAAAGATATTCGCTGAAGGTCATACAGGTTTACGCCCCGACCTCGGCACACCCCGACGACGAGGTAGAGGCCATGTATGAGGATATATCTAGAGCCATGCATGGTTTCAAAACTCATTTCACCGTTGTCATGGGGGACTTCAACGCGAAACTGGGCAAACGAGACGTGGATGAGCCGCAAGTGGGGCATTTTGGAGTTGGACGACGGAACCACCGGGGTCACCTACTGTTCAGTTTTATGGAGAAGGAGGGCCTCTACATGATGAACTCCTTCTTCAGAAAGCGTGAGCAATGGAAGTGGACCTGGCAAAGCCCCGATGGTGCAACTAAAAACGAGATCGACTTCATCATGTCAACCAAGAAGCAAAATATGTTCAATGATGTCTCTGTGATCAATTCGTTGAAAATCACCGCATGGTAAGAGGCACATTGAACATTGATGTTAAGCTTGAAAGTCTCGACTGATAAAGTCCACGCTCCGTCCAGCACATATCCAGGTCCAAAACCCCGAGAACTTTCAGCTCGAACTCCAGAATCGTTTCGAGTGCCTAGGGAGCTCCGTGGACGATTACAGCGATGGGTTCGTGGAAGCTGTCCATACGGTCGGGTCTAAGTTTTTCAAGACCCACCGTACAGATAGGAACAAAAAGCTCTCTGATCCTACTCTCAAGCTCATGGAGGAGAGGTGTGAGATGATCCTGCAGTCTTCAGACGATGTCAGTCAGTATGGTCAGATTGGGGACTCTGTTCGCCCACCAAGTGATTCCAGGAACAACGGTGGCACAGTGATCACGTGCTACCGTGCACAGCGAGGCTCAGGGGAAGTGCATTATTAATCTCCCCAGGGATGTGCCCTAACAGGCGTTGCACAGAGGGGGTTCCGGGGTGGTCTTTTGAGAGGTCACGCGGTTCCTTTTACGTGCTTATGGTGATCACCGGAGTGGTTTTAGTGAGGTAAAAATCCCACACTCCCTGGTATTATCCCCAAAATTCCAGGTGCCTTTTGAAGGTTTCCACCAGAAAAAAAAAGTAGTGATGTCTTGATTTGGATGACCAAAAACAATTTATTTTAAACTTTTTAACAAAAAGCATTTGCGTCTTACATCTTAGTCCTATTACAGCTCGCTCCTTCACTCTCGCACACACACACCCCCTTTTCATTCTCATTGGTGCGTTCATATTCTAAATAAATTTTCAATATTATGATGGCGCGTTCTGAACCAACATCCTACATTTATTTAACGTATATTTTCAGCCTGATTTGTCCCACTGCAAGGCCAAAGTCCCCCATTCTTCTTCCTATTTCACCTGGTTTTGGGGAAGTGTAGTCTAGTCCTATCTGTACGTATCATGTTCGTCCCATCATCTTCGCCGTGGTCTGCCAAGATATCGCCGTAAATTTTCTGGGACCCACATTGTGGTAGATTGACATTATTCAAGGAATGTCATTTATATATCAAATCGATTGAAAACAGACGGGTTCGATATCAAAGATGCCATACATATTGCATTAAAGTGACTTCTATATATCTGAATTTGTATTTTTAAACAACTGTGGCAATATGCCAGTTGTTATAATAATATTTTACAAAATCAGATTGCCTTTTAATATTTCGTTCAAAATACTATAAAATTCTGAAATGGCAATACCACGCGTTTTTATCAAAGTAATATTTTTTTATTGGTTGCCCGAATTTTATATTCAGAGTTGGTAATAAATAAAATATGCAGTACCTAGGATAGGATGGTATATTTTAAAAAAGGTTGTTCCGATGCGAGAGTTAAGCTAAACTAAGCTTGTTCTCATTCAAAGGATTTTTTACAGTACAATATTTTTTTTTACAGCTAAAGCATACCTTTTATTGCACATACATAGTTTATACACATAATACGAGTATAGTCTGTATTTGATGAAAAAATACTTGTTTATTTGTTATTTTTTATAGCAAGTAAAAAGGTTTCTGTTGCTTTTAAGTATATAATCCTATAAGACGAGTATATACTCAAAAGCAACAAAATCATCACAAATTGTTGTAAAAAATCTAGATTTGGAAAACCTAAAATTTTCACAGAACTTTTTCACGTTGACTACATAATACAAACTTATTTCTAGAAAACTCATTCATATTTTTTTTTGGAAAAGCCCATTAAGCTTTCCGTTGACGTTTTCCTACGGATTGTAGATAGTCTGTAAAAATGCGATGTCACTGAGGTAATTCTGATAGTCGTTTGTTTAGAGAAAACTGATCTTTTCATTTAACCACTCTGCTCGACAAGACTTTGACACATGACATACCAGCTGAGTCGACAGGTTGTTGCAAATTACGTCATGAAACTCGGGCATTTACTTGAACTTTCAACATTCGAATTTATTCAGAAAAATAAGTTTACGCAGCTATTTTACACGGTAAATTTGTAAAAAATATCTTTATTTACATGTTGAGGTCGGTTAAACCGCGTCAGTCTACTGCAAAATGTGTACAAAATACGAATTACTACACCTTTCCAAACGGTAGACAATTTAGATTTGCTAAAAATATATGTATAAACCACCTTTTCGCTTGCTGAAAAGATGCAAAACGACAAAATAAAGATATACTCATTTTATTTGCGTCCTTAGGTACCCAATTTTTTATAAAATAGTTCATAAAAAAACAAGCCAATATCTGGAAAAATTTGCTTATAAATTGGATGCAACCTTGCATCATGACATTTCTTTGGTGTTGTTTTTTTTGTGCTGTCCATTCACCCGTCTCATAATCGATAAAAATTGCATTCAGCCTAATCGATTACGTGTATCAAACGATAATTTTAAATTATTTCGATCGACTCGGTTCATTTAAATAAATGAGTGATTATCAAAAATGTATTGTTTTAAAATTAGAACAAATTCTTTTATATTTCTTCATTTTACACCCATATTCGTTATTTAGATAATCGTTAGGAGGAGCTCGTGGCTAAATAATAACAGCCGCACGGGTCGATCATCAAGGTTAAGCAACACTTGACGAGGTCGGTCCGTGGATAGGTGACCATTAAACATACCGAGTTTCCTCGGTGCCTCGGAAAGCACGTTAAGCCGTTGGTACCGGCTGTCCTTTGAAGATCTTTGACAGTCGTTACGGGTAGTCAGAAGCTTGAGATCTGACACCAGTCTAGCCAAGAGGTATCGTGTTACCCAGTTACTGGGTTATGGATGTCAGATAGGCAGTCGCTCCATGTAAAGCACTGGTACTTAGCTGAATCCAGTAAGACTGGAAGTCGACCCCAATATAGTTGGGAAAAGGCTAGGCAGAGATGATGATGATTCGTTATTTAGATACACGGAAACCAAGAAAATGAAGCCCAAAAAAAGAATAGTTAACCACCTTTGGTCGGAGAAACCATTAAAATTTCCCAATAATGAAAATCAAATTATCGTCGGCGCCATTTTGGATTGCCATTTTCAGCTTAGTTGGTTGACAACCATGCTATAACTCACACATCACTCAAAATACGCACAAGGTTATTAATATTAATTGTTTTGGGGAATGCAGAAGTAAATAAAAACCAAACTTATGTTCTTAAGACCACTGCGCCACCACGAAACTCATTACATTTTTTTTTTTTTTTTTTTATCTTATATAGGCTCGCGCTTGACCACCATCTCACCTGATGGTAAGCGATGATGTGGTTGATGATGGAGCACGCTTGCCTAGAAGTAACCTATTCACTCTTGACTTAAAGACCCCCAGGTTGTAGCTATCGGGAAACACAGACTCCGGCAGGGAATTCCACTCCTTAGCTGTACGCATAATAAAAGTATTTTCATAACGTTTAGTGCGTATGGGTGGGATGTCCACCATGTACCGATGGCGCATCGCCGTACGTCTGGTAGTCCGATGATGAAATGGGCTGGGCGGAATAAGATTATGCAATTCCATCGCACATTCCCCGAAATGTAATCGATATAAAACCGACAAGCCGGCAACTCGGCGACGATGTTCAAGGCTCTGGAGCTTTGTCTTAACCAATGCCTCATCGCCGATGAGCCTCTTGGCCCGCTTTTCGATCGACTCTAGTGCATCAAGTTGGTATTTGGCAGAGCCGTCCCAGAGATGAGAACAGTACTCCATGCATGATCGAACTTGCGCTTGATACAAGCTGAGCAGCTGTTCTGGCGTGAAGTACCTTCTCACCTTTGCAAGGATCCCCAGCTTCTTGGCAGCCAGCTGAGCCTTTGCCTCAATGTAAGGGCCAAAATTGAGAGTCGATGTCAACGTAACGCCAAGCAGCTCAAGATGGTCAGTTATTGGCACGGTCACACTTCGGAAAGTTGGAGCCGGGTGAAATTGACTCTTTTTAGCGGAAAAAAGACACGCCTGGGTTTTAGCAGCATTAAACCTGACCAGATTGGCATCGCCCTATTCGGAGACTGCCTGCAAGGACAGGTTTAAGCGCTCCACCATGGCCTCCCGGAGAGACTGGACCTGAGGCCCGGTAGTACGAGCGTTGGACAAGTATCTCTCAGCAACAGTGCTGTCGTCTGCATACCCAAAGGTACCGGGTTTTAGCAGATCGTTAATGTGCAGCAAGAATAAAGTTGCTGAGAGTACTGACCCCTGAGGGACACCGGCATTAATATCCAAGTGGTCCGACGAGCAGCCATCGATAACTACTCGAATGGACCGATCTCTCAGGAAGTCTGCAATCCAATCACACAGACCACCGGGCAAACCGAATGAAGGAAGCTTACCAATAAGGCTTTCGTGCCAGACCCTATCAAAAGCCTTCGAGATGTCGAGGGAGACGGCAAGCGCTTCCCCATGCCTCTCGATGGCCTCACTCCAGATGTGAATGGCATACGCTAGAAGATCCCCAGTAGACCCGATTTCGGCGGAAGCCGTATTGGCGGTCACTCAGGATAACGTTAGTTTCTAGGTATGCCAGGAGCTTAATATTGAGTACGCGTTCCATACTCTTACAGAGTATGGAGGTTACAGATATGGGTCTGTAGTTGGCCAGGTCAGCTCGGCTGCCCTTCTTGGGCACGGGCTGTACGTTAGCCTGCTTCCAAGCATTCGGCACTTTTCCAGCCCTATACGAAAGGCGGAATAGGCGTGTCAAGATCGGAGACAGTTCAGGCGCACAGGTTCTAAGAACAATTGCTGGTATTCCGTCAGGGCCGCTAGCCTTGATCACGTCGAGGTTGCGTAGCACCCTACGGACGTCCTTTTGATGGATACGAATGTCCGACATACTCGTCTCGCATCCATCAGGAGAAGGAGGGGGCCGCGCGTCACCAGGATTCAGACGTGAAGATTCCGCAAAAAGAGAGGCAAATAAATTTGCCTTATCCTCAGCGGAGTGGGCCAGCGACCCATCGGGTTTTAGCAGTGGTGGTAGTGAGGGACGGCCGAAGTTCGACTCGACCGACTTAGCCAGAGACCAAAACGCTTTACTACCTGCTGGGTAAGAAGCAAGTTTGGTCCCTATTCGGCCAATGTGGTCGAACCGAGCCCTTCGCAACACTAACTTGCAGGACTTGGCAGCCCTGTTGAAGGCCCTCTTCTTCAGACCCACGTCACTCGCCTTACGCGATCGAGCGTCGACCCAAGCCAGGTACGCCTCATGTTTAAGCGCGTCGGCGCGCTTACATTCGGCGCCAAACCATGGCCGGTCCTCGCCAGACATTGATACGTCAGAGAACGGAATGTAGTACTCCATTCCCTGACGCAACACATCCGTCACGGCGTCCGCGCACGACGATGGATCAGTCGAAGAAAAGCAAGTAGGCTGCCAAGGATAGCATGCGAAGAAAGATCGCATACCATCCCAATCTGCTGACTTGTACCGCCAAACCCGCCGGGTGCCTCTTGGGCTGGGATCGGGCGGGGAATAGACGGATACAGACTTCACCAGACAGTGGTCGGAACTACCTAAGGGTGAACCTATCGACACAGAGTATCTGTCTGGATCTGTTGTCAGCAGAAGGTCCAAGCAATTTGCTGTGTGCGAATCAACATCCGGTACCCTCGTTGCTCCCCGGACCAGCTGGGTGAGGTTTAGCGCTAGCGAAAGCTTACGCATCTCCCGTCCAGCATGGTCAGTGCACTGGTATGGGAAGAGCCACTCCTGATGGTGGACATTAAAATCCCCCAGTAACACTAATTGGGCGGAAGGGTACCGCTGCTGAGCCGCATCAGCCGCCTCACTGAGGTACTCTGTGAGCCTGGTTGTCTCCTGATCTCCGCTGTGCGAACGGTAGACACAGGCGTGGATAATTTTATCCAGACCTGTGTCCACCAGAACCCAGAGCGATGTGAAATTGGAGTCCTCAAGGTTACGGAGACGCCGATAGCAAGTGTCGTCACGGGCGTACATACACACACCCGCACGCGGTTTAAAACTGTGCTCCAGGGTAAACCCTGGGTAAGATAAGTACGACACGTCTGACGGACTCGCTATCTGCGTCTCCGTAAGGAAAAGCAGCGCTGGTTTCTCAGTCTCCAGGTGGTAGTGGACTGCAGAGAGATTTGAGTGCAGACCTCGAATGTTGGTGAGGTGCACTTTGTGGGGGAGGGAGTGCAGCCGCTGTTTAAATCTCGTATTCTTCCTTTTCCTTGGCATTATTTTGAAGAGTGAATGGAGGAGAGGAGTTGGAAGTGAGACGAGGTTCCACGCTGCTAACCTTCAGACACGCACTGAAAGGACAGCATCATTGGGGCACTAGACCGGAGACTGCGGGGACGCCCGAGCCCCCCCGGAATGTCCATCGGGCCCTCCCCATCTGGTCGCCAACCAGCACGATGGCGCATCCCGGGATTTTTCGACAGTTGGCGGGGCAGCCTTTGATGTGTGGCTGGCACACTACTTGGGCCCCCAACTACCTGCGGTCGGCCAGCGGCGCACCGTGCCTCGGATCCCGCTACCCTCCGAGACCAGTCTCCCGATACGCCCATACCAGCGCGCGTCAGGCTGGTCAGACTGCAGTGGAACAGCTATCTCGACCCAACTCCTCTTGTGGCTACACCGAGCATCGTACCGGAACACGGCTAAGCCGCTTGGCGGTACGTCTTTGCCCGGTGGGTGGTCGCAAGCCTTCGGCCGAAGCCTACCACCAGTTTTTGTCACCTGATTTGCACCACCCGGGGACCACGTGTAGGGTATCGGAATAATCATAAAATAACAAATAATCATAAAATTGTTGGTACCCCGAAACTAAATTTACCTACGCTTGCGTCACATACTTACATAAAAATATACTAGGCACTCTGTATACTTCTGAGACTAACAAACATTAAAAGTCAATCATTATTTTTTTTATACAAAATATTTTTGAATAGCGAGCGCATTCCGAATTTAAATTTTGAATTGGATAGAAAATTCGGCGCCAAATTATCCACGGTTCGATGAATTTGTTAAGTTGGTTTTCGATAAATAATGTACAAAAATTTATGAAGAGATTATTAATAGTAATTTTTTTAAGTACTTATTAAAACAGTATTGTATTTCATGCCCAAAACAGGTTTATTTTAATTTATAAGAATCGGTTTGCGATAATCAGTCATTAATCGAGTCGATAGTATAAACAAAAATCGATTGCTAAAATCGTTTTGACACACCACTATTACATTAAAAAAAACAATATCAATGACGAATTGGAAGTTTTAAACATAAATAAAGAATTGGTAATGAATTTTACGTGTTATTGGACCGGTGTTTGTTAATTACGTTAAGATCTTGGCTTCTTCTTGTTGTTTATTATATTTAGAGACATAATTGTCATATTTTTTGTCATTTTTTTGTAGGATTAGTGTTTATCTATGAGGAATGGAATGCAACGTGGTGAGAGAGAAGGAATGACAGTGCGAGAAAGAGGCAGAAGGTAAAATGTCAGTAGACTGGGTGTTGGAGTTTGAGAGCTAAGACGAGAGGACGTTCTAAATTATTTTTGAAGATTTTAATTGTGTCGTGTGAAATAAAAACCAAAAGTAAACTGTTTAGCATTTTACTTGCCCCGCAAATCCCACATTTCTACATTTTGGGGGCTCGTCCGGGATTGCGGGCATTTGGTTCGAAGAAGGAAAAACGTTGAAAAAAAAGACGATCGTGACACGTAAAAAACGGTGAAAAAATTACGACAAAGACGAAAGGAAGACACATTATAAAGACGAAAGACGTATTACAAAGGCGAAAGACGATGGCGGAAAATAAAGACGCATTTTCCAACATGTTTGAAGTGACTCAATTCAGTGGTGAAGACCATATCTATGCATCCACGAAATGGGCTCAAGATCTCGATGACAACGCGGAGATATTTGAATGGACTGCGAAGCAACGGCTTATCATTGCACGTAGGTCTTTGACGGGAACAGCAGGGCTGTGGCTCAAGACGGAAAAAGTACACAAAACCTACGAGGAACTGAAGGCAGCCGTGCTGAAGGAATTCCCGGATGCCGCGAACACCAAAGAAATGCACGAGATGATGGCTGCACGTAAGAAGCGTAAAGACGAATCCTATTATCAGTATATGCTCATTATGAAAGAAATGGGGAAGCGGGCCAAATTCCCCGACTACGTCGCCATACAGTACGTAATTGACGGCATTCAAGATATGGAAAACAATAAAGCTATTCTTTATGGCGCTAACACCTACCCAGCTTTGAAAGAAAAGTTATCGTTGTACGAAAACATCAAGAAAAAAGTTGCTAGACAGAACGTCGAACGACCTGCAAAACAAGCTTCTGCACCAGGAACTGGTCAGTCATGCTACAACTGTGGGGAGAAAAATCATAAGGCAAGTGCATGCCGAAACGGGATAAAATGTTTTAAGTGTAACCAATTTGGCCATATTAGTTCTAAATGTACAAATCCGAGCGCAACCGGAAGTGGCGGAAGTTCGGTCGGGACAGCAACGTCGGTTAAACAGCCAAGAGTGGCTGGAACGACGAATCAGCAGACACCGCAGGTGCGTCCATTGGTAAAGCAGTTCGATGCCGCTGCCGCCGGTACGAAGAAACATTCGGCTACATGTTCGACTTTATTCGGGATGACGACGGCACCCGAAGACGGATCGGGCGGCCATGAACAATGTTGCAAGATGGCAGATGACGTAGATGTCATGCAGATTGTAAACAAACCGAGTGACCGGCTTAATAAGGCGATGAAATCTATAAAAATATGTGACAAAATAATAAGTGCGTTGGTAGATACGGGCAGTGACGTTAACCTGATTCGTACCGACCTGTGGAACGAGTTAAATGTGCCATGTAGTAATGATAATACGATGTTATCCGGACTTGGACTTTCGAAAGTAAGATCGTGCGGCAAGATTATTGTATGTTTACAAATAGACAACAAGAGTTATGCTGATGTAATGTTTCATATAGTATCTAAAGGGTCCATGCCCTACAAACTTATTATTGGTCAAGAATTTTTGCAAAACGTTGTGATGGTAGTTCGTGAGGGCGATGTGTTGTTTTTGTCGCAAGATGACGAATGGTTGACTAGGGTGAATTGTTGTGTGAGAGATGTGGATGTTACAGGTCATATCTCTAATCCCAGCATAAAGATGGAAGTTGAGAGGCTGATTGAAGAGTACAAGCCTGTTCAGACGAGGGAAGCTCCAATCGAGATGAAGATAGTATTGAAAGACGATGTGCCAATAGCCCAGCGACCACGGAGGATATCACACATGGAGCAAAAGGTAGTAGAGCAGCAAATAGATGAATGGTTGCAAAATGGAATTATACAGGTGAGTTTTTCCGAGTATTCTAGTCCTTTGGTACTTGTGAAAAAGAAAGATGGGTCTACCCGAATTTGTGTGGACTACCGTTTACTAAATAAGAAGATGGTCAAAGATGAATTCCCGTTGCCAATCATTGAGGACTTGATTGATAATTTGAGAGATGCAAAAATATTTAGCGTGTTGGATCTTAAAAACGCATTTTTCCATCTTAGGTTAAGCAAGGAGTCAGTGCAATATACATCCTTCATAACTCATCATGGGCAATTCGAATTTCTGCGTGCACCGTTTGGTCTGTCCATATCGCCTAAATATTTTATGAGATTTGTCTCCATTATTTTCAGAGAGTTAATAGCAAAAAGAATTATGGCAATATTTATTGATGACATTGTAATTCCAGCTGAGACGGAAATTCAAGCATTGGAAAGACTTACTCAGGTGTTAGAAGTAGCCTCACAATATGGACTTGAAGTTAATTGGAAAAAGGTGAAATTGATTAGCCGTGAGATTGAATATCTGGGTCATTTGATCAAGAATGGTGAAGTTAGACCAAGCCCAGAAAAGGTGCAAGCCGTTGTAAGGTACCCTGAACCTAAAAATGTTAAACAAATTATGAGTTTCATTGGCCTAACATCTTATTTCAGGAAGTATATCAAAGATTATGCTAAGATTGCTAGACCATTAACAAATTTGTTAAGAAAGGATGTTCCATTTAAATTTGAAGACGAACAACAATGTGCTTTCAAAACATTGAAGGAAAAGCTGACCAGTGATCCAGTATTGAAAATCTACAACCCCAACTTACCTACGGAGTTGCACACCGATGCGTCCAGTCATGGTTTGGCCGCAATACTACTGCAATTGCATCCAGATGGAGAACTGCATCCGGTGCATTACATGAGTCATAAGACGACTGACGCTGAAAGTAAATACTCAAGCTACGAACTGGAAGCGCTTGCTGTTGTGGCAGCTGTCAGGAAGTTTAGACACTATTTATATGGAATTTCTTTTAAAATCGTTACAGATTGTAAAGCTTTTGAACAGACATTAAAAAAGAAGGATCTGACGGCAAAAGTGGCTAGATGGGCATTCATGCTAGATGAGTATGACTATAAGATCGAACACCGATCTGGCAGTATGATGCAGCATGCAGATGCTCTCAGCAGAAACCCATTTGTTGCTGTGGCAAGTCTGCAAGAAGAGATAAGAGTCGGACAGGAAACAGATGAAGAACTCAATGCTATTAGACAGCTGATATTGAAAGATGGTCAGTATAATGACTTCTGGATTGATAATGGTATTTTGTATAAAGGTGAGGAGAAACGATTAGTAGTTCCAAAGATTTTGGAGAAAGAAATAATAAAAAGAGTGCACCTAAACGGTCACTTTTCATTAAGAAAGATGAAAGAAGCCATAGGAAAAGATTACTACATAAGAAACATGAATAAAAGAATAGAGGAAGTAGTTTTAAGTTGTATACCTTGTTTATTAGCAACAAGAAAAGAAGGAAAACAAGAGGGCTATTTGAACCCATTAGATAAAGAAGGAATACCCCTGCATACATTGCATTTAGATCATATAGGACCATTTACTGAAACAAGATAACAATATAATTATATACTTACCATGATTGATGCGTTTACTAAGTTTACATGGTTTTTTCCTAATAAGTCCACAACAAGTGCAGAAGTGTTGAATAAATTAAGATTTCATCAGCAGGTTTTCGGTAATCCTACTAGGATTATAACAGACAGAGGTACAGCTTTCACCAGTGGGGAATTTGAAGAGTATTGTAAAGAAGAAAATATCCAGCATGTCAAGATTACTACTGGAGTGCCTCGGGGGAATGGACAAGTAGAGAGGGTTCATCGTATATTAATACCTATGTTAACCAAGCTGTGTATAGAGGATAAATCTCTGTGGTACAAGCACGTGAGTCGTGTCCAAAGAGCCCTTAATAGTACTTACCAGAGATCTATAGACACCACTCCATTCCAATTACTGGTTGGAACAAAAATGAGATGTAAAGAGGATATTGATATAGTTACCTTATTACAGCAAGAAGTTATCAGCAGTTATGATGAAAATAGAGAGAACGTGAGACTGAAGGCCAAGCAGCAAATTCAAAAAGTACAAGATGAGAATAAAAAGGCTTATAATGAGAAGAGAAAACCTAGTTCATCATATGAGCTAGATGACTTAGTTGCAATCAAGAGAACTCAGTTCGGCCCAGGTCTAAAGGTGAAACCTAAATTCCTTGGACCCTACAGGATTATTAAGGTCAAGCGAAATGACAGATATGATGTGGAGAAATTATATGATACCACGGAAGGGTCAAAGAGAACATCTAGTTCAGCAGATAACATGAAAAAATGGCCAGGTAACGACGAATGAAAAGAGTGTTGTTTGTTGTTTATTTTATTTTTTGTTTTAAATGTGTTGTCATGTGTGTGTATTGTTTAGCTGTATTAGATAGCACTGCTCAGTGTCCTCACGAATACCAAGTTATGTGTTATATATTGCTAGGTGATACAAGTTTGGATAGTACAAGCTATTTTGTAAATTCAAAATAGATTTAGTGTTTAACTCAATTGTTATTGTTTTCTTTTGTTGTGGTTTGTAAGTGGATGCATTAGCAAAGTAATTTTATGTTAATGGTGTTAATTGCAGTTAATTTATTAGGATTTAATAAGATTTTCTATGCTTACTTACATATTTTTGTTGTGTGTTCTTATTTAGGTATAAAATAAATGGGACAATGTTGTAATTTAGTAACACTGTGTTTAGTTTAGAACTGGTAGTAAGTATATTGTTTAAGTTAAGGTATGGTGAATTTGGAAAGTTATGCCAGTTGCAGTGAGTGTGTATAGCTGCTATGTGAATGAGGTGTGGAAGAGTACCATGTGTGGAGCGTATGCATATCTGGGGACAGATATGGGAGCAGGATGGCCGAATGTAGGATAAGTGTTTATCTATGAGGAATGGAATGCAACGTGGTGAGAGAGAAGGAATGACAGTGCGAGAAAGAGGCAGAAGGTAAAATGTTAGTAGACTGGGTGTTGGAGTTTGAGAGCTAAGACGAGAGGACGTTCTAAATTATTTTTGAAGATTTTAATTGTGTCGTGTGAAATAAAAACCAAAAGTAAACTGTTTAGCATTTTACTTGCCCCGCAAATCCCACATTTCTACATTTTCATATTTTTAATCATTTTTACATACAATATCACCCATATTTGTGTTACATAAAAATGTAAACAAACACGATTGGCGCGAAACTTCGACTTTGGATAACAAATAACTTCATTACCACTAATTATTTAGTTTGAAATATGGATGAATTCGTCAAATAATTAAACGATGAGCAAACCGCTACCCCTGCAGTGGAGTTTGGGTATCCCAAATATGCATTTTTTATGTTTTTTAGCCTCGACCACCTCTGTCATCAAAATGGCGATTAACAGACTTGTATTTAAAAGTGGTAAATTAATAAACTTGCGCGCTTAATCTAAAAAAATATTGGCGCTAACATGTAAGCTTTTTATCCAACTGTTTTAATTAACGCCCCCAATTAAGTTTCTTTAGGTATCTTAATCAATAATTACGTCATTAATTAGGATGTCGTATGACGTAAATCTGGGGTCCGAAATGGGTCGCGGCTGAGCCAGCGGAGGTATGCTTGTCGCGCCCCGAAATGTACCCCGTTCGAACTATCCGGTTAAAATACCCAAACTAAAGATTTTTTTTTAGTCACTACAATTATAAGAATAATAATAAAGCCTTTAGTTCTCACTAATTACATGCATACATTTATAACATCGTAATTAAATTGAACCTACCTAATAAGATTCATAATTAGCTTATTTCACAAATAAATATAAATTATAATTTATCATATGAAATTCAGAGAATTTCAATTTCAAAAGTGTTTCCGACATAGCCCGTAGAATTGCCAAACTTAAGTTGCCGTGGGCAGGGCACATTGCTCTCAGAACGGATGGCCGATGGGGCAGAAAAGTTCTGGAGTGGCGACCGCGAACCGGAAGACGTTTCGTTGTAAGGCCTCCCACCGGGTGCACCGATGACCTGGTGAAGGTTGCGGGGATCCGCTGGCTGCGAGACGCACGGGACCGGTCAATGTGGCGACGCTTGGGGACGACTTTCGGCTGATATGACGATATGAAATTCAGTTAAAATGTTTAAAATTTCATATTCATTTATATAAAATTAAATATGAAATTAGCGTTTCTGATCTTTTTTTATGTGAGCAGTGGTGGCCCAGAGGTATCAGCCGCGATTTATAAGTTGTAGGTTGTGGATTTGAACCCAGGCAGGCGCTTTACTATATGTTAATTATTTCAACACCACTGCTCTCAAAACGGTGAAGGAAAACATCGTGAGGAAACTGGCATGTCCTAGAACCAAAAATTCGAAGACATGTGACAGAAGACATCCACCAACCCGCACTGGTCTCGCGTGGTAGATGGCAGGTCTTAGCCTATTCCCTCTCTCACAGAGGGAGAGATTCTCTCTCTCACAAAAGGCTAGGATGATGATGATTATTTTTTATTAATTAATTAATTTTGCCATTAGTAAAATAAAAATTAAAAAAAATATATTAGTCACTACAATATTAAGATGAATTTAATTCATTTATTTGGTAAATGTTTTGGGTAATCCATTTATAACTAGAATAACCTACCCAGTATTAAATCAATTCAGTCAATGAAGAACTAACAAAAACAAGTGAAAGAATATTTTTATAAAAAGCCAAAGTTGAACACTTTCTCAATTTATTTTTAAAATTCTTAAATCGAATTTGTTTTAGTAAGAAGCGTAGGAGTAACTTTATTAAAAGAAAACACTTCAGAACTCTTTTTACAAATTTAGAAAGGCTCAAAACCAAGAAAACATCTTTGAAAATGAGGCGTAGGTAAGTGCAACAACCTTGTCATCCTTTATGTTAATCCGTTAATGAAATTATATGTCGTATAATTTTATTTACCGTAATGAATAGATAATGAGCTCACAATAGAGATGGGAAAAGAATCGAGACTTAAATTGCTTTCCGACTTGAAGAAGAAGAGGTATGCGGTGTTGTGATGCAGGTATGCTAGCCTACGTGCGTACCGTGATTTTTAATGATATTGCTTGTGAACTAGATTGTCCCAACAAAGGATTTTTTATTAGTTTTACTCGTGATATTCAGTCCAGTCTTGTCAAGTGGTATTGTGTTACCCGGTTAATGGGTTATGCAGGTCGTGTAAAATATTGGTATCCAACTCTGACTCCAATAAAGTTGGCTAGGCATATTGACTTGTGATATTCAGTCTTTGGATAGCATCGGCTAATACTGGCAAATTCGTGTTTTATGTTCCGGTGAAAGGTGTTAGTACTATTGGTAATTAATTAGGAAATGCAACGCGATGTAAAGATTCAGTGTTATTGCTCTCATTCTGGCGGTCTCTCAATGAGAGTGCGTTCTTCCCCTTCAATTTTATTTTACTTTAGAACCTTCGTTTTAATTTTGCTTTTTTATTATTAACAAGTAAAAATAAAATCAAGCGAATACCAGCAGGTGGTGATAGCAGCCGGCGTCGATGGTGGTAGATTGTCCGCTTAAAAAGGTCTAGTGACCACGGTCCTCAGTAATGAGGGACCGATTCTTTTTTTTTATTTAATTTTTTTTGTAGATCGATATTAAATTCTTTTTTTTTTTTATTCTTACTAGAATAAAAAAAATAATATTTAATTTCGATCTAGCCTAAAATACTAATAAGCAATTTAACTCAATTTAATATGTTACGTGATAGATTATGTTTAATCTAAGAATATAAGTGTCCATTTGCACTTTTACACAAGTCCGTAGCACTTTCTTAGTGTCTGATATTCAATCACTTTGTACACGACACTAATTCAAAAGGTTTCGTTATTTTTGGCCTATGCACTAAGTCTGTATTGTCAAGTAGCTGGATAGCCTCAACAATCACGTTTCGATGAAGTCTGTGTTCGTGGGCTACAGCAAATATTCGGATGATGATGGTGGTGACGAGTTTTGTTTTAAGGTCAGGGTGAAGATCGTCATATCTTATGTATCAGGGTGCTTTGTCAGCATCCCTGAGCACTTTATTTTGGAATTATTGGATTCATTTGACGTTGCTTAATTAAGTTCAGTCCCAAAGTTGGATACCATGCACTTTAAAGGGAAGAAGAAGAAAAGTAAAATAAAAAAATAATAAACGTTTTAAATTTTCCAATTTTTTTCCCTGCACTAGTGCAATAAGACATTCAATATATTAACGACGGTCAAGTGACCCCTTTTATCTTGGCATGCGGGGCAATCTGAATCCAAATTGAAGTGTACTGACTGAGTTTGGCAGAAGCCAGCGCTATCAAGAAAGTACCACTGGCTTTCAAGATCAGCCAGGTCGCGTTCTTAGTAGTCGTATTCGGTGCTTTAGCTAAAATTGTGTAAGATTGTATAAGGCAGAGAAATCAATCGCTTACCAGTTTTGCCAACAATTCCTGGTAAATTGTAACTTCAGTAAGATTTTTAACTTAACTATGTTTTTAATAGGCAAGTTTGTATTAAAACTTTACATGATGTAGCTCGCTCGCATAAAAACACCCTGTGTTTTATGACTTGCAAGTTACCTTCAATCTGCAGGTGATAAACAATTAATTTGCCTGACTGTACGCTACATACGTTGAAGGGGTTTGTTTGGGCTTTTTATAAACAAAACGGGTTGATTGATTGTGGAATATACCATATAAACTGGTTTTAGTAGGATGAATTAAATTTTGCTTGTTCGAGGAACCATTACTGACCCATCATATTTTGAAATGGTTTAGAACCGACTACAAAGAAAGTATTGCTACTTTAAATTATCCTTATTTTCATTGTGGGTCCACACAATGAAAATAAGGAGTGGGATTGCCAAGTCTGTGTTTCCAGATACCTACAACCTGGGAGTCTTTAAGTTAAGAGTGAATAGGTTAATCCTAGGCAAGCGAGCTGTAGCGTCAAAGTCATCATCGCTGACCATCAGCTGATATAGTGATCAAACGTCCTATCCAGGTTTTGGTCTATCTATAAACCAAATTTTATCCAAACCCGTGCAGCCGTTAAGGTTACACTAGACTACGTTTGTTTCATACAAACGTAGTCTGGCCATTACTTCACTGTTTTACGAAGTACGTTCAAAATAAAAAATAATATCAATTTGTGTCATCATTATCTAGCCCTGTATGGAAACAAAAAAGTTTTTTTTTTTTTTTTTTTTAATTTTATGAGCGTGAAAGTTCTATATTTCAACACTAATTTTAACGCATCTTTGGGCGAAGAGATAAGAAGAAGGAAAAGTGCAAAACGGCCTCCATACAGGGATAGATTAGTAATTCAACAATGCAAATAATTTTATTTTGAAAATATACATTTAGTAGTTTTTTCATGATATATAGACTGCCAAAGGTCTGTTTACAAAATTTCGCGCGCTCGTTTTCGTCGTAAATCATCATTCATTTCGATGCAAATTTTAAAAAGTGCAAATTCGTACGCAAAATAGCTTCTTACTGCTCATCATAGCATCTATATCTTTCGCACGTGTTGTCGGGTGAGGAAGTATGCATTTTAACCTCGCGCACGAAATAGTTCGTGCCGTCAACTAGGGGAACCTTAAGACGTGATAACGTTATAAAGAAATTCACATTCGCGTTTATAACATTATTTATGCACTTTGAACCCGTGGATGTACGTGTGTACTGTTTTATTGTATCGCAGTAAGTGCACCACAAGTCGGTCATAGTACTAAATACATAGCATTCGCGAAGTATCCTCCTAACAATCGTTAAGCTAGGTTAGGTATATTTACGATGAATCGGTAAGTCGTGCTTCACGTTGCAGAGAGTATTATGAGTTATAAACACAACCTCTTCCATTCTATTATGAGATGAGAATAATAAAAGCAATCTTATATAGCGTTCGTTGACAGTTAGGTATGGGTCCCAACTGATTACTTACATAAATTAAGTAGAAACATTTCGGCGACTCGCACTTTCTAGTCACTGTACGTAGATGTTTCTTACTCATTATCATTTTCATCAGCCTACAACAGTCCACCGCTGGAGAAAGGACTCTCTAATCGCATACTATTTGCTTCAGTTTTCGGCAACTTTCATCCAGCTGCTACCAGTCACCCTGCGATTCTCGCTCCACCTAGCCTAAAGGCGTCCGACCTAACTTTTAGCGATTTGCAACCATAGCTTTACTCGTTATTTAATTACTTTCATGCTTAAATAAGTACAAAATACACGAACTAGTTTTTTTTTATCAAGAAACACCTAGCGAGCAGTTAGCAACACCGGCACGGTACTAAACCTCTTTGAAACCGTCGAAAAGTATTTTTCAAAAAATTAAATGTATGAAATACGGAAAAAGAATAAAAATTATATCGTTTTATGAAGCTCGCTCTGAAATTGAACCTTCAATCCACACAATCACGGCGAGATTGCTACAGCCACCATGTCCTGTAAGAAACGTAAAGTAACTTCTTCTAGTTTCCTTTGCTTTGTTCGATTTGTATCGGATCCTTTTTCTTAGGGCTTGGATATCTTTAATAGTGCTGTATTTTATCATTCTTTCTTAAAAAGACTGGGTTTCCTGCTTCTTAATTCATAATTGTACCTACATCTTAAAAACTTTTTTACTAAAAAGCCCTGCAGCCCCACCGCGTCCGCCAATCATCGGCGTCATCATCAGACGGCAGCGACCCCGTCCAGGCCGTTGAAGATAGGGAGAGCGGCGCACCGTAATACAGGCACTCCTTTCCCGCCACGGCCTCCAACCTTCAGCTGCTATATCGTATGGGACCTGGGACGCTCCATACGACATTGCGGCCCGCCTCAGTTGTGATGTCGCCTCAGTCACCAAGCGGCACCGCTGCCTACTGGTTGGCCGCTTCGTCGTGGGCTTAATCGATAAGCAAAGCCCTGACGAGCGGACCCTCCTCGGGTTTCTCTTCGTTTCACCGTGGTTGACCAAGCCACGGCTAATGTGCCCCCCGCCTCGACATTGCGCACACCCTAGCACACCCTAGAGTAACCTTCTTTATGCTTCTTCTTCAAAAAGAGTTTGTGAAATCTGTGAAGGATTTAATCTTTTTTTTAATGGTCTCAGAAGCGATTGTTAAACACTAGCTTTTTCACGCGGGTTCGTTCACGAGGCCTTTCCCATATAAACCACACATTTTTCCGGGAACAAAAAAGTCTGTGGCGAAAGATTCTATGAATTAAAAGTACTTGCAGCCTCGCCTACATCATAACTTTTTAATTATAAAAACCAAACAATTGCACCTCAGTTCATATAATTTGAAAACATATAAACAGAAAAACAGACGCAGGATAATATTGCCTCTTAAATTCCCGCAGTGTAATTCCCCAATTACTTACTTCCGGCAACATTGCAGATAACGCTTACTTAAGGAAAATAATTTAAAATCCGGAACAAAAAATGCAGAATAAATCCGATACAGATTTGTTCTAAAGCCAACCTACACATAGAGAGGCTAAACTAAGCAGTAGTAGTGGGCACTCCCGTTTCCGCACTTAGACTCCCTTTCGGTCCGTTGTGCGTAGGGGTTTTGGCTAACATAGCCAGTCTAGCTCCGTCCGACCGTCCGGAGCGACTCCTACAGTGCCCCTAAAATCGATTTTTTCACGTTGAGATGCCTCGGCCTCGCATCCCAGGATTTCGTGGGCGAGGCTAAAGAAGGCTGAAGCATATCATCAGGCCAGACTGACTTGCTTGTAAAGTGAGCTGGCAGTCTTCGCTCTGAGATATCTTTGGAGTAAATCTTTGACCGAATGGTGCAGACCAAGGTTAGAAAAAAGAAACAAGGACTGCCCAAAAGCTCGTTTGGTTGATGACATCATGGCAAACACAAGAAGCTTCATAGCCGATGCAGATGATCGAAATGCTAAAATGTGATAAGTGACCAATCCCCATACGGGAAGCTCCCAAGAAGCTTCTTTTAGACGGAGCTAGCCTGGCTATGTTAGCCAGTACCCCCACGCACAACGAACGAGTGGGAGTCTAAGTGCGGAAACAGGAGTCCCTACTATTACTACTACTCAGCTTAGCCTCTCTTTGTGTGGGTTGGCATTAGAACGAATCTGTATTTGATTTATTCTGCATTTTTTGTTCCGGCTTTTCAATTTTATTCACTAAGTTTGCGTTATCTGCAATGTTTGGAGAATCCCCATACGGGATTTATCACGTAACATTTCGATAGTACTTGTGATATTATCAACGAAAAATTTAAAAAATGTGTGAGAATATCAAGCGCTTTTGAAACGTCGCGTGACCAATCCTTCGGCTTCGCTGATAGGATGACACTTTGTCTAGATAGAGCCTCTGGGTGAGGGACGCATGGAACCGAGAAATATGGCAGATGAAAAGAGAAACCTGTACCCGGCAGATTGTGATTTCAGGCTGAAATAATAATGGATAGGATAGAAGGACCCCTTTTCCGCACTAAGACTCGCATTAAGTCCGTTGTGCGTGCAGGCCTCCTCTCTGTGAGCGCCGTAATCCACCACGCGGGCCCAGTGCATGTTATTGGATGCCACGTCATGTTTTCGAATTTTAGTTCTAAGACGGTTTCCTCACGATGTTTTCCTTCACCGTTTTGAGAGCAGTAGTGATAAAATAATTTACACAAAGTAAAGCGCCTGCCTGAGTTCGAACCCAACCTACAACTTGAAAGTCGCGGCTCATACCACTGGGCCACCACTGCTTACACTTTTTAGGAGTAGTTTTGAAAAACTAATAATGAAAACCTTAACTATGAACTTAGGTTAGTATTTATGCCAAATTTTACCATTGGGCACCACTGCTGTAATGATGATGATTGGTGTGATCACAAATCACCATAAAGCTTACGCAAATGCGGCGCCCGGAGTGATCTCCACATTTGCGTAAGCCTTGTAGGCCAACTGTTTGTTACAGATTGATCCGATAAGTGGCGGTCTTAAAGCGTTTATTCGACACATAATAATCGTGTTCTTACAGCCTTTGTATCGAATTTGGAAGGCAGCATGAGCACTGTGCAATCACGACGCGTGATATGCGCGGCTGCAAAGCAGTATACATTCGGATGGTTGCGTGACGCTTTTGGTCATTAAGAATGATTATCTTAATATAAGAGCCATAAAGCGTGAATTCCAAAGTCCCTGAGGGAAGACTGACGAGTGAGAGAACCGCGAACGATGTCACGCCGAAAACATCCCACTCGTGTGAACACGTCCTGACTGTTAATGCAACACTAGGTTCAGTTGCAATTTCCATTATGCCTTTAGTTTTAAAGTTACTGGAGATAAAGTCGGAACACGATCAGTGTTTGTCAGTTAAATACAAGTTTTAAAGTTTTAACGATAAACAAGTCATTAAAAGTTTGATAAATGAAGTGAGCTGAGCGTTTTGATTGTGAGATAAAGTTATTGATGTTTAATTGGATATGGAGATGCCTTTTGGGGTTTAATAGTGTGCTTTTAGGTGGTTTTGGTAGTCCGCTTAAATTGATATCTCTGGATTTTTCATATCGCAGCTAGTTAGCAAACTTGTAATGATAAGAAAGCTAGATTTTCAGTCCATTCCTACTTCATTAAAAAAAATAAGTACCGAAATATACATTCGTATTCAGAATTCTGATTTCACATAACATTTATAGGGCACTGTTAAAATCTTTCAATAAGCCAAATAATCTGAATTCAAGTCCAATCCAACAAATGAGTTTTCAATTCAAGGACCCTCATGATTAACAGCATCATCTCAAATTGTAATAGCTAAGGTGTTGGGCCGCCAATACAAATTGAAATAATATTTACCATGTAAAAAAGTTATAGGTTGATCGACCCGATTCAAGAGGAAATATACAGGGTGGGTTTTTGAGATATTTTTAATGGGCATCTATAAGAAAAGTTATTTATGATTTGTAGCTTTTCTAGAGCTTAAACCTCTGTTGGTTCAAAAGACTTTTTAGATCCCTGTTAGAAACATGAATGATTTGCGTCAAAAAACGATTTTGCTCAAAAAAGGTGCTCATTTTCTTGCCGAATGTATTTTTTTTTTCAAAATCGATGAATGCAATTATTAGCAATTACTCAAAAAGTTAAGGATAGCCTCGTAAAAAGGTTTTCCTGTAGCTACAAGAGGTTAAAGTAACTTTACTGCCACGTCTCAAAAATCCACCTGTACCTATACGTACCCATACATAGGTAGAACCAACAACAACCCATTTGAATAGGCTTTTGTAATGCAAATGTAGCTAAAATATTTTGTGTGAAAAGGAAACCCTGTAAGGGTCTATTAAATTTTATTTGTCGCGGGGCAGGCCCTAGTCCCTTTTGAGAGAACTTGGGAAATTGCTACTTGTATCAATATATTTCGTAGTTCAATATACTTGTGGTAGATATAGAGCAGGGTGATGTTGCTATGCTAAAGTATTATCAGTTTACTTACTATGATGTCTTGAAAATCGGTAGTTTACTATTAGATAGTAGTAGCCTTACACAATTTACAGTATCTAAATCATGATCATCAACCAAAGAGTGATCTTTATTCGTGATAACACCCACGCTGGGCCAGCCTCAACCAAGTTTTTTCTACCCGCTATGGCAATAATTTCTTTTACCCATCTCGCCGCCGCAGTATCCACAGAGCTACTACAAGTCATAACGCACTATTTATTGTTTTATTAGTAAAATCTTCATGACACTCACACCTGTTACTAAGAGAACCTTGAAAGTAAATAATCATCACCTAGCAAACCTTTGAAAACTAAATTAGGGTTGGCTTCCAGTTTCATTCTTGAAAATACCTTTATAAAATGTGTTGTTCTTTCAGTACACATTTCCCCTAAACGATTTGCCTTATTGACCACTCAAAACGATTTCTAATCTATGTTGCAAAAACTCTAGTTTTCTAACGAAAGATTTCTAAACTACAAATGGTTTTTATGTCTTCCTTGAATAAAATATAGATATAACCACATTATCGTTTAAAACAGATTTTACACATTAACTGCAGTCATCGTTAAAAACACTTAAATAAAACAATTTTATCTACTCTCATGTCGTAATATTCGAAGTTTATAGAGCTCAAAATATTCGTGCGAATTAAATTCGCGCCGCGGTGCCGTTGATTCTGTTGCAAAACACGGATTCCATGCGGTATTATTGCCACACGATTTTTTTACCGCAATGCGAGCAGCTTCATACAATTCCATAGGTCGTAGAATGGGCGGGAAAATTCGCGCGAATAAATATCGCAGTGCGTGTGCTAATCCTTAGCGCATGCGCAGATAATGCGGTGATGTGCTGGGTTTTGGCGCCATTCATACGTTTTGCAGGTTTCGCTGTACTGAATTTCATGAGTTTTTTTAATTCTTGCTTAAAATGTCGGATATTAGTGAATGTGAAGAAAATTTGATTCCGCCTAACATTTTATATGCGGTGAAGGAAATTACTCATAATCTCTTACCAGAAAAGTCGAGATTATTAAATGATGCATTTATCACGACTTTATGGCATGGAAAATGCAAAAAAAAAAGATATTAAGTATGTTCAATCCCAAAATGTGTGAGTATAGATAAAGTAGTGTATGAAACTGCACATCACTAGGTATTAAAACATTCGTGTGAATACTATTAAAAACCTCGCCTACGTCTCGGTTTTTTCATGCTTTAATACCCCTCACACACTCATGTTTTAATACCCCTTTTTATGCAACAGTATCATAAACTACTATTTCATAATAAGTCAGGTAGACTTCATGTCATTATTGCCGTTTTTGAAATTAAGAATGTCAATAAATGAACCGGGTCAGTGGTCGTTAATACCACGCTAAAACGCTATACCCAAGTTCATCCAATACTAATCTAGTAACATTGTCCTGTTTCCTCATTTACATAACATAGGACTTAATACCAACAATCTACATAGAAGCTGACAAACACAATATCGAAGTAATCAACATGTTGAAATGCTCTAACCAGTATTAATTCAACTATAAGTGGAACACGACTGGTCTAACCAACCAGTTAGACCAATTACTTGGTAATTGAACGTTGTCGGTGCAGTTTCTGTGTTATGTTCATAAGAGGGTGGTTTTGTAATACGTTTTTGGGTGGTTGTATAAATCTTACTTCAAGCAGTATTTTTAACTGCTTGTCCATCAGTCATCTGGTTATGTCTATTTTTATTTGATTGCGATTTTCTTAAGTGAGTTTTTAGGAATAGGAACGGAATCACCGACGTCAACGTTGGAAGTCTTATGTAAGTAAAATGATTTTATTGTTACTCCTTTTACATCCTATATTGCATTTATGCTTTTATAGACTTAGGGCGGTTACGCACTACATCCGATTCGTGTCCGTGATTTGAGTCCCGAGTTCAAAATGTTTTGAATTATGTCGGATAGAGTTCGGATGTAGTGCGTAAGCTTCCCTAAAAGAAGTACTATGGCTACTTCGGAACCGAAATTTCACGGACACGGATCGGATGTAGTGTGTAACCACCCTTAGAACAAAGTTATTTTTTAGCTTGGTGCAGGACCATCATTTCAGACGAAAGACGCCCATAAATAGGACAAAGTCTCCTCCAAGTGAAGGCATGCATGAATTGACAAAAATATAGGCATTTCCATACCAATATTATAAAGAGGAAAGATTTTTTTGTTTGTTTGTACCGAAAAGGCTCCGAAACTACTGGACCGATTTAAAAAAGTATTACACCAATAGAAAGCTACATTATTTCTGAGTGACATACGCTATTTTTTTATCCCGAAAGCGAGTCTTGTGAGGTGGTCCACGGGAGCGAAGCCGCGGGGAACAGCTATTCTAATATAAAATTCTAATACTATCAATATGGCTATGAAGAGCAAGCAGGAACAAGTCTGTTACCTTGCGTTCACGACCAACCATTGCGTCCTATCACACCCACACACCATATTTACAAAGAAAATCAGAGCAAACCCACCCTTATTCCCAACCGTTAATTGATACCAAGAGCGTCACTGGCACGCCGTTAAAACTAATCGACGGCCATTGCTACCGAAGAAAATGGCGTGAGCATTTGTAAAATTAAAAATGTTAGTTGTTACGCCGCCTGAAATGGATGTATTAGATTTTATTAGTACTTTTGCGGAATGTTGGCTGGGTTAAGCAAGACGAGATTGTTTATAGATTTAAGTTAAGACGTTCCACAAATAAAGGAGTTGAACAGGTGTATTAATACACAGTTTCTTTTTTTTAAAAGTATAGGTACTTACAGCAAATTGTATGGTGTGCACGATGTATTGTACTCGTATAGTGCTATTAATGGACTCGTGGCCATATAATTTATAATAGCAGCACCAGGCGATCTTGAAGGCTTGCGCGGTCAGTCCGTTGGTGGATGGCCATACATTAAATACCAAGTCTGTTCTGTACCTGGGATTGGTCCCAGCTGATATGTGTGCATTTTTTACAGGTGGCCATGGAAGACTGAACTAAGATGAAATCAAAAATCAAATATTTTTATTTTACATAGGCCTACATGGGCACTTATAAAACGTCGACAAAAGGTGCAAGGTGCAAAACCTGACAACCAGTTTGCCAAGGAGCATCCTGGTTTTCTAGCACGACCTGAATATACTTTAACAGGTCTGACATTTGCTAGACCACCGACACTGTACATACCTTCATTCCTAGATGAAAATGTAGCGTGCTTATTAGTCCCACGTGATTACGTGGGACTAATAAGCACGCTGAGATTTCAGTTAGCCATTTCCAGTCAATTATTTATGTATTACTCGATGAATGGTCTTATTCAAGTGCTGTTATAGAATAATAAAATGTAAGATAGATAGCATATTATAATACCTTATTGTACTCGTACAATAAGGCCTACCTTGTTATGTAAAAAAACTGTAATAATTCAATCGAGTTTGCGTAACTAAAGCCCGACTATTTACTACATAAACACATCCACTGCAATACAAAAGCTATCTAGAAGACTAATCAGACGATCCTATTTGTGCTGGCGGACTAAGCGCACATGAATGGTGTGATAAAGAGCTGGTCATGTCAATGAACACAATAGGAAGCCAATCATCTCGCACAACGTTATACAGGCTGCGTTATTGAACTACAGCAAAGAGGGTAGTAGCAGTAGGTTCAGTTCGTTGTACGAGTTTTATGGTGGGTATACTTTAAAACATGTTTTTTTTTTGTTAGGCTGTGTTAACCTGGTCGGACAAGAGGACTTTTAAATCAGTATAAATTTCCTAATGCAGTACGCAGGCCTCCTCTATATGAGAGGGATTTGGCTATAATATACCACCCAGGCCCAGTGTGGGATAGTGGATGTCACTATGTCTTCGACACTAAAGAGCTCGGATAAGCAACGATGACGATGACGACGACGTTGCTCGACGAGTCGGTATTCGATTAGGTAATTTCTACATATGTATATAAAAAAATAATACGGTATTTAACTCGTTGATTGAAACAGATGCTCGACTTAGCGGGAGTTACGCAATTCCGAACTGCGCCGAGGCTGTCAACAGTCCGAATGCAAACGATATGAGTACTAAGTCAGTGAAAACTATCTTGTAGATTTTCACTTTAGACGCTATACAGACGGGTTAAATAGAACTGGTATATGGATTGGAGTTATGGGCCCTTGATAGAAGGAAAGAGGAGGTTTTAACTTTCACCGGGACTCACACGTACTATGAAACCTAGTATTAAACTACAGTATGAGAACTATATCACAGTGGCAAAGCCTTATTTTTAATCAATAACGACTAGATACCATTAACAAAAGTTTCCTAAACCAGGTTTATTATGTTACGATCTATCCACTAAAACGCTGAAATCCTGAATAAAACTGAATAGCGTTGAACTGTAGCAATTAATAATTTCAGACTTAAAGTTTAGAATGACCACGCTGAGCGTTCTCGTTCAAATCGGCCAGATGAAAACTCGTACAAAAATGTTTAACAGATTAATCTAAATATATAATCATTCAAAAGTTGGACGAGTTCAATTTAAGTTAGAATTTATTCCGATCAAATAAGTTACGGTCGATCTGATCGAATCTTTGATGCTATGGAAAGGGGTTTTCAGACAGGGTTTCGACCCAGTATTCGTATCGTTATGTTTTGTTGCTGAGAATATTTTCACGTTTTGGTAGAATGTTCTTTACAATTCAAAAGTACGCCAGAAAAAGACATGTTGCATCGACCCCTTAAAATGTGAGATATGGGCTAAAGAATAATGATTCATTACAATGCACGATCTGTATGTAACCAATTTAATAAGTTTATAGCAACAATAACCTGTGGGCCAGCATAGAGTGTACCGCGTTTTTTTGTTTGTAGTCTACGCAGACGTAATGCTAGGCTAGTCCCGCACAGCATTCTCGTACTCTTCCGTAACCAAGGTCAAAATTAAATTAGTAAGCGAAACTCCGCAGATATAACGGGTATCTTATGACGATATTAAAATTATTATATAAAGGTATTAACTTTTAATTTCAATTTACATTATATATTATAGGGGTCAATTTGTGCTTATTATTTGCAAAAAAATACCAAAAATTCCTTATAATTTCATGCATTACAGTTACAATTATTATACGTCTTCCAAGTGTAAATAACTAATAAAGAACATAATGATAAAATTCGTAAAAAAATGTAGATTAATAAATAATATTTTTATGTACCTAACAAGTCATTGGACATCATAAAACTAAGGGGGTTAAATTCTCTGACTGCAAGCAGTGTAGTTATTTGAAATCACGGCTAAGTTCAGTTTATTTTTTGTTTTAAAATTGATAGACCTTTTACGTTTACGGATTTTTTTCAGCAAATTTAATCTGACTCGTTTTGAAGGAAGAATTGTAAAACTACGACAAAAACTCCTCACACTATTTAAAATTAACCTTCCTTTCAGTGCTATAAGAAAAAAAAAGACTGTTCTATTCTCAATGATTTATCTTACCTTGTCTTATTCTAGTCGTAGTTTGGTAAGTAAGAGTAATTACAACAATGCAAAGCGGTTATAACTTAGACAAGGAGCTCGTCAGTATGCCGGTTGAAAAAACTTGTTCTAGAACACTTTTATGCGTTAAACTCGATAAAAAGAAATATTTCTTCAACTCAGGAATAATGGTGTGCCGAGATTACATTTCTCAGTTTGAATGTAGGTGTTATGTAATTTGCCGTACTGTTGTATATTTTTACATAGCGCTATTATTGTCTTCTCCTTTTTTATATTAGCCTATATTGTCTTACTGCTCGAGAAAGGCTAAAAAAGGCCCAAATCCTTCCAAGTATTGTTTTTCTGAAGCATCTCCAAACATCCCCTGTAGTATATTCTAGGTCATCTCACCAGCTCTATCTGGCCCGGCCTCGGCGGTGCCATCCATCCTCCTGTATTTCTTTCGTTTTTTTTTTTTTTTTTGTTTGGAGGAGATGGGTTTTTTGGAAGGTTCAAGTTGTTCGATGAAATTCCCCATCGGCAAACATGACAGACTAAATACTTTCAGCCCCATTTTAGCCCCAAAGGCTTGCAGGATGAAATTTCAAATATCCGTCCGTACTGGTATTCACTTCGGTATATCAGGAGCTATTGTGCAATATTTGGCACTGCGTTGTCTATCTATAATAATATAATAAAGTGGATGGGTTTGATTGTTTATTTGTTTGTTTGAACGTGCAATACTCTGGAACTACCAGTCGGATATGAAAAAAAAATTCTTTATACAACAACGAGTTTTCAGGGTTTATTGCATGTGATCTGGTTCCATGGACCAGAACTTAAAAACAAAACTTCATCTCTTCCTCAGTCTCATTCACTTCAACAAAAGTATGTTTTCGCCAGTATGGTGTCCCCAGCGTACGCCGTAGCGTACTCCACAGCGTATCCGGTCTGTCATCAAATGTAATTAGTCATTTTATTAGACCCGCAGCCTAATTATGTAAGTGAATTCGTATAGAATACTCTTTCATGGGGTCAAACCCATTGCCTTGCCGACTTACCAATTGGATTCTGACGAAGTTGATGGATATATTAGTATAAGATATAAAAAAGGGAAGTACACAGGTCCTGAAGAATAGATGTATTGGTAGAAAGTGAAAACAATGGTGTCTATAAAAGCAAAATAAAGAAACAGATTTTTTTCTTGAGTAGTAATTAAAGAAGTGCAAATAACAAAATGCCATTAATATTTTTAAGTAGTTTATTTTAAATATCTTACTGTATTTGTTTTATATTTTTTTGGATCTATCCTTACATGCGCTACAGCAAGTTCTGTACGTCCGTTTCCGTTTTCATATGTCACGTCGTAGTCGCTGAGCAGCATTATGCTGAGTGGAAGCCTTCTTGTGTGGCAACATGCATGTTTTTATTTATACTCGCATTCACTTTTTTGTCTTTTTTGGGTTCCGTACCCAAAGGGTAAAACGGGACCCTATTACTAAGACTCCGTAGTCCGTCCGTCTGTCTGTCTGTCTGTCCGTCTATCACCAGGCTGTATCTCATGAACCATGATAGCTAGGCAGTTGAAATTTTCACAAATGATGTATTTCTGTTACCGCTATAACAAGAGAATTTACCACATCTAAGATACGCGGTATTGTATGCACCTAGTTAGTTACGCGGTATTCCAGTATCAGCGACGATTTACGAAATTAATAAACATGACAGCATAATTGACCATACGAATTTCCCTTAGAAAAATACGTGCAGAACATAACCAAAACAACTTCAAAAAATACCATAAATCGTACCCAAGATAATAGTTTAAACTACCCACAATACAGCCCTTTAAATCATTAGTCATCAAGCGTTATCTCCACAGCAGGTAGGCAGATATCCAGGTGAGATTTCTAATGTTCGTACAAACTATTGTTAGGCGACCAAATCCCGAAATCTGGGGGTTTAACAGTGCCTCGGAGACATTCAGTATTACAGTTAATGATAACGCATTCGACGCTTATTTGTATGGGATGACAAGGTGATAAGTGGAACGGTCTGTTAATGTTGGCTATTTTGTTCGTTTACCTTTTATTTTTCCTAGATGATTGTTGACAAAACAGTATTTTTTTCAACGATAAACTTGACAAGATTATTTTGGAATTGGTTTGCACAGTCAATTCCAAGATAATACGAGTATGTAGTTTCAAAATCGCAAATAGACTATAACAAAGACTATGAAATTCAATATATAAAGCTATGCTGTCGTTCGTTTGTTGTATAAGTAAAACTAAAAGTAGGGACTGAATCGGTACCGCAAAGTACCTATCAATATGATATCTCCTCCTCTTTCTGGGCTGGCCTTGATAACGCATTCCATCTTTATTTATTTATTTAACCATTAATTTAAACAAACATAATAAACAGACAAGAAGAAGAAGGAACTGAAAATGGGCAGGTACAAAAGAATGCTTTTTCTAACGAAATCTCTTTCAGCATACCTGCGAGAGGAGAGTAGAAAAAAAAGAATGTAGACACCGTGCGTAGCGGGAAAAGAAAACATGTTATTAAACAATTTTCTGTAACTTAGAATACAATATAACTAATTAATACATATATACTCTCATATACATGCACATTAATAAAATTATTACTACAATAATAAATACTAACGGCCAATTTCACCAATGAAACTAATCGCGGTTAGTTCAACTAAACCCATTTTATGCAAATACAGCGTTCTCATTGTAGTCCGGTCAAATTAGACCAAACAATAGGGGTAGGTTTACAGTAATTCGCATAGAGCTGAAAATTGGTACGAATGTTCGGAACACCATTACAAATGAAATGTAAAAAGTCCCCATGGATCCCACACTTGCAAAAAATTTTATTTAAGGTCAAAGTTCACAAATATGGGTTTTTTGCGTTTTTTAGCCGAACGGTAAGTTTTTTGATAAAATAGGTAGGTAAAAAATTGTATATTATGCAATTATCTATAAAAGTTGTCTCTAAAATTTTTCTCCTAAACGTCACTGTTTCTGAGATATAATAGTTTAAAAAGTTGAAAAAGTTGTATTCTTCTTAATATGCAGATGTTTCCACGCCACCTGGGAGGAAGTGTACAAGTGTTTGCAAGTTTGGGATCGATGGGGACTTTTTACATTTCATTTATAATGGTGTTCCAAACATTCGTACCAATTTTCAGCTCTATGCGAATTAATGCAATTAGATACGTCTAATTTGACCGGACTATTGGTAGTTTCTCAGCGGTCTCAACCATTTTAGAACAAAAATTTTAGATAAAAAATCTCTTCTGACGACATTTATGCTACAGCTATAGCTGACCACCACATGCGTAAAGTAAGAGGTGGTCATGAATATAACATGGTAACGGTCAAATGTGACCCGTCCGAGTCCCATAACCTAATTTCAGGATTAAAACCCTATGCTCTCTGTCAGGTATCTCTATTGAGAAACCCTATCGTCCCTTCGTTGTTGGTCAGTGTCATAACTGCCAACAGTACGGACACAGTCAAAAGCACTGTTTTGCCCGCCCCAGGTGCGTTAAGTGCCGAGGCGACCATAGCACTCAAGAATGCACCCGTCCCAAAAACCCCGCCGAATGCACGGAGCCTCCCAGCTGCGTGCTTTGTGACCAAGTCGGTCACACGGCCAATTACAAGGGTTGTCCAAAAGCCCCAAAAATTTCGCCTAAAATGGCCAAACTTCACGCTGCGTGCCAAGCACGCGAAGCTCCGTCAGGTAAATCCCCTCAGAGGACTTCGCCATGGGGCAAATTCAACCACCAAATTGTGGCTCCCCAGATTGTCCGACAGCCAAATACAGGTCTGATATCTTCAACCTATTCCTGCCGTCCCCAAGCTCGCTCAAAGCCGGCAAGTGACTCCCACCACTGTCGCCGCCGAGAGCCTGTCCCAACAAAAGCCCGTTGACAGACGCTGCGTCGCTGATGTTATCATCAGTGCGTATGCGATCTGGATGACGGATGAGGCCCGATCGCTGGCTGCTGTGATCAGAAGGATTCAGGCAGCCGGTGATATGTCCGCACCCGAGTCCACTGACCTGATCAAAAGGTACCCCAAAATAACCGAGGAACTAGACAGCCTCGTTTTCAGAAACGGTAAATGGGTGCGCATATAAAACGCATCCGGTTACCCTTTCCATCATGATTTCGCCAACTGAGGCTCACCCACGACCCCCATGATCTTCACTCTGCTCCATAAGAGCCTAGGGAGTAGGAATAAACGTAGAATACAAACCGATTCGTTCTGTCCTCGCCGCCGAGGCCCGTCGCTTCTCAACAAAAAAAGCACGTCATTAAGAATCAAGTACTTCTTCCATTCTTTATTGTACAACAAACAACATATTTTATAACATATTTCAGATAACATTCAAGTATATAGGCGAGCTTCTTTTATTAATAACAATTAATTTAAAAAACATGTATATAATATTATTTATACAAAAATCATAACTAATCATTTAGGGAACCACGGCAGCTTACTATAATCCTGTTTTATTAGATCAGCTGCTCGCTCAGCTATCATAACTGTGGGAGCATTAGTATTGCCTCTAGTGATGGTCGGCATCACACTAGCATCCACCACTCGAAGTCCACACGTGCCGTGGACCCTCAGATGACTATCAACGACAGAACAGTTTATATCGCGACCCATCCTGGCAGTGGAAACTGGGTGGAAAATAGTGGTTGCCGTATTTACAGCAATACACTTCCAATAATCATTACAGCCAAATTCATAACCGTCACACGCAGCCAGTCCGAACCTAGCCAATTTCGCACCAATAGACTTAAAATAAGACGTGTTGACGAGTCTTGCCAATATTTTCATACCAACTGCTTGAAGATCTAAATCCCTCGAATCACTATAGTTATCATAATATATAAGAGGATATTCATATGGATCATTTGAATTCAATGATATGTTTCCTCTCGAATAAGGATGCAGTAGAACATTATATACCCGGAATAAAGATTTGTTTACACTTTGCTTCAATATTGAATTTTCAACAGATTTGACAAATGCTGAAGCATATGTTTTTATACTCTCTTCGTTTTTCTTATTGAGTGAAATTATGAATTGAAAATCCGGATACGAAGCTTTACAGTTTGTGGAATAAAATCCAGACACGTCATTATAATTTTCAGATGATAAATATCCTTGACGATCGTACAGGTACCTCAGCGATTCGAAACTTTTAGTTGCTTGATCGGTGTCCTCTGGTTCATCGGTCAATATTAAAATAGGGACCCTGGTGTGATCGTGTAAATTCTGCCCAACCATTGGTGAATTTATTACAGTTTTGATGTTCTTTGCTGCAAGATGTTCTTCAGGTCCTATACCAGATAACATGAGCAGCTGAGGAGTATTTACAGAACCTGCACTGAGAATGATTTCACTTTTTGTGTTTAATTTTAACCTGTTGCCATTGTGATCTACTTCGACACCACGTGCGTTTTTTCCATCGAAAATAATCTTAGTTACAAACGAATTTTTAACTATTTTTAAATTTTTCCTGCTTCGTGATATAGGGTTAAGGTATGCTGTGGCTGAACTCACCCTTTTACCATCATCAACGTTTGATATAAATCTGCTAGAACCTAAGTTATTAGCCGAATTTAATTCAACAACATTTTTTATATCAATTTCTTCACAAGCGGAAAGTAAATTTAAGGTTATATTAGGATCTGTGCCATTGAAAGTATTTACAACTAGAGGTCCACTATGCCCATAGTGATCGTAAACTGCGGGAATCTTTAAACGGATTGGGTCTCGTAGAGTTTCAGCTTTTTTGAAATATTGTTTTACTACATCTGGATGCCATTCAATGTTTCCTTCGTCAAACCAGGACTGATAATCGCTAGGGTGTCCATGTACATGAGACATGATGTTCATACTGCTACTGCCTCCAAGCATTTTACCTCTTGGCCATGGGACTTTTCCATCTTTATAGGCCTGACTTGTTCTACCATTGTTTACCGTTGTATACTTCCAGTCAGACTTCGACCCAAAAAGACTTGTTGTCAGCCTCGGTATCTGAGGGATATAAAGAATAATGATCTATTGATTCAGGTTTTATTTCAATTAAAAAATGTTCTTTCGCATGCTTTACAATGATATCAGATTATGAAAGGAAAAATAGAACAGGTTTTTCAGAGGTAATAAGAAATGGAAAAGATACAATAGAAAGGGAAAACAGTATATTCTATTACAATGAACAAAGTTTGCAAATAGGTCATCATCATCATCATCATCATATCAGCCGAAAGACGTCCACTGCTGGACATAGGCCTCCCCCAAGCGTCGCCACATTGACCGGTCTCGTGCGTCCCGCAACCAGCGGATCCCCGCAACCTTCACCAGGCCATCGGTCCACCTGGTGGGAGGCCTTCCAACGCAACGTCTTCCGGTTCGTGGTCGCCACTCCAGAACCTTTCTGCCCCATCGGCCATCCGTTCTGCGAGCAATGTGCCCTGCCCACTGCCACCTAAGTTTGGCAATTCTTCGGGCTATGTCGGTAACCCTGGTTCTCTTGCGGATCTCTAAATTTCTGATTCGATCACGCAAGGACACTCTGAGCATAGCCCTCTCCATTGCCCTTTGGGTGACTTTAAGCTTTCTGATGAGGGCCATTGTAAGCGACCACGTCTCAGAGCCATATGTTATCACTGGCAACTCACACTGGTCATAGACTTTCGTCTTGAGACACTGTGGTAAGTTGGACGAGAAGATACCGCGCAACTTCCCGAACGCTGCCCAGCCGAGTCGGATTCGACGGTTGACCTCTTTCTCGAAGTAAGCCCTACCCAACTGGATCGTTTGTCCCAGGTAGACATAATCGTCCACAACTTCGAGTGTAGAGTCTCCGACCTTGATAGGAGTGGGTGTAACATGGGCATTTAACATCACCTTGGTTTTGTCCATTTTCATTCTAAGACCCACTCTTTCGGAAGCTCTACTGAGGTCGAGCTTCCGAAAGAGCATTGTACTGAGGTCCTCCATGGTCTCAGCCATAACCAATATATCGTCGGCAAACCGAAGGTGAGTGATGTACTCGCCATTGACGTTGATGCCTAGCCCTCTCCAGTCCAGAACCTTGAAGACATCCTCCAGTGCAGCGGTAAACAGTTTTGGAGAAATGACGTCTCCCTGTCTCACACCTCGCTGCAGAAGGACTGGTTTCGAGGTCCGATCCTGAAGTCGAACTGACATGGTGGCGTTTTTGTACAAACACTTCAACACCTCAATGTACCGGTAGTCGATCTGGCACCGTTGGAGAGACTGCAGTACAGCCCAAGTCTCAATCGAATCGAAGGCTTTCTCGTAGTCCACAAACGCTAAACAGAGAGGCAGGTTGTACTCTTCAGTCTTCTGTATAACCTGCCGCAGCGTATGTATGTGGTCTACGGTGCTAAAGCCTTTACGAAATCCGGCTTGTTCGGGAGGCTGGAAATCGTAAAACCTGCGCGCGAGACGATTCGTGATGACTCTTGAAAACAGCTTGTATACAGCTTGTTGTAGAAGTGTGATGGGTCTATAGTTCTTCAGTAGGGCATTGTCACCCTTCTTGAAGAAGAGTACCACCACACCACTGCACCATGCTTGTGGCGTTTTCCCTTCGAGTATGACGGAATTAAACAGCGTCTGAAGGACCTTAAGTATTGGTTTTCCACCCGCCTTCAGGAGTTCGGCCGTAATTCCGTCGTCCCCCGGTGCCTTGTTGTTCTTAAGCTGTTTCAGAGCCATCCTAATCTCATACAGGCTGACGTCGGGATTGTCTTCGGTATAGTGTCGGGTCAATCTAGCTCTAGGGTCATTCGCTAGATTCGAGACGGGTTTACTGGTTGACGTGTTGCAAATAGGTAGCATAAAAATATTCTTGCATTTATTTCGTACTCAGAAAGCAAAGCAGTATCAAAATTTAAAATATCATACTCAAAACTAATTGTGATTCAGATGCATGTGCATCATATTCTAACCACGATGATGAAAAAGAAGAATTCTTAGATGTACTTAATAAAGCTTGCGATGATCACCAAGCTCATGTTTTAGGAGACTTCAATGCAAAACTCGGACTCAAACAGGACTAACGAAAATATTATAGGACCACACGGACTCGGTAATCGAAACGAACGCGGCCCCCGAATTATCCAGTTTGCCTTTAGACATCACCTTTTTATTGAAAATTGTTTCTTTTACGAGAAGCATGGTGAACAGAGAGCAGCATTGGCTCAGTTGTAACGGCCCCGTCTTAAAAGTTGTAGGTCGAGGGTTTGGGCCCAGGCAGGTGCTTTACTTTGTGTAAATTACTTCATCACCACTGCTCTCAAAATGGTGAAGGAAAACATAGTGAGGAAACCGGCATGTCCTAGAACCAAAACATCTTAGACATTTGACATCCACCAACCCGCACTCTGCCCTCTCACATAAAGGAGGCCCCAGCAGTACATTAGCAGTAGGAACATTAAAAGGCTGATGATGATGATGACAAGAAACATCAAAGATATTGGACCTGCATCTTTGCAAATAATAAAACAAAAAGGCCAAGTGCGTACCGGACTTCGCACATTTAAAGTGTCGTACCAAACCGAAAATCAAGTTGATTGTCATAACAAAAATTAGGGAATTTAAAAAAAAAAAAACGTAATTACCAAATTTTAAATTATCAATGGGGAGTACCACACCACAACTTTACGACCTCCACACCTCACCGTTACGACTTGCACACCACACCATTACGGCCTCCACACCTAATATAAATTAATTTAATAATACTATGAATATTTTACGATAATTCAATAATAATTTCCAGCCCCATAATTATCCATTTTTATTCCATTCTTATTTTTTTATTCAATATTTTTTGATAATATACCAATAATAATTTAATAATATATCAATTATAATTAAAATATTTGTCAATAATAATTTAAATATACTTTTTATAATGATTTAATAAAAAAAAAATATAATAATTGTTTTTAAATTTTTAAGTATTTTAGTTACTGTATTCCTTCCTTTTTCTTGTTCTTTACCACAGGTCAATATTTGTTAATAAATTGATTAATAATCGAAGTTTTGTGGGGTAATCTGTGTGACAGGATTTCCTAGTGCAGATACCAACCAGCCTCCCACAAAGGATTTATCAAATAATTTTGCACTTTTATTTAATAGTTTGTAAGACACCTCTGTGGAAGAGATTATCTTAGTTAAAAAATTCATCTAAACAAAATTTTATAAAAAAGCTGTTGTTGGTGGCTTCTCATTCCTTTGTTATTAGTAATAGTATCAAAATACTCCATACATCGTCGGTCTATGCTAATAATGTGAGAACCTATCATTATTTATGTATTGTCTATGGAGACAAAAATGAGAATAAAAAATAAGTCTATGAACAGCTACTCCCAGTGTTTCATTAGGTTATGGGCCCAGTCCCTTAGTTAATTATAAAAATCATAATATCCAGTAAAAATATCCAGAAAAATAAATATCGTAACGAGTACTGTTTGTGTCGGCGAAAACTAGTTCAGATTAAAAAATGTGCAGTAAAAAAACTAAGTTCGACGTATCACGTTTTTGAACAATGGCCGGCAGTTATATCGTTAACGTACCAAAGCTCAAGGGCCGAGAAAATTATGACGAGTGGGCATTCGCCGCGGAAAACTTTCTAATTCTGGAAGGAGTGGACATTAATAAAACGGATCCTGCTGGAGTTCATGATGCAGATTCGCTAAAAGCAAAAGCTATTGATTCCTCACTTTATGTCCATATCAAGAACGACAAAAGTGTCCAGGACAAGTCCTAGTGTGTCACATGTTGTGAAGGGAAACTAGCGAGACTACCTTTCTCACATAGAGGTTCCAGATGTGAGAGTGTTTTAGAGGTGGTACATGCGGAAGTTTGTGGCCCCATGGAAACTACAAATTACAGCAGAATGGCATTCGTCTACTTCCTGAAGTCAAAGAGCGACGTGTTGATGTACTTCAGAGAATTTAAAGCTGTGGTGGAAACGCAGACAGAGAAGCACATCAAGGTACTGAGAACGGACAACGGTGGAGAATTTTGTTCTTCAGAAATGGAGTTTTTTGAAGAAAGCCGGGATTTTGCATCAAAAAACAAATCCATATACGCCAGAGCAGAATGGCATGTGCGATCGTCTAAATAGAACGGTGGTGGAAAGAGCTTGGTGCCTATTGTTTGATGCAAACCTTGAAAAAAAGTTTTGGGTCAGCCCAAAACTCAAGGTTGCCACAGGGCACTGGACAGGGCAGGGGACTGCCTCAGGGCAGTAAATACTACAGTGTACCTACGAAACAGAACGTTAGCAGCAGGTTTAAAACAAACACCATATGAGGTATGGACGGGCAGAAAGCCAGACGTCAGCCACATCCGGGTATTTAGAAGCACTGCCATGGCACATGTTCCAAAAATAAAAAGGACAAAATGGGACAGAAAGGCAGAGAAACATATACTTCTCGGATATGCAGAGAATACAAAGGTTGTATAACCCTTTAACAAAAAGCATTACCACCAGCAGAGATGTGGTTATTATGGAATCCAGTTGTGACTCAAACATAGTACCAGCAGTGGTGGAGGAGAAGAAGGTAGAAGTTTCTAAGGAAAGAAAGCAATCCGAGATATCACCAACTGATAGCACATATGTACCAGATGAAGATATTTCTTCAACAAGCTCCTGCAGTTCTATGGAGTATTGCAATAATGTATTAGATCAAGATCTAAAAGACCTAGAATCAAATGTTGATCCAGTTACTCAGAAGCGTGTTAGAAAGCAGCCAGTGAGATTTGGGTACAGTAATATATGTGCGCCCACACATGAAGATATTGGAGAGGAAAATCTGACCTATAAAGATGTCATGAGTGGCGCAGAAAGAGAACAGTGGTGTGAGGCTATACGGGACGAGTTACAGTCATTTCATGAACATGATGCTTGCGAACTTGTTGAAAAACCTAAGGATGTCAAAGTTGTGCAGTGCAAATGGGTGTGCAAAAAGAAGTTCATTAGTGACAACACAGTGAGATATAGGGCCAGATTGGTGGCAAAAGGATTTACCCAAAAGGAAGGTGTTGACTATACAGAGACCTTCTCTCCTGTGCTAAGGTATTCCACTTTGAAATTGTTGTTTGCTATAAGTTCTAACTTAGATTTAAATGGCCAATTAGATGAAACAGTGTGTATGCAATTACCAGAAAATTTAAAAGATAATGACAATAATTAATTTCAAGTTTTAAAGTTAAAAAAGGCTATTTATGGATTAAAACTATTAGCTAGATCATGGTATAAGAAGGTTGATTCATGTTTACAAGATTTAGGTTATAAAAAGTCTGATTATGAACCTTGTTTGTTTCTAAAATTGTCAGGAAATGAATAGACTTTTATTGCCCTATTTGTTGATGATTTTTTTATTTTTTCAAACTGTAAAAAAGAGGTAGATTACTTAAAAGGGCAATTAAGTACCTGTTTTAAGTTAAAAGACTTAAGTCAACTAAAAAAATGTTTGGGTATGAATGTACAGATTGAAAACTACCTTTTTCAGTTCAGTCAGATTTGTGTGGATCAGAAACGATTTATAGAACATTTGCTATGTAAATTTAATATAATAACTTGTAGCGGTGTAGAGACCCCTGTGGAAGTTAATTTAAAGCTTGAAAAGGGCAAGAATGAAAGTAGTGATTACCCTTATCAACAGCTGATAGGCAGTCTCATGTACCTCTCAGTTCTAACGAGGCCTGACATAACATTTTATGTTGGTTACTTGAGCCAATTCAACAATTGTAACAGTCAAACACATTGGAAACATGCCAAGCGAGTTTTAAAATATTTAAGCTCTACAAAATCTTTTGGTTTGATGTATGTCAAAGGTCATTCAGATATAATTGGATATGTAGATGAAAAATAGAAAATCCTGTACAGGCTTTTGTTTTATCTACACTGGATGTGTGGTTTCTCATGAATGTAGAAAGCAGCAGACAGTTGCATTATCAAGCACAGAAGTCGAGTACATGGCTGTCTGTGAGGCCAGTAAAGAAACTATCTTTCTTAAAAATCTTTTGTCTGAACTAGTTAGTAGAGACAATTTACCAATTTTGTTGTATAATGATAACGAGAGTGCCAAGAAACTTAGTGAAAACTGTATATACCATAGACGAAGCAAACATATAGATGTAAGGTCTCATTTTATTAGAGAAGCTGTTCAAAATAATTTAATAGAGATTGCTTATTTGAATACTAAAGAAATGCCAGCTGATATACTTACTAAAAGTTTGTGTAAAGTTAAACATAATGAGTTGATGAGAAAATTGGGCATTATAAAATTGTAAGTTTAGAATTTTTGCATTACTTTGTTAAGTGGTGATATTAGTAATAGTATCAAAATACTCCATACATCGTCGGTCTATGCTAATTATGTAAGAACATAGCATTATTTATTTACTGTCTATGGAGACAAAAATGAGAATAAAAAGTTAGTCTATGAAAAGCTACTCGCTGTGTTTCATTATTTGTTTCCAATATTTAAAAAAAAACTGTAATCATCTACTCAACGAGCTCTAAACAACGATTCCTCACGCGTTGGGTAAGTCAAATAAATTTTATTTACGGCTCCCTACTACCTACCTTTTTTATGGCTTTGGGTCAACAAGATTCATATACTGTGAAAATTTAAAGACTGTAGCTCCAACCGGCTGTAAAATCTATGTGACAGACGACGCCTACGGACAGACGGACAGATAGACGGACACGTGAGTGAAAGCAATAGGGCTCTTTAGACCCTTCGGGTACGAAACCCTAAAAACGAGATAGATATACTTCTAACAGACCTATTATGAATTTTCAAATTTAGTTCAGACTTTGAACTGAGTCTAAACTAAATTTTAAATTGTACCAACCCCTTGAAGCGACTTTAAATTTACTTACAAAAATACTTTTAGAAACCAAATAAGAAGATTGAGTAGGAGAATGCATGTTGCATGAAAAACAAAATTTAGAAATTAAAAATAGTTTAATTTTGACAGGTAACGGAAAGCATGACATAAACCAACAGTTCAGCAAAATCCTAGATCATATAACAAAAATTTAGTAAGATAGTAAAACAATCTAAAAATAGAACTAAAAAACTTTCGCACAATACTTAGTAACTTATAGATTTTATACTAAGTTTAGCAACAGAAAGAGAAAATTACAATATAAATTTAAAGACCAGGAAGTTTAACAAAGCATTATAAAAAACATTAGAAGTTGTCATAGACTAAATACGTGTTACTTGGTTACCGTTGTTGACTAGAGATATGTCATTGAATATAATACTGCTATCAAGAAATAATATGTTTTAATTCATATATAACATCTGGCGACGATGCCGTTCGATGTAAAGAAAGCAAAACGTTCGCGAGCCATCCTACGCGGTGTGCTTACGAAAACTAATAACGCATTTCAAGCAGAACAACATGTATATACTCATGAAGAAATAGAAACACGATTACTGACACTTCAAAATACTTACCAAGGACTGCAAAACATACAATTACAGATAGAACAGGAGACAGAAGACGAATACCTCGAATCCGAAACCGATTACAGGTACGAAGTGAACGAACTTTATACAAATTTACGTACCAAAATGATTCGACTAATGAACACTTTCAAACATCCTGAGCCGTTACCAAGCGTACCTTCCACACAAGATGCGCACGAATTCACGAGCATTCATCGAAACGTACATCCCAAACTCAATTTACAACCGTTTCAAGCAAACGAATCGTTTAAAAACTTTATTAAAAGACTGTCTGTTTACATGATGCTCAACAATATTACGGATCCCACAACGAAGGTCTATACCCTTCTGTCCACTTTACCACCTGACATTCATGAAAGAATTTACGACCTGTGTTCACCCGACGACCCAATCAAGAAGACCTATGAAGAACTTACTGATATCTTGGACAATTTCATCGATCCAAAACCTAGCATATGGACCTCTCAGCACACCTTCATATCAAGGCTACAACAAGCGGATGAATCGATTACCGTTTACGCGTCAGAACTAAAAAGACTATCATCAAAATGTGATTTTAAGTGCTCACATTGTCTGAAACCCAATCTGGATTCATTTTTATCGTTACAATTTATACGAGGATTAAAAGATGGAGAAATTCGCACAAAAATTCTACAAGCAAAACAAACAGCGCCATTTTCAGAATTACTTCGCACGGCCACATCTATGGAAATGGGAAAATATGAAAATTCGACCATATCTACATCCATTCGTCCATCACCATTGGACATAATCAATAAAGTTTCAAAAGTACATAATGAATTACAACACGCACCGAATAAAGCACGTTCAATTAAAAGACCGACTTCTATAAGAGAGCTTAAAGGTAAATGCTATCGCTGTGGAAAAGACGACCACAAAGCAAATGAATGTGGAGCCATTAAAACTACATGTCGAAAGTGTCAAAAGGAAGGACACCTAGCGCGAGTGTGCCTTCAAGGGCACAAACGCAATGAAGCGAACTTTCTGAATGACGACTCTGCAAGCAGCATCAGTACCGACAGCATCGCAGAAATCAACTTCGTAAAGAGCGAAATCTCTGACAAATACATTATAACTATCGAAATTGAAGGAAAGAAAATAAGAATGGAATTTGACACGGGTGCATCACTCTCTACCATCTCACTAAAGGACTTTATGAAGCTTAACATTCGCAAAAGACTATTTCACACGAGTATCAAATTAAGAACTTATACAGGCGAAGTTTTTAAGCCCATCGGTGTCACGTTTGTTCGATGCAAATATAAAAACCAACTATTCTATGGAAAACTATACGTGATTAACAAAGACGTGAAACCCATCTTGGGTAGAAGTTGGATGAAGGAGTTTAACATTAAACTAGCCGAAATAAATTTTGTTGATACATGCAAGAAGACACAAAATCTTGAAAAATTGCTTAAAGAGTTCGAACCCACCGTCTTCACTACAACCATAGGTGAAATTCCAAACGTTCGAGGCCACCTGACTCTTAAAGATAATGCGCAACCAATCTTTATTAAACCTCGGCGAATTCCATATGCGCTACGATCTAAAGTAGATGAAGAAATCGACCGACTTGAAAAACTGGGAATTATTACAAAGATTGATCACTCCGATTGGGGCACTCCCGTCGTCCCAATAGTAAAACCAAACGGAAGCATCAGACTGTGCGCCGACTACAAAATTACCTTAAACAAAATGATAGAAGACGAACAATATCCAATACCAATAATAGAAGACATTCTAGCTGAAATGAATGGTGGGCAATTTTTCTGCACCTTAGACATCACGCAAGCCTACCTGAACATGGTGATGGATGAAGAAAGCGCCCTGCTGCAAACCTTGAGTACAAAGGTACTTTTAAAGTGAACCGACTCATGTTTGGAGTCAAAGTAGCCCCAAGTCTCTGGCAAAAATACATGGACCAATTACTACTGGGCCTTGACGGTGTCAAGTGTTTCTTCGATGATATAATAATTCAAGGTTCGACAGAAAAACAATTGTTATCCAGATTGAAACAAGTTTTGCTTAAACTTCAAGACAGCAACCTTCGTGTTAATAAAGAAAAGTGCCAATTCTTCAAAACAAGTATCAATTACTTGGGACACACGATAGACAAAGAGGGTTTACATAAAAATCAGGATAAGATAAAAGCAATTTTAAATGCACAACGCCCAACTAATGTAAATGAACTAAGAACGTTGCTAGGCATGGCAAATTATCACAACAAATTCATACCCAATCTAGCATCCATCACTGCCCCCTTAAATGAACTCTTGAAGAAAGGAGCAAAATTTACATGGTCTACAAAATGTGAAGAAAGCCTGAAGAACATAAAAAAAGAAATACTAAGCGAAAGAATTCTAATACACTTCGATCAGAATAAACCACTTATACTGGCCACAGACGCTTCACCCACAGGACTTGGTGCCGTCCTAAGTCACAAACTACCTGATGGCTCAGAAAGACCAATAGCATTTGCTTCTAGATCCCTGACCAGCAGCGAAAAGAAATACAGTCAAATCGATAAAGAGGCGACAGCTATTTTCTGGGGTTTAAAGAAATTCTTTCACTATTGTTACGGCCGGAAATTCACCCTAATCACAGACCATAAACCACTTACATCAATATTTCACCCGCACCAAACCTTGAGCCTTGAGTACCATGAGGCTATTCCACTACGCACATTTTCTTTCAGGATTTGACTACCATATCGAATATAGAAGTTCCTCAAAGCACTCCAACGCCGACTATCTTTCACGTTTTCCCGTTGAGAAGATTAATGAGAATAAATATGACCAGCATCACATATTCCAGCTGAATCAGATAAACGCATTAAATATTTCACCAAAAATAATAGCAGAAGAAACAAGAGAAGACCCAGAATTACAGAAATTACTTGAAACACTCCAATCAGGCACTTCACTTAGGGAGTCCGGATATAAAGACAATGAACTAACTCTGCAGAATGACTGCATACTAAAAGGCATGAGAGTTATAATTCCACATAAACTACGCCCACGTATCTTAGATGAACTTCACGCGGGACATGTCGGGATCTTGAAAATGAAACTTCTTGCGCGGAGTTTTGTATACTGGAAGAACATTGATAAAGATATCGAAAACAAAGTTAAATCGTGCAGAACCTGTCGATTAAACCAGAATGAACCACCAAAAGCCCCTCTGCATCACTGGGAAGACCCTACTGGCCCGTGGCAAAGAATACACATCGATTTTGCAGGTCCGATATCCGGCTTTCAACTTCTAATTGTCGTAGATGCATTTTCCAAATGGGTAGAAATAATCCCTACAAAAACTACGACGAGCGCATTCTGAATTCAGAAACTAGACGATTTATTTGACACCTTTGGATTACCCTACACGCTGGTGTCGGATAATGGAAGACAATTTGTCTCTCAAGAATTCCAGACGTTCTTAACTAGCAATGGCATTGTTCACAAAACGATCGCACCTTACCATCCCGCAACTAATGGACAAGCTGAAAGATTTGTTCAGACGGTTAAGAAATCACTACACAAATTAGAGGGGGAGAGTGGTGGGATACTGCACAAGGTTCGTATAGTTAGAAGTCTCCTCCGGGCTACGCCAGTCATCTCAGGCGACTCGCCCTATATGCTCATGTTCGGAAGAGAGGTAAGAACAAGATTGGTAGCCAAGATTAGAGCTCCACCAAAGGCACTACATAGGGGCAGAAGAGAAGGGATGAGAGAGTTTGCAGTCGGAAGCAGAGTGCAAGCTCGCAATTACTCTGTATCAGGAAGGAAGTGGGAGTTTGGTACAGTGACCCGCCGACTGGGAAACCTCCACTATGAGATAGAGATCGACAGCGGACGCACATGGATGCGCCACCTCGACCAGCTCCTCCCGGCGCCTCTGATTCCTGGGAATAACGGCGGAGGCGTGTCATAGACTAAATACGTGTTACTTGGTTACCGTTGTTGACTAGAGATATGTCATTGAATATAATACTGCTATCAAGAAATAATATGTTTTAATTCATATATAACAGAAGTTATAACAATAGGTATATTATACTACTAAAAAACTCTTAAGAAAAACCTCTCTCTTAAAATAACTAAATAACAAATCGTGAATTGCAAATCTCCAACACAGCAATAGTTAACTTGAATTACAAATCTCAAACCTTCCTGGTCTTTAAATTGATATTGTAATTTTCTCTTTCTGTTGCTAAACTTAGTATATAATCTATAAGTTACTAATTAACTATTTAGAAACGAATGAATAAAGGCTAAATTTTAGACATATGCGCTACATTTTGTAAAACCCTATATTCCGATACATCTCAAATACCCAACACATCTCTGAAGTCCATTTTGCACCGAATAACAGGTCATGCGGTGAAGATGGCATTAGCACCGAAATCTTGCAAATTGTTGAACTAACCGTTCTTCCCCATATTACTAACCTATTCAACGACATCGTTTGTACGGGTATTTTTCCCAAAAACTTCTAATATTATCTTGTTGCATATGAAAGGAGATAAATCAGACATAAATAATCATAAACCTATTAGTCTGATCTCTCACTTTTATAAAACCTTTATAAAAGTTATATAAATTCACATTGCCGAAGAATTAGATAAGCAGCAACCTCTTGAAGAAGCATGCTTCTGTCTCGGGTTTCCTACTACCGATCACTTGCATATCATCAATCAAATAATTGAAAAGACATATTGAATTTAATATTTCACTTTCACATTTTTGGATTATTCGAAAGCCTTTGACGGTATCACACATTTACCATATTTGACGCCCTTAGAAAATAAAATGTAGAATCCACTTTCTATAGAATATTTATAACAACAACACAAAAATGTATATTATAGCCGTTATAAAATTAGAACGGATAGGTCAGTCGGTCGGGGTTGCGGAAGACCGAGGAAAGATGGCGAGATGCTTTAGATGGATTCCTTGAGAATTGGCGAGATGAAGCACAACACCGAAGAAATGAGGGGATGCCTTTATCCAGGAGTGGAAATATTTAGGCTTGTAAAAAAAAATGGACCAAACATCAAGCAACTCACTTCACTTTCAATGGGCGGGTTTCCTCCTGCTTCAAGTAGCAGTACACTCCAGTCTTCGATCTCACTGAGCCTGTTCGCTATTATACTTCCAGCTGTGCCAGCCCCCACGATTATGAAGTCGAAAACTTCTGAGTCTACGATTTAAAATAAAAGTTCAAGCATTAAAATTTTGATAAAATCAAAATATTACATAAAACATATGACATAATACATATATGACATAAAATTTCGCATAGCTAGCTATGCGAAATTTTATGTCTGAAACATAGCTGGTGAAATTAGGGTGAACTTAGGGCCAATTTTTCAATAGTCTGATAACTTTTAACTGAGGAATAAAAATGGCCGTTTGACATATTTTATATACAAAAGCTTTTCTAGTCAAACCGCCATTTTTATTCCTCAGTTAAAAGTTATCAGATTATTGAAAAATCGGGCCTTAGACGTGCAACTCTGCAATACATATGCGTTGGAATTCTTGTTATTCTCGCGTAGCGGAGCAAAGTTTAAGTAGTTCATATAGTGATAGAAATATTAGTTAGCAAGGAGTGGAATGTACAATTTAGATTCCACCACTCATGAATGCATTCAAAATATGTAGGCATCGAATAAGGTATTCTTTATTGTACCCAAAAACATAGACACAAATGGTATAAAGGCCAATAACGTTTGATTTGTCAGTAAAAGTCATAAACATCAATCCTTCTTTTATAAGGGTTTGGTTTACACTGATATTTGAATGGGATTGATGTAACTTTCTTTCATGCCTTGTTTCTCTTTATTGCAGGCAATTTCCCAAACCCCAATTTTTTGGCGTTTCGCCCTTCGCAATCGCTGTCATCGAATGACACTTGTCTAGAGCCTATGGGGGTATTACACTATCATATACCTAGGATCACAGATCTATGAGTCATATTTAATGATGGTCTATATACTAATAATAATATTATGAAGAGGTAAAGTTTGTGAGGTTGTAGGGGTAATCTCTGGATCTACTGATGATATGCCGATTTAGATGAAATTTTGTATGGAGATAGTTTTAGACCCTGGGAAGGACATACAGTATAGTTTGTATTCCCTGGGGATTATAAAACACTTGTTATGCGGAAGAAGCCACAGGTAGAAGTTAGCTAGTGTAATATAAATATAAAATCATACCGTTTTTGTCTCATTTATATAGGAAACTATGTATAATTCTGTATGATCCTAGATATTATGATAGTGTAATACCTCCCTAACCGTGTTTTAAGCTATTTCACTTTTTGTAAAAATTGATTTTTTAGGTATAGGATGGGTTGGTTGATATAGGTGGTGGGTCGGTAAGTGCTAGAAGTTTTGGTTATCAATATTTTTCTACATACCGTGTAAGTCAGTTTCGAGCGGCCAATCATTGTTCTGAACAAGACATTGCGCTGTCATGAAGAATTGTATCGCAGACATAAAAGTATTGGCGGTTGCTCCAGTTGTTGGAGAAACGTGACACTCGTTGCTGAGGACAAACAAATGAAAAAAAAAATTGCTACAATTTGTTTGTTTTGTTTTTGTAAAAAAATGTTTTAAGTATAACGACTAGAACAGAATTATCAAATCATCCTCAAAATAGATAGAAGTTGCTTACTTATTAAGTGACCAATGCAAAGCAATGTCATATACAAGAAAAATTAAATTAAATTTCACACCTGATCATTTTTAGATACAATTATGTATCACTAACACAACACTCACTCACGTAATAAATACTTTAAAATACACTTATTTAAAAACCACGTGTATACACGTTGATTATAACAATTTGCTATAATAAGAATATATCTACAAAGTATTCAACGTCATGTGAAAATGTCGGCCTAAATAGCTAGAATAAAATTACTAACTAGTTAATCTTGAAAATGATAATTTTTGTTTAAGCTTGATACTAACACGCAACTTTTAGCTTTGTTACTTGTTAATATGGTGCATTTTCAAACTTTTAAACACAAACAGCTAGTTACGGTTTGCTGGCCATCAAGGTGCTTACTATAATAGATATCAATATTTTACTACAATTAAATTTATACTTGAACTTGTTAAAGATATAATCAGTTGCGTCAAAATGCTACAACAAAAATATAAAAATAATTATCAGCCTTGCCCGATCATGACAATAGTTTCACATGCTAATAATAGCTTTATTAACTATTGTAGACGTAGTTTTAACACATTTATAGAATAACAAGTACAAATAAATATGTTTTTAAAATGTACTGTATCCTCAATTTTATTTAAAAATTATGTATTTTATAGTCAAAATACGTCATATTACATGTTTAACGTACACATAGTATTACGTCTGTTGAGTTCATTCACATTCACTTAGATAAGTATAACCTATATCTTGTTTTATTTTTGAATTTTAATATTTTATTATTTATATTTGAAGCATCGCTTGCACTGGTGACCATCCACTGCATACTGAGATTCCTCCGTGCCTCGGAGAGCACGGTAAGCCGTTGGTCTCAGCAGTCATTTGTACATCTTGGACAATCTTTACGGATAGTCGGCTGCCAGAATCTCTTACACCTGTCTTTTCAAGTGTTAAGCTGTTTCTGGACTGTGGGTGTGGAGGTCAGTCAGGTGCTCGCTCCATGCAAGATATTGATATTCTGCTACGTTCGGTTAGACTGATAGCCAGCCCTCATCTCAGGAGTAAGCATTGATGTGTCGCTGCCGGCTGTAGTCGAGCCAATCAGGTCGACAGCGAGGAGTCTTGGGACGCGGTGGTAACCTTCTGCGAAATAGTCGTCTGTCAGAAGGAGGCTGCAGAAAGAGAGAGGGAGATTTCATCCACTCGCCCGGCCTGCAGCAAACGCACCGGGCGTCAGTGAAAGGCAGACAACGCCCTCTTCAGTGACAGATTCGGGGAAGTCCGTCGCCCCCAAACATCAGGACCCGAGGTGGCGAAGCAAAGTGTTCCACGCGAACCCCTTAGATGTCGCGGGGGTACTCAAACACCTCACTCCCTCCTCATAGGTCAAGGCCCACGGAGGCTGGGGTGTAGGGGGGGCATCAGCCAGGGGTTTCGGAAGGATCTTATATTCCCATGTCCCACGCCGTAGGCACACCGGGGTGGTTTTTAGTAAGTAGGCGTCTGACCCTACTGCTAATCCTAACATAATTGGACAAAGGCTAGGCAGATTGATTTTATCTGGTACCTAATTGTGGTAAAGACTAAATATAACAAAAAAAAGTTAATGGTTGGCAAATGATTGGCAAAAATAGGTGGCAACTTTACATAGTTTAAAGGAACCAATTTATATTTTATATAAATTGGTCCCTCTCTAAAAAGCTTATTTTATTCACTGAAAACAGTGAATGAAAAGCACTTTTAATCACTATTTTATTGTTTGAATTTAGAACACACCAATATATTCAAACTCCATCTCAATGTTATACAACCTCCTTGCGCAAATAGTACTCGATACAATCTCCTTGTGCAATTAATACTCAACATACAAACTCCTAGTGCTTTTGGCTTTACTCTTTCTTTTTCTCGTAGTCATGGTATAAAGTATAGTATGTAACTCTTGAATAAAACGGATTTATATCAAGGGCCATGAATCACTCGCGTCGTTCAGGATTATAACACGATAATCACTCCCTACGGTCATGATTCAGTTGTTAGAATCCTTCACTTCCTCGTGATTCTTCCATGGCCCTCTCTTTAAATCCATCCTTTGTTCACTAGTTGCATAATATACCATTTTCAGTTGACTTAGTTTCTCATTTATTTATTATCTATCAGGTTGTCCTCCCTGGACATAGGCCTCCTCTAGAATTCGCCATTTTTGTCTGTCCATTGCAGATCTGCGCCATCCTTGTGGCAGGTCATCTTCCCATCTTCTTTGTGGACGTCCTCTTGTTCTCTTTACATCTCTGGGGTACCAGGATATGACCTCTTTGGTCCATTTTTCTTTGGTAGATCTAACCACATGACCAATCCATCGCCATTTAAGTATCTTGATTTTCTTTGAGACATCTGTCACACCTGTGGTCTTTCTGATTTTGGTCAGTCACCACTTGTCTTTCAGCTTGATGTGTAGCATGCTTCTCTCTATACCAATTTTTCTAGAACATAGTGTGTAAAATAGAATTAAGTATTAGCAATAGGAAAGTTAGTAATACGGCTAGTTAGTAAGAAATGTAAAAACAAAATCAGCGAATAAAGGCTATTTTTATTTTTATTTTATTTTATTTATTTTTTAGTTTCTCATTACAGATAACACAAAAAGGTAACAAATAATTACTGATTTCATAATTAGCAAGAAATTACATATAAAATTACTATTGAACGTGACAAGCGTTTATAAAAGACACATACCTAGTAAAGGCCGTGACTATGTATTCCAGCAAGTCTTGCAGACAAGACTTAACCGGTTGTGTGCCGTAATTACCAAAACAATTAAACATTTCTCGCGTGGATCTACGTTTTAGGCATTTAAGGGGTTAATAGGCGATTTTCGCACTTTTGTGCCTACTTTTATGCAGGGTTGTACGTGGCCCGAGAACCCCTTGAGTGTGTTTCGCTATTCTTCATAGATTTGAGTTTGGCCATCTTGGCTCACTTGAAAAACTCACCTTGTTAAGGAAACTGTCCCTGGTTACTGGAAATAAATTATAGATGAGTTACAAATTGAACGCAAGACGAGCGATGTGATTGCCTTGAATCGTAGCAGATCAAGTCAGTCACTTTAATTTTGCAATAATTTTCGTTCCAATGACTTGACATTCTTCCCCGGCTTGGTGGAGGATTTTCAAAAACTGTAATAACTTTCTGATCGGCGCCTACAGTACGAACTTAAAATCTAGTTTTTAATATGCCCATTGCTGGGACACAGACCACCTCTCTGTGAGAGAGTATAGAATAAAATATAATATAACATACAGATAAATAAATAAATCTAATGTAAGTGAAATCAATATTGCACACAGATTGATATATAATGACATGAGAGCGGAGTGCCGCCGAATCCCGAAATACGAGCTTGTCTCAGTTTGGGAATCAGTGTGTTATTTATAATTGCCCCACTGTACAATCATTTACCATTACCCTTGTGTTGCATTGATTTATTATTTATTGTACTTTTTGAAAGAAATAAAAAATATTATTATTATTATCTCCTTTATTCAACTTCTTTTCCTATTTACTATATTTTTTAATATTTTTTATAAAACAAAGAAAAAATAAAAACATTTAAAAATATAAAAAATAGAGACCCACCGGTATCAGGAACAGGGTCCAACCCACCGGCGGTCAGGGCTCCAGAGAGAGGAACCTCCTAACAATACGAGCCGTGTCCAGCAATACTGCTTTCTGGATCAGGCCCTTGACCCAGCCGCCTAACGAGAGCCTCCTAAGGTGTTGGTCGAGGCTCGTGGCTATTAAGCCATTGGCTGATACGACTATCGGTACAATGATCGCTGAGTCCACATCCCACATGTCGACAACCTCGCGAGCCGGTACTTGATTTGCTTATCTTTCTCGGCTATTTCATTTATTATTATTATATAGAGATGGAATGGCCTTAATCCACCACGCGGGTTGGTGGATGTCACAAATATCTTTGATTTTTAATTTCTAGGACATGCTGGTTTCCTTACGATGTTTTCTTCATCAGTTTGAGATCAGTGGTGATGAAATAATTTACACAAAGTAAAGCGCCTGCCTGGGTTTGAACCCACGATCTACAACTTGTAAGTCACGGTCTTTATCCCCTGTAACTTCTAAAATATAAGAATGATAAAACTAAAAAAAATATGTTGTACATTACCATGTAAACTTCCACCAAAAATTGGTATGAACGAGATCTAGAGAACGTAAGTAGTTTTTTTTAATACGTCATAAATCGTTTACCAAGTACGGAACCCTTCGTGCGCGAGTCCGATTCGCACTTGGCCAGTTTTTTTAGTTGAGAACCAGATGAGGCTCTTTTTAAAAATGCCACTAATTTAGGATAGGTGTCGATATGTATGTCTTTTTTATCTTTATTGTTGCTTTTACCATTGAATACGTACTCCATAGAGTGCTTGATTTCTTGGTCTCGGATGATTCAATAAATTATGCCAGCAAAACGTTTTCTGAGAAAGTTTTGGCTCCATTAGCTAGTCGCCACGTGTTAAACATATCGTACTGTTTCAAATACTTCTCGCGTGATTGTTGAGGGAGAAAGCTCATTTGCGCATTATTAACAGTTTCAGTCAATTCTATTGGCGTCAAATAAACTTTCTCGTCACTAGAATCACTAATTTTAGGGTTTTCACTTGTATTCAAGTTTCTAGTTTTTAACCTAAGGTTTTAACAATATGACGTGAAAAGAAAATGGAGCGCGCGAAGCATATTAAATAAATTACACCAAAAAGGTTCCGAGTCTGAATTTTAAACAAATTAAAAAAGGTTGTATGATAAAGCCGGCAGGAGGTAGAAGTAAATAGGTTTAATAATGTTTTGAATTCACAAACTTAGTGCACACGATGTTCTAAATCTCAACACGCGGCAGCGTGTCAAGCCAAGTTCAAGCAAAAAAGGAACTGGTGACGCAGCAGTTGTATGTAATATTACACGAGCCATTTGGAACCACTTTTGTCATCTTAATAACAAAAATCTATTTAAAATAAACACATGAAATTTGGTTTAAGTATTAAAATCCCTACGGGGAACTACATAGCAAAATTTCATAAATATAGCTCAAACGGTTATTTAGATATTAACGTCCAAAAATCGTAATTTTTATCACTGACTGACCTATAGATCAAAACTCTTACCCAGTTGCAGATGTCCTAGAACATTTAAATTTGGCATCCAGATAGGTAATTGGGTGAATATAAAGGAATAAATCAGAAACTAGTAAACTTGTGTCATTTTCATATAATTTTTCAATTAATTGATTCTATTAGGAACACTTACTTATATTGCCTGTATTGTAAGAATCAGCAATCAAAATTGATGACAGTAGGTCTTTATGTGGATTTTAAGGTCTTCACGTGAATTTGTAACGAGTGGAATACCACCCTTATTTTTTTTATCCAAACATTTCAGTTTTACTACTTATAACTAAGAGTATAATCGACTTTTCTATTTATTACGATTATGTCATGAGGAATTAACTGTAAATATGTCGGATGTCTATCAGGATTCCAAGTTGATTGAGAGCGTCCGGCCTGCACCTGCTCCGAGTGCAAAGGGTATCTGAAAAAAGTACTCTGTGGGCAACTGACTCGACTGACAAAACATGAAGTTTGCCGAGGGTCATTAAGAAAATAGTTGTACTCTAAGTACCTATCTATATTGGTCTAGTGGGGGCAGGTAGGCATAACTGCTGACCGTGAGGGTCAGGGTTCTATACCCAGGGGAAGCAACTTGTTATTGGGTTTTTCTATTGGTAATTTTGTCAGTCGGGAGTGATACTGAGTCAGTGTAACTATCGATTTTCTACTGGTAAATTCCTGGCTGTCGGATATTGGTAACCAATTTCTAAGATCGGGAATCTAGCCAGGAATTGGAATTTATGGCCGGTTTTATTTCAAGTCTAGATTTTGTCCGGTAACAAATTCAGACTTAAAATGTAACCATCATCATCTTCCTGCCCTTTTCCCATGTTACTTGGGGTCGGCGCAACACGTTTTCTTCTTCCATACCGTCCTCTCGTCACGCTATCACTGACTCCCTTTTCTTTCATATCACTTAAAGACTTAAAATGTAACCGCTAGTTTTAAATAGGTGGATGTATTTATTTAAGCACAAATCCAGTTATTTGGTATAAGTAGATACCCTACTATCACACTATAAACTAGTTTTTCAAGCAATGCTAATGCTTATCTTATAAACGCCAGATAAACACGAAAATCTATCTGGCTGTAATAGCAAAACATCACGTCTTACTACGAACGGATAATTCACTATTTATGAGTGACGTCATAATGATGACGCGCCGAATTCTATTACACAAAGTACCCGAAGGCGTAGACTATAAATCTTCTCTAATGATCCAATGGTTTCTGATTGTTCACTGTTTCAATATATTTCCGCTTTTCTCCCAAATTTCGTGCGGTAACGTCGTGAAAGACATTACACCATATTTTACGTTGACATCAAGTAAATGAACTTTAAGCTTCCCTGAGTTAAGGTTTTAATGTTAATAAATTGAATCTTACAGTCATGATCCCACGTATACCTACGTATCAATAAATCTCTTATATTAAAAACAAAAACAGCATGTTGGTGGCTCGTGTTTTCGAGGGTTCTGAAACTTAATAACATTTGAGCAAGAGTTACGCGTCTTAAGTACGTCTTAATCTAAATATTTTTATCAACCTTTATTGTTTTCAAGTCTCAAGTAAATGGGTTATCCTCAACCTTTGAGTTAAATTCACATGTCCTATCGCCTTTCAAGTGTATAACGCAATAGGAAAGTCTTTATGTTAAAGGTGTCGTCATCCTTACCTATACGTGTTTTTGCCGAATTCACTTACGCAATTAGGCTACTGTTCCTTCACATCCAGCATCTAGTCTGCCCCAGTAAGCTTCTTAAGAAGTCATAATTTAATTTTAAAATTCATCCAATGTTCTTCAGGTCACCTTAGCCAGTAAAATATTGGTAAGAAACCAACCCATTTCGACCACTACTACTAAATTTGCTCTACATTGAATACATCTCTTAAGGGCATTCTTTCAATGTGGCTCACGTAGACTCTGCGGCCAGATGTGCATAGGTGGAGCGGCCAGTCGTACCCTAGTAGTCTACACTACGCTGCGAGCTATATTCATTGAAATGTATCTGCAACCAAATCACGAGGGAATGTAGCAATGCTTCTCACTATTTCAAACTTTAATAGTTCGCAGCTACATAGGTATCATAATGTCAGTGGTAGCTGGTGGTATGTGTCATTCACAAGACTAATTAAATTAATTAGTATTTCAGTCAAGACTAATTCGCTAATTAAAACAAATTACGTAGATAGGTCATCGGTCCACCTAATGGGAGGCCTTCTAACGCATCGTCTCCCGGTTCGCGGTCGTCATTCCTGATTAAGGTTGCTGGAATGCGCTGGATGCGAGAAGCACGGGATCGGTCAAGTGGCGACGCCTGGCGGAGGCCTATGTCCAGCAGTGGACGTCTTTCGGCTGAAATTAACGTTTTGTTTTTTATTAAAATTCATTAAGTTTTTCAGATGGCCCAGTTTTAACTTCCTACCCACACACTTTTTAGCACAAAAAAACAAACACGACTTCAAGTAGGTATGGAATAGAATCGAACTTCATACTCTATCTAAAACAACGGACATTGACTTCTCTTATAACCACAAACCACTCATGTAGGATTGCTAACGCTGTATCATATTTTCTCAATATTGAGTTACCTCAATATTGAGAGAGCTCTTCATGCTTAAAGAGCGTACTTAATAGGACCTGGAGCAGCGGCCTGACCGCAGCAAGCGAATACTATTCTTTTAAATCGTAACAATTGTGTTGTGTGTACTATAGAGTCACAAACCTGTCTTGACTTCCAGGGTCTGGATATCTTCAGCTAACAATTCACGTCCTAAACCCGCCACAGTACAAATAAAACAGTACGTCAACACGCTAAAATCTCTCTAGATCTGAGCATATTTTGTCAAAGTATGCCCACTGAATTATTAACTACCGACCACGCTTAGTATTCTGCGCCGTCCCACATAATGTATGTCGGTCTCTGGCTGTACACTTCTGGTCCTCTGGCTTAGGATCCTTAAGTAGTCCGTTTGACATAAATAAGCCTTTAAATAGATAAGCAAAGTTCTTAGTGGAGCGAGTTGGAGGCGGTGACTAAGCCACGAGGTACGTATGGTAATACTGTTTCGAGAAGGTTTAGACTTCCTGGCGCGCTAAGTATATACCTCAGGTTAACTTGCATTTAGATTACGAAAGCTAGAATATATACTAGAGAGATGTTTTACTGCATGGTAGAATCAATTTTTATTACTTGTAAATTTTAATTTTTAACGTTCAAAAGTTCAGCTTAATGGCCTAATTGAATAAATACATTTATTGATTTTGACTTTACTTCCGTGAAAATATATTAGCCAACTATTTATGGTCGAATAACGGTTTAATACTCTATCATCTATTGGTATTCATTCTGTGCTATTGGTAACTTACCATAGAGACCAATTTTGTACTGTATAAAACAGACTACGTAAAAGTAAACAAGCTACCAGAACCTTTTTGATATTCCAAAACGCTACAGGCATACAAATTGAAGCAGAAACAGACCGTTTGATTTCACATTTGATTTATTTCTCACCAAACATCGATACGGCAATACATTAGCGAAGGCGATGTAAATAAATCACGGAGACGCGTCTCCAAATAATTGAATATCTATTTACCCCGTTTTTGCAAGCTCAAGTCGATCCTTAGTCAGCACAAAAGCAACGAAAAGCCTTCCTTTTACAATTTACATATCAACTCCGGGTTTTTCGGTACATTTAATCAAGAAATGGCCCAAGCTAGACACGATTCTATGAGACTTAAATAAAATTTGGTTGCAAGACAAGACAATTTAATCAAAGTCTAATTCAAGCCAGATTTCAACGAAATGGTACTCTATTTACGTCTTAGTATAGTATATACTGAGTAGTTACTGTGTCACAGAAGCGAAACACTTGTGACACGCCACTTTAGAACATAGCCAGTTGGTATAGAGTTGAAGACAAGTGCCTGGTAAAAAAAGGCTGTGGTATTTTCTATTTGTTGCTAAAAATACTTCTTCATGTCGCTGTTGTCATGTTAATTTAAGTAGGTAAATATTATAAATGGGGTTAGCCTAAAATTTCGCCAAGCCTTTTACTGTCTTTTTGCAAGGCGTCGTCAGTGGACACAAATCGCTTTGGGTGTAGGTTTTCGGGAACAGGCGTCAGGATTGGAGGTGCAGTATAGTTTGCAAATTGGCTCTGCATCCCAGTCCCGTTGATGTGGTCTCGCTTTACGAGAGACTTTCAAGTAGGCGACACGGAAGGAGGATAGCTGCTTGAAGGTACTTAGATTAGTTACTTGTATATATAAACAGCTGTTTATTGATCAACATAACGTAACACTCATCATACTGGGAAATATGTAATTGCTTATATAAATTTATCGAACCAAATGTATTACTATTTCATTGGCAATTCCCTAAGTAACCACACACGAAGAATAATTAGTAAATATCAATATTTCACAGAGTAACTGCGGGGCTGTTCACAAACTAACTTCAAATTGAAACAAATTCCAATTGGAAACTGTACGAAGGTCCAGTTTTCTACTTTCCATTTATAAAAGTAGAACAATATTATTACAAAATATGTAGGTATCACTAGCTTCTAGCAACGGCGTCGTCTACGTGAATGTGGAATATTCTACTGGGATAATAGGTATCATATGTCCTAATGCCCTTAAATGTCATTGTCTATCCGTGTGCGAAATTTAGTCCAAATCCGTTCAGTCGTTGAGGTGTGATTGATTAACCAATATACTGACATTTCATTTTGAACATTTGTTTTTGAACTTATTTTTTTATTTATTTTCTTTTAATTCGGTTGTTACTAGTTTGATAATAACTGATCTGAAGAGGTGCATAGAAGGTATGATTTGATGAAGTTTTTGTGATGAAGGTCTTGCCTCACTATTAACATAACAGAGTTATAATTGACATTTTAATTGTATTGTAACTACATAGTTTGATGAAAACTGATCTAAAGAGGTGCAAAGAAGATATGATTATCAAACAATGCGATGACTTTATTACTGATGGGTGACCCGCTTCGTTATTCTGTAAAAACTAACTGTAAAACTTGCTTCTAAACTCGCACAGTCAGTCGTTAGTCCTCATTAGTGACATTGTCTTACTATTTCCACTGCAGCATTCTACGGAAACTGTTACGCGTAGCAATTAGGATTACGCCAAAAATCTGCCGTACAGCCGGTTGCAGACCAAGAACTAATCTTAATTAGCTCAGCTTATCTCAACTCGCATAGTTCGAGTAATTTTACACTAGTTTATAGTATGAAGTTTGCAGTCAGCACACAAATACATGTCTTTGACTTTGTCTTTATCTATCTCATCTTGAGATCGGATACCTTTTAGTCTCCCAAAAGTTATCCGATTTGAGCAAGATAAGATCATTGTGTGCTAATTTTAATGATAGTCTTCATAATATTCTTGGATCTTTGTCAAACTTTTCCACTCTTGCTGTGATCGGTGATATTATTATCGACAAACATAGAGCAACACGGACCAGAGGGGAGTAGCCATACGCAGGCGTTCCCCTCTGTCAAAGTACAAGACCACGCGGTCCTATGCGTACAATAAAACTAGTTGCAGCCCAACTGCGCAGTAGACTAAATCTAGTTACGCGACTGAATCGACGTCCTAAAAAAATGCCGAATTGTTCTGTTTTTTGCTGCGAAAAGAGATCTGCCACGTCAAATTGACAAAAAGATGGCGTTACCTTTCATATGTAAGTAATTTTTAATCACATTATTACTATTTACTTCTATAAAACTTAAAAATTACAATATTATCGGTAGTGACGTTTCGGATTTGTTTACCAACACAGGCCGCTCGCCCTCATACAATATGCGGATCGGTCGAGCGACTGATCCGAGTCTGTTTCCGAGTAGTCGCTGTCGCCGAGCGAAAGTGTTGTTACCGGTTTGCTTGTTTTAATAGTTATCGATAAAAATGGCAAAGGAGTCTATATCCATACAGAGACATTTTTGAGATTAAATTTTCTGATTTGAATAAAATGTTATAGTGTAAGCTTTATTTTATTATACATAGTTGAATAATAAAATAAAGTTAAATTAAAAATACAATACTTACGAGTATTAACACATATTATTAAAATTACTTAGTGTGAACTTCAACTATAATGTTTTTTAATTTATTTATTGCAGGTTTCCTAAAGATCCAAATTTAAGGGATACATGGATGAAATTTTGTAATAATACACTTACCTGGAATTATTATTAATAAAAAAAGCAGACCCACAAAAATGTATAATCATATTTATACAAAACTAATCCATTTTTAAAACCAGTGATAGATACAACTATCATGGTTTTTAAAATGATCTTAAAATATTAAGTTTATTTGTTAGATGTTAATTATTGTAGTACATAATAAATAAAGTCAATCTTTATATAATATCTAACTTTGTATCACTTTATAAACCTAATATTCCTAACCGAGTTCTTGAATTTATCGATAATGCGTATCGACAGTAGTTACAACAACGGCTGTAAGCATATTGTCAGTGTAGTTGCGTTATCTCATTACACTGTTATGACACAGAAAGTATCTATGTGTGTGTGAAATTGTTAGTGTATTTTTATGTGTGAGTTTCGTAGTAACAGACGATTATTTTTGAGTGAGAATTTGAGAAAGTGTGGGTAGAGCAGATTTCCCCCCGCAAAAAATGACAGACAGTTTTGTATCGGGAAAAACGCTATGGCTACTCCCCTCCGGGCCGCCGGTGGTCCGTGTTGCTCTATGTCGACAAACAAGCGGGCAGCACCGACGCAAACTGTAATGAGTACCTTAATTTAACAGCAATGCATGGTCTTCTGCCCACTCATTTGTTTCCAACCCGCTTAAATAATTGTATTGATCATGTACTTCTTCGCACGACTACACCTGCCGTGACATTAGTTCTGGAGACATACATAACTGATCATCAGCCCCTCATTCTGTCTATTGATAATTTAAAACCTAAACTAAAACCTCCAAGGACAAATAAAAGACTAAACTACGCGGCTGTGCAGACTCAAATTGAGGAAACTGACTGGACAGCAATCCTCAACATTAATGACGCCAATGAGGCTGCTGATATCTTAGTTGACACCCTATCTAGTATTATAAAAAAGCACACTCAAATCTCAAAAAAACCGCGGAAAAATAGAACAATAAAACCCTGGATAACACCGGGGCTTCTCAGATGTATTGCTCATCGTGATAGTCTTCATGAACAGGTCTCTAACTCCCCAGGGAATAGTATACTACTACTAACATATAAAAGGTACCGTAATTATTGTAATGAATTACTAAGTAAGCTAAAACGGAGTTATATGAGACTGGGGAATTTTTGAAAGCCAAGCACAACCCAAAGGCAACATGGGATGTTATAAATAGGGTAGCAAACTTAAAGTCTAAACCAGCTCACCCTACCGAACTTATTAATACTAATGAACCTTTATCCTCTATTAATAGTGTAAACACGTACTTTGCTGGCATCGGTAGGGAAATGGCGGACAAAATATCGAATCGATCTCTCTCAACTGGCGTTATTCCACAAAATAATAATAATTTAAATTCCATGGTCCTGCTTGAAACTGACGCAGACGAGATTGATAGTATATTAGTTAGTTTGAAACCTGACTCCGCAGTGGGTTGGGATGGGATCCCTGTAAGGGTATTAAATTCCTCCCGCTGTACCCTGGTCCCCCTTATTACCCATATCTGTAACCGGGCTATCGCTACAGGTGTTTTTCCGAGGGTTTTAAAAAGGCAGTTGTGCATCCGGTGTTTAAGACTGGTGACAGAGGCAGTGTCACTAATTATAGGCCAATATCTGTCCTTACAGCACTTTCTAAGATTCTTGAACGCATCCTTAACAATCGCCTAGCTAAATTCCTTGAGACAAATAAAATCATCTCTGGAAACCAGTATGGTTTCCGAACTGGTATATCCACGGAGGATGCTGTTCTAGCTCTAACAGAACACGCTGTTCGAATCTTAGATAAAAAGCACAAATGCTTGGGACTATTCCTTGATACGGCAAAAGCTTTTGATACCGTCTCTGTCCCCATCCTCCTAAACAAACTGGAACGGATAGGAGTTAGAGGTATCCCCTTAAAAGTGTTTAGTGACTATTTGCACGATCATGTACAATTTGTGAAAATAGGGGATCTCTTGAGCGGCGAGGAGAAAATGAACTGTGGCGTCCCCCAAGGAAGCATCCTAGGTCCCACATTATTTATTCTTTTCATAAATGAGCTGTGCAACGCCACTCTCCCAAACTGTAAAATCTTCACATATGTTGACGATACGGCTCTCATTGTGGATGGGGTTGACTGGAGCCAAACGAAGCAAAATGCAGAGCATGCCCTAAGGATTGTCATGGCCTGGCTGTCTGATAATCTTTTGACACTAAATGTTGACAAAACTTTGTTTATACCCTTTGCAATGAGGGCTGATCTTCAGCCCCCGGAGACTTTTGCAGTTAAGGCGCATACGTGCCCAATGTCTTCCCCTGACTGCTGCTGCTTGAATATCGCTCGATCTCCCTGTGTTAAATACTTGGGTGTGCATATAGATCAGAGCTTCCGTTGGCACAAACAAATTGAAATTGTCTCAACTCGAGCTCGTAGGCTCATATTTATATTTAAAAGACTTCGTCAGTCTGCGGACACTAAAACCTTGAGGTTGGTGTATCTGGCATTATGCCAGTCTCTGCTTACCTACTGCTTGACAGTATGGGGCGGAGCCCCGAAGTCTACACTCCTGCAGCTTGAGATCGCCCAGCGAGCTGTTCTGAAGGTGATGACAAAGAGACCCTTCAGGTACCCTACAGCTCAGCTTTACGCTGACTGTGAAGTCCTCACGGTAAGGCAGCTTTACATTCTTAAGACCATAACCCGTAAACACAAGTCGCGTCTACTGCAGGAGCCCCGTGGTAGAATTAGGCACACAATTTTCAAATCAGACCGGACCAGAATTTTTTTTGCGAGTAAACACTACTTTATCCTTAGTGTAAAACTGTACAACCAGGCAAATAGACATTTGAGCTTATTTCACCTCGGCAGAATAAATTGTAAAATGAAGGTGAGGGATTGGCTTTTTCATCTTACCTACCAGGAAACAGAGGACTTGTTGGCAGACATCGCTCGTTAAATCCCGATCGAAATACATTCTACAATACCCTACACATTTCATATTCACACACATAAACACACTACTACATTTCACACACACATAATTATGAAATAATGCAGATAACTCAAACATAACTCTATTTATTTATTTTTATTTATTAAACTTTACTGTTAGTGGCAATATAATATTATTTGTTATTAGAATATTAATCTCAATTAAATTAAAAAAAATTGGAAAAATTAAATTAAATTTTATTAAATACCAAAATAATTTACTTATAAATTAAATTACGAATAAATAATTTATATACATATTGTGACCAGCCAGGAAGGAACCCTGACACCTGAGATACAGGACATGTCCTAGTTTGGGTGTCATAATGTTTCTAGCTTTTTGCATGTACTAATGTAGCCTAATCATTGTATTTCTGTACATTCTCTCAATGTGTATTAGGCTTTGAATGAATAAATTATTTAGTTAATTGTTTGTGTGTGCAGGGCGTTGAAATTTTTAAATTTCGCGTACGTCACGCCTTGGAATATTTTGTAATAGTGACTTCTCAAATTCCTGAAATTTCCTGCGCTGTACCTTTATACATTTTGATTGATTTGATAAACCAAAATATACGTGTCCAATATTTTTTGATAAGCTAACTGACATACTACGAGTGAATAGAACTTTATTTTTTACCCCAGGCATCATCCCTATTATTTTACGAAAAACAAGCCAAGTGAAATTATTTTCGACAGAAGAGCTGCCGTAATCATGCTTATGAAAGACCTGAGCTTGTGTTAATAAGTAACCAAGCAGTAAATTAATGTAATATGCACTCAATGATACCAAATTTTCATTCCGTTGCTCGTCAAACGAATGTGTTTCAAGAACTAATTGGCTGTGAAATAGTTTTACTGTAAAATTGACTTTGATCATCGCTACGATTAATTTTGTTTATTTACTCGTAAGTAGTTTGCTATTCATCATACTTGAATATAGTTTTGGATGGAAGCACAAACATATACGTAAACACATACATAAGTTGTAATATTGTAGGTATGTTGAACTGCCTGGATTTGGACCTGGTCGATGGCTATAAGCTCGCATATTTTTGTATGGGACTTATTTAAACATGACTATTGAAATGTGAGGAAAACTTAACATCCAAGCCCTTTGGGGAATACAGACGTGTTTTATATAATTATATGTATTTAATCGCCTGTGTTTTGCAGGACTTTTACCGACTAAAATAACATGTTGGCTATCACTTTTAGAGGTGGTTCGAGGAAATTGAAGGCTAACAAATTTTTCACTGTGTCACGAAAAATGCCTACGGCATTCATAAAGCCTCCACGAAAAACATACGTCCCTGTGTAGTTGAATGCTTGGCAAACTCGGCGATGAAAAATCGTCTCCCTATTGGTTTTATTGGGCTTTTAGCTTCAGCCCGCGGCTTCACCCGCGTGAATAATGTTTTACTATCCCAAGTCCCAAGGGATCATTATACCGAGTTCATCGGGAAAAAAAGTATCCTATGTTAATCCAGTTTATAAACTACCTGTTTGCAAAATTACATCCAAAACTGTTTAGCCGTTTTTGCTTGATTGAAACGCAGTCATACAAACTTTCAAATTTAAAACATAAGTAGGCTTTATTTAATGGCTTTAACATCTCGTACAAGATAAGCATTAGAAGGCAATGCCACAATAGTACATTGTGATACAAGGGTGGAAAGTAGGTTATTGCAAACGAGCTGTCATTAACAAGCCCGAGCCGAAGGCGAGGGTTTTTAATGGCACGAGTTGGCAATAACCTACACACCCGTGTATCACACGACGTTTTTCAATACAGTTGTGAGAAACAGTAAAAACAAATAAAACAATTAGATTTGTTTATTCACAAAAAATAAAATTTTCAATATGGCGCGTTTTTGCAACTGGACATATTTTTTTACAAAGAAAACAGCCTATACAACCTATTCGATTTTTGACAAACGTTGATGTGAAAATAATTAACTTAAAACTGGTAATTAAACATACTAAACAACTATTTGAAAAAAAAATGAGAATTCAATGCTAAAACGTACGAAAACATTCAATTTTTCCTCGTATAAAATGGTATCCCATTTTATTCTATGTATGAAAACTCCTTGCTACTACACTTTTTTAAATTGACTTAGGGCGCGTTTTTGCAACTAGACATTTTTTTTTCAACGAAATAGCCTATACAGCCTATTCGATTTTTGACAAATGTTGATGTGAAAATAATTAAATTAAAACTGGTACTTAAATATATTAAACAATCATTTATAAGACTTGAGAATTCAATGCTAAAACGTACGGAATCATTTATTTTTCCTCGTAGAAAATCTATCCCATTTTATTCTATGTTTGAAAACTCCTTGCTACTAAACTTTTTTAAATTGACTTATAAATTTAAAACTAAACTGCAAACATAATGATCGAGCTCGTAAACAAAAGTCACGACCGCGTAACAGAAAGATGCCTATGCGTAAGATTTTACTTTCGAATCATAATTATAGCCTCTGAAAGTACGCCATGTTTAACAACTGGTATTGAAAAAAAATTAATGCAATACTACCTGATCTACGAGATTGTCTCTCTTCACAAGTTTTGAAAGTAAACAGATACCAACTATATGGACCACAAACTCCTTCCACTTTCGAAATTAAAACATTTCCATCTGCAGATTAACTCAAAAATGTATAAAACAGCTACTTAAGGATGGTGTCGGAGCAATCTCGCCGCAATCGACATATTGCATCTGGGTTACTTTGCAGAAGATGCTGAGCTGACTGCCTCGCCTTAATATTTTATATAAGGTTAAAGTAGAAAACGATACACTTAATTGAAATTTTAAATCATAAGAAACTCTCTTTTTAACCCCGGACGGAAAAAGAGGGGTGTTATAAGTTTGAAGTGTGTATCTGTCTGTGGCACCATAGCTCCTGAACGGATGAATTGATTTTGATTTCGATTTGAAAGGTTACTTTATCGAAAGTGTTCTTAGCTATGTTAAATGAAATTCAGTTCAGCCGTTCTAATGTTATGGGCGTTTTTTTTTATTGTATGAATCGGGGTGTTTTTGCAAGATATCGTGTCTTAATTACGTGTTCAATAAATTGTTGATAAATAAAGCGTGTCTACTACTAGAAAAATTATGTAGTTTAAAGAGATATCTGTGTCCAGAGTTTTAACATTTTTCTTGTTAAATAAATACTATCTACAGAGTTTCGGTAACCAATTAACCCTAACTTTCATTTGACGTGCAATAATGATTAATAAGATGATAATTAAGACTTTAGACCTCACAGCGCTCTTTTTTTAAACGTGCGTTTCTATAAGTTTTAAGCACACATCAGCGAGTAGTGAGTAAAGTTAGAAACTAAACAATGAGTTGGCGAGCAGCGAGTAGCGAGTGTGTAGTTCTGATAGATTTACCGCTCGGCTTTGAACGACATCGTGAGCGAGTGTTTATGTGAGACGGGTGATTACTCGCACCACTCGCTCGGGGCGTCCGTACTGTAGGTAGAAATGACCGCTGCTGGTTGGTCTCTCGGCGTGAGTTCTGACCGCCAAGCGAGCTTCGCTAAGCAAGTATCAACCAGGTTTCAGGCTGGCTAAAGTAGCGTCATCTTTTATGGGTTACTGTATAAAATGTTGCAATAAAATACCTTCCCACATTCTAGAACTGAATGAGGCAAAATTTAAACTTGTATAAAACGTACACTATGCAGGCAGGCATATTATAAACGCTAGTCCTGCTCCACAACCACAAGGGCGCAAAAACAAGTGATAAGCAGATAAGTTCTGAAGTATTGTTGGACCTGCTGAAGACTATTTGAATATATTCGTATTGTATAAACTCAATTTAATTATTATATAACTGCACAGCACATAATATGTGAATACTATGTACCAACTGTAAATCTACCATTTACTGTACCTGTATGTCGTTCGTTGACTTGTGTGTGCCCTGGCAGTTGATAGTGTGTCATGCTATCTCTAATGTCTCTCTGATGGTGGCATGTGTTGGATCATTCGGTTCCCTTCACGATGTTTGAGCTGAGTGGTGCCGATTTATGTGTCATGTTCGTGAACGGGCGCCAATAGTTGGGATTGGTCATAACTTAGCTGCCTCGGCCTGTTTTTAATTACCTATTTATTGTATTTTTTTAATTGTTTGTTTTACTCTAGACGCTTTTACGTGCACGTCTTTTTACATCGTTCTCACATACATGTATTTATTCAACAAGAATGATGTAACCAAATACTTGAAAAAAACTTTTTTTTAAAAGGGTAAGTGTGGAGTACTTTTCCAAAAGGATGGTAGAATCAATTATTATTACTTTTAAATTTGAATTTTTGACGTTCAAATGTGCCGCTTAATGGCCTAATCAATAAAGAAATTTTGATTTTGAGTATCGCTTAGCGAGTATAACTGTGATAGCTCTTGTCGCTGCGACAAACTTTTGGTGAGAAAGTACTCGCTGGCAGCACAGCGAGTACTTTGTAATGGAACAGCCAGCGACCATCTATTACTATTTGTTTTTTAATTGTCACGGGATCTTATATGTTTTTTTCGTTTCTTCAGCGAGAAAATAGTCCAAAACTATAAGTTGCTTCGTCACCGGCGGTGGGACAAGTGCCTTAAAAGTAAACTTGCATTGGGGAATAAAAGGAAAAATAAAGTCTTCCTAAATGCCTCATATTCGAATCACTGTAGTGAGTGAGTAACTTCCTGTAATCTCTGAAGTGCAGTTTAACAGGTGCCAAAGCACGTGTTAAACGAATACAGAGCAAAATTCTCAGTTTAGAAATCGAGTGTAAGGTTGATTATCATGAACAATATACAAACGGAAAAATAAAAACAAGTATTCATCCATACATCCCTTTCCGTAATTCTAAAATAACACCCCTGATACTCCTTGAAGAGTGAATGAAGATGAACTATTAAATGGCCACACAAACAAAACATTGGAAGCTTGCCAGCGATTATAGTTTGAAGCAAGTTACAAATCTTAAGGTATAGTGAGAAATAGTGATTTTCAATATTATTTTTAGTAGTTAATTTTCAAGAAAGTTATTCTAAACAGTAATAGCAAGTTGATAGTATTGACTAAGTAACGAGACGATCTTAATAGGGTAGCTGAAATGAAATCAGCCGAAAATCGAAAATGTTTGCTTGCAAAATGCAATTGAATAGACCTACGTCCAGCAGTGGACCAGGAATGTTGTGAAAGCTAATGGTTACTCAAGTACAGCTCTGGTAAATACTCACTCGGAGACAGAACACAGAACCTAGATAAGGCAGACAAAGGAGCGTGAATATTGCGACTACCAAAGAGAACCTCATATTAAGCAATGGGTAAATTCGATCTGTAAATCATTAGGTCGACGAAACACAGTTCTCTTATAATCGATAACATCACACGTTAACGAGAACCAAATGACTTTGAGAAAGAAACAGGTTAAAAATACCAAACCGACAAAACACAGGCTTTTAAAACGAAACACCATATCAACACCATTTATCTTTTATAATAATTTTACATTTTTCACTTCACTTCCCATTCATACTCAGTAAAATCCAATTTAAATAGACTAACACGGATTTCGTTGGCAATGTGACTTCCAATTAAATAAATTGGGCTGAAAAATAAAAAGTGGGGCTAAAAGTGAAAGAAGAAGTGGAAGTGAAAGTGAGTGATTCTAAAAGCAGGAACTCCAGTACATCGAACACTGCCAAAATCCAACCAACATTCAGGCATTCAGATGTTCCATCCATCCGTGGATAGGAATAGCCACACAATACAATGGGCCGACCATTGTACAGCCCCATTCAATCGACTGTCAATAAATTCCAAATCAATACAATGTAATGCCAAAGAGGTTTTTTCGTGCATTTAATAAATTCGAGTAATGGGGCCAATTTTGTCCACCACAAAAGCGAAATCGGAAATTCTGATAATGATTTTGACGGTTTAAAAGAATCTAAAAATATCCGATAAATGTTTTGTGTAGACGATGGGGAAACAAGGCGAAAATTTAAGTGACCGTTGTTTTTTGAGATAGCGTTTGCATCTTGGCTTGGATGGTGTTACTTTTCCCGTCTTATCGGTCTGTGTTCTACTTCAGACCCTGAGCAAGGGTGTTTTCTCGGTTTTAATTATGTAAGAAAGAAAAACTATTATTAATTGAAAAGTTTTACTGTTGGTTAGCCCACAACTGGCTCTAACGCATTTTTTTTAAATTAGTTAGTAATTTCATATAAATTCTCAGCTTGTTGGGAAATAATGCAAACTGGAATGTCTATTTTGACCGGACTATTAGATGACCCTTACCTCCCGATGTAGGAGCAACACTTCAGCTTCTCATTGCCCTAGTTAGCTGGTTATAACTAGCGCAAAACTGGGTGGAACTATACAGATACCTATACTACTTCTATGGTTTCACTCCTGGTAAACCCAGGCATTATATTACGAGTATGTTATATATTAGAGCAAGTTTAATAGAATTTGCTAGTACCAGGATAACAGCTCATATGAGGGGGTATCAATGACTCCATTCTTCCCTTTCCCGCGTTGCTGATAAATATTATCCTTGACAGCATCCCACTGGGGGGCTCGATAAGAAATAAAAAGAGACCTGCCTCCCTTGTGTACTTTAACATAGGGTAAGTTTCCTCTTTACAAAGTTTCGTTATCGTATTTAGCTCAAGGGACACGATTGCTTGTTCATAGTTTAAAACTGTTGTCAGGGCTATTTTGGGATAAAACGACGTAAATGTTAAAAGACGTAAAGCACCAAGGTTACCGACTTAGTCCGAAGAATAGCCAAACTTACGTGGCAGTAGGCAGGGCACATTGCTCGCCATCCCTTGATGGCCGATGGGGCCGAAAAGTTCTCGAGTGGCGACCGCGAACCGGAAGACGTTGCGTTGGCAGGGCTCCCACTAGATGGACCGTTGACCTGGTGAAGGTTGCGCAGAACCGCTGGATGCGGGACGCACGGGACCGGTCAATGTGCCGTCACTTGTGTGAGGTCTATGTCCAGCAGTGGACGTCTTTCAGCTGAAATGATGATGATGATGAAAAGTTAACAACAGCAGATTAAACAGTTTTGGATTAGTTGACGTTGTGTTTAACAAAAATATTATAAAGACGAAAGTTGGTGAGTGTGTTTTTAACTTCTTCACGCCAGAACGGCTGAACGAATCTGGATCAAATTTGGCACAGAGATAGATTATAGTCAAGAATAGTAGATAGAATACTTTTTATTCCGGGAGTATTTTCAAGGTTCCATCAGGATAATTTTCAACTTTCACGCGGGCGAAGGTGTACCTTATAGTAGGTACACCCTTTTTTTTTTTTTTTTTGCATTCCGCCACTTACTTATAGTTAACATCTTCTAATGAAACTCAAAAATCTAAATGTTAACACGTAAACAGAAAAGCTCTTTGATTTTGAGATCTATAATAGTTACAAGTTTATATTATTATGAAGAAATAATGCAGAAATACTTTAAATACTTTATTTGAATAATTTCGGTCGAATTTCGTCCTCTGGGCGACCACTAGTATAACATATATTTGAGTATTAATTACAATGTTTCATGAAACATTCATAGCTGAAAACCACTTACCTAATTTTCAAAAGTTATATTAATTTAGGTCCTGAATTCCAGGAATTTTATTTAGAATCAAGTCCAAAGTTAAAGTCCCATTTCTAATGAAAACATGATCCCGATTCCTTGAAACGAGCTGGAAACAAATTGTTTAATGTTGTAAATTGTAGAGTAAACCGTCGTCGAAACTAAAACCCACCTACTAGCGACTCTGAAATAAATTCTTATAGAATTAATTACAACTTACGTAGAAACGACAAGAATTATGTTTGTGGTGAGAATTTCAGGCAATCTAGAATAATCATAGCACTATGCTTGAAAAAATACACGGGAAAAGCCATGGAAGCGATCTGCGAGCGTGCGTCTAGAATATAAAGTACCGTACACGTCATTTTTGACTTCATCAGTTTCAGCCTTAGCTTTCCAATGCTTGGTATGGGCCTCAACGATTGCATGCTACAGAGTTTGATCCCCATAGGTCCATTAATTTACAGTCATATTGTGAATATCGATTTCGCACTTGGTGCAATGCCTATAATAGAGATGCAACAACAAATTAAACTAGATCTAGGGACCGGCCTCGACCTTCAAAGTGGTCTTGGTTAGAATTTCATTGGATTTGATTCCATTGAATCATCTTCTCATCATCTTTTGAAAAGAAAATAAAGTTTTTTTTTTTTTTACCACAAACTCAAATGTTTATCCGTAAAAATAAAATCAGTAACATATAACAAGTTGTGAATCTGTAAACACAAGCCTTTGTTAATAAAATAGGTACTATCACAAATATCTGGTATTAATCTTACAATATGTAGGTAACAGAATAGGGATGTTGCCAGGGTAGAAAAAATCTAATTCTATTTAGTCCGTCAGTGGGTTTATCAAATATATGGGATACGTATTTGTTGCTTTAAAATTGACCAAGATAAAGCGCATCCAAGTACAGTATTGGGGGCTTGTGACGTCACTTTGTCAATATAAATTGTAGCACACCGTGACGTCACACGATATTTCAAGTGAGTTGAAATATCGTGTGACGTCGACGTATTGTCGTTAGTTTTTGTTTACGTAGCAAAAGAGAAAATACGTTTCCAATATTTTTGGTTTACCTATATAATGGATTAAATATATATTTTTGGTCAATTCAAACCCTATTCTGTTATTATGCAGGTAACTTTATTCACTGTAAATACTTACGAATCATAAAAAGTTGAATTTGAATGGCATTCCATTCAAATTAAAATTTTAAACATTTTTCATTACCTTTTAAATTTTATTGAATGAGAAAAATAAGTGTATGATTCAACACAACTATTCGATATAACATATTTGTTGGCTTGCTGTCGCTTTGATGCAAACTATTAGTACAGCAAGCAATTGTTATTAAATAAATAAATATTACTCATTCATATTTGTATAGAGTCAACCACGTGGAGTCAACCCTATATTAAGATACCTACAAGCTTTGGTAAAAGCATCACGTTTCGTTGATCGACGTCGGACTCATATTGCGTCTGACACGTCGCACCAATAGGCCGTGATAGAGTTTCGGGACTCCTTCAATCTTCGGCCCCGGGCCAAGTTATGACCTGGCGATATGAAAATGGCCTGACGCCATATTTTTATTATTTTTGGCGTAGACATCGCGTGTTTGACTTTTGAAGAAAAGTGGTATTTTTGCTTTTGAAAATTGTATTAAGGAATTAAGTAAGATTTATCTATAGCTGTCTTAATTCCGCCATCAAATTGTCACGCTTCTTCAAACTCTTGATTTATTAAGCGATATTTTGATAAACAAACACAAACTGTCATTAATCAAAAGTGAAGTTAAACAAGTTGATCTAAAACCTTTAAAAGATCAATAGATATCCGAACGCCCAATTTCAAACCACGGTTTAAATGAGGCTCAAACTTCGACACCCCTTCCCGCTTCCCCGTCACACAATTAACTGAAGAGGGAGACGATAATTTATAGATTTGCCTCCAATTCAAATACTCCAGTCGAATGTTTGACCAACTTTAAATTGGTTTTAATTTGAACGCTGCCCATTTTACACGAAAACATGGCGGACGCCCAAAGCGCGTACTTAGGCTCTTGTTTTCATTTTGAAAATGTTTTTCTCAAAAATATATTTTAATACAAAGTATATTCTGTTATAAAATACAGAACTGTTTAAAACCTCGATACCATTTTTTTTTTTAACCTATAAATTTTTTAACGAAATTTTCAGAAACTTTAAGGATCAGGGAATTCTTAAACTAAATATTTTTGAAGAACATTCTGATCGGATGAATATATTAAATTAAGTTTAAGAGTTTTGAACTCGTGTTTCCCTTTCTGTATTAAAGAAGATAACTTTAACCTACTGGGAACTTGTTTAAATTTAACCAAGTGTTGATAATTCGATTTCATTATGATTAGCAGTCACATCACAGCATCACATCATCAGCCTATTAATGTTCCCACTGCTGGGATACAGGACACCTCTCCGTGAGAGGGAATGGGCCGTAATCCACCACGCGGGCCCAGTGCGGGTTGGTGGATGTCAGATGTCTTCGAATTTTGGTTCTAGGACATGCCGTTTTCCTCACGAAGTTTTCCTTCATCGTTTTGAGAGCAGTGGTGATGAAATAATTTACACAAAGTAAAGCGCCTGCCACGACCTACAACTTGTAAGTCGCGGCCGATACTACTGGGCCACCACTGCTCTCAATGATTAGCAGTGTTGAATATATATTATTATTTTCAAATTCTCATCGATTTTGATCATTGATATTCGTACCTTCCTGGAAGGACTTGGGGTAAGCCTTTGCCCAGCTGTGGGACTGTGTCGGCTGGCATATAAATAACAAATAAACTTTATCACAAAAAATAAACCTGCTTTAGAAGTAAAAAAATAACTTTCGCTTCGGTACTCCGTGTCTTTGGTATCTCTTGTTTTTATCGTTTTCCAACACCGACTTCTGAAACGAAAGTTATTTTTGCCCTTTTGTCGGTCGGTTAGTTGGTTTATTTAGTAAAAAGTTTTTATTTCTCTCTTTTTAGTTCAAGTACCCTATTACTAAAAAGCGAGCAAAGAGAAGAGAAGAGTGAGTTTGGGTTTTGGTCAGCCAGCTCGCGAATATGTATGTATGTGTGTGTATGTGTAGCATGATTTTCTTCTTGTTTACGTCTTTTTAGTTCGCTTTCTAAGCAGTCGGGTTTTAGATTTTTTTATTTTTTTTATTAACACATTCGTGCTGTTGTATAATTATTCCATATCTTGAAAACTGCTGTAACTATTTTGATGAAACTTGCACTGTTCCCTAAATTGAGAGATACTTTATCGAATAAAAAAAATTATCTCGATCCGATAAGTAGTTTCGGCGAAATACGTGGACAAACATACACTTATGAAATTTGGCACACGTGTTTAGAAGCCGATACAGAGTAACATAATTATGTGAATATCGTGCAATTTCAACAATATTACATACATAAGTGATACGTGATTACCTCCTTTTTTTGAAATCAGTAAAAAAACCCATATGCAAAGAAACTTTATAATCATTGTCGTTATTTGGGTAAGGCTTTTTCTACCAGTGAATGTTTCGACAATAATACCAAGCCGAATGGACTTTTCCAATGAATATTTTCTGTCGACCATAATAACGTTCTGCTGTTATGACATAGTTTCCAAAGACCAGACATACAAAAACTATATTTAAAATTCGACGAACTGTCTCGCCAATATTCCAATTTTATCTAATCAAACAAAAAAACCCAGAACAATTTTTTTTTCCTGAACTAGAATTAGTCAGCTATCCATATTTATTGTAGGCCAATTGAAAACCTTAGTCCAAAGTTATTTAACTTGATTAAAAAAAATGTGGGGAACAAGGTAAAATTAAAAATTTATTAACGAAAAAAAAAAACAGCTAAATAAAAAAATACGTAGATTTAATTTATTTTTCTATTGATAAGTTCGCTTTTAAAAACTACATAACATGGCGGCTGTGCTGCTCGACGTTTATTATCTTCATAAATAATGACTAAAGTTGACTATTGGTAATTAAAACACACATTTGGACATAAGATATAAGTATCTAATTAAAAAAAAAACATTTTGCCTAAGTTTGGATAGAACTGTGATTTTGTCGGTCAGCACTGACCGCGTTGGCATTCAACGTGTTTAGTGTATAATATGTATTTATCTATGTATTTAGCATATGTTTGTATTTGTGTTTCTAGTAAATATTATTTTATCTATATTATGTTCATTGTTGGTATTGTCGCACCACTGACAACCCCATGTCATGTCCAGATAATCTCTGTCCATTCCAGGTTCCCTGGACTGGAAGAGATCGCGGAAAGCGATAAAGCCGCCCGTTGTATGTTTATAGTTTATTTGTATTTTGTTCTGGTATATAATATATAAATAAATGGCAACTTAAAAGACGCCAGATTATAACTGATGGGTGACATAATACTCTGACAGGGAATTTTACTTATTAGCTCTGTATGCACCATGAAAGTATGTTGATATGTGCCCGAACTCCATGCTTACCTACTCATTTGTAAAAGTGCTACCATCATCATCATTCTGCCGAAGTGCTAGTCTATTTTTGGATCCCAAGCATTTCCACAATGACCGGTCCTGTTCGCAACCAGGATTTTCGAATCTATGGTGGTTCCAAGCTGAACTGGTCATCTGAAATTGATACTAATATGTTGGTTTATATGTTTGTAAAAGGTTGTTTTGCAAGACTTGGTGGCGGTACTGCCATGCCATCACTTTTTTACAGATACGTGTAGAATGCTACCTCTAGGCTACTTTATACTTATCACGGAAAATACACGGCTCCTGTGGGATTGGCCAGCTAAAAAACTAGTTTCTTAATATAAAAATATATTCTTGTAGGTGTTACGCCGACGTAACATGATAGTAGTCGGGTATAATAATTTAGGTCGGTACAGTATCGACTACAACACCGTGTTTAGCTCGAAATCGAAACCGAGTTGTCGGCATCAATACCCTCGATTGAACATATCAGTGTATTGTGACGATTTTCGGATGAATATTTGTGTGCCCAGTGTTGTTCACCACACTCCAAGTCAAATCGAGTTAATGATCAAGTCACTAACGTTGGGCGTATTCATGATCAACTTGTATCAGCGTTACCTATTTGAAATATATGATAAACATCTAGCTAACAGAACATAAGCATTTTTCTTCTTGATTTTTATCGATTCGGCAAGAGTTCTGTGTGTTATAAAGGGTCATACCACGGTAGTGAAGATGACTGTCCAGGGTGTGTCTGACGCGCCTATTATTGTCAACCCTCAAGAAGTCTCTTTCTTTGCACCTAAACAATGCTCAAAACATAAAACAAAATCCACAAAAAACGCTCACAAAATCTTCTAAATTTCCAACTCATGAAAAGCAAAGTCACTTCAAAGTAGTCAATCATTAGAGCCACGTCAATTTTCAATTCAGTAAAAACAAAAAGTAAGGTGGGGACCTTCACTTTAATAGATTTGAGCGAACATTGTCAACATTATAGCAGCTGAAGACCCTCGTTTATAAGGTCCGAGTATAATAGTGATAATTTAATGTCACGTTGATATGAAACGATGTAATGGGCTGTCTGACCGTAGCGTATGTCATTGTATGGATGGCAAAAGAAATGTTTTATCCTTTAATTTAGTTGCACCTGCCTTTTTTTTATCTCTGCACCACCCTAAGGTCAACTGGTAGAATATGCCTAAGGCATTAAGTCCGCCTTTGTACTTGTGCATAAAGTTGTAATAAATAAATAAATAAATATTGATATTAGGTAGCGCCATCGATCAACTGTCGTTTTGTGAGTATGTTGAACGAACATGACACTGAGGCATTGTTATCGTTTAGGAGCTATATCATCTGTACATTGTTCCTCTATTACATTTCAAGTGAAGTAAACATGTGTGTAAATATGAGTAAGTACAAATGCTTCAACCACTTTTTGTCTCTTTCATAAGTAAACGGTCGCAAATTAGACTATTTAAGAGGAAATGCGGGTGCAGACATCCGACTGAATTTCATAAGTAAAATCTCATAAGTCGAGGTTTAACTCTCGCCTATTTACTCTTTCAATATTATTCCAATTTAATTTATAAAGATATTACACAAACTGAAAAAGAAAGATATACACTGTGCCCATGTTTTCCTATTTGATAATACATTACCTTTAGAAACAAATTTAAAAAAATATACATTTCCTCATAAGATTTGTTTATTAAAGCTTTATGCACAAGTACAAAGGCGTACTTACATACCTTACATACCTTAGGCATGTTCTACCAGCCAACCTTAGGGTGGAGCAGAGATAAAATATGGCAGGTGCAACTAATGAAAGAAAAAAAAAGAAATTTACTGAACTTGCTGAAACTGAGTTCATAACTGAGCTATTTGTACGAGTATTTTGGGTGTCGGTTCTCAAACAAGGAACATTATTAGATTGCTTGATGACCGAAATAACTTGTTGCGATTCACAGACACAGTTTCTGGTCTTCATATGATCCCTTAGCATCTCATATGGGTTTCTACAATCGTATCTGAGTAATAGATGATTCCCGCCCTTGTCCCATGTAACTTGGTGCAACAAGTTTTCTTCTTAAATTCTCTCTTGGCTACTATTACGCTTGCATTCCATTCCTTTTCTTTCATAGCAGTCCTCACACGCTGCATGTACCTTTTCTCATCTGAATGCTACATTATCATCATCAGAGTTTGAATGTTCCCACTGCTGGGACACAGGCCTCATCTCATAGGGGGAGTGGGCTATAATCCACCACGCGGGCCTAGTGCGGATTGGTAGATGTCACATGTCTTTGATTTTTTGTTTCTAGGACATGCCGGTTACCTTACAATATTTGCCTTCACCGTTTTGAGAGCAGTGGGGATGAAATAAATTACACAAAGTAAAGCGCCTGCTCGGGTTCAAACCCACGACCTACAATTCGTAAGTCAGAGCCGTAACCACTGGGCCAACACTGCTCTCAATACTATTGAGAGCGTCAATACTGAATGCTACAGTACAGTGGAATACAAATCAATTGGCTGAACACTAAACTGTTCTGCCATGTGTACTAAAGGTGCTTACTTATGATGTAATAGGTGAAAGACGCGCAGGTATCTAGAATTAATGTGGGTTGCGTAGACTGTGACTTAGCAATAATATGTGGAATATAATTTATTATCATGAGATATTGGTAGATAAAGGTACGTGGTCGATCTTTATGTAGGATACTTATTGTTGGTGTAGATGAGCTCGTGGCTAAATAATAACAGCAGCATGGGTCGATCATCAAGGTTAAGCAACGCTTGACGAGGTCGGTCCATGGATGGGTGACCATTTCAACATACTGAGTTTCCTCCATGCCTCGGAAAGCACGCTAAGCCGTTGGTCCCGGCTGTCATTTGAAGATCTTTGAAAGTCGTTACGGGTAGTCAGAAGCTTGAGATCTGACACCAGTCTTGCCAAGAAGGGGTACTGTGTTACCCAGAGGTCAGATAGGCAGTCGCTCCATGTAAAACAATGGTGCTTAGTTGAATCCGGTAAGACTGGAAGCCGACCCCAATATAGTGGGGCAAAACCTAGGCAGATGATGACTCATTGTTGGTGTATGATAGTGTAATTCTTGGCAGCATCAATAACTAATGAAAAGTTGAGTTCTTAGTTCTCAGAAAAAAAACTGTCAACCATTTTTGATAACCTTTTCCTGTACTTTGACCTTAACTGTAACTTCACTTGTATTTGTTAACTATCTTACTATCTTATAGCCAAAAATACTTTAAAGGTGATAAACATACATATACCATAACTCCTGTGTTCTCCGAAGAGATGAGCGTTAATCTATGAACCTTCATAATCATTCTGTACTTTGATCGAGTGAAAAATTGTACATGCAAGCTCTATTATTCATTAATGATTTTTATCCTGAAGGGACACTAATTGCCAAAATACAGGCAATAAGGGTCTCACAGTTCATATTTTGCTTTATTTTGTACATCACTTATCATATTAAACTGCTTCTGTGGGGCATTATGATTAATAATATAATTAAAATTCACATTCTTTATTGTACACAAAACAAACATATACAATACAATAGGACAACTTATGTACAAAAGCGAGCTTAACCCATAAATGGGTTCTCTAACAGAAAGCCTCAGTGTTATAGAGTGATTTACACAACTAGGACAGTTAATAAATAACTTAAAACAAATGAAAATTTAAATTCTTACTAACTAAATATACTACACAGATACGTGCACAGCACACAATGCATAAAAATAATATATTTCTAAAGAACATACATATGACAAACATAATTATTATTGTTAACAATTTATTTCCCTAACAATACATTTCAAGAATTGCAGGTTTTGTTTTATAATAACTTCCAAAAACAGTGAAGACTGATTTAAAACCTTGATTTGGGTAACTAGTATTATAAAAACTAAATAATGTTTCTTTCATCGTAACACTTTTTGCCTTAAGACCTTTCCTTAATCAACAGTAACACCAATCATATTAGAGCCCTATCACACGGCTTACCAGAGCAATTGAGATCTGAGGGATCCTCCAAGAGTTTCCAACTCGAAAGTAATAGGAGTGCGTGATGGAAGGATCCACCTTGATTGTATGAGGCATTGAACTATGAACTTTTCCACTTACCATACTGTTCTCATTGATAAGGTGAACGTGGGTGATAGGCTTATCTTAAATCAGATTATAAGGGACTAGCTTATGCATGGGAATTAGCTCGCATGAAAGTCGGGAACATGGACTACTCTTTTGCTAAGTTTCATTTAAATCCGTACAGCCGTTAAGGCGTGAAAATGTAACAAATAGACAGACAGTATTATAGATAGATTAGTATGGATGTATTGTTTTAATAGGTTGAACTAAGTGTGAGAAGATCATGTGTGTAGGGTTTGGGACTGGTCTATGTTCGAATATTTTGCAATGAATAAATCTGTTCCGCTTATTGCGAACATTCAGCATAAGGTTAGGAATATAACATTTGTCTTGGAGGGCAGTCAGTCCAGTGGCTTGTGCCCTTTATTTATAATATATTCCCTACAAATCTCTAGGGGACTTTCTTTTAAGTCTTTTGAATGTTGCATCATTATTCATTAAATTCGTAGCTAGTGCGTTTGGATGATTATCCAGTCTATTCCTATATGATTTCATTAAGTGTTTAATTTATTCCTGAATTGTCCTGATCTCAAGGTCGTGGTGTAATTGTTGGTTTGTTATGAACCAAGGAGCATTAGAAATTATCCTCAGCATTTTGGACTGGAATCTCTGGAGTATTTCTAGATTTGAGTTGGAGGCCGTGCCCCAGAGTTGAACTCCGTAAGTCCAGATTGGCTTCAGAATGCTTTTGTATAATAGCAGTTTGTTTCCCATCGACAGCTTAGCTTTTTTGCCGAGCATCCAGTACATTTTCCTTAGTTGGAGCCCCAGTGCTTTTCGTTTTGTGAATATGTGCTTTTTTCAGGTAAGACGACGGTCCAAATAAAGTCCAAGGTATCTGGCCTCATTTGCTTGGGGTATCCACACACTGTTGAGCAACACGGGGGGACAAGTTTCACGTCGCATCGTAAAGGTCACCTGTACCGACTTAGCTTCGTTTGCTTTTATCCGCCAGGTAGTTAGCCATTCCGTGATGTTGTCTAGGGAGCGTTGGAGCATGTTACTTGCTTGGGCCGGTTCGTCATGGGTAGTTAAGGCTGCTGTGTCATCAGCGAAAGTGCCTATCACAACGCCATCTGTCATGGGCAGGTCTGAGGTGAAAATCAGGTAGAGGATCGGGCCAAGAACACTACCTTGTGGAACTCCTGCAAGAGCTCTGTGAAGTTTGGTTATGTCTTCGCCCTGCTTAACATAGAAAAACCTGTCGGCAAGGTATGATTTTAAGAAAATATAATAATTTGTCGGAAGAAGATTTTTTATTTTGTATAATAGGCCCACGTGCCAAACTCTGTCAAATGCCTGGGAAATATCAAGAAAAACCGCGCAACAATATTTCTTGTTTTCGAAAGCTTTGTGGATTTCTTCTACCAGTCTATGTACCTGCCCTATCGTGCTATGTTTTTTTCTAAAGCCAAACTGGTGGTCAGGTATGATTTTATTTTCTGCTATTACTGTATTTAATCGGTTTAAAAAGAGTATTTCCATAACCTTAGACAGAATGGGTAGTAAGCTGATTGGTCTGTAGGAAGAAACGTCTTCAGGAGCTTTACCAGGTTTAAGGATCATTTTAATTTGGGCTACCTTCCATTGTGGTGGAAAAATGCCTCTAATCAGTATGCAGTTGAACAGGTGTAACAAAAACTGAATTGCTATTTCAGGTATTTCTCTAGAGTATTTTTACAGTAATTAAATCATATTCTGGGTCCTTGTTTTCATTTAAATTTGTTATTATTTCTATAACCTCATGTTTCGTGATCCTTTCAAGTGGTAGGTCGAGTTGGTAAGGATCATTGAGGGAGTTAATGAGTTCATCGCTTTTGGTTTTCGATGCATTCTGGGCAGGGTTTGGCACGAACACATCAGCTAGATGAGAAGCAAAGGCTTCACCTTTCTCTGCGTCACTTTTTGCCCAGGAACCATCCTTTCTGCGTATCGGCGGGTTAGAGGCAATGGGTATTTTGAGTTTTTTGGTTGCTTTCCAAAGGGAATAGTCACTAGCAGCCTTAGCATTTAAATTACGCAGGTGGTCCTGTATATTTTCATTTCTTTCAGAGTGCAGGAGTTTTTTAAGTTTAGACGTTAGGTAGTTCAGCCGTTTTTTATCTCTGGGAAATCTAGTGGTTTGCCACAATTCACGAGCCTGTCTTTTTTCGGCTACTAGTTCACGAATGGGCTTCGAGCAGTCTAGTTCCGTGAATTTTTTGGCAGCAGGTGTGCTATCCCAGGCAGCCTTTTGGATGCACTCGTTGAAGTGTTCAACCGCTACCACAATGTCCTCTTCGGTTTTAAGGGGCAGGTTTGAGTTAATAGTAGACTCTACTATGGAACGGAATAAATCCCAGTTGGTCCTACGTCCATGTAACCTTGCTGTAGGTTTAACATGTGCGAATTCTTCAAACACCTCTAGTAGAACGACACTTTGGTCCGATGAGAGGTCTTGGAGGGAAGTGCATTTGAAATAATTAATAGGAATCCCCTTAATGACACTGAAGTCGACCAAATCTGGTATTTTTTTTGGGTCAGTCGGCCAGTAAGTAAGTTCCCCGCTCGATATTGTATCTAGATGTAGATCATTTATAGCTGCTTGTAATTGGCGTCCTTTGGGGGTGGTTAAGCGTGAGCCCCATTGAGTATTTTTAGAATTATAATCCCCAACCGCTATAAACCTGATACCTAGCGTTTTGAAGAAACTGACGTAGTCTTCTTTTTTGATCGCATGTTTTGGAGGAGAATACAGTGCAGTGACAGTCAAGTGTCCCCGCCAATCCTCAACAACAACACTTGTGGCTTGTATCTCAGGAGTCTTAAATGGCTCCGCCTCGTGATGTTTGATATTATTCTTAATAAGAATTGCGGAGCCTCCGTGGGCCGTACCATCCGGGTGCATCGTTTGGTAGAATTTGTAGTTCCGGATTTCGAGGTGTTTTTTTTTCGTAAAATGTGTTTCTGATACCAGCAAGATATCAATTTTGTTTGTTCTTAAAAATGACTCTACCTCTAGGACATGTTGTGAGAGCCCATTGGCATTCCATATGGCTATTTTTAATGAACAGAATTTGTCAGTTTGGTCATGATTTCCATTAGGAGATTTGTTATTGAGGTTAATTGCTGCATCAGTAGTGTCAAAGTGTGCAGAATATCTTTCGTGTCATTGTTGTTTGGTTGGAGATTTGGTAATACATTTGGGCTTTCCTTGCTTGCAGGTGCGTGTGAAGGTTTATTGGACATTAAGGATTGCTTATAAGAGGGGTAGTCTTGTCGCGTAGTAGTATCCACCTTGAGATGATGATGTTGATGTTTGATGTTTGTTTTCTGTTGTTGTTTTGGTGGTTGAGTAGGATATTTGATTTTCTGGAGCTCCTTATATATTGAGCAACCTTTATAGTTCGCGGGATGGTTGCCACCGCAAAGCACACATTTAACTGTATCCGATCTTTCTTTACGTTCGCAATTTATCGATGCATGGTCTCCAGCGCATTTTATACATTTGGGCTTCCTAAAGCAGTATTTTCGTGTGTGTCCATATTGCTGGCAATTGCCACATTGTGGAATCTCTCGTTTAGGTCTTGGAGGTTCGAAGATGACTCTACAGTGCAAGATACTTTTGATGTCATAGATACGTTTATTGTAGTTGTTGGATTCTATATCTATAAAGTAAATTGGTAAAGGTTTCTTGGTACTTCTTTGTTTGACGTTCCAGATATTAGTGACATTTTTGAGTTGATTTTTTTTTTAGAATGTGGGTAGAAGGTTTTCACTGTGCTATGTTGAAAGTTTATATTGTTTATTTTAGGATTTTTATTTAAATTTAACGCTAAATAACAATATCACACTAGCATAAACACTTTATCTACCCTTTGACTGTAATTTAAGCACAAAACTCGCGGTTTTTTTAATCATTTTCGTAAAAACTTGGAGAGCACTAATTACTTATGACAACAGTTTGACAGGTATCAATATAATTTGACAATGAATAAATAAATATGCAGAAAAATGGAAATATATTTGACTGGAAAGTATTTGATAGAAGGTCTACGCGTGACTTAAAACAAATGTTGATGAAAGAGTGAAAAAGAAAGTGTGAAAATCGACAATTGTATGAAGTTTTGGAGCAGTTTCGCCCGCGATTTAGTTGAAATTATTACACGGGCACGTATAACTTGGCTTAAAAGCATCATTTGTATTAACTCAGTCATATTCTACTCGTTAACCGTGATCCATTCAAAACTGTCCATCCGTTGAGGCGTGATTGATTTAACATTTAATATAGTAAGATAAGTGGGATATGGTGCATAATATTTCATTGCCAATTCACTGAACAGATATAAAAAAAACAGGTTCACCAAAATTATAGCTTCTCAAATACATTTTCAAAACTAACAAAACTTTTTATTTCTTATCATAAAACCGAGACGAGAGAATATGATCAGTAATCGACATTTTCTACACCTCTAGTTTGATTTTATTATTAAAAATACCCGTGTAGAGTTGCCAAGGCCAAAAAACAAATGAGGGGGGATCCGTAGCAATAAAATTATACTAACATAATCAAAACTTCGTCAGTTGATGGGCGATATTAAAAGAGAAAAGTTTCAGTTTCAAAATAATGGCTCGTAACGATTTGATGATCTCACTGGGATGCCTCATGCCTGATTGTATTTTGTATGTAGGTAGTTTATTGGGAAGCAAAAAATGTATATCACCGAGGCATATTTTGTGTCTTTTTGAGATTGAGATGTATGTATCTTTACGTCCGTAGTTTTGTAGGACTTTTAAAGAAAACAACCAGGGCCCTAATCAATATAATAGTACAAGGGACCAATTTAATGTAACATGCAATAAAGTGAGAATAAAATAACTGTAATTTTTTTCATACATCGCCTGTCAATTTAATTAAATAGGCCCTAAGTCAATTAAGAGTTTCAGAGACAAATTTTACCTTTTACTTTTTAAATGTGTCTGTGTTAAAAATACATGCTTGAGTATAAAATAAATTTTAGTTCTAAAACCTAAAAAACACGCCTTAATGGTAAATTGAAACAAACTATTTAAATTATTGCATTGTCATCGGTCCTTGATAAGTGTGCAAAGTTTCAAATCAATCCAACGTTTTAAAGTAGGTGAAAATCACGTTCAAAGATGCCGTTACATTGATACATAGATACATACCAAGCTAATAAAAGCGTGTTAATAAGTCTTTTCAAAAATAAACTAACAGAACCTGTTCATGAAAATGGTGAAAAATCTGAAAGAAGTGCTGAAAATCATTATTTACTGGCTTTTGGCTTAGACTTAGGACACAATTTTAGATTTTTCTAATTTCCCCCGGGGATCTTTATTTTCATTCAGGTAAAAAGTGCTCTATTTCAATCTAGACATGAAAATCTCGTTATAGGCCAAGTTTTCATTCGAAGGCGAGTTTAAAAAAAAAGACTTCTATTCAATGTCTAAGAGAACGTAGGAAAAAAATATTACAAAGTGTTCGAGTATTTTGTTCCGGGTGGAATAATAATAATGCTGAGTTATGCAAGCCTCTCTGGTCCTGTGTGGGTTTCAACCTGGTCCTACCTGCCATCTTCTAATATCATCCACCATCTAGTTGGTCTATTGGCACTTTCTTGCCGTTTCTCGGTAAATATTTAGCAAGGGCTCTTCTCCACCTACCATTACCACGTCTAGCCAAGCTTCATTTCATAACACCTATCCGTATTCAACATCTTGGACTCTGGTTAAAACCTAATCGATTTCTATGAATGCCTTCTCGAAAACACGTTACGTTTGTTACCGAGATCCGTTTTCATATGCCAGCAAGAGGAACAGATGAAGTTACCTTGCTGTGTTGGAAACTAAATGGCTATTACCGCCTACTGGCCCATATTAATTAGTAAAATAAGGTAGCACTAAGACCATAGTTAACAAGTCTCTAAAAATAATATATCCACCGCTTAAAACTTAAGCTTAGCATAAAATTATACAGACTATTACACTGGCTGCCACCATTACACATTCAATTTAATTTTAATATAATATACCGTTATAAAGCTCCAATAATTTTAACATAAATAGCTATTCATAGAACCCAAACAAGATATCATATTGTGCGCCGAAGGCTAAAAAAATCGCAATAACTTCAGTAATTAAGTATTTCACAGTAGTAATCTTGTGAAATGGTACAATAACACTTATGTATTGAAGATGGCTATCGGGTGAAATAAATTTCCCAGTGCTATCTATGCAATTAACAGAGCTAGGTCCCTTAATATAGAGCGACCTTTCTGCCTTTTAAGTGCGTTACCCTACGCCCAATGATAGTACACTTACGGCCAGATATATGGCACAGTAAAAAACTTATTTGAAATAAAAGAATATAGAGGTAATAAGCACGTATCGTAAACATCTATTTTTGTGGGTTTTCCTTGTCACATCATATTTTGTCATTTGTGAAGCATTTGTGTCTTGTATATTTTCTAGGGATATTTGAGCTGAAGGAATCAATTCCTTCAGCTCAAATATCCCTAGACAATATACAAGCAACCTCAAGGTTGCTGCTGCATTACTACAGCAGAATAATAATCTGCTTTATTAATAACCTCCAAGATTCAGTTTCCTGTCCTTCATCCCTACTTACCTACTAACCTATTTCCGTGACAAGTTTTGTTGGGTGACATTATTTTTACAGGCCAGTGTATATATAAACAATGTCGGTTGGCACAGAAATATTATCCATTAACAGAATTGAGAATAATAGAAACCAATTGCATTGGGTGAGTGAATCAACATTTACAGCCTCTGTCATGTGCAAATAGTCGGTATTGAGGGACTATGGTTTCATATGTTTAAGAGACGTGGTTGGAGGAGTGGAGAGTTGAAGTAGGATACATCACAACCGGTACCGTGATTTAAATCTACATTAGTTTTTGTCTTTGTTGGAGAGTACCTAAACTATGTAAACTACGGAGCTGAGGTTCTAGGCAAAGGCGTCGTCCTAAGTGGCTACGATTGAACGAGCAAACGATGGGATTTCGTCGCACGACGAGATTAACAACACACATTTCTTCAGTGTGTCCTAATAGAAGCTTGCATGTCATCGCATGAGCATAGGAACATATTTTCATCGCGCGACGAAATTACATGGTTTGATCATAAGATCTTTAGCCAATTAGGACGACGCTTAAGTTTAATTTAATTAGCGATGCTGATTGTCGAAATGCCAAAATGTCAGGGATTGATCTCATGAGACTTCAACAGCACTAGGTATTTCCACAAATTGTTTAAATTTTTTTATCGTTACCGTGACGGTTTCGTAAATAGAATGTCACTTTCTTAGGACCTCAGGTAAACTTAAAAAAAAAAACCTCCATATAAATGGTATAATATTTCTCGGTCGCAAGTGTATAGCTTAAAATAACAGCCGGCAAAATTAGATACCCAGTATAGACGTTAACTTGCGTGAAGATTCGTGTTAATGCTATATTTTAATTAAGCGGCGCATAGTTTTATTATAATGTGCAATAAATGTCAGCCATATTGAAAATTTTATCAAAAGTAATGTGTGAGTGGCTTTTCTTTGTTTTAGAGCCGTCCCTGAGAAATGGTGGACGAAAGCTTTTAGGTGATACATAAATCTCTTGATTTAGGTTATTTTAAGTGCTTGCTATCTTTATTTTTGTTAAAATATAATGAGATTTCAAGAATATATCTCACGACTGGGGAGAAGGGGAAGAGGGAAGAAATTTCGTAGGATCAAACTTCACTTGGTGTAGAGGCGCGACCTAAGTGGTACCTGGTGGGATTCGCTACGCTACTAAGTTAAATACTCAAAGAACTTTTAATAGTACATTATGGTACAAGTGTGCAATGTTGGTGATTACCGCTGAGGCGCCATTGAGATCCGAGCCGTAGGTGAGGGTCTTAAGAGAGCAGAGGACGGTAATCATCAATACTCACGTGTATCATACGACGTTTTTCAACACACTTGTGAAGAAAATAATACAAAAAATCATTTTCAACAGTAAAAATGAGTTGTTAATTTTTTTCACAATGGCGGGCAAAATTAATCAGTTTTCCTATGCGCGCGCATTTAACAATGGCGATCAGCCATAGACAAAAGAATGAGGTTTCCTTTTTTTTTGGGTTTTCGTGGATAGTGTTTTAGCCACGTACAAAATAGGGAATTTCAATTTTTCTTAATAACAGAGCAAATAAAATTTATATTTGAGTGAAAGTTTTATTTATTAAGCACGTACAAGTTGAAATTGTCTAATTAAATACGAAGTTGCATGAAATGAGCAAGCAATAGGTACATTAATTTATTTGTACTGTTGAGCACGATCTTTTTTGTATCGAAACTTTTTTAAGAACAAAACAACTCAAACAATTAATAAAATAAAAAAACTCTATAACTCACTTGTGAATAATAGCAATGAAAAAGTCACAGTTTGATAACAGGTATCATTATGTGCCTAATTGCGGTGAAATTAGAGCCACTTTATGAGCAAGTGTGTTGAAAACTATTTAAGGTTACACTAGTCGAAAATTCTTCCATACAAACGTAGTCTAGGGATTATGCCACTGTTTGACGATGTACGTTTAGAATGAAAAGTCATATCAATTTGTCTCATCATTATCTAGCCCTGTATGGAAGCAAAAAAGTAAAAAAAGAAAATATTTGAAAGTTAGAAAAAAGAACGTAAAAAGTTAGTTAGAAAAAAAAACAGAAAATCTGAAAAGATAAAAAATACAACTAAAATGTAAAATACTATTCGATAAAAGACCTATTATTTTTAAATATTAAATTCAATATTTAAAAAATACATTCAAAAGGTTTCTTTTTTTCGAAAAACATCTAAAAACTTAAATTCTAATTTATCTCAAGATTTACAATTTGGTAGTTGTGCCCGTTTTCGTTCTGACGGCGTTAAAAACTAGTACGGTTACAATTTTAAAGATAATACTTACGTTTTGTAACATTATTAGGTAATACCTGGCTCGATAATGTAAAATAATCTCAAATAATATGGTTAACATTCGCCAAATAATAACTGTTGGTTAAACTTCAACTCGCGCAAACAGCAAAGTTGTGTTACAGTTGAAAGTTAGCGATACATTGTAGTGACGTTACACCTAGCTAACTAGTTATAGTTAGTTGCTAATTAAATAAGTGTGATATTTCGAATGTTTTGCTGTAATACAAGCACTAGGGTCATTGGGTTTGAATGCTTACCGTCTTTTGTTTCACTCTTGCGGACAAGTAAAAAGTCAAAGGTATGTGTGAGATTACTAACACAAATACAGATCTATCAGATCGGATGCGGTTGTGACCAGCCAGTCGATGTCTAAAGGGGTTTGTATTGCTGTTTACATCAGCTTGCTGGTGCCTACACTTATGTATGGAAGTAAAGGTTGGGTATGGCAAAAAAGACATGAAAGTGGGATTAATGCGGTAGAAATAAAGTAGAAATGCGTTCCTTGCGAAGTATGTGAGGTTTAACTTTAAATGATAGATTGAGGAATAATGTAATAAGACAACGTTGTGGTTTAAAAGAATATGTAGTAACAAAAAACTTTTTTACAAAAAAATACTACCGACTTCCAAATAAGAAAACTACAAAGTGAAAAATAACTTTATTTTTGGAAGTCGGTGTCTTTCGTAGGTACCATTTTTTTTCGTTATGGACACCGACTTCCAAAAATAAAGTTATTTTTCACTTTGTAGTTTTCTTATTTGGAAGTCGGTAGTATTTTTTTGTAAAAAAGTTTTTTTATTTTTCACTTTTTAGTTTTACCTACCTAATAGGCAAGTTGTTTAGTAAGTTTCCTATAACGCCAGACTAGATTACCCGAATATCATGAAACTTGAACAAAACCGATCAAATGAGAGATCTGCTTACCCCTTAAGAGCATACTGGCGTGATGTTATGTTATGAAATGGTATAAACAATAAACAGACATGCGATTTCAGCAGTCCCGAGAGATTTGCCGTTATTTATTGAAGAGTTCTGTTGTATATCTTCGAAGTTCTTCATCAGATCTTCACCAAATTAAAATGGGACCAATTTCGGAACATACTCTTTCAAACAACAAAAGAATTTTCAAAATCGGTCCACAATTGACGGAGATATCGGTGAACATAAACAAAAAAAAAAAAAAAAAAAAAACCAACAAGAAGTCGAACATAGAACCTCCTCCTTTTTCGAAAGTCGGTTAAAAAATTGAAAGGAGTGTGCTAAGTTGATTTTGCCATGTTAAGACGATGAATGAAAAGTGAATAACAAAAGGTAATTTATAAGGCAGACATAAGTCGAAACGCCGGGATAATAAATAATAAGGGACATACATAGACCTTATTGGTGAAATTCTTCTGAAAGGCCAGGTGCACAGTACTCATAATCGGCGTGTGTGACTAGATGTAAGGATGGTAGCAGTTAGTAGAATTCTGTAGATTTTGCCTACACCCATGGGAAAAAGGAGTGAGTTTATGTATGTACTAGCTGTCCCACGCGGCTTCGCTCCCGTCAACTGGCTACGTACCGGGTAGGTACGTAGCCAGTTGACGGCACCCTACACCTACCCTACACCTACCCTACACCTACCCTACACCTACCCTACACCTACCCTACACCTACCCTACACCTACCCTACACCTACCCTACACCTACCCTACACCTACCCTACACCTACCCTACACCTACCCTACACCTACCCTACACCTACCCTACACCTACCCTACACCTACCCTACACCTACCCTACACCTACCCTACACCTACCCTACACCTACCCTACACCTACCCTACACCTACCCTACACCTACCCTACACCTACCCTACACCTACCCTACACCTACCCTACACCTACCCTACACCTACCCTACACCTACCCTACACCTACCCTACACCTACCCTACACCTACCCTACACCTACCCTACACCTACCCTACACCTACCCTACACCTACCCTACACCTACCCTACACCTACCCTACACCTACCCTACACCTACCCTACACCTACCCTACACCTACCCTACACCTACCCTACACCTACCCTACACCTACCCTACACCTACCCTACACCTACCCTACACCTACCCTACACCTACCCTACACCTACCCTACACCTACCCTACACCTACCCTACACCTACCCTACACCTACCCTACACCTACCCTACACCTACCCTACACCTACCCTACACCTACCCTACACCTACCCTACACCTACCCTACACCTACCCTACACCTACCCTACACCTACCCTACACCTACCCTACACCTACCCTACACCTACCCTACACCTACCCTACACCTACCCTACACCTACCCTACACCTACCCTACACCTACCCTACACCTACCCTACACCTACCCTACACCTACCCTACACCTACCCTACACCTACTCTACACCTACACCTACCCTACCTACCCTGTTATATAGCCTATAGCACTCAGGAATAATGAAGTTTTCTACCAGTGAAAAAATTTTTTGAATTGGATCATTGGTTCCAGAGATTACCCCCTACATACAAACTTACAAACTTACAAATTTTACCTCTTTATAATATTATTAGTATATTAGTATAGAAGTATAGATGTATCTATCAAATCTGGATAAACCACTGACTTTGAATTAAGAATTTATTAAAGTTTAAAGTTGCACCCAAATGAAAAGTCATTTATTCAATATAAGCTGAGAGCCAGCATTGTTTGAATCCCTCTCATAACATAAAGATAGTCCGCCAAAATGCCCGCCCATATCGACTGTGCGCCAAACTATTACTTAACCTGAAAACCTGCAAACTTTGTCATTACTTTGTCTACTTTGCTCGTTCATAACTTCAAATACTCAACTAAGTAACAACCGACCTGTATCTTCACACTAACACACTAATATTATAAGGGCGAAAGTTTGTGAGTGTGTTTGTATATTTGTTACTTCTTCACGCTCAAACAGCTAGACGGATCTGGATGAAATTTGGCACAGAGATAGATTATAGTCAGGCATAGCACATATTGTACTTTTTATCCCGGGAATATGTCCCCTCGGAATAATTTTCAACATTCACGTGGGTGAAGCCGCTGGCAGAAGTTAGTTTATAAAAGTATTCATTCCTTCTGGAAAAGGAACACACCATAGGCGGCATTAATTGCTCAGTTGCCTTCCTTATCCAACTGCTGACCAATTAAGTGACTCTTTCTTCCAGACTACCCAATTAAGCGTCAGCTCAGTAGTTACTTCCAGTTTAGCCACAACATGCTAACGAAATGTATGGCTTGCCAAAACTATCAAGGATAATTAAGAACACATCATATCACATCATCAGCCTATTAATATTCCCACTGCTGGGACACAGGCCTCCTCTCTGTGAGAGGGAATGGGCCGTGATCTACCACGCGGGCCCAGTGCGTGTTGGTGGATGTCACATGTCTTCGAACTTACGTTTCTAGGACATGCCGGTTTCCTCACGATGTTTAACTTCATCGTTTTGAGAGCAGTGGTTATGAAATAATTTACACAAAGTAAAGTGCCTGTCTGGGCTCAAACCCACGACCTACAAGTTAGATTATTACTCATTATAAATTAGGTAATACCTATTATAATGCCGAAAATGTTTTGCTCAAACAACACAACAGCAAAACCTAACTGCTAGTACCCACCTACCCAGATTTAGGATTTTGTTCAGTGGTTTCGGTAACCACGTGAAAAAATTATGGTCTAATTATTACCCTATGTATCTCTCTCTTGCTCGTTAATTTTCAATGCGTAGCCCGCGGCAATATTGTTTAGACTACCCGCAACAAGCACTTGTGGTTACGCCCTAATTGAGATCCGAATATTGCTTAGTGAATATAGAAATGAGCTAACGAGTTTCAGACGTCTATAGCCTAAATCTTTGTACTTCTCTTAGCATATACACAAGTGTATGGTTTGAGATTTATATGGAGAAGGAGTGCCATTCTATCAGATGGCGATGGTCGAAATGCCAAAATCTAAAGAATTGATGACGTGACATTTCGATAGTGCTTGTGAAAATGTCAAAAGTGTATGTATCTGACACTCTAGACAAGTCGCATTCGATGTCAGCGAAGGCTATAGTCAAAATGTGATATTTCAATATCGCTTGTCAATCCCATACAATTTTGAATTTACCACAATCGCTATCGCCACGGTTTCGATGATAGAATGTCACTTGTGTAGGGCCTCTGATGTACCATATATTTTACTCAATATGACGCTTTCTAGAATGTAATGTGCAAAAAAGTTTTGCCTCGAACCACAACCATGTAAATCTCGTAGTATGAGTTATTTGGTGCCCACTGCTTCTAGTAATTTCTATGATTTGCCTTTGTCGCCGACATTTACAAGCACCAATGTTACACAAACTGTGAATTTGCAATCCATGTCGCCTGGAAAATTGTAGGTACATTCACCAATTATTTTAATAATTATTAAACGATATAAGCAATACATGTTTGTTTTTCACTCGGAAATGTGTTGAAAACGTCGTAAGAAACTGGTGAGCTCTGCTCATTTGTATCATTAAATACGTTTGAATTTTAAAACTACAATGACGGTTGGCGAGAAATATTGTCAATATGATTTCCTATAAAAATCAATCATATCTTAACATAGTTTTGACGCATACAGCATTATAGTATATTTTTCAAAAAACTTTTTAACTATAAAGTTCAACCGACCGACATGAAAATATTTTATAGCCAAAGTACGTCACATGACAATTCCAAAAAGCCTAATCACGACTAGGATACATTGATTTATTTCGGAGTGTCAGTGCCTACCTTCTGGCATTATCTGATCGAAGTTAACTGATTATGACGAAACAGTACCATCAAACTGATTCGATGCTACTGTTTTCATCATAATCAGTTAACTATACGATGTATATATTATATCCGTGACAAACTTATCATTAAGGAGTTCCAGTGGCCATCTGTGGTCTTCTTCATCAGGTCCACTTCACAAAATTATACATTCTGAGTGCAAAATTAAATAAGAATAAGTTTATTTATTCACTGATACAAAGTAAGTCTTAGAGCAGCTATTAAATAATTATCTGGTCTGTAAACATTAAAAGAATCAGTTTGTATGAACGGTGGTCCTCAAACTAGGTAGGAAGGAATGTAATCTTCACCCAAGATACAGATCTTGGGTGAAGATTACATTCATGATGAAAATACCAAAATCGCTATATGTACGGCTATACTATTTGGGGAGTTCCCTCGATTTCCATGGGATCCCCTCATCAGATCCTCACTTGGTGACAATGACCACCTCGCGAGTACAAACTTTCAAACAAAAAAAGAATTTTCAAAATCGGTCTATAATTGCTGGAGTAAACGGTAAACATAAAAATAATACATACAGTCGAACGTAAAACCTCCTCCTTTTTGGAGAGTTGGTTAAAAAGTCAGTTCTTTGACAAAGTTCCCAAGTAGGTACTTTAAACAACTAGACACTTTATATACACAAGAGTCCGTATAAGTTACCGTATTGCATCTACTGTCTAAAAGTAAAGTAGGATTACATTGTAAATAAATACTTGGTTTGCTACCGTACGAGTATAATCCTCAGAGGGAAATTAAAAACTTTCACTGCAACACTGCTAAACTTAAGAACTTTAAAAATGATTTGGTTATGGAAAAAAATATGAGAAAAATATCCGTATGAGGAAAAAATTGTTAAAGAAACTTATTCTGTCCAAATCAAAATATTGACTGGTTTCGATGAAAAATTTACAAAAAGCCATTTAAAACGTGAAAACTAAATTAAAAAAAGAAACTTTAATGGCGTCCAAATTTTTTGACTGATTGCGGCCTGTATTTACGAGATCCAATAAAAAAGGTTGAATTAATTAACTAACAATAGTATATTATGCAACTAGTGAATAAAGGACGGATTTATATCGAGGGCCATAGATGAACTACGAGAAAGTGAAGGATTCTAACAACTTCAAGTGATTCAATCATCATGAATCACGAGCATAGCGAGTGATTCAAGTATAAGAATTCTGAGCGACGCGAGTGATTCATGGCCCTCGATATAAATCCGTTTTATTCAAGAGTTGCATACTATATTTTATACCATGACTACGAGAAAAAGAAAGATTTAAGCGAAAATCACAAGAAAAAAATACTAAATAAAAGTTTTATTACCATCAAAATTTAAAAAAATGTGTAAACTCAGGGTTTCACATTTTTTCTAAATTAAAGCAGATCTAGGTAACAGCAACTGTGTTTCAGGGGCCAGTGACCACCTCCGTTATGTTACATAATTATAATTAATTAACACCAATGCAATTAATATTAGAATTACAATCCAAATAAGTATTCACTTAACATCCCAGACTAAAATCAAAATCATTATTAAAATCCTAAACTAACTTAACTGAAAATCAAATCGATAAAGGAGTTTGAAAGTCGAATATTCTTTGCACAAGGTGTTCGTATAGAGTATTTTATGCGCATGGAGGTTGTATAGCATTGAGATGGACGTCGAATATATATATTGGTGTGTTCTAAATTCAAACACCAAAACAGTGAGTAAAAGTGCTTTTTATTCACTGTTTTCAGTGAATAATAGTATATTATGCAACTAGTGAATAAAGAACGGTTTCAAAGCGAGGGCCATAGATGAATCACGAACAAGTGAAGGATTCTATCACCTGAATCACGACCGTAGGGAGTGATTCATGATTATTGAATCACGAGCATAGCGAGTGATTCAAGTGTTAGAATCCTGAGCGACGCGAGTGATTCATGGCCCTCGATATAAATCCGTTTTATTCAAGAGTTGCATACTATATTTTATACCATGACTACGAGAAAAAGAAAGATTTAAGCGAAAAGCACAAGGAATAATAATAAATAAATGTTTTATTACCTTCAAAAATTACAAAAAATGTTAAAACTCAGGGTTTCACATTTTTTGTAAATTGAAGCTGAGCTAGGTAACAGCATCTGTGTTTCAGGGGCCAGTGACCACCTCCGTTACGTAACATACTTATTATTAATTAAACACCAATGTAATTAGTATTAGAATTACAATACAAATAAGTATGAGCTGGTTCCTAAAAGGAGGCGTCTCAATAGTAAATATCCGCAATGGTACACTAGATCCCTAGTCAATATTTTGACTGACAAAGAAAAGTTGAGGAAGCGTTTCAAAAAGTATGGTAACCCTCGTGATGAAATGGAATACAGAATCCTTGATGATAGGGCTCGGACACATATCAAAGAATGTTACAAAAAATATGTGAATAGGATGGAAAGCAACATTCGTTACAACCCTAAGGCATTTTGGTCGTTTGTAAAATCTAAAAACTCTCAATCATCTCAAATCCCTTCCGTTATTAAGCTGAGCAACATCGTTGCCACTAATGGCAACGATATTTGTGACCTTTTTGCCTCGCAATTCTCATCCTCGTTCACCTTAAGTGATTGTAACAGTGGCCTACCTGCTACAAGCTCTCACGTGCTTCCCCAACATGCACTAAACAGGCTTTCCCTCACTGAAAGAGACGTTTTCAGGGCTCTATCTTCATAAAAAAGTGTGCCCGCCATCTTGCCCTCCCACTTGCCATAATATTTAATAAATCCCTAACTACAGCAGTTTTCCCACGCGAATGGAAAATAGCAAATGTTGTCCCTGTTTACAAGAAGGGTGATAGAGCTGACGCGGCTAACTATCGACCCATCTCGATGCTTTCTATATTCTCGAAAGTGTTTGAATCCATGGTGTGTCCCGTACTAACTGCTCACATACAACCACAAATAGTACCCCAGCAACATGGATTCTGCAACAACAAATCCACTGTTACGAACCTGGTGTCCTATGTGAATGATCTATCAGCTTCCGTGGACGCTGGCGCGCAGGTCGATGCCATCTACACAGACTTCAGTAGTGCCTTCGACAAAGTTGACCACCAAATGTTATTGTTAAAACTTGAAAGACATGGCGTACACGGCAGTCTCTTAGAGTGGTTCGGGTCATACCTGGATCAACGGAGGCAGAGAGTGGTGGTGGCAGGCTACTGCTCCTCGGAATATACCGCTACATCGGGGGTGCCTCAGGGGTCGCACGCGGGTCCAATTTTATTTATTATTTTCGTCAATGATCTACCTGACTGCATTCGCCACAGCCAATGTTCTCTGTTCGCGAATTTATCGCAGTATTGTCACCCCCGCAGATGCCAAACTACTTCAATGCGACCTTAATGCTCTGCAGTCCTGGTGCGATGAAAATAGAATGGTCTTAAACGTAAAAAAATATCACCACATCTGCTTCACTCGCAAAAAACAAACAATACCATCAAGTTACTCAATTGCGGGCACTACACTGCAGAAAGTGGAGACAATCCGCGACCTCGGCGTACTGCTGAGTAGTGACCTCTCGTTCGGCTCCCACATCGACAACATCGTTGCAAAGGCAGCCAAGACGTCCGGTTTCATCAAGAGAACTTGTAGGGAATTTAAAAACGTGCTTGCCATTAAAATTCTCTACAACTGTCATGTAAGAAGCTCGCTGGAATACGCGTCCCCGGTCTGGAACCCAACGTACAACGTTCACACGAGCCGAATCGAAAGGGTTCAGCGAACTTTTACGCGGTATCTGCGATTCAAGGATCATACTTGTCCCAACAGAGCCGACTATGGACAGCGTATGCGCCACTTCAAATTGTCCTCGTTACTAGACCGTAGAACCTCAGCAGACATGATTTTTCTGTATAAAATTGTAAACAACAAGACATGTAAACCCGAACTACTCAAACAAATAAGTCTTGACGTTCCACGACGGGGCCATGTTAGGTCGGCGAGAATTCGCAGAACATTCGCAACCATAACTTCTCGTACCATTCTCGGGCGTTCCGCTCCTCTAAATAGGTTGATGAGTGCGTATAATGGGATCAGTACTAGCAACGATGAATTAGACATCTTCTTTGACTCTATGTCTCGGTTTAGGTCAAGGATCACACAGATGGATCCGTAGTCTCACCTGCCGTTTTCTTTTTAACTGTTTCCTTCTGTTGTTATTATGTAATCAATTTTGCTATCATTTTTATTTGCAATGTACCTAATATTTAAATTTTGTTTTATCGCTGACTCACTGGTATTTTAATAATAATAATAATATAATAATATTCTGTGGCTCGGCTGTCAACGCGGATGTCAAATTTTTTCTCTCCGAATTTTCCTTTTAAATATTTACAAGTAATAGTACAATTATCTGAAGAAAAAGACACAAAATGCATAGAATCAATAAAAAAAAACCTGCAATAGCACCGGATATTTAAACATGACCAAAATCAACAACACCAAGAGAAAAAAAATGTAAATCGACATGTTGACAAGAGCTGCAGCACGAAAAGCACGCCCACCACCTCCGGCCTCGTCGCCCAGCTCCGCCTCGCCGTCGCCGGAACCCAGACCCACCCCCACCGTGAGTGCTGTGTCACCGGCCGTGGCAGTTGCGTCGAGCTCGAGCGACGAGTACTTCTCGCCGCCGACGACACCACCACCTGCGCGTCGACGGGGAGGACGCCGGCCGCCGGACCGCTTAGGACCTCGAGGCTTACCGGTCTCTGATAGGGTCCCAGCACCCGGCGGAAGTGTGCAGCGCATGAGATGGACACAATTCATTAACGAAAATGTCATGCGCGCATACTTTGGGGCTACAGAGGGAGGAAACAACCTGACCGCGTACCGTGTCCGGATGCTCTCTTTGTTTCAGGTGCTTGAGCCAGCTGTCAACGTTTCGGCCCAACGACTTTCGGATCAGGTGCGGGTCATCCAGCGTAATCATATGTTGGATGATACTGTACTTGATCGCCTCCGAACGGAAATGGGTAACCGTGTCACTGCCCCATCGTCGCAGGGTGCCACTACAGTCCATCCACGCTGACGAGGAGAGTAGTGACAGGGTTACAAACGTAAGTACCCAGTGCAATGAGGAATTGAGGAATGCTTTGGAGTGTGCTCTCCGGGAGTATCGCTACATGCCACCGGAAGTTAGGCCACGATTACCTCGTTTGCCCATGCATAACAAAAATAGGGCGCTGGTGGCTGTTCTGGATTCGCAGTTGTCAAACTATTTTGATGACTGCGAAGACCTCACTGATACACATTCGATCATGTACTGCGCGGCTGTAGCGGCATGTCGTGTAGCCCACGTCAAATTTGCAGATGACAGAGCTACACGACCGAAACCAGCCGTACCGGCTTGGCAGTGCAGGATCGAACGTCGTATTGGTGGGGCCAGAGCACTCATCGGCAAACTAATTTGTTTTAGGGAGGGCAATCATCGCCCAAGAGTGATGCGCTTTGTGAGACAGGCGTTTTTGGGGACTGATGTAAGCCCCCGAGACTATATATCCCGTGTCACAGAGCGCATCGACTTCCTGAAGCAAAAAGTGTTTGCATGGGCAAATCGTATTCGTAGGTACAGGCGGAGAGTGGAGCGATACACCCAGAATCGTACATTCCAAAGTAATGAAAGGTGGGTTTATCGTGCTTGGGAGCGACCCGTCCAAGGTGTGACCGATACGCACCTGCCGGATGATGACGCTATGTGTTCATTCTGGCGCAGCATCTGGTCGGTGCCTGTCAGTCACACCGAAGGTGAATGGACTCGGGAGGTCGAACGAGCGTGCGATCCAATACAAGAAATGGGGGCTATTACGATCAGCCCCCAAGATGTAGCCCGTGCAGTCCGTCCGTTGCCGAACTGGAAATCTCCAGGGCCGGACGGGCTGCATAACTTCTGGATCAAGTGGCTACAAAGATCGCACGCTCGTTTGGCATCTCAGTACCAGGCAGCCTTGGATTCTGGTTCGCTACCCAAGTTCCTTACAACAGGAATAACCCACCTGCTCCACAAGTCTGGTAGCACCGCGGAACCCAAAAATTATAGACCTATTACATGTTTACCAACGGTCTATAAGGTTCTTACATCCATTTTGAGAGTTAAAATTAATAAACACGTCGACGATAACTCGATCATGTCGGTCTCTCAGAATGGATGTAGGAACGGGTCTCGCGGTACTAAGGAGCTACTCCTCATTGATATGGCCATTAGCCAACAGGTTCGGCGTTCACGAAAGGATCTGTCGACATGTTGGATAGATTATAAGAAGGCCTATGACTCGGTGCCTCATACTTGGATAATGAGGGTGCTGGAATTGTATAAAATAGATACAACTCTACGCACCTTCCTGATGTCGTGTATGGGGCAATGGAGCACAGTCCTTCGCTATCCAGGATGTCGAAATATCCAGAAGAATAGCGAACCTGTAAGGATCGAGCGAGGTATATTCCAGGGCGATAGTTTGAGTCCACTTTGGTTTTGCCTAGCCCTGAATCCTCTAAGCATGCTGCTGGAGAATTCAGGGCTAGGCTATCGGTTGAAGAGAGGTGGTCAGGTTATATCTCACCTCCTTTACATGGATGATCTGAAGCTCTTTTCCCCCAGCAATCTTCAGCTGATGGAGCTACTGAAAGTAACTGAAACTTTTAGTAACGCCATCAGGATGGAGTTTGGTGTGGACAAATGTGCAGTCATGCATGTAAAGCGAGGGGAGATTGTGGAATCCGTAGGAATTCAACTCGCGGATTCCATAAACCTGAGATCCCTTTCTCCAAACGAAACCTATAAGTATTTGGGTATGTCGGAAGCGTTAGGTATCAGCACTACTGACATGAAGCAATCGTTGAGGGAACGCTTCTTTGGCCGCCTGAAAAAGGTATTCAATAGCCTTCTTTCAGGCGGAAACAAGGTGCGCGCCTTCAACGGTTGGGTCATGCCGGTATTGATGTACTCTTTCGGCATACTCAAATGGACTCAAACGGAACTCGACGCCCTGGATAGGCGGGTCCGTACACTGCTGACTGCATATCGAATGCATCACCCACGATCGTCAGTCATGAGATTGTATATCCCGCGGAAGTGTGGAGGCCGAGGCTTTTTAAATGCCAAAAACCTCCACAACCGCGAGATATGCAATCTCAGGGAATATTTTCTACACACCGACGTGGGTATGCATCGAGATGTAGTAGCAGTGGACAAGGGACTCACCCCGCTCTCCTTGGCGAATGAGAACTGGCGCAAGCCTGTAGTGTTTGACACAAACGACCGCAGGGAAGTATGGCAGAGTAAGGAGCTTCACGGACGCTTTTTCCGGGCCCTACATGGGTCTGATGTAGACCAAGCAGCGTCCGTAGCCTGGCTGCGTTTCGGTGACCTCTTTGGGGAAACCGAAGGTTTTGTCTGTGCAATTATGGACGAAGTTATCATGACGAATAACTACCGGAGATTTATTGTGAAGGATGGCACGGTTGACATCTGTCGGGCATGTCACCGCCCGGGTGAATCGATCCGCCACATTATCTCTGGATGTTCTCGTCTAGCTAACGAAAAGTATTTGCATAGGCACAACCTTATAGCCAGGATCATCCACCAGCAACTTGCTCTGAAATACACTCTTGTGGCATCGGAGGTACCGTACTACAGGTATGTGCCCGACCCAGTTCTCGAAAATGGCAATATCACATTGTACTGGGATCGGTCCATCATCACTGACAGGACTATTATCGCTAACAAGCCTGATATAGTGGCGGTGGACCGAATCGAGAGGCGTGCAATGATTGTTGACATAACTGTCCCGCATGACGGGAACCTCGTGAAAGCCGAGAAAGATTAACAAATCAAGTATCTTGACTTGGCTCGCGAGGTTGTCGACATGTGGGATGTGGACACAGCGATCATTGTACCGATAGTCGTGTCAGCCAATGGCTTAATAGCCACGAGCCTCGACTAACATCTTAGAAGGCTCTCGTTAGGCGGCTGGGTCAAGGGCCTGATCCAGAAAGCAGTACTGCTGGACACGGCTCGTATAGTTAGGAGGTTCCTCTCTCTGGAGCCCTGACCGCCGGTAGCTTGGACCCTGTTCCCGATACCGGTGGGCCTCTATTTTTTATATTTTTAAATGTTTTTGTTTTTTAATTTATTTTATAAAAATATTTTAAAATGTAAATAATAAGAAAACTGATAAATAAAGGAGATAATAATAAATAATATATTAATAATAATAGATTTTGTTTGTTATATAATATTTTATCTTAATTTGTATTTTGTAATCTAATTTAAATTGTATTATTGCACAATTTTAATTCAATTCCAAATTTAACCTGTAGATTATAATTTTTTTGACAAATTTTGTATTCGAACACAAGACTGTGAGCGATGTGCACGCCTGTAACTGACCTGTTTGCACAGGACCATTTTCTAATTTAATGTTAACCCTGTAAATGAAATTGCAAATATGTTGTTGGTGTGCCTTACTTAAATAAATTAATAAATAAATAAATAAGTATTCACTAAACATCCCAGACTAAAATCAAAATCATTATTGAAATCCTAAATATTAACAAACTGAAAATTAAATCGATGAAGAAGTTTGAAAGTCGAATATTCTTTTCACAAGGAGTTTGTATCGAGTATTTTAAGCGCAAGGAGGTTGTATAGCATTGAGATGGACGTCGAATATATATTGGTGTGTTCTAAATTCAAACACCAAAACAGTGAGAAAAAGTGCTAAAAGTGCTGTAAGCTTTTTAGAGGGGGAATGGTATAAAATAAGTTTTTTAACGGGGGAATGGTATAAATAAAATGTTTTGGAAATATTTGCGAAAACTTTAATGAATCTAAAGGGAAGATAAGCTTGTCCGTCATTTCAATTCATAAATTTTGAGGAAAAATTATCACAGCGGTTCTAGTCAGATAAAATAACTGAAAGAATTTACCAGTTTTAGCAAAAAATAAATCGCTAGCCATTCATAACCAATTTTATGGCATTCTAACATTTTATGACTGAAAATAGCCAGTATAAAAATATTAAACAGCTTGAATAAAGACTAATAAATTAATTTATTTTGGAATAAATGTGAGACAAAATTAAATATTACCTGAAATGTACCTAAAGCTTTCAAAAATTATTTAGGTTATGTATAAACTTTTTTCATAGAAAATTTGATGAGTAGCTTTTGTGACTTTTATCTGTTTTCTTGCAATATTTCAAATTAATATGTGGTGTTAGAACAACACCGTCTCATATTCATACTTCACAGAAAATGTTCACAAAAAAAAAGAACAGCGAAAACTTCTAATACGCTATGGTTAATTCATCGATACGTTTTTAAATTCGCTCTCGTAAAGAAAACTCCGATTTTATGGGCCGTTTACGATACAGTGAGGTGTTTTAGGGGTGCACACCACTTGGTAATCCAATCTTTTATTTACTTATAACTCACAGGGAGCAGACAGGCGATGCCACCTAGACAATGATGGGCCGTCTGTTACACCGAAGTTTTCCAACGAATATTTTTCTTACGATTTGTCAGTAAAGAAGGAATATTGAGGAGTTAATTAAAAATCAAAAATTCGACTGCTTAAAAAGCGAACTAAAAATACGTTAGCAATAAGAAAATCAGCAGTCGGGTTTTTGATTTTTTTCATTTACATTTTTTTCGAATTAGGTACATTTAAACATCAAGTATATATATTTTTTTTAATGAACTCTTAAAACCCTTTATTTTGATATCCCACATATTTGGTTAAGCAGAAAGTATTTTTTTTATTAGGGTTTGGCAGAAAATAAAAAATTGGGCCCACACAATATGGCGCCTAAAAGCCGCCATTTTTCTATTTTAAATTTTTTATGTAGCCAGTGACGAATATCAAAATCGGCCAACGCGTTTGGTCCCGGATCGCCACATAGGAACAAACATACATACATAAATACATACATATACTGATAAACACATTACCCTCCTTCAGCAGTCGGGTAAAAAGGAACAACAAAAAGCTACAGATGTGTTATGCAAGTAATTCTAAAAGTAATATTAGTTTCAGAAATCTACCTTAGTTATTTTTTACAGTAAATTTCTAGTTTTCCGATTGGTAATTTTTCGTTTAGCTACTTTCAAAGACGATTTGAAAAAAAAAGATGGATAATTTTGTAATGGTAGATATCTAAAGAATTTAATAGCTTTTATGATTATTTATATTCTGTCTTGAATTCTTATCTATGACTCTTAAAAATTTCAGATAAACTAACGATTGAATTGGTATGAACTGCCACCTCATCACCTGTGCCAGGATATTTGAACCATGCTGTGTATTAACAAACTGTTCTACATCGGTGTGACAGCGAGTCAAGTATAAATAAGGTACAATAACCAACGTTCCTTCCAATTGGTTGCTGATGTAGAATGCAACGCCAATAGATGCGCGTTACCGACATCGCTTCGGAAAGGCTTTTGCGAAGATGTTCCTGACCTGCTGGAGTAGGCATTGTATAAGAGGTGCTTTATAACAGCAGAATAATCGTAAGAAATGCTTTTTTTTCCTTTTGGCTACACGCGATGTGTATTCGGGAGGCAGGAGAGGGTCGTGTAAGAAAGATGTGTACGAGCAATATTTGCAAAAGACGTGAGGAGGGCCTAGTGAGGCATAAAAACGAACAGCGTTAGCCGTTTGTATTTAAAACTTTTTTTAAAAATTCCATAATACCTATTTCAAAATAATCTCTTTACAAAAGAGTATGGTTATGTTAAGTACATAGATAATACATGTTTCTTAAAATCTCTGGCTTGAGCAATCCCCATGAGGATCATATTCATTTCCTTCTTCTAAAGCTCGCGCCAAAAGATTTGTGGTAACCTGTACCTCTGCGTATTGAAGTTCTTTCTAGGACTGTAATTAGACCACGACGTAATGTGTAACCCCCGACGAAGAGGGGTGTTATAAGTTTGATGTGTGTTTGAGTATTTGTGTATCTGTCCGTGGCAGCATAGCTCCTAAACGGATGAACCGAATTTGATTTAGTTTTTTGTTGTTTGAAAGGCGACTTTATCGAGTGTTCTTAGCAATGTTTGATGAAAATCGGTTTTGCAATTAAAAAATTATGGGCATTTTACTATTTTAATCGGGTTGTTTCCGCAAGATTCTAGTTGATAAATTATGTAGTACGAAATAAAAATATGACGGGGTTTTTTTTTAAATTTTACTTGTTAGGATTTTTCGACAATCGCTCTCGCTGAGCGAATGTCACTGTGTCCGAGGTCTCTGATATAACATTTTTAGTAACCGAAATTGCCAAAAAAATACATAAACAATTGCGCAAAGTAAACAGCCCACATGCGACGACCAATACTCAAACACAAAATATTAACTTTGGCTTAAACGAGACAAACATTTGACCGACCGACCAAAAATTCGAACAAATATTGCTAACAATGCTTCAATATAATATAACCCTTGTACTGCATAATAAAGGCTTTAAGTAAATATGCAGGGCTTGGTGGAAATTCCAACCTTTGTATTACATTATGCAACAGTCTGTTTAGGCATCTGATTCTGATATCTTTGGCACTCTACAAGTACTAGTGCTCTTTTATAGGAGTCTCAATGATAGGAGTTCGTACAGGAAAGTATTACTACAATACCTTTACTAGTTGGAACATTTCGGAGAAAAGAATTGCACATATGGCCTTTCTTGTTTGTATATCCTGGGATTGTTATAAGCTTCATTTAAAATTGGGACCAAATCAATATTTGTTTTACACTGATTTTCTTTTTGACTGCCTTGTTGGTCTTCTGATTGTAAGCGCTAATGCTGAGTGCGAAGTTCTGGGTTCTACTTCCAAGTTGGGCAAAGTTTTATTGGTTTTTTTACATTTGGAATGCTTACCAGCAAACCCGGAGTCTGGATTAGTGCCTGATTGATGTCAATAGGCAAAAATGTAGGTGTATTAGGTACATCTCCGACCGCCTTACGGAGTAGATACTATTGATATACCTTATGTTACTATTTTTGAAACAATAATCTTACTTTGTTTTTCTACGTCCAACTGACCAACATAACAAGATGAGACATAATATCGTCACCGGTTTCCTCCCGGAACTTCGGACATATGGACCTCAGCCTCCCTTATTAATATTAACGGAGCTGTCTTGTATACCGCACTATGGGATGTACGGAACGTCCGCCACAAATTATGGTACCCTATTAGTGGCGCTTTTTCTCTTCCCTAATTAGTACTGTACCTACGGGAAAAATAAAATGTAATTTTGGCATGTATTTCGTTTAATTATTTACAGGATATATGAGTGCTTTATTAAATGAACTTGATATTTTGTAATTATTTATCAGGGAAGTCAAGGGAGTTAGTGATAGCGTGACGGGGACAGGACAGTATAGTAGAAGAAAACGTGTTGCGCCGAGCCCAAGCAGCATGTGACAAGGGCAGGAAGATGGTGATGATATCGGTGTCAGCCTGCAGTCTGGCTTTATACCCGGTTGATTGCAATAGGCTCGCTCTTACTATGCCTTAACATTATGTCTTAACAAGTCTGTTTTTTCTTTAAAATAGGTTCGCGTTTGATCATTATCTCACATGATGGTAAGCGATGCTGTGGTCGACGGTGAAGCACACTTGCCCAGAAGTAACCTATTAACTCTAGACATTAAGAAACATATTTTTTTTTGTGGTAGGATATCAAAACATTTCTTTTAGCGATAAGGCCGCCCATTGTGTCAATCAGTGTAATGTTTTCTTCGTCTATACTTTCTGTAACTTATATGGTGTACATAATAAAGAGTATTCTATTCTATTCTATTCTATCATCCAAGGACTTCTCCCGCTCTTGGTGAAGCGGGAGGGCGTGTCAGACTTTTACTGACTCCAAACCACCCCTGTTCCTTCAGTTGCTTGATCCAGGGCCGCGGTATGTCTCTTTCAAATTTATCCGCGACCTAGACAGGCATCGGCCCTAGTGGATCCCGTCAGTTTTCGCTGACATATATTTGAGGCGCGCGTGGAACACTACGCGCCGTTGACTCGGGCCTAGTCCTTATCGGACGGCGAGCTACCCATTACTCGCCATTCGCATGCCCGTGCCTACTGTGGCCGGGAATCGGCTTGCGACTCCCGACGCCCAGAGCGTCTTTGCGGTATATGAAAACCTCTAGATTTTAGCTATCGGGAAACATAGACTCCGCTAGGGAATTCTCTTCCTTAGCTGTACGCATAATTAAAGTATTTAGTATAACTGGATGCAACTGAGTACCAGTTTTTGCAATGGAGTGACTGCCTATCTGACCACTACAACCCAGTAATTGTGTAACATGAGACCCCTTTGGCAAGACATGGATTGAGACACAATAGACAAAACACGAATAAGACAATTGCTCAGTCTAAGACATAATATGTTTCTTTTGTCCCAGGTAATAGGTACGTTCCCGAGGGATAACTTTCGACTCTAACGTGGGCGTAGCCATTAAATAAAGCTAGACCTGTACCTGAACAGGTATCATTAAGTACAGTACAGTTGTAAGGCCTCAAGAAGCAATTACACAAGTTAGGTACCGTAGAAATGTAGAAGAAAAGTCTTGCTCATACCAACACGAATTTCTTGTCACTTCGTCTCTAGACGCAACTCCAACTTAAAGCTACCATTTTTCTAATATTTTTCTTTCTACTGGCCTGTGACGTCACTATTCTGTTTGAGGAATGATTTCAGTGTATTCCTTTTGGCATAGACAAACTGGTGTTTCAATGCTAAAATGTAAGGGATCACGTCAAAATAAATAAAACCACTGTCTTATAATGATATTTTTAAACACGTACGCAATGTGCACTATACGTACAATAGTCTTCATAAAAAAACAGTAGCATTTATCTTTCCTGAGTACATGTTCTGTGTGGCTCTGCTAGAGAGTATGCTCTGCAGCAGAGCCACAATCAATGTCTATTTTATCATTACCTAACGCACGTACAGCGATAACGGTTTACGTACATGATGTACGTTTGACGTACATCATTTTAAGATATAATAGATCAGTTTCTAAATGAGTGGCTCTGCGGCAGAGCATGACACGAAATTTCAGCAGTGCATGTCAATGAAATACATTCTGAAGCTTTAAACAAGAGACATTCTATCAATGTAAGCGTCGCGAGAGCGATATAAGGAAACTATGGATATGTCATGCTGGTACTACACTTGGAATATTTGGCAAAATATTTGCGAAATTTTGGCAATGCAAAACGATCCTAACATGTATTGAAATAAAATTCACTTTGTAATAGAGATTTCAGGCAAATGTTTTTACAAATACAATACACTAATTATAGTACCAGCATCAAGCCCTAGCGAAATGACACGTGATCTATTCCTTACATTTTGGAATTTCGATCATTGATATCGTTGATATACTCGTAATGACAATTTGTCCCATATTCTTCACACTTTTTGTGACGTTTTTGTGAAAGCAGAATTTTTAATTACGCTATAGAAAACTTTTTCCTAGTTTTTGAATTCTTATGTGACTGTAGAGCTATATAACATGTCAATAAATAACCATATATGTATTATGTGGGGACTCTTACGAGCAAAATTTATGATCATGTCTAATCACCTATTACAGAGCTTACAAGGTAGTACTGAGAGCCTTTGTATGTTCAATCAAACATTTATAAAGCTCTTTGTTTTGTGTTCTCAATGTTATGTTTCTTTATGATATATCTTCTATGGGAAATGTTTTGGCTGTGCTGTGAATATTTAATTTGTTAAATTAAAAGGATTTAAGTAGAATTATTATTTTGTTTATTTAAAGACTGATTTTAATGACAAGATAGTCTACTTTACTATTACCATCAAGGTTTAACGATGAACATATTTAAGACATAATTCTGTCTTTGTGAAACTATTGCATGAAATATATAACTGATAGATACGGGACACGTCAATGATACAAGGCAACTCAACGCAGACTGTTTATTTATTGTCTTACAGATACCCACATACATAACACTTTTCCCTCACAAATTTCGCACAGAAATCTTATTCGAATAATATCTAAATCTATAACTAATCTATAACTATCTATATCTAATCGTATTTGAATAATACCTGACACAGGTATAAAAGCCTGTTGTGAAAATATAAATAAGTTACATAAAATTAAAACTAAACACAACGCTAGTATTATAATGTTAGAAACAATAACAAATCAGAAACATGACAAGCTTACAATGCTACATATTTTTAAGAATTTCTTGGCAACGAATAGCCGCTTTCCTGCGCACGCGACAAGTGTTATCAGCAGCAGGTGGCGTGGACGGCGGAGTTGACCGTGGTGAATGCGCCGCGATCCCCACTCCCTCTCCCACACTATCAAAGAATTCATCTTTGTCGTCGGTATGGCCCTTAGAAACTGATAGCTCTGTAGCATGTTTTTTGCTGTTATTTTGATCAAAAGATGTTACATCAATTGCCCTACTCAACGAATGTCGCGATTTACGAGTTTGTAGCTGATCAATATGCCTCTTATGAGTCTGACCAGCACTCGTTTTCACCGTATAGGAAACAGGCCCCGTACGCTCGGTCACAACACCCTCAGTCCACTTACGATTTGATTTCGTGTAATCTCGTAACATGACTGGTTCTTGCTGGGACAGCGTCCGCAACGGACGTTTGTGGCTATCTTCGCGTCGCAATTGGTCACTGCGCACACGCTCCGCTGTGTCAGACCGCAGCAGATCAAGACGGCCGCGTAGTCGCCTGCCTAAAAGGGCTACCGCCGGTTCAATTCCAGTGGTACTTTGTTCCGTGTTCCTATACATAAATAGAAATCGATTTAATGCGGTGTTAAAATCTTCTCGTTCTAATTGTGCCTTTTGGAGAATACGTTTAACAGACCGCACGGAATTTTCCGCGGCCCCGTTGCTAGAAGGGTGATACGGGGGTATTAAAGTATGTTTAATGCCATTGCGTTCCAAATATTGAGCAAACTCATAGGATGAGAAAGGTGGCCCATTGTCGCTTACTAAGCGTTTAGGCAACCCAAAACGTGCAAAAAAACGTCTTAAACAGTCTATGACTATAGTGGCGGACGTCGTGCTTACTGGTTCCACTTCTATCCACTTAAGTGAGCATCAACCAGCACAAAGAAATATTTATTATTAAAAGGGCCGAGGAAATCTAGATGAAGTCGTGACCACGGCTCTGTCGGCCATGGCCACGAATGTAGTGGCGCGGCGGGGGGCGCGGGCCGTAGTTCCCTGCAAGCAACACATTCGCGCGCCACGCGTTCGATGTCTGCATCAATGTTCTCCCACCATACGTAATTACGCGCGATTTGTTTCATTTTGACGATTCCTGGGTGCCCATCGTGAATTTCAGTCAAAACTAGCTCTCGTAACGATTTTGGTATGATAATACGATAACCCCATATTATACAGCCTTGATCAATATGCAAGTTGTCTCTTCTATTGTAATAAGCATTTTCTATTTTATCAGCCCATTTCTCAGTGGGCCACCCGTACATTATAAAACCGTATATTTTACTTAATAATGCATCCTTCCGAGTCTCAGTTTTGATATCTCTAAAACTAATTGGAAGATGTTCCTGCGCGTAGTTTAAATAGCTACATTCTTCACCTTTACCTCTTACTTGACGCTTTGTCAAGTCTAGAGGAAGGCGAGAAAGAGCGTCCGCAAAACAGTTTCTAGACGATGTTACGAATTCAATATTGAAGTCGTAAGCGGCCAACTTAACTGCATAACGCTGTAACGGGCTGGCAGCGGTCACTGGTATTCCTTTATTTTTACCAAAAATGTAACTTAAGGGACGGTGATCACTGCGAAGTGTAAAATGTCTACCATAAACATACTGATGGTGCTTAGTTACACCGAATATAATAGCCAGCGCTTCCTTATCTAACTGCGAGTAATTAATTTCGGCCGAGTTGAGCGTCCTTGAAGCACAACACACCGGGCGCTCGCAGCTGTCAGCGTGGCGCTGCGTCAATACCGCGCCCACGCCATATGCACTGCTATCAACTGATAGAATTAACGGGAGACTTGCATCATAGTGTGCTTAAACAGGAGCGCGGCTTAGTACCTTTTTTATCCTTATAAAAGCCCTATTACACTCGTCAGCCCATTGCCAATCTACATTTTTCTTTAACAAACAATAAAGGGGCTTTAATATATCGCTCATATTGACACAAAACTTAGAGTAAAAATTTACAAGTCCCATGAAACTCTTGAGCTGTGTAATATTAGGTTCAGGCGCTGCTACAATGGCGTAAATTTTTTTACTATCCGTATGTAACCCAAATTTATCAATTTTATAGCCCAAATAAGTAACACTGCTTTTAAAGAAGTCACACTTTGCAAAATTTATTCTCAAACCATTTTGATTGAGCCTTTGTAGCACTGCTTTTAAATTGGTTAAATGTGTAGTTCTATCTTTACCTGTAACGCAAATGTCATCCGCAAAAACCGCTGTTGACGGCAATCCACTTAACGTTTCTTCCATTATTTTTTGGAAATTTTCGGGTATGCATTTAATACCGAATGGTACTCTTCTATATATAAAAGTGCCAACGTGTGTTGTGATTGCCGTCATTGGTTGGGAATCCTCATGTAAAATACATTGTTGAAAAGCGTTTGATAAGTCTAATTTGCTATACTCCTCTCCCCCACCTAAAACTGCGAACAAGTCCTCAATGCGGGGCAGCGGGTAGTGGTAATCTTTCAAAGGTGGATTGATTGATTTTGTAATCACCGCACAATCTAATATTGCCGTTAGCTTTAACCACCGGCACTATAGGAGTGCCGTAGTCTGATCGCTCCACTTTATAGATGACCCCTTCCCGCTGCAGCCGCTCGAGCTCCTGCTCGACTGGCTGGCGTAAAGCCAGTGGCAATGACCGTGCTTTTACATATACTGGTGTATCATCTTTTAAATATAAGTGAAATTTAGTTTTAAATGTGCCTAAACCTTCAGCAAATACCTCTGGAAACATTTCTCGTAATGATGCCGCCAAAGAGTTGTCATTTGTTAAATTGTAACATTCCACTATTGCTAACTTTAAATACTTGATTCAAGTGCGGCCCATTAAGGGCGGGCCGCCGTTATCTATGACATTATAACTTTAGTTTTGCATAATGTTTACCACATACGACGTTAACTACAATGTAACCGATGGTCTCGATGACGTCACCAGTATAAGATTTCAAAATTAACAGTTTATTTTCGATCGGAACGTTTGAAAAATAATTGTCATAGTAACATTTTGAAATAACAGATATTTTGCTTCCAGTATCTATTTCGAATCTACATTTAACATTTTCAACGATCAAATTTGATTAGTACGGTCCGTCGCCATCACTGTTAACTACTAAATTATAGAAATTACAAATGTCATCTTCCGAATCAGAGTCATTTAAAAAAAAACTGACCTTTAGATCCTTTTGTATTCCTATTTTTTACACACACTGCTTTTAGATGTCCCTTTTCACCACACACATCACAACTATATTGCTTGAACCGACATTTGCCCTCGGAATGGTCCGATTTACCACATCGCGAACATGTGCGTTGCGCCTGCGCACGACCCGAGCCTGCGCCGCCGCCCGCGCTACCGGCGCCGGCCCTGCCGCCACGCGAGGCGCCCGCGCTCGCGCTGATCCGATGCAAACCGTCGTCATCCTGCTGCGCTTGGGCCGGTAGGCCTCCGCCGCCAGGCCGCGTGGCTGCCGCGCCAACCGAAGCACACGCCATAGCTGCGTGCCGCTCCGCCGCCTCCAGCGCCAGCGCCAATTCCACGGCGCGCTTGTAAGCAATACCACGTTCTGCGAAGATCCTTGACCTCATGTCTTCACCGTTCAGCCCCGATACAAATTGGTCTCATAGGCACACTTCTAAACAAGCGCCGAAGTTGCAAGTTTTTGCTAAGTGTTTAAGTGCTTGTAGGTATTCGCGAATATTTTCGCCTTGCCTTTGTATTCTTTGCCGAAATATGTGCCTCTCTGCGATTTCCGATCTGTCTGGTTCCAGGTGCTCCTTTACTAGCGTAATAACTTGATCAAAAGTTTTTGATTCAGGAGTGTCGGGAGCACACAAATCGCACATCAATTCGTAACACTCCGCGCTTACCACCGTCACTAAAGTTCGAACTTTAACGTCTCGCCAATATTGTTCAATGTAATAAATTGATTGACCCGTCGAACATACGCATCCCAATTGTTATTTGCTAAATCAAATGGTTCAATACGTCCTATTGGCATTTTTAAGAAAATGTTCACACGCGTAGGTATATCGGTAACACCGCTCGTCGCCAGTGACAGATACGGGACACGTCAATGATACAAGGCAACTCAACGCAGACTGTTTATTTATTGTCTTACAGATACCCACATACATAACAATAACGATGTCCCAAATACTGCTAAATGCTTTATGCTAAATACTTTATAAAATTACTGCTAAATGCATTAACCATGTGATGGAATGTGCCCTACAACTTCAAAGATTCTAATTGCAATGTATTTGAAGTGCAATAAATAGTACCTATTTCATCCACGAAGAAAATACCAACTATTTCACCTGAAATCCTTCTAAACTTCAACCTTGTCTGTTTAACAGCAACTTGAAACACAAATGTATCTGTGCACCGGCTAAGATTTATGTTCCTCTTTGCACTAAGTGAACTCAGAGGGAAGGGAGGGAGGGATAGACTGGCACTTACTCGCACAATTCAAAAATGAGGATGCAAACACTCGAGTCATTATTACGCAAATGGTGACTGTTATCGGTGTGAGCAGAGATATTTTGTGTGTGGATTTGTGAAAATAGTATGCAAGTGAAATAACAGGCAGGGTGTACTTTTGAGAAGAGACGTCTGCGTAAAGACTATTACCCACTGCATGTTGGCAAGACAAACAAATTGTGTTGATGGGGAGTTCGTTTCACCATTTCTTCTCAGCTAAATACTAAGAAGTGACGGCGGGCGTTTAGGGCGACCGTCTTTTGTCAATTTTGTCGTTCGAAAGTGCTGACTTTTGAATTGCATTGAATTTGTAAGCTTCAGGTAAAAAAATACGAACCATGATTAACTTTAGAGAAAATTACGCTACTGTTTTAGTTTATAGACAGGAAGGTATACGAAAATCGTACGAAGATATAATAGTTTGACAGACTGCCGTCAGTAGGTAGAGGTATTTTATAATTTTTGAAGAATCTACGAGTTTTAAAAGTTTTTCCAAGCAAAAAACCCGTTGGGCTATGTGGTCCTTTAAAAACTCTATTTCCTTATATTATTAAGCATGTAGTGATTACAGCAACATCGCCGAGAAACCAGTGTCATCCATTATGCCAAGCCATAGAATTAGATTTGATTGATCGACCGTTTAATAACGATCGATGTTACAACCGCCGGACGCTTACAATTCATTGATATTGATTACAGTGACAGAATGGTCCTTTGACCACAGATAATATTACTTTGAGATACCTAGGTAGTGCCCACAGAGACCGAAACAGCTCAGCGGTCATTACTAGAGACGGCAGTGTCATAACTTTTATGCAAAACATACATTTTTTTTTTTTTATTGGCTCGCGCTTGACCACTATCTCACCTGATGGTAAGCGATGATGTGATCGCCAGTTTAGCACGCTTGCCTAGACGTAACCTATTCATGACATTTTTTTTTTTAGTGCGTTCTGTGCTCTGTGGGCCGTACGGTGTCATTACGATTCCGTTATGAAAAAAGGATAGTGCTATTCGTTTTGCATAATGTATACTGTACAGCCCTCTCTCTCTCTGTAACACTGATGCGATGGCTTTAACACGTCGTCATAGGGGAAGAGCTCCTGCACACAGAACGTGATCCGATCTTATGCTTCGATTCGTAAAGCAATTATAAGCTTATGGATCGCACATTACATCTCATTGATACCGACTGCTCTTGCAACTATTTTCATCTGCCTGATCGCGATATTTCACATGGCATGAATGATTGCCACAATCAAGTTACTGGGTAAATCACTTATAATTTACTAGCTGTGCCCGCGACTTCGTTTAAGTAGCATTAGTATACTTCGAATAAAATTACTGGTTCACCATACAAATTTCCAACCCCCATTCCCCCTGAGGTGATTGAGTAAGAAACATACGTCCATCCATCCAAACCTTCGCATTTACAAGATTAGTAAGATAATAATTAATTATATAACTTTGGATATGGATGGATATTAGTATGGATTAGTTTGGATTCTCAATTTTAGACAAAGCCTAAAGAAATAGTTTGTGTGTAGGCAATAGCCATAATAAATGTATTAAATTGTAGTAAAAAACAACATTTGAATAATAAAAATAACACAAAGGTTCCTACCTCAGTAGTTCAGTACCGGCCGATTCATTTATTTTTAACACGCTTTTATTAGCTTGGTATGTATGTATCTATATAAAGGAATCTTTAAATGTGATTTTCACCCCCTCCAAAACGTCGGATTAATTTGAAACTTTGCACACTTATCTAGGACCGATGACAATGCAATAATTTTAATAGTTTGACCCATTATCCTTACCACGATCTTCAGGTTTAGCGATTGAACTTAAAGGTAAAAATAAATAACAGTTTAAAAAACAAAATACACGCTTTAATAGAAAACCAAACTAAAAAGAACAAAAAAAACAATAAATCTAAATTAAGAAAAGGGTGATTAACAAAAATTGTTATTTATGCTACAAGTGCGGAAGGTAGCTGATTTCCGATGAGTGGTATTTTATTCACGAGCGAGCGAAACGAGTGAGTGGATAAATCGACACAAGTCGAAAATTATCTTACGCACGTGTATCATACAATATTTTACTATGCATTGTGCGAGGAAATAAAAATAATATATCTCAACCAAGCAAGAAATTAATAAAATGGCGGGCTTATTCAAGGCTCAGCATTTCCTTAGATTAATTTTACTTTAAGGCACGAGCAAAATATTCATTCTGCCAAACATATTTAATGAATATTTAAAATTAATTTATTGATCAAAATCTAAATCTGGAGTAATTTAAAACGCCTTAAATGAAGTATTAGTTTTGTTTTACCTTTTATATGAATGATAATCTATACTTATTTAATTTTTTTAACTTTTCTCAAATAATAAAAACTCTATGCGGCGGGCTGACGTTGCAGTTAAAAAGTACAGGAAAGTAAAAAGCACTAGTAAAAAAAAGTGACACTTTCCGCACAGTTTGGCTGCTTGGAAAACCGCTCTTTTCGAGCACATGCATTGTAAAAATATTTTGTTGTAGAAAAGCGTGGGGTGCTTGATGTCAATTGTTATAATATTTTATTGACAGATATTGGTAAAAGTAGAGTCATTTTGAATATATCTTAAAAAACATCCCACGCTTTTTTTTCTGGCACTATTCTTAATTTAAATTTATTGATTTTTTTTCTATAGCGTGTTTTTTCCTTTTTTTTAATTATTTTTATTCATGATTTCAGCCAAAAAAACGTCCACTGCTGGATATAGACCTCCCCTTTAATTTTATTACAAGTTTTTTATTAACTTGTAAGTTAATTATGTTCGGGTCAAATCTTGCAACTGAATTTTGAAGCAATGCACGGTCAGCTAAAAAAATGTTTTTTGTTTTTTAATTGTAAAAAATGTATTATATGCAATGTTTCAGTTTTCAGAAATATACAGAAACACACTTAACAGCTCTATGAATTAAATACAAACACATTAAACAGATAACATTTACAATATAAAAAAAATATCCGCAATAAAATAAAACTGTGAATAATCGGCTTTTCAGCTAAAATCTGTTTATCAATCACCCATGTTCAGCCGACAGTTTAAATTATTTCCAACAAATTATTATTAATCGTGAAATTAAAATGTAAATGAATAAACTATTGATGTTAAAATTAACATGGACATAAATATTTCAGTATGCAAAAGTACATTAATTACGCCCCTCTTCCATGAACATAGGAAGACTACAGAAAAAAATGCTTATAATAATAATATAGTATTTGTTACTAAGAAGACATAGTCCGAAATTATATGAATTTTAAATAAATTATATGATTAAATTAATTAAAAATAAAATTTGTGAGCTTAGCTATTGCTATCAGCTTCGCTCGCGACGATTTCTAAAATTATTTTATTTTATTTTTATTTTATTTGGGAAACAAACAGATGCAATAACAAACATAAGCATACAATTATCCCACAGAAATTCACTACCAGGATCACAGTATCTTAAGGTTTCATCCAGGTCATTGAACCGTGTTTCTTACATTAAAATCTGTTCAGCTGTTTACTCATGATTGATTAAACAAACTCAAACATACCATACACGAGTTCCACATTTAGAATATTTCTTAGTAGGAAAATTATCAACGTAGTGGTAGCAATTGCGTCTGGTCATGGGTTCGATCTCAAGTTTGGGTTAAGTGTTGTACGAATTTACCATAAGACACTCATTAACAACCAGGAGTTTGAATATGTGCCCGGATGAAGACAATAGGCATGTTAGCAACATGTGGGTGTATTTATTTAATATTTCATGCACAAAACGTACAGAGGCGGACTTAATGCCATAGGCATTTTCTACTAGTCGACCTTTGGGTGATGCAGAGACGTACAGTGGTAGGTGCATTATTGAGAATGAAATCACGATAGGTAATATTTATAAAAATACAAAGATATACATTCAAACTATATATACGTACACAAAAAAGTAAATAAACTAAATACACGAATATACTTAAACAGATAATTGTAGAAAATTAACGCTGTGACGATACTACTGCCAACTTCTTACGAATGTGCTCGCGTACTTTGACTTTGAATGCTAATCGATTGGGTGTCATCCTGATGTCCTGTATGTAACACCTCTGCTCACTCCTTCGAAAAAGACAAGCGTGACATTATTTCAAGTTACATAATAACATAATCAACGCATGCCAAAGTGTACTTAAAGTTTCTCAGCGTGAGTACTTAATCAGTGTATCAGTCAAGCCCACAGACATAAATTTACCTAGATGACGCGATTGTATGTACTTGGCGTGCCAAAAAACGGAGTAAAGTTACGATCAATGTACGTAATCTGAGCTTTTCGTTTAGCATTATCGGCACCGGAAACCCACCGAATCATAGAAAAATGCCTTTTTATGCCATATTGAGCTGTAAAAAAGAATGTATAGAAAAAGTTGGACGAGGTTTTTGAAATGTTTTCTTTCATTGGTAAGTAAAATTGTTTTGAAATTGTTCGTGAAAACTGGCACGCTTTGTTTTCATTCAGATGGAGGGACTTGCGTTATCTAGTTAGATCTTTGTCTATGGTCGAGTCACATGTGAAATGCTCGCGAGTCTGAATATCTTCGTTCACAAATTTGACAGCAGTTTTAGTTTGATAAATGAATGTGTTCCTGCGTTTTGTTTGGCGGTTTCTTCACTTTAACGTGTTATGTAAAATACAGTTTCTTGTAAGTATTATTTTAAAGTAATGTAATTAATTGCAGTTTTTTTTATTAAAGAGCTCATCTGAAGAATTCAATCAGTCTGCCTTACCCTTTTTACCCTACTACGGCGAAACCAAAAGGAAGGGTTATAATTTTAGCAGGCTAATGTATGTTTGTATTTACGTATGTTCCTCAGTAGCGTCTAAACTATTCATCCGATTTTGATTGATTGATTTAGATGAATAAGGTGTCAATCGATTCGGTATTATAGCCCGGGAAACATAGGTAAGAAAAAACCGTAGTCGGGTTACAGTTTTTATTAAACTTTTAGCTGTAGTTGGCATGGTCAGTATTTTTAATAGCACCTCTCGTTACAACTGACTATCAGACTTTTGGGAACCCGTAACCGCTGTCAGAAATCTACGATTATTTTTTATTAATTCTATCAGTGCAGATACCGTGCTTTCTAAGGAACTGAAGGGCTGAAGAGAGAGAGCTTACAGCTTTTAGAGCACCTACATACGAGTTACTTCTACCGCTTAGCAGCGTTGTTTTGCTACGTCTTGATGGTGCTGATGTCTCTATTATATTATGACAATAGCATACAATAGCATTTTATATTGTTACAAAGCGAACTTGCTTTTCTTTCAGTTAAATTCTGAAACAAATCTTACTTCTAATTTAATGTATCAAAGACTATTTTAATCGCAGGGTGGCGTTTTATCTCCTCTACTTTTCGCACTCTTTATTAATGCTATCACTCAAAGACTATCTTCTTTATACCACCTCTCAGCTGATGATCTCCAAATTTATACCCAAGCACCTCTCGGAGAGTTATCTGACGAAATTGAGACTATTAATATGGACCTGGCTCGAATAGGTGACTGGAGCCCTGAGTTTGGGTTGAAGATCAATCCGACGAAGACTCAAGTGGCTGTTGTAGGTAGTTGCCGAACTGTCTGTAGGATTGATTGGGCGTCACTTCCCCAGGTTTCTTTCAACATTACCATTGTTCCTATAACTCACACTGTGAAGAACCTGGGGATTTATATCGACCGCACTATTTCTTGGACCAAACAGCTGCAGGAGGTTAGTCGCAAACTATTTGCTTCTGCCGGTTCCCTGAGACGCCTTCGTAATTTTCTTCCCATGACCACTAAAGTTGCGATAGCACAATCTCTACTTCTCCCTATCCTGGACTATGCTGATGCCAGCTATCTTGACGTCACCCAAGACCAATTGGACAAGCTTGAGCGACTTCAAAATCTCTGTATCAGGTTCATATTTGGCTTGCGCAAGTATGATCATGTTTCTGAATTTCGAACTAAGCTCAAATGGCTTCCTATTCGCCTTCGCCGGAATGCCCAGATACTTTCTTTGCTATATAACGTGCTCTTTAATCCATCTAGTCCTTTTTATCTTAAAGAACGCTTTCAGTTCCTTTGTGACACACATTCTAGATCCTTGAGATCATCGGAGAATCTAAAATTAAGTATATGTATGCATTCCACATCCTTCTTCGACAAATCTTTTACAGTTCAAGCAGCTCATTTGTGGAATGCATTACCTATTGAAGTGAGGCGTGCTCAATCCTTACCAACATTAAAAAAAATGGTGAGGGAGCATTTCCTTTCTCTGTGATATTTTAGGCAATTTTTTACTTTTTTAAAGTTTTTATTTTTTTACATTCTGAACGAAAATGGCAGTTTGCAATAAGTGACATAACTTGCGCCTGCTCTGTGGAAAAATAACGTTTGTATAAAAATTGCATAACCTTCTCAATTCCAAACAAAATAATTATATAATTTTTTACTCGACTACAGAAGAAAAGAGTTCTTTATGTTTTTCATGCGTATCTTGTACGTTATATTCTTTATTACCTCATATCTTTCAAACCGCTAGATGGATTTATAAAATTAAGACATCGCTAGATATGCCCTGACCACACAATTGTTCTTAGATAAATAACATTTAAAAATAAGATGGCAGACTTTGGGTGCCATATTGTGGGGCTCAAATTCAGGTGGTCAGTCAGCTCGCAAATATGTATCCTCCGGCTGCACAGCATGATTTTCTTCTGGTTTACATCTTTTTAGTTGGCTTCTTAAGCAGTCGGGTTTTTATTATTGAATTACTTTTTTTTAGTTCATGAGCTAATAGAAATTTTACAGTAAACGTTTGTTTAATCACGTTCACCATACCAGCAACACGGCACGTTTAATCTATCCTCCTGCACATGACCGCACCCGAAGACAACGGGAAGGAAATTTTTTATGACGTTCCGTTGTCCCCGTTACGGGGACACAGATTACGGGGACAACGGGAATACACCAGCCGACCGTGTGGCGAGTTCGGTTCGGTCTAGTATGACCTATATCAGACCGAATTGAGGCGTCGGACAAATGCGCTGTCCATCCTTATAAGTCAGTACTTAAATCATAAATCATTTATTTCTTTGCAAACATGGGTAATTGATACATAGATGTTCCTTTTTACATAATAGAGGCCTCCATATTCTACCGTCGCGTGGGCATGCAAATATTATTCAATTTTAAAATTAAATCAAATAAAAAAATACAATACGAATAAAGATAAATGTCAAATCATAAAAAATTATACATGTCAAGTTTAGTTAAATAAAATGTTATGCATAAATGTCGGACTGGTTACGCTAGTAAAAATTATCACAATGATGTCAAAACAAAATATGATCAAAATATGTCAATCAGGGTATTTGGTAGCATCTATAACAATAATAATAAAATAAGTCAAACAGTCAACGGTTCGTCATTAAGGAAGTCCTCAACTTTGTTATAACATTTGTCAATTAATATTTCGGTTAGCGCCCTTTTAAATTTTATTACAGTCATGTTTTTTATTATATTAGGTACTTTATTATAAATGCGCGGGGCAATACCAAAAAAACTTTTCTACATTAGCGCAGTTTTACATTTCACATGACACACCTGGTTAAGATATTGAGTCCGTATTGGATTTCTTCGGACTTCCGACAGTTTTTTAAATAATTTTGGATTGTTTTTTACAAACAAAGCTGTTTCCAAAATAAATAAGGAGGGAAAAGTTAAATTTTTTAAAGATTTAAAATAGGAAAGACAGCTATCTTTTGTTTCTAGACCTAACATTGACCTTATACATCTCTTTTGCATTCTAAATACCAGTTCCATATCGGTAGACTGACCCCAGGAAATAATACCATACCTCAGAACAGAAGCAACTAGTCCATGGTAGGCTGTTAGAAGAGCCTGACAGTTGACCTTTTTTGATAGTTGAAACAGAGCATATGCAGATTTGCTAAGTTTTTTGCAAACGACTTCAATATGAGGTTTCCTCTTTTGGCTTCTGGTCGTGATATTATTTTTACATGTTTATCTAAAAGGAATATTAGCAATAAACAACCCCAAACCTTAACTTTCTCATCGCTCTTATAAAAATAAGAACAAAACCCCTTGAAGTCTAAACTATTCAAAACTTAAACTCCAGACAAGTTATACTAAACACGGGATTACTCCCTCTAGGAGCGATATAAGGACTTCCTCTGCTAACCTACAGTTACTCTGGGGCGCAGTTTTCTCGTAAGCTACCAACTTCGATTTCGTAAAGTGTTCTAGAGCGGTGAGGCTGGATGTAGAGTATTTGAGAAAATTGCCCCCAACTGTAGTCTTGTGTAGACGGCGTCTAAAGAAAATGTTTTTTTTGTAAGGTTTTAGGTATTTTATCTTTTGCTTGTCTGCTGCAAACCTTATAAAATTTTGAGTGATACACTCCACTACGATGTAGGTACCTATCCATGTTTTCAAGATGGCTGAAAACCAATACAAATGAGAACCTGGATAAACATATTGAGATTAATTGAGATTGAGAATTGCTAATAATAGTTTAAATGCATGCCTACTTCATTATAAATATATAATTATTCAACATTGTTTATTTATAAATCTAGATAGACATAATAAATATTTGCAGCAGTAGTGTGATACAGTTGTAGATGTAGTTTGTAAAAGATAATCTCTAGAAATGCTATAGTCCTTTCGCGTCAAGAAAATAGTGAGTCATCGTTGTCAGCCGGCCCCTCGAAAAATCGGATTGCAAGCTTTCTAATTTGTTGCGACCCTATTGGTCGAGAGGCCCGCTTACATCGAAGACTCATTAAAAGTAAAAAAAAACTATATGTTAAATTAAACCTGATTTTAATATTTAAAGTAATTGTGTTGACTGTTATAATACCAATATTAATATTAATTATTCAACGTGGCGACGCTGAGGGGAGGCCTATGCCCAGCAGTCGTCTTTTGGCTGATATGATGATGATTCCGACATATATAATACCGACTGTGTTCGTAGAAGGCACGACTAACCAACCAGACCGCATTGGTTGGACATGGAATGTAGACAGGATGGTGGGGTAAACCTCACTTAGTTTGTCGTGCCCGTTCAGCGAGCTGTCGTGATTTGGACGTCAAATTATGTGCTTATACGCATAAATAGTGCTGGCGTAAAGTGTTTTACGAAATATAATACGTAATACATGAATAACATAAACTTTTAAAAGAGTAAGTGTGGAGTATCTTGTCCGTTCTTTTCCATATCAAACTACCTTTGCGAATAGACAGTAGAATCGATTATTTCTAAGTTCAAGTACTTTAAGTCTTGACATTTAAAAGTTCCGTTTAATGACTTAATAGAAATAAGTGACGTGATTTTGGCTTGAACTGTCTATTATTTTCTACTCCTTATTTGATTCTTAAAAGCTCTAAACCCAAATAACAGTTTAAATTCATATTTAAATCAAATCATCCCTAGATTCTGTGTAAGAATCTACACAGGAATATAATAACTAAGTTACAAGTTCGATACAAGAGCGTTTTAAAACTAGGTCAAAAAATATGAAAACCAATGAATGCCACACCAGCCGCCTTCAAAGTAATCCCGAAACATGAACTGAGGCGACGAGCACAAAAGAAAATTGTTTCTGTCTTGAAAATTGGATAAATAAATAAAGTTGAATGGAAATGACGTCGGCTAGACGGTTACTCTGTCTAGCTTACGTCATTTCCAATCAACATGACAACAAGAGCATGTTGCAGGGTGGTTATGTGTTTTAGCTCCGGAGAACCTCCTCACAATGCGAGCCGTATCGAAGACTACTGTCTTCTTTATCAGCTCCTCGATCCAACAGCGCAACGCCAGCTTCGACAGATAGTCTTCGAGGTTTTTGGCCATCATAAATCAATGAATAAAGCATAACTAAGAATACAATTTTTTTTATTTTTTTGTTGTATCCTCACAATTTTGTTGAAAAACGTCGTTTGAACGTCTTCACCCAGCATTGGGGCAGCAAAATATACTATATTGCAATAACATTTTAATCAATATACAGTTGATGCCTATGATCTCCAATCATACCGCATAACTTCTTTCTTAAAAAATAAAAGAAGGTAAGTAAATAAATACCTAACAAACTCGGGTCACAGCGATGACATTTTCACCATATTGACAAGCTTAAAATGGAAAACCAACACGTAAGCTTCCCTCACTTTTGTCACCAATAAAAGTTGACATTTCGACAAAGATAAGTCCAGGTAAAACGGAAAATTAATGCTATGCCGATTCGCGACTTTATTTAGAGCTTTTAAGGATGGTATTACAATGATAAATTACGCTTAATTTGGTTTAATGGTAGTGAAACAATAAGTCACAGAGCAGTGATGTTACAGAAGTCTAATGCCTCGTTTATCGTCGCGTTGAGCCTATGTAATGTATTGTACTCAGTTCATTGAGCGGTGCGTACGGACCTTAATGAATTCAAACATAATTATAACTTTGTATGAGAGCGTTAACGGAGAAGCGACGCGCCGCGAGACATCAAGCTACGCCCCACGCCTCCGTAAACGTGGCCTAAGTGTATTCGGTCCTTGGTTTAGTAAGGAACTTTTTCTAAAACGATGTGGCATTCTATCAATAAACGCGTCGCGATAGAGATTGGTAAAATGCCAATATTGTATGGGATTGGCCAAGCGTTATCGAAATGTCACATGGTCAATCCCTTACATTTCGGCATTTCGACAATCGCCAACGCTGATAGATTGACACTTTATCTAGAGCCTGTGGACGGTCCACACCCTTTCTCAGAGAGGGGGCGTGTGTCCCAGTAGTGGGAACATTGGAGGCGGATTATGATATGTCCAAACTTAGCATAGACAATTTTTGTGTAGATCGCCGCGCGCTGTCACTCAAAACAATTTATCTTGACGCCACTGTCTAACACAGACTAGATGTATCATATCGCACGCTTAATAATAAACTGGAATAAGACAAAACTTAACTTTTTTGGGAAATCGCGGTCAAAGTTTTGAGTCTCTAACTTGTTGAAAACATTTTGATGGTCTTCACGTGTTTATGGTGTTATTTTTATTTTCTTGGTCTTAAATTGTAGAGAGATGTATAACGAATATAGCTGGCATAATAGTTTAATTATATTATTTATATCAAATGAATAAATGAAGTTTATTTTCTAAAGTTTTGACTTAGGTCAGTTTAGTATAAAAATTTATGATCCATTTTCTAAATTTATACAAACTAATATTTAATCATTCAGTTTAGTATTAATAAATAATATAATATATTTAAATATATAATACTTATTACACTTTAAAAGTAAAAAGGAAATAAAATACTGAAATGTTTCGCAAAAAACCTTTATATTTGTTAATGTAAAATAACAGTTTATATTTTAAGTTCTATCGTAACTACTTTATTACCCTAATAACAACAGTGATAATTAAAGTTAGTCATTACAAAATGCTTAAGAGATCTAGCTTTACGTAATTATGCTAAAGAACATTAAACATTGTAATACAAAAGAATAAAAACTGTCCAGCGTTGACCAGCCATGGTTTAGCGCCGAATGTCATCGTGCCAATGCGCTTCAGCATGAGGCGTACCTGGCATGGGCCGACGATCGATCGCGCAAAGCGAGTGACGTGGATTAGAAGAAGAAGGACTTCAACAGGGCTGCCAAGTCCTGCAAGATGGTTTTGCGAAGGTTTCGTTTCGACCACATTGGCTGAATAGGGAACAAACTTGCTCTTACCCAGCATATAGTAAATCGTTTGGTCCCTGGCTAAGTCGGTTGAGTCGAATTTCTGCCATCCCTCACTACCACCACTGCTGAAACCCGACGAGTCGCTGGCCCACTCCGCTGAGGGGAAGGCAAATTTATTTGCCTCTCTTTTTACGAAATCTTCACGTATGAATCCTGGTGACACGCGGCCCCCTCCTTCACTTGATGGATGCGAGAAGAGATTGTCGGATATTCGCATCCATCAAAAATACCTCCATAAGGTGCTGCGCTACCTCGACGTAAACAAGGCTAGCGGGCCTGACGGAATACCAGCAATAGTTCTTAGAACCTGTGCGCCTGAACTGTCTCCGATCTTGACACGCCTATTCTACCTTTCGTATGAGACTTGAAAAGTGCCGAATGCTTGGAATCAAGCTAACGCACAGCCCGGGCCCAAGAAGGGTAGTCGAGCTGACCCGGCCAACTACAGACCCATTTCAGTAACGTACATACTCCGTAAGAGTATGGAGCGTGTACTTATACAAAGCTCCTGGCATACCTAGAAACTAACGATATCCTTAGTGACCGTCAAAACGGTTGCGGCCAAAATCTGTCTACTGGGGATCTTCTAGCGTATGCCATTCACATTAAGGAGTGAGGCTATCGAGAGGCATTTTCACCCGGCTCTAACTTTCCGAGATGTGACCGTGCCAATAACGGACCATCTTGAGCCGTTTGGCGGAACTTTGACATCGACTCTCAATTTTGGGCCATACATTGAGGCAAAGGCTCTGCTGGCTGCCAAAAAGTTGGGGATCCTTGCAAAAAAATTAATTCACGCCGGAACAGCTGCTCAACTTGTATCAAGCGCAAGTTCGATCATGCATGGAGTATTGTTCTCATCTCTGGGACGAATCTGCCGAATACCAGATTGATGCACTAGAGCCGATCAAAAAGCGGGCTAAGATGCTAATCGGCGATGAAGCGCTGGTCAACAAAGCTCCTCCTTGAACATCGTCGCCGAGTTGCCAGCTTGTCGGTTTTTTATCGTTTACATTTCGGCGAGTGTGCGATGGAATTGCATGATCTAATTCCACCTAGCCCGTTTCATCATCGGAGTACCAGACGTACGGCGATGCGCCATCGGTACATGGTGGACATTCCACCCATATGCACAAAAGGTTTTGGGAATACTTTAGTTGTGCGTACAGCTAAGGAGTGGAATTCCCTGCCGGATTCTGTGTTTCCCAACAGCTACAATCTAGGGGTATTTAAGTCAAGAGTGAATAGGTTTTATCTAGGCAAGCGTGATTTACAGTCGACCGCATCATCGCTTACCATCAGGTGAGATAGTGGCCAAGCGCGAGCAAGAGTATAAAAAAAACCACTTGGACATTGTAAAACAGCTTGCAAGTTTTAAATTACGATTTTGTTATTTTCAGTAATATTTTTTCACTCTAGCTTTTTTCATCTGTACTCTGTATCTTTTCCTCATGATGTTGGTCATATTTTACTTACGCCAATCAATAATCCAATCATCAAAACATTTTTCGCCGGAATCGAGTTCAGCCAAGTGATTATTTAAAATGGTACGGACCGACTCGTGAGACACAGAAAGTTCGGTGGCTATCTCTCTCAAACCTGAATGAGGATTTTCATCCCCCTGGACATTCTGAACGATGTATTACGTGGTGACCTTGATTTCCTGCATGGTGAGCTGGGGACCTTGTCTTCCTGTATGCTGTGCTGGACTTCATCGTCTGTTTCATTGAACAAACTATAAAATAAATAATACACAACATTAAATAAAAAGGTAAAGCCCTCAATTAATTCAGAGAATATTACGTAAAATGTATTATAGATACTGTACCCCAAGTGTAAGTTTGGAAGAGAGTAAACGTAACTATTTCGTTTGCGTTAAAATTTGACTGTTATATCATAATATATATCATTATAAGAATATAAGGATGAGAATAATAATCTTAACGCAAACGCTATAGTTACGTTTACTCACTTGCAAATTTACAGTTGGCTTACTGCACTTGTAACTACGTAAACACGACGTTTTTTACTTACTTTTATTTCGACTAGCTTACAATTATCCGTATCAGTACATCCAGCATTATTACTCATCATAAGAAGTTTAAGGCACCGCTGCTTCCTATTTGCAGACGTCATCTGCAGGTTTAAAACTATGGCATTAGAAATTTAATACTTTTTATTAATGAGTATTTAAAATAAATTGAAAGGACGTTTTGTAATAAACTGCAGCAATTGCTAGAGCAATTTTAGACTTTAGGATCATTTAAAACGTAAACTGAAATAAACACAAGTATTATTTAAATGTACCGATAGTGTTGGTAATAAACTGATTTAAAATGAATTCCTTCTCGAAAAAAAATAAAAAAAATATACTAAAACGCACTAAATACGCAATTTTTCTCATCTATACAATTATAATTTAATGATAAACTGTAACAAGTCTAAATAGTACATGCTGTATTATAACACTGTTTTCAACTAAAATGAAGTAAATCGAAACATGCTTGTTTAGAAAATAAAAATAAGAGAATAGTCTCACCTGCGTTTGAAAATAAACTGAATTATTTCACCTTACTCCACCGTAGTCGCAAAACAACGACACCTATCTCACATCACGGTCGCCGCATCACTGAATAATACTTTATTGCATGAAATGCATTTTCGCGCGCTTTTGTAGAAAAGAGAAGGGTGAACTAACAATCAGCCATTTTGGTTTGTTTCGAATAGCGGGATCGTACCTATATATTCTTCAATCGGAGTTAGTTCGTTTTATTAACAAAAGTGGGAATCCTTAATTTTTGACATATTCCGGTTTATTATTAAGCGTGCGATATTTTCCCCCGAGACTGCACAAACTTAGATAATTCTAGAATTAACATTAGGCATTATATTTATACATAGGCCGAATTTCAGGTTGTCTCAACCCAAATTAAATTCATAACGTCATGGCCCAGAGACCTTAATACCAAATGCGATGTAGGTACCATAAGTAATTCCCAAAATAATCTAATCTGATTATTTCTGACTGACGGATTACGTTAAGCCTTCTCGGGTTATAAGGTAGGACATCATTCCGCCATTTGATCTTCAAATATGTCCAATTATATTAACCAGAATGCTTTCGAAATGTTCTGAGAATAACTAGGTACTTATATAAGTTTAATTATACGATAGACCTGAATTACGTAGAAGTTCTATTCTCGAATTCTAGTTAGATAATAAAATTGTCTAGACACTCCAGTGTCTGAAATGATGATCTGTGTACGAACACAGATCATCATTTCAGACACTGGAGTGTCTAGACTTGGTTGCTTATACATGTGCTTTTTTTATTTGAAATGGGTGCTCAGTTGAGATGGAAGAAAACTATTCTTGCTGACTTCTTGATAATTTTTTATTGAATGTACGTGTTTACAATAGTACGGTCAAAAGTGTACTCAACAATGTTAGTAAGAATGTCATCGTCATCATCTTCCTGCCCTTTTCCCATGTCAATTGGGGTCGGCGCAACACGTTTTCTTCTTCCATACCGTCCTGTCCCCCGTCATGCCACCACTGACTTGCTTTTCTTTTATAGCACTCAACACACTGTCCATCCATCTTTTCTTCGGCCGTCTCGTCCCTCGCTCCATCCATCCACATTTATATTCATAATTCTTTAATTTAATAACATGCGTTTCATCCCTCCTCATCAGATGACCATACCAGGTTTCCTTTCAACTTTTCTGTCACTGGCGCCAGTTTCAAACTTCCTCTTATATATTCATTTCTCACTTAATCCATTCTCGTCACTCCGCACATCCATCCCAACATTCTCATCTCTGCTACATGCAATCTATTTTCATCCATCTTTTTCACAGCCCAACATTCTGATCCATACAGTACGACAGGTCTAATCACTGACTTATAAATTTTCCCCTTTAACTTGAGCGGCATCCGTGGGTCGCAAGTTGTACCAGTCACCTGTCACCATTTCATCCATCCCGAGTTGATCCGGTGCGTTATTTCTCAGTCGGAGCACATCGGTATGGGTGTTCCAGCGAGAACATCGGCACGTAACTGGGGCGACCGCCAAAATCGCAGAACAAGTATTTGATTTTAGTTCTACTCAATTTCAAGCCAACACTCTCCAGTCTGTGCCGCCACATCTCCAGTCTGCTCTGGACCGCATTTCAGAAACTGAAACGCATCTTTATTTTAAATCAATAGTACATCTATCATCATCATCTGCCTAGCCTTTTTCCCAACTATATTGAGAAAAAACGAATAGTATGTACAATAGTACATCTATATTTTACCAATATAATAAATGTGAAAGTTTGGATGGATGTGTGTGTGGTTGTATGTTTGTTACTCAATCATGCTTGAACTACTGAACAGATCTAATGAAATTTGATTATAGTCTGGAATAGCATATCGGCTAATTTTTATCCCGGTACAATGTTCCCATGGGATGCTAAAACACAACTTGCGCCGGCGAAGCCTTTGGCAGAAGCTAGTTAATAATATAAAGAGGTAAAATTGTTTGCTGGGGGTAATCTCGGGATAAAAGACATTTCACAAAAAAATAACGTTTCGCTAATTGCTGGGTGTCATGACGTGCACTTTGATAGGCCACAGGAATGAAATCGAGCAAGAAAGCTCCTCCTTCTAGCGTCGGCGTCGTTTCCTCAATGCTGGGGACCTTGAACACTTCTCGGAAGAAAGAATGAATCACAGAAATGCAGTTGATTTACTGCCAACATGGTTACACTACGTCCATATACATGTACAGTCGGACTCAATATTAAAATGCACGAGATATAAAAAAGCATTCGGCGAGCGGTGCGCAAAGCGATGAAATGTGAATTTTTGCTTTTTCTGCATACCGTACTGCTGACCGGACCGCTACTATTTGTTTCATTACAAAAAGACAACAGAAAACATGTTCAGTGTTTCGGAGAGTACTCGTAACACGTTGTTTTCCTCGTTTCCTTTATTATGAATAGTGATTCAGAACTTTTTAATAACATTAGTGATAAAAAGAGCGATAGCAGTGGAATGAAATAAATTAAATTTCTTTTGCGTCGTACTCTTGTGTTAATTCTCTAGACGCCTAATGCTTGATCGAATACATCAAAATAATGCTGTCAACTAGCTGAGGTATGAGGCACGGGACGACTGCGCTCTGATTGGTCCTTACCAACGTCATTTCGCCGAACTAGGGATGGGAGAGGTTTAAACAAAACCACGAAGGTATCAATATTTTTTTAAATTGTTAGTGTACTTAATATTTTTATTTATTAATGTTAGCTACTTTTATTTTTAATTATACAGTAATAAATAACATGCAAAAACTAAAAACAAAATTCTAAAGATAACATATATTTTCGGCGGTTGTTTCATAATATTAAATATTAGTAAAAAAAAAAACAATAGAAAAAATACCTAAATTCTAAAATCAAAATAATTATCTATAAAATACAAAAATCAGTCTACAATATTTCCACTGCTGGAACAGAGGCCTTTTCTCCGTAAGAGAAAAATTTTCTAAGAGAATTCACCTATTTTTTTGTGCAATAAAAATCACCACTATACTAATCATTTTCAACCACTATACAAATCAGTATTCGTTTCACAATTAATTTAACAAATAATAAACTATTTAATTTAATGTCTCTTTTTGTATAATTGTATGTAGGTTTCCAGTTTTATCCATAACAGATTTGGTCATAGAAGGGTGCATCACTAGTTTTGCGTACCAAATTATAGAGGAAAAGAGATAGATAAAAAAAGTACATTAAAAAGAAAGAGACGAAAACACAAAAGACATCAACGAGCGCGACAAAATTTGTGCTGTTGCAGTTTACACCTACAATAATGACCAGTACAAAATGAACTCCGATAAATAATATCAGAAAATAAATCTGATTATGAGACGTACGAAGCGGTCACTAAGGTGCGTAGTAGCCAGCTGGAACTGCGGGAAAAATTACCCTCTAAGGAGACTGTACAACTTCTGGGCTCCAAGCTCGAAGAGCTGCGTAGGGATGTAAGGGATCTCCGGGATACCTCGGTCGAGGCTGTAGCGCCTGTTAGGACGTCAATCGAGCACGTTCGGGGCCTCATTGAGGGCGGGGTGTTGCCTGCACCACACCGAGAGAATTCTCCAGCCCGAGTGGCACGAACTGAATGCCGCGAGCCCCCGAAGACCTACGCGGAGGCCTTGGGTCACTCTCAAACCCATAGCCTCATTGTGGAGTCGGTGGACCCCCGCCACACTAGTGATGACGTCATTAAGACTGTCAAATCAAAAGTTGACGTTGTTGCCCTGGGAGTCGGGGTCAGCAGCATAAGAAGGCTGCGCAACCAGAAAGTGTCATTTGGCTGCGTTTCTGAACGGGATAGGGCCGCCTTGGGGGATGCTATAAAGGGAGTGACGCAGGGGTTTGCTGTCTCGAATCCCCCTCCGAGGAACCCGTTGATCCGTCTAGTGGGAGTCGCTAACGACTTGGACAACGCCACCATAGAAAGGGCCATCATAAGTCAGAACGCAAAACTTATTGAGGGCTTATCCCCCGACGGTATGCGTGTTAGGACCGTAAGGCGCACTAAGGGCAGATCATCTGCCACTACCAACGTTATCCTGGAGGTGGGCGCTGGCCTTTGGCAGCGTATCAACGGCCAGCGCCTAAAACTGGGATACCAAGTGGTGCTTGCCTTGGACCAGTCCCCTGTCGTCCAATGTTTCAATTGCCTGGGTTATGGGCACATGGCTAGGGACTGTTTGTCGGACCAACGGTGTGGTTACTGCGCCGAAGGGCATGACACGAGGGAATGCTCAAATCGCTCCAGGCACCCTCAATGCGTTAACTGCTCTAAGAGCAAGAGAGTAGGAGGTTCCGATCACGCAGCCTATTCAGGCGTTTGTCCAGAGTGGATTAAGTGGGACCGCATATCAAGGGATGCCATTATTTATTGCTAAGGGCACCCCGGGGATAGTTAGGTTCGCTCAGGTCAACCTTGGTCGCGGCCTTGCTGCTACCAGAGAGTCATTGTTAGACGCTGCTAGGAGCCGTACGGATATCTTGCTCGTCCAGGAACCCTATGTGGGCATTAAGGGCACTTTATCTGCTTCACATTTAATCGTCCAGGATCCGGGTGGATCCAGAGACTTTCCTGTAAAGTCGGCCATTGTCGTCATCAATCCTAATCTAATTACAACAGTTAACCAGACGCTTATTAGTAAAAATATAAGCTCAGTGGTCCTGCTTGTAGGACACTTAAAGATAGGATTAATTAGTTTGTATTTCGAGGGTGACAAAGACGTAGTCGATTATCTCAACAGATTACAAGAGGTAATCGAAAAGATCGGGACTCAGGATGTGATTATCGCTGGAGACGTCAATGCTGCTAGCCCCTGGTGGGGCTGCGTTGCGGAGGATGGTCGGGGAAGGGCAGTCATGGATCTGTTAGCTCAGAACAACATGAATGTCCTTAACTTAGGTTCTACACCAACCTTCCACACTTTTAGGGGTGGAAAGCTGTATACAAGCATCGTGGACATCACTGCCAGCACGGACTCGATGCTAGCCAAGATCTCTAACTGGAGGGTTGACACTGACACGGCTGTTCTAACTGACCATCGTACGATCCGCTTTGAGCTCTCGTTGGACGGGCGGGATATGCCTGTGAAGCGCGCTACAACCAAAATTTATAATACCATAAAGGCTAAATGGACTCTCTTCGCTGCGACCCTATCCAATGAGATGACAGATCTTGTGCTGACCACAGAGAAGATCAGCAGTAGCGGGGATCCAGAATCTCTGGAGGATCTTGTAAGCAGGTATCACAAGGCGATCTCTAAAGCCTGTGAGGAAGCGATCCCAAAACTGTCTCTGAGGAAAAGCTCAGTCCCGCAATGGTGGACGGAGGAACTCGAACAGGAAAAGAAATTAGTGAGAACTCTTCGCAGGAGAATCCACGGCGCAAATCCCATGAGAAGACCATTCTGCGTCGCAGAATACATTAAGTTTAGGGTTGAGTTCAAGAAGCACATCGAACGGACCCTCACCGCAAGCTGGAAGGACTTTTGTACCAGGCAGAAAGAGGAGGATGTTTGGACCTGCGCGCAGCGAATTATAACCCGCTGCATGAACACAAACCGTATTGAGGCCTGGCTGCTGAGGAACCCTCAGTCTAATGAAACGTTGTCAGCTGATGCATCGGCTGAACTCCTCGCCGAAACGTTCTTTCCTAATGATGACCCTGGAACAGACACCCAAAGTCAGAAGAATATCAGAGAAAGTATGCTACTCGCTGCGTCGGACCTTGACCGACCGCTGCTCTCCTCAGAAGAACTAACTCCGCCATTCACACATGTGGAGCTGCAAGACGTATATGCAGGTACCCACCCCAAAAAAGCACCTGGTGCCGACGGCTTCACCGCTGACATTTGCCGTGAAGCTTATAACTGCAACCGTGACTTCCAGTTGGCACTTTTTAACAAATGCCTCGAAATAGGCTACTTCCCCACCACGTGGAAAGAGGCCTGGATAAGAATAATTCCTAAGCCGGGTAAGTCGGACTACATGATGGCAAAGTCATATCGCCCCATAGGACTTCTCCCGGTGCTTAGCAAGGTGTTGGAAAAGCTGGTCGCGAGAAGGCTCTCGTGGACAATCGAGAGGAAGAACCTCTTAAGCCGTAGGCAGTATGGTTTTCGCCCGCGTTGCGGTACAGAGGACGCGCTATACGATACCGTAGAGTTCATCCGTGGGGGAGTTCAAGGAAAGAAGATTGTTGCTGTGGTGTCGCTGGACATTGAGGGCGCTTTTGACAATGCCTGGTGGCCAGCGATCCTGCAGCAACTTCACAATAAGCAAATTGATCGGCCCACATTGCGACTCCTAAATAGTTACTTGTCGGATAGGAGCATTACCCTAGAATACTAGGGTAATGCTCCTAGTATTCTAGGGTAATGGAATAGGGATGACAAGGTGATAAGTGGAACGGTCTGTTAATGTTGGCTATTTTGTTCGTTTACCTTTTATTTTTCCTAGATGATTGTATTCGGCATTTGTTTTACGAAATACTGTGTTAATGATTACAAAACAGTATTTTTTTCAACGATAAACTTGACAAGATTATTTTGGAATTGGTTTACACAGTCAATTCCAAGATAATACGAGTATGTAGTTTCAAAATCGCAAATAGACTATAACAAAGACTATGAAATTCAATATATAAAGCTATGCTGTCGTTCGTTTGTTGAATAAGTAAAACTAAAAGTAGGGACTGAATCGGTACCGAAAAGTACCTATCAATATGATATCTCCTCCTCTTTCTGGGCCGGCCTTGATAACGCATTCCATCTTTATTTATTTATTTAACCATTAATTTAAACAAACATAATAAACAGACAAGAAGAAGAAGGAACTGAAAATGGGCAGGTACAAAAGAATGCTTTTTCTAACGAAATCTATTTCAGCATACCTGCGAGAGGAGAGTAGAAAAAAAAGAATGTAGACACCGTGCGTAGCGGGAAAAGAAAACATATTATTAAACAATTTTCTGTAACTTAGAATACAATATAACTAATTAATACATATATACTCTCACTAGCTGTTGCCCGCGGCTTCGCTCCCGTGGACCACCCCACATGACCCATTTTCGGGAATAAAAAATAGTCTATGTCACTCAAGAATAATGTAGCTTTCTAATGGTGAAAGAATTTTTAGAATTGGATCATTAGTTCCAGAGATTACCCCCTACATACAAACTTACAAATTTTACCTCTTTATAATATTATAGTATATAGTATAGATATAGATATACATGCACATTAATAAAATTATTACTACAATAATAAATACTAACGGCCAATTTCACCAATGAAACTAATCGCGGTTAGTTCAACTAAACCCATTTTATGCAAATACAGCGTTCTTATTGTAGTCCGGTCAAATTAGACCAAACAATAGGGGTGGGTTTACAGTAATTCGCATAGAGCTGAAAATTGGTACGAATGTTCGGAACACCATTACAAATGAAATGTAAAAAGTCCCCATGGATCCCACACTTGCAAAAAATTTTATTTAAGGTCAAAGTTCACAAATATGGGTTTTTTGCGTTTTTTAGCCGAACGGTAAGTTTTTTGATAAAATAGGCAGGTAAAAAATTGTATATTATGCAATTATCTATAAAAGTTGTCTCTAAAATTTTTCTCCTAAACGTCACTGTTTCTGAGATATAATAGTTGAAAAAGTTGTATTCTTCTTAATATGCAGTGTACAAGTGTTTGCAAGTTTGGGATCGATGGGGACTTTTTACATTTCATTTATAATGGTGTTCCAAACATTCGTACCAATTTTCAGCTCTATGCGAATTAATGCAATTAGATACGTCTAATTTGACCGGACTATTGGTAGTTTCTCAGCGGTCTCAACCATTTTAGAACAAAAATTTTAGATTAAAAATCTCTACTGACGACATTTATGCTACAGCTATAGCTGACCACCGCATGCGTAAAGTAAGAGGTGGTCAAGAATATAACATGGTAACGGTCGAATGTGACCCGTCCGAGTCCCATAACCTAATTTCAGGATTAAAACCCTATGCTCTCTGTCAGGTATCTCTATTGAGAAACCCTATCGTCCCTTCGTTGTTGGTCAGTGTCATAACTGCCAACAGTACGGACACAGTCAAAAGCACTGTTTTGCCTGCCCCAGGTGCGTTAAGTGCCGAGGCGACCATAGCACGCAAGAATGCACCCGTCCCAAAAACCCCGCCGAATGCATGGAGCCTCCCAGCTGCGTGCTTTGTGACCAAGTCGGTCACACGGCCAATTACAAGGGTTGTCCAAAAGCCCCAAAAATTTCGCCTAAAATGGCCAAACTTCACGCTGCGTGCCAAGCACGCGAAGCGCCGTCAGGTAAATCCCCTGCCCGGCTAGCCCCTCAGAGGACTTCGCCATGGGGCAAATTCAACCACCAAATTGTGGCTCCCCAGATTGTCCAACAGCCAAATACAGGTCTGATATCTTCAACCTATTCCTGCCGTCCCCAAGCTCGCTCAAAGCCGGCAAGTGACTCCCACCACTGTCGCCGCCGAGAGCCTGTCCCAACAAAAGCCCGTTGACAGACGCTGCGTCGCTGATGTTATCATCAGTGCGTATGCCATCTGGATGACGGATGAGGCCCGATCGCTGGCTGCTGTGATCAGAAGGATTCAGGCAGCCGGTGATATGTCCGCACCCGAGTCCAGTAACCTGTTCAAAAGGTACCCCAAAATAACCGAGGAACTAGACAGCCTCGTTTTCAGAAACGGTAAATGGGTGCGCATATAAAACGCATCCGTTTACCCTTTCCATCGTGATTTCGCCAACTGAGGCTCACCCACGACCCCCATGATCTTCACTCTGCTCCATAAGAGCCTAGGGAGTAGGAATAAAGGTAGAATACAAACCGATTCGTTCTGTCCTCGCCGCCGAGGCCCGTCGCTTCTCAACAAAAAAATCACGTCATTAAGAATCAAGTACTTCTTTCATTCTTTATTGTACAACAAACAACATATTTTATAACATATTTCAGATAACATTCAAGTATATAGGCGAGCTTCTTTTATTAATAACAATGAATTTAAAAAACATGTATATAATATTACAAAAATCATAACTAATCATTTAGGGAACCACGGCAGCTTACTATAATCCTGTTTTATTAGATCAGCTGCTCGCTCAGCTATCATAACTGTGGGAGCATTAGTATTGCCTCTAGTGATGGTCGGCATCACACTAGCATCCACCACTCGAAGTCCACACGTGCCGTGGACCCTCAGGTGACTATCAACGACAGAACAGTTTATATCGCGACCCATCCTGGCAGTGGAAACTGGGTGGAAAATAGTGGTTGCCGTATTTACAGCAATACACTTCCAATAATCATTACAGCCAAATTCATAACCGTCACACGCAGCCAGTCCGAATCTAGCCAATTTCGCACCAATAGACTTAAAATAAGACGTGTTGACGAGTCTTGCCAATATTTTCATACCAACTGCTTGAAGATCTAAATCCCTCGAATCACTATAGTTATCATAATATATAAGAGGATATTCATATGGATCATTTGAATTCAATGATATGTTTCCTCTCGAATAAGGATGCAGTAGAACATTATATACCCGGAATAAAGATTTGTTTACACTTTGCTTCAATATTGAATTTTCAACAGATTTGACAAATGCTGAAGCATATGTTTTTATACTCTCTTCGTTTTTCTTATTGAGTGAAATTATGAATTGAAAATCCGGATACGAAGCTTTACAGTTTGTGGAATAAAATCCAGACACGTCATTATAATTTTCAGATGATAAATATCCTTGACGATCGTACAGGTACCTCAGCGATTCGAAACTTTTAGTTGCTTGATCGGTGTCCTCTGGTTCATCGGTCAATATTAAAATAGGGACCCTGGTGTGATCGTGTAAATTCTGCCCAACCATTGGTGAATTTATAACAGTTTTGATGTTCTTTGCTGCAAGATGTTCTTCAGGTCCTATACCAGATAACATGAGCAGCTGAGGAGTATTTACAGAACCTGCACTGAGAATGATTTCACTTTTTGTGTTTAATTTTAACCTGTTGCCATTGTGATGTACTTCGACACCACGTGCGTTTTTTCCATCGAAAATAATCTTAGTTACAAACGAATTTTTAACTATTTTTAAATTTTTCCTGCTTCGTGATATAGGGTTAAGGTATGCTGTGGCTGAACTCACCCTTTTGCCATCATCAACGTTTGATATAAATCTGCTAGAACCTAAGTTATTAGCCGAATTTAATTCAACAACATTTTTTATATCAATTTCTTCACAAGCGGAAAGTAAATTTAAGGTTATATTAGGATCTGTGCCATTGAAAGTATTTACAACGAGAGGTCCACTATGCCCATAGTGATCGTAAACTGCGGGAATCTTTAAACGGATTGGGTCTCGTAGAGTTTCAGCTTTTTTGAAATATTGTTTTACTACATCTGGATGCCATTCAATGTTTCCTTCGTCAAACCAGGACTGATAATCGCTAGGGTGTCCATGTACATGAGACATGATGTTCATACTGCTACTGCCTCCAAGCATTTTACCTCTTGGCCATGGGACTTTTCCATCTTTATAGGCCTGACTTGTTCTACCATTGTTTACCGTTGTATACTTCCAGTCAGACTTCGACCCAAAAAGACTTGTTGTCAGCCTCGGTATCTGAGGGATATAAAGAATAATGATCTATTGATTCAGGTTTTATTTCAATTAAAAAATGTTCTTTCGCATGCTTTACAATGATATCAGATTATGAAAGGAAAAATAGAACAGGTTTTTCAGAGGTAATAAGAAATGGAAAAGATACAATAGAAAGGGAAAACAGTATATTCTATTACAATGAACAAAGTTTGCAAATAGGTCATCATCATCATCATCATCATATCAGCCGAAAGACATCCACTGCTGGACATAGGCCTCCCCCAAGCGTCGCCACATTGAGCGGTCTCGTGCGTCCCGCAACCAGCGGATCCCCGCAACCTTCACCAGGTCATCGGTCCACCTGGTGGTAGGCCTTCCAACGCAACGTCTTCCGGTTCGTGGTCGCCACTCCAGAACCTTTCTGCCCCATCGGCCATCCGTTCTGCGAGCAATGTGCCCCGCCCACTGCCACCTAAGTTTGGCAATTCTTCGGGCTATGTCGGTAACCCTGGTTCTCTTGCGGATCTCTAAATTTCTGATTCGATCACGCAAGGACACTCTGAGCATAGCCCTCTCCATTGCCCTTTGGGCGACTTTAAGCTTTCTGATGAGGCCCATTGTAAGCGACCTCGTCTCAGAGCCATATGTTATCACTGGCAACTCACACTGGTCATAGACTTTCGTCTTGAGACACTGTGGTAAGTTGGACGAGAAGATACCGCGCAACTTCCCGAACGCTGCCCAGCCGAGTCGGATTCGACGGTTGACCTCTTTCTCGAAGTAAGCCCTACCCAACTGGATCGTTTGTCCCAGGTAGACATAATCGTCCACAACTTCGAGTGTAGAGTCTCCGACCTTGATAGGAGTGGGTGTAACATGGGCATTTAACATCACCTTGGTTTTGTCCATTTTCATTCTAAGACCCACTCTTTCGGAAGCTCTACTGAGGTCGAGCTTCCGAAAGAACATTGTACTGAGGTCCTCCATGGTCTCAGCCATAACCAATATATCGTCGGCAAACCGAAGGTGAGTGATGTACTCGCCATTGACGTTGATGCCTAGCCCTCTCCAGTCCAGAACCTTGAAGACATCCTCCAGTGCAGCGGTAAACAGTTTCGGAGAAATGACGTCTCCCTGTCTCACACCTCGCTGCAGAAGGACTGGTTTCGAGGTCCGATCCTGAAGTCGAACTGACATGGTGGCGTTTTTGTACAAACACTTCAACACCTCAATGTACCGGTAGTCGATCTGGCACCGTTGGAGAGACTGCATTACAGCCCAAGTCTCAATCGAATCGAAGGCTTTCTCGTAGTCCACAAACGCTAAACAGAGAGGCAGGTTGTACTCTTCAGTCTTCTGTATAACCTGCCGCAGCGTATGTCTGTGGTCTACGGTGCTAAAGCCTTTACGAAATCCGGCTTGTTCGGGAGGCTGGAAATCGTAAAACCTGCGCGCGAGACGATTCGTGATGACTCTTGAAAACAGCTTGTATACAGCTTGTTGTAGAAGTGTGATGGGCCTATAGTTCTTCACTAGGGCATTGTCACCCTTCTTGAAGAAGAGTACCACCACACCCCTGCACCATGCTTGTGGCGTTTTCCCTTCGAGTATGACGGAATTAAACAGCGTCTGAAGGACCTTAAGTATTGGTTTTCCACCCGCCTTCAGGAGTTCGGCCGTAATTCCGTCGTCCCCCGGTGCCTTGTTGTTCTTAAGCTGTTTCAGAGCCATCCTAATCTCATACAGGCTGACGTCGGGATAGTCTTCGGTATAGTGTCGGGTCAATCTAGCTCTAGGGTCATTCGCTAGATTCGCGACGGGTTTACTGGTTGACGTGTTGCAAATAGGTAGCATAAAACTATTCTTGCATTTATTTCGTACTCAGAAAGCAAAGCAGTATCAAAATTTAAAATATCATACTCAAAACTAATTGTGATTCAGATGCATGTGCATCATATTCTAACCACGATGATGAAAAAGAAGAATTCTTAGATGTACTTAATAAAGCTTGCGATGATCACCAAGCTCATGTTTTAGGAGACTTCAATGCAAAACTCGGACTCAAACAGGACTAACGAAAATATTATAGGACCACACGGACTCGGTAATCGAAACGAACGCGGCCCCCGAATTATCCAGTTTGCCTTTAGACATCACCTTTTTATTGAAAATTGTTTCTTTTACGAGAAGCATGGTGAACAGAGAGCAGCATTGGCTCAGTGGTAACGGCCCCGTCTTAAAAGTTGTAGGTCGAGGGTTTGGGCCCAGGCAGGTGCTTTACTTTGTGTAAATTACTTCATCACCACTGCTCTCAAAATGGTGAAGGAAAACATAGTGAGGAAACCGGCATGTCCTAGAACCAAAACATCTTAGACATTTGACATCCACCAACCCGCACTCTGCCCTCTCACATAAAGGAGGCCCCAGCAGTACATTAGCAGTAGGAACATTAAAAGGCTGATGATGATGATGACAAGAAACATCAAAGACATTGGACCTGCATCTTTGCAAATAATAAAACAAAAAGGCCAAGTGCGTACCGGACTTCGCACATTTAAAGTGTCGTACCAAACCGAAAATCAAGTTGATTGTCATAACAAAAATTAGGGAATTTAAAAAAAAAAATACATAATTACCAAATTTTAAATTATCAATGGGGAGTACCACACCACAACTTTACGACCTCCACACCTCACCGTTACGACTTGCACACCACACCATTACGGCCTCCACACCTAATATAAATTAATTTAATAATACTATGAATATTTTACGATAATTCAATAATAATTTCCAGCCCCATAATTATCCATTTTTATTCCATTCTTATTTTTTTATTCAATATTTTTTGATAATATACCAATAATAATTTAATAATATATCAATTATAATTAAAATATTTGTCAATAATAATTTAAATATACTTTTTATAATGATTTAATAAAAAAAATATATAATAATTGTTTTTTAATTTTTAAGTATTTTAGTTACTGTATTCCTTCCTTTTTCTTGTTCTTTACCACAGGTCAATATTTGTTAATAAATTGATTAATAATCGAAGTTTTGTGGGGTAATCTGTGTGACAGGATTTCCTAGTGCAGATACCAACCAGCCTCCCACAAAGGATTTATCAAATAATTTTGCACTTTTATTTAATAGTTTGTAAGACACCTCTGTGGAAGAGATTATCTTAGTTAAAAAATTCATCTGAACAAAATTTTATAAAAAAGCTGTTGTTGGTGGCTTCTCATTCCTTTGTTATTAGTAATAGTATCAAAATACTCCATACATCGTCGGTCTATGCTAATAATGTGAGAACCTATCATTATTTATGTATTGTCTATGGAGACAAAAATGAGAATAAAAAATAAGTCTATGAAAAGCTACTCCCAGTGTTTCATTAGGTTATGGGCCCAGTCCCTTAGTTAATTATAAAAGATAGTAAAATCATAATATCCAGTAAAAATATCCAGAAAAATAAATATCGTAACGAGTACTGTTTGTGTCGGCGAAAACTAGTTCAGATTAAAAAATGTGCAGTAAAAAAACTAAGTTCGACGTATCACGTTTTTGAACAATGGCCGGCAGTTATATCGTTAACGTACCAAAGCTCAAGGGCCGAGAAAATTATGACGAGTGGGCATTCGCCGCGGAAAACTTTCTAATTCTAGAAGGAGTGGACATTAATAAAACGGATCCTGCTGGAGTTCATGATGCAGATTCGCTAAAAGCAAAAGCTATTGATTCCTCACTTTATGTCCATATCAAGAACGACAAAAGTGTCCAGGACAAGTCCTAGTGTGTCACATGTTGTGAATGGAAACTAGCGAGACTACCTTTCTCACATAGAGGTTCCAGATGTGAGAGTGTGTTAGAGGTGGTACATGCGGAAGTTTGTGGCCCCATGGAAACTACAAATTACAGCAGAATGGCATTCGTCTACTTTCTGAAGTCAAAGAGCGACGTGTTGATGTACTTCAGAGAATTTAAAGCTGTGGTGGAAAAACAGACAGAGAAGCACATCAAGGTACTGAGAACGGACAACGGTGGAGAATTTTGTTCTTCAGAAATGGAGTTTTTTGAAGAAAGCCGGGATTTTGCATCGAAAAACAAATCCATATACGCCAGAGCAGAATGGCATGTGCGATCGTCTAAATAGAACGGTGGTGGAAAGAGCTTGGTGCCTATTGTTTGATGCTAACCTTGAAAAAAAGTTTTGGGTCAGCCCAAAACTCAAGGTTGCCACAGGGCACTGGACAGGGCAGGGGACTGCCTCAGGGCAGTAAATACTACAGTGTACCTACGAAACAGAACGTTAGCAGCAGGTTTAAAACAAACACCATATGAGGTATGGACGGGCAGAAAGCCAGACGTCAGCCACATCCGGGTATTTAGAAGCACTGCCATGGCACATGTTCCAAAAATAAAAAGGACAAAATGGGACAGAAAGGCAGAGAAACATATACTTCTCGGATATGCAGAGAATACAAAGGTTGTATAACCCTTTAACAAAAAGCATTACCACCAGCAGAGATGTGGTTATTATGGAATCCAGTTGTGACTCAAACATAGTACCAGCAGTGGTGGAGGAGAAGAATGTAGAAGTTTCTAAGGAAAGAAAGCAATCCGAGATATCACCAACTGATAGCACATTATGTACCAGATGAAGATATTTCTTCAACAAGATCCTGCAGTTCTATGGAGTATTGCAATAATGTATTAGATCAAGATCTAAAAGACCTAGAATCAAATGTTGATCCAGTTACTCAGAAGCGTGTTAGAAAGCAGCCAGTGAGATTTGGGTACAGTAATATATGTGCGCCCACACATGAAGATATTGGAGAGGAAAATCTGACCTATAAAGATGTCATGAGTGGCGCAGAAAGAGAACAGTGGTGTGAGGCTATACGGGACGAGTTACAGTCATTTCATGAACATGATGCTTGCGAACTTGTTGAAAAACCTAAGGATGTCAAAGTTGTGCAGTGCAAATGGGTGTGCAAAAAGAAGTTCATTATAGGGCCAGATATAGGGCCAGATTGGTGGCAAAAGGATTTACCCAAAAGGAAGGTGTTGACTATACAGAGACCTTCTCTCCTGTGCTAAGGTATTCCACTTTGAAATTGTTGTTTGCTATAAGTTCTAACTTAGATTTAAATGGCCAATTAGATGAAACAGTGTGTATGCAATTACCAGAAAATTTAAAAGATAATGACAATAATTAATTTCAAGTTTTAAAGTTAAAAAAGGCCATTTATGGATTAAAACTATTAGCTAGATCATGGTATAAGAAGGTTGATTCATGTTTACAAGATTTAGGTTATAAAAAGTCTGATTATGAACCTTGTTTGTTTCTAAAATTGTCAGGAAATGAATAGACTTTTATTGCCCTATTTGTTGATGATTTTTTTATTTTTTCAAACTGTAAAAAAGAGGTAGATTACTTAAAAGGGCAATTAAGTACCTGTTTTAAGTTAAAAGACTTAAGTCAACTAAAAAAATGTTTGGGTATGAATGTACAGATTGAAAACTACCTTTTTCAGTTCAGTCAGATTTGTGTGGATCAGAAACGATTTATAGAACATTTGCTATGTAAATTTAATATAATAACTTGTAGCGGTGTAGAGACCCCTATGGAAGTTAATTTAAAGCTTGAAAAGGGCAAGAATGAAAGTAGTGATTACCCTTATCAACAGCTGATAGGCAGTCTCATGTACCTCTCAGTTCTAACGAGGCCTGACATAACATTTTATGTTGGTTACTTGAGCCAATTCAACAATTGTAACAGTCAAACACATTGGAAACATGCCAAGCGAGTTTTAAAATATTTAAGCTCTACAAAATCTTTTGGTTTGATGTATGTCAAAGGTCATTCAGATATAATTGGATATGTAGATGAAAAATAGAAAATCCTATACAGGCTTTTGTTTTATCTACACTGGATGTGTGGTTTCTTATGAATGTAGAAAGCAGCAGACAGTTGCATTATCAAGCACAGGAGTCGAGTACATGGCTGTCTGTGAGGCCAGTAAAGAAGCTATCTTTCTTAAAAATCTTTTGTCTGAACTAGTTAGTAGAGACAATTTACCAATTTTGTTGTATAATGATAACGAGAGTGCCAAGAAACTTAGTGAAAACTGTATATACCATAGACGAAGCAAACATATAGATGTAAGGTCTCATTTTATTAGAGAAGCTGTTCAAAATAATTTAATAGAGATTGCTTATTTGAATACTAAAGAAATGCCAGCTGATATACTTACTAAAAGTTTGTGTAAAGTTAAACATAATGAGTTGATGAGAAAATTGGTTGATTATAAAATTGTAAGTTTAGAATTTTTGCATTACTTTGTTAAGTGGTGATATTAGTAATAGTATCAAAATACTCCATACATCGTCGGTCTATGCTAATTATTTAAGAACATAGCATTATTTATTTACTGTCTATGGAGACAAAAATGAGAATAAAAAGTTAGTCTATGAAAAGCTACTCGCTGTGTTTCATTATTTGTTTCCAATATTTAAAAAAAAAACTGTAATCATCTACTCAACGAGCTCTAAACAACGATTCCTCACGCGTTGGGTAAGTCAAATAAATTTTATTTACGGCTCCCTACTACCTACCTTTTTTATGGCTTTGGGTCAACAAGATTCTTATACTGTGAAAATTTGAAGACTGTAGCTCCAACCGGCTGTAAAATATATGTGACAGACGACGCCTACGGACAGACGGACAGATAGACGGACACGTGAGTGACAGCAATAGGGCTCTTTAGACCCTTCGGGTACGAAACCCTAAAAACGAGATAGATATACTTCTAACAGACCTATTATGAATTTTCAAATTTAGTTCAGACTTTGAACTGAGTCTAAACTAAATTTTAAATTGTACCAACCCCTTGAAGCGACTTTAAATTTTCTTACAAAAATACTTTTAGAAACCAAATAAGAAGATTGAGTAGGAGAATGCTTGTTGCATGAAAAACAAAATTTAGAAATTAAAAATAGTTTAATTTTGATAGGTAACGGAAAGCATGACATAAACCAACAGTTCAGCAAAATCCTAGATCATATAAAAAAGATTAGTAAGATAGTAAAACAATCTAAAAATAGAACTAAAAAAACTTTCGCACAATACTTAGTAACTTATAGATTTTATACTAAGTTTAGCAACAGAAAGAGAAAATTACAATATAAATTTAAAGACCAGGAAGTTTAACAAAGCATTATAAAAAACATTAGAAGTTATAACAATAGGTATATTATACTACTAAAAAACTCTTAAGAAAAACCTCTCTCTTAAAATAACTAAATAACAAATCGTGAATTGCAAATCTCCAACACAGCAATAGTTAACTTGAATTACAAATCTCAAACCTTCCTGGTCTTTAAATTTATATTGTAATTTTCTCTTTCTGTTGCTAAACTTAGTATATAATCTATAAGTTACTAATTAACTATTTAGAAACGAATGAATAAAGGCTAAATTTTAGACATATGCGCTACATTTTGTAAAACCCTATATTCCGATACATCTCAAATACCCAACACATCTCTGAAGTCCATTTTGCACCGAATAACAGGTCATGCGGTGAAGATGGCATTAGCACCGAAATCTTGCAAATTGTTGAACTAACCGTTCTTCCCCATATTACTAACCTATTCAACGACATCGTTTGTACAGGTATTTTTCCCAAAAACTTCTAATATTATCTTGTTGCATATGAAAGGAGATAAATCAGACATAAATAATCGTAAACCTATTAGTCTGATCTCTCACTTTTATAAAACCTTTATAAAAGTTATATAAATTCACATTGCCGAAGAATTAGATAAGCAGCAACCTCTTGAAGAAGCATGCTTCTGTCTCGGGTTTCCTACTACCGATCACTTGCATATCATCAATCAAATAATTGAAAAGACATATTGAATTTAATATTTCACTTTACACATTTTTGGATTATTCGAAAGCCTTTGACGGTATCACACATTTACCATATTTGACGCCCTTAGAAAATAAAATGTAGAATCCACTTTCTATAGAATATTTATAACAACAACACAAAAATGTATATTATAGCCGTTATAAAATTAGAACGGATAGGTCAGTCGGTCGGGGTTGCGGAAGACCGAGGAAAGATGGCGAGATGCTTTAGATGGATTCCTTGAGAATTGGCGAGATGAAGCACAACACCGAAGAAATGAGGGGATGCCTTTACCCAGGAGTGGAAATATTTAGGCTAGTAAAAAAAAATGAACCAAACATCAAGCAACTCACTTCACTTTCAATGGGCGGGTTTCCTCCTGCTTCAAGTAGCAGTACACTCCAGTCTTCGATCTCACTGAGCCTGTTCGCTATTATACTTCCAGCTGTGCCAGCCCCCACGATTATGAAGTCGAAAACTTCTGAGTCTACGATTTAAAATAAAAGTTCAAGCATTAAAATTTTGATAAAATCAAAATACTAGCTATGCGAAATTTTATGTCTGAAACATAGCTGGTGAAATTAGGGTGAACTTAGGGCCAATTTTTCAATAGTCTGATAACTTTTAACTAAGGAATAAAAATGGCCGTTTGACATATTTTATATACAAAAGCTTTTCTAGTCAAACCGCCATTTTTATTCCTCAGTTAAAAGTTATCAGATTATTGAAAAATCGGGCCTTAGACGTGCAACTCTGCAATACATATGCGTTGGAATTCTTGTTATTCTCGCGTAGCGGAGCAAAGTTTAAGTAGTTCATAAAGTGATAGAAATATTAGTTAGCAAGGAGTGGAATGTACAATTTAGATTCTACCACTCATGAATGCATTCAAAATATGTAGGCATCGAATAAGGTATTCTTTATTGTACACAAAAACATAGACACAAATGGTATAAAGGCCAATAACGTTTGATTTGTCAGTAAAAGTCATAAACATCAATCCTTCTTTTTTAAGGGTTTGGTTTACACTGATATTCGAATGGGATTGATGTAACTTTCTTTCATGCCTTGTTTCTCTTTATTGCAGGCAATTTCCCAAACCCCAATTTTTTGGCGTTTCGCCCTTCGCAATCGCTGTCATCGAATGACACTTGTCTAGAGCCTATGGGGGTATTACACTATCATATACCTAGGATCACAGATCTATGAGTCATATTTAATGATGGTCTATATACTAATAATAATATTATGAAGAGGTAAAGTTTGTGAGGTTGTAGGGGTAATCTCTGGATCTACTGATGATATGCCGATTTAGATGAAATTTTGTATGGAGATAGTTTAAGACCCTGGGAAGGACATACAGTATAGTTTGTATTCCCTGGGGATTATAAAACACTTTTTATGCGGAAGAAGCCGCAGGTAGAAGTTAGCTAGTGTAATATAAATATAAAATCATACCGTCTTTGATATTTTTGTCTCATTTATATAGGAAACTATGTATGATCCTAGATATATGATAGTGTAATACCTCCCTAACTGTGTTTTAAGCTATTTCACTCTTTGTAAAAATTTATTTTTTAGGTATAGGATGGGTTGGTTGATATAGGTGGTGGGTCGGTAAGTGCTAGAAGTTTTGGTTATCAATATTTTTCTACATACCGTGTAAGTCAGTTTCGAGCGGCCAATCATTGTTCTGAACAAGACATTGCGCTGTCATGAAGAACTGTATCGCAGACATAAAAGTATTGGCGGTTGCTCCAGTTGTTGGAGAAACGTGACAGTCGTTGCTGAGGACAAATAAATGAAAAAAAAAATTGCTTCAATTTGTTTGTTTTGTTTTTGTAAAAAAATGTTTTAAGTATAACGACTAGAACAGAATTATCAAATCATCCTCAAAATAGATAGAAGTTGCTTACTTATTAAGTGACCAATGCAAAGCAATGTCATATACAAGAAAAATTAAATTAAATTTCACACCTGATCATTTTTAGATACAATTATGTATCACTAACACAACACTCACTCACGTAATAAATACTTTAAAATACACTTATTTAAAAACCACGTGTATACACGTTGATTATAACAATTTGCTATAATAAGAATGTCTGCATATCTACAAAGTATTCAACGTCATGTGAAAATGTCGGCCTAAATAGCTAGAATAAAATTACTAACTAGTTAATCTTGAAAATGATAATTTTTGTTTAAGCTTGATACTAACACGCAACTTTTAGCTTTGTTACTTGTTAATATGGTGCATTTTCAAACTTTTAAACACAAACAGCTAGTTACGGTTTGCTGGCCATCAAGGTGCTTACTATAATAGATATCAATATTTTACTACAATTAAATTTATACTTGAACTTGTTAAAGATATAATCAGTTGCGTCAAAATGCTACAACAAAAATATAAAAATAATTATCAGCCTTGCCCGATCATGACAATAGTTTCACATGCTAATAATAGCTTTATTAACTATTGTTGACGTAGTTTTAACACATTTATAGAATAACAAGTACAAATAAATATGTTTTTAAAATGTACTATATCCTCAATTTTATTTAAAAATTATGTATTTTATAGTCAAAATACGTCATATTACATATTTAACGTACACTTGATGCTTGATTCTTTTATTACGTCTGGTGAGTTCATTTACATTCACTTAGATAAGTATAACCAATCATCCTTCATAATGCGCACAGCGAATGAGTGGAACTCACTACCTGCGTCTGTGTTTCCGAACGCATTCAACCCGAATCTCTTCAAAGTTAGAGTGAACAGGCTTCTTCTGGGTAAGCTCGCTCCATCGTCGACTCTGTCTCTGTCACCTTTGACCTAGGCTAGAGTCAAGAGCAAACCCATCACAAATAAAAAAATAAAAAAAAATAAAAAAAAAATATTTTGTTTTTTTTTATATTTGATAATTTTAATATTTTATTATTTATATTTGAAGCATCGCTTGCATAGACTGGTGACCATCCACTGCATACTGAGATTCCTCCGTTCCTCGGAGAGCACGGTAAGCCGTTGGTCTCAGCAGTCATTTGTACATCTTGGACAATCTTTTCGGATAGTCGGCTGCCAGAATCTCTTACACCTGTCTTTTCAAGTGTTAAGCTGTTTCTGGACTGTGGGTGTGGAGGTCAGTCAGGTGCTCGCTCCATGCAAGATATTGATATTCTGCTACGTTCGGTTGGACTGATAGCCAGCCCTCATCTCAGGAGTAAGCAATGAATGATGTGGATGTGTCGCTGCCGGCTGTAGTCGAGCCAATCAGGTCGACAGCGAGGAGTCTTGGGACGCGGTGGTAACCTTCTGCGAAATAGGCGTCTGTCAGAAGGAGGCTGCAGAAAGGGAGAGGGAGATTTCATCCTCTCGCCCGGCCTGCAGCAGACGCACCGGGCGTCAGTGAAAGGCAGACAACGCCTTCTTCAACGACAGATTCGGGGACGTCCGTCGCCCCCAAACATCAGGACCCGAGGTGGCGAAGCAAAGTGTTCCACGCGAACCCCTTAGATGTCGCGGGGGTACTCAAACACCTCACTCCCTCCTCATAGGTCAAGGCCCACGGAGGCTCGGGTGTAGGTGGGGCATCAGCCAGGGGTTTCGGAAGGATCTTATATTCCCATGTCCCACGCCGTAGGAACACCGGGGTGGTTTTTAGTAAGTAGGCGTCTGACCCTACTGCCAATCCTAACATAATCGGACAAAGATTGATTTTATCTGGTACCTAATTGTGGTAAAGGCTAAATATAACAAAAAAAAAGTTAATGGTTGGCAAATGATTGGCAAACATAGGTTGCAACTTTACATAGTTTAAAGGAACCAATTCATATTTTATATCATTCCCTCTCTAAAAAGCTTATTTTATGTACTGAAAACAGTGAATAAAAAGCACTTTTAATCACTATTTTGTTGTTTGAATTTAGAACACACCAAAATATTCAAACTCCATCTCAATGCTATACAACCTCCTTGCGCAAATAGTACTCGATACAATCTCCTTGTGCAATTAATACTCAACATACAAACTCCTAGTGCTTTTGGCTTAACTCTTTCTTTTTCTCGTAGTCATGGTATAATAGTAGATTATTGCATCGAGTACAAAGTAATTTATTATTGCACCGAGTGCCTGATTTAACAGGCACATTCTAACAGGCACGAGGGCTATATAAATTACTTAAAGCGAGGTGCATAATCTGCTTTTCTTTCAACTATTATCTATAGGAATAGTAGATAAAAGAAACTCATATCAAACAGTTAAAATAGAAGTTTAATTATTGAAATTAAAAGTTATACTTGAGCAATTATTAAACGTAAGGTTAAGAGTTTTATTGGGCAAATTTATATTTGTTTGTTTAACTTGGGACTGAATAATATTATCAGACGAGGTAGATGGGCCTGGCTGATTTGTTACAATGAAGTCGTTATCACGGGAAGTAGATGGGCGCGGCGATGTCGAAAATCACTTTTTTAAATTTCTTTCATTTTTAAATCAGAGTTAGCAGCAATCATTTTTTAAATTTGGAACAAGTAGGATAGAAACGAATAATACGTACGTAAAAAAAAAGTATTGATATCGGCTGGCTGAATAGAGCTAATCCACTGAGGTTGGCACCTTTTCGTGCGATTAAAAAAAAAACTGTGCAATAATGAAATTTCATACATTTTTATTGCTCTAGAGCATTAAAGACTCGCTTTGTACTGAGTTTTTAGTGTGATTGTGATGAAATTAAAGCATAGTTGGAAGAAAAGTATAGTATGTAACTCTTGAATAAAACGGTTTTATATCAAGGGCCATGAATCACACGCGTCGTTAAGGATTATAACACGATAATCACTCCCTACGGTCATGATTCAGTTGTTAGAATCCTTCACTTGCTCGTGATTCTTCCTTGGCCCTCTCTTTAAATCCATCCTTTGTTCACTAGTTGCATAATATACCATTTTCAGTTGACTTAGTTTCTCATTACAGATAACACAAAAAGCTAACAAATAATTACTGATTTAATCATTAGCAAGAAATTATATTAATAAAACTAAAAAAAATATATGATGTACATAACTATGTAAACTTCCACCGAAAATTGGTATGAACGAGATCTAGTAAGTAGTTTTTTTTAATACGTCATAAATCGTAAACCGCAATTTACCAAGTACGGAACCCTTCGTGCGCGAGTCCGATTCGCACTTGGCCGGTTTTTTTGATTGAGGACCAGATTAGGCTCTTTCTAAAAATGCCACTAATTTAGGATAAAATAAAAAATAAAACAATTTTGTTTATTTTACATAGGCCTATATGGGAACTTATAAAACGTCAACAAAAGGTGCACGGTTCGGGTTAGTCGTTTCCTATGGACAAGAACCGGCAAGAAACTTAAAAAAAAAAAAATCCTTTAAAAATTTGTTTGTGTTTACAATATTTCCATGTTACAGCATTAGTACTTGGATATGAGGGGACAACGTAGGCCCGACAATAAGTCGTACGAAATTAAAAAAACAAACAAAAAAAAATGAAAACGAAATAAAAAGTTAACAAATGTTAACAATCATCTAGAAATTAATATTACGTATTTTTATTTGTTCGTAATTTATATTTAAAGTGCTATGTTTTGAATTTCTATTTTTAAATGTCATTATATATGTTTTAGTTAAATTTATTTTGAGATCATTAATGTGATCTATAGATCAAAACTCTAACCCAGTTGCAGATGACCTAGAAAATTCAAATTCGGCATCCAGATATTTAATTAGGTGTGTACTTGGGTGAATATCATCACATCACATCATCAGCCTATTAATGTTCCCACTGCTGGGACACAGGCCTCCTCTCTGTGAGAGGGAATGGGCCGTTATCCACCACGCGGGCCCAGTGCGGGTTGGTGGATGACACATGTCTTCGAATTTTTGGTTCTAGGACATGCCGGTTTCCTCACGATGTTTTCCTTCACCGTTTTAAGAGCAGTGGTGATGAAATAATTTACACAAAGTTCAGCGCCTGCCTGGGCTCGAACCCACGACCTACAATTTGTAAGTCGCGGCCGATACCACTGGGTCGCCACTGCTCTCAATTGGGTGAATATAAAGGAATAAATCAGAAACTAGTAAACTTGTGTCATTTTCATATAATTTTTCAATTAATTGATTCTATTAGGAACACTTACTTATATTGCCTGTATTGTAAGAATCAGCAATCAAAATTGATGACAGAAGGTCTTTATGTGGATTTTAAGGTCTTCACGTGAATATATAACGAGTGGAATACCAACCTTAATTTTTTTTTTATCAAACATTTCAGTTTTACTACTTATAATTAAGAGTATAGTCGACTTTTGTATTTATTATGATTATGTTATGAGGCTGTAAATATGACGGATGTCTATCGGGATTCCAAGTTGATTGAGAGCGTCCGGTCTGCACCTGCACCGAGGGCAAAGGGCATCTGAAAAAAGTACTCTGTGGGCAACTGACTCGACTGACAAAACACGAAGTTTGCCGAGGGACATTAAGAAAATAGTTGTACTCTAAGTACCTATCTATATTGGTCTAGTGGGGGCAGGTAGGCATAACTGCTGACCATGAGTTTCAGGGTTCAATTCCCAGGTGAAGCAACGTGTTATTGGGTTTTCTATTGGTAATTTTGTCAAACGGGAGTATACTGAGTCAGTATTATTCCTGGCTGTCGGATATTGGTAACTAATATCTAAGATTGGGAATCTAGCCAGAAATTGGAATTTATGCACCGGTTTTATTTAAAGTCTAGATGTTATCCGGTAACAAATTCAGACTTAAATGAAACCGCTAGTTTTAAGTGCGTATATGTATCTATTTAAGCACAAATCCAGTTATTTAGTAGGTAATTTGATACCTAATATCACACTTTAAAGTCGTTTTTTTGTAATGCTAATGCTTACCTATAAACTCCAGATTAACACAAATATCCATCAACATCCAGCCTCATTACGATCGAAAATATTCTTTGTGAGTGACGTCACAACGATGAGTCGACATATTCTATTACACAAAGTACCCCGACGCATAGACTATAAATCTTCTCTAATGATCCAATGGTTTCTGATTGTTCACTGTTTCAATATATTTCCGCTTTTCTCCCAAATTTCGTGCGGTAACGTCGTGAAAGACATTACCATATTTTACGTTGACATCAAGTAAATGAGCTTTAACCTTTCCTGAGTTTAGGGGTTAATGTTTATAAATTGAATCTTACAGTCATGATCCAACGTATACCTATGTACCAATAAATCTCTTATATCCTGTGTTTTTGAGGGTTCTGGAACTTATTAACTGTGTGAGCAAGAGTTACGCGTCTTAGGTACCTATACCTACAAAATTTTATCGAGCTTAATTGTTTTCAAGTCTCAAGTGAATGGGTTACTTCGAGGCACACGTGTGTCTTTATCGACTGCATCATTCGCTTATCAAGAGTAGAAAGCTATTCGTCAAACGCGAGCTTATCAACAACATAACATATAAAAATAAAATATCAATTCAACAGCAGTTAACTGCTTGACATAGGCCCCTCCCAAGTTGCACTACAACACCGCGTATCTAAGTTCGGCAGGGCAAAGGGAACAACTTCATGAAAGAGTTTGACACACTTCATATATATTTTTCAGTAAAATAATAATAATAATTTTCCCGATCCCAGCCCGAAAGGCACCCGGCGGGTTTGGCGGTACAGGTCAGCAGATTGGGATAGGATGCGATCTTTTTTCGCATGCTATCCTTGGCAGCCCACTTGCTTCTCTTCGGAAGATCCATCGTCATGCGCTGACGCCGTGACTGATGTGTTGCGCCAGGGGATGGAGTACTACATTCCATTCTCTGACGTGGCGCTTTCCGGCGTTGACCGACCATGGTTTGGTGCTGAGTGCAACCGCGCAAATGCGGTTAATCACAAGGCTTACCTAGCATGGGTCGACGCTCGAGTGCACAAAGCGAGTAACGTAACTCAGAAGAGAGCCTTCAACAGGGCTGCCAAGTCCTGCAATAAGGCGATGCGAAGGGTACGTTTTTACCATATTAGCAGAATCGGGAACAAACTAGCTTCATACCCTGCTGGTAGCAAAGCGTTTTGGTCCCTGGCTAAGTCGGTTGAATCAAACTTCTGTCGCCCCTCACTACCACCACTGCTGAGACCCGGCGGGTCACTGGCCCACGTCGCCGAGGAAAAGGCAAACTTGTTTGCCTCCCTTTTTGCGGAATCTTCGCGTCTGAACTCTGATGGCGCGCAGCCCCCTCCGTCTCCTGTTGGATGTGGGACGAGTATGTTGGATATTCGCATCCATCAGAGGGAGGTCTGTAGGGTGTTGCGTAACCTTGACGTGAACAAAGCTAGTGGCCCCGACGGGATACCGGCAATTGTACTGAAAACTTGTGCGCCTGAATTGTCTCCGATCCTGACACGCCTATATCGCCTTTCGTTAGTGACTGGAAAGGTGCCGAAGGCTTGGAAGCAAGCTAACGTTCAGCCAGTCCCCAAAAAGGGTAGTCGGGCTGACCCGGCAAACTACAGACCCATCTCAGTAACGTCCATCCTCTGTAAGAGTATGGAACGTGTGCTGAACAATAAGCTCCTGGCATACCGAGAAGACAACGACATCCTCAGTGACCGCCAATACGGCTTCCGCCGAAATCGGTCAACTGGGGATCTTCTAGCGTATGCCATTCACGTCTGGAGTGAGGCCATCGAGAGGCACGGAGAAGCGCTTGCTGTCTCCCTTGACATCTCGAAGGCTTTCGACAGGGTCTGGCATGAGAGCCTTATTGGTTCCTTCCTTCGGTCTGCCTAGTGGTCTGTGTGACTGGATTGCTGACTTCCTGAGGGAGAGGTCCATCCGAGTGGTTATCGATGGCTGCTCGTCCGGTCAGCTAGGTATTAACGCCGGAGTCCCTCAGGGGTCGGTGCTCTCGGCTACACTGTTTTTGCTGCACATTAATGACCTGCTAAAACCCGGCACCTTTGGGTACGCAGACGACAGCACGGGTGCTGAGAGATACGTGTCCGGCGCACGCACGGGCTACTGGGACTGAGATCCGGTCTCTCCGGGAGGCCATGGTTGAGCGCTTGAACCTGTCTTTGGAGGCAGTCTCCGAATGGGGCGATGCCAATCTAGTCAATTTCAATGCAGCTAAGGCCCAGGCGTGTCTTTTTTCCGCAAAAAAGAGCCTATTCCACCCGGCTCCATCTTTCCGTGGTGTAACCGTGCCGATAACGGACCATCTCGACCTTCTTGGTGTTACTTTAACATCGACCCTCAATTTTGGTCCATGCATTGAGGCAAAGGCTCAGTTGGCTGCAAAAAAGTTGGGGATCCTTGCAAAGGTGAGACGTTACTTCACGCCTGAACAGCTGCTCAATTTGTATAAAGCGCAAGTTCGGTCATGCATGGAGTACTGCTCTCACCTCTGGGACGGATCTACCAAATATCAACTTGATGCACTTGAGTCGATTGACAAATGGTCCAAGAGGCTTATCGGCCACGATACACTGGTCGCCTCAAAGCTCCAGAGCCTTGAACATCGACGCCAAGTGGCCAGTCTGTCGGTTTTTTATCGGTTACATTTCGGGGAGTGTGCGATGGAACTTCACAATTTGATTCCGCCTAGCCCTTTCCATCACCGGACAACAAGACGCACGGCAATGCGCCACCGGTACATGGTGGACATCCCACCCATACGTACAAAGCGTATTGCGAATACTTTCATTGTACGCACAGCTAAGGAGTGGAATGCCCTGCCGGAGTCTTTGTTTCCTGATAGCTACAACCTTGGGGTCTTCAAGTCAAGAGTGAATAGGTTACTTCTAGGCAAGCGTGCTTCACCGCCGACCACATCATCGCTTACCATCAGGCAAGATAGTGGTCAAACGCGAGCCGATCAATAAATAAAAAAAAAAAAAAAAAAAAAAGGGTATAACGTCATCCACCGTATGAGTTGAATCCACATGTCCTATCCATGACCAATTCCCTTTCGAGTGTATTACGCAATACGAAAGTCGTTATTTTAAAGGTGTCGTCACCCTTACTACGTTTTCTTTGCCGAATTCACTTATGCTATTAGGCTACCGGTCGTTTGCTTCCAGCATCTAGCCTGCCCCAGCAAGCTTCTTGAGAAGTCAAAATTTAATTTGAAAATTCATCTAACGGTCTTCAGGTCACCGTAGCCAGCAATATTGGTAAGAAACCAACTCATTTCGAACACTACTACTAAATTTTCTCTACATTGAATACTTCTCTTAAGGACATTCTTTCAATGCGGCTCACGTAGACTCTGCGGCCAGATGTGCATAGGTGGAGCGGCCAGTCATACCCTAGTACTGTACGATTGCTGCGAGCTATATTCATTGAAATGTATCTGCAACCAAATCACGAGGGAATGTGCAACCAAATCACGAGGGAATGATAGCTGGTGGTGTGTGTGATTCACAAGACTCGCTAATTAAAACCAATTTACATAGATAGGTCACCGGTTCACCTAGGGGAAGGCCTTCCAACGCACCATCTTCTGGTTCGCGGTCGTCATTCCTGGTTGCGGGAATGCGCTGCTTGCGAGACGCACGGGATAGGTCAATTTGGCGACGCCTGGGGGCCTATGTCCAGCAGTGGACGTCTTTCGGCTGAAATGATGATGATGATGATAACGTAGATAGGTACTAATAAAATTCATTAATATTTTCAGATGGCCCAGTTTTAACTACACACTTTTTAGCACAACAAAAACAAACACGGCTTAAAGTATGGAATAGAATCGAACTTTATACTCTATCTAAACAACGGACATTGACTTCTCTTATAACCACACACCACTTATGTAGGATTGCTAACGTTGTATCATATTTTCTGAATATTGAGGCAAGATGAGCTCTTCATGCCTAAAGAGCGTACTTAATAGGACCTGGGGCAGCGGCCTGACCGCAGCAAGCGAATACTATCCTTGTAAAGAGTCACAAACCTGTCTTGACTTCCAGGATCTGGATATCTTCAGCTAACAAATCACGTCTTAAACCCGCCACAGTACAAATAAAACAGTACATCAACACGCTAAAATCTCTTTAGATCTGAGCATATTTTGTCAAAGTTTGCCCACTGAATTATTAACTACCGACCACGCTTAGTATTCTGTGCCGTCCCACATAACGTACGTCGGTCTCTGGCTGTATTTGTACACTTCTGGTCCTCTGGCTTAGGATCCTTAAGTAGTCCGTTTGACATATAAACCTTTAAATAGATAAGCAAAGTTCTTAGTGGAGCGAGTGGAATGCGGTGACTAAGCCACGAGGCATACAGTTCGGCGAAGGTTGAGACTTCCTGGCGCGCTAAGTAGATGCCTTATGTTAACTTGCATAGATTACGAAAGCTAGAATGTATACTAAAGAGTGTGCGATGTTTCAATTCCGTGAAAATGTTTTAGCCAAGTATTTATGGCCGAATAACGGTTAAATACTCTATCATCTACTGGTATTTATTCTGTGCTATTGGTAACTTACCATAGCGATCAATTTCGTCCTGTATAAAAGAGGCCTCCAGAATCTTTTTGATATTCCAACGCTACGGGGATACAAATTGAAGCAAAAACAGACTGTTTGATTTCACATTTGATTTATTTCTCACCAAACATCGATACGGCAATACCTTAGCGAAGGCGATGTAAATAAATCACGGCGACGCGTCTCCAAATAATTGAATATTTATTTACCCCGTTTTTACAAGCTCAAGTCGATCCTTCTTCAGCACAAAAGCAACGAAGAGCCTTCCTTTTACAATTTACATCTCAACTCCGGGTTTTTCGGTACATTTAATCAAGAAATTGCCCAAGCTAGACACGATTCTATGAGACTTTAGAAAATTTTATCAAAGTAATTCAAGCCAGGTTTCAACGACTAGGTAGATACTCTATTTATGTCTCAGTGTAGAGTATACTGAGTAGTTACTGTGTCACAGAAGTAACACTCTTGTCACACGCCACTTTAGAACATAGCCAGTTACTATAGAGTTTAAGATAGATTTGTGCCTGGTAAAAAACGGTGTTGTGTTTTTCTATTTGTTGTTAAAAATACTTCTTCATGTCGCTGTTGCCATGTTAATGTAAGTAGTAGTAAGTAGTAATATTAGTAATATTATCAATAGGGTTAGCCTAAAATTTCGCCAAGCCTATCACTTTCTTTTTGCAAGGCGTCGTCAGTGGACACAAATCGCTTTGACTGTAGGTTTTCGGGGACAGGCGTCAGGATTGGAGGTGCAGTATAGTTTGCAACTTGGCTTTGCATCCATATGACGCTGCAGTTCCGTTGAGGCGGTCTCGCTTTACGAGAGACTTTCAAGTGGGCGACACGGAAGGAGGATGGCTGCTTGAAGATACTAAGATTAGTTACTTGTATAGATAAACAGCTGTTTTAACGTAACACTCATCATACTGGGCAATATGTAATTGCTTATATAAATTTATCAAACCAAACGTATTATTATTTCATTGGCAATTCCCTAAGTAACCACAGATGAATAATAATTAGTAAATATCAATATTACACAGACCAACTGCGGCGCTGTTCACAAACTAACTGAAATTGAAACAAATTCCTATTGGAAACTGTACGAAGGTCCAGTTTTCTACTTTTCATTTATAAAAGTAGAACAATATTATTAGAAAAATATGTAGATATCACTAGCTTCTGTCAACGGCGTCTGCGTGAATGTGGAATATTCTACAGGGATACTATTATCCTATGTCATCCCCTATGTGATCCCCTTAAATGTCATTGTCTATCCGTGTGCGCAATTTAGTCAAAATCTGTTCAACCATTGAGGTGTGATTGATTAACTAATATACTGACATTTCAAATGTGTCAGTCACAGTCACAGTCGGTCTGTCCAAGTTAGAGACAATACATTCTGAAAACTAGCAAACGACCACGGTTATACTCTGAACACCACTATGAATATGTGTGAAATACAATAAATGATTTATTACATCTAAGTTGTTTATTTAAAACCCGATTCATATCGAATAGTGCGTACATAACAATTTCAGGTGAGAATATTTTCATGTTTTTTTTTTTTTTTTTGTTTATTTTCATTTTAGAGCATGAGTTTTCGTTTTTGAACTAATTTTTTACATTTCTTTTCTTTTAATTCGGTGATTAGTAGTTTAATAATAACTGATCTGGTGCATAGAAGGTATGATTTGATGAGTTTTTCGTGATGAAGGTCCTGCCTCACTATTAACAAACCAGAGTTATAATTGACATTTTAATTTGATTGTAACTAGTTTGATGAAAACTGATCTAAAGAGGTGCATAGAAGATATGATTATCAAACAATGCGATGACTTTATTACTGATGGTTGCCCCGCTTCGTTATTCTGTAAAAGCTAACTGTAAAACTTGCTTCTAAACTCGCACAGTCAGTCGTTAGTCCTCATTAGTGACATTGTCTAACTATTTCCACTGCAGGATTCTACGTCAACTGATACGCGTAGCAATTAGGATTACTCCAAAAATCTGCCGTACAGCCGGTTGCAGACCAAGAACTAAGCTAAATTAGCTCAGCTTAGCTCAACTCGCATGGTTCGAGTAATTTTACACTAGTTTATTTTATAAAGTTTGCAGTCAGCACACAAATACATGTTTTTGACTTTGACTTTATTTATCTCATCTTGAGATCGGATACCTTTTAGTCTCCCAAAAGATATCCGATTTGAGCAAGATAAGTTCATTGTTTGTGTGTGCAGTGCGTTGAAATTTTGAAATTTCGCGTACGTCACGCCTTGGAACATCTTGTAATAGTGACCTCTCAAACTCCTGAAATTTCCTGCGCTTTATCTTTATAAATTTTGATTGATTTCACAAAAAAATATACGTGTCCAATATTTTTTGATAATCTAACTGACTGACTGAAATTTTTTTTTATACCCCAGTCATCATCCCTATTATTTTACGAAAAACAAGTCAACAAGCAAATTATTTTCGATAGAATAGCTGCCGTAATCATGCTTATGAAAGACCCGAGCTTGTGTTAATAAGTAATCAAGCAGATAATTAATGTAATATGCACTCAATGATACCGAATTTTCATTCCGTTGCTCGTCAAACGAATGTGTTTCAAGAACTAATTGGCTGTACCACTATTACTATAAAATCGACTTTGATCATCGCTACGATTAATTTTGTTTATTTACTCGTAAGTAGTTTGCTATTTATCATAGTTGAATATAGTTTTGGATGGAAGCGCAAACATATACGTAAACACATTCATAAGTTATAATATTGTATGTATTTTGAACTGCCTGGATTTGGACCTGGTCGATGGCTATAGGATATTTATGCATGGGACTCATTTAAACATGACTATTGAAATGTAAGGAAAACTAAACACCCAAAACCTTCGAGGAATACAGACGTGTTTTTATATAATTATATGTATTTTAATCGCCTGGGGTTTTGCAGGACTTTTACCGACTAAAACATCATGTTGGCCATCACATTTAGGGGTCAAACAATCAATAAATTTTTATTCGTGAACACAGGTATTACAATAAAGGTCTTATGTTTACATTTCAGTCGAGCTAGGTCTAGACATAGGTCTTACCAATGGAATTGGTGTACAAATATATTAGTTTTTTTAGTAATAAATCTGAATCTATACAATACAAAGTCAAGTTAGAAGAGTAAAGTCTATTAAATGTAGGTATTATTTATAAATATTTAATCTATTACAATTTGTTTTACATGAAGTTCAGTGATAAATTATATTAAGAACTAGTAACGTTATATATTATATTCTAAATAATGTCAATTAAAAGTATTATTAATTAATAATTTTAATATTTATTTTTACATGCATGTCAATGGTAAATTATAATAAATAGCTAGTAATGTCATATTTTGTCATTTGATAATTCTTCGATAGAGTAATAAATATGTCTTATCTATTAGAAATAAATATAATTTAATTTTGAATTTGGGAATATTATCTTCATCCTTTGTACATTTTGGTAATTTATTTTTCAACACACTTGCTCATAAAGTGGCTCTAATTTCACCGCAATTAGGCACATAATGATACCTGTTATCAAACTGTGACTTTTTCATTGCTATTATTCACAAGTGAGTTATAGAGTTTTTTTTTTATTTATTGGATGAGTTGCTTTGTTCTTAAAAAAGTTTCGATACATAAAAGATCGTGCTCAATAGTACCTACAAATAAATTAATATGTACCTATTGCTTGCTCATTTCATGCAACTACGTATTTAAATAGATAATTACAACTTGTACGTGCTTAATAAATAAAAGTTTCACTCAAATATAAATTTTATTTGGTCTGTAATTAAGAAAAATTGAAATTCCCTATTTTGTACGTGGCTAAAACACTATCCACGAAAAGCCAAAAAAAAAAAACTCATTCTTTTAGTCTATGGCCGATTGCCATTGTTAAATGCGCGCGCATAGGAAAACTGCTTAATTTTGCCCGCCATTGTAATAAAAAATTCACAACTCGTTTTTACTGTTGAAAATGATTTTTTGTATTATTTTATTATTTATTAATACTTCATGCACAAAAGGTACAATGGCGGACTTAATGCCTTAGGCATTCTCTACCAGTCAACCAAGGGTGGTGAAGAGATAACATGGTAGGTGCATTATTTAATAATAAAAATAATACCAGTTATATTCTTCACAAGTGTGTAGAAAATGGCGCCTCAGCGGTAATCACCAACATTGCACACTTGTACCATAATGTACTAATAGACCCTTGGAGCCATTACAAAAATACAATGTCTGTGTACTGCACACTAGATCTGACTGTTTGTAACCGATCACAACGGCGCTGACTCGAGCAAATTTATGTAGATTATTTTTGACGAACATACACGTTTCATAGATGTACAACATCGGCATAGTTAATAATTTCGTATTTTAATAAAAACGGTTTGCAGCTGTTTGTCATCTGCAAATTATATATAGCTCTTATGCACCTTTTTTGGCACTTAAATACCATATCTTTACTCGTGGCATTTCCCCAAAATATAATTCTATATCTCAATGTTGAGGCTACAAGACCATGATACGCCGTTAAGACTGTTGCTCGATTGGCCGTTTTACTTAACATGTGCAAAGCATAGGAATGTTGGTTTAGCTTACTGCATACTTTGTATATATAAATTTTAATTCCATTTTAAAGTATAAGAGGTGGTTCGAGGAAATTGAAGGCAAACAAATCTTCCACTGTGTCACGCAAAATGCCTACGGCATTCATAAAGCCTCCACAACATACGTCCCTGTGTAGTTGAATGCTTGGCAAACTCGGTGATGAAAAATCGTCTCCCTGTTGGTTTTATTGGGCTTTTAGCATTGCTCGCGGCTTCTCCCGCGTGAATAATGTTTTATTATCCCAAGTCCCAAGGGATCACTATACCGAGTTCATCGGGAAACAAGTATCCTATAATAATCCAGTTTATAAACTACCTGTTTGCAAAATTACATTCAAAACTGTTTAGCCGTTTTTGCTTGATTTAAACGCAATCATACAAACTTTCAAGTTTATAATATAAGTAGGCTTTATTTAATGGACATCTCGTACAAGATAAGCATTAGAAGGCAATGCCACCAAAAAAAATAATGCAATACTACCTGATCTACGAGATTGTCTCTCTTCACAAGTTTTGAAAGTAAACAGATACCAACTCCATAGACCACAAACTCCTTCCACTTTCGAAATTAAAACATTTCCATCTGCAGATTAGCTCAAAAAGGTTCAAAACAGCTACTTAAGGATGGTGTCGGAGCAATCTCGCCGCAATCGACATATTGCATCTTGGTTACTTCGCAGAAGGTACTAAGCTGTCTGCCTCGCCTTAATATTTGATATAACGTTAAAGTAGAAAACGATACACTTAATTGAAATTATTAAACTATAGAAACTCTCTTTTTAACCCTGGACGGAAAAAGAGGGGTGTTATAAGTATGAATTGTGTCTCTGACTGTGGCACCATAGCTCCTAAACGGATGAACTGATTTTGATTTCGTTTTCGAGTAGCAAGTAAAGCTAGAAACTAAAAAAAAGTTGGCGTACAGCGAGTAGCAAGTGTGTAGTTCCAATAGTTTTACCGCTCGGCTTTGAAAGACTTTGTGAGCGAGTGTTTATGTGTGACGGGCGATTACTTGCATCACTCGCTCGGGGCATCCGTACTGTACGTAGAAATGACCGCTGCTGGTTGGTCTCTCGGCGTGAGTTCTGACCGCCAAGCGAGCAAGCGAGCTTCGCCAAGCCAGTATCAACCAGGTTTCAGGCTGGCTAAAGTAGTGTCATCTTTTATGGGGTACTGTATAAAATGTTGCAATAAAATACCTCCCGACATTCTAGAACTGAATAAGGCGAAATTTAAACTTGTATAAAACGTAAACTATGCAGGCAGGCATATTATAAACGCTAGTCCTGCTCCACAACCACTAGGGCGCAAAAACAAGTGATAAGCAGATAAGGTCTGAAGTATTGTTGGACCTGCTGAAGACTATTTGAATATATTCGTATTGTATAAACTCAATTTCTTTTAGTATTATATTACTGCACAGCACATAATATGTGAGTACTATGTACCAACATTGACTTGTGTGTGCCCTGGCAGTTGATAGTGTTTCATGCTCTCTCTAATGTCTCTCTGATGGTGGTACATGTGTTGGATCATTTGGTTCCCTTCATGATGGTTGAGCTGAGTGGTGCCGATTCATGTGTCATGTTCGTGAACGGGCGCCATCAGTTGGGATTGGTCATAACTTAGCTGCCTTGGCCTGTTTTTAATTACCTATTTATTGTAATTTTTTAATTGTTTGTTTTACTCTAGACGCTTTTACGTGCACGTCTTTTTACATCGTTCTCACATACATGTATTTATTCAACAAGAATGATCTGCAAGGCATACCGCACGGTGTCTCTGACATTGGCACTTATCCTGTCAGGCCAACTCCCCCTAGACCTCCGGGTAATCGAAGCGGCCACTCTTTTCAAGATCAAAAAGGGACATTCCCAAGAGTTCATACCGCTGGGCCGCGTGCTGGAGTGCAACGTGCACCACTCCAAAAATCCCCACCCAGCGCAACTCACAACAACCGAGTATGAATGCCTAGAGAAATTGACTCCCGAAACCCTGGCGACCCACCAAGTAATCGGCCCCCAAATATACACCGATGGTAGCAAGATAGAGGGGAAAGTCGGAGCTGCCCTAACTTGGTGGGAAAACGGAACGGAGTCAAGGTTCAGCACCTTCGGTTTGGAACCTCACAACGGAAATGTACACTCTCTTCAGAGCTGTCAGGATGGCAAGAGAATCCAAGGCGGCCTCCGTAAGCATATTAAGTGACTCGAGATCGTCATTTGACCTGCTGAGGAGACCGCCTGTCACTCCCACCTGGTACTCCAAATCAAGAGAAGCGTCCGTGAAATCAAAGAGGAGGGCAGAGAAGTGAGGCTCTTTTGGCTCAAGGTCCATGTGGGAACTGCCGCGAATGAGAGAGCGGATGAGCTGGCCAAGGAGGCAGCCCTAACAAAGCTCACATCAGACTACAGCAAGGTCCCCGTTTCATTCGTGAGGAGGAAGATACGGGAGGGGACTACAAGGAATTGGCAAGCGCGGTACGAGTCCTCAAGTACAGGATCGGTCACGAAAGTGTTCTTTCCAGACGACCTAGCGGCGAAAAGGACACTCAGAGACGCAGTGCTCACACCGGTCCACGTACAAGTCCTTACAGGACACGGCGGATTCTCAGCGTATCTCCACCGCTTCCATCTCAAAGATAGTCCCTCGTGCGTCTGTGACCCGAGTTGTGAAGAGACAGTCTGGCACCTGCTCTTCGAATGCCCAAGGTTCAGCCAAGACAGAATGGAGCTCGAAGTAAAATTCGAAACCCAGCTTAGCCAGTCCACACTCCACACCATCATGGGGAGACCGGCTACTAGGATTCCATTCTTGGCATTCGCGAGCAAAGTCGCCACAATCGCAGCAGGGGCCAACAAAACGGACGTAACCTTGCGAAGTCGACCACACATTCGAACACACACAACCACTACAACAACCACAACTACACAAACAACAACAAGCACACCATTGACTGATACACAAGTTACACACTCACACTACCAACGGCCCTTACCAACGGTAGCAGCAGCGGTAGCAGCAACAGCCAGCCTACAACCAGCCCCTAGCATGACTACCACACAATTCCTGGCATGCGGAGAAGACGGAGTCCCTGGCATCAGACTGCGAGGCGTCGCTCTGTTCATGAACAGGGAACAGGAGAAGTTAGGCATGGGATTCTGCATGGGCTCAAGTCGAGCTGCGGCCCGAATACACCTTTCACCGGGCCTTGCCGCCCTGATTAACGGAAGCACCACCAAAACGAGCATAAAAGGCAGCAAGTATGCTGCACTACCTCAAGTGGAAGTGGCTACACACCGATGCCGTCTAATGCGATTTAAAGGGAAAACAATTGCATTACTCGAGTGGGGAGAGGCTACTGCATTTGCCCAGGCAAACTCATTGCTTCAGAAGATCAGGGAGGCAGGAGACTACACGTCAGCCGCAGCCCGAACCATAAGTGTGGACGCAATGGTGGTGGGAGGAGAAAGAGGAGACGTCGCAGACCGCTTTGGCTGTCTAAAGGCCTCAGAACATCATGAGGTCGTTGTCTACGAGGACAGAGGGGAAACTCTAAGTTTCCTCAAAGCCCCCAGACAACCAGCAGACAGCGCGACGAGCCCATCAACAAGTCCCACCACTCAAAGCGATTCGGAAAGGGCCCAGCAGAAGGCAGCAGCCGAAAAAGCCGCAAAGGAGCAGTGCAATACCATAAACCCGAAGGACCGGGCCCGGTCGAGGAGTCGCCTGAAAGCGTTTGGCACTTTCCTCAGTGCACTGCTCCCAAGCACCAGCCACGCATCACCATCTCACAAGCAGGAGACGACACTGGAGAGGTTCTTCAGAAAAACACCAAAGGAACCAACCCAGGAAAAGCCTAAATCAACACGAGCCGACAAAGGGCAAGTCAGCCCGCCTACCCTCGCAGTAAAGTCAGGTACCACGGACCACGTAAAGAGCGCGTTCCTCGAGTACGTAGCAATCGTAAGAGCGACCAGAGAGGTCAATCTTACGACATGCCGGAAGATCCTGCAGACCTTCCAGAGAGACACAGAGGGTCTGTTAAGGGTACTGCTCGAGGAAGCAGGGGCAGCGGTGTACGACAACATCACATCCCAAGTCATCAAAGGTAAAATGACGGGGTCGTATATGGCAGCCTACAGTGCGAGGAGTGGTTTTGTGGCCCTGGACAAGGAGGACACGGAGCGCTCGGGCAAACTCAAGTTCAGTGTGCCAAATGACGACCCGATAGTGGTTACCGCCAAATGTACCAAAATTATGCCGGATGATAAGATCCTGGAAATGTCACAGTCCATTTCGGGGACCTTCGTACCAAAGCACTTCGATGAGGACAGGGACGTGATAGCCAACACGACAACAGAAGCTGCCAAAGATCTCAGGGAAAAGCTTGCGCGACGCTTGGGAGACCGAGCAAAGACCAAGGTGCGCACTATGGCCTCAATCCTAGCAAACGGTTTCAAGAGCCAAGACAAACGCTACCGTCTTACGGTAGACGAGGCTCTTATGAAACACTTTGGGGCCATAGTCATGGCAGTAAAGTTGTCTGGAGCAAGCGAGCTTGTCCTCGTCGGAGACGTTAACCGGCTTCCATTTTTGGACAGAGAGAACCTTTTCGAACTTAGGTATACCCGTCCAGACCTGGAGGCTGGTATCACCCAGGAGTTTCTCTGCACACACCGCAATCCAATGGACGTGAGATATACCCCGGTATATACTCCTCCAAGTCATCGCAGTCGCGGGTCCACTCCCTGAAGGTGAAAAGTTACACAGGGGCGCAAATACAGAGCACTGCCCAAAACACCCTGTTCCTGGTTCATACGCAGGGCGAGAAAGCTTCTCTTGCGAGCCAGGGATTTGGGTCCGGCGAAGGTTCGCGCCTGCTAACCATACACGAGGCTCAGGGGTCAACCTACGACAGCGTCATCATCATCAACACCAAGTCCAGGAGGCTTCAGGTTCACGACAGCATCTCCCACGCGGTAGTGGCGGTGTCCAGACATACAGTCAGTTGCGTCTATTACACCGACGACGCCGATGAAGCCGCGGGCCGCCTTGCTGCATCGAGACGTAGTCGTCATAGAGGCCTTGCTCACGCTAGCGAAGTCCCTGGTCAGCAGATTTCACCATAATACCACCTAACAAGTCCCATCCATAAACTCCAACCCAAACACATACCCAAACCATCACCCTGCCTGCATGGTGGAGCGAGTCAGTCATACTCACCTTAATGTCCTAACGACGGGGTTCTATAACCGAAATCGTCAGCCGGGACTGGTCTGCTCGCACTGCCATGCATATTCACGTTAAGTGTATAATATAACGTAACGTAAGTGTATGATATAACATAAGCAATGTATCAAGAGAAATAAGAAAAAATAAAATAAAAAAATGTTAATAACAAAGATAAGTAGTTAATAGAAACATAAAATTGTAATGCCGGTGTGTAATATATATATATATAGTATTTAGTGAGGGATGAACTCACGTAGACTTAAGTTAGTTAAGTTAGCCTAAAATAATGTCTGACGTAGGAGTCAAACAATTGTAACTATTATGAAAAAAAAAACAAACAAAATATAATAACTATAAAAAAGAGCGCGGACTGTGTCCGCGGTAGAATATTAGAAAAAAAAAACAAGAATGATGTGTGGAGTACTTTGCCAAATAGAAGAATGGTAGAATCAATTATTATTACTTTTAAATTTGAATTTTTGACGTTCAAATGTGTCGCTTAATGGCCTAATTGAATAAAGAAATTTTGCTTTTTGATTTTGAGTGTCGCTTAGCGAGTATAACTGTAATAGCTCTTTTCATTGCGACAAACTTGTGTTGAGAGAGTACTCGCTGGCAGTGTGAACAGCCAGCGATCATCTATTACTATTTGTGTCACTTTTATTTTCACGGGATCTTATATCTTTTGTTCGTTTCTTCAGCGAGAAAATTGTCCAAAGCTATAAGTTGCTTCGTCGCCGGCGGTGGGACAAGTGCCTTAAAAGTAAACTTGCATTTGGGAATGAAAGGAAAAATAATAATTTTTTAAATTACCGTGATAATCAGTATAGAGATTAATGTGGTTTTGAGGGGAACTCTCAGTTTAGAAAGCGGGTGTATGGTTGATTGTTATGAACAATATACATACGGAGAAAAAATATAAAATAAAGTATTCATCCATACACCCCTTTCCGTAATTCAAAAATAACTCCCCTGAAATTCCTTGAAGAGGCTCTACTACCATAACTTAGGAATTATTAAATGGCCACACAAACAAAACATTGGAAGCTTGCCAGCGATTATGGTTTTAAACAAGTTACAAATCTTAAGGTATAGTGAGAAAAAGTGACCTTAAATTTTATTTTGTAGTAGTAAGTTTTCTAGAAAGTTATTCTAAAGAGTAAAAGCAAATTGATATCATTGACTAAGTAACGAGACGATCTTAATAGAGTAGCTGAAATGAAATCAGCCGAAAATCGAAAATTTTGGCTTGCAAAATGCGATTGAATAGACCTTCGTCCAGCAGTGGACCAGGAATGCTGTGAATGCAAGTGGTTACTTTATCAAGTACAGCTGGTAAAAAGTCACTCGGAGACAGATCACAGAACCTAGATAAGGCTGACAAAGGAGCGTGAATATTGCCACTACCAAAGAGGACCTTGTACTAATCAATAGGTAAATTCGATCTGTGAGTCACGAGGTCGATGAAGCACTCATAGTTCTCTTATCATCGATAACATCACTCGTTAGTGAGGAGCTATTCCTCAAATACTTTGAGAAAGAAACAAGTTAAAAATACCGAACCCACAAAACACAGGCTTTTAAAACGAAACACCATATCAACACCATTTATCTATCATTATAATTTTATATTTTTCACTTTTCCCATTCATACTCAGTAAAATCCAATTTTAATAGACTAAAATCGTTTGGTTAAATTTATTTAAAAAATCTTAAACGTTGTTGTAAATTGAGATCGTTTCATCTATGTTTAGGTTTGAAGGTGTGAAAAATTTACATAATTCTTAACATTTGTATGATAACGTAGTTTTATTACAATGGAATGATATTGAACACAGATATGGGTATCTCCCTCAAGAATCGCCACACTGATCAGTCCTGTGCGTCTCGTATCCACCGGATTGACGACGCTTGGCGTCGACGTGTTTAAAGTGGACGTCTTTCGGCTTAAATAATGATGATGATGCCTATCCACCTAACTGTTACATTCAGTCCTTGTCATCATAGCGTTTATTAAATTCCAAAAATTAATATCACAGTTAAATGCATTCGGTTAATGAACCAGTAGCAATTCATCGATTTATTTCCCTGAACAGCCTTTGCTGCAAACCTTTCAAATACTCTAAAAGCAGGAACTCCAGTACATCGAACACTGCCAAAATCAAACCAACATTCAGGCATTCAGATGTTCCATCCATCCGTGGGTAGGAATAGCAAAATACAATGGGCCGACCATTGTACAGCCCCATTCAATCGACTGACAATAAATTCCAAATCAATACAATGTAACGCCAAAGAGGTTTTTTCGTCCATTTAATAAATTCGAGTAATGGGGCCACATTTTGTCCACCACAAAAGCGAAATCGGAAATTTTGAAAATGATTTTGACGGTTCAAAAGAATCTAAAAACACCCGATAAATGTTTTGTGTAGACGATGGGGTAACAAGGGGAAAATTGAAGTGACCGTTGTTTTTTGTGATAGCGTTTGCATCTTGGCTTGGATGGTGTTACTTTTCCCGTCTTATCGGTCTGTGTTCCACTTCAGACCCTGAGCAAGGGTGTTTTCTCAGTTTTAATTATGTAAGAAAGAAAAACTGTAAAACTTTTCATTGAAAAGTTTTACTGTTGGTTAGCTCACAACTAGCTCTAACGCATTTTTTAAATTAGTAAGTTCATATAAATTCTCAGCTTGTTGGGATATAATGCAAACTGGAATGTCTATTTTGACCGGACTATTAGATGACCCTTACCTCCCGATGCGGGAGCAACACTTCAGCTTCTCATTGCCCTAGTTAGCTGGTTATAACTAGCGCAAAACTGGGTGGAACTATACAGATACCTATACTACATCTATGGTTTCACTCCTGGTAAACCCAGGCATTATATTACGAGTATGTTATATATTAGAGCAAGTTTAATAGAATTTGCTTGTGCCAGGGTAACAGCTCATATGAGGGGGTATCAATGACTCCATTCTTCCCTTTCCCTCGTCGGTGATAAATATTATCCTTGACAGCATCCCACTGGGGGCTCGATAAGAAATAAAAAGTGACCTGCGTCCCTTGTGTACTTTAACATAGGGTACGTTCCCTCTTTACAAAGTTTCGTTATCGTATGTAGCTCAAGGGACACGATTGCTTGTACATAGTTGAAAACTGTTGTCAGGGCAATTTTGGGATAAAAAGACGTAAATGTTAAACGATGTAAAGCACCAAGGTTACCGACATAGCCCGAAGAATAGCCAAACTTAAGTGGCAGTCGGCTAGGTGGATATTGCTCGCCATCCCTTGATGGCCGATGGGGCCGAAAAGTTCTGGAGTAGCGACCGCGAACCGGAAGACGTTGTCTTGGCAGGCCTCCCACTAGATGTACCATTGACCTGGTGAAGGTTGCGCGGAACTTCTGGATGCGAGACGCACGGGATCGGTCAATGTGTCGTCACTTGTGGGAGGTCTATGTCCAGCAGTAGACGTTTTTCACCTGAAATGATGATGATGATGAAAAGTTAACAATAGCAGATTAAACAGTTTTGGATTACTTGACGTTGTTTTTAACACAAATACTAAAGATGAAAGTTTGTTAGTGTGTTTGTTACTTCTTCACGCCAGAACGGCTGTACGAATCTGGATCAAATTTGGCTCAGGGATAGATTATAGTCAGGAATAGTAGATAGAATACTTTTATCCCGGGAATATGTTCCCTCGGGTTAATTTCACTTTCACGCGGGCGAAGCCGCTGGCAGAAGCTAGTATACACATAACGTAACATTACAACTCAATTCCCCGAAGGTTTACCTTATAGTAGGTACACCCGCATTCCGCCACTTACTTATAGTTAAAAGTCTTCTATTGAAACTCAAAAATATAAATATTAACACGTAAGCAGAAAAGCTCCTCGATTTCGGGATTTGGAATAGGTTGGTTAAAGTTTATATTATTACTAGCTGTTGCCCGCGGCTTCGCTCCCGTGGACCACCCCACAGGACCCATTTTCGGGATTAAAAAATAGCCTATGTTACTGAGGAATAATGTAGCTTTCGATTGGTGAAAGAATTTTTCAAATCGGTCCAGTAGTTTTGGAGCCTATTCGGTAAAAACAAACAAACAAAAAAATCTTTCCTTTTTATAATATTAGTATAGAAGATGGAGAAATAATGCAGAACGCATTTAAGTAATTTCGGTCGAATTTCGACCACTGTGCGACCACTAGTTTAAAATATATTTATGTATTAATTACAACGTTTCATGAAACATTCATAGCTGAAAACCACTTACCTAATTTACTTGAAACTTTCAAAAGTTATATTAATGTAGGTCCTGAAATCCAGAAATTTTATTTTGAATCAAGTCCAAAGTTAAAGTCTCATTTCTAATGAAAACATGATCCCGATTCCTTGAAACGAGCTGGAAACTAATTGTTTACTGTTGTAAATTATAGAGTAAACCGTCGTTGAAACTAGAACCCACCCACTAGCGACTCTGAAATAAATTCTTATAGAATTAATTACAACTTACGTAGAAACGACAAGAATTATGTTTGTGGTGAGAATTTCTGGCAAACAAGAATAATCATATCACTATGCTTGAAACATTGCACGGGAAATGCCATGGAAGCAATCCGCTGCAAAAATCTAGTCTAGAATATAAAGTACCGTACACGTCATTTCTGACTTCATCAGTTTCAGCCTTAGCATTCCAATGCTACCGAGTTTGATCCCCATAGGCAAATAGGTCCATTAATTTACAGTCATATTGTGAATAACGATTTCGTACTTGGTGCAATAGAGATGCAACAACAAATTAAACTTGATCCAGGGACCGGCCTCGACCTTCAAAGTGGTATTGGTTAAAATTTGATTGGATTTGATTCCATTCAATCATCTTCTCATCATCTTTTGAAAAGATAGAATTACAGTTTTTGTCACAAACTCAAATGTTTATCCGTAGAAATATAGGTATAACAAGTTGTGAATCTGTAAACACAAGCTGTTGTAAATAAAATAGGTACTATCACAAATATCTGATATTAATCTTACATTATGTAGGTAACAGAATAGGGTTGTAATGTTGCCAGGGTAGAAAAAATCTAATTCTATTTAGTCCGTCAGTGGGTTATTTGTTGCTTTAAAATTGACCAAGATAAAGCGCATCAAAGTTCACATGGTTTCACCAGAGGACGTTGTACAACTGACGATGGTGTCGCTCTATTAAAACACATCTTTGATGCGTGGAAAGATTCGCAGGATGCCATAGGTATCTTCTGCGACCTGTCGAAGGCGTTTGATTGCGTTAATCATGAAACATTACTTCTGAAACTTGAGCATTACGGGCTAGGTCAATCAGCGTTAAGTTTGGTTAAATCTTATTTGAATGATAGACAGCAATTAGTTCAAATAAACGGTGTGAATTCGTCCGGGTTAAACGTTAAAATGGCGGTACCCCAGGGCTCAATTTTAGGTCCTTTCTTATTTTTAGTATACATAAACGATTTACCCCGTTTATTGGAAAACAAACTTAACATGGTGTTATTTGCTGATGACACATCTTTAATTTTTAAAATAAATAGACGTACTTGTCAGGTTGACGACGTAAATAACGCGCTACGGCAGGTTCAGGATTGGTTCACTGCCAATAATTTAGTTTTAAATGGTAAAAAACCAAGTGCGTAAAATTTTCCTTGCCGAATGTCAAAAGTACTGATTGTGACATTATATTAAACAAGGAGAAGCTAGAATTCGTCGATAAAACGGTTTTCCTGGGGATCACGCTAGACTCAGGGTTGCAGTGGGGTCCTCATTTGGTATCCCTTGCGGGGCGGCTGAGTTCTGCGGCTTATGCTGTTGGAAAGATTCGTCGGTTAACGGATGTGGATACCGCCAGACTAGTCTATTTTAGTTATTTTTATAGTATAATGTCTTACGGTATCTTACTATGGGGAAGGGCTGCAGCCATTGAGTCAATTTTTATTCTGCAAAAACGAGCCATCAGAGCGATATACAATCTTCGCCGGCGCGATTCTCTAAGAGAACTGTTTAAGGGCATTAACATCATGACGGTTGTCAATATATTTATGAAAACATCATGTACGTGAGAAAGAATTTACATCTTTTTAGTAAAAACGGCGACAGACATAATTATGTTACTAGAAATAGGGACCAATTAGTTCAACCAGGTTTCAGACTGGCTAAAGTAGCCTCATCTTTCATGGGGTACTGTACAAAATGTTACAATAAAATTCCTCCCCACATTCTTGAACTGAATGAGACGAAATTTAAAACTTGTATAAAACGCACACTATGCAGGCTGGCATATTATAAGTTGGGGGATTACATCAATGATAAAAATGCTTGGCTAAATGCTAGTCCTGCTCCACAGCCACTAGGGCGCAAAAACAGAACATTATTGTTTTGAATTATTGTTGGACCTTCTGAAGACTGTATAAATATATTTGTATTGTATAAACTCAATTTCATTCATCAAGGTATGTACTTATGTACCTAAATATTGTAAAAAGTTTTTTTTTTTTAAAAGAGTAAGTATGGAGTTTCTTGTGCATTCTTCTCCATTACAAGCTACTTTCCGAATGCACGGTAGAATCAACTATTATTATTTGTAAAATGTAACGTTCAAAAGTGCCGCTTGGTGGCCTACTTGAAATAAAATATCTTTGTCTTTGTCTTTGTCCTATATAATGGATTAAATATATATTTTTGGTCAATTCAAACCCTATTCTGTAATTATGCAGGTAACTTTATTCACTGTAAATACATACGAATCATAAAATTTTAATTTGAATGGCATTCCATTCTAATTCAAATTTTAAACATTTTTCATTACCTTTTCAATTTTATTAAATGAGAAAAAAAAGTGTATGATTCAACACAACTATTCGATATAACATATTTGTTGGCTTGCTGTCGCTTTGATGCAAACTATTTGTACAGCAAGCAATTGTTATTAAATAAATAAATATTACTCATTCATATTTGTATAGAGTCAATCAAGTGGAGTCAACCCTATATTAATATACCTACAAGCTTTGGTAAAAGCATCACGTTTCGTTGATCGACGTCGGACTCATATTGCGTCTGACACGTCGCACCAATATGCCGTGATAGAGTTTCGACACTCCTAATTTTATTATTTTTGGCTTAGACATCGCGTGTTTGACTTTAGCAGAAAAGTGGTATGTTTGCTTTTGAAAATTGTATTAAGGAATTAAGTAAGATTTATCAATACCTGTCTTAATGCCGCCATCAAATTGTCAGGCTTCTTAAACTCGCAAAATATTAAACGATATTTTTGATAAACTAACACAAACTGTCATTAATCAAAAGCGAATTAAACAAGTTGATCTAAAACCTTTAAAAGATCAATAGATCTCCGAACACCCAATTTAAAACCACGGTTTAAATGAGGCTCAAACTTCGACACCCCTTGCCGCTTCCCCGTCACACAATAAACTGAAGAGGGAGACGATCATTTATAGATTTGCCTCCAATTCAAATAGTCCAGTTGAAACTTTGACCAACTTTAAATTGGTTTTAATTTGAACGCTGCCCATTTTACACGAAAACATGGCGGACACCCAAAGCGCGTGTTTACGCTCATGTTTTCATTTTGAAAAAGTTTTTTTCAAAAATAAATTTTTCTACAAATTATCTACTGTTCCAAAATACAGAAAATGTATAAACCCTCGATACCAGAATGTTTTTAAATGTGAAATTAACTTCAAGGAAATTTTTAGAAACTTTAAGGATGATGCCCTTTCGGGAATTCTTAAACTAAATATTTTTGGAGAAAATTCTGATGGGATGAATATTTTAAACTAAGTTTAAGAGTTTTGAACTTACTGGGAAGTTGTTTAAATTTAACCAAGCGTTGATAAAGAGATTTCATGACGATTAGCAGTGTTGAATAAATATTATTATTTTCAAAATATCATCGTTTTTTGTCTTTGATATTCGTACCTTCCTGGATGGATTTGGGGTAAGCCTTTAGCCCAGCTTTGGGACAGTGTCGGCTGACATATAATTAAAAAATAAACTTCTTCACAAAAAATAAACGAAGTTTTAAAGCAAAACACTAAAGAAGGGCAAAAATAACTCCTCTTTCCCTCCGTCTTTGGTATCTCATGTTTTTATCGTTTTTCAACACCGACTTCCGAAACGAAAGTAATTTTTGCCCTTTTCTCGGTCTGTAAGTCGGTTTATTTTTGTAAAAAGTTTTTATAAGAGAGTAAAGTCTGTAAGGCACCTAAGCGATTGTCAAACAACCCATAATAATTAACACATTCGCGCATTGTTGCTAAGGAATTTGGTTGTACGTTCCATATCTTGAAAACTGCTAAACCATTTTGATGCAACTTGCACTGTTCCCTAAGTTGAGAGATACTTAATCCAATCAAAAAACAATGATCACGATACGATAAGTAGTTTCGGAGAAATGTGTGGACAAATATACATATAAACATACATACACTTATGAAATTTTGGCTCACGTGTTGCGTATACGTGAATATTGTGCAATTCCAACAATAATTTATACATACTTGTCGAATTGATTACTTCCCTTTTTTGAAGTCGGTAAAAAACCATATCTTAATAAACTTTATAATCACTATAGTTATTTGGGTAAGGCTTTTTCTACCAGTAAATGTTTCGATAATAATTCCAAGCCGAATGGACTTTTTTAATGAATGTGTTCAGTATCTGTCGACCATAATAACGTTCTGCTGTTATGACAAAGTTTCCAAAGCCCAGACATACAAAAACTATCATTAAAACTCGATGTACTGTCTAGCCAATATTACAATTTTATCTCATCATCATCATCATCATTACAGCCGAAAGACGTCCACTGCTGGACATAGGCCTCCCCCAGGCGTCGCCACATTGACCGATCCCGTGCGTCTCGCATCCAGCGCCTTCCCGCAACCTTAACCAGGTCATCGGTCCACCTGGTGGGAGGCCTTCCAACGTATCGTCTTCCGGTTCGCGGTCGCCATTCCAGAACTTTTCGACCCCATCGGCCATCCGTTCTTCGAGCAAGGTGCCCTGCCCACTGCCACTTTAGTTTGGCAATTCTTCGGGCTATGTCGGTAACCCTGGTTCTCTTGCGGATCTCCACATTTCTGATTCGATCACGCAAGGAAACTCCGAGCATAGCCCTCTCCATTGCCCTTTAAATGACTGCAAGCTTCCTGATAAGGCCCATTGTAAGCGACCACGTCTCAGAGCCATATGTCATCACTGGCAACACACACTGGTCATAGACTTTCGTCTTGAGACACTGTGGTAAGTTGGACGAGAAGATACCGCGCAACTTCCCGAACGCTGCCCAGCCGAGTCGGATTCTACGGTTGACCTCTTTCTCGAAATTGGCCCTACACAATTGGATCGTTTGGCCCAGGTAGACATAATCGTCCACAACTTCGAGTGTAGAGTCCCCGACCTTGATAGGAGTGGGTGCAACATGGCCATTCAACATCACCTTGGTTTTTTCCATGTTCATCTTAAGACCCACTCTTTCGGAAGCTCTACTGAGGTCATCGAGCATCGCACTGAGGTCCTCCATGGTCTCAGCCATGACCACTATATCGTCGGCAAACCGAAGGTGAGTGATGTACTCGCCATTAACGTTGATGCCAAGCCCTCTCCAATCCAGAACCTTGAAGACATCCTCCAGCGCAGCAGTGAACAGTTTCGGAGAAATGACGTCTCCCTGTCTCACGCCACGCTGGAGAAGAATTGGTTTCGAGATCTGATCCTGAAGACGGACTGACATAGTGGCGTTCTTGTACAAACACTTCAACACTTCAATGTACCGGTAGTCGATCTGGCACCGTTGGAGAGACTGCAGTACAGACCAAGTCTCGATCGAATCGAAGGCTTTCTCGTAGTCCACAAACGCTAAACAGAGAGGCAGGTTATACTCTTCGGTCTTCTTTATAACCTGCCGCAGCGTATGTATGTGGTCTACGGTGCTAAAGCCTTTTCGGAATCCGGCTTGTTCGGGAGGCTGGAAATCGTCAAACCTGCGCGCGAGACGATTCGTGATGACTCTTGAAAACAACTTGTAGACATGGCTAAGAAGTGAGATGGGCCTATAGTTCTTCAGCCGGGCATTGTCGCCCTTCTTGAAGAAGAGTACCACCACACCCCTGCACCATGCCTGTGGCGTTTTGCCCTCGAGTATGACGGAATCAAACAGCTTCTGAAGGGCCTTAAGGACCGGTTTTCCACCCGCCTTCAGGAGTTCAGCCGTGATTCCGTCATCACCCGGCGCCTTGTTGTTTTTAAGCTGTTTCAGAGCCATCCTAATCTCGTACAGGCTGACGTCCGGAATATCTTCGGTATAGTGTCGGGTCAATCTAGCTCTTGGGTCGTTTGCTAGATTCGCAACGGGCTTGCTGATTGATGTGTACAACTGCCCATAGAATCTCTCGATCGCCCTCAGAAGCTCTGGTTTGGCGGATACGATCCTGCCATCATCAGTCTTCAGTTTCGTGAGCTGGCTTTGCCCAATAGCCAGATCCCTTGAAAAAACCTTGGAGCCTTTATTTCGCTCAATCGCCTCTTTAATACGCTCGGTATTAAAGCGGCGGAGGTCTCTTTTCAAGGATTTAGAGATCTGTCTATTGAGCTGCCGGTATTTGCACGCCTCATCTGAAGACTGCAGGATCAACTCACGCCTCTCCTTCATAAGCTTGAGGGTAGGATCAGAGAGCTTTTTGGTTCTATCTGTACGACGGGTCTTGAAAAACTTAGACCCGACCGTATGGACAGCTTCCACGAACCCGTCGGCGTAGTCGTCCACGGAGCTCCCTAGGCACTCGAAACGATTTTGGAGGTCGAGCTGAAAGCTCTCGGGGTTTTGGAGCTGGATCCGTGCTGGACGGAGCGTGGACTTCATCAGTCGAGACCTTTCAAGCTTAATATTAATGTTCAATGTACCTCTTACCATGCGGTGATCGCTCCCGGTTTTCACCGAATTGATCACAGAGACATCATTGAACATTTGCTTCTTGGTTGACATGATGAAGTCGATCTCATTTTTTGTTGCACCATCGGGGCTCTGCCAGGTCCACTTCCTGTGTTCACGCTTTTTTAAGAAGGAGTTCATCATAAAGAGGCCCTCCTTCTCCATAAAACTGGCCAGTAGGTGACCCCGGTGGTTCCGTCGTCCAACTCCAAATTGCCCCACTTGCAGCTCATCCTCGTCTCGTTTGCCCAGTTTTGCGTTGAAGTCCCCTATGACAACGGTGAAGTGAGTTTTGAAACCATTTAACCAATTTTATCTAATCAAATAAAAAACACAAAACATAATTTATTGTAGGTCAATTTGCAAACCTTAGTTCAAAGTTATTAAACTGGATCAAACAAAATGTGGGGAACAAGGTAAAAAAAAACAGCTAAATGAAAAATTTGGTAGACTTAATTATAATTTTAACCGAATTCAAAAAAGACGAAGGTTCTCAACTCGTCGGAATCTTTTTTTTTATGTATGTTCCCCGATTACTCAAAGACGCCTGGATCGATTTCAAACATTCTTCTTTTGTTTGATAGGGTTATACTTCCTAGTTGGTCCCATAGTCATCAGATTAGGATCTAATAATGGGATCCTAGAGAAATCGAAGGAACTCCTCAAATATTATAGGCATACATACAGCGATTTTGGTATTTTCATCAACAATGCAATCATTTGCACTCAGAAATTATCATTTGGTGAAGGATGGTGAAACTCCTCAATGCTAAGTATTTTACGGGCATAAGATATCTCGAATAGTTAACCGACTATAATGTAGCAAATACTTATAAATAAATGGTACTGATGAAAATGGCAACATCGAACTGATCTGATGATGAAGCCGGAAGGTAGGCACTGGAACTCTGAAATAAAACAATGTATCCTAGTCGTGTTTGGGCTTATTGGAATCGTCATGAGATGTACTTTGGCTATCAATGATTATCATGTTAACTGGAGATACCAACCAAAACTAAAAAGAAAAAAATAAAAACTTTTTACCAAAAATTCAAACCGACCTCCAGAACAAAAAACTACAAAGCAAAAAATAACTTTCTTTTCTGAAGTCGGTGTCGACAACGGAAAACAATGAGTACAAAAGATACCGACTTCGGAAAAGAAAGTTATTTTTTGCTTTGTAGTTTTTTATGTTGGTTTATATGTTTGTAAAAGGTAATTTAGCTGGACTGCCGTGCCCTCAGATCTGTGGAAGTACCGTACTGATCCGACTACGATGAGTCTTTTACAGATACGTCTAGAAGGCTATCTATAGACTACTTTATACTTATCACGTAAATTAAAATGCACGGTTCCTGTGGGATTGGCCAGCTAAAAAACTACTTTCTCAATATAAAATATTTTTAATAATATCTTATTATTATTTATTTAGACTTTATGCTCAAAAGGTACAAAAGTGGATTTAATGCCTTAGGCATTCTCTATCAGTCAACCATATTCATGTAAGTGTTATACCGACGTAGCATGATAGTAGTCAAGTAATAATTTAGTGGGGTACAGTATCGAATACAAGGAGCAGCGCATGAAACACCGTGACTAGCTCGATATCGAACACGAGCCGTCGGCATCAATACATCGGTACCTCGATTGAACATGTCAGTCTATTGGGACAATTTTCGGATGAATATTGCGTGTCCAGTTGTTTATCACACACCAAGCCAAATCAAATGCTCCAGTCACTAATGTTGGGCGTCTTCATGATCAACTTGCAGCGTTACCTATTTGAAAAATATGTTAAACATCTAACTAACAAAGCTTTCTTCTTGTTTTTATCGATTCGGCAAGAGTTCTATCAATACATATAATAAATCTGTAGAAAAGTAGTTTTTGTACATCGAAAATATTTCCAAAAAAAATAGCCAGGGTGTTAAAGGATAACCAACAGAACCCATATCCAGCATTTTTTGAATTTTTGTCTGTTTATCTGTTTATTTGAGCACGCATCACTAAAAAAAAAAAATTTGCGAAGCCAATGTAGATCTTATTCTTCGTCGTATCGATGACTCCAAAATAAAATATATTTTGACCAGAATTCAACCAAGCCAACAGCGTTGTCATTTGCCTCACAAAAGGTCTTTTAAGGTGCAGGTGTTTTTGCACAGAGAGCAAGACAAAGGTGACATTGTAGATAATTTTCATACATAAAAATTGTGCGTAACTTGAAGCATTACTTAGTTTTCGTTTCATCACAATCAGTTCACTTTATCAAAATTTAGATGAATATAAAGTGTTCAAGCAGTAAAATTATCACATTCAGATACTTGGACAGTTGAACTCGATATTCTTTGGATGGTGTTGTGCATTTGAAGTCATTTTCTGAATGGCGGTGTTTAGATTCTCCGGGAACGAATGATTGATGTCACTAGAAAAAAATATGGTAGGTAGGTAAGTAGGGTAGGCACTTAGGCAGGAAGGCAAGTAGGGTAGTGCAGGCAGGCAGGCAGTTGACGGGTGCGAAGCCGCGGGCACAGCTAGTACATACTTAATAAAGAGGTTAAAAAAAAGTTAGTTTGTGACGTTGTAGAGACTAATCTCTGGATCTACTGAACCGATTTTGAAAATTCTTTCACCAGTAGAAAGCTACATTATTCCTGAGTGTCATAGGCTACATCATACATTTAAAAAAAATAGAGATCCTTATGAAAATTGCAATAATGTAACCCAAAGTAGCAAAAAATTCATTCTTTGGCGTGCGCTGAGAAAACTATTGATGATATATAAAAAATATTATTCAGGCAAGGCAGGCAGGGTAGGCAGGGTAGGCAGGAAAGGCAGGGTAGACAGGGTAGAAAGGGTTGGCTGGGTAGGAGGGTAGGCAGGGTAGGCAGGGTAGTCAGGCAGACAGGGTTGGCTGGGAAGGCAGGGTAGGCAGGGTAGGCAGGGTAGGCAAGGTAGGCAGGGTAGGCAGGGTAGGCAGGGTAGGCAAGGTAGACAGGGTTGACGGGAGTGAAGCCGCGGGGGTCAGCTAGTAGGTTAAAAAGTGTCATACCACGGTAGTGAAGACGACTGCGAGGGTGTGACAGATGCACTTAATATTATCAACCCTCAAGAAGGCTCTTTCTATGCACCCAAACAATAATCTAAACATTAAAAAAAACACAAAAACTCTCACAAAATCTTCTATATTGCCTTGAAAAGCAAAGTCACTTCGAAGTAATCAATCATTAGAGCCACGTCAATTTTCAATTAAGAAAAAACAAAAAGTAAGGTGCGGACCTTCACTTTAATAGATTTGAGCGAACATTGGCAACATTATAGCGCCTGAAGACCCTCCTTTATAAGGTCAAAGTATAATAGTGATAATTTAATGTCACGTTGATATGAAACGATGTAATGGGCTGCTCGACCGTAGCGTATGTCATTGTACGGATGGCAAAAGAAATGATTGCGCAGGTAAATATTGATATTAGGTAGCGTCATCGGTCAACTGTCGTTTAGTGAGTATGTTGAACTAACATTACACAGAGGCATTGTTATCGTATAGGAGTCCTATCATCAGTATTTTATTGCTTGATTACAGTTCAAATAAAGTAAATATGTGTATAAATATGAATAGGCATAGAATGTTCCAATCACTGTTTGCCTCATAAGTATACTGGCGCAAAAGAGAGTATTTAAGATTTGGTAGATCGATACAGTATTTATTTATTACAACTTTATGTACAAATATAAAGGTGCACCTAAGGCATTTTCTACCAGTCCACCTTAGGGTGGAGCAGAAATAAAATATGCCAACTAAATTCAATTCAATTCAATTCATTTATTTGTTCTATCTTTACAATAATAGGTTACCTTAAAATTAACAATGTTTTTTGGCTAATGCTATATTCCATACCACTGTAAGAGACAGGTGCCTGAAATAGGTTTTTGAAAAAGCCTGTGTTACAGGTCACCATAAAGCCTGTGTTACAGGCCTAAATTAAAGAACAAAGAGAAAAAATAAATTAGTATGTATTGTTACATACGAGATTTTGTCGGGGTACCTACACAAAATCCCAGATGTAGGGTGGGTGAATATTTCAATAGAAGGAAACAACAATCTGTTCAAAACTAAATAAGTTTATTAATTTAAAACAATTTCCGTTACCTCTGAGATTCGGTTCCTCTCGGGGTAATGGAACCGAGTCCCAGATGCAAGATGAGATGGTTTCAACAACCATTAGGTTATTAACTTACAAATAAAGCACCTGTGTGATTTTGTCCCTCTCGGGGTAATGAAACAAAATCCCACAGGTTCAAAACACCCTAAGCTTTTGGACTAGGACAAATAGTCCTAAACCGCTTAAGTCTATAATCTTAGAATGTAACTTAAAGGTATCACCTTTATAAAGCCAGCCAGCGATAAATTCAGTCGGTAAAACTAAGGTGGTGGGGGGTGGAAGATAAGCCGAGCACTGATTCCTAATTTTATCTTTAAAGTTAAAATTAATTATTGTTAATTAATAATACATAAATAAATAAAAAATAAACATCTTTATTTATACAAAAACCTTCAACAATGCTTACATACTACATACATGAATTACAGTGAATAAAGGTTATACAGATAGAGTAAACCCTGACACCTAAACTAGGAGATCCTGTGACTTAGGAGTCAGTGTTCTGCTGTCACTATGATACCAAAAACCTTTTACAAAAAGTGTGTTATGTCGGTACACAAAATCATGGCAAAGAACAGGTTTGAAATTATTTCCAGAAAATTAAACTTAGAGAAGAGAAAGAATTAAATGTGGGTAAGATAATATTAATAAAATATCCAGGTACAACCTTCCAGTTATATTTAAAAGTAAATTATTATTAAATGGGCGCCAGGGACATGAAGTGTCCCAGATCCCGGAGTCGACAGAGAAGTTCAATATCGTTCCAGTTAAAGGTAGGCGTCAAACTCTGGGTTCATTGATAGATTATAGTTGCAGACCGGCTTCTTATATTGAAAACCGGACCAGTATTTAAGTGGTTCTTATAAGAACCCGTAGTAAATTAATTCCAGTAGTTAAGTAGGTAGAAATAAATAAAGAAAAAAAACCGTCCCGCCTGCTATAAAAGCTAGGCGGATCTGGACACCGCACAGTCGTCTCCGCAGTAGGCCTTGATTGAGCTGAGGGACGGGTCTCGCGTCCAGGCTCTAGAGACTTCTCGATCCTGGCGGCGAGACGAATCTCTCGAGCTGCCTCTTTCTGGAATCGACAATACGAGAACCCTATTATATAAGGGAAAAGCAGGGAACAATGCTTGTGCCGGAGAGGACCGATCTAACAGCCGACCAATATAGATTTTCGCGAACAAGCACGTGGCGTGTGCAACGTCACTCCCTTCGGGGTCTAACCCTTGGCCGGGACAACAAAACGGAGGATCCCTTATGGGGCGTGTAATACTCACGGTTGGTCTATAGAAAGAACGCTTGCTTGCAAGATTCGACTGGCTTCGGCACGCAGTCCGCTAAATGGCGTCCGCGAGTTCCTCAAAACATTGAATCCTGTAACGAATAAGCGGGGATCACTATAAGCACTTATTTAACGACCGGGGAGCAGCACAAAGAGTAGTTTCCAACCCTGATTCACATAAACCCTTACCTTTTAATATGTGGGAGAAGACTTACTGCTGACCCGAGCAGGACGTAAAGTGAAACCGGATGCCCGCCATGGTCACAGACAATCCCCTCATCTCGACGCCGTAGGGGGGGTGACACTCGCAGAAAGTCTCCCTAGCTCCAGGTAAAACTTATGACTGCACGGGCGACAAAATCATTTACACTAACATACTCAATTCTTGTAAACCACTGACACTGGTCCCACAAGGCGCTTACACGTGGTAACTATAAAAAACCCACACAATCCATACCGGCAACTCCCGATTTATTAGTTATAACACCCAAATCTGCCATTAGTGGGGAATTTATTATTAGAAAAATACTAAAGCGAAACGATGTTTACAGTCTCTCAACACTGACATTACTCCGACCACAGATTAAAAACTGGGTGGTCTATGCGCCGAATCTTCTGGAACAAAATCTGTAATAAATAAAATATGTGACTTCTATTTACCAAAAGCCGAAAATTATTAAGAATCGATCTATACGATATTAATTTAATAATTACGAAGAAACCTAATAAAATCGATAATCGATTAGGATCATAACTACCAGGCCCCTCAGAAAGTATTGCGAAAAAAAGTTTTTATATATGGGAGACTGGCCAGTTATAATGTTTTTCGAAAATATGATTATTTATAAGTAAAAATAAGTAAGTTCCAATTTCAAAATTTCCCTCCACATTTTTTGCGAGTTAATTCAAAGTATTGTGTCTCACTGAAATATGGATCTGCGCCGGGAACATTTTAGAGCTATGATTTTATACGATTTCAAGTGTCGCCTGAAACCGGATGAATCGTACGATAGACTTCAAATGGCATTCATGGATGAAGGCCCTTCCAAGGCAACCGTGTATCGTTGGTATAACGAATTCAAGCGCGGTCGACCAACTTTGGGGGATGACGAAAGAAGCGGTCGCCCTTTGACGGCTGTTACCGAAGAAAACGTGCTAGCAGTGAAAAATTTAATCCAAGACAATAGGCGAATTACATATCAGGAGATTCAACACATATTGAAGATTGGATCGGGAAGCGTTCACGAGATTCTACACAGCCATCTTCGCGTGAGGAGGATAGTATCACGCTGGGTGCCGCACAACCTCACCGATGCTCAGAAGCAGGCCCGGGTGGAATGGTGCCGTGATATGCTTAACAAATTTGAAGCAGGCTCGTCTCGGCGTGTTTACGACATCGTTACAGGTGATGAGTCCTGGATTTATCAATACGACCCAGAAACCAAGCGCCAGTCGTATGTTTGGGTGTTTCAAAATGAGCCAACGCCTACCAAAGTGAAGCGATCTAGAAGCGGGGGTAAGATTTTGATCGCTAGCTTTTTTAATTTGACTGGCCACTTGGTATCAATTCCCTTACGGGATCAAAGAAGCATTAATGCCGAATGGTATACTACCAAATGTTTGCCAGAAGTTTTCTCTGTTATAAGCAACAAGCGACCAAACACAGGGCTCCGCGGGCTACTGCTCCACCACGACAATGCACCTGCGCACACCGCACTCAAAACGAGGGACTTCCTGGACAGCACGCCAGTCAAACTCCTGGGTCACCCTCCTTACAGCCCTGATCTAGCACCGTGTGACTTCTTTTTATTCCCAAAAATAAAAAATCAGCTCAAAGGGATACAATTTTCGTCGCCGGAAGATGCGCTGGCTGCGTTCGAGCAGGCTGTAAACGAGGTGTCTGCGGCGGACTGGAAAAAGTGTTTTGAAAACTGGTTTAGGCGCATGAATCTTTGTATAGAGGCTGGTGGAAAGTACTTTGAAAAGATTTAATAAAAATATATGTACGTATAGAACAATTTTTTTTAGTTTCGCAAAACTTTCTGAGTGCCCCACGTATGAGCCAGAGAGCGTCTCCAACTGACAGTGACATTTGACGTTATGAGATTTCGAGTGTAAACAAGTATTTTTATGTGACCAATTTATTGTAAAAACCTGTGATAGTAGTGTTTTGAAAAGTGATTTATCGTCAGAAAGCGTTTCTAAAGAGTCTAGTGACGAAATTCTGATGAAGGGATGACAGCAAATACGCTTCACCGACCGAGGTCAATGGCAAGAATAACAATATACATTTCCCTTGAAAACAACCTTATTTAACAGCCGTATGTTTCCAGGCAAGTGTTATAATCAAAAAATAAAGGTAACAGTATTTATTTTTCACTGAACTTGCTGAAACTGACTTCAAAACTAAGCTAATACGAGTATTTTGTGTGTCAGTCCCCAAACAAGGAAATATTGCTTGATGATCGAAATAACTTGTTGAGATTCGCAGACATAGTTTCTAATCTTCACATGATCCCTTAGATCATCTCACATGGGTTTCTGGAATGTTAGACCACAATTCGGTCCGTATCTGAGTAATGATCATCTTCTTTCATAGCAATCCTCACACACTCCATGCACCTTCTCTCATCTGAGTGCTACAATACAGTGAATTACAAATCAATTGCTTGAACACTAAACTGTTTTGCCATGTGTACTAAAGTTCCTTACTTATGATGTAATAGGTGAAAGACGCGCAGGTATCTAGAATTAATGTGGGTTGCGTAGACTGTGACTTAGCAATAATATGTGGAATATAATTTATTATTATGAGATAGTAGTAGATAAAGGTACATGATCGATCTTTATGCAAAAACTTATTGTTGGGGTAAATCTTAGTGTAAATCTTGGAAGCATCTAAAAAATTCAAAGTTGTGTTCTCGGCTCTCAGAAAAATTAACTGATAAGCATTTTTGACAACCTTTTCTTCTACTTTAACTGTAACTTTACTTGGGTTAACTATATAACTGTCTCATAGACAAAAAGACTTTAAAGGTTATTAACATACATACATAACATGTTCCGCGAAGAGATGAGCATTAATCTATTAATCTTCATAATCATTCTGTACTTTGATCGAGTGAAAATTTGTACATGTAAGCTCTATTATATATAAATGTACTTTTTTGCTGAAGGGACACTAATTCCAAAATACAGGAAATAAGGGTTTCACAGTTTATATTTTGCTTTATTTTGTACATCAGGTAATATCATATTAAACTGTTTCTGTTTTTTTTGTTTCTTTCTTTCTTTCAAACACGTTGGTGATGACTCCAGGTAAACTTATCGTCTATAACTAATGTCTTCGTTTTTATCGTCGTTTATTGAAGAGTTCTGTTGTTTATCTCCGAAGCTATTCATTAGATCTTTATCAAATTTAAATATATGTGACGGAATTAAGCCCGAACATACATAAAAAAAGACTGAAACATCTCAATTGAGAACTTCCTCCTTTTTGGGAAGTCGGTTAAAGAACTTCCTCCTTTTTGGGAAGTCTGTTAAAGAATCTTTTTTCGTATTCTTCTCAATAAACCCTTTCATTTGGCAGTGCTGAAAAAAGAACTATTTCGCCATATTGAATTTAGAACGACGTCATTTACCTAACCATGCAATGTCATCCAAACTAAAACGTGTATGCAAAATTTCATCTTAATCGGTGGAGGATGACTGCTTTAAAATTGAATTGCAAGATTTGACCTGAACACACTTACATACAAACATACATACATTCATACATTGCAAGTTAAATAAACGCTTGTAAAAACGACAATTTTATGTGGTTTTGGAGCAGTTTCGCCCGAGTTGTAGTTGAAAATCCGCCTTAATTATTGTTCATATATATATTTTTTGTACCCCTACCACTGTTGTGTTCTTTTTTAACCCAAAGGTTGACTGGTAGAGAATGCCTTGCTGCATTAAGTCCGCCTATGTATCACCATTGTACATGAAGTTTAAATAAATAAATAAATAAAATTATACCAAGGGAACATATTACGGGGCTTAAAAGCATCCTTTGTACTAACTCAGTTATATTCTACTTGTTATCAAAGATTCATCCAAAACTGTCCGTCAGTTGAGACGTGATTGATTTATCATTTAATATAGTAGGATGAGTGGGATATGATGCATAATATTTTATTACCAATTCACTGAAAAGATATGAAAAAAAAAACAAGTTCACCAATATGATAGCTTCTCAAATTCATGTTCAAAAACTAACAAAACTTTTTTATTTCTTATCATAAAACCGAGACGAGAGAATATGATCAGTAATCGACATTTTCTACACCTCTAGTTTGATTTTATTATTAAAAATACCTGTATAGAGTTGCCAAGGCCAAAAAACAAATAAGGGGGGATCCGTAGCAATAAAATTATACTAACATAATCAAAACTTCGTCAGTTGATGGGCGACATTAAAAGAGAAAAGTTTCACTTTTAAATTAACGACACAAAATATTGTGCGTTTTTAGATTTACATGTAAGTATATTTATTTCCGTAGTTTTGTAGGGCTTTTAAAAGAAAAATCAGGGCCCCTATCAATACCATTTTTTTTTTCATACATTGTCGGATTGTTAGATTGCCGTCTGTCGCCGGTCAATTTTATTAAACAGGCCCCCAGTCAATTGAGAGTTTCAGCGATAAATTTTTCCTTTTACTTTTAAAATATGTCTGTGTTATAAATACACTCTTGAGTATAAAATAAGCAAGTCTTTTCAATAATAAACTGACAGAACCTGTTCAAGAACATGCTGAAAAATCTACCTGCGATCTTCTGAATATCATCCACCCATCTAGCTATTGGTCTACTTTTGCCGTTTCTCGGTAAACATTTAGCAAGAGCTCTACTCCACCTACCATTACCACGTCTAGCCAAGCTTCATTTCAGAGCACTTATCCGTATTCAACATCTTGGACTCTGGTTAAAACCTAATCGATTTCTATGAATGCCTTCTCGAAAACACGTTACGTTTTTCACTGAGAGCCGAAATTCCAGCTAGAGGAACAGATGAAGTTACCTTGCTGTGTTGGAAACTAAATGGCTATTAACGCCTACTGGCCCATATTAATGTAGTAAAATAAGGTAGCACTAAGACCATTGTTAACAAGTCTCTAAAAATAACATATCCGCCGCTTAAAACATAAGCTTGGCATAAAATTATACAGACTATTAGACTGGCTGCCACCATTACACATTCAATTTAATTTTAATATACCATACCGTTATAAAGCTCCAATAATTTTAACAGAAATAGCTATTCATAGAACCCAAACAAGATATCATATTGTGCGCCGAAGGCTAAAAGGATCGCAATAACTTCAGTAATTAAGTATTTCACAGTAGTAATCTTGTGAAATGGTACAATAACACTTATGTATTGAAGATGGCTATCGGGTGAAATAAATTTTGCAGTGCTATATAGGTAATTAGCAGAGCTAGGTCCCGTAATGTAGAGCGACCTTGCCGCCTTTTAAGTGCGTTACCCTACGCGCAATGATAGTACACTTACGGCCAGATATAAGGCACAGTAAAAACTTATTTGAAATAAAAGAATATAGAGGTAATAATCAAGTATGAGTATAAATAAGATCTAGGCTGGGGTTGTGTCGTAAACATCATTTTTTTTTGGGTTTTCCTTGTCATATCATATTTTGTCATTTGTGCAGCATTTGTCTTGTATATTGTCTAGGGATATTTGAGCTGAAGGAATTGATGTTGCTGCATGACTACAGCAGAATAGTAATCACCTTATTAATAACCTCCAAGATTCAGGTTCCTGTTCTTCATCCCTACTTACTTATCTACTGACCTATTTTCGTGGCAAATTATGTTGGGTGACAAGCAACATTTTTACAGGCCATATGTATATTTAAACAATGTCGGTTGGCATAGAAATATTCTCCATTTGCAGAAATTTCCTGAGAATAATAGAAATCAATGGTATTGGGTGAGTGAATCAACATTTACAGCCTCTGTCATGTGCAAATAGCTGTTATTGAGGGAAGATGATTTCATATTTTTAGGAGACGTGTTTGGAGGAGTGGAGAGTTGGAGTTAGATACATCACCGTACCGTGAGTTCAATCTACAATTGTTTTTTCTTTGTTGCAGAATACCTAAACTATGTAAACTATAGAGCTGAGGTTCTAGACAAAAGCGTCGTCCTAAATGGCTAGGATTGTACGAACAAACGAAGCGATTTCGTCGCACGACGAGATTAATAACACGCATTTCTTAAGTGTATCCTAATTAAAGCTTGCAAGTTATCGCACGAGCATAGGAACATATTTTAATCGCGCGACGAAATTGCATGGTTTGATCGTACGACCGTTAGCCAATTAGGACGACGCCGAAGTTTAATTTAATTAGCGATGGTGATGGTTTATGTAGTGTGTGGTATTCCCACAAATTGTTGACTATTTTTTAATCGTGTTTCCTGACGTATTTTGGCTATTTCAGGAGTCCACCATGGTACCTTTTTGCCAAAGGCCTTCTTCTCTGGGCAGTTATCTTCCCATGCACCGATGATGCCTGCCTTGATTCTGTCCGCTTCAAATTCTATATCCAGTATGGAATTGAGCTTACCTTTAGGGCTCCCTAAATTTACTTTGAGGTCCCTCCTGTATGAGTCCCAATTTGTATACCTTGGGTTTCTCCTTCGTCTAGTTTCGGCTTCTCCCGCCGTCCTAAACCTAAAGCATATATAATTGTGGTCAGACAAAGAAATTTCGTCCGATACATGCCAATTTTCAATATGAGCGCTGGCCCTGTTTGAAGCCAACTTACTAGAATGCCCGGAAGCCTTATCTTGTCTTTATAATTTGTTGCTATGGGTCAGTTCCGTCAGCAAACCCTTACATGGCAGATTTTAGACATTTTAGCTGCGTAACGACCGGAGGTTATTTTAATTAAATGCATAGGGGCAAGGAGACGACATGAAAAGTTGTCGGTGTAGAGGCTTAAAATTGTTTCATAGAACTCCAGGCGATTGAATGACGTTGTCAGAGATGCGCAATTTTTGACATTGACATTTTTGTGAATTTGTTTGTGGAAATTCTGCTGAGAAGCTAGTTATTATTTATAATAATTACAATCGTCTATACAATTTATCTTTACCAGTTCATGTATATATTAATTAATCATAAAACCAAATGTACATGTTTCAATTAATTCTATCATAAAATGTATTGAAGTGAATTATATCTTTAATCTAATTTACTAACCAAGTTGTATAAGTTGTGTAAAATCTTTTGTAAATATTTTATGTAGTAGATGTACCTATTAATATATAAATAAAATGTATTGATAAACAGGATAGCGGCTCAAGTTTCGATTATAAAGACGTGCCAAATAGTCCTTGCATAGTAGAATTGCCTGTAAAATTTTGAATTATGAATTTATTTATTATAACAACATAAAATTTCGTCTTCTATTCATCGGCGAATCTGTACTATCTGAGTTTATTCTACACGAGCGCGTTGAGCATCGTTTGAATACACGATATACATCCTTAGAATACTTACAAAACACATTATTAGGTAATACCTGGCTCGATAATGTAAAGTAATATCGTTAACATTCGCCAAATAATAACTGTTGGTTAAACTTTAACTCGCGCAATCAGCGAAGTTCTATAATAGTTCAAAGGTAGCGATACGTTGTAGTAGCATTACACCTTGCTAACTAGTTCTAGTTAGTTGCTAATTAACTATGTAAGTGTGAAATTTCGAATGTTTTGCTGTAATACTATGGGCACTAGCAGGGTAGAACGCCGAACCGTCTTTTGTTTGACTCATGAAGACGTAAAAAGTCAATGGTTGTGCGTTTACAAAAATAATTAGGTATATAGATCTATTTGATCTTGATATCTGCAAAGCTATGTCCCTATTGTTGAATTAAGAATTGATTTTCTGTGAGTTTTTCTATTTCAATATCTTATATGAAAAGTTGAGAACCCATTTGTAACCTCATCTTAGCCTGAAAAACCTCCTCTTTTTTTGAAGTCGGTTAAAAAATATCAAACTTTGTCATTAAGGTAGGGTTTAACATATTCATAATTCGAGATTCTCAATGAAGAAATTTGCTGTTTAAACCTGTGATCTGTAGATCATAAAAGTATTTGTGCTTTGTGAGTAAAGAACAAACAATAGCCACTAATTGCTCAGTTATCTTGTTACCTTCCGTAACTGACTACTGATCAATTAATTTTGAGTCAGCGAAGTATGTCTCTTCTCAACCTACTCTATTAAACATCATCTCAGTAGCCTTTTTATATCCATCGTTTCTGTAGTCTTTCGGTACTCATAACTAGAAAATCCTACGGGATATAAAGAAAAGATAAGATATTCCTCATTATAAATTAGGTAACACTTATTATAATACAATGTTTTGCTCAAACAACACAACAGCAAAACTTAATTGCTAGTACCCACCTACCCAGATTTAGGGTTTTGTTCGGTGGTTTCGGTAACCAAGTGAACAAATTATGGTCTAATTATTATCCAATGTTGTTCGTTAATTTTCAATGCTTAGCTTACGGCAATACAGTTTACTCTACCCGCAACAAGCACTTGTAGTTACACATTTATTTAGGTTCGAATATTGCTTAGTGAATGTTATAGAAATGCTAGTAATAATATTACCTTTTGACGCATAAACCGCAGTACCGATTTAGATAAAATTTGGTATGCAGATAGTTTGAGACCCTGGGAAGGACATAGGCTACTAATTCTTTTTGCATAAAACGTAAAGGGAGAGAAATTGGGTTTAATTTTATATAAAACTTCTTATTATGGCGTCCGATTTGCTTCAAACTATTTGGAAGTATAGTTACAACAAATAATATTAGTATACATATTTTTTTGGCTATGCTCGGAGTTTCCTTGCGTGATCGAATCAGAAATGTAGAGATCCGCAAGAGAACCAGGGTTACCGACATAGCCCGAAGAATTGCCAACCTTAATTGGCAGTGGGCAGAGCACATTACTCGCAGAACGGATGGCCGATGGGGCAGAAAAGTTCTGAACTGGTGACCGCGAACCGGAAAACGTTGCGTTGGAAGGCCTCCCACCAGATGGAACTGGTAAAAGATTGCAGGGATCCGCTGGTTGCGAGACGCACGGGACCGGTCAATGTGGCGACGCTTGGGGAAGGCCTATGTCCAGCAGTGGACGTCTTTCGGTTGATATGATGATGATGTATATTTGTTTTTTTACTACCTACCCATAAAAAGGGGTTGGGGTTGTAAAGATAAGATGTAGAAATGCTCTTCATGAAGCTTTAATTTGGCAGGTGGGTAGTTAATCTACATAGTAAACGTTACCTAAAATAGGATGTTTGAAAATTCACTGAATCTGAATTTTTTACAGTGGTATCCAATTTGGTTGAAACTTTGCAGGCAATATGAAAGTTTTTTATTACTAATGACTGAGGTCTGCATATTATTTTTTTCAAAAGGAGGTGAAGTGGGGGTAGTATATAGTTTATATGGAGAAATTAGGAATACCAGTTATGCTTATGTGAAATTTATTGATGCACCCCGATTATGTAATGGGAAGAGGATTCGTTTTACAAAATAAGGGCAAAATATAATTGATGTCATTATTTATGGGTAAAGGGAAAAGCGTGTCCATACATCGATTTCCAATAATCCTCACTGACCTGCCATTTCAATTCAAAATACTCCAGTTTCCAATTAAACTTAGTTTTGCTGTTACTATTAACAAAGCTTAAGGGTAGTAGGGTGCATTTGGAAAAACCAAGAACCCACGGCCAGCTATATGTAGCATATTCGAGTATGTCCAGGGCCCGGCATGTGTATGTATTAGCGCCAAATGGAAGGACATACAACATACTTAAAGCAGGGTCCTAAATGTTGTACCCATGATTCATTAATCATGTCGTTACATGATTAAGGAATGTCAATTAATTGTAGATAAAGTGGTATCTGCAATTCGCGGCAAAACTCTGTACCTATTTTTTTTCCTTTTGTAAATATTTAACCACTACTTATATTGGCCAAATACAGTGGAGGAATACAGCAATGGGCTGGTGGTAGCTGTCCATACGGTCGGGTCTAAGTTTTTCAAGACCCGCCGTACAGAAACCCCCCAAACAAACAGTTTTATGATCCTACTCTCATGCTCATGAAGGAGAGGCGTGAGATGATCCTGCAGTCTTCAGATGATACGTTAAATTACCGGCAGTTTAATAGAAGGATCTCCAAGTCCTTGAAAAGCGACCTCCGCCGCTTTAATACCGAGCGTATTAAAGACGCGATTGAGCGGAATAAGGGCTCCAAGGTCTTTGCAAGAGATCTAACTAATGAGCACAGCCAGCTCACGAAACTGAAGACCGACGATGGCAGGATCCTATCCGCCAAACCGGAGCTTCTGAGGGAAAACCAGAGATTCCGAAAACATTCCGGACATCAGCCTGTACGAGATGAGGATGGCTCTTAAACAGCTTAAGAACAAAAAGGCACCGGGTGATGACGGAGTTACGGCCGAACTCCGACAAGTGGGTGGAAAACCAATACTTAAGGCCCTTCAGAAGCTGTTTGGTTCCGTCATACTCGTGGGAAAAACTGCGGTGGTGTTGTGGTACTCTTCGTCAAGAAGGGTAACAATGCCCTTTTGATCAAATCAAGATCAAATCAATATATTCGCAATAAGTACTACGAACTAGTACTAGTACTATGAACTATAGGCCCATCTCACTTCTTAGCTATGTCTACAAGCTGTTTTCAAGAGTCATCACGAATCGTCTCGCGCGCAGGTTTGTCGATTTCCAGCCTCCCGAACAAGTCGGATTCCGTAGAGGCTTTAACACCATAGACCATATACATACGCTGCGGCAGGTTGTACAGAAGACCAAAGAGTACAACCTGCCTCTCTGCTTAGCGTTTGTGGACTACGAGAAAGCCTTCAATTCGATAGAGACTTGGGCTGTAATGCAGCCTTTCCAACGGCAACGGTGCCAAATCGACTACCGGTACATCGAGGTGTTGAAGTGTTTGTACAAAAACTCCACCATTTCAGTTCGACTTCAGGATCAGACCTCGATACCTATCCTTCTGCAGCGAGGTGTGAGACAAGGAGACGTAATATCTCCGAAACTGTTCATCGCTGCGCTTGAGGCTATTTTTTTATCCCGAAAACGGGTCCTGTCGGCTGGCCCACGGGAGCGAAGCCGCGGGGAAAAGCTAGTATATGATATAATTACAAAATCTCTAATATTTACAAAATATAACAACTTAATCTATAATTATATTTTATATAATGATCAGTTATTATAATAAACGATTGATATAATTTTAAAGTAACTAATTTGTATAAGCATAACATACATTTAATATAAAATCGTTTGATATTATACCACTCAAAAGACATCCCCTCCGCGCCTACGCGATTTTAAAAAACACTCTAGGGGTAGGGCAAACAAGACTACGTGGAGTCGGTTTTGCTACGATTCGTTTCTCTCACGCAAGCCGCCCGCTCCCGCAGCACGCTCGCTTCGGTCGTTCGCCTGCCCGCGTTAATGGTCACTGTTCTAACCAAACCTAACCCAAATGATTCAACAACATAGAGAGGACCTGGCACTCCGCACCCGCCATAACCTTCTAACCTACCCATCCGAGTCGGATTGCTTTGAATCGGGGTGTTAACCATTAAGATGGTATCAATATTATATATTTTAAACGATAGGCCTAATGATTTTAGATTAAATAAACGTTATGTCCAACGACGTTACACGAAATAAGTTTTAGAGTATATAAATGTTATACCTAAAGAAATTATATCAACTATTGGTATTACTCACGTTTATTATGTCTTGTGAACGTTATTGAAATAAAAATATACCACATAACTTTATGTGATATGAGACGCACCCGAGTACATCACTCACCTTCAGTTTACCGACAATATAGTGGTCATGTCTGAGAACACGGAGGATCCCCAAAGAGTCTTAAAATGAACATGGACAAAACCAAGGTGATGTTGAATCAAAATCAAAAAAATATTTTTTTATTTTACATAAGCCTACATGGGCACTTATAAAACATTGACAACAGGTGCACGGTTCGGGTTAGTCGTTTCCTATGGAGAAGAACCGGGCAGAAACTCCACAGATGTCCATATTACACCCACTCATATCAAGGTTGGAGACTCTACACTCGAAGTTGTGGACGACTATGTCTACCTGGGACAAACGATCCAGTTGGGTAGGGCCAACTTCGAGAAAGAGGTCAACCGTCGAATCCGACTCGGCTGGGCAGCGTTCGGGAAGTTGCGAAATATCTTCACGTCCAAGTTGGAGAGTCTCAAGACGAAAGTCTGTGACCAGTGTGTGTTGCCAGTGATGACCTATGGCACTGAGACGTGGTCGCTCACAATGGGTCTCATCAGAAAGCTTACAGTCGCCCAAAGGGCACTGGATAGGGCTATGCTCGGAGTTTCCTTGCGTGATCGAATCAGAAATATAGAGATCCGCAAGAGAACCAGGGTTACCGACATAGCCCGAAGAATTGCCAACCTTAAGTGGCAGTGGGCAGAGCACATTACTCGCAGAACGGATGGCCGATGGGGCAGAAAGGTTCTGGACTGGTGACCGCGAACCGGAAAACGTTGCGTTGGAAGGACCTGGTCTTTTCTGTGCTGTTTTCTGTTCTCTGGAGATCCGCTGGATGCGGGACGCACGGGACTGGTCAATGTGGCGATGTTTGGGGGAGGCCTATGTCCAGCAGTGGACGTCTTTCGGCTGATATGATGATGATAATGATGTATTGGCCAACGACGTCTAGAATAAAATAAGTGTATAAAATATGCTTTCTGTACCTATAAAGACGGAGTTGAGAGTGTGGGCGTGGATGACCATGACCAAAACGGAACAGCGAAAAACGTTCAAAGTAGTCACGGCGCCGATTTTGATGAAAACTAAAACTGCATCATTGGATTTTTCTCACCCTATAAATCGACTATCTGAATTGATTGACAAAATCTATATTAACGCGAGCAAAACCGCGGGCAACAGTTAGTTAAAAATAAAGAAACAAATTTAATTAAACCCACTCACAACATATAACTCAAATCATAACCCACCCATTCTAGAATCAGCATTTTTGTTAATGTCATGAATTATGCATTGTAAACTTCATCATCATCACACACCTAGTTCATACTTGATCTAGTATACAAAGTATAACTGTAGGAATTGGGGAGCCTGGTGGTTGTTTTGTACGGCAATGCGCCATCAGTACATGGTGGATATCCCACTCATACGCACAAAGCGTTTTGAAAATACTTTCATTGTGCGTACAGCTAAGGAGTGGAATTCCCTACCGGCGTCTTTGTTTCCTGATAGCTACAACCTAGGGGTCTTCAAGTCAAGAGTGAATAGGTTGCTTCAAGGCAAGCGTGCTTCACCTTCGACCACATCATCACTTAACATCAGGCGAGATAGTGGTCAAACGCGAGCCACTAACAAATAAAAAAAAAATAAAAAAAATTGTATTAATTTAAGCATTTTCTGTACCTTCCTGCAACATCTATGATGAGAAAATAAAATAATTATTTATTTAATGGCGTAGCCATAAATGAAACCATTTATGGTGTCGGTAGACGAGACATACTCGTATTATGCATATTGACGGTTAAGTCGAATGATTTTCTATAAAAAAATCAACATACTTACCTACATTCTCCTGAAGCAATACTATATTATGTAATATACGTTTTTAAGCTGATATGGTCACAATCATTAGAATTAATATTTTTTTCGGGATATTTACCATGTATATTAAAAAATCGAGCTCTCAACAAATCCCGAAAAAATATTTTTACCATATTATGTACTTTTAAAAAGACAGAAAATACAGCACTTTGACAAAGTTCTTCAAATAGGCACTTTTAAACAACTAGACACTTTATACACACAAGAGTCCGTATAAGTTACCGTGTTGCAGCTACTGTATACAAAGTAAAGTAGGATTACATTGTAAATAAGTACTTAGTTTGCTACCGTACGAGCATAATTCTCAGAGAGAAATTAAAAACTTTCACCGCAACACTGCGAAGCGAACTTTAAAAATGATTTGGTTTTGGAACGAGCTTAAAGAGGCATCTTTAATTTTATCCGTATGAGACACTGACCTCTAATATACAAGTACGCTGGACTTCATATTATCGATGACAAAATTAAGACATTTGATTTTCGCCATTTTGGCGCTGATAGCAACGTGACTTAACGTGAGATAGAGATAGTGGATAGCGTGCTACTAAAGTTATAGCGCATTACTGTCAGATCAGTGAGATTTAAATATGGGGATAGGCTCCTTAAAACTTCCTTAAAACTCCTTAAAAATCCTTAAAACTTGTATATTTGAGCAAGTATCTGCTCGCTCAAGTATACTAGTTAGTTAATACTTACATTTACAATAGTTTGGATTCACTCGGTTGGAACATCATTCATACAAATATTTGCGTACGAATGAGATGGATAATAATTTACAATGGACATATTTCTCGCTCTCATCGCTGAGATCCTGTCTCTGTAGTGTTAAGGTGCAAATAAGAGTGACATCGCATTCCAGTGACGTGAAGACTTATATCAGTTTTCAACTCTGTTTCAGATGCAGATATAAATTGTTTGACTTAAAAACATTTGTTAATACAATTATAATTATCATGATATTATTCCAGAATTAATTCCAGACAGGAACGAGGTGATTGATACAAGAAGAGAGAGGCCTGTGCTCAGCAGTGGGCGAAGTCGGACTGTGGATGATCATGATGATGATTCCAGAATTTAGTATTATACATTGCTTTTTCACATATTATTACTGATTATTAGGCATTCATATAACATTCATCACTAATACCAATATGAGATATTTAGTTGCAACATATTATGAGAAGTCAATACAATAGATGAGTGATACGCCTTGCCAAGTCTACTATTTTGATATCAGTGTAATTTAAAAATATTGCTAATATTCATATACTCGTATTAGTTAAAATAATATAATATTTCCAGGCGAATATATTAGTATTACCTAATCTTGAGAAATATCGGTATTAACCTATCTCTAAATGTGTCAATTTTAGTTCCTGAGAACCTCGAGTGGGGCGCTTTGATTCGGCACAAAAATCAACTGTCATTTCATCTCATATATTTAGTCCAGCGTACTTGTATGATAGAGGTCAGTGGTATGAGAAAAACTGTTAAAGAGGTTTTACTCTGTTTAACTCAAAATATTGACCGGTTTCGATAAAAATTTACTAAAAGCCATTAAAATCCAGAAAACTAAATTAAAAAAAAGAAAACTTTAATGGCGTCTAAAAATGTTTTGCCTGAATGCGGTCTGTATTTACGAAGTTTAATAAAAAATAGATTGAATTAAATAATTAACAAATAAAATGTTATGGAAATATTTGCGAAAACTTTAATGAATCTAAAAGGAAGATGCTACGCGGTCATTTCAATCCACTTTGAGGCAAAAATCTATCATAGAGGTTCTACTCTGATAAACTACTTGAAAGTATTTACCAGTTTTGATAAAAAATATATCGCTAGTCATTTATACCCGGAAAATTAAATGAGAAAGTATTTTTTTATGGGATCCTAACATTTTATGACTGAAAATGACCTGTATAAACTTATTAAACAGGTACATCCAAAAACAGATTGAATAAAGACTAATAAATTAATTAATTTTGGAAGAAATCTAAATCTAAAGCCTAAGTAGCCTTTTCCCAACTCTAAATAAGGAATAAATGTGAGACAAAATTGAATATTACCTGAAATGTACCTCTCAAGCTTTCTAAAATTATTTAGGTTATGTATAAACTTTTTTCATAGAAAAGTTGATGAGTAGTTTTTATGACTTCCGGCTGTTTTTCTTGCAATATTTCAAATTAATAATATTATGTTGTGTTAGAACAAATCCTTATAAAATTCTTACTTTACAGAAAATGTTCAGGAAAAAAAAAGGACCGCGAATACTTCTAATGTGCTATGGTTAATTCATCGATACGTTTTTAAATTGGCTCTCGTAAAGGAAAAACGCCGATTTTACTGCCCGTTTACCGATACAGTGAGGTGTTTTAGGGGTGCACACCACTTGGTAATCCCATCTTTTATTTATTTATAACTTACCGGGAAAGACAGGCGATGCCACCTAGACAATGATGGGCCGTCTGTTACACCGAAGTTTTTCAACGAATATTTTTCTTACGCTTTGTCAGTAAAGAAGGCATATTGAAAAAGAACAGCAAACAGCTACATAAATGTGTTATGTAAATCTGAAAATAATAGTAATTTCAGAAACCTACTTTAGTTTTTAACACGCTTTTATTAGCTTGGTATGTATGTAAAGTCAAAGTCAAATATATTTATTCTTCGAGGCCAATAAGCAGCTGCACTTTTGATCGTCAAACAAAAATTTGAATTTAAATTTACAAGTAATAAAAGCTGATTCTACCGTGCGCGTTTAATTAGTTTGTCCCATTAGCCTTACCAAGATCTTCAGGATTAGCGACTTTTTAGTACAATTTACCATTAAAGCGTGTTTTTTAGTTTTTAGAACTACAATTTATTTTACAGTCAATTGATAGTTTGATTGATAGTTTTCCGATAAGTAGTTTTCCGTGTTGCTACTTTCAAATAGAAAATGAAAAAAAAATACAAAAAAGATAGATAATTTAGTAATGTTAGATAACTAAAGAATTTAATAGCTGTTTTCATTATCTATATTCTGTATTCGATTCTTATCCATGAATAAAAAGCTAAGAAAAGCTTACGATTGTGTTAGTACTAACTGTCACCTCATCACCTGTGCCAGGATCTTTGAACTCACAAGCTGTTCTACATCGGTGTGACAGCTAGTCAAGTATAAGTAAAGTACAATAACCAACGTTCCTTCCAATTGGTAGCTGATGTAAAATGCAAAGCCAATATATGTCCGTTACCAACATCGCTTCGGAAAGGATTTTGGGAGGATGTTCCTGACTTGCTGGAGTAGGTATAGTATAAGAGGTGCCTTTTATCAGCAGAATAATCGTGAGAAATGTTTTTTTTTCCTTTTTGGCTACACGCGATGTGTTTTCGGGAGGAAGGCGAGGGTCGTGTTAAAAAGATGCGTACGAGCAATACGTGCAAAAGACTTAAGGAGGGCCTAGTGAGGCATAAAAACGAACAGCGTTAGCCGTTTGTATTTAAAACTTTTTTGAAAATTCCATCATATCTATTTCAAAATAATCTCATTACAAAAGAGTATGGTTATGTTAAGTACATAGATAATACATGTTTCTTAAAATCTCTGGCTTGAGCAATCCCCATGAGGAACATATTCATTTCCTTCTTCTAAAGCTCGCGCCAAAAGCTTTGTGGTAACCTGTACCTCTAAGTATTGAAGTTCTTTCTAGGACTGTAATTAGACCACGACGTAATGTGTAACCCCCGACGAAGAGGGGTGTTATAAGTTTGATGTGTGTTTGAGTATTTGTGTATCTGTCCGTGGCAGCATAGCTCCTAAACGGATGAACCGAATTTGATTTAGTTTTTTGTTGTTTGAAAGGCGACTTTATCGAGTGTTCTTAGCAATTTTTGATGAAAATCGGTTTTGCAATTCAAAAATTATGGGCATTTTACTATTTTAATCGGGTTGTTTCCGCAAGATTCTAGTTGATAAATTATGTAGTACGAAATAAAAATATGACGGGGTTTTTTTTTAATTTTACTTGTTAGGATTTTCCGACAATCGCTCTCGCTGAGCGAATGTCACTGTGTTCGAGGTCTCTGATATAACATTTTCAGTTACCGAAATTGCCATAAACATACATAAACAATTGCGCAAAGTAAACAGCCCACATGCGACGACCAATACTCAAACACAAAATATTAACTTTGGCTTAAACGAGACAAAAATTTGACCGACCGACCAACAATTCGAACAAATATTGCTAACAATGCTTCAATATAATATAACCCTTGTACTGCATAATAAAGGCTTTAAGTAAATATGCAGGGCTTGGTAGGAGTTCCAACTTTTGTATTACATTATGCAACAGTCTGTTTAGGCATCTGATTCTGATATCTTTGGCACTCTACAAGTACTAGTGCTCTTTTATAGGAGTCTCAATGAAAGGAGTTTGTACAGGAAAGTATTACCATAATACAATACCTTTACTAGTTGGAACATTTCGGAGAAAAGAATTGCACATATAGCCTTTCTTATTTGTATATCCTGGGATTGTTATAAGCTTCATTTAAAATTGGTACCAAATCAATACTTGTTTTACACTGATTTTCTTTTTGACTGCCTTGTTGGTCTTCTGATTGTAAGCGCTAATGCTGAGTGCGAAGTTCTGGGTTCTACTTCCACGTTGGGAAAAGTTTTATTGGGTTTTTACATTTGGAATGCTTACCAGCAAACCCGGAGTCTGGATTAGTGCCCGATTGATGTCAATAGGCAAAAATGTAGGTGTATTATATTGAAATTCAGGAGTAGATTATTGATATACCTTATGTTATTATATTTGAAACAATAATCTTACTTTATTTTTCTACGTCCAACTGACCAACATAACAAGATGAGACATAATATCGTCACCGGTTTCCTCTCGGAACTTCGGACATATGGCCCTCAGCCTCCCTTATTAATATTAACGGAGCTGTCTTGTATACCGCACTATGGGATGTACGGAACGTCCGCCACAAATTATGGGACCCTATTAGTGTCGCTTTTTCTCTTCCCTAATTAGTACTGTACCTACGGGAAAAAGAAAATATAATTTTGGCATATATATGTATTTCGTTTAATTATTTACAGGATATATGAGTGCTTTATTAAATGAACTTGATATTTTGTAATTATTTATCAGGGAAGTCAAGGGAGTTAGTGATAGCGCGACGGGGACAGGACAGTATAGTAGAAGAAAACGTGTTGCGCCGAGCCCAATCAGCATGTGACAAGGGCAGGAAGATGGTGATGATATCGGTGTCAGCCTTTTTTTTTTTTTTTTTAGGGTGGGTAATCATCCTATGACTTCTCCCGCTCTGGGTGAGGCGGGAGGGCGTGTCAGACTTTTACTGACTAAAACCCACCCGTGTTCCTTCAGTTGCTTGAGCCAGGGCCGCGGTAACTCTTTTTCAAATTTATCCGCGACCCAGACATGATCGGTGTCAGCCTGCAGTCTGGCTTTATACCCGGTTGATTGCAATAGGCTCGCTCTTACTATGCCTTAACATTATGTCTTAACAAGTCTGTTTTTTCTTTAAAATAGGTTCGCGTTTGATCATTATCTCACATGATGGTAAGCGATGCTGTGGTCGACGGTGAAGCACACTTGCCCAGAAGTAACCTATTAACTCTAGACATTAAGAAACATATTTTTTTTTGTGGTAGTATATCAAAACATTTCTTTTAGCGATAAGGCCGCCCATTGTGTCAACCAGTGTAATGTTTTCTTCGTCTATACTTTCTGTAACTTATATGGTGTACATAATAAAGAGTATTCTATTCTATCATCCAAGGACTTCTCCCGCTCTTGGTGAAGCGGGAGGGCGTGTCAGACTTTTACTGACTCCAAACCACCCCTGTTCCTTCAGTTGCTTGATCCAGGGCCGCGGTATGTCTCTTTCAAGTTTATCCGCGACCTAGACAGGCATCGGCCCTAGTGGATCCCGTCAGTTTTCGCTGACATATATTTGAGGCGCGCGTGGAACACTACGCGCCGTTGACTCGGGCCTAGTCCTTATCGGACGGCGAGCTACCCATTACTCGCCATTCGCATGCCCGTGCCTACTGTGGCCGGGAATCGGCTTGCGACTCCCGACGCCCAGAGCGTCTTTGCGGTATATGAAAACCTCTAGATTTTAGCTATCGGGAAACACAGACTCCGCTAGGGAATTCTCTTCCTTAGCTGTACGCATAATAAAAGTATTTAGTATAACTGGATGCAACTGAGTACCAGTTTTTGCAATGGAGTGACTGCCTATCTGACCACTACAACCCAGTAATTGTGTAACATGAGACCCCTTTGGCAAGACATGGATTGAGACACAATAGACAAAACACGAATAAGACAATTGCTCAGTCTAAGACATAATATGTTTCTTTTGTCCCAGGTAATAGGTACGTTCCCGAGGGATCACTTTCGACTCTAACGTGGGCGTAGCCATTAAATAAAGCTAGACCTGTACCTGAACAGGTATCATTAAGTACAGTACAGTTGTAAGGCCTCAAGAAGCAATTACACAAGTTAGGTACCGTAGAAATGTAGAAGAAAAGTCTTGCTCATACCAACACGAATTTCTTGTCACTTCTTCAATCATGGAATGCGAGACGTACTCCTTACGTACAACACACCGAGCACACTCAGCAAAATGACACTGACTGTGTAGACAATAGTGTCGACACGGAGACCAATAATATCCATGACACTAATATTACGGATAATCAGTTTTTTCGTTCCTAAATTAGAATGCTCTATTTTGAATTATAATAATACTAGCATAATTGAATGCACTGTAGATTCTACTTATGCCTTAGATCTTTTAGTGGATAGTGGAGCTAGCCTATGCGTTTTAAAGCACGAGTGGTTAAGATCTAAGACCCAATTAATTAATAATATAGTTCCGGAGAAGGTAACAATAAAGGGTGTAAGTGGAAATCTAACCTCTCTAGGATATATTTATTTAGATTTATATTTTAACAAACTGATATTCAAGGAAAAATTTTACGTTTTTCAAACCTTATCTTGTGCAGCTAACGCCATTTTAGGGCACAATTTCTTTATAAAATATAATGCTGTCATAAGTTATAAAAAAAAATCCTTAACGTTAGAAAATAATGGAGATCATATAAGTATACCTATTTTAAGGACTAATTATAATAAATATTTGTTTACAATACCGCCGCGATGCGAGGTTATCCGGTACATACCTACCACCATACGTGGGGATTGTATTACATTAGCACAAGAAATACGCGATGGTGTTTTCATTGCTGGACTGATTTCGAAATCTAAAAATGGGGAAATCCCAATTCGAATTCTAAATACAACTAATAGCAAGGTGGAACTAGACTTGTCAGGGTTAGAAATAAATTCCACAAACAGCTTCGAAGTGTTGAACTTTGAGAATACGATATCAAACTCTGATAGAGTAAAAGCTCTATTTGGCCTACTTAAATTGAACACATACTTAAATACAGAAGAGCAAATAAGCATTGAAAAGATTAGTGCAAAATACTCAGATGTCTTCCAATTACCAGGCGATAAATTAAGTACGACCAACTTATTAGAACATAGTATAACACTGAAAAATGACGTGAGCCCTGCGTATAGCAAGCCTTACAGGATCCCGTACGCTTTGCGTAATGAGGTACAAAAACAAATACAAGAAATGCTCGATAATGATATTATAGAAGAAACTACGTCAGAGTGGTCAAGTCCCGTTCTTCTTGTGCCAAAAAAATCAGATAAATCTGGCGAGAAGAAATGGAGGCTAGTAATTGACTATCGTCAGTTAAACAATCGAATTGTAGATGACAAATTCCCTTTGCCAAATATCACAGAAATTCTAGATTCACTTTCCGGTAATATATATTTTTCTAAACTTGATTTATCTCAAAGTTATTACCAAATTAATCTTACAGAAAACTCTAGAAAATACACGGCTTTTAATCTTGACCGCATGTATCAATTATCTTTAGACAAAGACTCACGGAAGTATACAGCATTCACTACTGATAAGATGTACCAAATGAAACGGTGCCCGATGGGACTAAAAACGAGTCCAAGTGTATTCTCCAGACTTATGACTATTGCGATGGCGGGATTGAACTACGATAAATGTTTTATTTATTTAGATGACTGTATCGTTCTGGGTAAATCCTTAATTAACCACAACAAAAATCTCACTTGTATTTTAGAACGTCTAAGAAAAGTTAATTTAAAATTAAATCCTCTTAAGTGCGAATTTTTACGCAGAGAAATTATTTATCTAGGCCATAAAATTACTCCAGAAGGTATTTATCCCGATCCATCTAAAGCTATCGTGTTAGAAAATTATCCAAGACCTACAAATGTCGACGAAGTAAAAAGATTCGTTGCCTTTGCAAATTATTACAGGCGTTTTATTAATAAATTTGCTGACATTGCATATCCTCTCAATCAATTAAGCAAGAAAAACGCATCTTTTGAATGGTCACATGAATGCGAATCAGCATTTAATACTTTAAAACGTGCACTCTGCAATCCACCAGTGTTAGGCTATCCAGATTTAACAGATAAAAATAAATTTATTTTAAACACAGATGCTTCAAAAATAGGTCTGGGCGCCGTATTGTCTAACAGTAACGGACAAGTAGTAGGTTACGCGAGTCGCAATTTGAAACCCGCCGAAACACGATACCCAGTTATAGAGTTAGAATTGCTAGCTATTGTGTGGGCGATTAGGCATTTTAAACCTTATTTATACGGTAAACAATTCAAAGTTGTGACAGATCATAGACCATTAGTGTATTTATTCGGAATTACGGATCCCTCAAGTAGACTAACAAAATTTAGATTATTTTTGGAAGAATACGATTTTACTGTCGAATATCTTCCAGGTCGACACAATGGACCCGCAGATGCCTTAAGTCGTCTTCCTTTGAATATAACAGATTTAAAAAGAATTAACAAAAATGTAATATCAGTTATGACAAGGGCCCAATCTCGTAAACAAGCAAGCGGCTCCGATACTGCCGATTTGACATCTGAAATCCCTTTAACTTCTGGAACCTCTAGCCCAAAAGTTGTAGAAATTCTTAAAAAACCTATTAATAGTATAGAACTAATTCTAACTTCAAGAAAAGTAGTAAAGAACAGTTCAAATAGACCACACCTACTTAGCGACAGTGGTCACTTTGAGTTCAATGAAAACGAGTCAACAATATACTTACGATCCCGATCGTTTCCTACCGTAAGTGTGTTAGCGAGGGACTTGGAGTCATTTTGTAAAAGACTTAATACTAACGAAATTGTTGTGATCAAGAATAAAGAAAATTCACACATAATAAACGAGTTCTTAAGATGCATGAAAAGTTTGCAATCTGATTTACCAAGAATATTAGTAATTAAAGATCTAATAAGAATAAGTAACAAAGACGAAAAGAATCTTAAATGATTTCCACCTGTTACCTACTAGCGGACATGCAGGAGTAAACAGGATGTTGAATAATATTAAAAAATATTACTTCTGGCCAGGCATAAGTAATGATGTGATTGAATATGTGCATAAATGCAAAGAGTGTCAAATTAAAAAACACTCAAATAAACAAACTAAACAACCAATGTCTGTAACTACGACCCCTAATACAGGATTTGAGAGAGTTAGCTTAGATATAGTTGGACCTCTAGATGTAGACAATTATAACTACAAATACATTTTAACCCTACAATGTCATTTGACAAAATTTGTAGAGGCTTACCCTCTAACTAATAAGGACTCTGAATCCATAAGTAGAACATTTGTAAATAAATTTATTTTAAGATATGGCATCCCCAAAGAGATCATAACGGATCAGGGAACAGAATTTTTGTCAAGTGTTATGTCAGATGTATGTAGCTTATTAGGAATAACCAAATTACATTCTACTGCATACCACCACCAGACTATAGGTGGATTAGAAAACACTCATAAGAGTTTAGGTGCATATCTTAGAATTCAATGTAGCCAAAATAAAACAGATTGGAGTAGCTGGTTAAGTTATTGGTGTTTTTCTTTTAATACCACTGTTCACTCGGAGACAAAATATACACCGCATGAGCTTGTATTTGGTAAATTATGTAACTTGCCTAGTAACCTCAACTATACTTTAGACAGAGTAGATCCACTCTATAATTTTGACAGTTACCCCTTGGAATGGCTACAGCGCGCATTATTAGATGCTAGGAATAATCTGATAATCAGTAAACTTAAGAGAAAATCATCTATACTATATATTATATATGTCGCATCAAGGCTGGCCAATAGATGCAAACCATCGGGAAGTCAGGATATATTCCCTTAGGTTAAGACATCGTGTGTGGGCAGGTCGGTGGGTACAATCGTGCAAATGAAATCACATAAGTTATTCGATACACTGGGTTTATTCAAATAGACACAAGTTACATTCCTGCTTACTAATATTACGGATCGTCACTGATTCTACGACGTCTTAGCTCTACGGCTGTCAGTACTCAACTGACCTGTTCCCCGCTACGCAAGTGCTTATAAAAGCGCGCCAATGCGTAATTGCTCTTGTTTGGCGCTAGGGGCGTGCTTGTGATTTGACTTTACGTCCGTACTATTGACTAAACCCGACACGGCCATCCTGCGAGGCAGGCGTCCTCGTCTGTTTCTCATTGTCAGGTTCTAACAGTGTATCGAATCATGTGGAAATCCTCAATGGATGTCCTCAGCCCTTGGGGAAAGCTGAGGGGTCTGTCAGACTCCTACTGACTAAAACCACATGGTGTTCTCTAGGCCGTAATTTCTTTTGAGAGGCGAACGTGGAACACACACGTCGCCTTCTCGGGCCTCTCTCAGGTGACAGATCCCCAAATCTATCACCCGTAGGCATCATCTTCTTGTCCTTGCTCCATGCCATCTCATGGTCACCTCGTGTTGCACCACACGTCGTCTTAGTCCACTCCATCCTAGCAATCGCCCATCATACAAGGGATGTTTTTCTGAAACACAAAATTTCCAAACAGTATTCGCTCGTCCAATCCTGACTCATACTCTAGTCACTCTAGAGTTTGAGTTAAACATTTGAAACAATTAAAAATGATCATTTAAATCTCTATTTCCAATTTAATCATCGATTTGGTACCTAAAAGCACCAATCTTCGTGATTACAAAGTTCAAGTACCACTGATAAGTCATAAATCTCAAATTAAATCAAACAAAAGAAACAGTATACCATGTTTCTTATTCACGATTTTTAGCCATCACATAGCTCTACCAGCTATCTCATAGCTCTCTTAGCTATCCAACTGCTCTACTCGCACATCTCCATGATGTCGAGTCAACTCGACTCTCTGAACTCAGAACTTGTTCACACAGAGATTTAGTACTTACTACTCTATCTACAATCTCAATTGGTACTTGAGCTTTGTGTGTCTTACCAACACGATCTACGCATAGTAATCAAAATTTGAAAACCAAAACTATTTCAATTTTCGTAATGAGGGCTTGACGATTCGAACGTCATTAACATTAACATTGTGACCTCACCTCTCGCATGACTATGTAAGGTTCCTAACACAAACATGAATTTTCACACCAGACATAGTGTCACACAGACTTCCAGTTGCCATACAGGCCTATAGTTGCCATAAAGGACTACAGTTGTCATACAGGCCTATAGTTTCTATAAAGACCTTCACTTGCCATACAGGCCAACAGTTGCCATACAGGCCAACAGTTGCCACACAGGCCAACAGTTGCCACACTGGCCAACAGTTGCCACACAGGCCAACAGTTGCCACACAGGCCAACCGTTGCCACACAGGCCAACAGTTGCCACACAGGCCAACAGTTGCCTCACAGCTCTCGGCTACTCCTGACCGAACTAGATTATTGGGTTCGTTAAAATAGGGCAATTTTAGAACCCTACTCTTTAACTAAATCATTACCCTGGGCCATGTACCACTAGTCGCTCCAAACAAACTTTAAAACTCTACTGCAGCAACAACTGCCAAGCTTATAGAAACCCTCGAGTAAAACCTCGAACGCCATGGCTCTCTAGCCTACCAGCAATTATTTTGCTCTCACAACGGTCTCTCGGTCTCTCTCTAGACCCCGACCTCCACCAGAATCCACTGGTACGCTCAAACGTAATACGTTCGATAGACTGAATTACTCGACACCTTAAGCTTGCTCATTATCATCAAAATCCTTTTGATATCAACATCGACTGGTACATAACCCGCTGGCAACTTCCTTAACCTACAGTGTACTGGTAAGTTCTAAGCGTACCTATTGAAAAGCTTTCGGTGTATAACGATCACCATCCTGTCATAATCACCTATCGCGGACTTAATACAGGGCCCATTTAGTTTTGGAACCAGATATTTCCACACAATACTTCATCAGAAAAAGGTCCGACGATCAAAAAGTTCAACAACTAAAACTAAGTTATTGTAAAAATCCTATTACTCTTTACCATAATTCAAAGGCAATGCACACTCAACTCATGAAACTTCTTCGTTGACCCATCGCCACATGTTACTCATGAGGTGCAGTCCAAAGTTCTGAGTATGACAAGTGTACAAGCTATCAGATTTGGTCTCACTACTACTGTCTTCAACTATGACGTCTAATTCTCAAGGAACTTGGTGATCGAGGATCCTTCTTACTAGATTCGCTCTTTTTACTCAAAAAATCTTGGAACATACCGACTGTTCATATGAGGGGAACAATTAAGCCTGATAATATTTGCGTGATAATAACTCGTGTGAAGGAGCTTCACGAATTAACTTTGATCAATATCGTTTAAAATCAAATTATCAACAGTAACCCTTTACTATCGCTCACTAACTCAAGTTCTCATGTAAGGAAAACGATCGCGAGATCTACTGCTATCATAATATTACTTTCAAAGTAAGCAAGTGAATTCAGACGAGAGTGATTCTGAGAGTGATTCTAAAGACGGTGGTTGTAAATTGTTACGCAACATAAGATCCGTTCCGAATTCACGCAAATGACCAGTACCGTTACTAACTCGATACAATCGCCTTCGCCCAACGACTTTACTATTTCGCTTTGCCACTAGAATGACTAGTTGTTAAGCCACTTTAGATAGCTCATCTTCTTATGGGATATTAAATCCTAAAGTACGTACTGAATCAAATGTTGAAATTATTCCGCCTATAGGAAACTCATTAACTACTTGCTTTTTAGTAAGTGTGTCTTAATTAGCTAGTGATAGTGCTAGATATAACCACGACCAACTCTGTGGTCAAACATGAACACTCTTAAATTTTGAAATAGCATCTCTTCACTAGAGAACATTCGACCTCACTATCGAAATAACATGGAAGCGACTCACCGAGTATTCCATTCCAAACTTGCGCGTGTTCGTAACGTTCGGCTACCAACTGCAAACTGCTAGCCTGCCGTCGGTCTCAACCTCTCAGATGTTGACAGTAGACCTTTGCACTCAGCGTTTGAACCGCTAGCCTGCAGCAGAGGCTCCACTGCGACGCAATATGGTATCTGAAACGTGAAAAACATTACGAGAGTATATGTTCACAGTTATCTTAACTATACACAGCTTTGATGGAAATTAACCAGTGCAGCGGTGTAGTAAACTAAACCGGCACAGCAAAATGGGTTATTGTGGACACCAAATGTGAGTGCAGAGTCCCTGTCTAAAACATGAAACACATTACAGTGTCCCAAGTGTCCAGGTAGGCATATGGGCTTTAAAAAATCTAATGCCATAGCGGCAGTGGCATTTTAAGTCGCAATTAACGATGCCACATATAAGGCCCAAACTATCTTAAGACTTTAACCTCAACTTGATAAGAAAAAGCATAGAAACCTCATAATCAGACTCCATTAACTCAAAACTAATCATTTCATTAGGAATTATCATAATTTCCAGAATGATGTATTTAGTACGGCAATGCTACTACATCGCTCTAAAGTCCGAATAATAATAGCTAGCTAAGGACTATTAACAGTGATCGTAGAATAACAACTCTTCAGTAACATTAAAACTTGACCAGCGATAACTAAAATGAGATTATGGACCTGACATGGGCCATACCGTAAACAAAACCAGAATTTTGAATAATGAACACTCTTGGCCATAGTCATAACAAAATGAAAACGACTCACCAGATTGGCATAAAGATCCGTGTGTATGGACCATTTCACACGTCCACACGCTCCTCCTTGACCTGTCCAGCTCCTTGGTTGTTACTAGCCTCCTTGTTGCTCCGCTCCAGACTGGTTTTTCATCATTCAAAACTGAGGGTAGTCGCAACTGACACGATTTTTTTTTTGCAAGAATGTAACCGCCATTTTCACTAGCATTGTTTTTACGTGTGATCTCATTAGCACGATCGAATCCCAATTCTGATGTCGCATCAAGGCTGGCCAATAGATGCAAACCATCGGGAAGTCAGGATATATTCCCTTAGGTTAAGACATCGTGTGTGGGCAGGTCGGTGGGTACAATCGTGCAAATGAAATCACATAAGTTATTCGATACACTGGGTTTATTCAAATAGACACAAGTTACATTCCTGCTTACTAATATTACGGATCGTCACTGATTCTACGACGTCTTAGCTCTACGGCTGTCAGTACTCAACTGACCTGTTCCCCGCTACGCAAGTGCTTATAAAAGCGCGCCAATGCGTAATTGCTCTTGTTTGGCGCTAGGGGCGTGCTTGTGATTTGACTTTACGTCCGTACTATTGACTAAACCCGACATATATTATTTTTATATTATAAAGCTGAAGAGTTTGTTTGTTTGTTTGTTTGTTTGTTTGTTTGAACGCGCTAATCTCAGGAACTACTGGTTGGAATTGAAAAATTCTTTTTGTGTTGGATAGTCCATTTATCGAGGAAGGTTATAGGCTATATAACATCACGCTACAACCAATAGGAGCCGAGCATAAATGAAAAATGTTGCAAAAACGGGCAAAAATATAACTTTTTGAGAGCTTTTGTTGCATGCGCTGGGGTAGGTGTAGGGTAGGTGTAGGGTAGGTGTAGGGTAGGTGTACGGTAGGTGTAGGGTAGGTGTAGGGTAGGTGTAGGGTAGGTGTAGGGTAGGTGTAGGGTAGGTGTAGGGTAGGTGTAGGGTAGGTGTAGGGTAGGTGTAGGGTAGGTGTAGGGTAGGTGTAGGGTAGGTGTAGGGTAGGTGTAGGGTAGGTGTAGGGTAGGTGTAGGGTAGGTGTAGGGTAGGTGTAGGGTAGGTGTAGGGTAGGTGTAGGGTAGGTGTAGGGTAGGTGTAGGGTAGGTGTAGGGTAGGTGTAGGGTAGGTGTAGGGTAGGTGTAGGGTAGGTGTAGGGTAGGTGTAGGGTAGGTGTAGGGTAGGTGTAGGGTAGGTGTAGGGTAGGTGTAGGGTAGGTGTAGGGTAGGTGTAGGGTAGGTGTAGGGTAGGTGTAGGGTAGGTGTAGGGTAGGTGTAGGGTAGGTGTAGGGTAGGTGTAGGGTAGGTGTAGGGTAGGTGTAGGGTAGGTGTAGGGTAGGTGTAGGGTAGGTGTAGGGTAGGTGTAGGGTAGGTGTAGGGTAGGTGTAGGGTAGGTGTAGGGTAGGTGTAGGGTAGGTGTAGGGTAGGTGTAGGGTAGGTGTAGGGTAGGTGTAGGGTAGGTGTAGGGTAGGTGTAGGGTAGGTGTAGGGTAGGTGTAGGGTAGGTGTAGGGTAGGTGTAGGGTAGGTTTAGGGTAGGTGTAGGGTAGGTGTAGGGTAGGTGTAGGGTAGGTGTAGGGTAGGTGTAGGGTAGGTGTAGGGTAGGTGTAGGGTAGGTGTAGGGTAGGTGTAGGGTAGGTGTAGGGTAGGTGTAGGGTAGGTGTAGGGTAGGTGTAGGGTAGGTGTAGGGTAGGTGTAGGGTAGGTACGTAGCCAGTTGACGGGAGCGAAGCCGCGTGGGACAGCTAGTTATATGATAAGAAGTTAAATTCGATAACTTATAAGCCAGGTGATTTTGTACTTTTGAAAAATCAAACTGGACATAAATTAGACAACATTTATTTAGGACCATACAAAGTTCTTAAGGATTTATCACCTAATGTTGAAATATTGAAAAATAATAAATCCTATATTGTCCACAAAGATAATACTAAATTGTTTTGTGAACCATGACCTTAGTCAATGTGTTATTTACTTTATTAATTAATTATTATTATATAACTTCATTAATTAAAACAAAAGAAATTGTATAGTTACTAATATGCCAATGTTATTTTTACCTAGTCTAAGTTTAACATATAAAAATGTAAGACTCAAGTGCGTACGTCATACATTTTTTTTTAATCCGGTGGTGTAAAGGGTGTCTTTTCGGGGGAGATGTAGTATATGTCATAATTCACTGTTGCACTGCTACATTTATAGTAATTACCGCAACATATTGACGTACGAATTGGGGTCATTTGCTACAATATAAAAGACAGTGTAATGTGTTTACTTGTCACTTTTACTATGGAGACTACCTAAATATAAACATATTCAACACTCCACGTTGAGTTTCTCTTCTCATCGGGAGCTCCTCATCAACATATTACATGGCGACGTCATTCAATCAATAAATATATCCTAGAGAGGTTAGATTTCCACTTACACCCTTTATTGTTACCTTCTCCGGAACTATATTATTAATTAATTGGGTCTTAGATCTTAACCACTCGTGCTTTAAAACGCATAGGCTAGCTCCACTATCCACTAAAAGATCTAAGGCATAAGTAGAATCTACAGTGCATTCAATTATGCTAGTATTATTATAATTCAAAATAGAGCATTCTAATTTAGGAACGAAAAAACTGATTATCCGTAATATTAGTGTCATGGATATTATTGGTCTCCGTGTCGACACTATTGTCTACACAGTCAGTGTCATTTTGCTGAGTGTGCTCGGTGTGTTGTACGTAAGGAGTACGTCTCGCATTCCATGCACCAGTTGCCTGAGTTCGTTTACCTCTTTGACCTGTATTTACAAACGTACAAGTTCGTGAATAATTATTATTTGATTTGTCGAACTGATTATTTTTATTATTACGACTGTTCGAGTTTTTGTAACCGATAGATGTATTATTCGGTCTGTACGCGTCTGAACGTCTAAAATTTAAAACTTCGCTATGCCTTGGTGATGAAGAATCTTCGTCTAAAGCGCTCCTAATCGCTTCTGGAAGTGATGAGAATTGCCTGGCAGCAATAATTGTGCTCAACCTCGCATCAGACAAACCATCCGCAAAACGTTTGATGGCAGTTTTTTCATTTATAGGACGTAATATTTCGTATTTGGTCGGATCATCGTCTGACTGAGAAATCGTCAGGTTAACAAAAAGTTCCTCTATCTCATTACCAAAAGACTCTATAGACCGACGTCCTTGAGAAGAATGATATAATTGAGATTGAATAGCTTCAGCCGACCTTTTAGGCAACAAATGCTTTCGCATATCATCAACTAATACTTTTACGCTATCATAAGATAACTTCATGCGAAGTTTAGCACTAGGGGTTAATCTAGTTTTGAGAATAAAATTCAATAAAAGTTTCTGAGAAGTGTTGTCTATCATGCTACTGTATAGTGAAATGGCATCAATGAGCTGTTTCGTAACTTGCTCTTGTCCTGTCATTACAGGTAACAAGGCTATCGCAGTCTTTAAATCAAACTGAGACATCTTGGTATCTGGTTCGTCTTGTGTTTGAGACACTGAATCTACGCTTGTTAGTAAACTTTGTATTTTCTGATAAACGGTCTTAATTTGTCCCACTAAGTTATTGATCAAATCAATGTCTTTGCTACTAAATTTTGACTGTTCAATCTGAGACAAAATATTTTGCGCTTGACTGTATATCGCTTTAGCTTCTTCCAATTTCTTATAAGCGATCTCTTTTTGCCTACGTTCTGGTCCTATTTTTACCAAATATTCCCTAATTTGATGTAATTGATCTCGACATGTTACTAGATTATCAGTCATACTAATTAATAATATACTGTTTAAGTGAAGTCCTATTAGACTTTAAAAAAAATGTACTTAGCTAGGAAAGTGGGTCAATTGACTGCTGTTCATTTCTGCTGACGGTGCGGAGCTGCGAACGTTGACCGGGTAACTCGATGACGAAGTCACGAGGCGCTCTGCGTCGTTGCCGTGCGACTCGTTGTTCGATGACTGGACCGGGCTATACCCTGGATTCAATGGGCCGGGATTTCCCTGGACACCGCTCGTTCTGGCCGGGCTATACCCTGGACTCGTCTCCGTCTTCTTTCAGGAACTGGCAATGCATCTTCTATAAGTTTACAGAAAGTCTTCTATAGGGTTACAGGAACTCTTCTATAGGGTTACAGGAACTCTTCTATAAGGTTACAGGAACTCTTCTTTGATGATAGAACAAGTATTGATTCTTCTGGATGTGGTTTCTTAACGCCATTCCGTATCGACGTGGCAGGGTCGCCATGTAATATGTTGATGAGGAGCTCTCGATGAGAAGAGAAACTCAACGTGGAGTGTTGAATATGTTTATATTTAGGTAGTCTCCATAGTAAAAGTGACAAGTAAACACATTACACTGTCTTTTATATTGTAGCAAATGACCCCAATTCGTACGTCAATATGTTGCGGTAATTACTATAAATGTAGCAGTGCAACAGTGAATTATGACATATACTACAGTCTCTAGACGCAACTCCAACTTAAAGCTACCATTTTTCTAATATTTTTCTTTCTACTGGCCTGTGACGTCACTATTCTGTTTGAGGAATGATTTCAGTGTATTCCTGTTGGCATAGACAAACTGGTGTTTCAATGCTAAAATGTAAGGGATCACGTCAAAATAAATAAAACCACTGTCTTATAATGATATTTTTAAACACGTACGCAATGTGCACTATTCGTACAATAGTCTTCATAAAAAAACAGTAGCATTTATCTTTCCTGAGTACATGTTCTGTGTGGCTCTGCTAGAGAGTATGCTCTGCAGCAGAGCCACAATCAATGTCTATTTTATCATTACCTAACGCACGTACAGCGATAACGGTTTACGTACATGATGTACGTTTGACGTACATCATTTTAAGATATAATAGATCAGTTTCTAAATGAGTGGCTCTGCGGCAGAGCATGACACGAAATTTCAGCAGTGCATGTCAATGAAATACATTCTGAAGCTTTAAACAAGAGACATTCTATCAATGTAAGCGTCGCGAGAGCGATATAAGAAAACTATGGATATGTTAGCTGGTACTACACTTGGAATATTTGGCAAATATTTGCGAAATTTTGGCAATGCAAAACGATCCTAACTTGTATTGAAATAAAATTCACTTTGTAATAGAGATTTCAGGCAAATATTTTTACAAGTACAATACACCAATTATGGTACCAGCATCAAACCCTAGCAAAATGACACGTGATCAATTCCTTACATTTTGGAATTTCGATCATTGCTATCGTTGATATAATGACACTTTGTATCATATTCTTCACACTTTTTGTGACGTTTTTGTGAAAACAGAATTTTTAATCTTTTTCCTAGTTTTTGGATTCTTATGTGACTGTAGATCTATATAACATGAGAATAACCATATATGTAATATGTGGGGCCTCTGACGAGCAACATTTATGATCATGTCTAATCACCTATTACAGAGATTACAAGGTAGCTGAGAGCCTTTGTATGTTCAATCAAACATTTATAAAGCTCTTTGTTTTGTGTTCTCAATGTTATGTTTCCTTATGATATATCTTCAATGGGAAAATGTTTTTGGCTGTGCTGTGAATATTTAATTTGTTGAATTAAAAGGATTTAAGTAGAATTATTATTTTGTTTACTTAAAGACTGATTTTAATGACAAGATAGTCTACTGTACTATTACCACCAAGGCTTAACGATGAACATATTTAAGACATAATTCTGTCTTTGTGAAACTATTGCATGAAATATATAACGATGTCCCAAATACTGCTAAATGCTTTACGCTAAATACTTTATAAAAATACTGCTAAATGCATTAACCATGTGATGGAATGTGCCCTACAACTTCAAAAATTCTAATTGCAATGTATTTGGAGTGCAATAAATAGTACCTAGTACCTATTTCATCCACTTAGAAATTACCAACTATTTCACATGAAATCCTTCTAAACTTCAACCTTGTCTGTTTAACAGCAACTTGAAACACAAATGTATCTGTGCACCGGCTAAGATTTATGTTCCTCTTTGCACTAAGTGAACTCAGAGGGAAGGGTGGGAGGGATAGAATGGCACTTACTCGCACAATTCAAAAATGAGTATGGAAACACTCGAGTCGTTATTATGCAAATGGCGACTGTTATCGGTGTGAGTAGAGATGTTTTGTGTGTGGGTTTGTGAAAATAGTGGCCATGTGAAATAACAGGCAGGGTGAACTTTTGAGAAGAGACGTCTGCGTAAAGACTATTACCCACTGCATGTTGGCAAGACAAACAAATTGTGTTGATGGGGAGTTCGTTCCATCATTTCTTCTCAGATAAATAATAAGAAGAGACGGGCGGGCGTTTAGGGCGACCGTCTTTTGTCAATTTTGACGTTCGAAAGTGCTGACGTTTGAATTGCATTTAATTTGTAAGCGCCAGGTAAAAAAAAAACGAACCATGATTAACTTTAGAGAAAATTACGCTACAGTTTTAGTTTATAGACAGGAAAGTATAAGAAAATCTTATGGAGATATAATAGTTTGACAGACTGCCGACAGTAGGTAGAGGTATTTTATATTTTTTGAAAAATCTACGAGTTTTAAAAGTTTTTCCAAGCAAAAAACCCGTTGGGCTATGTGGCCCTTTCCTTATATTACTAGGCATGTAGTGATTACAGCAATTTCCCGAGAAACCAGTGTCATCCATTATGCCACGCCATAGAAATTAGATTTGATTGATCGACCGTTTAATAACGATCGATGTTACAACCGCCGGACGCTTACAATTCATTGATATTTATTACAGTGAGAGAATGGTCCTTTGACCACAGATAATATTACTTTGAGATACCTAGGTCGTGCCCACAGAGACCGAAACAGCTCAGCGGTCATTACTAGAGACGGCATTGTCAGAACTTTTATGCAAAACATTTTTAATTTGTTTTTTTTTTACTGGCTCGCGCTTGACCACTATCTCACCTGATGGTAAGCGATGATATGATCGTCAGTGAAGAACGCTTGCCTAGAAGTGACCCATTCACAACAAAAATTTTAACCAATGGTGTCTCCAGTCGTTGTCGACGTGATGCGTGTGCGTTCGGTGGTCTGTGGGCCATACTATGTCATTACGATTCCGTTATGAAAAAAGGATAGTGCTATTCGTCCTGTACAGCCCTCTCTCTCTGTAACACTGATGCGATGGCTTTAACACGTCGTCATAGGGGAAGAGCGCCTGCACACAGAACGTGATCCGATCATCTGCTTCAATTCGTAAAGCAATTATAAGCTTGTGGATCGCACATTACATCTCATTGATAACGACTGCTCTTGCAATCATTTTCATCTGTCTAGTCGCGATATCTCACATGGCATGAATGATTGCCACAATCCAGTTACGGGGTAAATCGATTATAATTTACTAGCTTTGCCCGCGACTTCGTTTAAGTAGCATTAGTACTTCGATTAAAATTATTGGTTCACCATACAAATTTCCAACCCCCTTTCCACCTAAGGTGATTGAGTAACAAACATACATCCATCTATCCAAACCTTCGCATTTATAAGATTAGTAAGATCACATCACATATCATCAGCCTATTAATGTTCCCACTGCTGGGACACAGGTCTCCTCTCTGTGAGAGGGAATGAGCCGTAATCAACCACGCGGGCCCAATGCGGATTGGTGGATGTCACATGTCTTTGAATTTTTGGTTCTAGGACATGCTGGTTTCCTCACGATGTTTTCCTTCACCGTTTTGAGAGCAGTGGTGATGAAATAATTTACACAAAGTAAAGCGCCTACCTGGGCTCGAACCCACGACCTACAACTTGTAAGTCGTGGCCGATACCACTGGGCCACCACTGCTCTTGATTAGTAAGATAATAATTAGTACTTTGATATGGATGGATGTTAGTATGGAGTAGTTTGGATTCTCAATTTTAGACAAAGCCTAAAGAAATGGTTTGTGTGTAGGCAATAGCCATAATAAATGTATTAAATTGTTGTAAAAAACAACAAAGCCTCACAATAACATTTGAATAATAAAAATAGCAAAAAGGTTCCTACCTCAGTAGTTCAGTACCGGTCGATTAATTTATTTTTAAATCGCTTTTATTAGCTTGGTATGTATGTATCTATTCTTAATTTAAATTTATTGAATTTTTTTTTTTCGTTTGGTTTTCTATAGCGTGTTTTTTCCTTTTTTTAAAATTATTTTATTCATAATTTCAGCCAAAAAACTTCCACTGCTGGATATAAACCTTCCCTTTAATTTTATTACAAGCTTTTTATTAACTTGCAAGTTAAGTATGTTTGGTTTAAATAAAGCAACTAAATTTTAAAGCAGTTTTCCTAATTTGCACGTTTGGTTATGGTGACAATGCACGGTCAGCTAAAAACATGTTTTTTTTTTATTTTAGTTGGAAAAATTATAAAATATCCAATGTTTCAGTTTTCAGAAATATACAGAAACACACTTAACAGCTTTATGAATTAAATAGAAACACGATTAAACAGATAACATTTACAATAAAAAAAAAACGCAACAAATTAAAACTGTGAATAATCGGCTTTTCAACTAAAATCTGTTTATCAATCACCCATGTTCAGCTGACAGTTTTATTTATTTCCAACAAATTGTTATTAATCGTAAAATTAAAGTGTAAATGAATAAACTAATGATGTTAAAATCGACATAGACATGAATATTTCAGTATGCAAAAGAACATTAATTACGCCCCTCTGCCATTTAGATAGGAAGACTACAGAAAAAAATGTTTTAATAATAATATAGTATTTGTTACTAAGAAGACATGGTCCGGAATTACGAGTATCTGAATTTTAAATTAATTATATGATTAAATTAATTTAAAATAAAATATGTGCGCTTAGCTTTTGCCATCAGCTTCGCTCGCGACGATTTCTAAAATTATCCCACGGAAACTCACTACCGGGATAACAGTATCTCAAGGTTTCATCCAGGTCATTGAACCGTCTTTCTTACATTCAAATCTGTTCAGCTCATGATTGATTAAACAAACTCAAACATACCATACACGAGTTCCACATTTAGAATATTTCTTAGTAGGAAAATTATCAACGTAGTGGTAGCAAGTGCGTCTGGTCCTGGGTTCGATCTTAAGTTTGGGTTAAGTGTTGTAGGAATTTACCATAAGAGACTCATTAACAACCAGGAGTTTGAATATGTGCCCGGATGAAGACAATAGGAATGTTAGTAACATGTAGGTATATTTATTTAATATTTCATGCACAAAACGTACAGAGGCGGACTTAATAGGCATTTTCTACCAGTCGACCTTTGGGTGATGCAGAGACGAATAGTGGTAGGTGCAATATTGAGAATCAAATCACGATAGGTAATATTTATTCAAATACAAAGATATACATACAAACTATAAATACGTACACAAAAAAGTAAATAAACTAAATACACGATTATACTTAAACAGATAATTGAAGAAAATTAACGCTATGACGATACTACTGCAAAAAAACTGAAACTGCCAACTTCTTACGAATGTGCTCGCGAACTTTCACTTTGAATGCTAATCGATTGGGTGCCAACCTGATGTCCTGTATGCTCACTCCTTTGAAAAAGACATGCGAGACATTATTTCAAGTTACAAAATACCATAATCAACGCATGCCAAAGTAAACTTAAAGTTGCCCAGCGTGAGTACTTAATCAGTGTATCTGTCAAGCCCACAGACATAAATCTACCTAGATGACTATGTACTTCGCGTGCCAAAAAACGGAGTAAAGTTACGATCAATGATCGTAATCTGAGCTTTTCATTTAGCATTATCGGCACCGGAAACACACCGAATCATAGAAAAATGCCTTTTTATGCCATATTGAGCTGTAAAAAAGAATGTATAGAACATGTTGGATGAGGTATTGGAAATGTTTTCTTTCATTGGTAAGTAAATTTGTTTTAAAATTGTTCGAGAAAAACTGGCACGCTTTGTTTTCATTCAGATGGAGGGACTTGCGTTATCTAGTAAGATCTTTGTCTATGGTCGAGTCACATGTGAAATGCTCGCGAGTCTGAATATCTTCGTTCACAAATTTGACAGCAGTTTTAGTTTGATAAATGAATGTGTTCCTGCGTTATGTTTGGCGGTTTTTTCACTTTAACGTGTTATGTAAAATACAGTTTCTTGTAAGTATTATTTTAAAATGATGTAATTTATTGCAGAAAATTTTCTTATTAAAGAGCTCATCTGAAGAATTCAATCAGTCTGACATACCCTTTTTACCCGATTACGGCGAAGCCAAAAAGAAGGGTTATAATTTTAGCTGTGTAATGTATGTTTGTATTTACGTATGCTCCTCAGTAGCGTCTAAACTATTCATCCGATTTTGATTGATTGATTTAGATGAATAAGGTGTCAATCGATTCGGTATTATAGCCCGGGAAACATAGGTAAGAAAAAACCGTAGTCGGGTTACAGTTTTTATTAAACTTTTAGCTGTAGTTGGCATGGTCAGTATTTTTAATAGCACCTCTCGTTACAACTGACTATCAGACTTTTGGGACCCCGTAACCGCTGTCAGAAATCTACGATTATTTTTTATTAATTCTATCAGTGCAGATACCGTGCTTTCTAAGGAACTGAAGGGCTGAAGAGAGAGAGCTTATAATAAGCACCTACATACGAGCTACTTCTACCGCTTAGCAGCGTTGTTTTGCTACGTCTTGATGGTGCTGATGTCTCTATATCTAGACGTGGTCGCTTACAATGGGCCTTATCAGGAAGCTTACAGTCACTCAAAGGGCAATGGAGAGGGCTATGCTCGGAGTTTCCTTGCGTGATCGAATCAGAAATGTGGAGATCCGCAAGAGAACCAGGGTTACCGACATAGCCCGAAGAATTGCCAAACTAAAGTGGCAGTGGGCAGGGCACATTGCTCGCAGAACGGATGGCCGATGGGGCAGAATAGTTCTGGAATGGCGACCGCGAACCGGAAGACGATACGTTGGAAGGCCTCCCACTAGGTGGGCCGATGACCTGGTTAAGGTTGCGGGAAGGCGCTGGATGCGAGACGCACGGGATCGGTCAATGTGGCGACGCCTGGGGGAGGCCTATGTCCAGCAGTGGACGTCTTTCGGCTGAAATGATGATGATGATGATGATCAGTTATTAGAATCCAGACTCCAGTTTTTCCCATTGAGGTATTAATGTACTACGCACGTTTTCCCCCGTGCGGGTGAGAGCGAGAGCCCATGTGAGCCAGCAGACCTTATGGTTCCGTATATATTTTTAACGGTCTGGGATGTATAAGGCAGAATCAAACCGTTTGCAACTGCGTTGAGGTTAGCTTCAGATGAGGATAGGAGGTAGGCACCTAAAGGCAATTTTTTACTTTTTTAATGTTTTTATTTTTTTACATTCTGAACGAAAATGGCAGTTTGCAATAAGTGACATAACTTGCGCCTGCTCTGTGAAAAAATAACGTTTGTATAAAAATTGCATAACCTTCTCAATTCCAAACAAAATAATTATATAATTTTTTACCCGACTACAGAAGGAAAGAGTTCTTTATGTTTTTCATGCGTATCTTGTATGTTATATTCTTTATTACCTCATATCTTTCAAACCGCTAGATGGATTTATAAAATTAAGACATCGCTAGATACGCCCTGACCACACAATTGTTCTTAGATAAATGACATTTAAAAAAAAGATGGCGGACTTTGGGTGCCATATTGTGGGGCTCAAATTCAGGTGGTCAGTCAGCTCGCAAATATGTATCCTCCGGCTGCACAGCATGATTTTCTTCTGGTTTACATCTTTTTAGTTCGCTTCTTAAGCAGTCGGGTTTTTATTATTGAATTACCTTTTTTTAGTTCATGAGCTAATAGAAATTTTAGCAGTAAACGTTTGTTTAATCACGTTCACCATACCAGCAACACGGCACGTTTAATCTATCCTCCTGCACATGACCGCACCCGAAGACAACGGGAAGGAAATTTTTTATGACGTTCCGTTGTCCCCGTTACGGGGACACAGATTACGGGGACAACGGGAATACACCAGCCGACCGTGTGGCGAGTTCGCTTCGGTCTAGTATGACCTATATCAGACCGAATTGAGGCGTCGGACAAATGCGCAGTCCATCCTTATAAGTCAGTACTTCAATCATAAATCATTTATTTCTTTGCAAACATGGGTAATTGATACATAGATGTTCCTTTTTACATAATAGAGTCCTCCATATTCTACCGTCGCGTGGGCATGCAAATATTATTCAATTTTAAAATTAAATCAAATTAAAAAATACAATACGAATAAAGATAAATGTCAAATCATAAAAAATTATACATGTCAAGTTTAGTTAAATAAAATGTTATGCATAAATGTCGGACTGGTTACGCTAGTAAAAATTATCACAATGATGTCAAAACAAAATATGATCAAAATATGTCAATCAGGGTATTTGGTAGCATCTATAACAATAATAATAAAATAAGTCACACAGTCAACGATTCGTCATTAAGGAAGTCGTCAACTTTGTAATAACATTTGTCAATTAATATTTCGGTTAGCGCCCTTTTAAATTTTATTACAGTCATATTTTTTATTATATTAGGTACTTTATTATAAATGCGCGGGGCAATACCAAAAAAACTTTTCTGCATTAGCGCAGTTTTACATTTCACATGACACACCTGGTTAAGATATTGAGTCCGTATTGGATTTCTTCGGACTTCCGACAGTTTTTTAAATAATTTTGAATTGTTTTTTACAAACAAAGCTGTTTCCAAAATAAATAAGGAGGGAAAAGTTAAATTTTTTAAAGATTTAAAATAGGAAAGACATGGCAGCTATCTTTTGTTTCTAGACCTAACATTGACCTTATACATCTCTTTTGCATTCTAAATACCAGTTCCATATCGGTAGACTGACCCCAGGAAATAATACCATACCTCAGAACAGAAGCAACTAGTCCATGGTAGGCTGTTAGAAGAGCCTGACAGTTGACCTTTTTGGATAGTTGAAACAGAGCATATGCAGATTTGCTAAGTTTTTTGCAAACGACTTCAATATGAGGTTTCCTCTTTTGGCTTCTGGTCGTGATATTATTTTTACATGTTTATCTAAAAGGAATATTAGCAATAAACAACCCCAAACCTTAACTTTCTCATCGCTCTTATAAAAATAAGAACAAAACCCCTTGAACTCTAAACTATTCAAAACTTAAACTCCAGACAAGTTATACTAAACACGGGATTACTCCCTCTAGGAGCGATATAAGGACTTCCTCTGCTAACCTACAGTTACTCTGGGGCGCAGTTTTCTCGTAAGCTACCAACTTCGATTTCGTAAAGTGTTCTAGAGCGGTGAGGCTGGATGTAGAGTATTTGAGAAAATTGCCCCCAACTGTAGTCTTGTGTAGACGGCGTCTAAAGAAAATGTTTTTTTTGTAAGGTTTTAGGTATTTTATCATTTGCTTGTCTGCTGCAAACCTTTTAAAATTTTGAGTGATACACTCCACTACGATGTACCTATCCATGTTTTCAAGATGGCTGAAAACCAATACAAATGAGAACCTGGAAAAACATATTGCGATTAATTGAGATTGAGAATTGCTAATAATAGTTTAAATGCATGCCTACTTCATTATAAATATATAATTATTCAACATTGTTTATTTATAAATCTAGATAGACATAATAAATATTTGCAGCAGTAGTGTGATACAGTTGTAGATGTAGTTTGTAAAAGATAATCTCTAGAAATGCTATAGTCCTTTCGCGTCAAGAAAATAGTGAGTCATCGTTGTCAGCTGGCCCCTCGAAAAATCGGATTGCAAGCTTTCTAATTTGTTGCGACCCTATTGGTCGAGAGGCTCGCTTACATCGATGACTCATTAAAATTAAAAAAAAAACTATATGTTAAATTAAACCTGATTTAAAGTAATTGTGTTGACTATTATAATACCAATATTAATATTAATTATTCAACGTGGCGACTCTGAGGGGAGGCCTATGCCCAGCAGTGGACGTCTTTTGGCTGATATGATGATGATTCCAACATATATAATACCGACTGTGTTCGTAGAAGGCACGACTAACCAACCAGACCGCATTGGTTGGACATGGAATGTAGACAGGATGGTGGGGTAAACCTCACTTAGTTTGTCGTGCCCGTTCAGCGAGCTGTCGTGATTTGGACGTCAAATTATGTGCTTATACGATTAAATAGTGCTGGAGTAAAGTGTTTTACCAAATATAATACGTAATACATGAATAACATAATCTTTTAAAAGAGTAAGTGTGGAGTATCTTGTCCGTTCTTTTCCATATTAAACTACCTTTGCGAATGGACAGTAGAATCGATTACTTCTAAGTTCAAGTACTTTAAGTCTTGACATTTAAAAGTTCCGTTTAATGACTTAATAGAAATAAGTGACGTGATTTTGGCTTGAACTGTCTATTATTTTCTACTCCTTATTTGATTCTTAAAAGCTCTAAACCCAAATAACAGTTTAAATTCATATTTAAATCAAATCATCCCTAGATTCTGTGTAAGAATCTACACAGGAATAGAATAACTAAGTTACAAGTTCGATACAAGAGCGTTTTAAAAATAGGTCAAAAAATATGAAAACCAATGAATGTCACACCAGCCTCCTTCAAAGTAATCCCGAAACATGAAATGAGGCGACGAGCACAAAAGAAAATTGTGTCTGTCTTGAAAATTGGATAAATAAATAAAGTTGAATGGAAATGACGTCGGCTAGACGGTTACTCTGTCTAGCTTACGTCATTTCCAATCAACCTAATAAGATATTTTTTGAAACAAGGTAGTAATATATAAATAGTTGGTCTGAGACGAAGTTTACTGAATAGTAAAGTGTTGCGGGTATGCAAGTATTAGTCTGTCGTTGTTGGGAGCATGTTGCAGGGTGGTTATGTGTTTTAGCTCCGGAGAACCTCCTCACAATGCGAGCCGTATCGAAGACTACTGTCTTCTTTATCAGCTCCTCGATCCAACAGCGCAACGCCAGCTTCGACAGATAGTCTTCCATCATAAATCAATGAATAAAGCATAACTAAGAATACAATTTTTTATAAGTTTTTGTTGTATCCTCACAATTTTGTTGAAAAACGTCGTTTGAACGTCGTCACCCAGCATTGGGACAGCAAAATATACTATATTACAATAACATTGCAATACAGTTGATGCCTATGATCTCCAATCATATCACATAACTTCTTTCATAAAAAATAAAAGAAGGTAAGTAAATAAATACCTAACAGACTCGGGTCACAACGATGACATTTTCACCATATTGACATGTAGGTCACCTGAGAATTTCCAATTTTAAAGAAGCTTAAAATGGAAAACCAACGCGTAAGCTTCCCTCACTTTTGTCACCAATAAAAGTTGACATTTCGACAAAGATAAGTCCAGGTAAAACGGATAATTAATGCTATGCTGATTTGTGACTTTATTCAGTGCTTTTAAGGATGGTATTACAATGAAAAATTACGCTTAGTTTGGTTTAATAGTAGTGAAACAATAAGTCACAGAGCAGTGATGTTACAGAAGTCTAATGCCTCGTTTATCGTCGCGTTGAGCCTATGTAATGTATTGTACTCAGTTCATTGAGCGGTGCGTACGGACCTTAATGAATTCAAACATAATTATAACTTTGTATGAGAGCGTTAACTGAGAAGCGACGCGCCGCGAGACATCAAGCTACGCCCCGCGCCTCCGTAAACGGGGCCTAAGTGTATTCGGTCCTTGGTTTAGTAAGGAACTTTTTCTAAAACGATGTGGCATTCTATCAATAAACGCGTCGCGATAGGGATTGGTAAAATGTCAATATTGTACTGGATTGGCCAAGCGTTATCGAAATGTCAAATGGACAAACCCTTACAATTTGGCATTTCGTCAATCGCCAACGCCGATAGATTTTTTTTTCACAGTCTCCCTAGAGCCTGTGGACTGTCCACGCTTTTTCTCGGAGAGGAGGCGTGTCCCAACATTGGAGGCAGATTATGATGTATCCAAACTTAGCTTAGACAGTTTATGTGTAGAGCACCGCGGGCTGTCACTCAAAACAATTTATCTTGACGCCACTATCTAACTTAGACTCTATGTATCATATTTTCCCCCGAGACTGTACACATTTAGATAGTTCTTGAATTAACATTAGGCATTATATTTATTCATAAGCCGAATTCCAAGTTGTCTCAGCCCAAATTAAATTCGTAACGTCATGGCCCAGAGACCTTAGTACCAAATGCGATGTAGGTACCGTAAGTAATTCTCAAAATAATCTAATCGGATTATTTCTGACTGACGGATTACGTTAAGACTTCTCGGGTTATTAGGTAGGACATCATTCCGCCATTTGATCTTCAAATATGTCCAATTATATCTCAGATTAACCAAAATGCTTTCGAAATGTTCTGAGAATAACTAGGTACTTATATAAGTTTAATTATACGATAGACCTGAACTACCTAGACTATTCTCGAATTCTAGTTAGATAATAAAATTGTCTAGAAACTCCAGTGTCTGAAATGATGATCTGTAAATAAGTAAAATAAGTACCTTTAGTGACAAATTACCTATATGCTGCTTTCAGTTTACGGGCAGTCTATTGAATAGTGTTTTAAGTTAGTTAACATTATAATGAGCTAAAATTGTATACTGGGGGTAATCTCGGGACAAAAGTTGTAATCCGATTACGAAAGAAATTTCACTAAAAAATAACGTTTCACTAATTGCTGGGTGCCATGACGTGTACTTTTTTGAAAGGCCACAGGAATGAAATCGTGCAAGAAAGCTCCTTTTTCTGGCGTCGGCATCGTTTCCTCAATGCTGGGGACCTTGAACACTTCTCGAAAGAAAAATTTATCACAGAAATGCAGTTGACTTACTGCCCACATGGTTACACTACGTCCATGTACTCGTACAGTCGGACTCAATATTAAAATGCACGAGATATAAAAAAGCATTCGGCAAGCGGTGCGGTGCGCAGAGCGATGAAATGTGAAATTTTGCTTTTTCTGCATACCGTACTGCTGACCGGACCGCTACTATTTGTTTCATTACAAAAATACACATTGTTTAGTAAATTCCTCGTTTCCTTTATACGAGTATGAAGTGATTCAGAACTTTTAAATAACACTATTAATACAAAGAGCGATAGCAGTGGAGTGAAATAAATTACATTTTCTTTTGCATCGTACTCTTGTGTTCATTCTACCATACTATCCTATCCTAAATTTAAAAGTATGTTTGTTTGGATGTTTGTGAATTAATTCTTAACGGCTGAACAGAATTGGAAGAACTTTGGCAAACTTTTAGACCTTGACCTGAATTTTGGTCATGGTATATATAGAGTCTAGTCATTGTGATAGAAAATTACCATTGGATAATTTTTAACATTACCGTGGTTGAAACTGCTGGCAAAAGTTAGTAAATAATAATCTCACATGCACAACTCAATCACTCAGACCCTGAAAAATCTTTGCAATACTTCCAAATATATATTGACAATAGGGAATCGATCGCCACGGCGCACACTTTGGGAACCTCCGAGTTAGAGCATGAAACTTCTTTCGAAGCCATCCAAATATATGTGCCATAGGGAATCTAATTCACAAACTAAAGCGCCGATTGCCTAGCTAATGCTACAACCTAGAATCCTACATAGGAAACCGTACCACCAAATGGCGTCATAACAACTCAATTTTGGCGGGTCTAACGTCGATCGCTACCCGTGGTAGTGGCGACGATACCGCTATCGCTTCCCCGCCGCTTCCCTATTTGGATGCTGATGCACCTGCGCTAGATGATAATGTAGTACCATTACAGTATTTAAATATTGCCCGTTTGTATAAATATTAATGGGAGTAAAGCGAACTGGAGTTTTATTCCTCGTCTTTTGTTTGAGTGCCTTTTTGTTATAAACAGGGACTGTTGCTCGAACATTTATGTAGCGTAGTAAAAATATTGTTTAATATGTTTTTGATGAGGTGTCAGTAGTAGTGGCTCTTTGGTTAAGCCCGACTTACGAGTCGTTGTTCGTGGGTTCAAATCCAGGCAGTTGCATTAATTTGTGTATTTTTTTCATCACAACTGGTCTCAAAACAGCGAAAGAAAACATAGTGAGGAAAAAGAACTAAAAATCCTCCTCCTAGAGCAAAAAAATCGAAGAATACACACACTGGGCCCGCGTGGTGGATTATGGTTCCCTCTCACATGGAGGAGGCCTGTGTCACAGCAGTGGGGACATTAAATTATGCTATGCTGTATGTTTTTGGTTTTATGGTTGGATAGAATAATTTTAAAATTTGTATGTAAATTTTGGGGTAATCCGTCATTTTACAGAGAATCTGTTGATCGGTTTTTGTTTTCCAAAACACCATACAGGGTGCTTTTAATGAAGCAAATCTCACCACGTTTTGTTAAAAATCTTTTCCTCGCCGAATTTATAAATGGAAGCAACTTTCCAGCGAAGTGGTTATGCCATAATTTTTCGACCCGCATTGGTTTCAGTTTACATTTTGTTTGTTTATAGAACTGTGGTTTAACTGTGGTTGGAAGGAGATTGCATATACCAGAGATGAGAATGTTGAGATAGATATGCGGAGTGACGAGAATGAATTAAGTGAGAAAAGAGTATTGAAAGTTTGAAAGTGGCACCAGTGACATAAGGAACCGCCCATTCATTCATCCTGGTATAAATATGATGAGGAGGTATGAAACTCATGCTACTAAAAAAGTTATGAATATAAATGTGGATGGATATGGATGGAGAAGGAGTGGAATGCCAAAGAAAAGATGGATAGACTGTGTGAGGAGTGATATGAAAGAAAAGAGATTCAATGATGATGTTGTTTATCAAGATGGTGTTACTATACATATACATTACTCGTAGGTTACAACGAAAATACGTTTGGTGTGATGCTTACAAATATTTTATGCCTAAAGCGAGCGAAGCGAGCTCGGTAAAAGGGGTATCCAGTCGAGAATAGGTTACGGTTAAAGGGCTTGACGTGGACTAGAGTATGGTTCGTTCAAGCTCTGCGGGATTTTTTTTTCTTTTTTTTAAGTAAAACGTTGCTCCACACTAGGAATTTCTCCTGTATCGTGGGTGCGTTCACAAACATTTAAACTCACATACACAAACACCCTGGAGTAGGAACAACTATTTGTAGGTCATACAAATATTTGTTCCATGCGGGAAACGAACCCGCGTCAGGCAGCGCAGCAGTCAATCGCTCAACCACTGCGCCAACCGTGCGCCTAATGACCGTTGTAGGACCGTCAATTCCATCTAATCCGTCAGTTTTTTCAAACCACTTTGGTCTTCTTCCGTCATGGTTTTAAGTTTCAACAATTGAGTTTCTGCCAAATAAAAGTTTATTACCCCGCTATAACCAACACTCCTCTCTAGAACCACATAATTGTTTAGCAAAACTAAAGTGTTATTCTGACTACAGTCGGCGTTTATCCGGTAAATAATTTGTTAGCTCCTCATGAGTGCAGTGGTAACATCTCGGTGCTTCCTTATGAATGAACACCGAGGCGTAAATTTATTATACTTTAGCCGCTTTAGTGGTCCAGACAGATAGACGGCAAAAGCCGACGTCTTACACTCAGGTTTATCCGTTTTATATCATTTTTAATACCCCTCCGACAAAATTACCCCTACAAAATGATTTAATTTTCGTGCTAAGGAAAATAGTGATGGGACTCACAGTTGTCGTCGAATCGATTATTGCGATCTCAACTAAAGGAATGCTAAGAAGTCGTGACTTTGATCGAGAATTGTCGATGCCGAACTTGAGTAACAGTAGCGTGTCTAGATTTAATGTACTTGGCACGAAATAGATCTAGCCAATACGGAAACGGATCTTTAAAACTGTTTCTGTGTCTGGATGCGTTGTTAGAGTTTTCCAATTAAAGTTTGCTTTGAACAGTGGTTTTGTTCTACGTGTTTTGAGTAGACATAAAGCTGCGCAAGAATAAGTTTCGGCGTAAAAAATCCCCTAGTAAGTAAGAGGCCCAGTGGTAGGCGATAAAAGCCGTATATAGTTACAAAATCTATATATTGGTACCATATCTGCAAACCGAAATCTAGATATTCACGATTATAGAGATACATTTACCGACCAAGACGTATACAGTAGTTAGAGCGGTAATGGTATGGCAATATTACTTGCAAGTTAGTGATTTTGAATATATTCATCATATTTTCATTTCAATAATTTTAATACTAATTGTTACCTCCAAAAAGATGATATATTTATATTAAACAAATCTACAAAACTGATTCTCGACGAATACCGTCGCATCCAATTTTAACAGCGTATCGGATCAGGTTTGAAGAGACATGCGCGTACACATAATATCTAGATATCAAAATATGTTTATATCATAATATCTAGATATTGAAATAATTATATAGAACTCAGATATTGAAACTCAAAATCTGATTTGGATTCGATTCTCAGAAAAAGCGATACGACCCAGGCCTAAAGGTGCCAACCATTGGATGATTGCCCCGATAAGCACGGCTTTCTTAAAAACCGATCGACCACTACTAACCTACTGTCTTTTGTCGACTTCACTACATCCTGTATGGACGATGGCGGTCAGGTAGACTGTATTTTTACAGACTACAGTAAATGTTTCGACCGTATTGACCATAATATACTTTTACAGAAGATTTTTAGTGCAGGTATTCATGGTAACTTATACCGGTGGATAACATCTTACATAAAGAATCGTTCCCAGGCTGTCGTAATCAACGGTGCTGTGTCGAAGCGGCATGTAGTCCCTTCAGGAGTTCCCCAGGGATCGCTTCTTGGGCCCTTATTATTTAATATTTTTATAAATGACATTCACACATGCTTTCTTAATTCACTATTTTTACTTTACGCAGACGACATGAAAATCTTCAAACACATAAACAATGTCGAAGATTGCGACTCGTTGCAACAAGATCTCGAAAGACTAGAAAACTATTGTCACCTGAATAATCTGGAACTCAATGTGTCTAAATGTTACACAATCACGTTCACTCGCAAAGCCAACGGCATATCCCACAAATACACTCTAAGGAAAGCCTATCTAAAACGAGTAGATTTCATACGGGATTTAGGTGTGATACACGACTCCAAACTTACCTACGAGAAGCACATAGATCACATAGTTAATAAAGCTAATAAAGCTATGGGGTTTTTAAAAAGATCTTGCTCCCAGTTCAGGGATGTCAAAATAGTTAAAATATTGTACTGTTCCTTCGTCCGTAGTTCACTTGAATATTGTTCGCAAGTTTGGAATCCCATGTATGCTGTTTATATCTCAAGATTGGAATCTGTTCAGCGAAACTTTACAAGATACCTGCAGTACAAGTGTAGCACCCGCGATCATAATTACGAGTCGAGATGTAAAAGGTACCATTTACTTCCACTTAGGGAGAGAAGGAGTATTTCAGATATCTCCTTACTCGTTAAGTTAGCGCAATCTTTCATCGATGCCCCGCAACTTCTGTCTAAGGTTAATTTGCGCGCCCCTACCAGATCTGCTAGAATACCCTTTCTTTTTCTTAACGTCCCCCGCTGCTGCACAAATTATAGACAGAATTCGTTCTTTATAAGATGCGCTAAGTCCTACAATAAATTGGTTGACTTTTCTGAATTTGACTTATTCACTACTAAGCCGCATGTATTCATTCGAATACTTACTAATCATTGGTTTGAATTGGTTCAATAACTGTTTTTTTTTTTTTTTTTATTGCACCTCATGATGAGGTATTGCTGTGTTTGTGTGTTATTGTTTAAACATACCACCATTGTAATTCCTTTTTTTTTCTCTAACATGCTTGCTTTCATAGTAAATTAAATGCGAAAACATATAATTGGTTACTAGTTGGTTAATTTGATGTAAAATTTGTTAGTTGTTAATACTGTTTGTTTTCCGATTATAATAAAATAAAATAAATAAAATAAAATAACCACTCAACTTTGAGCTGCACAGGGTAAAGGTTTACCTACATCGTTAAGCAGTATTACGGTATGCTGATTTCTTATGTTTTCGGTATGCATCATCTTGAAGTCGGTGTAGAGCCAGACTTTGATTAAAAATTCTATATTCAAATAACATTAGAGGCAGATGTATCGAATAATTAAAATGTATTGTATGTATTTATTATTAAATACCACGCAAAATGAATTGCCTAGGGCGACTGCGGTTAGATCTCAAATATTATTTTTAGTTAAATTGCCAATATTAAAATATTTGGAAGCCAGCCAACACATTGCGTTAAAACATTAATTTGAAGTTGCAAATTAATTAAGATTGCGTATTGATTTCAACTGACACCCGTTTGGAATTTAAATATTTAACAATAATATTGAATGCGGTTTTATTCTTGTGCGTATTAATATAAATGATTTGACTTTAAGTATATAAACTAACATCTGGGTCAAAGACAATACTCACGATCATAGCAAACTCCCTTTTCTACCTTTACGTTTACACTTCAGGGGGGTGACCATAAGCTCTTAGAGCGGTATCAATTTGATATCGAGTAAGTGACAGATGTTTACAAGTCAGATACATCTATCCCTTATTCGATCTCAAATTGATACCGCTCTAAGAGCTTATGGTCACCCCCCAGGTCATACAAGCATTTTGAGTACTAATCATCCGACCAGTACCGCTACAAAGAATATTATCAATAAGGTCTATGTTTGTCCTTTTATAATAATATTGGGAGTATGGCGATGAAAAAATTCATGTATCGATTTCGTATTTCACCGATTCTAAATTTCTCCCATTACTAAAGACAAATGGAAAGCACGTTAAGCCGTTAGTCCCGGCTGTTATTTGAAGATCTTTGACAGTCGTTACGGGTAGTCAGAAGCTTGAGATCTGACACCAGTCTTGCCAAGGGGTACCGTGTTACCCAGTTACTGGGTTGTGGAGGTCAGATAGGCAGTCGCTCCATGTAAAACTCTGGTACTTAGCTGAATCCGGTAAGACTCCAGAGCCTTGAACATCGTCGCCGAGTTGCCAGTTTGTCGGTTTTTTATCGATTACATTTCGGGGAGTGTGCGATGGAATTGCATGACTTGATTCCGCCCAGCCCGTTCCATCATCGGACTACCAGACGTACGGCGATGCGTCATCGGTACATGGTGGACATCCCACCCATACGCATTAAACGTTTTGGGGACACTTTTATTATGCGTACAGCTAAGGAGTGGAATTCCCTGCCGGAGTCTGTGTTTCCCGATAGCTACAATCTAGGGGTCTTTAAGTCAAGAGTGAATGGTTTTTTTCTAGGCAAGCGTGCTTCACCGTCGACCACATCATCGCTTACCATCAGGTGAGATAGTGGTCAAGCGCAAGCCTATAGATAATAATAAAAAATAAAAAAAGACTGGAAGCCGACCCCAAAATAGTTGGGAAAAGGCTAGGCAGATGATGACTAGAGACAAATGGAATAGCACAAAATAATATAATATAGCGTTCTGTAAATGACACTTGGGAGAGTCCACAAAATATAATTTATTTAAATAACATTATATTTTATTATGAAAAGGAATGTGAAATGTTACTTAGTAGCCGTTCTGTTAAATATGAGACTTACCTGGGGAATAAATTGAGTGTTTGAGCTAGGTAAGTATTCAACAATCCATCAGAATGGATAATACACGATAAAAAGAAGAATAGGCTACTATTATTGAATTTATAAACTTTTTAAAACGTATTCAGTGGTGATGGTGTTTTTTTATGAAATTACAAGCTATCCTAGCTTGTAATTTCATAAAAAAAGCTTGACGGATTTAGCATCGTCAAATATTTACCTTCTTCAGGGACGAATATTCAAAAATACTACTCACTTTCGTTATAAAGGATTATATTTGTAGCTTATCAGAGGATGTGAGTAATCATGATTATTAAACTACTATGACCCTGAAAGATATAAAAAAACACCCTCCTCATTTTTGGGTAGTCGGTTAAAACCACTTAAATCTGGCTGATAAAGTTTTCTTTTGAATTACACAGCCAAAAAAATTTCAAATTATATATTTCAAACAGCAAAGGTAATATTTCAAACAACTAGAGCCAGCACAAACGAAAATTCGGTTTACACACAATTTATTTCAAGAGTCGTTTTATGACAAAACGGGAAACGTTCGAATATGGAATTATTTCGGAGTTATTTCATTGTAATTTATTACTGGCAGGTGACTTTATCATTCCAAATTGAAATGAAAAGTTGTATGTGATCACGTCATCTAAACCAATAATTTTAAGAAGTTACATTGTTTGTTTCTGTTTGTAAAAAGTGATTTATTGTAGAAATGATCCGTTCCTTATTTTAGTATTTTTTTTTTGTTATGTTAGAAATGTTTTTTATTTAATTAAATTATGTTAGAAAACTACACCATTGCTGATTAATATGGTGACCCACACTGCTGTTAAAAATGTTTGCAAACATTTTATAACTCTAATACGTTTGCTTACAAATTTTAGAAATCTGTTACACTCTGTTAGGAATTGTTTGATGTGTTGACTACACTGGTGGAAAATGTTTACTGGCTCCCAGTTTGGATTTACTTTCCGAGGCATCTGTTTTAAATGAATTGTTAGTTAATAATTTGTTAACTTACAATTTTGTGCTTACTATATTACCTAACATGAAAATATTTTTTTATGGTGCTCCCTGTGATCAAATGTTTGTTTAGAAACTATTTACTAATGTTTGTTAACATTTTAAAACCAGTGTGGGAGCACCATTATATTATGATAATTATAAATAATAGACTTACAAATAATTCCAAAAAATGCACGGTTCGGAAATTTTAAAGAACCAACGTCGTTGTGCATGGTACTCACATGAGAAAGCCCGTGCGAGTATGACACGATGAGTGAACGTAATAGACAATCGTAGTAGGTTGCGTACTGTAGTGTCTGTTTATACCCCTGGGTTGAAAGGCGTGAATGTATTTATGTACTGTTCCTGTGAGATAGCCCACGATAGACAGAACTTTGACTTCTGAGTATATAACTACCTATATATTGTTTCTTCACAAAATACAAGGCAACTGATGTTACTCGTACTTGGCTTTAAAAATTTGTAAATCCAACTTTCTGAATAAATAAAACACATTTCTTCTTCTGTTCACTTTTAAATATAAAACAAAATACTCCCTAACTTTTAAAATGGTGCTTATTTTCTCGGAATAAAATAATAAAGCGAGCACATTTCGTATTTTTCTTATTCCTAGATTAGTGCATTTTAATAACTTAGTTGAACTAGTTACAAGGAAGTGAGTTAAACTAACTTACAAACTTCTCAGCTGGAAAGACCATTCAAGTTTATATTGTATACAAATACTGCTGCTCAATTCGAACTTTAGTTCCAAACATATATTTTACTTTGAGTGAAACGATTGATCTATCAGGTATGTTAATAATTAATTATCAGTTTCAGAACAATTATAATAACGTCATCTCAAGGGGTGCCATACCAAATGTAATGGCTGAAAGTGTTGGAAGGGATAAGGCCTTTTAATAAATGAATGCCGTAAGAGGTTGTTTTCTCATATTTTCCTTCATCATCAATCAGAAGATTCCAAACAACTAACAGTTTATACGTGGCTAAGTATGTAATAGCAAAACAAAATAAGTGGGAAGCTAAAAAGCCCAAAAGTATTGATAAGCGACACCGAAATGCCACGTGATTTTGACCTTTTTTCACTTTTTCAGTCGCTCCTACTACGCATAGGTGACAATCTAGAAAATGACTGAAAACCACCTTTGTTGGTATGGGCACATCAAGAGACGTGGTGAGGACCAATATAGTACATACTGCTCTGCGCCTTCCAGAACAAAAGAGAGGTAGAGGTCCAATATAGAAAGAGACCTCAAGCAAACCCAATTGCCCGAACAGATAACCCATGACAGAACCACTTGGCGCAGAAAAGTGAGGAGACTCAATCCCAAATAATGGGACCAGGGTAGGAAGATGACTGACAGAATGTCACTTCATCAAGAGCCATTTGTTTTTTGTTGACGGGGAAACCTTCAAAAGTTGCCTGGACTTTGGGGATAAGACCAGGGAGTGGAAGGGGCCCCGATACCTTTTAAAAAACTACCCCGGAATCCTTTCTGTGTAACGTTTCTTAGGGTGCCTAAGGATTTTAATATGGGACTAAACTGGAACCGTCCGGAGTGGCTGAGAAATTTAATAAAAACTTCCTACCGGCCCAGTAGGTACTCCTTCTTAAATAATTGAAATGATACTACAAAACACTGAAATCCCTGCCAAGTTTAAAGCAGTGTCTTAAAAGTCACTTGAATTTAAAAGAGAACTTTGTAGGTCGCAAGTCTTATGCTAAATTGTTCCTTACTTTAAAACATACGTAACAGATGCACTTCTTCAGAAAATAAAGACTGTTCTATAGGTATTCGTATAAGTATCTAGTACTAATGACCGGTTTCAAAGTTGGGCAGATTTTCAAAACAAGTACATAGTTACAGTTTGACAAATGGATATACTAACTTCAAATTCTTAATTCAAGAAACTGGTTCACGTGTACTAAGGCTTCTAAAATATTACTAAGGTTCAAACACAAACTGTATTTTCTTTTTAAAATATAAAAGACCGTTCTAAGTTCAAAAGCTGGCAGCCAATCACTTTTTATCGAACACTCCAAGTTGAGTTATGACAAAGTTTCCACCTCTAACCTCAATTAGTCTTTTCCGATAGATTGAAGCCGGGACCCGTTGTGACTTCAAAAAATTGCCCCGTCAACGACAACGAAGCCAAAGACGAAAACTCTTTTTTTGCCTTTCAAAGAATATTTTGCACTTCAAGAAGTTTGCCGCAGACTTGGTAACCGCGATCCTTTCACTGGGAAGGTTTTTAATTAATATTTCTGCCTCTGTTTTTCTTTGAGAATAACTTAATGAGTTCCACCTTTCAAGTTTTATGCTAGGTGCTTGTTTGTTTGTTCTTCTATTTTTACTAAGTTTGCTGCGAAGTGAGAATTTTAATGCTGATTTTATGCATTTTTTCTGTAGAGTCCTGTACAGTCCAGTCTGTCTAGTTCTGTAGAGAGTTTTGTATAGCGATTTAATTTCATATTTACATCTGTAAAGAAGTCTATAGTACATTACTGCAGCGGCCAGCAAAAGAGACATTGATGGTCAAAATCAATGACGAAAAACGATAAGTGTTTCCGCGTTAACCGTATAGTTCGGACGGGGTACATTTCGGGGCGCGACAAGCATACCTCCGCTGGCTCAGCCGCGACCCATTTCGGTCCCCAGATTTACGTCATACGACATCCTAATTAATTACGTAATTATTGATTAAAATACCTAAAGAAACTTATTTGGGGGCGTTAATTAAACAGTTGGATAAAAAGCTTACATGTTACCGCCAATATTTTTTTAGATTAAGCGCGAAGTTTATTAATTTACCTTTGTTAAATACAAGTGTGTTAATCGCCATTTTGATGACAGAGGTGGTCGAGGCTAAAAAACATAAAAAATGCATATTTGGGATACCCAAACTCACCTGCAGGCAAAAATCAAAAAAATCAAAATCAAAAAATCATCAGGGGTAGTGGTTTGCTCATCGTTTAATTATTTAACGAATTTATCCATATTTCAAACTAAATAATTAGTGGTGATGAAGTTATTTGTCATCCAAAGTCGAAGTTTCGCGCCAATCGTGTTTGTTTACATTTTTATTTAACACAAATTATGTGAAAAATGATTAAAAATTCATATTCTTTATTGTACACAAAATAAACATTACAAGTACAAAAGGAAAACTTATGTACAAAGGCGAGCTTAACCCATAATTGGGTTCTCTGACAGCAAACCTCAGTGCTAAAGAGAGAGTTACAAAATAAGGAGAGTTAACAAAAGCGCACAACAAATACTAAAAAACATTTGAATTCTTACTAACTAAATACACTACACAAATACGTGTAAAGCACACAATGCATAAACATAATACATACAAATATCTAAAATACATACATATTTATGCGTCATGTTGACAGGAAATGTTCCTTAATTCTTCTCCTGAATATACCTAGTAAAGGGCTATCCCGTATGGAATGAGGAAGATTATTCCAGAGGCGGACAGCACGAACAGTAAATGATCCACCGTAACGACTTGATGAGTGGGGAGGAAAACGAAGGAGAAGAGATGATGAGGAGCGGCAAGGTTTTCCTCTCGGAACAAGATACTCAAAGCGTTCTTTAAGATACGAAGGAGAGGTAGGATTGTGAAGAACAGAAAATAGTAGAGAAAGAGTGTGGGAATCTCGGCGCTGTCGAATAGGCAGCCACTTCAACCGCTTCCGAAATTCCGACACATGGTCGTACTTTCGGAGGCCAAAAATGAAGCGGATGCACAAATATGACAATTATGTCTCTAAATATAATAAACAACAAGAAGAAGCCCAGATCTTAACGTAATTAACAAACACCGGTCCAATAACACGTAAAATTCATTACCACTTCTTTATTTATGTTTAAAACTTCCAATTCGTCATTGATATTGTTTTTTTTTTTTTCTTTTTTGTTTGTTCCTTACGGAACAGGCTAAGGTCTGAGACCATGCTGCCTAGTCATCAGTTAGTATTTTTCTTAAATGCATTAGAATGTGGATGTAACATATTCTAATGTTTTTTGGAGTATTTGGCAGCAAATTGTATCGAGACAGCCTTCCCAGTAAGCTTTGCGGAGGTAGTCAATACTACAATAAAATTCTCCGCTCCACTATCCCGAGATCGCTTCTGTCAATGATTTCACATATTGTCCAGTTGCGTAGACAGTTGAGACACAAAACTACATCACTTTTATATCACAATATCCACTAGGAATCAATTTGCAAATAATATTAACAGCCGCTGAAGTTCACTCGAAAAAATCCCGCCAAAAACTCTGATATTGTTTTTTTAATGTAATAGTGGTGTGTCAAAACGATTTTAGCAATCGATTTTTGTTTTTATTATCGACTCGATTAATGACTGATTATCCCAAATCGATTCTTATAAATTAAAATAAACCTGTTTTAGGCATGAAATACAATAAGTACTTAAATAATTACTATTAATAATTTCTTAAAGTAATCTCAATAGATTGTGGACATTATGTATCTAAAACCAACTAAACAAATTCATCGAGCCGTGGATAACGTGGGCGCCGAATTTTCTATCCGATTCAAAATTTAAATTCGCAATGCGCTCGCTATTCAAAAATATTTTGTATAAAAATAATAATGATTGTCTTTTAATGTTTGTTAGTCTCAGAAGTATACTGAGTGCCTAGTATATTTTTATGTAAGTATGTGACGCAAGCGTAGATAAATTTAGTTTCGGGGTACCAATCATTTTATGATTATTTGTTATTTTGTAATGAGTGTCGTGGTGGCACAGTGGCTAAAGTCCTCGCTTTGCCAGAGGGCATGGGTTCAAATCCGGGCAAGTACCAATGTGTCTTTTTCAAATTCATTTATGTACTTCTACTTATATCTTGGATATCGTTGACAAAGGTGAAAGAAAACATCATGAAGAAACCTGGTCTTATATAATGCGGGTTGGCGATTTGAGACTATAGTCTCATATCGCCAACCGCATTGAGCAAGTGTGGTGATCAATTCTCGTGCCTTCTCTGTATGAGAAGAGGCCTTTACCCTGCAGTGGGACAGTTATAGGCTGGTATTATTATTATATTATATATTGAGTAATGAGTTGAGTATGGTATGTTTAGGTTTTGAATTCAGTCGAGTCTGTTGTAATGTTATGATCATTGGTTCCTACTATAGATACTTTTTAGGGTTCCGTACCGAAAGGGTAAAAACTGGACCCTATTACTTAGACTTCACGGTCCCTCTGTCTGTCTGTCTGTCTATCACCAGGCTGTATCTCATGAACCGTAATAGCTAGACAGTTGAAATTTTCACAGATGATGTATTTCTGTTGCCGCTATAACTACTAAATGACTATAAAAATACTAAAAACAGAATAAAATTAATATTTAAGTGGGGGCTCCCATACAGCAAACGCGATTTTTTGCCGTATTTGGGTATAATGATACGGAACCCTTCCTGCGCGAGTCCGACTCGCACTTGGTCGGTTTTTAGAAGTTTATTTTCAGTTTAAGAACATAAGTTTGGTTTGTATTTACTTCTGCATTCCCCAAAACAATTAATGTTAATAACCTTGTGCGTATTTTGAGTGATGTGTAAGTTATGGCATGGTTGTCCCAACTAAGCTGAAAATGCAAATCCAAAATGGCGCCGACGATAATTTGATTTTCATTATTGGAAAATTTTAATGGTTTCTCCGACAAAAGGTGGTTACCTTTTCTTTTTTGGCTTCATTTTCTTGGTTTCCGTGTATCTAAATAACGAATCATCATCATCTGCCTAGCCTTTTCCCAACTATATTGGGGTTGGCTTCCAGTCTTACCGGATTCAGCTAAGTACCAGTGTTTTACATGGAACGACTGCCTATCTGACCTCCACAACCCAGTAACTGGGTAACATGATATCTCTTGGCTAGACTGGTGTCAGTTCTCAAGCTTCTGACTACCCGTAACGACTGTCAAAGATCTTTAAATGACAGCCGGGACAAACGGCTTAACGTGCTTTCCGAGGCACCGAGGAAACTCGGTATGTTGAAATGGTCACCCATCCACGGACCGACCTCGTCAAGTGTTGCTTAACCTTGATGATCGACCCGTGCGGCTGTTATTATTTAGCCACGAGCTCCTCATAACGATTATCTATATAACGAATGTGGGTGAAAATGAAAATCCAAAATGGCGACGACGAAAATTTGTTAACTTTTCGTCATAGGTGTAATTTTCATAGTTTTCTGGGTCGCTAATAACAAATACAGGCTTTAAAATCGAAATTATAGAAAAATAAACAACCTGAAATAGCTCACATCTTGGATTTAAAATTTGCGGTAATAGCACCCCAGGAGATATAGAAAATCCTTTAGAACATAGCTAATATAATAAATAGCTTTGAATAGCCGCCATCTTTAATTTGTGAATTAAGAGAATGTGCCAGCCCTTAACTTATGTATATATTAAGTTATTGTAATGCAGCTTGGTGCGTATGCAGATGCACCGCCTTCTTAGATTTATTTTGCATGAATTTTCTGGATCACCACCCTCGAAAATCATGTTCATGACTTCCATTACGATAAATTGTATGGTCGACATCTTAGATTTTAATTATCAGCCCTTTCTCGATTGACAACCATGCCATAACAGCTGGCTTCGTAAGGATCCGCGCAAGTGTACCAGTTCCTCCCTACGCCTACTTATCATACGTAGATATACTCGTCTTTATACTGGTCATTCTGTGTAAAACCTTCTAAAAAGATTAAAATAAAACTCTCTTTTATACTAAAATGTATCCGATAAAATATTTTGAATACCGACCACATTCCGAATTTGAATTTTGAATTCTTGTACGTAATGATAATTCGGCGCGAAATTAGCCGCGAATCCGATATTTTTTCTTAAAATACTGTTAAGATAATTATGAAAGCATTTATGTATAGTTATTACTTTATGTTGTTATTGTATTTTATGCCTATAAAAGAATTTGTTCTAATTTTAAAACAATACATTTTTGATAATCACTAATTTATTTAAATGATCCGAGTCGATCGAAATAATTTAAAATTATCGTTTGATACACGTAATCGATTAGGCTGAATGCAATTTTATCGATTATGAGACGGGTGAATGGACAGCACAAAAAAAAACAACACGGTTTTTGGCGGGATTTTTTCGAGTGAACTTCAGCGGCTGTTAATATTATTTGCAAATTGATTCCTAGTGGATATTGTGATATAAAAGTGGTGTAGTTTTGTGGCTCAACTGTCTACGCAACTGGACAATATGTGAAATCATTGACAGAAGCGATCTCGGGATAGTGGAGCGGAGAATTTTATTGTAGTATTGACTACCTCTGCAAAGCTTACTGGGAAGGCTGACTCGATACAATTTGCTTCCAAATACTCCAAAAAACATTAGAATATGTTACATCCGCATTCTAATGTTACTAATGAATTCAAGAAAAATACTGTTGACTAGGCAGCATGGTCTCAGACCTTAGCCTGTTCAATAAGGAACAAAAAAAAAAAAAAAAAAGGGAGTTTTTGGCGGGATTTTTTCGAGTGAACTTCAGCGGCTGTTAATATTATTTGCAAATTGATTCCTAGTGGATATTGTGATATAAAAGTGGTGTAGTTTTGTGTCTCAACTGTCTACGCAACTGGACAATATGTGAAATCATTGACAGAAGCGATCTCAGGATAGTAGAGCGGAGAATTTTATTGTAGTATTGACTACCTCCGCAAAGCTTACTGGGAAGGCTGACTCGATACAATTTGCTTCCAAATACTCCAAAAAACATTAGAATATGTTACATCCGCATTCTAATGTTACTAATGAATTCAAGAAAAATACTGATGACTAGGCAGCATGGTCTCAGACCTTAGCCTGTTCCGTAAGGGACAAGAAAAAAAAAAAAAAAAAAAAAAAACAACACCAAAGAAATGTCATGATGCAAGGTTGCATCCAATTTTTAAGCAATTTTTCCAGATATTGTCTTGTCTTTTTATGAACTATTTTATGAAAAATTGGGTACCCTAAGGACGCAAATAAAATGAGTATATCTTTATTTTGTCGTTTTGCATCTTTTCAGCAAGCGAAAAGTTTGTTTATGCTTATATTTTGAGCAAATCTAAATTTTCTACCGTTTGGAAAGGTGTAGTAATTCGTATTTTGTACACATTTTGCAGTAGACTGACGCGGTTTACCCGGCCTCAACATGCAAATAAAGATATTTTTTACAAATTTACTTTGTAAAATAGCTGCGTAAACTTATTTTTCTGAATAAATTCGAATGTTGAAAGTTCAAGTAAATGCCCGAGTTTCATGACGTAATTTGCAAAAACCTGTCGACTCAGCTGGTATGTCATGTGTCAAAATCTTGTCGAGCAGAGTGGTTATAGTGTTCTTTTATTTCTTTTTTCAATAAACAGCGTTCTAATTGCAAGCCAGTTCGACAATTAAATAAAGCCTTTGATAAGTTACCTCCTTGGTTGCCATGTTTCGGGGTAAAAGATCGTTCCATTTTTAAATAACACGACAGATTATGAATTTGCTATGTAATTTACTTGGCCACTTGACACGACAGATATGGATTTTGATAGAACTTTTGCCGGCCGCTGCTCGCATGTATTTGGCCAGTACAGCAATTTCTATTTATCTCGAAGAAGGTTGTCAAAATAATGCTCAAATTTCCAAGCATGTTTGAGAAAAAAATAATTATTGACACAAGACATTGACTTAAAAGAAAAAGATACTCGTAAACAAAAGTTTAAAGACCGAAATAATGTTAGACAAAACAAACAGTTTCCTCCAAAAAATATTTATCATCAAAATAGCCCATAGTAAATAATCACAATTCACTTATTTCATAACCGGTTAATTACACCACTAAGATTGAAACTAAACGTAATTAATCGTTAAACTTTCGTTAACAAAGATAAACGTACTTCGGTTAGGTGGGTTCGTGTTTTATGTACTTTATTGCAATGAGCGCTGCGAACTCTGAATTTAGTAACAGCAATAAATTAAAGGTACAACCGACTTTGGCTGGTAAAAAACAGGTTGAACTGGCCAGTAATAAAATTAATTGATGTGATGTTTTATTTGCAGTCGCTAAACAGAATCTTCTATCTACTATTCTTTAAACTCTAGGGGCTACGATCGGACTTTCCTTGCGTGATCAAATCGGAAATGTAGAGATCCGCAAGAGAACCAGGGTTACCAACATAGCCCGAAGAATTGCCACACTTAAGTGGCAGTGGGCAGGGTATATTGCTCGCAGAATGGATGGCCAATGGGGGAGAAAAGTTCTGGAGTGGTGACCGCAACCCGGAAGCCGTTGCATTGGAAGGGCTTCCACTAGGTGAACCGATGACCTGGTGAAGGTAACCGGTATCTGCTGGATACGAGACGCACAGGACCGGTCAATGTGGCGAAGCTTGGGGGAGGCCTATGTCCAACAGTGGACTTCTATCGACTAATATGATGATGATGAATATACTTTATTGTAAAAGTTACACATCTCTTAATACTATAGGTACAAAAGCGGTCTTATCGCTAACAACAGATCTGTCTAGGATCATAAGTACCCTGTGAATCTTGATCAATATCATGTGAAAAGAATTAACTAACAAATAGGGCATTGTGGTGTGTTAAGAACAGCAGTTCTTTTTCTCTCTAATATTTTTCTCCGAGACACAAAGAGAATTATGAAGGCGAGGTTACATTTTAATTTAACAGAGTCAACGTCGGCTTATCTTTATTTGAGAGAAATTCGCAAAAGATAGCAACAAGGGATCCTCGTAATAATTCATGCGGTTACCGCGGTCATTAGAGAAGTTGCTAACATAATTATAGAGGTAGGGTAGATTTTAGAGATGAGGTATAAAGGAAAAGACGTTTTAAAAAGGGTAGTGGGTTAAAGAACGGATTACTCTAAACTCTCGTTTCAAAAAGTCAACGTCACCTGTGCAACCTGCCGTCGAGCGACGTGGTTTGGAGTTCTGATTAATTTTTAATGCTTTTGGTTGTTTTGTGTTTACGAAATAATTTGAGCTGGAAAATGTGTGGACATAGACACGGGCACTTGCTCAGGTCTATCCTAGCATAGGCTATGGTATAATGAGAATCCCCTAACTACAATATTTTGCCCATGGAACCTGTAATTGGCTCTGTTCTAACTGAAAAAATATCTTGACAATGTAAAAATGTATCCCAAAAAGGATTCTAGACTTAAAACAATGCAAAATATTCAACGCTAGTAGAAACAAGGAACTGTTCCACAATTTAGAACTGAAGCTGACACTTTATCCAAATTCAACAAACAACTAAAAAACACTACTTCTGGCATTCCTAATTCCGTGCTGTCAAGCGCACAATGTTTCACTTTGCCAATTTGTCGCAACACTACAAAATTGTCGGCGACCCCCTCAGCCATATATCTAGCAGTCTTGTTGCTGAACAAAAGTGTTCCTAACACTTTTTGCCAACGTTTGTACCAAAAACGTGTGGTCGTTAAGGTAAGGTAGTTTTTCGACAAATTGCTGGCAGGTATGTAGTAAAACATGTGTGGGCCTGAGAGACTTTTGGATTTACGGCATAAATAGAGAAAATATTTAAGTCTATGCTGTGTTTATTTTGTGATAAATGATAGGAGAAGTAACATGAAAAAAATGCTATTTCAAAGAGTAACATAATAGTACGAGATGCCACTGCAAAAATCTGTAATATATTGTTTTTTTTTTAATACTTAATTTTATGAGAGATACTTGGTAAAATAATAGACCAATATAATAGGCTATCCTGATGTAATCACATCAGGATTGCCTGGCAATATTGAGCGGCAATTACTTTAATTAAATAAATTACAATAAAGTAGAGAGCTGTAGGCCAGGCAACTCTGCAACAATCATGGCAGTGAAGTTTTATCAAAAAAAAAAAACAGATTAGATTCAGATTTAGCAGAGGGCTCTTAAACTAAACACTCTAAAAGTTTTCTTACCAACTATAGTCTTGATATACCACTTGGGACATAAAACGTGCTAAAAGTATTTAGTTCAAATCTTATGATATAGATAAAAAATTGTAAGTCTTGTTTTTTGCCCTACACTCAGCAATGGTGTAGTTTTCTATCAGTGAAAGAATTTTCGTAACATGATTAGTATTTCTAGAAATGATTCCTATTCCTACATACACTGGCCTTCAAAATTTTGTATCACTCTTTTGAAATTTCTCCTGAAATATACTAAAAGTCAGAGTTTTGAAATAAAATACTTGAATAATACCTTTAAGTAGAAGAATAACTGGGACTTTTATCAAACAACACAAACTACTTGTCTTCTTAAGTACCCTTGACCGAGTTTGCGGATCAGGCTCATAAACAAAACATTGAACAAAAGATATGAGGGCCACCAAAGTTTTGTTACTACGAGTACATAAACCTCATTCTAAGTCATGTGATACGAGTATGTTATTTTGTCTGTCTGTGACTGTTCCGATCATAAGATTTTTTGTTGTGTTACCGAATAATTATTTTAAGTGTTTGATTTTTTATTAGTTTAATAATCATAAATTTTAAAGTAATCTATAGTATTTCTCAATGAATATACATCAAAGACTTATCATTATCAAATCATTAACCAGGTGGTTAATGATTTAGGCTGAGTGGTGGTTAACCCATTAACCACCAGAAATGTTTAATGATTTATGCATTACAGTGTTAAATGACGAACAAAATGATGTAACCGATATTTTTTTTTTCAGTAAGGATACCATCATGAAAAAACATCTTACTTAAAAAAATGCTTTTTCTAGATTTTTCAAAAAATATTTTTATTCATTATTCAAGTGACAACTTTTCTTTGCCATTATGTACTGTAAGTACTTAATACAGCTTTCTAATAAAGAAACTATTTTCTCGGACGAAGTCACAAGCACAAGCTAACAAGTCATAACCCAATGGTAACGGTTCACCTGTAACTTACCATTTTATAGAGCGCTCAACATTTTTGATACGCTGAGTATCAAATATGGTTGTCGCGCACTATAAACCGCTATTCGGCACTTAGTCGTCCATTTGTTAGATTGACGCTTTATGACAGAATTGCTATTGTTGTTTTATCTCTATTTGGAGTATATCGTTAATCTGTAGTGATGTATGTTTGTTTGTTGAAAATTAAATATTTACTGCTATCAAATATTGCGAGGTTGACAAAGTTTTTATACAATTTTATACCTACATACTTAGTAATCCAGTAGTAATGGACCCAACTTACGAGGTCGTAAGTTTGAACTTCGAACTCAAGCAGGCATTTTAATTTGATTAATTTATTTCATCACCATTGCTCTCAAAACAGTGAAGATGAACATCGTGAAGAAACCAGCATATCCTAGAACCAATTACTTAGAGACATGACTGTGACATCATGAGAGTGCGGATACAGAAAAATACTTCTTCTTTTGTTAATCCGTACAAGAAGTCGCAGACGTAAACTGCATTTTTAATCGACGTAATAGTTACGAGAAAATAAAAATAACGGTCCAAATATTATGTTTTATACGTCATCTGTTCCTTTGTACGACTTATGAGATCAATTTCGTAACTATGGCCAAATAACTACAGCAGTTGGTCGTGAGAAAGTCGTCAAAGGCTAGCTTTATTTGGAAAACTACTTTAGGGACATTCATACGTAATTCTTTTCGGTGATATAAACTTTAGGCTCAATTTTTTATATGGTTTTGTTGGTTTATTTATCTTTTCTTAGTGTCAATAAGGTAAGGTCTTATGGTCACTTTTCTTTTCTTGTTGATTGACAATTCAATAAACGTATGTGGCTACTTGGACAGTTTTTCGCATACTCGCTGAATAATTTTGCGATCAGCTTTTCATGACGATGCTTTTAATTTTACCAAGAACCTTTATTGATAATCATTATTTTTTTAAAAGAGCAACCAAGAGAGCATTGTAAGTGAATGAGTCTCTTAGGGGTTAGATATCCAAAACCAGAAGACTATAGGCTCATATCTTCTAGTCTCGTTGTAAAACTCATGAAAAGAATTTTAGAAAAGAAAATTAACTTCAATTCCGGTCGTCAGTCGGTGTTCCTGTTTTTGTTTTTTAACACCGACTTCCGAAATTTAAGTTATTTTTCACTTTGTAGTATTTTTTTGGAAGTCGGATGTATTTTTTTTAAAAAGGTCTTAACTGTAATAAAAATATTTTTTGTTTAGTTTTCTTTTCAACCGCTTTTTTTACTTTTTCGTTGTAATGCCTAATGGGCAAGTTCTATAGTACGGTAGTTTATTGCCCAAAGTGATGCTAGCGTAGACTACCTGAATAACATGAAACTTGAACATGGCCGGTGGAATGAGAGTGTATCAGGGTGAAGTGTATACATCTGCTTACCCCTTTCGAGTGTACCAGCGTGATGTTTTATTATGAAATGGTGTCAACAATAAACAGACTGGCTGACATTTATTGAAGAGTTATGTTGTATATCTACGAAGTTCTTTATCAGATTTTCATCAAATTTAAATGGGGCCAATTCGGGAACATACTCTTTGAAACAATTTGTTTTTCAAATTAAGGGTGCAATTGACGGAGATATCGGTGAACGTAAACATAAACAAACAGAGTTGATAATAGAACCTCTTCCTTTTTAGAAATTCGGTCAAAAAGTCACCTTTTTACAAGTATAGCGATTCACAATATGACAATTTTATGACATGCGCTACCAAAACTTTACGTGGTCAATCTCAAATACTTTGATTTTTTGTTATCGTCCGTTTTAGTTTCATTTTATCCAGAAGAAACTTACAACACAAAAAGGCATACACTAGTTCAAACCAGAACTCTCCATTATACTTATACTTTCCACAAGGCCCTAGTCTTGGATTGCAACTCGTTCGCTTTCGATAGATGCTCGATGCTCACAGTTATTCCCATCTTTGTTTCCGACTTACTGAAATCTTCGGCTTTGTGCAGGGAAGCCTACGTTTTAGCTTTCATTGATTGAGGCCCGCTTTTATTATACAGAATTGTTTGTGGCAGACAAATACATAGTTGGTGTGATGATTGATTTATTTATTGGCCTATCTTTAATTGTCAGTACAATGAGATTGTTAAGCGCTATGGAAATGACAAGTAACCTTACATACCTGGATCTAGAATCAAACAAATGTTTTTGAATAACGAGCAAAGCGGTTTTTGAAACTTCGTCCCTAAATCTGTTAAATGGGTAAATCCTTTTACCCTATATCGTAATAAAATAAATACCTATCGAATTAACAAACTATGGATATGTGGTTTCTTATCCGTTATTCTTCATTACAAGCTACTTTTCCGAATGGACTGTCGAATCAACTATTATTACTTATAATTTTAAATTGTTGACGGTCAAAAGTGCCGCTTAATGGCATTATAGAAATAAATAAATTAGACTTTGACTTTGATACTATGCATTTCCTTTGAGAAATAAAGGAAACCTTATTTTTGTTATGATTCGTTTTTACGTAATTTTTACTTGGTCGTTGAAATATATGGCAATATTTTTGTACCATTTTGAATGATCCTCAAAAACCAAAACTGCGCACCGACTAAAAGCATACAGCAAACTACAATAAATCAACTACCCCCAAAAAATAAAAGAACAAACATGACCAAACAAATGTGTTTCCCCACAAAAATATTACTCAAATAAATTACCGTAGCACACAAAATTACTTGAACAGCAAAAATTACCTGTGTCCGACTTAGTATTCAATAGCCTCGCTCATAAGATGAGGAATGGCTGCAGAAACAAATAAAGGAAACATTTCCAGTGATTTAGGGCCTCTATCAGAGTACTAGATCGTGGGCCAGTCAGGCCTCTAGATAAATAATAATATACTGTATTTTTTGTTAGGGTAATGTAAGTTAAGAAAGATTTTTGGGTGGATTAATCCCTTTTATTTTTTGAAAACGGCTATAAAATTCTGGGAAAACATAGCGGTAAAGCTTCACGTCATGTGAATATAATCACCATACGTTGCACTCCAAATCTATGACGTATTAATAGTAATGTACCTAGTTTTATAATGAACTAGCTGTTACGAGCAGCTCCTGCGCGCTGGTAAGAAGTACACCATGGGCATCTAATTAAGTTACTGATATCGAGGTCATGGTCTAGCAATGAGCCAAGTCTCATCTAAATACGTTCAGCTGTTGAGGCATCATTGATAAACAAACATCTTAACGTACAAACTTTCACTTTTATCAAATTAGAGGGATAGGGTGGGAAGTAGGCTAAAAGTGGAAATGCACAAAATCAATAAGAGATAACTTTAGCACATCTTTGTTGAGAGCAAAGAAGTAGACAAGTTATCTGACAGATGTATACAAGTCATATACATCTGTCCCTTATTCGATCTCAAATTGATACCGCTCTAAGAGCTTATGGTCACCCCCCCCTGATCGTGCTTTTCTGAACCTTCTGACAAACAACCTCTTTGAAACTACATGACATAATAACTCTAGCATTATATTTCGTTTTAGTCCGAAACGATCCCACGTACGATACGCCAGGTGGCTCAGAAATGGACAAAAAATAAAAGTGGGTCCTAACCAAGCAGCATAATAAATAATAATAAATAAGTCTTTTTATTTCCTTAATAAAATTAAATTTACAATGATATTACTATTAAAGAGCATTCAATTTATGTATTAGTAAAACATATGAAATAAATATAAACCAAGCAGCATATTATAAATTAATTTAGAAAGGTAAAGTATAATGGTGCTCATGGAAACATATGTCCGCTGGTCTTTTTACACGAGAGGCAAAACAACAGGTATATTCCGTGAAAATCTCAACGTGAAAAAATTAACAATCAAGGGCGCACGGTTGGGGCAGTGGTTGAGCGATTGAATGCTGCGCTGCGTGTCGTGGGTTCGATTCCCGCACGGAACAAATATTTGTATGGCACCTACAGTTAGTTTTTCCTACTCTGGGTGTTTGTGTATGAGAGGGTATATGTTTGTAAACGCACCTACGATACAGGAGAAATTCCTAGTGTAGGGCAAAGCTAAAAAAAAAATCGTTTCGCCGGAAAAGCTGCTCAACTTTTATCAAGGGCAAGTTCGATTATGCATTGAGTACTGTCCTCATCTCCGGGACGGAGCTGCCAAATACCAACTTGATGCACTAGAGACGATCGAAAAGCGGGCCAAAAGGCTCATCGGCGATGAGGCTCTGGTCAAGTCATAGCTCCAGAGTCTTGAACATCGTCGCCAAGTTGCCAGCTTGTCGGTAATTTATCGATTACTACAACAACTCCCCGAAATGGGGAGTGTGCGATAGAATTTCATGATCTAATGCCGCCTAGCCCGTTACATCATCGGCGTGGCGATGCGCCATGGATACATGGTGGACATCCCACCCATACGCAATAAACGTTTTGGACGAAAAGGGAATACTTTTATTATACGTACAGCTAAGGAGTGGAATTCCCTGCCGGAGTCTGTGTTTCCCGATAGCTACAATCTAGGGGTCTTGAAGTCAAGTGTGAATAGGTAATTTATAAGCAAGCATACTTTGCGATCGGAATGCCTACCACTAGATGGGCCGATGACCTAGTTAAAGTTGCGGTAATCCGCTGGATACGCGATGCACGGTTGCGGGCAATATGGTGACGCCTAGAGGCCTATGTCCAGCAGTGGACGTCTTTCAGTAGAAATAATGATGTTGGTGAAGCGTGCTTTGACGTCTATTCCACATATTTGCTTACCATCAGGTGAGATAATGGTAAAGCGCAAGCAGTTTTTTTTATTCTGTTATTTGGGATTGGAAAACTCATAGGGGAAGAATGTTCGCGAAGCAAAAATTCGAACACATATAGCGTCATCTATCAATCCACTTTGGGCCCGCGTGGTGGATTATGGCCCACTCTCTCTCATAGCGAGGTCTGTGTCCCATCCATAGGAACATTATAGGATAATTATGCGGATTGCGGTATTTGTTATGCGGAAGCATGTAGGATTATGCTAAGCTATGCTAGGGGATGACGGCTCATTACAACTTTACCCAAGTTTACACGGTGAGATTTTTACAGAATAACACTACAGAATAGTTTTTGTTTAGATCTGATTTGAATCTATTCATATATAATTTTAATAAACCACTACATTATAATCAATAACAATACTCCTCATGGCAGTATTCCAGTGCCCGCATGACTATCCGTCTGGACAGTCCACTAGAAAGTCCCATAAAACCAGAATTGGACATTTACGCAGATAGATGGACCGATTTAAATGAATGAATAAGCGAAAAAAGACGCGGTACAATGCTTTCAGATTTTCAACTAACGACCAAAACTGAATATGGAAATTTCTGTGGAAATATGATCTTTTATGAAAATGTTCCAACTGAACTGTTAAAGGTATCGTTTTGCCAAACGACGTGGTTTCGACGGCAAACGGAATTTCACAAAACGTGTTTTTGATGGCACGCTGCTTTCGCGTAGGCGAGTGCTACGAACGCTACGGTCGTAGCCCCGTAGCGCTTTTGTAGAGGCCTACGGATTTTTCATATTTTTTCTGCATTTTTCTTTTGTGTTAATCGGTGCAAAGTTTCCTTGTTAAACTAACTCAGAAACTTTGTTATGTGAGGAATTAATAGTATGAAATGATTATATTTTACATCGTTCTTACTAATATAAACAATGTGAAATTTTGTACATTATATTTGGATGCTTGTTAGTCTTTTAGCCCGAACACGAGTAGACTAACAATGACGTAGAATGGCATGGATTTGGACATTAACTACATTCTTGGACATTTATTTGTGGTGCATCGCCGTTGGTGCGTTAGTAGTTACCACTGGCAAACGCTAGTCGATATGGAAAAGAGATCCAAAAATGTACTTACATTTTTTTTTTATTCTTGAAAATTACTAAAAGTGAAAACAAGTTTCTGATCTCGAATCTCCCAAAGAATTATAGCGGCTCAAGGTGACATAGATAGACTTCTCATCAAAAATGTCGATCACGTACAGAGCTTATATCTTTTAGTCTGAAGAACCTAATTGGCTGATAGCTTTCAGTCACTCCTTGTAAAGACGTTAATTAATTCTCTTAATTATAGAATCCGCATGCGTGACCTAGATAGAATGTGTTAATTACAAATTATTTGTACTTAATTTAAATTAAATTACCTTATCAAATAACCTTCTTTGCCATATTATAATGTAAACTCTTTTTCACTCTTTCAGGCCCCTAATTTCTCGGCAGCCAATATATTCGTTAACCAGATGACATCTACAAGTTATGTGTGTGTGCCACCGAAGGTATTAAAAATAATATTGTGTACACAATTGTTGCCTAGTCAAAACATTTCTCTATACACCACGACATGAACTAGCGATTTTCAAATTCATCATAAAGTCAATTATCAATTTGAGAAACACCGGCAAACTTCAGCAAAGGTCAATGGAGAGGGCCATGCTCGGATTATTGTTGCGTGATCGCGATCCGCAAGAGAACCAGTTACCGACATAGCCCGAAGAATTGCCAAACTTAAGTGGCAGTGGGCAGGGGACATTGATCGCAGGAAGGATGACCGATGGGGCAGAATAGTTCTGGAGTGGCAACCGCGAACCGGGAGACGAGACGTTGCGTTGGAAGCCCTGCCACCAGGTGGGCCGAAACCTGGTAAAGGTTGCGGGGATCTGCTGGATGCGGGACGCACGAGACTGGTCAGTGTGCAGGCGCTTGGGGGAGTCCTATGTCCAGCAGTAGACGTCATTCGGCTGATGTGATGATGATGATGAGGCAAACAGCCTAGCACTTTTCACTTCGACTTTCACGAGAAAAAAGCTGTTTCAACATAAAAAACTAACAGGCTAAAAACGTGATCAAAGGTACGTATATAAGATATTCAGAATATAATTATGAAAGGCATTTTACAATCCAGATAGAGTCACAGTACCATTTAAAACGATAACAATTCTTTTTTGGTTTAAAGAATACAAAATCCAGCTGTTTCAGAGATAAATGGAAACAGAAATAAAACAAACCAATTATTTCATTGGTTTGTTTTTTTAGTTCGAAGTTTTACACATCTTAATTTCAGTCTTATCGAACAAAAAAGGTTCAAAATGGTAGTTGATCTATTTAAAAATTATAAAAATATGCACGTATTTGGAATACTGCTATGTATATCGGTGACTGCACATGACGTCACCTACCTCACGGTAACTTTAGCGATGGGGATCAGTAGGTCAACTTTATAAAAATAAAATAATGTGATAAAATGCAGCGTTGGTTCTGTGTTTTTTACGAAAACTGATTATAAATGTTATAGACTAGAGTAACTAACTTTTAAACTAGGTGAAGCTATATTAGTAATTTTTATTAAGTAACAAGTCAGATAATAATTTCATTTAGAAAATCAGCTTATTTGGCGTGCTGTTTAAAGCACTCTGGTCGATGGGGCGACGCTTGGGCGAGTCCTTTGTCCAACAGGGGACGTCAACCACCTTTTTTTCATACCTTCTTATAACAAACAAAATGAGTTGGTCCCATGTGCATGATGGTAGAATTTGTAGAATAAGAAATAAAGACAAAAAAAAAGGTAGGTTTTAGGCTGTAAGTCTTCCAGATCTTTAAAAAAATACATAAAAATACTACACTCCAGTTTTCTGCCATTCCCCTGTCACACACCACAACTCGAGCACCCATTAAACAGTGTCAGACCATGGGCGAGGCATTCAATATTAACGGCCTTAAATCCTCCCAATTATCCACTACACTACAGCAGTCAGGCCGTTTGACCTCCGAATTAATGTTACGTCACAGGGCCTCCCAATGGGTCACAAACTGTGGATTCAGTGATGTTTTTGGTAAAGAGAATAACGATTTATATCTGAGGGTTAACATTTGACCTTATGTCTATTGTGTTTAGATTATTATTAACGGATTTGGTATTGGTTAAGAGGTTTTTTGTAGGGAGATTATGTGAGTCTGACGAGTGCGTCGCGATTATTTGAAGTTCACCTGACCAAAAAGTGTTCACTTGTCTTCATTTATCCGAAGAAAGTTCCAACAGGCGAACGTGTTTTCGGGCAATCGTTCGTTCGACCAACAGTTTCGGTAAAGTGAACTTCAGGCAACTCTGACGCACTCTGGTTTGATAGTATCTTTCTGTTTTTGCTTTTGTAAGGCTCAGGCCTCATTAGTTTGTTGCGTCGTCGTAACGGATCCACGCATTGTAAGTCACACCTGCGTTGCGACGACCCGCGACGTCGCCATGCAAGAGGACGACGCACGCCGTCGCAGTACAGTGTCTCAGTTTGGATTTCAGATTCGATAATGAATCGGAACAAAAGTGTTCTATTGTTGCTTTCATTACGCCATCGCCAAAACAAACTTAGAAACAATAAAATGTTATGGTTATCTCCCTTGATTACATTACAAATTAGCAGTGGACCGCACCGGGGCCGCTCCAACAGCGCAGCGCATCACCCTCCCCCCGCTTCGTCGCTCGTCTCTCGATCCGTTGAAACGTCGCGTGCAACGACGCAATGCATAATGTGGCATAATACTAAAAATATAAGTAAAACGACGCATTAACGCTGCGACTACGCAACGCAACGCAAAGACCTCAGGCCAGGAGCACACGATGCGTTGCGGCTCCGCACCGCATAGTTTTCGCCGTATCGCAAGGTGCGCAGCGTATCGTGTGACATGCCTCTGATATTTCTATGTAAGACGACGCAGCGACACCGCTCCGGCGTCACACCGCCGCCGCAACGCATCGTGTGCCCCAGCACTCAGAGCCGGTCCACACGGTACGGTGCGTTGCATTGCGTCGACGCAACGCAAATATTTTAACGCATCGCCGGGCATACGTCGCAGTATTGCTACGTCGCAGTTGTAACGCTCTGAAGTCGCAACAGCGACGCACAGTTGCGGCCAGTGTTATTGATAAGTTTACTCTAGTTTTTTATTATTGTGTTTGAAAATAATATCTATTTAACTTGTAGACAAAAATACTTTAAAAAAACGAAATGAGCTTGCGTGTATTTCCTCCTTATCAACGCATAAACAACTGAAGTGCTGCCACTCCAACGTTGCCACGTTGCAATGAGTAGGTACACGTCTCCTGCTTCGTCCAGGGGACTGCAGTCAGTCGTGTGTGTGTTGCGTCGACGCAGCGCACCGTGTGGACACTATGGTTATTAGTATAGAAAACGACGCAGCGACAGCGCTACATTGACGCAACGCGCCGTGTGAGCCGGTCCACAGCCTTATCGTTATGTGTCGAGATAAATGTATAAGAACAATTGAGTTGGATATTAATAAAATGGTGACCTCTTTACAGAGGCCTGTGTCCTAGCAGTGGCAACGGTATAAGTAAGTTGGTTATGCTCATGCTGTTATCTCTTTCTATTATATGTAGAAATCAAACATGAGATATGAACCTTGGTACGACAGTCTCAACCATCGTACCAAGGTTCATGTCTCAACAACTTCGCACACCGAGAAATCGATGTAAACAGATAAATAGATAGATTTCGATGAAACTGATAATACTCTTCAAATTTCAATTTCCAATTACTTTATTTTACTTCAGCAATAGAGATGTTTCCTGAGTAGAAAAATATAATTCTATTTAGTCTGTCAGAGAGATTATCAAATAATATTGAACACGTATTTTTTGCTTTATCAAATAAATAAAAAATTACAAAGATCGCATCAAAGTTCAGGAGTGGGGGCTTGTGACGTTACTTTGTCAGTATAAAGTGTAGCACATCGTCGTAATTTTTTGTTCACATGGCAAAAGAAAAATACGTATCCAATAATTTTATTAATCTACCTGACGGACAAAAAACTAAATTTCAGTCAACTACCCTATTTCACTGACAGACAGACTTGGATCAATGGTCAAATAATCTAAACTAAACAACAATCTACTCAGTACATATTTTAATGGGGTCCCTTTTATTTCAATCCCACAAGGTCTAGGTCTGTTTAAATAAATAAGACCTTCACTAGACCTGCTCTCGTCCCAATTGGTTCAACGAAATGTAATTTGGTATGCAGCACGTGGATACGTGATTTATGTGGTTTGACCTTCAGTAGTGAGGATACGTCATATTAGGGTTCACCTTAGCCCTGCGTTAGGACAAGAGAAAATAAAATGACAATTTAGGGGTAAAAGCTGGATGTTTTTTAAATGATCTATCGTGTGCCTGTACACTATAATAAATGATATTATTTCTGTAAGTTGGTTTGTACAAACACTTGAACACGACATGTTTAAGTGTTTGTACAAACCATATTTTTAAAACTAGATGAGGTCGGCGTTTCTTATCTGACTACTCTGAGAAGAAAGGCCGAAACAAACTCAGAGGTCAGTCTCTTTTAAAGTCCAGACAAAACAAAAATCTTGGTTAGATCATGTGAAGACCATGTAGATTGATGTCTGAAATGGTCTTTTGAGGAAAGAACCAGCCAGATTGAGTGGACCTGTCCTATTAGAAAGTAGTAATAGATACTAATTTAAAATATTATATCTATAATAATTATATGTGTAAGATGTGAGTTGTTTACGATTTTAGTTACTTATTAGTTTGCGTAGAATTCTTGGAAGAAATATAGAGCTGTTAAATTTGAATATTGTATCGAATCCAATCGTTTTTTTAGCTGGATGCTTTTACAGAAATTCTTCCTTAAAAGGACTACTTCCGTTGTAAATTTAGTCAGAAACTCTTGTGCTTAACATGCTTCTAGACGTTTTGTAGGGGAAAGAATAAATGAAAATGTATTCAGACTGTAATAATACCTATACATTCACCATGAAATAATTTTTGTTGATAAGTATGAAACTTTTGTTTTCATCCTTTCTTTGAACCTGCCAAAAGTAACCTCATTCTACTGTGGTTAACATACCATTACGGCTTATAGACCCCTCACATTAAGCACGGCTGTAGTAGTCTCGAATAAAGGGTCCTTAACCGTGTGAGACTTGTATGGTTTGAGATAAAAGGGGGAACTATGCATGTGTAGGTTGTATCTATACCTACCAAGGTATAGATAACAAAGAAAGCAGATATATAACGAAATTGTTGGTACAGTATAAAACAGAAATTCTCGGATTGAGGGAGCTTCCGTATTTGAAACCTAGGTGTCTTCAAGTCCCCCCCCGGTGGGTTCCCGCTTTGTCGAGGCGGGGGGGCTCAGTAACCGTGGCTTGGTCAACCACGGTGAAGCGAAGAGGAACCCGAGGAGGGGCCGCTCGTCAGGGCTTTTGCCGATTAAGCCGACGACGTAGCGGCCAACTAGTAGGTTGCGGTGCCGCTTGGTAACAGGCGACATCGCAACTGAGGCGGGCCGCGATGTCTTATGGAGATTTCCAGGTCCCATACGATATCGCGGCTGAAGGTTGGAGGCCGCGGCGGGAGAGGAGTGCCGGTATTGCGGTGCGCCGCTCTCCCTACCTTCCGCGGCCTAGACGGGGTCGCCACCGTCTGATGGCGGACGCGGTGGGGCCGCAGGGGAGGAGGAGTGTCGGTATAGCGTTAGGGTCAATTCATACTAGCGCAGAGTCGAAGCGCATCGAAGCGTCAATCCGAAACTTAATATAGCAAATTCACCCTTATTTCCACAATGTAATGCACATATTTCTTCCAAGGAAAAAAAAAGACGCGCGAATTCACGCACATTCGAGGGAATTCGCGCGTCTTTGTTTTTCCTTGGAAGCTTGAATTTGCTATATTAAGTTTCGGATTGACGCTTCGATGCGCTTCGACTCTGCGCTAGTATGAATTGACCCTTAGCCGCTCTCCCTATCCCCTGCGGCCGCAAAATGGTAGGTGGCGGGGCCATTGACCTCGACCCGTCACAGTGGGACCAAGGGTGCCATACACGGGGTCGTCTGGCACCCATGTGCTGATTTGGTCCCTGGGGTAGTCACGGCGTGCAGTGTGTTCTTGTGCGCCGGTGATGGGGGGTACTCCCCCGAGGAGGGTCCGGTGACGGACAGCCGCGGCGGGTTCGCGGTGAGTGCTAACGCGTGCCCGTGTTCCCGCCATAAGCGGCACTGGAGGACACCGTGGAGTTTTAGTGGGTTAGAGTCCCACATAACTGCACTATCTCCCCGTGGTAGTGCAGAATGCATGAGAATTTCTCCACGCAAAAAAAAAAAAAGAAAAAGGTGTCTTCAAGTCGACAGTGAATACGCCATTTCTAAGCAGACGGGCTTCATCGTCGACCACGCTCCCATTAGATGGTATAGTGATCAAACGCAATCCTATAAATAATAAAAACAAAACACAGTCAACTTCAGTAGATATCTTATTATTTATTTCTAACCCCGCAAAAGAGAGGGGCGTTATAATATAAGTTTGACGTGTGATTTTATCGAAAGTGTTCTTAACTACCTATGTTTAATGAAACTCGGCTCATCCGTTCTAAACTATGGGCGTTTTACTGTTTGTATCGGGGTGTTTTCGCAAGATATCGTGTCATAATTACGTATTCAATATTTTTTCGATCGAAGCGTTTCTACTTCTAGATAACTTAAGTAGCATGAAATAAAAATGTGCTGGGTTTTTTTAAATTTTACTTGTTTCATCAAATGTTTCTGAAGCAACCCCTTTTTGCAACAACTGTGACCGGAGTTCCTTTTTCCGAACTCAAAATAACGTTACATTATATAAAATAGGAGTTAAAAATATCTATGGATGACTGTCGGTCTAGTCAAGTCTAGTGGAAACGGGACCGGCTGCGGATATTAAGATCTGAAGTCTATTTCCAGACAGGATAAAAAGTGTGGTTTTGTCTTTTTCAATTTCAAAAGTTTCATCTTATTTCCTGCGTCAGTGTTTCCGAACGCATTCAACCCGAATCTCTTCAAAGTTAGAGTGAATTGAAATCTGTGACAGAAGCTAATAGCAAAACGTTGACGATGCTAAGGTTGTGGTCTACTTAGCAATGTTCCAGGAGGTAAAAGTACCAACTCATGATCATGAACGAACGAATTTAAAGGCACCTTGTGACAGGGTCGCTGTCTTTCTCAATTTAAATATGCAGCCAACATGTAACACGTCTTCAAAAACACCTAAAAACTTTCTTATCAACATAAAAGAAGTGTATCCATAAACATATAAATATGCGTATGTGTATCTAAGCATCTATAAACCGCGCACACAAATATGTTTTCTTACCAAACGTCCCTTACATACCCAACTCAATATTAGGAACCTATCACATGAGATAGCACAATAATATCCAAGCGAACAGTAAAATTAATCAAGAAATCACAGTAAAATAAAAGAATAAATCAGCTGAAACTGACAAATAAGGAAAAACCATAAAAACATGGAGAAAAAACGACGAAATAACATGAATTCTTTCGATTATCGTTTAAATGTATTGAGAAACTGGTATTTACATGAGCGTCTATTTTATGTGCCTAGTAAAGTCGTGATATAGAAAAGTTAAGAAATACCTTTTCTAATAAACAAGCAAGCCGCCTTTTCTAATAAGCATCACGTCTGTACCTATTTTTCTGTTCCTTCTTCAGTCAGCGGAATATCTTACTAGGTTTCTCTTCACACATGTTGTGGTACCAACGCCGCCACTTACGAACTAATGACATGACGTCACACAAAAATCCTGCATCGCGCAAGCAAAGTTTTTGGCGCGATTCGAACACATACAACAGTCCGACAATAACCGTTGGGCAGTTGCCCGGACCAGACACAACACTCGACTGGTCGGAGGATCCTCCCTTTTCTAACGAGGTTTGTGGGACTTAACACCCTATTTTGCATGCCTCCAAACACACCTGCCTAACATCACACCTCCCATCATTCCCCCATGGCAACGATGTTAATAAAGAGCCTGGTTGATTACTGTAGAATACTTATTTATGCTGAAAGCCCCAGTTCAAGCACAAGCACACGGATCGGCCAGTGCGCAGTACCACACACAAATCTCTTTCACATTACAAACCGCTGACGCTTAACATTCATACTTACATTGTCCCTACAGAGCTATGATGAAAATATCTGGATTGAAGAAACCAAAAACACTCAACAACAATCGAACAGGTTTCTCTATTTCTTTCAAAAACATAATACTTACCCAAAACAAAAGGTGGCCATGGCAGATTGAACACGGAAGAGGGAAAACCGGGTGTTTGTGGCAACTTGGAAGAGGGTTCTGTCCAGCAGGGGACTGCTGTACATAGCTGATTGATTTACTTTTATTGTTTTCCTTTGCGATAGTCTAAAAACCAACATATGACAAAACTATTATAACGAGTATTGCAAATTGTCAATCGTTTTCCTATATAGTGCAAAGTTCGACGGCTCATCTCACCGCACCACTGTCACTGAATGCCACTGGCAGAATAATCTTCATCGGCTAGATGCCAAAGAAGAAATATTAAATATTTTCTTTCTTAACTCACCTACTTAGTGGCAAAGTCGTAAAATCTGTAAACTGGAACGTGTATAGAACTACGTCACGTTATCCGCGAGCCCAATAACTTATCTGATAGAAATTTTTATGTACGGACCGAAAAGTATGGCGGTATTGCCCCATATAACTCTTGGCCAATGCAGCTATGAACCGTGTGAGGAATATCATGTTTTGTATTCTAACACTATGGTATGGTAGGATAGGCTTTGAATAATATATGTTGCATTATAGCGTTGAAGACAGGATAGCTCTATATTTTTATAAAAAATTAAATGGGTTAGAGTCGTTTTTGGTGTTGCTGTAGCCTCTTACTATATTGAATTAAAAGAAAAAAAAAAGCACCAAGTGTTTTTAATTTATGGCTATTTTGTATCTTTACATATTTATTTCTTCGTAATAAACGCATTACAATAAATCATCAATATCATCATTTCAGCCGAAAGTTGTACACATCAGCTGGACATAGGCCAGTGTCGCCACATGACCGGTCCCGTACGTCTCGCATCCAACAGTTCACCTAGTGGGAGGCCTTCCAACGCATCGTACGGTTTGCGGTCGCCACTCCAGAACTTTTCGGCCCCAACGGCCATCCGTTCTACGAGAAATGTGGCCTGCCTACTGCCACTTATGTTTGGCTATTCTTCGGGCTATGTCAGTAACCTTAGTTTTCTTGCGGATGTCTTCATTTCTGATTTGAACACGCAAGGAAACGCCGAGCAAAGTCCCCTCCATTGCCCTTTGGTTTTAAGCCTTCTGATGAGACCCATTGTGAGCGAACTCATAACAACAAATACATTACCCAATTTTACCGCCTCGAAAAACAATTTGCACCAAAATAATATTCGAACTATTTAAAATTATTCCGCCTTCCATTTCATCGTTACATGTCCTTTATCATCTTGTGACGAAATATCATTATCTGGCCGTCTATGAATATAAATATAAAGGGCGATATTATACCCAAGGGCGTTTGAAGTTCATGTAAAATCCATACCTAATATTATAAAAATGCGAATGTAACTCTATCTTATACGCTTAAACCGCTGGACCGATGTAGATGAAATTTGGTATGGAGATAGTTTGAGACCGTGGAAAGAACATAGGATGATTTTTATCCCGTAAATCATCTTTATGGGGGTGGAAAGTGGGGTGGAAGTTTCTATGATGGTGAACCAACAGTTGCTCAAGTAAGGAGATTAATAAAAGCTCATAGAAAAAAATAAGCTATTCGAAGTACCTACTATTGCTACGCAGACGAAGTCGCAAGCAAAAGCTAGTAAGTATAAAAGTACAATTTACATGAAGCCGGCAATCAATCATATTATTATTCTTTCATCCATCAAAACATATGAAATGTTTTGAATTAAAAACAAAATGTTTTGTATTGGGCTCTTATTTTTGTTTTTATTTTAAGTAGAAATTTAAACATATGTTTACCTGATTCGATATAGTTTGTTCGACTTGACAGATTTTAAATTAAAAACCAGCCAAGTGCGAGTTGGACTCGCGCACGATGGGTTCCGTAGCATTATCGCAAAAAACGGCAAAAAATCACGTTTGTTGTATGGGAGCCCAACTTAAATATTTATTCTATTCTGTTTTTAGTATCTTTTGTTATAGCCGCAACAGAAATACATCATCTGTGAAAATTTCAACTGTCTAGCTATCACGGTTCATGAGATACAGCCTGGTGACAGACAGACGGACAATGTGGAGTCTTAGTAACAGGATCCCATTTTTACCCTTTGGGTACGGAACCCAAAACAGTTAGATGGGTACTAAAACACTTTAATATTAATAAAATTTTAACAATGCGTTCCAAAATAAACATCAATTTTAATTTAATAATCTGATTGGGCCCGCGTGGTGGATTAAACCCCATTCCCTCTTACAGAGAGGAGGCCTGTGTCCTAGCAGTGGCTGAAAGGCTGATGATGGTGATGATGAATCTGTCTGAATAATCTGTCTGGTTGTGTGTGAAGTTCTCCTTCTATGTGGAGTGATGACTTGTAGCCTAATTGCGTAAGTGAATTCGGTAATACACTTTGCACTTTGCAAGGAGATGAACAATTGACCAATCACATGCGAGATGAAAGACGCGATGTGGATTTCCGTCTTTGTGATTGATCGATTGTTCATACTCTTTGCGCTTTGCCTTGCCGAATTCACTTACTAGTTAGGTTGCTGGTCAAGGCTACGGGAATCCGCTGTATGCAAGATGCACGAGACCGATCAAGGTGGCAACACTTGGGGAAGGCCTATGTCCATCAGTGGTCATGATGAATCTTTTTTGCTTGGTTTGCGCTAGACGTTTGACCATCTCACCGGATGTTAAACGATGATGTGTTTGACGATGAGGCAAGCTGGCCTAGTTATTAGCCTCTTAATTCTTGGCTTAACGACCCCCAATGTAAAGCTATATAATAAACGTTTTGTGCGTACCTATATATTGGAATTATAAAATGAATCACACTCTCAATAAATTTTGATGAGTTGATTTGGGTGCAATACCATTTTTTGCTATGTCAAAATTTCATCTTTACTACATTTACCATTACAGAACTCCCCAATGCGATAAATATTGCTAATCCTAACCTAAGTTACCCAAACATAAATAAAAAATTAAATTAAATCCTGAAAATATTGTGTTTATGGCGATTTCTAAGATTCTAATACCAATATAATCTCAGTCTGTCAATCTTGACTATTAACAATACCTTGACTCCTATAAGCTCACACTTGAGCTTTCAACTATTTACCATACAAGCGACCGCTTTGATTAAAAATGGCGTCTCTCCTCGTCATCAGGACATGTCGCCTTTAATTAAGGACATTTTCATTTTCACCGATTTAAGATGATGCATACACGGAGACAGGACGAGTATCTGGAAACTCTGTTTCAGCGATCTTCGGCAATCATCGGTAAATATTAGTACTGGTGCCTTCTTCATTCTTTGTCCTTTTTAAAGAAAACTTCTCCACTTCACTCGACTCAGTGTCCATGACAACGGAATTTAATGTCTATCAAAAATTTTAATTTCGATGAATCCAAACTAATATTTTAAATTCGAAAGTAACTCTGTCTGTCTGTGTATTAACTTTTCACGCCTAAACCACTAAACGGAATTTAATTAAAGTTGGCAAGGAGATATCTGGCATCCTGAGGAATGATATATAGGCTACTAATGGTACAGTAAAAAAAAATTACGTCGGTAGGTAGGGTAGGATAGGGTAGGTAGGATATGGTAGGTAGGTTGGTAGGTAGGTTGGTAGGTAGGGTAGGTGGGTACGTAGGGTTGGGTAGGTAACCAGGTAGGGTAGGTAGGTTGGTAGGTGGGTAGGTAGGTAGGGTAGGGTAGGTAACCAGGTAGTAGGTAGGTTGGTAGGTGGGTAGGTAGGGTAGGGTAGGTAACCAGGTAGTAGGTAGGTACGGTAGAGAGGTAGGTAGGTAGCCGCGGGGGACAGCTAATAACAAGATATAAGTTTATAGAATATAGAAGTTAATCAATAAACGAACAGAAAAGAATAAAGACCCCGAAGACAGTTGTGACGCGACAAAGCAACAACGATGCAACGACGCTTTTGCATAGACCTTTTTCTATCTGTAGTGCAATTTTAGGACATTTTATAAAGAGCCATTTTTGTCGCGTTGCCCTTGTTTGAGAACCTTATTTAGAACCGTAGACCGGGGTTACTTTGATCAATATTGAACTTTGAAGGTCTATATATTTTAAAATTGTGGGTGTAAAAAAATACAATAAGTGAAAAAATGTGTCTTGATTTTGAGAAAAAAAAGTAAAACCTGGCTGATCAAAGTTATACGTAAAAGGGGGTTACTTTGATACCCTCCTATTTTATTGCGTAACTACAAAGTAACCCCAATTATAATACAAATAAAATTTTAAAAATCAAAATCTGCCAGCGGGAAAAATAAATATTGTATTTTTTATCAAATGGGATTATTTTGATCTAATAAAAATCATCAAATAATGAACATTTCTTTATTAAAAATGTTGGTAACAAAGTTTTAGCTTAAAATCAGTCAGGCTCCTCAACAACTGCATCCGGTTCATATTCAACCTGAGGAAATATGACCATGTGTCGAGTTGCAGATCTGAACTCAAATGGATGCCCATTAGGCAGAGGCGAAATTTGCGCGCTTTGACCACGCTTTTCTCCCTACTCAACTCTTCCACTCCTCCTTCTTATCTCACACCTCACTTTCAATATTTATGTACTTCACACGCTAGGAATCTGCGTTCATCTAACAATCTTCTCTTGCTTTGTCCCTCTCATACTTCTGATTTTATTCACTCTTCCTTTCATATTCAGTCCATTCTTCTCTGGAATGCGCTACCGCTCGATATCAGGACGGCCACCAGTCATTATGCATTTAAGCGGAAGTTACGGCATTACTTTCTACACCAATAGCAGTCGTTTCAATCACCTTTCTATTACTTTTATACATATATATATATATATATGTATTTATTGTAGGAAATATATATTTATGTTTATTTTAACTATATATTCTTTAATTTTTACATTAATAATTATTTATATTTTTATGCACCTGCCATGTTATCTCTCCACCATCCTTGGTTGACTGGTAGAGAATGCCTCAGGCATTAAGTCCGCCTATGTACCTGTATGTTGCATGAAGTTTTAATAAATAAATAAATAAATAAATTCTTCTTTATTATCATTAAAACTAAACAAGAACTTAGAAATAATAATTAATCTTTATAAAATCAACAAGATAAATCCTATAAAATAGTTAGTCTTCATAAAATCGACAAGATAAAACCTATGATAGGTATAAAAAACATAAAGGAAAATTTCACATAAATCAAAGTTTATTTTTACATATTCATGGCATCTTCCTGAATAATATAATATTTATTTATTTAGCAAAACAACAATAAAAGCTTGTAAAAAAAGCATATAAAAAAGACTATACTCTCTGGGATTAATTTGATCATTTGATCAATCTCACACCAGATTGCCTGGAAGAGATCGCGGCAAGCGATAAGGCCGCCCATTGTATGTGTTTTAGACTTAAGTTTTTTTATTAATGTATTTTATGGTGTACAATAAAGCGTATAATAAATAAATAAATAATAATAAATATACCCTATCAATGACACCCCGCATTAAACAAACTCATGTCATTCCATTCATGATATAATAATATACTCCGTTTACTTCGCCTGGTAGGCTCTTTACAGGATGGCCCAAGACCACGTCACGATAAGTGTTACCATTGATTGTCCTTTTCAGATAATTTTAGTACTTTCTCATTTAGTTAATGAAAATAAAATAAATTATTTACTGGCTGAATAGTTCATAATTGCTCTGTTAAGCTAAAAAATGTATTTTGCTCGGGTAATTCAATCACACACAGTGGCAACACATCGAATTGACAAGTGTGACACTGACATCTCGCCATTTCATCGCTTTTGTCGTGTCGCTCACACCTATAGCGTTGTTTCGCTCGGTGAGTAAAATACTGTGGCTCTCAAACATTTGTGTTGAACCCGTGAACTAAGAAAGAAGACGTAAGGCAAATTGTACACAAACTCAAGACACAAGGAAAATTGTTCCGTAATAAACTGTAAAAACAGAATTATAAAACGGCGTAATAAGATTTTTTTTCTTTTCTCAACGACGAGGCGCTATCATATGCGTGGCTTCAATATTGTAACTAACTTCAACTAAAATATCCGGTATGTGCCTTTCTACATATTATTTCATTTTATCTACGCGTTGTAAATTCCATAATTTAAGGCATAGTTGTGTCAATACGGCTGTACGCCCGAACTTAACCTAACCTAATTAGTTTTGACTTATTTTAGTCATGTCAAGTTTTGTGGGTTTTCGTCCCGAACGAAATGAAGTTGGTTCATTTTATCACGACGCAGCGTGTGACTTTTACAACATTTGTTTTGTCAGAGACATTGTTTTCCTAGACCTCAGATCAAATGAAAAGTCAAGATGGAATGTTACAAACAACAAGGTGACGCCGGTTAAAATAAATGTATACGGCAAGGCGAACCTTGCCGTATACATACACAATTACACGTACAACTAAACTACGCCTTAGCTTGTCAGTCAAGCTCTCAGATCAAATAAAAAGCTCGACAGACAAGCTAAGGCGTAGTTTCGTTCCGTGTCTCAATAGTCATGGCTCGGTCACCCACGGTGAAGCGAAGAGGAACCCGAGGACGGGCCACTCTTCAGGACTTTGACCGATTAAGCCGACGACGTAGCGGCCAACAAGAAGGTTGCGATGCCGCTTGGCAACAGGTGAAATTGCATCTGAGGCGAGCCGCGATATCATACGGAGCGTCCCATACGATATCGTGGCTGAGGGCTGGAGACCGTGACGGGAAAGGAGTGCCGTTATTACGGTGCGCCGCTCTCCCTACCTTCCGCGGCCTGGACGAGGTCGCCACCGTGTGATTGCGGACGCGGTGGGCCGAAAAGCGGTAGGTGGCGGGGCCACTGACCTGACCCGTCGCAGCGGGACCAAGGGTACACGGATACACGGTCAGGTCGTCTGGCGCCCATGTGTTGGTTTGGTCCCTGGGGTGGTATTGGTGTGCAATGTGTTATGGTGCACCGGTGATCCCACCAAAGGAGGGTCCGGTGACGGACAGCCGCGACGGGTTCGCGGTGAATGCTAACGCGTGCCCGTGTTCCCGCCATATGTGGCACAGGAGGACACCGTGGAGTTTTAGTGGGTTGGAGTTCCACATAACTGCACTATCTCCCCGTGGTAGCATAGCATGCATGAGCATTGCTAGACCCAGGCTAAAAAAATAAAATTAGTAGCGGTGCCTGTGATTATTTTTTTTTTGTGTCGAGGGGTAAACTGATTTACCCTTGCAAAGAATTGATCAGGGTTGCTGATTTAATGGAGAAAGAATTTAATCAATACTACGGTCAAACGTTGCACCGTGAAAAAATCATTTTCACAAATTTTACTCGGATTGTTCATGATGCCACAAAGAACTTGTATCCTCAAATTAATTATGAGGTAGTACTCTGTTTAGTTCAAACGAGAACCTATCTTCAAGTCATCATCATCTGCCTGCCCTCGCCCCATGTCACTTGGGTTCGGCACAATACGTTTTCTTCTTTCATACCGTCCTGTCCTTCGTCACGCCATCACTGACTCCCTATTCTTACATATCACTCTTCACACAGTCCATCCAGCTTTTCTTTGGCCGTCCCCTCCTCTCCATCCATCCACGTGTATATTCATAACTCTTTTAGTAACATGCGTTTCATCCCTCCTCATCACATGACCATACCAGGACAAACGGTTTCCTTTCCACTTTTCTGTCACTGGCGCCACTTTCAATAATCCTCTAATATGCTCATTTCTTCTCACTTCATCCATTCTCGTCACTTCGCACATCCATCTTAACATTCTCATCTCATTCTATCTACGCGTGAGGAAAATAAATAAAACCATAATATGCAATCAATTAAAAAAGAGGCAAAGTAAAAATATACAAAAAGTATCAAATATGTATCAAAGTGTCAAATATGTTTTTCCCCACTTAAAAAGTATGAGAACCGCAACGCAATTGATGACGTAGTCTTGGGCCAAACACGTGACCCAGCTGTCACGTAAAGAGAATACCATGTGTTATTATACCATGATTCCATTCATTTTGAGGTTCTTCAATGTTGCTAACCTAGAAAAAAAACTATCAAATTGCGTTTCGTTTCGTTTTTTATTCGCGATTATAAATGAAATGGAAGTTTCGATCAAAGTCATCCCGTGGTTCAAAGTAACTCCAGTTTACGGAACCTACTTTCTAGAGGCAGGAATTATTTTATTTAGATTTTACACACGTCCAAATGCCCAAATATGAATACTGCAATAAATTGAGCATACTCAAATGTACTTAATAAGAAATGAATAGCTACATAGTTGTTCAAATTGAAATGCGGATCATTAACAAATAACACAATATTTAGTTAGTAATAATATCAATTTATTTATTTGCACATTCATTGCACATTCACTGAATCGCAAAATGGGCTAATTTTATTGGGATCATTCTTATTAACATAAATGCGGTTAATATCCCGATAAATTTCAAATGTTTCAATTCAAAACTTGTGTTCATAAAATTTTGCTAATTACACATATACCATTAAATTTAAGAATACAATTTTTTTTTGGGTGGGATATCATCCAATGACTTCTCCCGCCCTGGGTGAAGCGAGAGGGCGTGTCAGACTTTTACTGACTAAAACCCACCCGTGTTCCTTCAGTTGCTTGTGCCAGGGCCGCGGTAACTCTCTTTCAAATTTATCCACGACCCAGACAGGCATCGGCCCTAGCGGACCCCTTCAACATTTGCTGACATCTCTTTGAGGCGCGCGTGGAACACTACGCGCCGTCGACTCGGGCCTGGTCCTTATCGGACGGCGAGCTACCCATTACTCGCCGTCCGCAAGCCCGCGCCTACGGTGGCCGAGAATCGGCTTGCGAATCCCGACGCCCGGTGCGTCTCCTACGGTGGCTAGGGGCGTGAGGGCGTCTCCGTTGTGTCTCCCTCACGCGTTCCGCCTCCTCCTTCGCGAGCATTACTGCTTCGCTGAAGAAGGTGACAGCTTCCCATGCCCTCTCGCTCCGTACCATGGCGTGAACCAAGGCCGGACGCGAGAGGTCGCCACCGCTGATCGCCTCTACGAGGACACGGCGGTGCTCCGCCCAAGCGGGGCAGACCTCCACCGTATGTTCCACCGTGTCCTCCGGGCGATCCACACAATGGTGACACCCGGGCGTTTCCTCTCGCCTTATCCGGAAAAGGAACCTCCCGAAGCAACCGTGTCCGGTGAGTACCTGCGTCAGGCGGAAGGTGAGGACGCCGTGGCGGCTCTCGAACCACTCCTCAAAGAGGGGCCTTATCGAAGAATACAGTCGTAGGACTGTTTTCTTCGTTCCAAGTTAACGTTATAAATTTGAAAGTCTAGATGATTGGCTGTTCGTTAATCAATCACCCTTCACGGCTCAACGGATGAATGCACTTGAAAGGCCACCTTTTTTATCGTGTGGAAATTCTCAAAGGAAGTCCTCCGCCTCGCCCGGGCCGGCAAAGGGCTCTGTCAGAATCTTACTGACTAAAACCAGACGGTGTTCTGTAGGTACTATGGCCGGGGCGCTGGAGTGCATGCAAATTTCGACATGTTCCCCGGTAATGGTCCACATGAATTCATGCGGACCCCGTGACCTTGTGCGGTCGGTACGCGAAAACCACCTGGATTAGGACATGTTTGCAACTTTATATTCCTGTAGTACATTCTTAAGCTAAACCACTGGCAAAAGTTAGTTCTAGTCAAATTCCATTGATTTCCTAATTGCTATGAAACGTCAAAGAGTAAAATAATTGAATAATCCTTTTTCATTCCCTCTTTTCCACGAATTTAAAGATGATTATTGGAAATAAAAAGGCCAGAGTTATAATAATTAAAAATGTAGCAGCAGTATTCTATTAGCGTAAACAATTAGTAATACTGTGGACATTTGTGACCGTCAAACTATTTGTCATATAATAGCACATTATGGTACAAGTGTGTAATGTTAGTGATTACCGCTGAGGGGCCATTGATACCCGATCCGTTAGGTGAGGGTCTTAAGGAAATCAACCTGGAAAAAAGAAACAATAATTGAGTTCAACACACAACACAGGCTGAAGTCGCGTAGATGTTTAAAATTATTTTAACTAAACTTAGTAGCCAGATATCTGGCGAATCTTTTATAAATTTTTCAATAGCGTCAGACGATAAAACCTTTGATTTCTTGCTTCTAAATCTATTGGACAGTCTCTTTAGATAAAATTATTTTAACTTACCTTAGTAGCCTTTTTTTTCGCCGTTTTACTTTTCAATACCACTGGTAGCATCTTGCATAAATCGGTATATACCATACGTTAAGTTTTGTAATTTTTCCACGGGAGTAAGCAGGTACTACAAAACGCCACCTTGTACGATACAGATATACTGCTTTTGGTCATATACGTCCGCCATTGGTGAGCCTTTTTCAGTACAGTTTTGTTTGTAAAATAACCACCACATTTTGCATTTCTGGCAACCTTAGGCCAATCTAAGGCTGCAAAATGTTGCTTGTGGCTTAAATACACGAAAACAACACATCGTACAAAATCAAAAGACCATACCTAACAGTAAACAGCTAATTATATTATCCACCTACTAAAATAATAGCTAAACGTCGTATATTATCAGAAAACAGCAAAACAATAGCAAAAATATCATAACGGAAAGAAATTCACAAATAAACTTTTGTATAAATAATAAGTTGCTCTATTACCGTTTTATTTCTTTTACTCGTGAACTTGTTACCACTAACTGAATGTAAAAATACTGATTTTTACCAGCGGATTCACCCTTGTTAATGTCGGAAATTATCCCACAGTCATTGAGCATTGCGGACGTCGGTCTACAAAGGTCTACCTACATTTAATCTGTTTTATTTATATATTTGTATTATACTTACACATAATTATACATACTTTGATCCACCTTCTGTGTTTATACTATTTTGTTTGTTATTTATTTATTATATTTAATTTTTTAAGTATTTTCCGTTTCTGTGAATTTGTCCGCGGCGTCAACAGTGGGCCTTATCAGAATATCAGCGCAGCATTATTTCCTTTTTGGTTATCGCTGCACATGCTGAGATAGGAGCCTCGTTGGTTTCGCACGGGGTTTTATTTTTATTATTGAATTTTACTGTTTTTAATTTTTATTTATTTTTACTTATTTCTCGTGTCTCCTGTGCGGGTCACAAGTAAATGTTTTTCTTTCTTTCTCTTTCCACAGGAACGTGCTACCAGTATTAATAGTATCCTATGTCCGTCTTCGTGTTTCAGTCAGCTTACATTTTTCCCATAATTTATCAAAATTGGTTACCAGATAAAAGGTATTTTTATCCATCCATGTACTAATCCACGATCTGTGGAATACAGGCAGGTATTCCAAATTCAAATCGGTTTAGCCATTGAAGCGTGATTTTAACCTAACACCCTGTCATGTAGACATCCAATCATACAGACTTACCCATTTTTAAAATTAAGTAAGATTCCAAATCCATTCTGTCGTTGAGATATTTATCTTCTATACATTATATATTTTATACAAATTAATCAAATTTAAGTGTCTGTTTGTAATACCAAAATAATAACGTTTTATTGAAAGCATGTGAAAGTATATACGGTACTAATAACAAATACGCATTTTTATGATTTTTGTCGGTCTGTATGTTTGTTCCAGGTACTCTCCGAAACGTCTGGGCTGATTTTAACGGGACTTTCACTGGTAGATAGTTGATAATGAGGACTTATAAGGAGTAACATAGGTATCTGTTTTTCCGAACAATTCACAGTCCCTGTGGGAAAATTAAATATTTTACGAGTTTCACGCGGACAAAGTCGCGGGAAACAGTGATCAATATAATACAAATCCTAAGAAACAGACTTTCACATCTGTAGTATTAGTATGATCAGTGAAGTTTCCCCAAAGAGCGATCAATTGAGGAAGTTGTAAGAACTTTTCTCAATCACACTCCGTCTTTTTATTTACGGCCGTTATATTCAAATGTTCGGATAACCAAAAACAAAAGGTTGATGACATTTTGATGGTCTGGTTGAGGCGTTAAACAAATCTTTCCTTATGTCGTACTAGTAATATAAATGTGACAGTTTGCTAGTTTGGATGCTTGTTACTTTTATCGCTCTGTTCGTTTCACGGTCGCAAGTACGAATACTGAGAGTGGGGTCCTAGGTTAAAATCTCGGGTTGGGTAAAGTGTTATTGGTTTTTAGGGTTCCATACCTCAAAAGGTAAAAAAGGAACCCTTATTAGATCACTCTCTTGTCCGTCTGTCCGTGTGTCACCACCGATTTCTCAGGAACGGGTGGACCTAGCAAGTTCAAATTTATACCAGATACTGAGGTACATAATAGTCCCTATTAAGTGTATTAATATCAAGGTTCTGAGTCAACACGATAAAAAGATATGGGCAAATTTAGATCGCGAAACTTGTAAGTACCAAAATTTACCTTAATTTTCAACTTTTGATATTTAATGGAATTTTCCCTTTACTTGTGCTGTAAAAACTTGTTTTTAACCAAATTTGACAATTCTACGTCAACAGGAAGTACCTACTCTATAGTTTTGGGGCGAAAATCTATTATATATGGTAGTTCCCGTTGACCTAGTTACCTAAATTATGTTGGTGAATGTAGCTGTTTGTACGGAACCCTCGGTGCGCGAGTCCGACTCGCACTTGACCGGTTTTTACTACTGAAGCAGTCTGAAGTTGGAACGTTGTTATACCCTCGTGCCTTGAAAAGTACGTAAACCCGTTGGTTCTGAACCTAATTTCTGTCCGGCTAAGTCGTATTGCCGTGTTATCGTACTATGAGAGTGAGTGAAGGCAAGAGCGTACCTGTGTTTGGAAACACACTCTTGCGTACTATGATCTTTCACGTAATCTTTTAGTCTCCGCTAAAATAAGCCACCGAGACAAAACTGGGTCAGGAGGATTTTTGACACTTGTACAGATAAACGACCTTTATTTAAAGGTAGGAATGATTTCAAATATTATGACTAATAAAAGGCTTTTCAATAAGGGCGGGTAGATGTTAAAATGAAAAAAAAACAAGCTGTGTGTGAGGTATTACCAAAATTCTTTTTTTTAATTTAAAGGCCCACTTGTGCCATTATGTGTGGAATATTTCATCGTTTAAATGCCTGCCTCGGCTATTTACAGTGGCACGGATCCGAGTGGTCCAATTTTCAATGACTCTTCTGCATAGATCCGACTGAATTTGAGCGATGGCCTGTGTGTGTATGTGTGTTCACCCTTAGGGCATCGGTTGATTGGTTTATTTGCATAGACCTGCGACTTCAAGAAACCCCACAAGAAAAAGTCTAGCGGGGTCGAATCGCATGACCTTGGTAGCCAATTCACATCGCCCCCGCGAGAGATAACCTTACCCTCAAATTGCTCATGTAGAAGTTTTATCATTTGAACGTACTGTTTAATCGTATAACTTGCAATGGTGATTTGTCATAAGTAATGTTACCAAAACAGAATGGCCGCCACGGGCCGCCAAAAACTACCCGCGCCGATTGAAAAACCCTTTACAATGTTTACAATTTGAATTGCAGTTGTTTAAACCAAACATGGATTCAGCACTCAAACAAAAGCTCTTTCTCACATATAGCGCAAAATCAAACGAATAACAATAATAGCGAACTAAGGTTTTACTCAGTTAGTTTAGTCTAATTGGTTTACTCAGCTTGTACAAAGTGCCTACAGAAACAATATACAGCTATCCTAGGGTTAAAGCATGTTGACGCAGAGAATCGAATCCCTATCTTCACAATACAATGCACACATTTTCTACAAGCATCATTAAAAAAAAATGCTCATTCGATCTTCAAAATTTCGAACGCGATCGTCTTTTTTATCTGGATAGAAATGTGAGCATTACGTTATGGAGTTAGAGGTCTATATGCTATGTATATTTTTAGAAATTTATTTCAACTTTCAGTACGCTTTGAGCCAATATTAGTGTTCGGTCCAAACATTGTTATTACGATATCCCAGGGATTATATCGCAAACGCAAGCTTAGAGGGATAAGCAGCAAGTTACGTATCGAATGCGTAGAGGCGCTTTGTGCATACAATAGTACAATTAAAACTAGAGATAAAGACATAATAATGCAATCTCTATGAGTCTATGCATTGATGACCGGAATACCAATACCTATTGGGTCAGAGTTTTGTGTGGCACTTTGTGTTTGATGATAAAATTGGTTTTGAAAGTAATTGCATTGGAGTTCAAAAAAGTAGTAGAAATGTTCTAGCAAAGATCATTATATAATTAAAATTTGGTCTGGTTTACCGGCTATAAGGCGGTCAGAAAACCACATACTGGTTCTGAAAAGATTTGACGCGTCGAAGAAGATTAACGGATCACAAACTAAACCAAGTCAAATGGTGCGACTGGCTGTTGAAAATCCATTCAAGTAATCACTGCAGCTGACAAACTTTTCAAAATGGTCTCATTAAGTTTTGCGATAATCTTTCTTCGAGACAATGGGGTAAACTATTTTTGTTAGTAATAGTCCGATATTATTATGTAGCTTTGCGCCTGCTCCAGGGCGAAGGGTATTACTAACATTGGATACCTAAGTCATCCAGAAAATCTACCACAATCCTAATTCACAAAAGCAAAGAAAATGAAAACTGAAAATAAATCCACCGATTCTGTCAGACGGAAAGCATTACCTTCTTCTAACAAGGGTCTTTTAATATGGCAGTGATCTTACCCACAATAGGCCAACTTAAATACGTTCAGACTAATGACTTTAAATTGTTTTTGGGAGAAAAAAAGGCGAACTGGGAACAGGCGGGGCTCATTACGAGTAATTCGGTGAAAGGAATAGATACAAGAGCAGGCAAAAAGTTCGGGGACTTGGCTGATCTGAATAATAATAGTGCGGTTGACTTTCGAGTGGAATTTTCTAAGGTTTCTGAAAGAGTTTTGGTTGAGCGATTATTTGATAGTAGGTAACTTTATAAGGTTTGCAGAGAGTTTTATTTAAGTGGTAAAGTGTGAGCTAATATTAAGCCAAGAGAGACTTTTGAAAAATCGAAAGAAAGAAAATCGAATACAATTTTTCAGTTCTTCATTTACGTAGGTATCAATTTTACTCAAATTTTGTCCAACCAGAACATCAAATTTCGTATTCAAAAAATAACAACGATTCCATTTCGTAGTGCTCTTTCAGTGCTACTATAACAGGGAAAATTCTCTTAAAATGCCAACCTGAAAATTAGTTTTTTAGCGAAGCATTCTATTTCTTTTAAATTTCTCCACTAAATTATGAATACTATGTTTTGTAACTGAATCACACCTGTAACATTTGTTACTTAATTAAACAAAAACTAAATTACTTAATTAAAATGCTATCCAGGAACAATTTAATGAATATCATCGTATATATATGTTTCATATACCCTTATTTATAAAAAAAATCTATCCATAATAATATGAATAGTTTAAACACTGATTAGATTCTAAATTCAAACTCTCCACGGAAAATTTGAATTAAGTATACTTTAACATAACATCATAATCTTCATGAGAGGTACATCTTTAATACCTACATCCACATTTCCCCCCTCATTTTGAATGAAGAATCTGCTTATCCGTTCTTTAAAATAACAGCATAGTTTTTTTTCTTACAAAGACAGCCCTATTCCTCATTTATCTTCAAAATTCTCAAACAAGAGACACATACCGGTCAACGATGCTGTTATTGCCGGAGGAATCCCGGAGGATTCCCGGAGACCGTAACACGGTTCCGGATTAACCGCTCTGACCAACCTGTTGTGACCGGCCAGTGTTAACATTGACCACTTACAGCATTACACGGCTAGGAAATGTTGGAAAGTGGTTTAGAGACTGGCACGGATGTTGGGACCAACTTATGTGATTTGTTGGCCCTAATATGATATTCAAAGTTACACTATAAATGCAATAGTTTGGATTGGTGTATGCATGTTTGGTACTCAATTGTCGCTAATTGGTTGTACGTAGTTGTGTTTGATTTAGAATGCATGGAATAACTTTTTGGGATAAAATGTAGACAACATTTAATATAATTTACTTATGCTATTACGACTAAATTTATTTCATCATCATCATATCAGCCGAGAGAAGTCCACTGCTGGACTGGATAGTTAATTTAATTTATTTACAATAAAAAATACACAGTGTAATAAAATACTTACTTAACTATAACTACACAAAATACGGTCAGTTAAATCGAAAACTACTAATTAAGGCTACAAATAAATTAGACCCATTTATAATGTTGTGTGAAAAAAAAAATGAAATACTAGTTTCCGCCAGCGACATCACCCGCGTGAAAGTCGAAAATTATCCTGAGGGAACATATTCCCGGGATAAAAGTATCCTATGTGCAATACTGCTGATTATAATATATCTCTGTGCCAAATTCATCCAGATCGGTTCAGTAGTTTTATGCGTGAAAGAGTAACAAACTTACAAACACACACGCAAACTTTCGCTTTTATAATATTAGTATGAAGTTGGATTTTATTTTAAATTTTCGATAAAAAGAACCTGCATAGTAGCATGACCGAGAGTATTATAAATCTTATGCTGAATGATTTTATAAGCAGAAAAGACAGAAAATAAGATAACAAGAATAAAAATATTACTTAGCATTTAAATTAAGTCAATCCACGAGAGAATAAAACGTTAAAAGCCTTGAAAAGATCCAGCATCGATGAAACTAAGCAAATAGCTCGTCGTCCTCGAGTCAACTCCAGAAAAACCTTTATTACAACTTTTTACGAGTCAACTACAGAAAATGTTTTACGACTAACTTTTTTATTACTAAAACCAGTAGTTCATTTATTCCAAGAACTAGTTGGGTATATGAAAAAGGATAAAATCAGGAAGAATACCACAAAACAACGGAAGGAGTGAAAATCTCGCACTTGAAACCGTTTCTTAATTAAATTTACTTTTCGAATAGAATTCTGCAACTGGAGTGCGGCCAGAGAAAAAGCGTATGTTTGTAATTATTAAAAAATAGCTTGTTCTACTTTCAAGCTTAAAAACTGCGGTTACGAAGTTGTTTTGGCGGGCGTCCGAGTGGATAAAAAATGACGTAAAAGTTTGTAACGCGTGGACGAGTGTACTGCAGCCAGATTTATATTTTACGTGGGTATAAAATATGTAGTGTTCTACTTGTAATAATAGTTAGGACTAGAATTCTTGGAAACAGAAAAATTGATCAGCGGTAATTGTTAAAATTGATGGCATAGACAGTGTCCAATTCTTAATTCACCTGAAAAATATAAGTATACTGTCGCTTCGTCTCGAGCTAGTAGGCTTCCATATGAAAAATACACAATATATTAAAATTCATCTAGCCAATCTTTCTTCGACTTATAATGGAAGATTTATCCATGATTCTGGCAAGTATGAAGGAAGTTTCTTTGGAATAATTTGGTTATAATGTGATTTTTTATTTCGTAGACTAAACTGATATTTAGGAGGTTATCACTTTATCGTTACATAAAAATAGTGCCGTACCCTAACTATCCTGAGTGATCAAAAGTTGATCGAAAATCAAATTGGATCGAAAATGAAACTATTTCCCGGCAATAAAAATATTTTTTTTTAGAAACTAGCGGCCCTTGTTTAGTTTATACTCATTTATGTCAGACTTAATTTTATCGATCTCATTTATTTTATTGTTGATTTCATATTTAACACAATAAAAGTTCATGTAATATGTATATGAATACTGTTATATTTAAATATATATTACGTTTGTATTCATAAAGCATTTATTTACACCCATTAGTAAAAATAAATTGAGGAGTCATGTCACATCGATTCGATGAATCACTTATGATTGAGCCTTACCTACAACTCTATGCTCCGCGCTTGCAACATTTTAAAAAAATAAGGTCATTGGTAGCTGTCAGTTTAGTCTACGAAATTGAAATCACAGTATTGTTGTGAAGTATTTAGGTTCGTCGCTAATTGCATTGCTCCAATACATTTACTTTCAGCTCAAGTGAAGAATGAACAATTACTCCAGCCACTTTAGTCACTGATGAAATGTAATGGAATTTCCAAGTTGTAGAAAACAATATTGAATCTGAAAATAGACTTCTTGTATACGTGGCATTTAATCTTTTAATTTAACGAGAAGAGGGCGTCCACAGTACTGTAGTCGTCCATCGCGATCGGTCTTGAGCTTCACGTTTCACCTCGCTCCACGTCATTCCGATGCTCGTCACTTTTGCTAACATGGTGCGACAGCAACGCCGACGTGTTGATAGGGACGGCCACCCTTTCTTTTGCCTTGGGGATTCCAATCCAGCGCTTGTTTATGTTTAGGATCAGAATCACTTCGCAGCGTATGACCAATCCAACTCCATTTGCGACGCTTGATCTGGCAGTCGATTGGGCTCTCGTGGCATATCTCCAAAAGCTCTACGATGGTGATGGTCTCGGGCCAGCGATGAAGACAGCGGTTGACGACGATTTGGATCTCGCGTGTGACGTCTTTTGTGACCTTCCACGTTTCGCACCCGTAAAGCAGCAAGGATTTTACATTTGACCCGAAGACTTAAATAATTCGTTATTTTACAGATAATGGTTATCCTTAGTAATGTGATAGCAGAATTGTTAATTCAATGAATATCAAGTCACTGAAACGGTTCATCGCACATACTTACCTTTCCTCGAAACGTTTTTCCACGATAATCAATTCATCGAAATAATTTAACATCGAAGTAACTTTTAGTGACGTAAAGTTTTATTGGAGTTGTGCCTATTACTCCTGATTTTAAAGTTACACATATAAATTAGGGTGGCGATGGTTTTGGAAATCCAATCGGTAATCTGCTGGTTGTCAAACTCACTAGCTAGTTCAAGAACAAGCGAAGCGGGCTCGGGACCTTGGGGAACATTGACACAGACAGGTTAGATTAATATTATCTAGTAAACATCATCGTCGTGTTTGCCGAGCCTTTTCTCCAATACTAAAAATACTTTCACTGTGTGCGTACATCTATGGAGTGGAATGCCCTGCCGGAGTCTGAGCTTTCTGATAGCAACAATAAGCAAAAAGTTTAAAAACTGTAACCCGACTTAGGTTTTTTTTTAGCCTTGTATACGGGCCATGATAACGAATTAATTGACACCTTATTCATCAAAATCGGAAGAATAGTTTAGGCGCTACTGAGGAATATACGTAAATACAAACATACATAGACTGCTAATATCATAACCCTTACTTTTGGCTTAGCCGTAGTCGGGTAAAAAGTGGGTATTTAAGTCAAGAGTTACTTCTAGGAAAGCATTCTTCACCGTCGATCACATCACTCTTACCATCAGGTGAGATAGTGGTCAAACGGGAGCCTAACGTTAACAAAAATAAAACAATTTTGTGATTGACTGCTAGTCTCACAGAATACAGTAAATGTATAGAGTGACTGCCTCTGACCTCTACAACCCAGTTAATGGGTAACTTACTTATAGTAAACCTAGTTAGGTGGGTCAACAGAAAGCTTACGGACTCCAGTATTGAAACCTGCAATAATAACAAGGGGCGGCCGTGCCTCGAGACGAAGTTCAAATTGTCTTATGAATTTAATTTTACGGTGCATCTCTCAATCAGGAACACAGAAATATATGGTTGCAGGTATGTGTAGTTACTAGCTGCTCCCCGCGGTTTCACCCGCGCGTCGCGGCCGCGTCGTACGGTTCGCTTATAGCATTTTTATACTCGTGATAACTTCGAAATAAAATGTGCGATTCGAATGAATTAAAAGTATTTTACTGCTACATAAATAACCTTGAAGATAAATAAATACACTTAGTAAGCAATTAAATATTTGCTATTGACTATCTATTAAATATTATTAAGGTAATGAATAAAGATTCTCTTGTATCACTTTAAAAAAAATACATTCGGGGAAACACTCATAAAAATAATAATTTGTTTTAGAATTCAAAATATACCTACTGAATGTGTACACTTTGAAATATTCGATATATTTCAAATTGTACACTTTAGATTTAGACCATTAAAAGCCTTAAAAGAAGACAAAAGACAGTTGCGGTCAAGTAGCCAAATATTCAATCAATCTACCTAGCCTTTTCCCAACCATATTGGGGTCGGCTTCCAGGCATACCGGATTCAGCTGAGTACCTGTGTTTTACATGGAGCGACTGCCTATCTGACCTCCACAACCCAGTAACTGGATAAAACGATACCCCTTGGCAAGACTGGTAGCTTCTAACAACTCGTAACGACTGTCAATGGTCTTCAAATGACAGCCGGGACCAACGGCTTAACGTGCTTTCCGAGGCACTGAAGTGACTCGGTATGTTAAAATGGCCATCCATCCATGGACCGACCTCGTCAAGCGTTGCTTAACCTTGATGATCGACCAATGCGGCTCTTATTATTTAGCCACGAGCTTCTCGTCGAAGTAACCAAATATTAATTAATTAAAAAACTTTATTGTCAAGGTTTTTTTTTTTTTTTAAGATTACATTTTCTTTTTTTTATTGTAATGATACGTCTTTATATATTTTTTGTACGTCTTCTTGTTAAAGATATTACTCTCTGAAAGTTATTACCAAATAACGAGAATGTTTTCATTGATAAGAAGCTTTATTATTCCTATATGCCATAAATTAGGTTTCATCCTAAATTGCAAGGTACCTGTGTGATAATCCTCGGGAAAGAAAGCCACGGGAAGAACTAGTAGCAACATATCCACAAAAAAGGACCTACTTTACAACACTCTAAAAGTGAGTGTGACACAAATAATAACGTTCACGAAATAATTGAACAAGTCATAAAAATGTTTTTTAATCTCATTTATATTCATAGACCTGTACCTACACATGACCCTTTCATGAAAAGTACCCTAATTCATAAGTGAACCGACGAAAACGGTCGCGATTTATGTTCAAAAGTTGACGTGACGAAAAAAACTAGTTGTAATCTGTGCTTGTTAAATAACTTTGAATTTTGATGAGCTGTCGCTTGACAACGCCCGGGTGAGCTAAAGATTCTACAAATATTATATATCTATCTACCAGCTGCCTCGTATTGTATATGAAAAGACTGTATGTTTTATCATCATCATCATTTCAGCCGAAAGACGTCCACTGCTGGACATAGGCCTCCCCCAGGCATCGCCACATTGACCGATCCCGTGCGTCTCACATCCAGCACCATCCATCCATCCTGTATGTTTGCATATTTATAATTACAGATATTTGGATGTTTGTCAATCAATCACGTCTCAACTGCTGAACGGATTTGGTTTAAACTTGGCACATGGGTAGATCATATCATTGTTTTGAATTAGGTCATGACACATCTTATCCCTGTATTATATTCTCTTCAGGTAACTTCCGACAGCCACGTGGACGAAACTAATCTATACTAATCTATAAAGAGGAAAGATTTATATTTTTGTATGGAACGAATAAACTTAAAAACTACTGGACCGATTTCAAAAAACCGCTAGTAATACATAAAAGAGAAGTCTTTGTTATCGTCGTCAATTTAGTACGTAGATACCGACACCATAATTTCAGCCGATAAACACTATTGCTAAAAATTACTCCCATAAAGATCACCTCACTGGTCCCTGGCTTCCCGCATCGGGTTAAGCGGATTGCTTCAATCGCCACCTGGTTTTAATTCCATATTGTTTAGTTTCCATCCCAGCTGCACTACGCCGTTTGTAATATACTATTTTGAAGATCAGTATATCTTTAACAGGAGTGAAATTAATCTTAACAGAAACAGCAAAAATATTCTCGTCATAATATAATGTATGCCTTCTTGAACCCATGACATTAATCTAAAGTGGGACATGGGCATCGTTAAAGGCTTTGATACGACCACAGGATACGACCTTTCACTAACAAGCCTCACATACCACACCTAACCCTTATATCCAATATGTTATTATGGGCGGAGATCTAGTTAGTAATATGTACCCACCCACTGCCTTAATCTTAATTTGGTCATGGTTAATCTACCTAATCGTGTGGCCTAGGTACCTATCCACACTTATAAGCTTAACTTACACCTTATATAAATATTAAAGTAACTTTGTCTGTATGTGTTTGTTATGTTTTAGATAAAATTTTGCACACGGGTAGACCATTTTCGACTTCCACGAGGGCGAAGCCGCTGGCAGAAGTTAGTCCATTCTAATAGTTTTTAAAAATGCGAAAGTAAATCTGTCTGTTTGTAACGTTTTGGTAGACAAAGATTGTATCATGTAGAACAAACTATTGATCTCAGCAGTAATTTCCTTGGTATAATTTTCGACATCCATGTGGGTGAAGCCGCTGGCAGAAGCTAGTTCTATTACTATAATACCTATAACACGGTACGTTAAACCGCCGACCTCTGAGGTTATTTTAATGAATACCTAAGTACCTAAAACTAGGCCTAGTTTAGTTTTAATCAATAGAGTGGACGAATTTGAGTACAATATCATGTAGTTACAAAAAATAATGATAAACGTAAATACAGATTCTTACTTACTCAGAAAACTATAGTGTAACATAGTTAGCTATACCTCACACCATAGTTTTATGAGTAACGGCCGGCCGAACCTGTAAAAAAATCGCCGTGAAATCTCACGTGAAGTGAGTTGTCATTCCAATTGATGCTAGAAATTGACAGCTCACTTCATCTAAGTTATCATTGTGAGATAGTTACAGCCGGTCAATTCTATAGATATGTGTGTGCAAAATGAACTCGAATGAGCTATCAATACCTTATCTATCGATTGGAATGACAGTTCACTTCATCTAAGTTATCATGGTGAGATAGTTACAGCCGGTCAATTCTGTCGATATGTGTGTGCAAAGTTAACTCAAATGAGCTATCAATACCTTATTTATCGATTGGAATGACAGCTCACTTCACCTAAGTTATCATGGTGAGATAGTTACAGCCGGTCAATTCTGTAGATATGTGTGTGCAAAGTGAACTCGAATGAGCTATCAATACCTTATCTATCGATTGGAATGACAGTTCACTTCATCTAAGTTATCATGGTGAGATAGTTACAGCCGGTCAATTCTGTCGATATGTGTGTGAAAAGTTAACTCAAATGAGCTATCAATACCTTATCTATCGATTGGAATGACAGCTCACTTCACCTAAGTTATCATCGAGATAGTTACAGCCGGTCAATTCTGTAGATATGTGTGTGCAAAGTGAACTCGAAGTGAGCTATAAATACCTTATCTATCGATTGGAATGACAGCTCACTTCACCTAAGTTATTATGGTGAGATAGTTACAACCGGTCGCTTCTGTAGATATGTGTGAGCAAAGTGAACTCGGAGTGAGCTATCAATACCATATCTATATCTATTGGTCCCGGCAGTCATTTGAAAACCTTTGACAGTCGTTACGGGTAGTCAGAAGCCTGAAATCTGACACCAGTCTGGCCAACTGGTATCGTGTAACCCAGTTACTGGGTTGTGGAGATCAGATTGAGAGACCTCTTTTAAACACTTAGGGTTGCAAAGTAAAATTGTATTACGAAGCATTAAAGTAGTTCCATCATGGAACTGTTAATGGTACTAGTGGCAACGAACCCCTACTGAGTCATACCCTTAGCTAGAAGGTTATCGCAACCTCATTAAATTCAGCACAGAGGCAAAGACTATTAAAGGAAGGAAATTAATTACTAGCCTAACAATTATGGTTTTTCCTATTTTGGATTTAAAGCAAATATAAATTGTTTGTAATATTTGTTTTACTAACCCCAGTCCTCAAAGTTAAATTGACATACCGTAGATGGAAAACAAAAGTTTTATTAAATTATATTGCGTGCGAATACCATGTGTTATGTGGTCGCAACTGATAGTAGTAACAGCCATTGGCCCCATGGCGGAAAGTCTCTACCAACATCTCTCAGGGTATTGTTAGGCAGCTAGATCAGACGTTTGATAGGATCTTCGAATTTAAGGGCGAAGCCGCTAGAAAAGGCTAGTAAGTCACACGGCTCTACTCGCGCGGCTCCCCAAGAACATCAATTCAATCTGCCTAGCCTTTTCCTAAATTGGGGTCGTTTTCAAGTCTGACCGGATTCAACCGAGGACCAGTATTTTACATGGTGCGACTGCCTATCTGATCTCCACAACCTGGTAACTGGGTTACACGATACCAGTTGGCCAGACTGGTGTCAGATTTCCCGAGACCCGTAACGACTGTCAAAGATCTTCAAATGACAGCCGGGACCAACGGCTTAACGTGATTTCTGAGGTAGGGAGGAAACTCGCTATATTAAGATGCTCACCCATCCACGGACTGACCTCGGCAAGCGTTGCTTTACCTTGAAGCACCCGTGTTGCTATTATTATTTAGCCACAAGTTTTTTTTATTTTTTATTTATTTATAATGGGTTTGCTCTTGACTCTAGCCTAGGTCATAAGTGACAGAGACAGAGTCTACAATGGAGTGAGCTTACCCAGAAGAAGCCTGTTCACTCTAACTTTGAAGAGATTCGGGTTGAATGCGTTCGGAAACACAGACGCAGGTAGTGAGTTCCACTCATTCGCTGTGCGCATTATAAAGGACGTTTGGAAGCGCTTGGTTCGAATTGGTGGAATGGCAACAAGGTAAGGATGATAACTTGCAGTGCGTCTAGATCTGCGATGGTAGAAGGGGGCTGGTGGGATGAGGTCGTGGAGTTCCTGAGCACACTCACCGAAGTACAGTCTGTAGAAGCACAAGCAGGCAACTTTGCGGCGATGAGCCAAGCTGTGAAGCTTGGCGTCCACAAGTCAACGTTGCCAATGAGCCTCTTGGCTCTGCGTTCCACTGAGTCAAGCGCGGCAAGCTGATACTTAGCTGAACCATCCCAAAGGTGGCTGCAATACTCCATGCAGGATCGGACTTGTGCTTTGTATAGGGTTAAAAGCTGTCCAGGCGTAAAGTATCGCTAAGTATCGCTTCACCTTATTTAGAATGCCCAGTTTTTTGGCCGCGATTTGGGCTTTGTTCTCAAAGTTGAGACTGGATGTCAACTCCATGCCTAGGAGCTCGAGCCGATCAGTCACAGGAACAGACGCACCCCGAAAAGTAGGCGTTTGATCGAACAGACTCCTTTTAGCGGTAAAAAGACACGCCTGTGTTTTGGTGGCGTTAAAAGAGACCAGATTGTCATAACCCCACTGGGAGACAAGGCTTAAGGTCAAATCTGTCCGCTCAACCATAGCCTCCCATAGGAACATCATTAAGAGCAAAACTCTACCTCAAGCATTTGGCATCCGGGATACAGAGCCTATGACCCTCAGTGTTTATATTTCATAAAATTTTAGTACTTCTAGATTTTATACTTTTATGAAAGGCATGCGCCTTTCATAAAAGTATAAAAACATCAAAAGTGCGGAAAAGGGGTCCATCTATCCTATCTTATCCCATCATACTGCAGCCCCTCTTTGTCCAGGTATCTTCAATAACTTCATTGTAGCTTGTCCAAAATAATAACTAATAACTGAACTTATAGGTACAATTAGCATTTAGCAAAATTATTATCGCTAGCGCTTAGCGTTTAATGTGGTGTGAATTATATAAGAAGGAAATTACTGAAAAACGAGGATTATAAAAGCGACAACGAAGCAACATTTTTTATTCATTTTAATTTGGTATGACTAACAGTTGCACGAACTATTTACAAGTTAAACGGCGTGTTGATTCATTTATTATTTTTTTGTATAACTTTATTGTACTTGTAGTCTTTTTCAGTATACATGAAATATTTAATTTATAATTTAAATTCAATTCGTGTGATATTATCAATTAAAAGATGATCAGATTAATGTGCCCAATTTCCACTCCTAGTATTAGTTTGGGTGCGGACGTGACCATTTATAAGTATATTGATTATTGTAAGTAAGCTCTCCTTGTTTCAGTTGCACTGACAACTTTTTTTTTTTACATCCTATTGGCTAACGCTTGACCACTATCTCACCTGATGGTAAGCGATGATGTGGTCGACGGTGAATCACGCTTGCCTAGAAAATATCTATTCACTGTTGACTTAAAGACCCCTAGATTGTAGCTGTCGGGAAACACAGACTCCGCCAGGGAATGCCCACAACTTCAAATAATATCCCTAGAACGGCAAGACGGGGATCTAAGTACTAGGTCTTAGTCTCACTGTCTGGTCTGTGAGCCTTTCTGTTCCCCGTCTGAACGGATTTTTCATGCGGTTTTCACTAATAGACAGAGTGATTCATGAGAAAGATTTAGGTGTATTACATAATTAATTAAGGTTTTGTGTAAATTGGTTAAAATATGAGGATAATTGTTGAAAATATCGAAAGCCGCCTGGGAGTTTTCATCGAAAACGCTGCCTTATCCCTTTGAGATGTAACAAAAAGTGCTAAGCATTTCGGTAAAAAAGGTGCTAAACATTTCAGAATAAACAAACTGTACCCCTTACGGAGCTTAGGCCTTACAGCCTCGGAGGCTCTAGACAGGTGTCATTCGACATCAGCGATGGCGATAGTCGAAATGTTAAAACGTAAGGGATTGATCGCGTGATTATTCGATATCGCTTGTCAATACAATACAATTTTGCCTTTTTGACAACCGCCATCCACGCTTTCGATGATAGAATGTAACTTGTCTAGGGCCTCTGGTTTCCATCTCGAATGCTTGCAACACAATTTGAGCATATTCATAGTTTAACTTTTCGCATCACTAAGATTGTACTTACTTTTAGACGATGCAAAACCTGGCACTGAGCCACAACTACTTGTGGAGTCTCCGTTCCCATGGAAATTTTGTTACTTGAGTGGTTCGTTCTATACGCGTATTATTATAAAGAACAAACCACCGAGTGTGATGCCTGACCTCAATGCAACTGTCTACCCAGGTAAGCTACAGACTATCTTTAATCATAAGTCTAGACGAACCTTTTCTCTCTAATTATTTTGTACCAGACTTACATTGATTGAGAGAATTCGTGGAAATCATTACTCGAAGAAAGATTTCCGACAAATTCTGTTTAAACTTTTGTTAAATCTTAAAAACTTGTTAGAATAATTCAGTTCCTTAACATAATTATTCACTTCCGTACTTATTTTAAAATGCAACAATAAAACTTTGCTTTTCTTTGACATAGCAGGTGAAGCAAGTTGGAAGGCCTACCATAAGAAGACTAGCAAAGAATGTAATAGCAGAGCAGGTGAAGAATGTCATATTGTCACAATGGGTTTGCTGAAATACTCGGCTTCAATAAACATGTCTCTTAACTTATTCTCATTGAACACGTTCTACAAGAAGACACTCATTGTAGCAGAAGGGAGGCTGGGCATAAATAACCAGTCGGATAAGGAATTAAAACGTAAGATATTATTGTATTGTTAGAAGAAAAAGTGCTTTAGCTCATACTTATTCTATTGAAGAAAGGTTACTATTATTGTAATTTATTTTGCAGTTATTGAGTGCCAAAACAATCACTGCGTGCTTGTCGTGAATTTAAAAAATATTTATGAAGGTATGCCTTTCTACATGTTCATTATGCTGTTACTAGGGTTCCGTAACCACATAGAATAACGTAAATTTATAATTTTTATTATAGTGTTGTCCTATTTGTCTGTCTGGATGTTTCTCTACACGACTTTGAAAGGCGTTGTATCTTGTTCGTTGTTGAACGATGCACATATGCGTTTTGAAGATCACTGAATACCATGATTCATAATTAGATGTTTTAATTATATTTTTGTTTTATTTAAGCTAATATTTGGTAAAATATGCGCTTCAAAAGCTACAATTGTATGATAACTTGGGTTTATCATTTTAAAATTTCTTTTCATAATACGAGTATTTTGAAAGGCAATCTTATTTCTTTAGTCCATTATATAAATAATTGTGTATCCGTGGTCCACCAAGCATTAGGGTGGGTCTATCTTAAAGCATTTATACCTGATAATCCCAGTCAAACAATCGCTTGTAAAGGCTATGTCTAAGCGTTAATTGTAAAATTACTCGGATAGCTTTAATTAAAAAAATAAAATTATAGTTTGACATAATTTCCTACCGAGTTCTGAGGTTAATAAGTTGCATGAGATTGAATACATCAGTATCCTTTACTGCGTCATAGAAAACTAGCAGTATTCAACCGAATGACTGAAAACTGACCTTAACATATTCGGGAAAAGATTAAAGACAGGTGACGATGACTGAGAAATATTCATGATAACCTCAATGATAACTTATAGTCGGAGTTAAACTACAAAGTATGATTTTCGTAAACCGGTTCTTTAAAAACATACGTATGTTTTCTACATCACGTCTACTGCATGGTATGGTTTACGTCGCGGTCACAACTTTTCAGTTCATTTTATTTCCTACAAATTTTGTTGATAGCTTATTTGTTCACTTTTTAAGCATTTTTTTTGCAAAATGAATACAGAGTGATGTAAGTGTTGTTTGATTCTGTATATGTTACTTTTCTAGGGAACGAGATAATCTGTACAACCTTTTTATTTAAAAAGTTGTATTATACTCATAACGGACTGAATTGGCTGCAAGACCCTGCGCAACAGCTATTTTTGTGTCAATTTTGAAGGTGAAGATAGCATTGTATAACTGTGTCTTTTACTCGCTAACGTTTGTCGCGTCATACTATCTCGCTTACTGTATGCTGTATACTCGATGAAAAACTGTTTCTTGCGCAATGGTTGGCAGACATACTTCAGAGACACAAAGATCCGCTGTGACTACTATAATGTTGCCATGAAAATAATAGTATTTTATGTATTCCAGATATCCCTTCTGCTTCTGACACAACTGTGATTATAATTGCCACAACGTTTGTAATTGAAAAAGGAGAGAAAGAAGTAAAAAAAAAATATATATAAGTAGGTCAATTTGATGTTTTTATACTTTTGTGAAAGGCATCCTCTAGAAGTATTAAACATTTTATGAAATATAAATACTGATGGTCATAGGCTCTGTATCCCGGATGCCAAATGCTTGAGGTAGAATTTTCCTCTTAATCATGTTCCTATGGGAGGAGCTCGTGGCTAAATAATAACAGCGGCACGGGTAGATCTTCAAGGTTAAGCAATGCTTGCCGAGGTTGGTCCGAGGATGGGTGACCCTCTTTACATAGCAAGTTTCCTCCGTGCCTCGGAAAGCACGTTAAGTCGTTGGTCCCAGCTGTCATTACGACCACAATTTAGGAATAGGCTAGGCAGACTGATTTGATGTTCTTGTGGGGCCACGCGAGTAGAGCCGTGTTACTTACTAACTTTTTCTAGCGGCTTCGCCCTTACATTCGTAGATCCAATCAAACCACTGATATATCTGCCTTCCAAGAGCCTAAGAGATGTTGGTTGAGGCTTGCCTTCATGGGGCATTGGCTGTTACTACAAATGATTGTTATTATTAAAATATGAGTTAATGTATTTTTTCAGCCAAGTGAACCGTTCTATCTCAATGTGCTCTTCCGGAGGGAGTGTGATGAGGAGATTGCACAAATTGTAAAGCACGTATATGAAGAAATTGGTGAACACCAGTATTATGAAGTACAAAACCATTATGATGAAATACAAAATCACTACGAAGAGATCCGTCCTCAAGAAGTGGTGGCCGATTGAATTGCTTCTACTTTTTAGACAAACAGTGCTACGCCTCAATTCTAGGAAATAGTAGTAGCCTTATTTAAGTCTTTTTATTCCCCAATTTCAAGAGTTTAGAGGAAAAAAGTTGGATGATAATGACGGCTAATTCATAATCGGCTCATTTCGAGGACTAAAACACATTTTTATTTTAGATGTTTTTTTTTTTTGGAGATTTAATATACCTTTGTAATTGATTGTACTCATACTCACAGATGATAACACTGAAAAGGAAAAATTCGTTAATTATTTTATTTACTTTACAAGCTATCCATTCCACGAACTTTTGGACCTCCCCACGTAGGTACGTTGCCTCTATTATGTTGTGTTCAGCTTCCAGTCTGACCTGAACCGCTAGACAAAGTCACATTTCGTCATCGTCGCGATAGCGATGAATAAATGTCAAAAATTTATGGGATTACCAACCGCTACCAAAATGTTATATGATCAATCCCATATATTTTGGGATTTCAGCAAACGCCATCGCTAACATCGAATGGCACTTTGTAGGCCTTATAGTGCGGCTGACTGTTGTTGTTATATTGTTCGTTTTATAGTTTTAATATAACATCATCATCTGAATTTCGTGAATATGTCCTATTGTCGAATTACTAATCTGATTTCCTCAAAAATTATAATAATTGCTTAACACATAATGTTAAGCAATTATTATAATTTTTGAAACGTTGATAATTTGTGTGTCATTACTTTCCTGTTTCAAACAGGATAATAACAAATTGGGTATGAGTGGTGTAGGTAAACAAAACACCAAAAGGATAAACGCCGTAATTTTTATGTCGAACTAAAGTATAGTCGTGGCAATCTAAGAAGTCGGATTTGACAGCTAAAAACATACTTAATAATAATTCAACTACATACTTACGAATTATACTCGTTGTTATAGTGTATGGGTGACAAAGTTATTAATTAGGATTATGAATTTGATGATTTGTTTACATTACAAGCACTAACAATAAATCATTGTTTTAGAAATTTTACTAGGTACTGTACCTAATGTATATTTTTGTGAACGTATTTAATTTTTAAGTAAATTATTCTTATGTAAAATGAGAAACGTCATCGAACTTCTAAGAATGTTACGATTATAATAGTCTTCAAGTCCCTGGAAAACATAAATACCTACCCGAGAATACAATATGTTGCGATTGTAGCATTAGCATTACCTTTAGAGAATGTCTAGCAGAAGCTTCTTGTCTAAGAAAAGCTTGGAGACAAGTTTTTAACCTTAATCATTATATAATACATCACATTATTCTTTATATAAAACTATTCGTGTTCTAAACTCTATTTCGCCAGAATGGCTGAACGGATTTGGATTAAATTTGGCACAGATATAAATTGTCTGGAATCCCCTTAAATGAAGTGTTTGAAGAATATGCTAACGGGTTTTATATGGAGAATACTATTGATGTAAAATAAATGAATTGGCTGAATGGCTTGTATCCTCCAGACCTGTTATGATATCGTGAGCGTTCAATTAGCAAAATAAGAAAGAAAAAAATCTTCAACTCATGATTGGCAAAATTAACGTTACAAAAAATTTACCGTAAATAAAATAGGCATTTTGAAGCAAATTATCAGCGCACCTTAAATGGGGCGCTAGGAAGATATGGGGCACTTAAACATATAAAAAACAAATGTGTTTAGCTGTCTTGTATAAATAAGAAAGTTGAATTACAAAAGGGCTGGATAAAAGGTCATTGTAAGCCGCTAAGATGAGAATTATAACGAGGGATGTGTTGTGTTACGGAAATGGACAGAATAATAAATTAGTGAGCAATTGAAAGGGACCACGATGATCGAGAAGTTGTGTGGAAAGCGGTTGTTATGGTATGGGCAAATGGGTATAAAATGAAAAAAAATGCAGGAATGAGGAACATGTCATGATAAATGTTTTGAGTGTGCATTTTGACAATTACAAGTGTAAACAGTCAAAAAAAGACCTATGACGGTTGGATTGTGTTTTAGAGCGAGTAAAATACAAAGAGAATACTGGTGATTATAAAACAGTTCCCAGTAAAAAAGAACAGAAGCTTTAGATATAAAAATAAAAGTGTTTTCTCTTTAATCAAAACCGCAGGAATCAATAAGAAGTATTTTGCATAAACCTTTGATCGTGTCGACCGCGTCGTGACGAAGATCATAATTTTTTAATTTAAGGCTCTTTTTAGAGCTTTATGAAAAGATATTTTAGACTAAGGTTTTGATTTGAAATGTAAATTATACATGTACATAGAAACTGCCTTGATGTTATGCTTTCGAAATAATAAATTCACACTATTACATAAGAGGCAACATTGTTTGTTTGTTTATTTATATGAGGTTACTAGTTTCTGCCAGCGGCTTTGCCCGCGTGATGGTCAGAAATTATTCCTTGGGATCATACTACCGGGATAAAAAACCTATGAGCTATTCCAGGCTATAATCTTTCTCTGTGGCAAATTTCACCCAGATCCGTTTTGACATTCTGACGTGATTGTGTAACAAACATCTATCCATCCATCCATCTATCCAAACTTTAGTATATTTTATACTAGATGCCACCAAATTATCCCAAAGGAACCTGCTACCTGGATAAAAAGTATGCTATGTGTTAACATAGGTTATAAACTATGTGTATACCGAATTTGATCCAAATTCGTTCAGTAGATTTTGCGTGAATGAGTAACAAAAATACAAACACAGACACACACATACTCACTAACAAACTTTCGTCGTTATAATATTAGTGTTATTATAGAAGGATTAGTAAGATAAAGCACCCATCAGATTTTTAAAATGTTTTCACTGACAACAAGTAGCAAGTTATAGGACCGGTCATTGTGGCAACACTTGGGGAGGCCTATGTTCAGCAGCGAACGTCTTGTAGCTGAAATGATGATGGTGATGAGGATGATGATGATAGCAAACTACATTATTGTCAAAAGTCAAAAAGTAATTTTTTTTTTTATTTCAACTATGCCATTAACAACAATTAAAATTTTTGACGTTCAAAAATTCTATTTTAAAAGTAATAATAATCGATCCCATCGTCCATTCGGAAAAGTAGCTTTTTATGGAGAAGAACGGACAATACACACCACACTTACTCTTTAAAAAAAGGGTTTTACAACAAAAAAATAAAATATTCCTTTTCGAGAGCTTCCGTTGCGTGCGCTGCGTTAGCGGTTAAAGTTACACAACATTCATGTATGTAAGGTAGGTAGGGTAGGGTAGGTAGGTAGCCAGTTAAAGGGAGTGAACCTGCGTTGGACAGCTAGTCTTGAATATAATCATCTAATTTGTAATATGCTTGTTTACAAAGTGTACTTTTAACAAAAGTTTTACTAACTTAAGTTGTCCAGTACTGAAGGTACTTTGTTCCCGAGGCGGAAAAATCTAGTTACAATATTTTTTTTTTTCAATATAAATTATTAAATATAATATTCTATTTCACAAGTGAGTCTAGCACAGTCTGGAGAAAGTTTCTATTTCGTGAATCTAAGTTAACAGAGAACTACCTAAAACTAAAACCATGGAAGTTGTCTTACAACTTAGGTCAGTGATCTTAACCAACCTTTGAATTGACAGACGTCTTCCGTACAAACGAGAGGTTTTTCCGCAGTAATAAACTTGTAATTACTAAAAGTACCAACCAAATTAAAGTACCTACAAGAAAGCCGAACTAGATTAAGTCGGAATAGCCAAGTTGCCTTACAAAATCGCTCTTATACTTAGAAAAACACTAACAACAATCATCATAAGAAGTTTTGTACCCCCCTTGGGAGTGGAACGTCGAAGCACAACTTGCCACTCCTACCTAGCTTTATTGTGTATTGAGCTGGTTAGGCACCAGTTATTCTACTTTTACCTTAGTTTGTTGTTAAGAAGTCTTTTAGTTATGGATAAGTAAGGGGTTAAGGGAGAAACTGGCGACATTATTTATTTAACCGGCAACTAGGTAGGCAGGTCGATCTGAACTAGTGCCGCACCTCTCACCCTCGCTGTCACTTGACTTATCTCACCTGCACCTCGTGTTCCGAACGTATACATAAAGTTTGAACCTATAGGTAGTACAGTACATCTATTTTCTTAATGGTCCTCGGCAATCATCGCATTTCCGAATACAAACTAATGCTAATTTCCACGTCCATCAATTATTAGATTTATCGTGTATAATAGTAACATTTTTAGAGAATTTAGGCTTCATAAGGTATTTCCTCAAAGTCTTAAAATTATTGAATGGTTATTTCTTGAATACTTATTAAATATTTTAATGCGTACTAGGGATTTAATTACGTAAGGATAGTTCCTAATCTCGCAGTCATACAAAATTTCAGAAGTCATGCACAATTACATACATAACTTAACGATTTTTCGAATGCCACCTGCATCCTTATATCTTTTAGAAATAAGTGTGATGAAAATAATATCGAAATAGAAATGAGGAAGATACTTTTAAATCATTTTCTGAGCTCATCTTTAGGACTTAATCTCAATATAAAATAGTTGCCCCAAGTAGGCAAAATTACCGATCTTCCTGGGACAACCTTATCGCTAATCATATTGTTATGGTACTGGTGACACTGGAATTTCCCATTACATGACATGCACACGAACTACCTATCTTGTTATATTCACTAAATTCCGCTAACTGTAAAGGACAGAACACATAGTAATCAACCCACAAATATCCTCGTTTCTCAGAAATGTGGAGACATGACCTACTTTAGCAATTCGCGCGAATGTGTCTTCCTTCACCCTTAGGCGTATTTTGTCTAGACATCGTAAGTTTATTATACAGTTATTTCCTTCTGCACTGACCTTGCTATGTAAACAAAGATAGATCGCTTTTGTCTATACTTAATAAAATTATAAAGAGGAAAGATTTTTTTGTTTGTTTGTTTGTACCGAATAGGCTCCGAAACTACTGGACCAATTTGAAAATTCTTTCACCAATAGAAAGCTACATTATTTATGAGTGACATAGGCTATTTTTAATCCCGAAAACGGGTCCTGTAGGGTGGTCCACGGGAGGGAAGCCGCGGGCAACAGCTAGTATTCTAAAATCATGTCAAGGTTACACTCAAGTTTATGTTTTGGCAAAGGACATGTTTTATTCTTTTTTGGTATGCTCGTAATGTATGTTATTAAGTCTTGTTATACAGTCCATTGATAAATAACAATATAAGGAAGATTAATTTAATTTTCATATGTTTTTAGAGATTCATCATGATGGTAGGAGATGGTGTGTTCCAAAATGGTGCACTGTTGCCAACACAGACTCCGGTAAGGAATTAAGACTCCTTAGCTGTGCTCACGCACTATGAAAGTATTCCAAACGGTTTTATGATGTACGGGTAAGATTGTCCACCATGTAACGATGATACATTGCCACATATCTTGTTGTCCGTCCGTAATTTGTGCAAAAGTGGGCGCTATTGCTGCGGCAGAGAGGAAGATGCCCATTATTTAGATTCTTTAAAAACGTACGTTAGCAAGGAAAAGGCTCTAAAATGTTGGTATAAATCCTAACCAAATCATATTTGGGAACAAACTCCATTCAAATCAAAGCACTAACACAGTAATTATAAACCAAGTGCAAATTGATTTCTCACAGCAATCTGTAACGTAACAGGTATCGCAAATATTCATCTTTTGTTCACGAACAAGTGCCCGTAATTGTCGACGATTGAGAGATGTCTCTTGTGGTTTAGAGAGGGGCAGGGACATTTACGGATTAGGGAATTCTGTCGGTTGCAAACGTCCGAATACACAAATACTTAAACATCCATTTAAATAAACTGTTCAACTATATGTGCCAATGTAAGGGTTGTAGAGGTAAAACTGATCATCAATATACAATAATAAAAAAATAAGAAAGAAAGAATTAACAAGTATTTAATTGCCACAAAACGACATACAAACATTACATTACAAGAACAGAAACAGTGGTAGTAGATTGTGCAAACTAAACCCTAAACGATAGTGTTAGTAGTTCTTAAATAATGTAAGTAAGGAAAAATAATATTAAAAATATATTGAGTTTAAACAAAAGCAGATGCATGTCGTGGTTGTAGTCAGAAAGACAATTATAAAAATCGTGAAACCTAAAAGACTTAAAAGCGCACTAAAAGTATGTAAAATCAAGATTTAGTAGAAAATAAAATTAACGTGTATGTGACATGTATAACAAAATGCATATTGTTATGGCTTACGTCTTACTGTATTTTTTTGAGCTGTCAATAAGCGAAAATAAAAAATGTTAGCATGTTGCCATAAAAAAAATGTGTTCAGTATAATACCTACAGTTATAGTAGGTATAATTTTCCTTAAAAATTAGCAATACATCAAGAATACATTTAAAGAACAGAACCAGAAACCACTTGACGGATTTTTATAATTAAGACATCGTGAGATAGGTCTTGGCCGCCCAAGTGTTGTTAGATAAGTGCCGTTAAAAAAAAAAAACATTGTGGATTTTGGGCGTCATATTGTAGGAGTTGCAATTTTGCAAGGTGTCTTTGGTAGGTACCAATTTTTTTCGTTATGGACACCGACTTCCAAAATAAAAGTTATTTTTCACTTTAAAGTGTTTATTTGGAAGTCAGTAGGTAGTATTTTTTTGTAAAAGGTTTTTTTATTTTTCCCTTTTTAGTTATATCTAATGGGAAAGTTCTTTAGTAATGTTATAATACCTGCATAACCGATGAAATAAGAGAGTTTCGTACCATTATCGCAAAAAAGGCAAAAAAAACACGTTTGTTGTATGGGAACCCCACTTAAATATTCATTTTATTCAGTTTTTAGTATTTGTAGAAATACATCATCTGTGAAAATTTCAGCTGTCTAGCTATCACAGCTCATGAGATACAGCCTGGTGACAGACGGACAGACAGACAGACGGATCGCGGAGTCTTAGTAATAGGGTCCCTGTTTTACCCTTTGGGTACGGCACCCTAAAAAAGCAGACACAAAGTCGAACATAGAGCCTCCTCCATTTTGGAAAGTCGGTTAAAAAGCAGCATTTACTTACTCTATGCAAACGTAGAATAACTTTGCACGTGTCAGCATAATTTTTCAAGGTCCTCTGCGTTTAGAACTCGTTACCAAATTGTCACAATCACCGCGGACGAGGTGACGCCCGCTTTCTCAAACAAACAGACTTTCATTCATCACGTCTTGTAATTAAATTCGTACTGATTGAGTTTTTAGTTCAAACGAATTACGAAATGATTGTACGAGTCTAAATTGGGTAGGAGTAGGTAAAGGTTGTATGTTTTGTAAGCGGACTTTGCACGTCGATGATTATTACAGAAATGTTACGTGTACTGAAATTAAAAGCACACAAAAGTACAGTCGAACATAGAACCTTTTTGGGAAGTCTGTTAAAAATCTGTTATATTGTTGAAAATTATTATTACACATTGCAATGGCAAGCCAAGTTATCAAATTACTTTTGGAGCAAGATAACTTCAATTTCTCCGGTTATCCCAGACATTCTGGAAGCGTGTCATAGCATCTTTAGCCATAACTATCCGTCGTTTTATTTCTGGGACGCAGCTTATGATATTAGACCCAGATAGACAAAATTGTCCACAGTATCAGAGTCCGCAATGCCTTGGATGTTATAGGCGCCCGATAACTTGCCCGCACGATCTATCACCATAAGCTAGCTTTTCTGCCTATTTATTAGTAATTTGCCACTTTCCACCTCCGATCTATGCAAAATCTCCTTCATGTCGTCTGGTATCGTAACAAGGAGAACGGTAGCATCGGCGTATCGCAAATTGGAGATTCGCTCTCCACCAACAGCAAACCCCTTCTCCCAGCCCAAACAATGTTTTTTTTTGTGTGGTTAAACTTCTTAAAACTTCTTCTTTCATGACTTTTTCGGCTCTGGGTGAAGCGGGAAGGCGGCTTTTACTGACCATAACCCACCCATGATCCTCCAGTTGCTTATGCCAGGACCGCGGTAACTCTCTTTCAAATTTATCTGCGACCCAGACAGGCATCGGCCCTAGCGGGCCCCGTCACTTTTGCTGACATCTCTTTGAGGCACGTGTGGAACACTACGCGCCGTAAACTCGAGCCCGGTCGTTATCGGACGGCGAGCTACACAATACTTTGAGTCCGCAAGCTCGCGCCTACGGTGGCCGGGAATCGGCTTGCGACTCCCGACGCCCGGGGCGTCTCCATCACGCGTTCCCTTCCTCTTTTGCGAGAATTACTGCTTTGCAGCAGAAGAAGGAGACAGCTTCCCATGCCCTCTCGCTTCGTACCATGGCCTGAACCAGGGCCGGACGCGAGAGGTCGCCACCGCTGATCGATCGCGTTCACAAGGACACGGCGGTGCTCCGCCCAAGCAGGGCAGATCGGCACTGTATGCTCCACCATGTACTCTGGGTGGTCTACACAATGGTGACACCCGGGCGTTTCCTCCCGCCTTATCCTGAACAGGATCCTCCCGAAACACCCGTTTCCGCTGAGGACCTGCGTCAGGCGGAAGGTGAAGACGCCGTGACGCCTCTCAAGCCACTCCTCAAAGAGGGGCCTTACCACCGCAATTGTGACGTGCCCATCCCAGCCCAAACCTAGTAACCGAATTCGTGAAAATATTTCATTTCAATATTTTGAGGTGTTCGTACTAAACAAAGAGCAAATAAAGGACCTAGGAGCAATTAATACTTTTGTCCTTGACTGTAGACAAAGACAAACGTTTTAGCAAACTAGCTTCTGCCAGCTGCTTCGCCCGCGTGAAAAGTGTTTTATCATCGCAAGGGTACTCCCTTGCCACCTTCTCCACGCGTGCCTTTTACGTTATACTGGGATAAAGAGTAACCTATGTGCTATTTCCGACTATAATCTATCTCTGTGGCAAATTTCATCCAAATCCGTTCAGCCGTTTGAGCGTGAAGAAGTAACAAATATACACACTCACAGACTTTCGCCTTTATAATATTAGTGTGAAGTGTGATAAAGGACCTAGGAGCAAATTATACTTTTGTCCTTGACTGTAGACAAAGACAAACGTATTAAGAACTACATCATATTCTTGGTGTTACGTTGACATCGATCCTCAATTTTTGCCCTTTCATTGAAACAAAGGCTCAGTTGGCTGTATAAAAGTTGGGGATCCTTGCAAAGAAGAGACGATACCTCACGCAGAACAGCTGTTCAACTTGTATACAGTGCAAGTTCGGTCATGCATGGAGTACTGCTCTCACCTCTGGGACGGATCTGCCAAATACCAACTTGATGCATTTGATTCGATTGACAGACGGGCCAAGAGGATGATCGGCAACGATTTGCTGGTCGACTCAATGCTCCAGAGCCTTGAGCATCGACGCCGAGTTGCCAGCCTGTCGGTTTTTTATCGGTTACATTTCGGGGAGTGTGCGATGGAACTGCACAATTTGATTCCGCCTAGCTCATTCCATCATCGGACTACAAGACATACGACATCCCACCCATACGCACAAACCGTTTTCCAAATACTTTAATTGTGCGTACCGTACAGCCGGCGGCGCGGTACAGCTAAGGGGGGTCTGTTTCCTGATAGCTAAAACCTAGGGGTCTTTAAGTCGAGAGTGAATAGGTTATTTCTTGGAAAGCGTGTTTCATCGTTGACCACATCATCATCAGAGCCTACCACAAAATAAAAAAAATAAAGAAATATATAAGCAACTAAAATTTTAAAAACCCCGCCACTTTTATTTCATGCTGCATAATTTATTTTATTTGTTTGTTTATCCTCGCACTGGAACGACTTGCAGCAACTACAACAATGAAGCACAATCATATTATAAACTCACTATAAGTCCAGGTTTCTGGCTGGCTGGCTCCTCCTATTTATAACCTTAGACCAAAACTGATTAAAGAGCAACCTTTAAGAAGATTTAAAAAGTACCTTAAAAAATTACTAGTTCTAAAATGCTGATTTCTTAAATGACAAGATTTAAATTTATAAATTTCATATTAAATAGCTTTAAGTATATAGAATATTTGTAGTTTAAGTTAATACAATTGTTACATGCCATGAGGCAGAAATTGTAAGGATCCAAAATATTGTAACTCCTAATTGTATTCATAACCAAAAATTCTATGCAAATAATTAAATCTATCTAACTGCCGCATACATGTATGCTTGCTTCATTGGATAAATTGCTCTGAACAGCTGATTTTTTAGGATGTTGGTCATGTTCTGGACAAGGGTAGAACGAAATTAAAAGTCGTATCACAAATTGTAGTTCAAAAAGGAAACCTAAAAAGTGTCACGAAGATTATTATTGAAGAACTAGGACAAATTACATTATAACTTGCGTGCTCCAGCATTTCCTATTCATAAATTCTTAGCTAACGTTCGTAATGGACGATTTTCCTCCGATAGTCACACGGCTTTTTTAATGCTTCAAATTGAAATGCTAATGTCTGCGCTCCGTTTATAGAACTCAAATGGGATAAAAGTGGATATCCATAGTTGTTCAAATGTGCAGCTGCGTGTGGGATTTATCGGATTTATTTATAGAGAAATGGTAGAGAGTTCTATTATACAACTTTTTATTCATTGGCCCTATTTCAAAAAAAAAATATTGGAAGGAGTATACCTCATAGTTGGTTCCATTGAAATTTGAAAAATAAAATCGACCCCTCACGGTAGAAAAACTAAAAGGATTTATTATCATTTTGCCACTGAATTTTCAATTGTGAACCAATTCTGTTGCAATTAAGTAAAGTGAAAACAAAACAGAGGTTTTTTTATTCTCGAGTATCTTCTCATATTATTTGATGTCAATACTGAATAACGGTTTACTCTCAAAACTCGGTACAAAACATTTCATAGGAAAAATTAATTAAAAATCCAGACGGTCTTACACGAATTTATTGATTCTGAGTTGATATAACCCCCAAAATCTATACCCTTGTAAATCTTGGTCTATTGAAGTCCTAACTAAACAACAGAAGGTTAAAACTAATCAGCTAACTATTAATTAAATGGTATAAACAGTGGTATGATATTGGTATAATATTCATGTGGTCTATTTATTAGGGTTCCGTACCCAAAGGTTAAAAACGGGACCCTATTACTAAGACTACGCGGTTTGCTGTCTGCCTGTCTGTCTGTCACTAGGCTGTATCTCATGAACCATGATAGCAAGACAGTTGAAGTATTCACAGGTGATGTATTTATGATGATGTTGCCGCTATAACAACAAATACTAAAAACAGCATAAAATACATATTAGTGTGGGGCTCCTATACAAAAAACGTGATTTTTTGATGGTACGTGGTACCCATCGTTTTCGAGTCCGACTCGACCTTGGCCGGTTTTTCTTTTTGAACTGCTGTTTCGCAACATACGTTTTTATTGCCAGATTTTTTGCACGTTTGGATGTAACGCACATTAAGCTCATGAAAACGCTCAAAGGAAAAGATTTTGAGTAAAAATAGCGCACAAACTTAATTAAAAGTGTTTCAAAACGATATCCCGTCACTAAATTTCAAGTAGCACAATATATAAAGGAAAAATGTTCATTTTAAAACTAATAAGAAATCTGACACCGTGTGCTACTGATTACAACCTGGATTTCGTAAGCGCTAAGTCTTTACGGCTTCGAAGGGAGCGGTAATTGGTCCTTATATACATGCAAGGTTTAAATTCAAAGGGTCGTTTGATCGCAAATGTATTTAAAGAGTCTCCGCACGTGGTGTTGAAGGATGGCAGTGAGTTAAACTTATTCTCATTAGTAATTCTTGCTACTATTCTTATTGTTGTCTGGGAATTAATTTTTGCAACGCCTTGCCATCAATGGGTATGTGAAATCTGAGCGCAGATGTCGCTGGCGGCGCAATGGATGCTGTCAAATCATTTTTGCTTTGTTTACATCACGTTTTTTTGTTATTTTTTGTGTTTAAACCGGTCTACCATCGTTATTGATAATATGTATTGGCCCTGTAAGATTAGGTAATTGAAAGTCGAACTAAAGAAATGAGGAGCAAGGATAACTGGAAAGAAAACAGATCTTATTGAGAGTAGACTTTTATATAATAAAATATTTTCCATCGGTGATACTCGTATATTCTTGATTCGGCTATTTTTTTAGTTGTAACGAGTTATTTCTTACTTGACTCATGGTGGGAAAATTTACGAAAAATGAGAACATTACTTTATTCTGTTGCTATTCTTTACGTTTTAGGTTACAAGTTTTATTTTATTTTCGGTGATCAAAGCCCTCAAGCTTCTGAAGGCCAAGCGAATGACATTCCTGTTGTAGAACTTTATCAATACGTTAATAGCTCCACTATATCGCCGAATATAATCAGAGTTACTTTGACAGGTACATAACATAACCTATAAATATATATAGCCTTTTCCTAGTTTTTTAGCTTGGGCATCAAATAAACACCGGGGTTGGTACATCCTGGTACAGCACAAAGAGGCATATTTCGAGAAAAAAAAACTGAATTATAGGTTACAAAATTTGACAGATTTCAATAGCCACAGCGACGATGCGCCATCTATCGTAAAAAAACGGTAATTCACATCCCCATTGAAGACTTGAGAAATAGTTGTACATATAGGTAGGTTACTGCCAAGTAGGAAAAGTCATTAATATAAAATAAGAAATTCAGGTGTGAAACATTCAAAGTTACCGTAATCATCTGTGCATTTGTTTTTTAGATTGTTAGCATCCAGTGTATCAATAAAACTGAGCACTCATGTTATCAAATATTTCTAGGTAAATTAAAGATGGTACTAAACAAGCCGGGTGTCATGGTTACATAAGTCAATGGTTTTGTAGAAATATTTTGTTTTAAATATAGTGTTTATATTGACACTAATAAACACAATGAGACTTAACTCCAAAAATGTTCCTAAAATAACACAATTCTTCATAGAGTAAATGCCTTATTTCATCCAATATAATTTTTCTACTCACTCTTCAATCAAACTATACATGTCTTCACATATTTAGGCTTTCGTTTCCCTAACCATAGCCTAACAAAGTGCCATTAAGAAATGAGATTGAACAATCAGTAAAATAAGTTGCTTCAGGCCATTCAGATTACGGTGATGTATTCTACCGACCCTCTAATTGCTGGTCATTATGATACCGGAGCTAAACAGGTTAAAAGGTCACGCCACGATTTTATTTTCAAAGATTTTATTTTGAGCGTAGAATTTTGATGAGATTTTTCAAGGCTCAAACGTTTTTTATATTCTTGGGAAAGCAGTGAACGAATTTTAGTTCTTAAAAATAAGAACAGCGATAATCTATTTAAGTTTCTAGAAATAAGCGATATTCTAAAGAATGTGTTGTAAACTTATTAATATGAACAAACTTATTATGAATACATAATCTATTAATTTTTCGAGAAGTAAAAGTACTTACATAGTACTCACTTCCTGAAAGTCATCCTATTGGTTGTTAAATATTGGGCAAACCAAAATCTTAATCACGAAAACACTACAACCATTTCATATGTACCACTAAAGTATGTTCCAAATACACTTACTAAGTATTTATCAAATGTAAATGCTAAATGTATGTGTAAATTAATCAGTTGTCCTAGAAAAACTCTCTAGAAAGAAAGGTCACACCCTCTCATTGACGAACTCCAATCCCTGTATATTATAGAACTACAAACACTTTCGCTAAGGGTTAAATTTAAGCAAAATATACTACTGTAAGTCGTTTTGTGGAAATTTAATTGAAATCCTTTTTCTTTCTATATAGTTTGAAAGAAGATATATTTTGTACCTAATCCAGAGATTAGGTACAAAATATATCTTATTTCAATCAGAATTTTGTAGACTAAATTGAAATTAATTGGGGGATTGCCACTTTATCGTTGCAAAAAAATAATGTCGTATCCTGAGTGATCGAAAGTCGACCGAAAATCGAAGTAGATCGAAAATGGAAAACTATTTCACGGCAAAAAAAATACATTTGTTCTGAAACTAGGAGCCCTTATTTAATTTCTACTAATTTATGTCTGACTTCATTCTATCGATCGTATTTATTTTATTGTTGATTCCTTATTTATTACAATAAAAGTTTATGTACTATGTTTATTAATAAAATTTTACTAATTTGTCATGGAGGAGTCATGTCACATCGATTCGATGAATCACGATAAAGCCTTACCTACAACACCATGATCCACACTTGCAACATTTTAAAACAAATAAGGTAATGAGTATTGGCGGAAACGTGATGGCGTCTGTTGCTTCTCTGTTTTATTTTCCTAAAATTGTGTTTAATTGAATATTTTTTTACAACAAGCTTTTTTCGTATACTTCTCAGCAAACCTTTTCATTTGATACCCATATCATGGTAGTGCACAAAAAATAACTAGTCCGCCAGTGTGGTGGTACTCTTCTCCAAAAAGGGCGACAATGCCTGACTGAAGATCTATAGGCCCATCTCACTTCTTAGCCATGTCTACAAGTTGTTTTCAAGAGTCATAACGAATCGTTTTGCGCGCAGGTTTGACGATTTCCTGCCTCCCGAACAAGCCGGATTCTGAAAAGGCTTTAGCACCATAGATGACATACATATGCTGCGGCAGGTTATACAGAAGACCGAAGAGTACGACCTGCCTCTCTGTTTAGCGTTTGTGGACTACGAGAAAGCCTTCGATTCGATCGAGACTTGGGCTGTACTGCAGTCTCTCCAACGGTGCCAGATCGACTACCGGTACATTGAGGTGTTGAAGTGTCTGTACAGAAACGCCACCATGTCAGTCCGTCTTCAGGATCAGATCTCAAAACCAATCCTTCTCCAGCGAGGCGTGAGACAGGGAGACGTCATTTCTCCGAAACTATTCACTGCTGCGCTGGAGGATGTATTCAAGGTTCAGGACTGGAGCGGCCTAGGCATCAACGTTAATGGCGAGTGCATCACTCAACTTCAATTTGCCGACGACATAGTGGTCATGGCTGAGGCCATGGCTGGTACAATGCTCGATGACCTCAGTAGAGCTTCCGAAAGAGTGGGTCTGAAAATGAACATGGACAAAACCAAGGTGATGTTGAATGCCCATGTTACACCCACTCCTATCAAGGTTGCTGACTCTACACTCGAAGTTGTGGACGACTATGTCTACCTGGGACAAACAATCCAGTTGGGTAGGGCCAACTTCGAGAAAGAGGTCAACCGTCGAATCCGACTCGGCTGGGCAGTGTTCGGGAAGTTGCGCGGTGTCTTCTCGTCCAACTTACCACAGTGTCTCAAGAAAAAAGTTTATGACCAGTGTGTGTTGCCAGTGATGACATATGGCTCTGAGATGTGATCGCTTACAATGGGCCTCATCAGAAAGCTTACAGTCACTCAATGGGCAATGGAGAGGGCTATGCTCGGCGTTTTCTTGCGTGATCTAATCAGAAATGTTGAGATCCGTAAGAGAACCAGGGCACGGGGTATCATAGCTAACAAAGAAAAGTTGGTTCAAATAAATCTCACTAGATGGCGCAATATGCACCTGTCTGTTATTGAATGTGTGTAAAATTAATATTTTCTGGAATTACAACATAAAAATTGTATGTTCTCGTTTAATCAACTCTCCTCAGTACAAAATTATGGAATATTGGGCTCTTAATTCACATTTCAAAGATTATTTCAACGGATCACCTAAAATTGATGCCAATAGATGGCGCATTTTAAATTTCTGAGGCATTCCACTAGATTGTTAAAATTTGCATTGTAACACATTTTGGTGCAAAAAAACTGTAAAAACGTGCAAAAAAATACTATGAAACGAACCTTCACTGTATTTAAAGAAAAATTTTCACGAACCTAATAAATCCTTTTACTTGCGAGTCACTAACACCATCTATCTATCACCGTGAAACAGAACCGAACGCGTTCGATGTACAAAAAAATAACAAGATTAATCAGATGAAAAACGCTAGTTACGTCGGCACGGTTTCTTTGTATGGGATGAGGCATCTTTATGCTAGTATTATATTATCTGTGACCAGGGTTACCGACATAGCCCGAAGAATTGCCAAACTTAAGTGGCAGTGGGCAGGGCACATTGCTCTCAGAACGGATGGCCGATGGGGCAGAAAGGTTCTGGAGTGGCGACCGTGAACCGGAAGACGTTGCGTTGGAAGGCCTCCCACCAGGTGGACCGATGACCTAGTGAAGGTTGCAGGGATTCAATGGTTGCGGTGCGCACGGGACCGGTCAATGTGGCGACGCTTGGGGGAAGCCTATATCCAGCAGTGGACGTCTTTCGGCTGATATGATGAAATGGTGGTTTCCACCATTTTAACGAGGACCTTAGGGCATTGAACTAGAAACTAAAGGCTCTAGAACTTCTAAACGTGACACTGGCTAAAAGCATTAACGGTACGAAGCAAAAAAAAACATAGTCATTGGCAGCTGTCAAATTTAGTTTACGTAATTAAAAAATCACAACATTTCTATCAGTTGCCATCCCAATAAACAATATTTTTATAATCCAAAGTCCATCCCTCGTTTCCTTAGTCTTCTCTATAGTGCTAAAAAAGTACAACATCCAAAATTCAAGCACCATTTCCTAAATCAATCCATATAGCACAAGCAATAAAAAAAACACGGCGGCAAACAGGAAAAACACATAAGCATTTTGTTCGAACTTTTTCGACGAAATTAACGGCAAATAAACAAATAATAAAAGTCATCCATCATGTTTCTTTCTGCCAGCAAACTTTGTGTGATTCTAACACAGAGCGAAATAAAAGGGCACTTTTTCGTGATACAGGGTGGGTAAAAAATCGTGGTTCAAATGATACAGGGCGATAATTGAGGTTTATATGAAGTAAAAAAAGGGTTCCTTATACTATAATAAAGCAGCTTAGTATGTCGCTTTCAGTTTGAAATCAAAACCAACAACGCACTATTAACAAGCAAAAAGTTTACTAAAAACTGTAATCCAACTGCGATTTTTTTTTTTCCTATTTTACCCGGGCCATAATAAGGAATAGATTGACATCTTATTCATCGAAATTGGATGAATAGTTAAGGAGCCACGGTGGAACATACGTAAATACAAACATACATATACTACTTAAATCATAACCCTTCCTTTTGGTTTGCCGTAGTTGGGTAAAAAAATACAGCATTATCAGTATAATTGTCCAGTCAAGTTCGAGTCGGACTCGCACACAGAGGGTGCCGTACAAACAGCTACATTCACCAAAATAATTAGGCCTCTTAACTAATTAACTTTAGTAGTAGTGTATTTTATACTCTGAAAGAAAAAGAATAAAAGAAAGTTTTAAAATGCAAAAAAAGTGAAGTAACCATCTTATAAAAAACCATCTAATAACCAACAACAAAGAAAAATGCTGAAAAATCAACAGGAAGTACCCTGTTGGTTCTGCCTCCCTTGCGATTCGTCAAATATACGACATAAAGCGCCAAATGTTTTGATTTTATTGATTAAGAAATTAGATTTTTCACTGTTGCACGGGGTTAACCTGCAACAGTGATTTCAACTTGATACCTCCAGGCGTTCCAGAGGAAAAGGTCTTGACACACGGATAGACAGACAGACAACAAAGTAATCCTATAAGGGTTCCTTTTGAGCAATGGATCCCTAAAAAGAAAAGCTAGCTTTAGCGAGCGACTTAGTCCGCACGGAAAAGTTAATCCAGGCTAGATCGCGAGTTCGTGCGAGCCATAGCCAATTAGGACAAAGCCATACGTCTACCAACTGCCAAAGATCCAAATCTGTTTAGCCGTTAAAGCCTGACTGAGTAACAAACTACAAAACACCCAAACAATAAATACTTGCTTACATTATACATGTAGAAACGTGTCCGTATGTCTGTCTGTAACGTTTCCACGTTAAAATTTCTGATTCAACTTGTTACACGAATTGGCTATGACGTGGATTAATACATAGGATACTTTTCATAACTATTTTCTCTTGGGATAAATATTAATATAACACTATTACGTAGACATGACTATGGGCGAAGCTGTGAGTTGAAGCTAGTTCTGTATAATCAGGAGTGGATCCAAGATTAATTTTGTGTGGGGGCACAAGGGTAGGATAAGTAAGGATTAAGGTAGTTCATTCTTGACCGTAGCAAATTGTACTATAGGTATTGGTTCCTTGGCAGAACTTTATTTAATCATTTTATCGGTATTACACTAGTTTTGTTTAATCAAAAGTGACATAGTAGGTCTTTCAGAGTCTCAGTTGAGTCGCCTGGGTTGAGGCACGTACCCCCGTGCCCTGCCCCTGGATCCGCATAAGTGTAACTAAAAACAGTTGCATAATTCCTATAAAACCTACTAGGATCTTTAGAATTTTTCATATAATCTAACACTTTTATAATAATAATAATAAAATTTATTCGAAAAGGCACACAAGCCCAAGTATTTGAAACTACAAGTTCATAGTAGGAGAAGGGATTCTACAAATTCAATCAAAACCTAAGTGCTTTATTATACGACTAGTATCACTATTAATTAGGTATTGTGTGATCATATTATTGGGCTCAAAATATAAAATCTCTGTTTACCATTTTTTTATCTTTTATCATTCGTTGTTCATAATAATGAGATATCAGATCGAATACCTAGTACGAAAAGGGAACTTATGAATACATTTCCAGGATAACGTATTTTATTGTAATGTTATTTACTTGAAATATACTCATTTGCTAGCCATTCATACTGCTTATTTTTTTAACGTTTCACGGTGGGTGACGAAGGGCTTTTAAAAGTTTTATTATATGGTAGTAAATTATTTATAGTGAGTTGAGTCTTAAATAATAAATGTTGCTTTCAGGTTTGTTAATTTATTCATTAAAAGAGTTTTTCATTGAATAAAATTTGTTCCCGGAAATTGGTTTTAGTTATTTCGCTTAAAAGTACTAGCTATCACTGAAAATCTAAATTTTATTAAAATATTGGGTTTATTGTGGTGGGAATTATTATAAATCCGAGAACATATTTGAATAAAGAATATATTTAAAAAAAACTGTGGAATTAAAATTCCTTTAAACGTCACTCTAATTCAAAAAACTTTTTTTTAATATATATTTTGGCTTCGCACGGTTGTGCATTTAGCCAGTGTCAAGTTTAGAATAGAAGTGCTAGTTTCTCTAGATTTAAGTTAGGCCCCAATCAAATGGCGGTAACTTTATTGAAAGCTTCTACGGAGTTTTGTTGACACCATGTACAAACTCTTGTTATACTGCTGTGTTTTACTTGCCCACAGTCGTGCACGTTCACTAATATTATGAGAATAAAAAAACACGATTTTTACACTTTTATTATTCAATTTAACACAATTATAGGAAAATAAAACAGAGAAGCAACATAGACGCCATCACGTTCCCGCCAAAACTCTCTTCAAAATACTTATAAATCGTTGCAAATTTAAATTAGCTTTTACAAAATATATTCGTCATATTTATTTGGTGTCAAATCCTACCTGACGCTTTATGCAAGTGACATTATATCAATGAAAGCGTCGTGATAGCGATTGGTAAAATGTCAGAATTGTATGGAATTGATAAGCGGTATTGAAATTACACGTGATCAATTCGCTACATTTTAGCGTTCCGATTAGGCGTTTTTATTGTTCTGTGGTTCCGATCATAGCCACCGCTTGAGGAATGACTACTAGGGTATCTGTACTCCCGTAGGCGCGGGGTTGCGGAGGGTGAGTAATGGGTAGCTCACTGTTCGATAAGGACCAGGCCCGAGTCAACGACGCGTAGTGTTCCACGCGCGCCTCAAAGAGATGTCAGCAAAAACTGGCGGGGTCCGCCAGGGCCGATGCCAGTCTGGGTCGCGCATAATTATTTGAAAGAGAGTGGCACAAGCAACTGAAGGAAAGCACGGGTGGGTTTTAATCAGTAATATTCTGCCACGCCCTCTTACTCAGAGCGGGAAAAGTTATTGCATGATTTACCCCTAAAAAAAACCGGCCAAGTGCGTGTCGGACTCGCACACGAAGGGTTCCGTACCAGACTCGCAAAAACGGCAAAAAAATCATGTTTGTTGTTTGGGAACCCCACTTAAATATTTTCATTCCGTTTTATTGTTATAGTGGCAACAGAATTACATCATCTGTGAAAATTTCAAATGTCTCGCTATCCCGGTTCATGAGATACAGCCTGGTGACAGTTAGACAGATGGACAGTGGGGTCTTAGTATCAGGGTCTCGTTTTTACTTTTTGGGAATTTGGGTACGAAACCCTAAAAAAGGCTCTCTGTACTCGTCTTGTGTATATTTTTATATAAGTTGTCCTTCGTTCCGAAATCGTTTAGACAGCCTGTTTTGACAGCTGAAAGCTACTGGTCATTGTTTTAGGGACTCCATAGTGCTTACACTTAACTATTGTGTGTGTTTAGGCACAGTTTAGGTTTCCTTAGTTTCTAGAGTAAACGAAGGTAAACGACTTCTGGTTCACAGGTGTTTAATGTAACACATTTTGACAACATTGAAAATTTGTGATAAGCTAATTGGGCACCTATGCATAATGTTGGTTTACTTCTACTATTCGTCCTCATACACGGTTGGAAAAAGGCTAGGCAAATCTTCTTCATCTTCTTTTCGTGTGAGGTTGTGGCCACCTCTGGTATGAACTGTAACTGGGAACCCCACTGGCCTCTGACTTGACTATTTCAGACACGATACGACTAGTTACACCACTTATATCTGAAGAACGGCTGGACAATTTTTTATAAGTTTTGTGTTTTTCGATTGTCATCGTCCGGAATAGGATAATAAATAATACAACATGGAACAAATTAACGATAGAAAAATCATTTTCCCATACATTTTTTTTAAAGACAATAAATGTTTCTTCCTATGTAGATACTGACTTTGAGATAGACTTTGAAAACATCCAACCGATATGTCCTAAACCGGTTTCATTAGAAAGGCAATGCGAAGATGATTCAAAACAGCACTGTTTCGTGCCTCGCGCATCCAGTATACCAACTTCAGGCCGGCCCAAAAGTTTGGCGAGGACTATTCCTAAGGAGTATGCATAAGAAAGTAACCGATTTGCACTAAAGTGGTTGAATGCACTTAACTGTATTAAGCTAAACTTGTTAATTAAACTCCCGGATAATATACTTAAACTGTGTACTTTTTACTTCAGAATACAAAGCGTAGTTCTGAGTTATTAGCTGTTAGTAACTTTGTTTAAGTAATAAGTCAAGGGACAGAAAAGCCGGACTTTTCGTTCTTTTTACTTTTGAAAAATGTTTTTTGCTAAATAAGCAACACAATAAATTGACACCTGTTTTCTGTAGAGTGGTTTGACTAGTGTATAAGATAACCTCCATTTCACCAGTTACTTTGTTTTAAACCTACGGCCAATAGAGTACTTGACTGAAAATTCGTTTTTAGTCCGTCAGGTAGATTAATTAAAATATTGGATACGAATTTTTCTTTTTATACGTAAACATAAAGTGACGACGATACAGTGCGCTGAAATATCGTGTGACGTCACGGTGTGCTACACGTTTTACTAACAAAGTGACGACACAAGCCCCCACTCCTGAACATTGATGCGCTTTATCTTTGTAATTTTTATTTATTTGATCAAGTAAAAATTCGGATCCAATATTATTTGATAATCTCACTGACGATGATTAAATAAAATTATCATTTTTCTACCCAGGCAACATCCCTATTACTGAGCATAAATGGAGACTACAAGCTGTAACTCTATCTAGGTTTCTTAATATGTCAATAATCATACTCTTCCTGCTCTTGTCCCATACTGTTACCAACTTACGGCGCAACAAAAAAGTTCTTCTTCCATCCGGCTCAGCTGTCAACTGTCATTTACTCTTTTTTCTTTAAAATAATATTTCGCATTAAAAAAAAATAACGTCTATTTCCGGTCCTAAAATGTTCCCATTGAATCTAACGAGCTGTTTACGTACTTAAATGTATCAAGTATAATGTCACGTATATCTTTCGTAGAAAAAGTAATAGTAAACCATAAACACAAAAAAAGAAACTTACGAAGGACAAACACACAAACCTATATCACTTGGTTGAGGATCAGAGTACCTAATATTTACGTTTATCTTAAGAAAATAAAAACAAATGACCATGCCGTTTCTGTTCGAATTTTACGGTTCCTTTGTTAAAGAGAAAAACCGATAGCCTTTGCTGTAGTTGACTGTATGTCCTTGTGTAGCACATAGTGAATAAATATTTTCCCCTTTTTTACATTTGAAAATAATGTTTTCAGATATGAAACATTTGATCAAAATGGGATTTCAACTTTTAATACAAAAATTCCACGCTACTGCAGAATATTAGCCAAAGGCAAATCGTTAGTTGTATGTATTAATTTATTCGCTATTATCAGCAGATTCACCCTCGTGAATGTCGAAAATAATCTCGCGAAGGGGATATTCTATGTCCTAATACATGCCAGGCCATGATCCGCCCTTGTTTCAAGTTGATAAAAACAGCGTAACATAGGAAGTAGGATTAGTAGGCAGTTGAAAATCTTTTCAAAGAAATATTCCATTGATATGGATATTTCAATCGTAAGTGCTGAGTTCAACGGTTTATAGTTCACTGTTAATTCAAGGTCCGGAACCAAAAAGTGCAGTTTCAACATATAGTTGCCATAGACATTACAATCCTAAATATTGAGTTCAACAGTTTATATTCCACTGTTCATTTAAACTACTGAACCATAAAGTGAACAATTTCAACACAAACCTGCCTGGTGTTTGACAGCTAAAGGGATGCTGATGTCAGCAACCTGTAAGTAATTAAACAAGGTGACAAGGAGACGATGACTTGTGTCTTTAGGTCGCTTGTGGGTAAAGTCCTTTTGGCGATAGCGCGAACGTTGCAGAATGGATTATTAAGGACGGATCTGATGGCAGTTAGCGAAGTAAAGGATTATTGTGGTTGTAAACAGGTTATAACCGTGACAATCTAAGAAGTCCGATGAGGTTTCTCATTTTACATGCCGCGATAACTTAGTGTTAACGTCTACGAAAAATCAAAATCATAATCCTAATTAAATACTATGTTATCCTTACACTCATCAAACATCAAGTTTAACTCATATAACGTATTTTTATAGCTGTCAAATACGACTTCTTAGATTGTCACGACTTTATTGAAATGTAATGCTGATTTTCATTGTGGTTTTTTGGCTCACACAAACAGGCGGGACGGGACAGTGCTACAAAGTTTTTTAAAGAGACTACATAACTTCATGCCTGTAATTCCCGAAGGGTTAGGCAGATGCACACCTATGGTACACCCACGTCCACGTCCCGTGAAATGATCGATGCCCCTTGGCTAGACTGGTGTCAGATATCAGGCTTTTGAATACCCGTAACGACCGTCAAAGATCTTCAAATGATAGCCGGGACCAACGGCATAATGTGCTTGCCGAGACACGGAAGAAACTCACTATTTAAGATGGTCACCCAACCACGGATCAACCTCGTCAAGCGTCGATTAACCTAGAAGATCAACCATTGCGGCTGTTATTATTAAGCCACGAGCTCTTCTCTCGTATATAATCTCGCTTACTAATTGTTATTTAATTATAGTATTTCAGGACACTTCATTAATATTTATATCAAGTTATTTAAGACTAATTTAGAGTAACAAATTTAAATTTTAAGTTAGAAACTTAACAAAACATGGCTCTTATATAGTCCAAGTTTTGTGAGCCAATAGAAGAAGATAATTATGTTACCATAATTTGAAAATTGTGGACCAATAACTGAGTATACAAAGACCTGTATTGCTAATATCGTCATCAAAATGTCGACTAGAATTGTTTATATTGTCACCCGGTGTCTGGAGAGAAATTATCGACGCGAAACAAATTAAACGCAAGCGAAGTGATGCGATTGGCTGTTGAAAATCCAATCAAGCAATCCTGTGATTGCTACCAACTAAAATGTCACGTTAATTTTGCGATTATTTTTAGTTCCAGAAAGATAAAAATAGGATATCTTTTCTCTGAAAAAGAACTGGGATTCCTATAACTACCCATTCCTTATTATTTTCATACAATCTAACAATTAACGGACGACAAAGTTGTTCATAGTTAGAACAGGAATCCTAATTGAACAAGTTGAGGCCTGTGGGTAATTCCGTACGGGGGAAGGGGCTAACAATTTTCTCTGCAATGTCTACGGAGGCTTTAATAACATTTAAATATCAATGTGAAGAGGTGAGCTTTGTTTTGGCGTTTTGAAAAAAAACAGACCTAAAACGGCCAGTTTAGTTTCAGCAGTTTTGTGTATAAATAATTGACATTTACCTGTCTTAAAAAGTAGGAACAATACTTGGATCCCGTTAAGTGTTGTTGCAGTTTCCCATGACTTTTATTAATCTCGTCCAGTATTTTCTAGAGGTATAAGATTAGTAGGATAGTAACCGCTTATAATTAAACGTGGATGGCAAAAACAAAATACTTAAGAACCTTGAACTAAATAACTTACAACTTAAGATAGCAGTACACAACCACTTCATTATTTCATTTGCTAAATTAACTACTAAACAAACTCAACGATCCTAACCAGAAATCTATGAATCATGAACAAAAAATTACTCTCCTAGAACGACCATAAACTAGAGGTTAATAAAAAAGGAAAGATTATAACAATAACCCTTATTTCTGGTTTGATCGTAGTAAAAATAAAACTTTTATTTTGATCTAAATCTGACATAAAACTTTATTTAATTCAATAATAATACACATGACATTTCCATTTGAGGGCTAGACAAAGTTAAAAATAAGGTTGGCTCGATGTCAGACGATACAAACTGTATTTTGGCGAGTGTGCTCATGAACTCCACGACCTCATCCCACCGGCCCCCTTCTACCATCGGACATCTAGACGCACTGCAAGTTACCATCCTCACCTAGTTGCTTTTCCACCAATTCGCACCAATCGCTTCCAAACATCCTTCATAATGCGCACAGCAAAAGAGTGGAACTCACTGCCTGCGTTCCGAACGCATACAAACTCTTCAAAGTTAGAGTGAACAGGCTTTTTCTGGGTAAGCTCGCTCCATCGTCGACTTTGTCTCTGTCACCTCTGACCTAGGCTAGAGTCAAGAGCAAACCCATCACGAATAAAAAAAAAATTTAGATTAAGAGGAAGGCCAGAGAAAGGATGGACGGTGTGAGGAATGATATTATTATAAAACTGGACAAGTGCGTGTCGGACTTCACACATTTAGGGTTCCGTACCGGATTATTAAATTTGTTTAAAAGGAAAAAATATGGAATTAAAAAAACCTGTTTTATCAATATATTGGTATTTTTTAGCAATATATACGTAATAGTAAACATTATAACCAAATTTGAAGTTCATTGGTCAATGGGAAGTTAAAAAATTCTACAGTCACCCTTAAAAACATTTATAAATATTTTTTGATAATTTATTTATTTATTTTACACCAATAAGTACAACATCTTACAGTATTCCAAGACGATGTTATACCACAGAATAAATAATGTTAAATATATACACCATATTTAAACATAAAAATTTAACAATAAAATTAAATAACCAAAATTAAAATATTATTATTATATTTTTATTTGAATAGCTTTGGGTCATTAAGATGCTTGTACTGTGAACATTGGAATGAAGTTCATCAAATTGGAAGACTGTAGTTCCAACAGTTTGGCTGTAAAACCCGTGTGGCAGACCTGTGAGAGTTGATAGGTATTTTTACAATACAATAACGTTTTGATAATATGAGATGTGTAGCAGGCCTCTCCCGAGTGAGAGGCCTGCTACACATTTATGTTTCACAAGAAAAATGTTCTAGAGCCTGGATGCCATATTTATAAAAGAGAGGCGTGTCACATCTTGATAGACATAAAATATGAAAAAAACAAGCCTTAAATTAAAATATAAAAACCCGACGGAAATATGTTTTACAGCCAAGTGAATGCGACGATTTTGTCTCAGATGAATTTTTTAAGACCTTATTGCCTAAAAGAAGTGAAGAAGATGAAACATTTTGGTTCAAAAAACAGAAGAAAATAGATTGATAACCCTGGAAGGGTTGCTGGCATAAAGTGGTACTCATAAAATTATTTAAAACTAATCCTCTTGATTTATATTCCACATATTAAACTTTTCACATAACTGGTTTCTATCGTGCACAGCCCTATCATAGGCTTGTTTGTATAAAACAGCCATTTGAACTTTTACGACTCACATACGTAGGGTTGCCAAATAGCCTCATGAAAAAGAGATCCTGCCTCGATACGAGGAATATGTAAATGATTTTTTATATTTGAATATGTCTAAAGAACCAACCTGCCGATGATTAGATTTCAAGACAGGTTTTATCACAAAGGGGGCTTTGTTTCAGGTCCTATTGTTTTGTGGTAAGGTTTAGGTATTACATTACTCAGGCTGTCATGTCAACGATGAAGGCTGATTGTAGGATGAGCCGATTTTGATTGAATGGAAAACAAAGGGCCAATACGATTAAATGTTTCTTGAGGAAAAATGTGGGCAGTTTTAGTGTTTTATTCGCCAATAAATGTCAGTATGTTGGGCTTATAGAAATTGTTGTTACAAAGTTACTAAATTCTGATCACATCATAGAATAATTCCTTAAAAAAATATCTACGCAATTCCTCACCTAATACATATATTATTATGACGGCTACATATTCAATAAACTTTACAATTTTTCGGTGAAAACTAGTCACATTAGGGATCAAAAAGGCACTTCGGACATATGAAATTGCTTTGAAAAGGGTTCCGTTATACGGTGTATGTATTCATTGAATTATGCAAACATTCACCAAGGGTGGGCGAGACCTAACATTTTACGGCTTGTAGCATAATTAAAATCCGAAAGCGTATGTATATTTTGTGCCGTCGATGTTTTAAAAGAAAGCTCGTCAGGCTGTAAAAATACTTGATGTCAGGCCAACATTTAAATTAACGACAAAAACTTGAGAACCGCCGAACTTTGTCAATATGGCTGAACAATTTTAATAATCCGTGAATGACGCCACGAATGGACGCGTTTGCAATTTTTTCATAGCTTTGTCGAACGTTTAACGCGTTAAACTTGGGCGATGACTCACATTTTTGGTTGAATACATGCCTATTATTTTCATCCGTTGGAAAATGTATTAAATAAATTCCTTTTGCTTTATTTTTAGTGGTAAAGTTTTATTGGAATTATTTATCTTTCGGTATAGCGTGCGTCACAGCCAGGATTACTGGTTTTAAATGCGTACCATCATGCACCAAGACTGTAGTAAAAAAAAGCAACTTAATAAAAAACAGTATGTAGGTACCATACGGAAGCAAAACTGTTTTCTTTTCTGAAGAACAAGAGAGATGTTATGCTGAACGAATTTATAGAACATCATGCCTATGAATCATGTTTTTCAATGGTTTATTTTTTTCTACGGGGAAGGAAAAATGTTGCTCCATTTTATAACCGGAAAGCACTTGTTTGTATTACATTGACTTCCACGATTTAAATTTCGGTAAAAATTTTAGGCAGAGGAAAACACGACTTCTTAATATTTATGAAGTCTCAATATTTTATCTGGTGATTTCAGTTTCGATCAACATAAGTCTCGATATAAGCCATAATGAGATAGTTTCTGTGGAAAGCGTCACGACAGCTCGTGGTTATACCTATTTGATTAATTTTAATCAGACGCAATTATTAATCTATTATTATTAATCGCTCTGTCAATGCTGAGAATTGTCAATGGTTTGTCCATCTGTTACGGTCAGAAATCTGGTAAAGTTCGGCGCTGATCAGTATCTGCAGTTCCTTGAAATGTTGAACTGACTACTGTTTGGGACTTCAACGTCTTCAGATCTTTTGCCCTATATTTAATCATTCAATAAAGTTTTCTAACAGTAGTATATATTAAAGACTACCTTCTGCCAGTGGCTTCGCCCGCGTGAAGATTGTTTTCTTGTTCCAAGGGGGCATTAAACCGGGATGAAAAGTAGTTTATATGCTATTCTATATAGTTATAATCTGTATGATACACAGTTTCTTGTGACGGGGACTTTAGGTATCACGACGCTTTTGTTGATAGAATTTCACTTATCTAGATCCTCAGATTCGTCAATAAATAATCGGTAAGGTAAATAATTGTTACAGTATTAACACGCAGGTTAACGAACTGTCACTATTGTCGCTTTGTTCTCAGCCATCTCGTTACTCCTTAGTACCTATTCACACATGCTCGGTTACCATACAAACAAGTTCTATGGCTTAACTTTGTATGTTGTGACTATAGCTCAGATGCATAGACCGTGAGCGTTTGAATAGTTCAAGTTGTTGATTGAAAGATTGTGTCAAAAGGCTTAAATATACCTAATGTTTAAGCTAGTTGTCGATTTTAAAGTGTATGTTTATTTAATTCAAACAGTTGCCCGCGACTTCGTTCGCGTTGAATTCGGTTTATCACGCACTGTTTAGTGGTTAATAATACAAATATTTTTTCGACCATCAAAGACAGATAAGTTTACGTTAGTACCTAACAATATACTTTGAAAAATAAGTTAGATAGTACAGTAAGATAAAAGTTTATTATATAATATATTATTAGTCTATTACATGAAACCAGCAAAAATAGTAAAACGGTATAGGCAATGGTTTTATCATACCAAGCAAGCTTCATTATCTTTCAGACATGTTTCTATTATTAACTAAAAATACCATTTTTTATTAAATTCTTTTTTCATATTCATGAAAAGCTTTTAAATTAGTACTATATTCGATTCAAATAAAAAGTTTACCATCTGACGTGAACGCTGCAAATTTTATCTCTAAAGTTAGTTTATCTAAGTTATTTTATCTCTATAATTGATAACGGAATTACTTCGATAAAGTCATTCCGTTATCAATTACAAGATCCTTTTAACTTTTGAAATATAATTAACACAGATACCTACTTAATTTTGCAAAGATTTACGAAGTTAAATTTTCTGATCGAATTTCTAATCGCTTCTTATTAAGCGTATATAAACAACTTATTATCTTCTTATTATCATTTTATGGGAAAAGTTTAATCAAGTTTTTTGTATTTGATCCTTCGCTTGTTTTAATACTCGTAGAACTGGTAGGTCATTATCATGTGATGTATCTGCATACAAGTACTTTACATGGAGCAACTGCCTCTCTGGTTCACCAGCCTTCAGGCTGCGGGAATCCGCTGGTTGCGAGACGCACAAGGCAAGTCGATGTAGCTACACTAGGGGGTCTATGTCCAGCTATGCACGTCTTTTGGCTTCTGCAAAATATTCCATAGTCCGCAAGTCTTTGACCTCAATAATCCAGTTACTGGCGGTTATGCCGGCTGTACAATCTCGCGCGAGAGCCCGATGAAACACTGTACATTGAGTTTTTAAACTAAATATTTCATGATTGAACTCAGTACTGAGAGCAATGTACATCATCCTCGCGGGTTCTCGCGTGAGAGTGTACAGCCGGCATCACATGACACCATTTAGTAAGACTGACTTTTGGGTTTTTGACAACTCATTACGATTGTCGAAGATCCGTATAAGAAGGTAGACATGTGTGTGTGAAGACTGCCGGAGCCAAAATACCTACTATATCTACTTCTAAAAATACTTACATTATTCGTTTGTCTTGCACGTTCCTATCACATACTAACGCCAGTAACTCAGTGCAGTAAGTCTGGTAATTAATTAAAATAAGAAAATAAATGTGGAAACTGTTCGCATACTAAATCGCGGCGCGCGAAGTTAATTTAATCCAAGACATATTTCGCTTTGTATGTTTATAAGTCGAGTGCACATTCTCGGGTTTAAATGCAGTATATGCGTCACATTTACTTTTTTTATTTTACGTTTTGTTAGTGTGTTGTATGACATTATATGAACTGTTGTTTATTTATGTAGAACTATCTTCGTCCAGGGGCTTCGCCCGCGTGCAATTTGAAAACTATATCAATACTTTCAGAATAAAAAAATCTGTCTCATAATTTAAGACATGGTTTATCCGGGTGCTAAGTTTCCTCTAATTTCATTCAGCCGATAAGATGTGAATAGTTAACAAAGAAACAGAGATTCTTTCTAATTTACAATACTACCTTTTGCCAGCAGCTTCACCCGCGTGATAAGTGTTTTCTTATTCCAAGGGAGCATTATATTGGGATGAAAGTAGCCTCACAAAGTAGCCTATCTGCAATTCCAAACTATAATCCATCTATGTGCCAAATTTCATCCAGATCTGTTCAGTCGTTCCAGCGTGATAGAGTTACAACCATCCATCCTTAGAAACTTTCGCATTTTAAACAATTGACCGAACAAGCGCAAAGCGTCTCCGTTTCAGATTGGACAAAAATGCTTTCGTATGTCCGGATGACCAGCTGGTTCTCCTAATAATTATTTCTAATTATTAATTCCTAATTATAATAAATAAATTTGGATCAATGCCGAAACAAACTGCCACTTTCTTAAATTTGGATGATCCACAAAAATTAACAGGGCACAGTTTCAGAAGGTCCTCAGCTACATTGCTCGCCGATTCAGGTGCGAACTTATTGACACTAAAACGCCACGGAGGGTGGCGGTTGACCAGTGTAGCCGAGGGCTGTTGATGAATCGATGAGAAATAAAAAAGAAATTAGCTCCCGCATTACAAGGATATAAATTTGGAGCCAAGTGTTGACTCTCGACCATCTACAAGCACACACGCGTACATTCCACCATCGACGCCGCCGCGCAGCCGCCTCCGTCACCGTCACTGACTGCAGAACTCTGTGGTCTCGTTTCTCCTACTTTCACTCAAGAGAGTGAGAGAGAGACTGATGAAATTGTAACTAATAATAATAACTTGACAACATTAAAAATGCCTACTGGCAACGTAATAATCAATTTTACAAATTGTAATTTTTTTTCTAACTGCTTTAACAAGTGATTAAAGATTTATTCGTTTAAGAAAGTCCGAGTTTTATTTAAGTTTATATAAGTTATGAAACGTCGTATGACATACTTGCGCTTTGATAATTACAGCCTCTGCTTTCTAGTAGCAATATGGCCTCGGCTGTAATTTTCAACTTTCCGCACTTATATCTTAATGTACTATTATACAGGTTGTTTTTACTTCAGGTTCTAGTTTCTTTGATTTTCACTATATTAAATCGTATTGTAGATTTATAGTGACGGTTAGTTAAGGGTTTAGTCGGGTCTAAATCCTCCGTTGTTATTCATTCAGCATTACCCAAGGGACACGTGTAGGGAATTAAAGGTAATCTCCTACAAACGGGAATTATACTGATTCGCTTATATCAATTACCGCACTGCTTGTCATTATATTGACGGGAAGGGTTGCTTTTTGACCTTAAAAGGTGGAAAGGTACTTGTTTTTAACGGACTTCATATCTTATTTTGCATCTCCGCAAGAAAATTTTATCTCTAATAAATTGTTGATAAACTGAATTTAGTAGGTATTGCCTCGGAAATGGAATGAGCATTGAAAGAAGATGTTTTATTTTAGGCCACCACTACTATACTACATAGATAAATAGGAATAAAAGCGTGTTAATAAATAGACGAATGACATAAAAATACTAAAATAGTTAATTGTGCTACAAGTGCGGAAAGTATGTGATTTCCGATGAGTGTATAAATCGATACGAGCCGGAAATCATCTTACGCACGTGTATCATACAACATTTTACTATGCATTGTGCGAGGAAATAAAAAATATATCTGAACCAAGCAAGAAATTAATAAAATGGTGTTTATTCAAGGGCGCTCAGCATTTCCACAGATTAACTAATAGTTCACAGTTCCTCGGGCATATCTACTGCGCATGTGAAAATAACTGTCACGTCGTAACGCAAAAAGGCTCGAGCAAAGTATTCATTCTGCCAAACATATTTAGTGAATATATAAAATTAATTTATTGATCAAAATCTAAATCTAGAGTAATTAAAAACGCCTTAAACGAAGTAGTAGTTTTGTTTTACCTTTTATATGAATGATAATCTGTACTTAACTAATTTTTTAAACATATCTCAAATAATAAAAACTCTATGCGGCGGGCTGACGTTGGAGTTAAAAATTAAAAAAGTACAGGAAAGTGAAAAGCACTAGTAAAAAAAGTGACACTTTCCGCACAGTTTGGCAGCTTGGAAAACGCTCTTTTCGAGGACATGCACTGTAAAATATTTTGAAGAAGGATACAGGCGTTCAAAAAAGATCATATGAAAAGTTTTTTAATAAGATAACCCTATTTTTAGGGCAGCCATAACAGTTGTGTTTGAAATGACGTTTGACGACTTTTACAGTTTTAAGAAGTGATGTCTTTGAGTTCTTTGCTTTGAATTGGATGTGTTTCGGAATTTTTTTAAAAAGAGAGAAGCAAAGGAGACGCCTTTACGCCCCTAGGCACCGCAGGAGACGCCCCGGGCGTCGGGAGTCGCAAGCCGATTCCCGGCCACCGTTGGCGCGGGGTTGCGGACGGAGAGTAATGGGTAGCTCGCCGTCCGATAAGGACCAAGCCCGAGTTTACGGCGCGTAGTGTTCCACGCGGGCCTCAAAGAGATGTCAGCAAAAGTGACGGGGTCCGATAGGGCCGATGCCTCTATGGGTCGCGGTTAAATTTGAAAGAGAGTTACCGCGGCCCTGGCACAAGCAACTGAAGGAACATGGTTGGGTCAGTAAAAGTCTGACATGCCCTCCCGCTTCACCCAGAGCGGGAGAAGTCATTGGATGATATCCCACCCAAAAAAGAAAGGGTCCATATTTTCTGGAACGTCTCCTTTCTTGGCTTTATGGTGATTGCGGACTAGTCATCGTGAGCTGCAACCTGAGTCCTCGTGTATCAGTCGTAACCTGTCAAAAACAATAGTAATACCCTACATTTGACAGATTGAGACTACGATGGGTAAGCCAACGTTCTTTAAGTTATGGGGATTATCCGTTTATATAAAAGTATCATTGATTAGCATTATCCTTCTAAAATAGCGTAGAATATTGGTTCCCAACATTTAATTCTAATTCGCCCCAAGAACTATGGGCTACATTTGCTTTTGATTTATACCTCCGAATTTATCTCACCTAAGTTGACCTGGGACAGATCAATCTAACAACAAAAAAATATATATATTAATAAAGAATATTAATAGTTTTCAGTCTTTGAGGAGGGAAATACGGATGTTTTGAGCGGCAAGCTGCCGATCACCGTTGCAGCCTGTTATAGGTGACTGTATTCACTGAACTTATTACTGAAATGGAATGGTTACCTACCTACTTGCATTTCAGTCCTATTAATAACTTAAAATTGTAGGTGCAAATTTTTTTTATTTTTTTTTTCAAATTGTTTCATGTCGTCAACATTCCACACATCTTACATGAAATATTGCGTTCACTTATCCTTTTCACAGACTCTTAATGAAAAGTATTTATTTAAATTATTCATTTCGCTGAACTCCTTTCACCATATTAACACGCTGAAATGTTTTTATAATATGTTACGGTGAATTCGACCACCACACCAAAACAATACATAACTCATTGACATGTTTTCACTGGCGTCCGTCAGTTAAAGTAAATGTTTAAATAGTCGGAAACCAAACAGGCCAGTCACGTTAAATATTATTGAATTGACTGCGAAAACCATTTTATACCATTCCCCCTCTAAAAAGCTTATTTTATTCACTGAAAACAGTGAATAAAAAGCACTTTTACTCACTGTTTTGGTGTTTGAATTTAGAACACACCAATATATATTCGACGTCCATCTCAATGCTATACAACCTCCATGCGCATAAAATACACTATACGAACTCCTTGTGCAAAGAATATTCGACTTTCAAACTTCTTCATCCATTTAATTTTCAATTTGTTAATATTTAGGATTTCAATAATGATTTGCATGATTTTGATTTTAGTCTGGGATGTTTAGTGAATACCTATTTGGATTTTAATTCTAATATTAATTGCATTGGTGTTTAATTAAATATAATTATGTAACGTAACGGAGGTGGTCACTGGCCCCTGAAACACAGATGCTGTTACCTAGCTCTGCTTTAATTTAGAAAAATGTGAAACCCTGAGTTTTCACATTTTTTCAAAATTTTGAAGGTAATAATACTTTTATTTAGTATTTTTCCTTGTGATTTTCGCTTAAATCTTTCTTTTTCTCGTAGTCATGGTATAAAATATAGTATGCAACTCTTGAATAAAACGGATTTATATCGAGGGCCATGAATCACTCGAGTCGCTCAGGATTCTAACGTGATTCAACTAAGTGATTCAATCATCATGAATCACTCCCTACGGTCGTGATTCAGATGTTAGAATCCTTAACTTGCTCGTGGTTCATCTATGGCCCTCGCTTTAAAACCGTCCTTTATTCACTAGTTGCATAATATACTATTGTATTTGTGAAAAAAAAAATTACGAATTCAAAAAAGGAAAACCTTTTTTGGGCTCTAGTTGTTTATGTACTGAGAAACGATAAGAGTTGTCTTCGTGGCATTTCGGTAACGCATACTCGTCAATCCCATCCTAGATGTGGAATTCTACCAGCCGCTCGGGGACACGCAGGCTTATTACGTATTTTGCTACACCAAAACGATAGCGATTTTTGCTCAATACACGGCAATCCCGACGGCTGAAGCGAATCCTATGCAGTCGAATGATATTAAGGTTTTGGTCAGCCAGCTCGCAAATATGTATCCTCCGACTGCACACCAAGATTTTCTTCTTGTTTTCATCTTTTTAGTTCGTTACTTTAGGTCTAATATTGGAAGAGAAATAGGCGACAGCCAACCTCGAATTATGACTTTTTATTTAAGAAATTCAGTCGGATGTCGGCGATCGCATTTCCTCTTCCAGTCGGGTTTTTGATTTTCTTAATTTACTTATTTTTCAATCTCTATCATTGATAGAATGAACTTATCTAGCCTCAGGAACCACATCCTCATCAATCAGAACCTTTACCAGTGTTTTAATTTTAATTCATCAAACGTTATTTCCGTATTACAGAAGTAAATGCGTATGTTGTAAAAAGTTAGGCTGTGGCGTTGCGTGGTGACGTTAACAAATAGCCGCCATTTTTGTAACGCATCTGATTAAAGTTCCGCAAGCTGCGATAAAATTTAATGTGTTCATTAAAGAAATGACGGAAGTTCTGAACTTTTCAAAAGAAGGATATCTTTGTTAGAATGCTGCTGTTTCTGATTAATTCGATTTAGTTCTTATCAAGTTCTTGTAAATATTGTTTTTGGTTAAAATACAAAATATTACCTAACTAAATAAAACTGTAAATATGTTGCTTATTTTAAACGCTATGTAATTATCATTCTTATAAATACCGACACCGCACCCAAAATTAAGTAGTGTATCACATACCCATTACAAAACGCGGGATAGAGGCTTTTCAAAACAACAACACAGCCCAAGGCTGACCACAAAACATTGACAAAATACGTGCCGACCCATATTTCAGAACCCATCCAACGTGGCCTCTACCTTATGATAATCCTCTTTCATCTCACTCGATAAGACAGAACTATAAAACGCGATAAAAATATGTAAATCTGGGATGGTCAAAACTTCAAACGTTTTTTACTCAGAGTTCGATTCCTATTCAACATATTACAGCACCCAATTAATTTTGCCCCTCACCCTTTCATGTAAACTATTGAATAATTTTCGTAGCAGTGTAAGGCCTTTCACATCTCCTCATGTGAATATACAGGTGCCTTTGTTAGAAATAATTTCATAAGGAAAACGATAGGATTTTGGGTATAAACAGGCAATGCAGCGCACGCAAGTATTTATAGCAGATTTTATTCGAGACTATATTTCCTCTACGGTTTTACTGCGGTATTTTAGGGATAAACTATAAACGGCTTTGGGCGCGTCTGTGGAATTTGAAATTCCACAGACGTTGTGTGTTAGTAGAGTTTTTTTTCTAATTTGGAATAAATTATCGTCTTTTGTGCCTGCGACTACGTAATGCAGAAGTTAAGTGGAAATCAATAATTATGAAAGTTGGTTGCTTGATTGTGTGTAGCTATCAGTATACTCGGGACTGGGCTGTGTTATCAAACTTACGCTTTGAGCTGTCAGCGACGAGCCCTGTAGGGCTTGGCTTTGTTGATGCAGTCCTACCTGGCCTGGCTCTTTCAGAGCCGGCAAGGTGGCGTGGTCTTGAGGGAGAGAGCTACGGTCGTATAGATCCTCAAGGCAAGTGCGGTGATTTTCCTTCTCGTGGTTGCCCTGTTCTTGGTCTAATTCCCTCTGAAATAGACGTAACTGAAATCACCGGGCGACGTATCACAGGGGTGGCGAGGTCATGCCCCTGGGTGTCCATCATTGAACAAGAACAATGATCGATAGCAATGACTTCCCACGTGTTTGTGCCGTGCGCAGGTACCCGTACGGAAGGATGATGGAATCCTGGTGGCTGAGCCGATGAGCGTAGGCGGTTTAACGTCTCTGAGGCAACACTCCACTTTGGCCCGGATTTCGTCTCACATGGGTGGCCGTAGCTACGGTCAATCGGCTGTGGGGTCCGGTCAGACGGCCCCCAGTAGAGTTCACTCCCATTGGGGGCTTGCAGACGGCGGCGCTCGCTCGCATCGCTAGTGGTAGCGGTGTGAGTTAGTGTCGTGCAGTCTCGTGGGCAACTAATGGGGGAGGGGGGCTATATCCCTCGACTAATCCCTGGTGCTACCGTAGCATCGCCACTTGAGCACTCCATGGCGGATTCCTATCCCATTTGCAGATCACAGACAGCGAACTTATTGGCTGTCTAATACCGGTCTACAACACTCCAAGAAATTCCTAGGCTCTACGTTCAAAGCCCGGCAATGCATTTGGAACATGAGCAGGGGGCAAATCCGCTACCTGCTTGGGGCCTTTACTGGGCACTTTGGAACCAACGACATGCTCATGACGATGGGTCTAACCGCGACACTCATGTGCAGGTTGTGTGGGGCATGGATCACCTTCTGTGCACATGCGATGCACCGGCTGGAAAGTGAATGATCCTCCTAGGGGTTGGATATCCAAAACCAGAAGACTATAGGCTCATATCTCCTAGTCTCGTTGTAAAACTCATGAAAACAGTTTTCAACGAGATTGGGGAGGAGTAAGTTATCTAGGGGACCACAATAGATCCCAATGGGTCACCATTGTGGTCAACACCACAAAATCGCACTAAGTGTCTCTTTTCACGAAATCATCGTGCAAACTGACCTGTTTTGCCAAAACCGGCAAAAGTCACGGTTACCTGATATCGTTTGAACGCAAATAGCCACGTTTTCTTTACAATAGCCTATAAAAATAAACAAGTATTAGGGACGTCATTTAACCAGAAAGAATAGTGCGTTACGATTTGTTTTTTCCTCAAAATGTATCTTAGATTTTTAGAGAAAAACGCAACGAAACTCTTTGTATTTTTGCAAAAAAAAATGTAGTAACAAGAACACTGTAGCTTTGAAGGATTTCTCTCGGGGACTATGCGAGTGGGGGGATTGGGAAAATCAAGCCGAAGAAAGGATATAGGAGAACGTGATGAAGCTGCAGTAGCGTTCATAAAATTGGCTTGAAGAGCGACTAGCTTGATCTAATCTTTAAAGTGAATTTCAGAGTCCGAGCATCTATGATGATAGTCGTTTCGCATGGTTAGACGTTGAAAACTCGGTCTAACCTTAATATCTGCATTTTCCAGGAGAGATCATAACATCACATCACATCATCAGCCTATTAATGTTCCCATTGCTGGGACACAGGCCTCCTCTCTGTGAGGGGAATTGGCCATAATCCACCACGTGGGCCCAGTGCGGGTTGGTGGATGTCACATGTCTTCAAATTTTTGGTTATAAGACATGCCGGTTTCCTCAAGATGTTTTCCTTCACCGTTTTGAGAGCAGTGGTGATGAAATAATTTACACTAAGTAAAGCACCTGCCTGGGCTCGAACCCACGACCTACAACTTGTAAGTTGCGGACGATACCACTGGGCCACCACTGCTCATTAATATGTAATATTTATTTTAAAAATACTCAGGCTCGTTTGAGTCACCCTGGGTTATCTTAGTAACTCCGAATTAGTACCTAACACGGTCTCATACTCGTAGGTAAATGCTATTTTTTATTATATAAACTATTTTTGATTTGATTTTTATGACATATTTTAATTTAACCTCGCGCTATCAACTAACTTTCTAGGCGCAGGTGAGCCTAACTTATTTGGCCGTATATTATTTATTTAGTATTTAGCCGTTGACCACATCATCGCTTACCATCGATGAGATAGTGGACAAGCGCAAGCCTATTTTAACTAACTGGGAACCGACCGTCAACTCTTCGGAAAAAGGCTACACAAACAACGGAACAAAAGGCTTACACATATAGGTCAAATACACCCATATACGCAAACAATAAGACAGAAGCCCATTTTCCCATCAAACTGACTACTTTACCCCGAAATAAGTGCTCTATACATTTGTTTCCTTTTACCGATTCAGCTCGAACATGTATCGGAACATGTTTATGCATGTGATATATTGATATTCGCGGTCCACAGAAGACAATAAGGCCCATTCTCGCTTATAGTAAAGTAAATAGTTTACTCTGGACCGCAATCATGAAAAACCGGCCAAGTGCGAGTCGGACTCGCGCACGAAGGGTTCCGTACCATTATCGTAAAAAAAGGCAAAAAAATCACGTTTGTTGTATGGGAGCCCCCCTTAATTCATTTTATTTTAATTTTATCATTACTATTTTTTGAAGTGAATATACAACTAAATATTCTGTGAATATGTCAAGCGTCTACCTGTTTCCGTTATTAATATCGAGCAAAAATGAGCAAAAAAAACACGTTCGAACAGGCCAGTCACGTTAAATACTGCGAAAACCATTTGTATTTGTGAAAAAAAAAAACATTTTCTGAATTCGAAAAAAGAACAGTTGTCTATGTGGCATTTTGGTAGCGCATACTCGTCAATCCCATCTTAGATGTGGAATTCTACCAGTCCCCCGGGTACACTCAGCTATAAAACGTATTTTGTTACAGCAATACGATAGCGATTTTTTCTCAATACACTGCAATACCGACTGCTGAAGCAGCGAACTAAAAAGCTTAGTATTAAGGTTTTGGTCAGCCAGCTCTTGAATATGTATCCTCCGCTAAACAGCATGAGTTTCTTCTTGTTTACATCTTTTTAGTTAGCTTCTTAAAAAATATTCCATAAAATAAAAAATAAAGACATATACTGCGCCCCTATGTTTTTCTTTTTGATGATACATTATCCGTAGAAACACTAGAATCCTCAAAAGACCCTCAAAATTGCGCAGTCAACAGAGGCCTTGTATAAAAATTTGACAACTATGAATGAAATATTCGCGAGCTGGCTGACCAAAAGTATAAATATCCACCGACTACACAGCATGATTTTCGTCTTGTATCTTTGCAGTCGGGTTTTTTGATGTTATTAACTTTTTTATTTACAATTTATCAGTTATACTTTTTTTTTCACCACCTCTAAAAATGCTTTAATTTGATAACCAACTCGATGGGCTTGGCGATGGTGGTATAATGGGTGGTATACTGGACCGGTTTTTTTGCCCAGAGTTCGATTCCTATTCACCGTATTACAGCGCCTAATTCATTTTGCCCCTCACCCTTTCATGTAAACTATTGAATGATTTTTGTAGCAGTGTAAGGCCTTATTTATTTATTTATTTATATATGCTTTATTGTAGGTACACCAAATTAAAACATATAAAAGGAAACTTAAAACTAAAATACATACAACGGGCGGCCTTATCGCATACCGCGATCTCTTCCAGGCAACCTGGAATGGACAGTGATAGCCTGGACATGAAATGGGGCTGACATTGGTGTAACACATAACATTGCGAATATTTACTTTAAACACACAATAACATTATTATAGATACACAAATACATACATATGTTCTATAATAGATACATAAATACATACATACTCAATATATATAGGCAATGAAAGTGAAATGTTGACTAACGACAATCACAGTGATAGGTAGTGTTCTTTTACGAGTCTTTTAAATACAGGCAATGACTGGGCGCGTTTTATTGGGTCAGGCAATGCATTCCACAGACGAGCAGCTTGGACAGTAAAAGCTTTATCCAAGAAAGTAGTGGAATGCATTGGCATCCTAAGTCGCAAGTTATCCGATGACCTAAGTGATTTCGTGTGGGAATCGCAGATGAACTGAAAACGATCCTTGAGGTAAAGAGGGGTGGAAGGAGTAAAGAGAACATTATACAGAAGAGTAAGAATATGAGCATTCCGGCGAAGGCGAATTGGCAACCACTTGAGCTTTACACGGAAATCAGAAACATGGTCATATTTGCGCAAACCGAATATGAACCTTATACAAAAATTTTGAAGGCGCTCAAGTTTATCGAGTTGTTCTTGAGTAAGGTCAAGATAGCTGGCATCAGCATAATCAAGGATGGGAAGAAGAAGTGATTGTGCAAGCGCAATCTTGGTGGCAGTCGGAAGAAAATTACGCAGTCTCCTCAAAGTTGCAGCAGATGCAAATAACTTGCGGCTTACCTCCTGCAGTTGGGCAGTCCAAGAGAAGTTCTTGTCGATGAATATCCCCAAGTTCTTAACTTTCTCACTGAAGGGAATAACTGAATTGTCAAAAAGAACTTGGGGAAGAGTCGTCCAGTCGATCCTTGAAACCATTCTCGAACTGCCCACTACTATGACCTGCGTCTTGATAGGGTTGACCATAAGCCCGTACCGCTTGCTCCAATCGCAAATGCGAGCCAGATCCAGATTGATGGCAACGATAGCCTCAGACAGATTTCCGAGAGGAGCTCGCGAATAAATTTGTAGATCGTCTGCATAAAGATGGTAGGATGAAATGAGTTCATTGGAGATTGAGTTTATAAAAACTGCGAAAAGTAAAGGTGATAAAACGCCACCCTGTGGTACCCCGGCAGTAGTACTACACCAGGAAGATAAGTTATCTCCGATGCAAATACGTTGCCGGCGGTCGAACAGGTAACTTCGAAACCAGTCAACTACCGATGGAGATATATTAAGAGAGCGTAGAATGCCAAGCAAAACATCGAAATCGACAGTATTAAAAGCATTACTGAAATCTAGCAAGGCTAAGACCGTCAGATTACTGCTTTCCATGGCTGATCTGATATCTTCCGTGATATTGAGTAGAGCAGTGGAGGTGCTGTGACCAGGACGAAAGCCGGACTGGAAGGGGTTGAGGAGATTATTTTTGGATAGGAAAGTGCTTATTTGATTATGAATTAATCGTTCTAGGACTTTGGACAGGAATGGTAATACGGATATAGGACGGTATTCAGAATAGGATGAAGGATTGGTCTTTTTGGGTAAAGGAATAATTTGCGCATCTTTCCATGAGCTTGGGAAGACACCGCTAGACGCAGAAAAGTTAAGGATGTGGCAAATGACAGGAAGGATAACGTCCAGCACCGGGAGTAACATTTTGCGGCTGATACAGTCACATCCTACTGCATTGGAAGTAATCGATAGTATGCTCTTCTTAACATCACATGCGGAGAATTGACTAAAAACAAATGGAGAATAACTGGGAGTCGTAAGAGATGAAAGATAATTCAATGTACTTAATTTTATTGTCCGATCGAAATTGGACGAAGCTGTAAAATGATTATTCAATGCATCGATGTCTAAATCTTTAGGGATTGACTCTTGTCGGGTTTTACCGACCCCCAGCGTTCTTAGAAAATTCCAAACTTTGGATGTGTCTCCGTTTTGGACAGAGTTGTGAATGTGTTGGCGATTAGCATTCCTACACACCTTATTGCAGAGTTTGCGGACTGAGGCATATTTGTCCCTATTCTCATCAGTAGGCCGACGTTTAAATTTGGACTTAGCCGCAATCTTTTTGTTCATTAACTTTTTGATCTCATCTGTCAGCCACGGCGCCGGCAAATGTTTAACTTTAACTGCTCGTACAGGTGCGTGAACATCATAAAGATCGACAAGTTTAGCAGTAAAAAAATCAACTTTCTCATCGACCGACGTAGAGGCAAACAGAGGAGCCCAATCAATATTACTGGCATCCTCGCAAAGATTGTCAGCGTTCATACCACCAAAATTGCGTTGCATGAGGATTTTGGCTTTAGCCTTAGGTGGACGAATTTTATAAGAAAGAAAAATCAGGTCATGATACGAAAAGGCGTCGGCTGAGTATTGGCCATGCTTAGCGACGCGATCAGGAGAGGGCACAAAAATCAAGTCAAGAAGCGAAGGGGCACAATTTGGAAAATGGTGAGTAGCACTTAGTGGCAAAATGGAAAGATTACTAGAAGCTGCAACATTATTCAGAGAGGACGAGCGATGGTCTTTTTTCAGGAGACAGGTGTTAAAATCATCCATGATTATGCTATGACTGTAAGATGGGATCAGAATTTCTAAGAGTTTTTCAAAAGATGAAAAGAAATTGATGCGTAAGGAGGGACAGTAATACACGCCAAGAAGTAGTTTTGAGTGATGTAGTTCGACTTCAAGAAACAGGTGTTCACCAGCATTTGATGGCGGTGGCTGCGCTGACACATGGACTACAGAAAAAGGAATGTGCGCACGGAGATATATGGCAACACCACCACCACCACCAAACGTCCTGTCGTTTCTAATTAGTACGAAGCCAGGAAGAGAATAGCTAGTTGAAGGGAGACAGGGTTTAAGCCATGACTCGGATACAAGAATAGCATGAATGTTTTTACAGTCAAAACTTGCCAGCATATCGTGGAAATGGGCCGGAATACTCTGGGCATTGATATGAATAACGTTAAATTTTTTAGGATCATCAGAAAACTGCGCCTTAAGACTGTCTGCAAGAGAAGGAATGGACACAAAACTGTCATCGTTACTTGTTAGAGAGAAAAAACTATTACTATCACTGCTCAGATCGAAATTCATAAATATTTACCTAATAAAAAATATAATATATATATATTATTTATATAAAATCCTATCTTAAATCGATTAACACCAAATATCAGATCCACCTGCCGGTTGCGCAATTACGTTACAAATAATAATACATTATTCAATAGTAGCAAAAAAATAAGTAGTCCGGGTAACAAAAAAAACAAAATTAATAAATTATAAAACATGAAACGAGAAATCCCAACATGAGGAACCAAAATTAAAACATTAAAAAAACAGTTTCTCCCAACTTGCTGTTCCGTTTCAGGCAACGCTGTACTAGTGCGTTACTTGCAGCGGAACGCACTAATGACAATTGAATGAAGGTTGACTGACAGTGACACTGACAACTTGACCTATGTCAACTTCACCCGTGCTTGTTTCGTTGACATTATTATTATAGTTAGTTTAGTAATTCTGATATTTTTCGAAGATAAGACACTAAATTGAGTAAAATTAATAAATATTAATGCTTAACAAACAGACCAAAGTGTAGTCAAAAACAAAACAAGTGAAGGTTAATATAAAGATACAATATTACCCGGACATTTAATCAATCACTAACACTACACAAGTGTATCACTATCACTTCTTTAAGGCTCCAGTACGCTTCAATCTTGCGGTCTTGCCAGCAGTAGCTGGCACAGCAGTTTTTGGATTGCCCAGATCGAGCTCACTGGGAATCGATGCCATCGGCGCAATCTTGTCCAACTCTGCTAGGGACTCCACTCGGTGCCGCGTATCGTCGGGTGCAAGGACATAGACGCAGCCCGCCTTAGTCCAGCTCTTGGTGACGCCGCATCTTTCCCTCGCAGCCAGGAAAACGTCATGCCGCCCCTTTGTAAGGAACTCAGACAGAGTGACGCCTGAAGCCCTCAATTTTGTTTTCGAGAACCAGATCTTATCTCTGACTGCAAGATCGCAAACCTTAAACAAGATCGGCCTGGTTTTATTGGCCACCGCTCGCCCCATCCTGTGACAACGACTGATGTCAGCAACAGTGAATTCGCTCAGCTGCAGCCTATTTCGGACCACCTCAGTGATCAACTTGGCGGTGTCCTCCTTTTGCTCTTCAGCAATTCCATGCAGGAGCAAGATCTTCCTTCTGCCCCGCATCTCCATCTGGTCGACACTTCGAGCTAGAAGTCCTACTTGCTGCTGAAGACTGTTTAGAGCCTGTGTTATAAATGTCCGGAACATACTAAACTCTGCAGCCAGGCCAGAAGCTGTGACAGGTGACTGAGGCGTGGTTCTCAGCAACTCTTCCTCAAAAACAGCCATTCTGGTGTGAAACATGTCCTTCAGTTCACTTAGAGTGCTTGATAGTGAATCCATCCCGGTGTCAGTAAGTGAATGTGATTGTAAATGTGAAAAATGTGCAGAGAAAACGCTACTCCAGCAGGTATAGACTGTTAACTTTTATTATAAGGCATTCAATTAATTATCTATTACTACTAATGTTTAAGTATATATGTATTTAGTTTATTGTTTTGAATATATATGGTATAATTATATTGTATTTATAGTTTATAGGTATATTTAAATAATCGATATAACTTTCAATATTGCACCTACCACTGTTTATCTCTCCATCACCCAAAGGTCGACTGGTAGAAAATGCCTAAGGCATTAAGTCCGCCTCTGTACTTGTGTGTGCATGAAGTATTAAATAAATAAATAAATAAATAAATAAAATAATTGTAAAAATACTTTTAACTGTATTATATTTAAATTAAAAATACGAGCAAATTTTTCTATGTCTATCTGTTACAACTACCCACGAAGAAAAAACATGGCCTTTCACATCATGCGGAAATACAGGTTCCTTTGTTAGAAATAATTTCATAAGGAAAACGATAGGATTTTGGGAATATACAGGCAACGCAGCACACGCGAGTTTTATGCTATTCGGTTCATGTTTGAGCCGATTTTATACGAGACTATGTTTCCTCTACGGTTGTACTGCAATATTTTTACGGATTTGGGCGCGCCTGTGGAATTTGAAAATTTAGCGTTTGTAGAGTTTTTTCCAAAATGGAATACATTATCGTCTTTTGTGCCTGCGACTACGTAATGCAGAAATTAAGTGGAAATCAATAATTATGAAGTTGGTTGCTTGATTATGTGTGTTAAATCTACCTATCAGCTGTCGTCAGTATACTCTCTGGAATTACCAGATCAGCTTACGTTTAAGCTTATTTATTCTTTTTAAAAATCGCTGCACAAGCTGAGGTAGGTACTTTTTTGGTGTCGCACAGGTTTTTTTTTATTGTATAGCTTTTATTTGTTTAACTCTGTTTCCTGTGCGGGTCACAAATTAATATAATTTCGTTCTTTATTTCTTTCTTTCACTTATTGCTAGCAAGCAATATTTATCCTGAAAACATGCACGATTACTGTGGAATAGTGTAAATTCTGTAAACAGCGAAGGCACGAGATGAAACTAGTTTTGAACAAGTCGCAAGTTCTAGAGCCTGATGATAAGTGATATACTTCATGCAAATATATCAGTTAATATCAGGCGAGATAGTAATCAAACGCGAGCCTATACTTAGTTAAATAAAAGAAACTGCATAAGTCCTACTTTATTCAAAGGACATTTAAGAAAAACAAAACAGATAAGACGACCCAAACGTTTTATTATTTGGGACAAATACCACAAAATCGCACGGAGTGTCTCTTTTCACGAAATCATCGTGCAAACTGACCTGTTTTGCCAAAACCGGTGAAAGTCATGTTGTCGCACCTGCTTTCCCGCCTTCGAAAAAGCCAAATGCGTGCGCACAAAACGGAAGGTGCGTGTCGAATGAAACGTCATCGGAGGTTTTGGAGGGGCGCGCCAGGCGAGCTTCTTCTTGAACGCCGCTGCGCAGCTCTCTTGGCCCTACACCATCAACGCGACGACACCTCTTCGTGATACTCTCTCGTGTAAAAGTAAATATGTATCAGTTAGAAATAATGTTGGTGAAACATTATTTCTGGCCTTTAAATTATTCTGCTAAAAACATGCCTGTACTCGTTGATTTATTTTATAATTGATATTTACTGTAAAAAATTAAAAAGTAACAGTCGATTTTCTTAGGAATAAACGTTCTATATTTGAATTTTGTAGATCAGTAAGTGGATACCCTACTTACTGATTTAACAAAATTATAATGTCCACGATGTTGTATATAAAAATGGTCAATAAACCCGAGATATAACTTACTAACAGTTGTTTTTCTATTATCAGAAGTGCTTATCGTGCCTACTACGCTCATAAACATGCCGCGCAGCCGCAAACGAAGATCCAGGAGAGAGCCTTCGACGAGTTCAAGTTCGACTTCCAGCTCGAGTAGCAGCAGCAGTGCAAATGACCGAAGGCGTAAACAGTGACGCCGTCGTAAGGATTCGCAAACCGTGAGTCAGAATGTTTTATTATCGTCAGTGATTCCCGAATTTGACCCACTTGTAGACTGTGTAGATATGTGGATTAATGTTGTTGAGGCAAACTCTCGTGCATTTGGATGGTCCGATAATATGATTAAGTATCAGGCGCTTCAAAAATTACGTAATACCGCGAAAACTTGGCTAGATGCTTTGCAAAAAAACGAAACCAGGTGGACCACGTGGAAGTGGAAGCAATGGCGCGAAACATTGTCCGATACATTTCAAGTACGAAGTGATATGTTTAGATCCCTTAAAGAAATAATTGAAACAAAACCTTCACCAAATCAGTCTTTATACGATTTCTATTTTAAACAAAAGTCTAAAATAGATCGCTTACAGTTAGGCTTTAGAGAACGAGATTTAATATCTATAATAGTAGGTTCAATAGGTGATAAAAACATTATAACAACTGCCGAAGCAGGCAATTTTAGGTACTGTGACGATTTAGCCTCCTTTTTACACGGTAAAATTCATATGCCAGAGGTTAATGAAGTCCCTTTTAGAAACGCGTTGCCACCAAAATATTCTTCTCGACCGATACAACCTGGGCAGCAAAATGTACCGAGTAAACCTAACATCAAAACTGAACCTTTTGGGAATAATAACGAATCAAATTATATTTGCTACCGATGTGGAAAAGTAGGTCACCGAAGAAACAATTGTACTGTCAAAGACGATGTGAGGTGTACCTTCTGCAAAAAGTTAGGGCATTTAGAAACAGCTTGCCGATTAAAGATTAATAATAATAAGGTAGTCGAGAAAAATGCTGAAGTAGTAATGATATCTGATCCTAAAACAAAACAAAAATTCTACAAACCGGTTTTAATAAACAATGGCAAATGTAGTGCATTTTTTGATATGGGCAGTGACTGCTCTTTAATAACATCTGCGTTAGTTAACCAATTTAAATTGCAACCTTTCTCTTTGAATAGTCCCGTTAATTTAGTAGGATAAATCCTACTAAATTAACGGGACTATTCAAAGACGAATCAATAGTAAACTATTGATTCGTCTGCTACAGTAACTGAGGCGGTCTTAGTTAAGCTTAAAGTCGATTCTGTGGAATTAATTATTACGTTATACGTTATTGATGCCCTATCCGGCTGTGAAATATTAATAGGAAGGAATTTTACTGAAGATAAAAATATAATGTATGTTCGTGTTGGCGACACTTTAACTTTTCAATTGGCTCAACCAATCAATGTGTGTAGTGTTAAGGTTACCAGTAACGTATCACATGAATACGAAATGGCATTAAATAACATTTAGTTAAAGTACCCTCAATCTTTTTCTCAAGATTTATCCGATTTAGGAAAAACATCATGCGTAGAATTAGAGATACAGCTTATATCTAATAAACCTATTTACCAACGACCCTATAGTTTCCGAATCTGAAAGAGCAGTCATGCGTGAGATAGTTGATGATCTTTTAAAAAATGGGCTTATTCAAAATAGTTGTTCTGCATATGCTAGCCCAGCCCTTTTAGTTGACAAGGCATCTGGGGCGAAAAGGCTATGCGTAGACTATAGGCAGCTAAACAAAATCACTTAAGGAAAAATACCCTATGCCCATGATAGAGGATCTCATTGACAGATTGCAAGGTTGTAAATTCTATACTTCTCTGGACCTTAAAAGTGGGTACCATCAAATTAGTATCAAATCTGAAGATGTGCACAAAACTGCGTTCATAACAAGTGATGGCCATTTTGAATTTTTGAGAATGCCTTTTGGAGTGTGTAATGGACCTGCTGTTTTCCAAAGACTAATGAATACAGTTTTGGGCAATCTTCGTTTTGGAAGGGTGATTTGTTACATGGACGATTTGCTAATTGCTACGAAAACTATTGAAGAAAATATGGTTTGCTTAGAAAAAGTCTTAGATATTTTCGTCAAAAATGGGTTGACTATCAATTTAGATAAGTGCTTCTTTTTCAAAGATCAAATTACGTTTTTAGGCTATGATATTTCCGAACAAGGTATTAGTCCGAGTTCCCGAAAGCTAGAAGCTATTTCCAAATATCCAACTCCAAAGTCTGTGCAACAATTAAGACAATTTTTAGGGTTGATAAATTATTTTAGGAAATTTATTAAGAATTGTGCGGTACTCTGTAAACCATTGACTAGTCTCCAACAGGATCAGGCTGTAGCACGCGTAAAAGATGCATTGATTGAAAATGCTGTACTCGGCGTCTTTGACCCCAAATTGCCCATAAATTTATATACAGATGCCAGTCGTGACGGAATAGGTTGTATCTTGACACAGTTAACTAATAACGGCGAAAAACCTGTATATTTTTATAGTCGTCAAACAAATAATGATGAAAAGAAATACCATTCTTTCGAATTGGAACTATTAGCTATTGTTTCCGCATTACAAAAATTTCGGCATTATTTAATAGGAACTAGTTTCAAAATTACAACCGATTGCAATGCAGTACGACACGCGTTAAATAAAAAAGAGATTATTCCTCGAATAAGTAGATGGGTATTGTATACACAGGATTTTACGTTTGAAGTAGCCCATAGGGCCGGGTCACAAATGCAACACGTTGACGCATTAAGTAGGAACCCTATTGGTATTACATTCAACGTATCTGATGAGGTAAAAAGTGTTAACAATATAACTGAAGGTGATTGGTTGCTAGCGGTTCAGTTACAAGACCCAAATATATGTAGTATTAGAGACATATTACAGTCGGGCGAGGCCGAGACGAATAAGAATTTATTTAATGCATATGAATTATTAGGAAACAAGGTTTACCGTAGAACTGAATTTGGTAGGCGTTGGTTAGTACCAAATAAATGTATATGGTATGTAATTCGTGCTAACCATGATGATGTGGGACATTTCGCAGTCGATAAAACTATTGAAAGAATTATGTCAAAATATAGGTTTCCTCGTTTAAAGAAAACCGTTTCAAAATACATCAAAAATTGCTTGAGTTGTATCTATTATAAAAACATTCACGGCAAAAAACCGGGCCAGTTGTACTCAATCCCGAAATTCGCTAGGCCATTCCACACACTTCACGTCGATCACCTTGGTCCATTCGTTAAAACTACACATCAAAATAGTTACCTGTTAGTGATAGTTGACTCATTTACCAAATTCGTTTTTATTTCGGCTGTAAAAAACACTAAAAGCAAAGTTGTCACTAATGAATTAAATAAGATATTTAAAGTATTTGGAAATCCAAAACGCCTAATTTGTGATGCTGGTAGCGCTTTTACATCCAAATTGTTCACCAATTATTGCAATGATAAAAACATCAGACTTCATATAATTGCTACTGCTGTTCCGAGGTCAAATGGCCAAGTCGAGCGCTATAATCAGACCATTTTAGAAGCATTGCGTAGTATGAGTACTGATACTGATAGCAATAAGTGGGATCAGCACATAACTAATATACAACAAGGTATTAATAGCACAATTAATAAAACCACATCTGCCGTGCCAAGCGAGGTATTTTTTGGGCTCAGAATTCGAATGAACAATGACGCGATCACTGATGATAATAATGAACATTCTATTGACGTCACTGCGTTGAGGGTTAAGGCCGACGCAAATATAAAGAGTAATGCTGAACGACAAAAAACATCCTTCGACTCCAAAAGAAAAGTAGCACCTATTTACAAGATTGGAGACTTGGTGGTGCTCAAAATTCCGAGTCACACAAATGATGGTCAAAGCACTAAGCTGATGCCTCTGTACAAGGGACCCTTTCAAGTGACGAACATCCTGGGACACGACAGGTATAAAGTGGCGGACCTGAGAGGAGCTGAAAGATCTTCCAAAAGGTACGATGGTACTGCCTGCGTGGAGAATATGAAGCCCTGGATCCGCGTTGCCGAAGTACCGGATGTTGTCAAGGATAATTAGGTACCTAAAAGTGACTAAGGTAAATTTTATAATAATTTATGCTTGGTTATTTATTTTTGTTTTTGTCTAACTACTTATACATATCATTCTTGATACAACAAGAATGATATGATACATTGTTACATTAATAGGCTGATGATGATGATGATGACTGTTGTTTTCGCCGTGTTGATTTATGTAGTCCAATGCATTCGCTTTAAACATTTTGGACGTTTATGAGGTGTTCGGTCTTTGTACCAACAGGCATCCGCAGTGAACGCTGTTGTAGAGTGGTGATACACGACTAGATCGATACAGAGTGAACATTGATCTAGTTCAAGCCACACAGTAAGAAGCATGGTAACCATTGATGGCATTAGCATGCTTCTCTGTTCGAACACCTTATCTACAGTCCGATGTTAAAACATGTCACATGTGTACAGAGTTAACATGGACCTAAAACTCATTATTATTATTTAATGTTTCCAGCTTCTTCATTGGACCAACACGCTGTTCGAGGACGAACGCGTGAGCAGGACGGCCGGATGTTGTCGCACCTGCTTTCCCGCCTTCGAAAAAGCCGAATGCGTGCGCATAAAACGGTAGGTGCGTGTCGAACGAAACTTCATCGGAGGTTTTGGAGGGGCGCGCCAGGCGAGCTTCTTCTTGAACGCCGCTGCGCAGCACTCTTGGCCCTACACCATCAACGCGACGACACCTCTTCGTGATACTCTCTCGTGTAAAAGTAAATATGTATCAGTTAGAAATAATGTTGGTGAAACATTATTTCTGGCCTTTAAATTATTCTGCTAAAAACATGCCTGTACTCGTTGATTTATTTTATAATTGATATTTACTGTAAAAAATTAAAAAGTAACAGTCGATTTTCTTAGGAATAAACGTTCTATATTTGAATTTTGTAGATCAGTAAGTGGGTACCCTACTTACTGATTTAACAAAATTATAATGTCCACGATGTTGTATATAAAAATGGTCAATAAACCCGAGATATAACTTACTAACAGTTGTTTTTCTATTAGTCACGGTTGACCTGATATCGTTTGACCACGAATAGACACGTTTCCTTTACTATAATAAACAAGTATTAGGGACGTCATTTAACGAGCGAGAATAGTGCGTTATGATTTGTTTTTGGCTCAAAATGTGTTCGCGACGAAGCGTCATCAACCATACTAAATGGTTCATAGAAATTGAAGTTTGTATGTGTAGACATGTCTGCTTACCACGGCGCGCCACCTGATACTAAAATGAATTTTAGAGGCACGTTTATATTTATACTAAAATTTTACCTACATTTTTTGAGATAGTAGTATAATGTTTTTAGTGTTTGTCAGTATGTTATAGGGTTCAATAGTTCACCCTTAACAGAGTAAAATCATTAGAAAGCATACTGATAAGAGTTATCATAGTAAAAAACATAAATTTCTGTCATACGATACGTCTGTGCTCGACGACGGATTAGTTCCGAATGACCCGTGAGAGGGAACCACACGATATATATAGTTTTGGTGGTTTTCGAAAATATTATAGTAATTAAAATCATGTTTTTAAGGGCTTATCCTATGTACTGGACATGAAATCAGTACATAATGATGAAACTATGTGAAGACCACATAGTTTCTGCTATGTAAATAGGAATATTGACTTGATATCTCAAACACCAAATATATGGTTTTAGGTCATTTTAGGGTATATGGGGGACCTAGACCGAGACAGGAAGCCTATATACACCTCATAGTTAGCGTAGTCTTTTATATAAAGCCCATTTACTTGAGATATCAAGTCAGTATATAATAGAAAAACTGCTGTTTATCTGGTTTTTGGGCAATCGCTTACGGTTTTAGGTGCCCTAAGTACCTAGAAACATATAGGTGTACTGGTAAAAGTACTACCATTGGAAAGCTTGCTAAAAGGGCTTCCAGGCGGTTTCTAGATGGGAAGAATCGCTTGGATAGTCAACGAGATAAGCAGTCGTGAAAAATGTAAACAACGTAAAACGTTGAAATTTGTAGACCCTTCAGGTGGAATAACTCCATGAAGGGAATAGATGTACTCATGGTGTAAGTACTTTCGGATGGCTTGCTGGACTAGCTACCAAGCCATCACTTTGGAGCGAAAATCGCTCAAGTAGTTTAAGTACAATTCCAGAAAATAGGTTTCTGGAAATGTAATTTTTAGTCAGTTTTTGGCATTCCCCGGGACTATACACCCCTGGGAATTCCGAAAATAAGGAATTTTTGGGGACCTCCCGATGGCCCGTTAAACGCACCATCGTGTCGTCCCAATCTTATTAGTGTTTTTATATCTAATTTCTCTGATAGCTGGGCGCAAAGAAAGTGACCAGCTATCAAATTTGTACATATCAAGGCACCTTATGTGCATATGACCTAGATAGACTTACATAAACACTAGAAATGTAAAGTGTGGTCTATTGGCTACCAGAATCCCCATAATAGGCGGTGATTGTCTGGTTAGCCTAAGTAGGAAGTCCTAAAGTCGGTGAAATGACTTAGGAATTTATAGATTCGTTACATAAGGGATGATATCCCATAGAAGATTCCCGAAAATAAGCTTTTTCTAGACGTCAACAGACGGCCTGCTATTGGCACCAGCAGGTCAACCCAACCTATAGACATCCTTAGGCTAGGTTAAAAGCTATTAAGGTTTTAACTGGGAAATAAAGGGAATTGTCCTTTTATTTCATGGAAATAGTCTAGGGAAGCTATCAATACCTGGAAATTAGGTATATTGATTAGATACATAGATAGGGGGCGTTACTGTGTTACAGTACGAAGGAATCCAGCTATTGATAGCACCATGGAAGGGGTGCGGTAACCCTATTTACCAAATATGTATAAGGGTTTTTTACATAAATAAAAATTATTTTCGGCGAGAATTTGCGGGGCTCTCAATAATGGCACGATGCGAGGGTATAAAGAACCCCCGGGCCCAAAATAGAATTTGTAGTCATCCAAAGCTAGTCGCTTGTACTTGTCTTAGTAAATAAGAAGTAATTCTTATATAGAATCACGTCTCAGAAATCGTTGAGAGCCCTAGAATCGTGCCGTGTACTGAATAACTTAGTGTTTCATTTAATTCATCAACTTCAACCCTTATGAAGACATCCCTTTTCGATCCTGTCGAGCTGAACCTCGGAACCTGGACACCAGGAGTGCTGATCCAGAAGTAGGCAACCCGGAATCTGGAAATAACTCAAGTACAGCCAACACATCGTTGAATCGTTAGAGTCGATTTGCAACCCTACGTCACTGCTGCAGCTAGGCATCCAAGAACATTTGTTTTCGTGGTGTGGATGGGGCGTTCAGCGGCAATGGCCAGAAGTTTTACGCCCTTCTTTTCTCGGGGCCAGTGAACACGCTACGTCCTGCACATTTAATGGTCCTATCTTCTCACAAAAAATCTATCCTCACAAAAAAACCAGACTATCTATTCAGTAAACTGACCTGGTCCCGCGATGTGAACAAAGTCAGAACGAGAGCTTCTGCCTACCTTTTATTGACGTCTCACAAAACTGCTGCATTCCGTGGCAGTTTCAAATTCGCTGCCTCTCGTATCTGGAATGATCTTCCTCCGCCGTTTCGCGCTATAAAGACGACTGGAACATTTAGTACTAATTTCAAGCAGTACTTATTACGCAAGCAAAAGGAAGCCAGCGGATAAACTTACCCGGCCGGGGTTTGCACGCAGTTATATTATCTTCTATCATGTTCCTTGTTCTTAGTTTTTAAACTTTCTGGCGAACACTTCACCGAACACTACACACCACACACAGTAATATTCACACAATTCTGTTTTATCGAATACTAGCAATCTTTTCACCTTGTTTATTAACAGCAACTTCTTACATAATTTTCCATTATTATTATTTTGATATTTTCATTTTGACAACCGACGCGACGCCGACCACAGATTGACACGCGCTCTGTCGTTTGTCTACGGTTTTGACAAATGATCATAGAGCCGTCGAGATTTTGGTCGTATATTTATTGTGTTTTATTTAGATATTTATTTTATACGTATACACTTACATACAGCGACTCACCTACTGTGTTTATTTATAATATTTTGATATTATATATCTTGTTCTATTTTTATTTCTTTAATATGATAATATGATCCGTTTCCGTAAATGTGTCCGTGGCATCAACATTGGGCCCTATCAGAATATCAGCGCAGCGTTATTTTCATTTTGATATCGTTGCTCATGCTGAGATAGGAGCCTTTTTGGTCTCGCACGGGGTAATTTATTTTTATTTTTTATTATTGTTTGTGTTTTTCTTATCTCGTGTCTCCTGTGCGGGTCACAAATAAATATTTTTTCTTTCTTTCTTTCTTTCTTCTTTCTATCGAGCCGAATTTTGGAGCCTGGAGAGCCCCAGGACGTCGGGAACAGCAGATCCAGAAAAAACAACTGGGTGCCTGCATATTAAGTCGGCTACGTGCAACACAACGTTGACCCGTTCGAGCCGAAATTCGAAGTCTGGATCGCCCCAGGACGTCGGGAAGAAACAGTGGTGGAATTAATTTTTCGAATTTTGGAGAAATTAATTTCACAAATAAACCAAAAATCGACGTGCACTGCAGGGAACAAGTCCTACGTGCCCTATTTGCCGCTGGATCCAAGAGGTAAAATTCTGGAGACAGTTATTGAAAATACCCTATTTTTTCAATAATTGTAAGAAAATAGAAGAAATTTTCTGTGAGCCGCAAAATGCTGTATGAAGACAGATGCGCATCCTTGAAGCCCCAAGAATAGTTCCTGAAGACTTATCGCTGAAAACTACCCTATGTTATCAGTGATTTGTTCTAGAACTGAACGCTTGTTTATTCAACCAAGAATACTCGTTCAGAAGATTGGATTACGTCTTTGACGCGGAAGAATAGTTCCTGAAGACTTATCGCTGAAAACTACCCTTATGTTTTTAGCGATTTGTTTAAAAAACGAGCGCCCGTCAGAAAAATACAAGACGTGCGTTTAGAAGGCTGATGTGCATCCTTGATGATTGAAGAATAATTCCTGAAGCCTTATGACTGAAAACAACCCCTATGTTTTCAGGAAAATTTTGAAGACTGAATTTTCGTCAGTGAATGGAAGAAACGTACTCTGAAGACTTAGATACGTTTCGGATGTACTGACTATGCGGTTCCTGAAGCACTATCACTGAAAATAACTTTGACGTTTCGGTGATTTATTTGAAGATTGAATTTTCTTCAATCAAGCAAGATACGTGCTCTGAAGATTGATGCACGGCTCTGATGCTTTGGACAAGCAGTTCATGAAGCATCACCACCGAAAAGTAAGCTTGACTTTTCGGTGATTTAGAATTTGATTGAATTATAGTCAATGAAATAGAACATACACGTTTATGGGAAAAATAAACTTGTATAGCAAATGCCTGAAGTTTCCTGAAGACTTATCACTGACCGTAAGTTTTTAGTGATTTTTTATTTGAAGATTGAATTATAGTCAATCGAAGTGGAGGTTAACTTCTGGAGATCGTCGGTTTGAACGCTGAAGCCCGGAACCGGGACTTATCTTTGAAAACTAACTTCGAGTTTCAAAAGAAAATATTTCAACAACAATGCCGATAACCAGATCCAAAGGCAAGACGCCGGAGGCATGGACCGTGGAGTTGGATCAGCCAGCTGGCATCAGACATGAGCTGCCGCCGTGTTCACCTTCCACAACCGAAGGGACCGAGCCGTCAGACGAGCAGCGCCATCTAGCGCCTCAAACTGAAAGCACTCCGACGCATCAACCAATAGAAACTGATCAAGCGGTTTCTACCAGAGTAACCAGATTAGATTGAAACCTTCTCAGAAAGAGAAGATTTTCGAAGAAGACAGACGTACAGCGATGCCGATGACTACCCGGGGTGACGCCCGTATCGAACATAGCCGTCCGCCGTCAACTAGAGTGACTCGGTCACGAAAAAACATAGACAAAGCTCGCGAAGACTTACTCAAAATTAAGTTGGAGCTTGCACAACTGGCACTTCAGAGAGCGGAGGAAGAGGGTTCCGAAGCTGAATACCTGGATGACAGAAACTCGAATGACGAGTACGTGCGTTCATGGCTAGAAGAGGCACCAGAACCTCAGCCTGAGAAGGAGGATAACGTCGTGGAAGGGGGAACCAGAAATTCTATGCATAGACCCCTGACTCCGACCGCCACCAAATCGCAAATAGAAGGTCAGCATCCTAAGGAAAAAGAAGTGCGAAAACCTCCAGTTGCAGCGTCAGCTGAGTGTACAGGAGGTCAGAGGGATAGTCTCCGTCCATTCCTGACGGAGTTGACGTCCGCTATAGCGTCGCTAGCCGACAGAAAAATAGAACAGCGGGACCAATCGAACCCCTCTGCGTCGAAATTCGTCATGACATTGCCGAATTTCAATGGTTCTCATACTGAATGGCTATCATTTCGGGCCATATATGAGACAACTCGAGCGTATTTTACGGACATCGAGAATACAGCGAGGCTGAGGAGAAGCTTACATGGACGTGCAATGGAAACCGTCAGCTCAGAACTCATCGGACATGCCAGGCCCGATGACATCATGAAGGAACTCGAGCTGCAGTTCGGCCGTCCAGACTCCATAGCGCAAGCTGAAACAGATAGATTACGCGGACTGCCGCGCTGCAGTGAGTCACCAAGAGACATCTGCGCGTTTGCAAGTCGCGTAAGAGGTGCTGTAGTCACGCTCCGCGCGTTAAAAAAGGGTCATTACCTTATGAACGCGGAGCTTATGCGATTGTTAACAGAGAAGTTACCCAATTCGCTACGAGCACAATGGTACCGATCATATTCGGAGAAGTACCAATCGGTGCCAGATATTTCATTGTTCAGTAATTTTATATCTGAACAGGCACACTTCTGTAGTCCATTCGCCCCACCCGAAGGCATCGCTTCGGCCGAGGCGAACACCAACAGACGCGTCACACAAAGGACGCATATAGCTACGGACCAACCGGTAGGAAAATGCCGTGTTTGCGACGTGGGACATCACTACGCCACTGGATGTGCACAATTCAGGGGTGTAGCTGTCGAGAAAAGATGGGAGCTAGCGAAAAAACACAATCTATGTTATCGCTGCCTTCAACATCGACGAGGCAACCACACTTGTAAGAGAAAACAGTGTGGCCAAGACGGGTGCAGAGATACGCACCATCGGCTTCTTCATAGGAAGAAGCAACAGCAGAGGGAAGCCAACAAGAAGCCCGATGTTCCTGAATCCCGCAAGGATCCTCAGGAAACGGTGGCCAGTTTCGGGTCACCATCGAGCCAGGCGTACCTCAAGATAGTGCCGGTCCGGGTAATCGGACCGGCGGGAGAGGTAGCAACATACGCTCTCCTAGACGATGGGTCCACCGTTTCGCTGATGGATGAAGACATCGCGAGGCAAGTCGGGGCAGAGGGCCCTGTGGACCCGCTCAAGATCGGTGCGATAGGCAACACCATGCTCACCACCCCATGCTCAAGAAGAGTCAAGGTGACGCTGGTTAGCCCGCAAGAGAGAAGGGTACAATTTAAAGCACGTACTATACCTAAACTCAGCTTGGCAAAACAAACAGTGAGCGATAGGGTTGTCGCACGCTGCAAGCATTTAACCGACTTGAGAAAAGAGTTGATGTACAACAATGGCGTGCCAAAAATACTCGTCGGCCAAGACAACTGGCATTTGTTATTGGCCAGCGAGATTCGCAGAGGTCCAAGACACCAACCAATTGCGTCACTTACAGCAATGGGTTGGACACTACATGGCGCGCACAGTAGTTTACTACGACAACAAGTACATCATGTCAATAGAATAACAACTGATGACAATTTGGATCATCAGTTGCGCGAACATTTCGCCATAGAATCGTTGTGCGTAAATCCACAGCGACCCACCTCTGACCCAGCAAGAAGGGCAGAGGACATTTTGAATCGATCAACTGTCCAATTAGAGAATGAACACATCGAAACCGCCATGCTTTGGCGTAATGAGCATGCTGAGATGCCAGATAGCTTTGAGACAGCTCTGAAGAGGCTCGTCTCAACAGAAAAGAAGCTGGACAAGAACCAGGAACTTCTAAGAAGATACTCAGACCAGATGGACTCGCTAATTGCGAAAGGGTACGCTGAAAGGGCACCCGCAATTAGCACGCCGGGCAAAACTTGGTACCTCCCACACTTCGATGTCTTCAACCCAATGAAGCCAGACAAACTTCGCATCGTACATGACGCTGCCGCCAAATCGAGAGGAATGTCACTGAATGACTTCCTGTTAACTGGGCCCGACTTATTACAGTCGCTGCCAGGCGTAATGATGCGGTTTCGCCGCCACTGCGTCGCAATAACCGGTGACATAGCGGAGATGTTCATGCAAGTGAAGGTGCGGAGCCAAGACCGAGACGCGCTTCGCTACCTGTGGAGGGGAAACCGCAGAGAAGGAGCGCCAGAAGAATATAGAATGACGTCCATCATTTTCGGCGCAGCCAGTTCGCCTTGCACAGCAATTTTTGCAAAGAACTGGAACGCAAACAAATATATAGAGAAGCACCCTGAAGCTGTGGATGCTATACTACGTAGTCATTATATGGATGACTACCTAGATAGTTATAGAACTATCGAGAAGGCGGCAGAAGTCGCTAGTATGGTGCGAAAAATACACCTACAGGCGAGGTTTGAACTCAAGAAATGGGTTTCAAATAGCTCGCAGCTCCTAGAAAAAATGGACCCATCGCATATACAAACTGAGATGGTATCCATTGGAGATATAGATACGTCGGAAAAGATACTCGGCCTCATATGGAGGCCAGGCGAAGACACGCTGGGTTTCAACCTCACACTCGCGCGTCTGCCTGAGGGTATCTTGGACCGAGAGGCGCCCACCAAGCGAGAGGCGCTCAGAATAGTAGCGTCGCTATACGACCCACTCGGACTCGCCTCGCCAGTAACCATCAAGGCGAAGCAAATATTGCAAGAAGCATGGCGGCGAGGCGTCGACTGGGATCAGAGGCTAGATGTTGACCTAGCATTACAATGGAAAATTTGGGTACAACATTTACGCCAACTAAAAAACGTTAGCGTACCAAGATGCTATCCTGGATATAGCGACGCTATAGAAATGCAGGTGCATGTGTTCACTGATGCAAGCGAGATGGCATATGCTACCGCTATATACTGGCGGGCCACGACCGTGGAAGGCAAGCACTTAGTAAGCCTTGTTATGGCGAAAGCGCGGGTGGCCCCACTGAAACTGCTTTCGATACCGAGACTCGAACTTCAGGCCGCGGTATTGGGAACCCGCGTAGCCGCAGCAGTGATGAGTGAACACGACTGCAAGCCCACGTCAGTAACGTATTGGTCAGATAGCAAGACCGTACTGACCTGGATTAGAAGAGGAGCGAGAGTATACAAACCTTTCGTTGCTCACCGAATAGCTGCTATTGAAGACAATAGCAAAGTCGAAGATTGGCGATGGATACCCACCAAGATGAACATCGCTGATGCAGCAACCCGTGACGTGCCACTGCGGTTCAACTCGGACCACGAGTGGTACTGCGGGCCGAGTTTTTTGTCTCTTGGGCCCGAATTATGGCCCACAGAGAAACCTCCGACTACAAACGACACGGGAGAAGAAAAAACTTTCGTTGTCACAGAAGGGGACAAGAAGAGCTTCATAGAAGCCGTTCCAGAGCCAAGCAGATTCTCCAGATGGGAGCGACTGCTTCGTGCGACCGCCACAGTTCTGCGTTTTATATCTCTTTGCAAAAATAGAACAGAGATAACGTCCTATAAACGGACGAGAAAAAACGCTGAAAAGGACCCATACTGGCGCAAGAAGCCCGCTGTACCTGCACAGAAGCAGAAGCAGGCATGCAGAGCACCAACCCAGGTCAACAGACAAATCATAGAAGCAGAATTTCTCCAAGAAGCTGAGAAAATACTTGTCCAGGTCGCACAACAACAATCGTTCGCTTCAGAGTTAGCGAATGTTGAAGAAATAAATAAAAATAGCTCGCTGCGACCTTTACAAATTCAGGTCGTCGACGGCGTGCTGCGACTAAGAAGTCGCATAGCAGCTACGCAAGAGGTAGCTGAAGAAGTGATGCGCCCGCCTATATTACATGGCGACCATCACATAACGCAGTTGTACATAGACTGGACACATCGCAGTCTACAACATAGTGGCACCGAACTCACAATTAATGAGGTACGGCAGCACTACTGGGTCGTGAAGATGCGACCAACAGCGAAGAAGGTGATAGCAAGATGCCTGCATTGCCGTATACGCAAGGCACAGCCACCAGTACCTGCGACCGGCGACCACCCGAAAACGCGCCTCGCTCACCATAAGAGGCCGTTTACATATACCGGGCTCGACTATTTCGGCCCGCTATCCGTCACCGTCGGTCGGCAGCATCAGAAGAGATACGTAGCACTATTTACGTGTCTCACATCAAGGGCGGTGCACCTTGAAATCGCCGCCAGCCTTAGCGCAGACTCCGCCATATTGGCGCTGCGCCGATTCGCCGCACGCAGAGGATGCCCAGCTGAGATACACTCAGACAATGGCACCAACATGCACGGCGCCGACAGAGAGCTGCGAGACGCCTTCAAAACAGAGGCAAGTCGTAGAGGCATCGTATGGCGCTTGATAACGCCATCAGCGCCATTCATGAGAGGCGCCTGGGAGCGCCTAGTTCGTTGTGTAAAAAACACACTATACAATGTACTTACAGAAAAACACCCCACCGAAGAGGTGTTGTCCACACTGATTTGTGAGGCAGAGTACATTGTAAATAGCCGACCATTGACACACGTGTCGGTAGATGGTGATGATGATGAATCCATCACACCGAATCACCTTTTACTCGGTGGGTCAGCCAGACCACCTACACCTGGCACGTTCACCGAGCAAGATATAGACAGCAGGAAAATATGGCGACGATCACAGATCCTCGCTGATATGTTCTGGAGTCGCTGGGTCAGAGAGTACCTGCCGGAGCTCCAAAACCGGCGGGAGCCACATAGTAGTGGGCCCAGATTTAAAGTGGGTGACCCTGTCCTGATAGCCGACGGCCAGCTGCCCCGCAATACGTGGCCGCGAGGCCGCATTGTGGCCGTGTATCCAGGAATCGACGGAGAAATCCGGACCGCTGAGGTACGCACGCTTGGCGGTACCTTGAAGCGTCCGGTGAAGAAACTCGTCCCACTGCCCCAGTAACCAGAGATGCCGGAGCGGCGACCGTCCTCTCGGTGGGCCTGGCCGGCAGCCGAGAAATGCCGTCCGTCGCTCACCGAAGGAATGCAGCGCCGCGCCGACAACACTTCGAGTCGACACAGCGAGTCGACACAGCACTGCACGGCGGGAGATATGTTCGCGACGAAGCGTCATCAACCATACTAAATGGTTCATAGAAATTGAAGTTTGTATGTGTAGACATGTCTGCTTACCACGGCGCGCCACCTGATACTAAAATGAATTTTAGAGGCACGTTTATATTTATACTAAAATTTTACCTACATTTTTTGAGATAGTAGTATAATGTTTTTAGTGTTTGTCAGTATGTTATAGGGTTCAATAGTTCACCCTTAACAGAGTAAAATCATTAGAAAGCATACTGATAAGAGTTATCATAGTAAAAAACATAAATTTCTGTCATACGATACGTCTGTGCTCGACGACGGATTAGTTCCGAATGACCCGTGAGAGGGAACCACACGATATATATAGTTTTGGTGGTTTTCGAAAATATTATAGTAATTAAAATCATGTTTTTAAGGGCTTATCCTATGTACTGGACATGAAATCAGTACATAATGATGAAACTATGTGAAGACCACATAGTTTCTGCTATGTAAATAGGAATATTGACTTGATATCTCAAACACCAAATATATGGTTTTAGGTCATTTTAGGGTATATGGGGGACCTAGACCGAGACAGGAAGCCTATATACACCTCATAGTTAGCGTAGTCTTTTATATAAAGCCCATTTACTTGAGATATCAAGTCAGTATATAATAGAAAAACTGCTGTTTATCTGGTTTTTGGCAATCGCTTACGGTTTTAGGTGCCCTAAGTACCTAGAAACATATAGGTGTACTGGTAAAAGTACTACCATTGGAAAGCTTGCTAAAAGGGCTTCCAGGCGGTTTCTAGATGGGAAGAATCGCTTGGATAGTCAACGAGATAAGCAGTCGTGAAAAATGTAAACAACGTAAAACGTTGAAATTTGTAGACCCTTCAGGTGGAATAACTCCATGAAGTGAATAGATGTACTCATGGTGTAAGTACTTTCGGATGGCTTGCTGGACTAGCTACCAAGCCATCACTTTGGAGCGAAAATCGCTCAAGTAGTTTAAGTACAATTCCAGAAAATAGGTTTCTGGAAATGTAATTTTTAGTCAGTTTTTGGCATTCCCCGGGACTATACACCCCTGGGAATTCCGAAAATAAGGAATTTTTGGGGACCTCCCGATGGCCCGTTAAACGCACCATCGTGTCGTCCCAATCTTATTAGTGTTTTTATATCTAATTTCTCTGATAGCTGGGCGCATAGAAAGTGACCAGCTATCAAATTTGTACATATCAAGGCACCTTATGTGCATATGACCTAGATAGACATAAACACTAGAAATGTAAAGTGTGGTCTATTGGCTACCAGAATCCCCATAATAGGCGGTGATTGTCTGGTTAGCCTAAGTAGGAAGTCCTAAAGTCGGTGAAATGACTTAGGAATTTATAGATTCGTTACATAAGGGATGATATCCCATAGAAGATTCCCGAAAATAAGCTTTTTCTAGACGTCAACAGACAGCCTGCTATTGGCACCAGCAGGTCAACCCAACCTATAGATATCCTTAGGCTAGGTTAAAAGCTATTAAGGTTTTAACTGGGAAATAAAGGGAATTGTCCTTTTATTTCATGGAAATAGTCTAGGGAAGCTATCAATACCTGGAAATTAGGTATATTGATTAGATACATAGATAGGGGGCGTTACTGTGTTACAGTACGAAGGAATCCAGCTATTGATAGCACCATGGAAGGGGTGCGGTAACCCTATTTACCAAATATGTATAAGGGTTTTTTACATAAATAAAAATTATTTTCGGCGAGAATTTGCGGGGCTCTCAATAATGGCACGATGCGAGGGTATAAAGAACCCCCGGGCCCAAAATAGAATTTGTAGTCATCCAAAGCTAGTCGCTTGTACTTGTCTTAGTAAATAAGAAGTAATTCTTATATAGAATCACGTCTCAGAAATCGTTGAGAGCCCTAGAATCGTGCCGTGTACTGAATAACTTAGTGTTTCATTTAATTCATCAACTTCAACCCTTATGAAGACATCCCTTTTCGATCCTGTCGAGCTGAACCTCGGAACCTGGACACCAGGAGTGCTGATCCAGAAGTAGGCAACCCGGAATCTGGAAATAACTCAAGTACAGCCAACACATCGTTGAATCGTTAGAGTCGATTTGCAACCCTACGTCACTGCTGCAGCTAGGCATCCAAGAACATTTGTTTTCGTGGTGTGGATGGGGCGTTCAGCGGCAATGGCCAGAAGTTTTACGCCCTTCTTTTCTCGGGGCCAGTGAACACGCTACGTCCTGCACAAAATGTATCTATGATTTTTAGGGAAAAACGCATTTTGGAATAGCTTGGGTTGTAAAGCTACAGAAAATGAGGGATAATCAGTGTTTATTTCAACGGAATACGTCACGATTGCCCAAAGCACACTTTTCTGAAGAACTTTCGCTCGAATATTCGTTTGTCCAGAGGACGATCGAAAGTACAATTGCCCGTAGAACGTTAGTTCATTTGCTAGGTCGAAAGAATATTGCCCGAAGAAAGTTCGCCTATAGGATTATTTGACCAAAGAACAACACAAAATATTTTCACCCGTTAGATATTGTTTGGCCATTTAACAGCTGGATGAGAGCTGCCGTAAATAAAAATAAATACAACTGACTGCCAAATAAAACCCTACATAGTGAAAACTAACTTTTATTTCGGCAGTCGATGTTCTTGTTTTCGTTTCTTCTTTTTTTACTAAAGAACTTTCCTATTAGGTAACACAAATAAAAAATAAAGGATAATAAACTTTTTTACAAATAATTCAACCGTCTTCCAAATAAAAATAATTTGGAAGACTGTTGAATTATTTATAAAAAAGTTTTTAATCTTCACTTTTTATTTGTGGTAGGTACAACTGGCAAGTTCTATACCTGTAATGTCAGAATAAATTACTCGAATATCATAAAACGGCGGGAAACCTCGGTTGCGCGCGGTTGTTTCAAATTCTTGATATTTAATTTTTTATTGTAAAACGGATCAGTTGAGTCTTATCTTTGTAAATAATTTTGTATAATAATTGTATATATTTGTAGTAGTGTTTGTAGGTGAATATTTGGTAAGTTTTTTATATTGTATGATTAGTCCCTAAGTCCGGGTCGTATGAACGACCCCCCTAATAACTTGCAGGGGGATTTAGGCGGCGGCCTAAATCCCCCCGAGGATGTCGCAAACTATGTGACTATCATGTCACGGAGTGATAATGTTGTTTATAAAAGTGGCATGGACACTGATGGTTCAGTGGCCACTGACAGTAGCGAAAAATCTTCTCGAAAACGCAGGAAAATCTGTAAAACCTGTAAAATACGCAAACGCACCAGAAAAGGTCATGGCCAGAATGATGTCAGTATTACGGATTGTAATTGTAATCCCCAAGAGACGGTTCTTGAAAATAGCCATGGTAACCAAGCATCATCCCAATTTGAGTCACAGTCAAAGCCTAGTCAAGCAAGTTTTGAGCCAGTTGGTAGGAAGGAGTACATACATACCGATGTATCTCCTTATTTGATACATGTACAGCGCATCACCGACTTACCTAATAGTGGAACTGTATTACATCCCATTGCGTTTGGAAACTTTATGAAACGGGGAGCATTTAAAAATATAATTAATGGTAGCATTAAAAGGATAGGCCGCAATAAGTGTGCAGTTGCATTTTCGACTTTCCATGATGCAAATGATTTTTTAAAATCTAACTTATTAAGTACTAATGGATTCAAAGCTTTTATCCCGACATTCAATGTAACTAGAATGGGTATGGTGCGTGGTGTTCCTTCAGAATGGTCATTAGATGAAATTGAAGCAAATATTTCTACACCCGTTGGGTGTGGAAATGTCATTAAAATTCGGAGGTTACATTATAAAGTGCAGATTAACGGTAATCCAGTTTGGAAACCTTCAGAATCCATTGTTATAACTTTTGATGGACAAATTCTTCCAAAGAGAATATTCATGTGTTATAATGCATTAAATGTTGATATATATGTGTACCCCACCATTCAGTGTTTCAGATGCTGTAGGTATGGACATGCAAAATTACAATGTAGGGCTCCAGAGCCGAGATGTTTTAAATGCAGTCAAAATCATTCAGCTGAATCTTGTAGCATTGAGGAGGATTGTGCATCTTGTATAAATTGTTCTGGTTTTCACTTTGCTATAAATAAAGCATGCCCTTTTAATTTAATTTTTTAATAAAGAGACAAAGAGATATCAAAAACACTATGGCTCATTCATGTATTTCTTATTTAGAGGCTAGTAAGTTGCATCCATTTTCCTCTATGTCATATGCAGATAAAGTTGTTTTAAGTAGTAAAATTTCTCAATCAGATTCCAAATCCGCATACTTCCACACTAATGATAATGTGAAAAATGGTCCTAGGACAACTTCATACAATAAAACAATATTTAAAAAACCTCGTTCGCCTCCTAAATCTGCGTCTGGATATGACAGAGCAGCACACAATGCATTAATAAATGAGTTCAGTTTTCCAAGTCCCAGTAATGGGTGTGCACTACAGAATAAACCCGAACAAAAAGAAAGATCATGAACAGATTATGGATCTAATTAACAGTCTTATTAAGATGTTACAAAATAAAAAATACATTAAACCGAACAACGCTGACCTGATTTGTAAATTATTGACAGACAAAAACGATAATGGATTTGATTATTCAATGGAACGCCAGGTCAGTGACTAATAAAAAAACTGATCTTTTATATTTAGTTAACAAGTATAAACCAATTATTGTTGCATTGAGTGAAACATGGCTTAAACACGGTCGAATATTTGGTATTCCAGGTTATGTTTGCATTCGTAATGACAGAACTGATGGCTACGGTGGTGTTGCCATCTTGATCAAAAACAATGTTGCATTTTCTCAAATTGCATTACCCAATCAGTATTCTATAGTTGATTTCGTTGCTGTACGTGTAAATAATGTATGTTATGCCTCTGTATATATTCCAAAGCCTTCATCCGCTGCTCTACAAGAGATAAGTGATATTTTTTGTTCATTTACTAGCCGTGTCTTGATAATGGGAGATTTTAATTGTCATCATCAGACGTGGGGATGTGGTGAAAATAAAAGTGATGGTGTACGTTTGCTACAAATATTAGATGACAATAATCTATGTGTATTAAATACTGGGACACCGACTAGACGTACCAAGCCCAATGAATTGCCTAGTGCTGTGGACTTGTCGATTTGTTCCCCTAGTTTGGCCTTATCACTCACTTGGTCTGTCTTCCCTTCTTCTACACTAGGCAGTGATCATTTTCCTCTAGTAATAGCATCCCCTGACAAATATCCCATCAGTGAAAAGCGTCCCCCTCGATTAAGGTACAGATTGGGTGGAGCTGATTGGGAAAAATTTAAACAGGTCCTTGAAGTCAAAGTGTCTCAGTTACCTGAAATACTTCATGGAGGAGAGGATGATTGCTCTCGAGCCTTAGCTCTTTGCATGCTTGAAGTAGCGGATGAGATTTTCCTTGTAAAAAGTTCTCGCACAAACAATTTACCTATGCCTCCTTGGTCGAATACTGAATGTTCATATGCAGAACGACGAAGAAAGGAAGCGGAAAGAGAGTATGGAGAGGATATGTCGGACGAAAATTTAAATAAACTTACTGGTATAATTAATGAGACTAGAGATTTTTTGAGGGAAAGGAAATTTGAGGGATGGAGATCATTTTGTGCCTCCCTTTCTCCTAGAACTTGTCCTTCGGAGGTCTGGAGAAACATTAAGCGTTTTAGGAATGCTTTTAATCAAAACCGTTGTGGTCTTCAGTTATCTCCTGCTTTAGCTGACGATTTTCTTGATAAATTGGCCCCTGCAACAGCTCCTGAAAAAAATTCTTTGATGCCTTGTTGCGCATTATATCCTGGAATAAAAGAATCGAATAGCTTAAACTTACCTTTTTCTTTATATGAGCTTAAAGGGGTATTGTCGAGTGTTAAAGATTCTTGTCCTGAAGAAGATGGAATACCTTATGCTTCTTTTTCAAATATGGGAGACTCCTCACTTTTATATTATTTAGAAATAATTAATTCCATAATGATTTCTGGGAACATTCCTACCTCTTGGCGAACTCAAGAAATAGTCCCTATACTAAAGCCTAAAAAATATCCTGATGAACCGGCTACTTATCGACCTATAGCCTTATCTTTGGTTATTGTTAAAATTGCAGAACACCTGGTTAAAAATCGTCTTGAATGGCATATCGAAAGAAATAATTTGCTTTCGATTTCTCAATACGGCTTTCGTAAATCTAAAAGTACCATCGACAGTTTAAGTATCTTTACCACAGACATCAATTTGGCCTTTTCTAATAATTTATCGGTGGTTGCTGCATTTTTAGACGTTTCGGCAGCTTATGACAATGTAATCATAGCAGTGCTCAAAAATAAACTAATGAAATTGCAGGTGCCGTTAATATTAGTTAATTTTATTATTAATATCTTATCTGTTCGCATTATATTTGTAGTAACAAACCAAGGTTCAAGAATTTCACGAACTGTTTATAAGGGATTACCTCAAGGGTCTGTACGTAGCCCGTTACTTTACAACATTTACACATATGATCTAGAGGCGTCCTTAAATGGTATCGTTAGTGTTTTACAATACGCTGACGACCTACTTATTTATTCAATAAACATGTCTATCTCAACTGCATGTAATTCATTAACAGAATCCCTCTCGTCTCTAAAGGCTTGGCTTGATAATAATGGAATGGATTTATCAGCTAACAAAAGTTCTGTAGTAGTTTTTTCTAGAAAACGGGATTTTCCACCACCTAAAGTTTTCTATTGCAATCATATTTTAAATGTTGGGGACGAAGCTAAATTCTTGGGTTTAATTTTGGATAAGAAAATGACAGGTAAATCTCATTTAAGTTATATAGTGGATAGATGTGAAAAGCAGTTGAATATTATGAGATGTCTCTCGGGTGTGTGGTGGGGTGCCCACCCTTTTAACCAGAAATTGTTATACAATGCTATAATTCGTAGTATTTTGGATTATGGTACCTTTTTATTAGAAGGTGGTAGTACAAAATGGTTCAAAAAGTTAGATAATATTCAATCTAAAGCTCTCAGAATCATCTCGGGAGCAATGCGTTCGAGTCCTCTAAATGCGTTGCAAGTAGAGTGTGGTGAACCTCATTTATATTTGAGAAGACAGCTGTTAGCTGATAGGTTTCTATTTAAGATCATGCAATTTTCCAACCATCCATTGATCATTAGGTTAGATAATCTAAATTCTCTGATTGAAAGCTCCAACTATTGGAGATGCAAATCTGTTCCTTGTTTAATTACTAGCTACAGGAAGTTTAAGTTACTTGAATCGCCTGTGCATAATGCACCAAAGCTAGCAATATTTAATGATAACGTTTTTGACTCTCTACTTTTAGAGCCTGAAATAACATATGATATGGGTATCGCCAAAACTGATTCTGGAGCGAATTCTAAATTTATCAGTAATATTGATGATAAATGGAAAGACTGGCACCTAATATTTACTGATTCTTCTAAAACGCTGGATAGTTGTGTAGGTGTAGGAGTTTATCATGCACAGTATAAGCTTATTCAAAAAATAAAACTTCCTCCGGAGTCTTCTGTTTTTACAGGGGAGTGCTTTGGCCTATTTAAGGCACTAGAATATGTTTTGTTAGCTAAGTTACAAAATACTGTTATATTTTCCGACTCTAAGCGTGCGTTACAGGCAATCGAGAAGTTCCCTTTTAAAATGAAGGCTTTCTACCCTGTTGTATTTGATATTAGGAATGTATTATATGATCTAAGGTTGAAGGGGCAATCTGTACATTTTGTTTGGATTCCTAGCCACTGTGGCATTAAGGGAAATGACAAGGCGGATAATTTAGCCAAGGAGGCTGTCAATGATGGAGACACTTTTCCTTATATAAACTTTTCCCATGATATCATAAATTTACCCAAGTTATACCTTCGCGATGCCTGGAGTGTCTCATGGGGTGAGAGCGCTCAAACAAAAGGAAAATATTATTACTTTATACAACCTCATATTCCTATTAAGCCGTGGTTTTTCAAGGTTAAGTGCTCCAAATTGATTGCTAGTCAAATCATTCGTATGCGTTTGGGTCATGTATGTACTCCTTACCATCTTGCCACGCTCCGTATTGTAGAGGATAACATGTGTGAATGTGGGGAAGATGTTGGTACCTTGGACCATATATTTTTTTCATGTTCTCGTCATGACCGTTCTGATTTTCTTGATTCCCTTATTAGATTAAAAACCCCTTTCCCCACTCGTATGATTTGTTTATTACATAACCCAATAATTTATTATGATATAATTGCCTCTTTTCTGTTTATAAATGATATTAAACTTTAGTTTATTTATTATAGTGTACATAATATATTATATTAATGACTTGCCTGATCCACATTTCCTATCATTGTAATCCTTACCGTTCCGCTTTTTATTTCCCTGTTTCCCGAATTTTTACCTGAAAATGGCACAAAGTACAATTAGTGCCACACCAAAAAAAAAAAAAAAAAAAAATTCATAAAACTTGAACATAACCGGTGAAATGAGAGTGTACCAAGGTGAAATGTATCTGCGTACCCCTTAAAAGCGTACTGGCGTGATAATATATTACGAAACGGTATAAATAAAAAACAGACATGCGATTGCAGCAAGATTGGCCGTCATTTATTAAAGAGGTCTGTTGTATATCTCCAAATTTCTTTATAAGTTCTTCACCAAATTAATATTAAATGGGACCAATTTGGAAACACATTCTTTCAAACACAAAAAGCATTTTCAAAATCGGCCCAAAATTAACGAAGAAATCGGTGAAAATAAAAAAAAACAAAAATAAAGTCGAATATAAAACCTCTTCTTTTTTAGTACGTCGGCCAAAAAACAAATGACGTGCGATTGGAGAACCTTATGTCCAGCAGTGGACTGCTATAGGCTGATGATGATGAACTTCGATTAAACTACATCGGACAATTTGATCTTCAGGCTATCTTGAGATTTTCGTACTAGTGACCTCCACCACTAAAGACTTTCATCCTAGGACAATGACCGTTTATAATAACTATAACACACAAATTCGCAAATAAAAACTCTATTCATCATTTTACAATACCTTTTAAATTGATAACATGGTCAATGTGCCGCGCAATTTAAACCACTTTACAGTGATGCATAAAAAGGACATTTTTTTATTTTTTTATTTAAGTAAAATAAAGAGTTTGAGTGATGGTTTGAAATATATTATGGACATTTTGTTATAATGACAGCTAAACATTCGATAAATAATGGTATTTTCATGCACTGTAAAGTGCTTATGGTCATTTGGGACGTTTTAGCATAAATGTAATGGTTTTACTTGAAATAAAAAATTGGCCACGTGTCGTTGTCTCTGAATTTATTATCATACACAAGACAAAGGGTGATGATTGATTGCGTTGGACAAACAGTCTTCAGGGTATTGTGGTACCCATTTACTGGGTTTTGGAGGTAAGACAAGCAGTGGCTCCATGTAAAATGGTTTGATCGATAGCCAACCATAATATAGTTGGCAAAAGTTATCTAGTTTGATTGATAAGAGCAATGAAACATAAATTTATTAATTAAAAAGTCTTTTAGTAAAACAAGCTTTTTTCGTATTCGTTTCAGCAAAGCCTTTGATTTGATATGGGTATCATGGCAGTGCAAAAACAATAACTAGTCCGCCATCTTAGGCCTTCCGCCATATTGGATTTAGAATGACGTCACTTAGCTTACCAAGAAATGTCATCAAAACTAAACGTGTATGCAAAATTTCATCTTAATCGGTGGAGGATAACTGCTTTAAAATTCAGTTGCAAGATTTGACCCGAACACACTTACATACAAACATACCTACATACATACATTGTATGAAAGCTTGTAATAAATAAAAACCTATCATCGGTGGGCAAATTATAAGGGACAGGACTTACATTTTTGTGATTGCTAGTTTAACTGTATTTTTTGAACGAATAATTAATTGTAGGTCCCGTGGGTATTTTTTTTTATTAGAGTGTATTATTATCAGCATAAAAACAACAATTTATTTAAGTAAATAAATTTTTTTTTTGTAAAATTATATGCGACTTAATAGAAATCTAATCAAATTAGTTTTAACGTTTATCGATGAACATCAATGAGGGGCCTATTGCTACAATTAAAGATACTGTCCATCGCGGCATTCTCTCTTCACAGATTTTACCATTTTATTGAATTTTATGTATTGGGATTCAATTTTTCTACGTGCGTTTTAAGCAACTGGCGCTTGGTGGTGATGACTTGCTTTGCGATCACTCGTTTGATGAGCTCTCACGTGTTCTCTATAGGGTTTATATCTGGTGAGTTCCCCGACCAGGGTAAAACAGTAATGTTTTTTCAGTCAGGTACAAGTCAACACTCCTGGCTTTATGCCTTTATGCTTTTGGCCTTATAATTATTTGACCATCTACTGTAAGTAAAATCACTGTTGCATTTACAAATATACCTTTGAGACTTCCCACACACACTCAATGAATGCTAAACTGAAAACCAAAGGGAATAAAAAGCAAACATGAGGAAAAAATATTCGAGCAAGAAAAAAGGACTCCTTTCACGAAAAACACACAAATACTCCCGAAATCCATTATAATAAACTGAAACCAATAACTTGTTAAATTCACACATAGTACAGACAGTAGAATCTCGCCGAGTGACTTTCTGTGTACGCATTTAAATCTCCATGTATTTGCGAGGCAGTGAAGAGCACTTTTTAGGATTCCGCACCAATTGGTTGAAATCGGAACACTATTACTAAGCCTCTAGTACGTCCGTTCATCCGTCTATCGGTCTGTCTTTGATGGAGCTGTATCTTAGACATTGTTATAGGTAGACACTTTGGAATATCATAATCAATATGTGTTATTATGGTCGCAATCTGCATACCTTTTCCCAAATACGTTGGGGTTTCCATCGTTAAAACATTTTTTACAGGACCTCTAATGTTGGAATTGTGACTCAAGTCAATTTTACATAACCAAGATTATTCATAAACTTATATAATCTCCTCAAAACATATAAAAAAGGTCATGTACATTTTTATTGTTTTTCTCATTACCTACCACGGGCACCAGAGTTTCAGGACCATTTGTTTTTGTGTAATTTGTTTTTGTGCCAAATAAATTTATTATTATTTATTATTATTATTTATTATTGTTTTAATAATTAGATAATAAATATACTAAAAAATAACTATAATTCTGAGTTTCAACAAGAATACTCCTGTAGTTAATTTACTATGTTTTTATTGTGAAAATTTGATCTTCAAATCATTTTTTAAACAATTTATTCAATGGTCGTTAATACAATATTCCTTTCTAGCGTCGATATTAGTAAGATGTCAACAACACAAAAACTTAGTTCAAACTGTAACTTTGCAGCTGGTCGTGCAGTTCATATGCAGTCCTTCTCTCTAGACCTTAAGCGATCTCTTAAATTTCTCCCACAAAAAAAATCAGTAGTTATAAAAGGTCATATCAATTTTATTTTGGCAAAGAGAGGACGGATAAACAAAAAAAAACTATTGAATTCATATACAATTTTTTTTGTGTAACTTATTTTTACAACAAAATGTATCGATTCAAAGGTTGTCTGGTAGATATTGTGGACAACAATAAGACCAAATATTTTTGTAAAAGAATTGTGTTACTATTTTGGTGTAATAAAATAAATCTCATCTAAAAAAACGTGTATCCTCAGGCATTGGCACACATACATTTAAAATTACAAAAACAACAAGGCACAATACAACAAATTTTATTCTATTCTAAAAATAAGATTTTTCCAGTTGTTAAATTTATACACAAAGAGTAAGTTAACAATGAAGACACAATTAGGATTGAATGAATGAAAGAAGATACAACGCAGAAACAGTCTAGATCAGCAACTATAACTAGCAATGCTTGTTCTCAAATCTTTATTACATCATGCCGTTATCCTGTAGTATCAATTCCGCTGATCTTTCACCAATCATCCCAGTTGGAGCGTTGGTGTTGCCACTTGTAAGTTTGGGCATTATACTAGCGTCTATCACACGGAGATTATCAACTCCGTGGACTTTTAACCTAGAACTCACAACTGAGGTTTTTGGGTCTGGCCCCATCTTACAAGTTCCTACAGGATGATAAACCGTTAGTGTCATCTCTACGCAAACACATTTCCAGTAATCTCTGCTATCTAACTCATAAACATTACAAGGTGGCCAATCCATTCTTCCTAAAAATGCTTTGATTTCTTTGAAGGCCGTAGTGTTTACTACTTTGGTAAGCATTCTAAGACCTGTGGCTGCTAATTCTAAATCTCTGGGATTTACGAAATAATTCATGTGTATTTTTGGGTGATCTTTTGGGTTATTTGAATTTAAAGAAATTCTCCCGGTAGAACGTGGATGTAAAAGATTAAATAGAAGCATATAAACTGCATGTTTTTTATTCAGTTTGATTATATGATTAGCTATCTGGTCTTTGTATCTGAACCGTTGTGTCAGGGTCTGTTTTATATTGGAACTGTTTCTGTATAACAGTGAAAGATGCGTTTGGAACTCGGGGTAAGTAGCATTTGGTTTATCGGAAAAAAATGCAACTACATCTGCGATACTATTTTGTGCCAAAACACCAGTACGGTCGTAAAAATACTGCAAGATACTAAACTGTTGATCAGCTTGGTTCTGCTCACCAGGTTCATTACCGTAAATTGTAACGGGAATTATACAATGATCTTGTAAATTTTGTCCTACCATAGGCAAATCAACTATTACTGAAATATTCATACGACAAAGATGTGTTTTGGGGCCGACTCCAGAAAGCATTAAGAGCTGTGGAGAGTTTACTGCACCTGCGCTTATTACGACTTCGTTTTTTGCCATAAACGTAAATTTCTGGAAGTCACGTTCTACTTCTACCCCATAAGCTTTTTTAGATATAGGTTTAATTAAAATTTTTGTTACTAAACTATTCTTAATAATCTTCAAGTTTGATCGGTGCAGTATGGGATTCAAATACGCTTTGTTATGGCTTTGCCTTTCTCCGCTTGCAACTGTAGCTGTTACAAAGCCTGAACCTAAACTGTTTGCTACATTTAAATCTGGAACATTCTTAAAACCGATCTCATTCCAAGCAGCCAGAAGCCTTTTGGTTATAGGTCTGTAAGTGCTATTGAAAGTGTTTAAAGTTAAAGGTCCATCATGGCCGTAGTGATTTCTGATTTCTGGATTTTTCATCAAATCCATATCTTGATAACTTTCTGCCTTCTTGTAGCATCGCCTTACTTCTTCTACAGCCCATTCAGGATTACCAAAATTGACCCAGTTTTGAAAATCATGATCATTTCCTTGAATATATATCATGGCATTCAGGTTGCTGCTTCCGCCCATCATTTTGCCTCGTGGCCAATTAATAGATCCGTTTATATTGCCTCCATTAGAAACCCCATTATTATTTGTCATATAGCCCCAATCATATCTAGTTTTCCACATGCCCTTGTCCATACCTGGAACCTAAAATATTTCGTTAGCTCGACAGGATTTAACATCTTCATCTAAACCAAGGTTTTTTTTTAACTATTGTTATAAGTTAGTTAAAATTGTTATCTAATTAAGAAGGTGGTAAGTTAAAGAATTTTAAGTTCTGATCCAAATCACAAAAATATTCACACTGATAGCGTTAATATAGTCCTATATAGTTCCTAAGTGATATAAGCCCAAAAACATATAAGGCATCTTCGTAGGCCATGGAAAAAAGGTAGTGAGCTGTATAAACATTTTAACAATATTTAAACTTACATCGGCTTCTACTGGTGCATCATCACCTGCTTCAATGAGTAATATTTTCCATTTTGACACTGCACTCAGTCGGTTTGCCAGAACGCAACCAGCTGTGCCTGCTCCGACTATTATGAAGTCAAACGTCTCAAAATCTGCAATTAAGTAAACAAAACACTTAAAAATTTGAAATGGATAGATTATGGATGTGAAATTAGGTAACACTGAAGAAGAACATGTAAAAATTTGACATAACGCGTTGTGTTTCTGGAGAGTGAAAGAAAAATCTTAATGGGCCACTCTCGAGTAACCTGTATAATAAGAGGCTTAAAATAAATAAAGTATCAGATTGGCATGCAAAATCGAATTGTCATGTGGACAGTTCAAGAATTGTTGCATTTTAAAGTATGAAACGAGAATTATAGTATACTTGAAGGATACTCACTTGTAACATTAGCATCTGGAATCAATCCTTCTGAAATCGCACATTGCGCTGCTGCAAAGAACTGGATGGCTGCTGCGAAGGTTTGAGGAGCTGTTCCCGTCGTTGGAGTGAGACATGATGCGTTGTAACTAGAAACGGTTAATATTTAATTATTATTTCACTTATTTTACGCGAAAAGATACTACGGGCTGCAAATAAACAAAAGACACATTTGTAAAAGAACATTTTTAAAGAAGATAGCTATGTTACAATCCCATTTTTTTTTCATAATTTATGTACACACAGTATAACACAGAGGGATAACAAATCATGACAATAAAGTGTAATTATTATAATTATGTTAGTTGATTATATTTTTTTACAGTAGAAACGGGAAAATAATTTAATTTATTAACACTAACCACTCCATTGTTTAGTAAAAATTTATGAAGAATGCTTGAATAACGTTAAGTAACAGTCGTCTTTTATAGCAATTAAAGTTTACACTGGCAATAAACCCGGCAATAAAAGTATATGATACGGCTCAGAGACGTATAGTGGCATTAGAATTTGTTTTATTTATTTATACACCATTTATTTGTACCATACACAGAGCAGTGGTGGCCCAGAGGTATCGGCCGCGACTTACAAGTTGTAGGTCGTGGGTTCGAGCCCAGGCAGGCGCTTTACTTTGTGTAAATTATTTCATCACCACTGCTCTCAAAACGGTGAAGGAAAACATCGTGAGGAAACCGGCATGTCCTAGAACCAATAATTCGAAGACATGTGACATCCACCAACCCGCACTGGGCCCGCGTGGTGGATAACGGCCCATTCCCTCTCACAGAGAGGAGGCCTGTGTCCCAGCAGTGGGAACATTAATAGGCTGATGATGTGTTGTGATGTGACACACAGATTTAGAAAAAAGAAAAAAAAAAAATCTTATCTTTTCTTATTTCGATTCTATTGACATCTTATTTTATTGTGAATAATTGCTAGAATGATTACTTATTTAAACATTTATTTAATTTATGGTAGATTCGTACGGTTCGCAGACGTTAAAATATTATTTTTCGACAAATATCACTTACTCTCTTATGTATTTCGATTCTATTGACAACTTATTTTACTGTGAAGAATTGTTAGAATGATTACCTATTTATTTAAACAGCTGTTGGCCATGGCCGTAGATGGCGTCACTTGCAAATAATAATATGTTTATTATGATTAATATTCCGATTTCATCTCTTAACGTGAATATTACCTTTGTTATTGTTACCACCCGTACTACCAGAAACAAATAACTAGCTTTAATTATTTCAAATAAATTCTTAAACTAAATACGGAACCCAAAGATCGTGAAGTATTTAACAGTAGACGTAAAAATTTAAAAATACTTGTCACTAAATATTCTGTTTTTATTAGTAGATAACAAACTAAAGTACCTGTGTAGTTAGACAAAGACAACTCGTTTCTTTGAAGTAGGTACAGTCAAACTAATTGATTAATGATCCATTCATCCGATAATTCCTTTCAAAACTTCAAAACACTAAGTTTTCTTGTTTTACCGCTGAAGGTGCACTTAGGACTTTTTAAGTAATATATAAAAACTGGCCAAGTGCGGTTCGGTACCATTGTCGCAAAAAACGGCACAAAAATCACGTTTGTTGTATAGAAACCCCACTTAAATATTTATTTTATTCTGTTTTTAGTATTTGTTGTTATAGCGGCTACAAAAATACATAAGCTGTGAAAATTTCAACTGTCCAGCTATCCGGTTCATGAGATACAGCCTGGTGACAGACGGATCGTGGAGTCTTAGTAATAGGGTCCCGTTTCTACCCTTTGGGTACGGAACCCTAAAAACTATATGATAATATCGAGAGACGCACGGGACCGGTCAATGCGGCGACGCTTGGGGGAGGCCTCTGTCCAGCAGTGGACGTTTTTCGGCTGATATGATGATGATGATGATAACATTAACAAGTTAACTGTCCAATTAGTAAAACAATGCAATTAATCATATATGATTCATTGGTCAGGGAAACTGATGGAAATGCAATATTGACATTTTGTCAGTGTAATAGATTTTATTAATTGAATAATACAATATTTTTGATACAACAGAAATTTTTCATTTTACAGAATTAACCGTCGTCGTCCAGAATTGTTTCCTTTTAGGAAGAAGTACAGAACAGTATTTTATTTGAAAAACCTTTATGAACTATTTCGATTACAAAAGCTATTTTTAATGCAAAGAATAATGGTAAATAAAAACTTCAAGTAGACATTAAAATGGCGTAAATAATGTCATTAAGATGACAGCTACTTGTTACTGTCTTATTTAATCGATAACAAGCATATTTTAGGGAACTATGTTAATGTAAATATGCAACATTCGCTCTTATTTTATTAGAATGTCTGTAGTAAAATACGCCTAAAAGGATCAGATATAAACAAGGCCGATAGTACATAAGTAGTTAATTAAAGTTTTATGCCGCAGTTAAGTGTACCACTATAATAAAATTTTAAGTCCGTATTTTAATGTAAAAATAAAGATTACGAAGGAAACTATTAATGTAACTTTAAAAAGCATCTGCATCATGATTTCAGTCACAAGAAGTCCACTATACTGGATACTGGATATAGGTAGGCCCCATGCGACCAATTCTGTGCTTCTCGCATCCCGAAGCCTCCAGCCGCTCTCGTCAAGACGTCACCGATCCAACTTGTGGAAGACCTACAAACGCCGCGCGTTCCGGTACGACAGAACCTTTCATCTGCTGCTACGGCCACTTAAGTTTGGCAATCCTTCGGGCTATATCGGTGAACTCGAAACGCATGCGGATCTCTTCCACGCCTGTCACGGTGGGAACATCAAGCATAGCCCTCTCCATTGCTTTTTAGGGTTCCGTACCCAAAGAGTAAAAACGGGACCCTTAAAAGCATCGCGGGGATTTCTGTTGCCGCTATAACAACAAATACTAAAAACAGAATAAAATAAATATTTAAGTAGGGCTCCCATACAACAAACGTGATTTTATGGCCGTTTTCGCGATAATGGTACGGAACCCTTCGTGCGCGAGTCCGACTCGCACTTGACTGGTTTTGTTTCATTTGATTTTAGGTAAGTATTTGCATTAGCTAAATAAATCTTTCGTATAAATAGTACTTATAATAAAAAAAAAATGTAACGCAGGGAGCGTTACATTTTTTTTTTCATATACCGTTATCTAATCTAACAACATTAAAGAAAGGATTATGTAAACAAAGATTATATAAAATGGTCGACTACGTTGTGTCGTCCATTTCACAAATGTGTACTGAACCTTTTTATTAGCTTTGTCAACACTTTTAAACAACCCGTTTAAGTATTATGAGGAGCGATTTTGTTTAAAATGCTTTTTTGCTCGCTGAACCTGAAATATTTATATCTCTATTTCCTTTCATTGTTAGTTCGTCGTCATTTTGTTTATTGGGTCCTTGGCCGTTTGTTGTTATGTAATTGATGTAGGTATAGTATTTAACGTTTGCATTTTTGTTTTTAGGGTTCCATTCCTCAAAAGGAATAAAGAAACCCAAGGATCACTTCGTTGTCTGTCTGTCTGTCCGTGTGTCAAGACGTTTTTCTCTGGAACGTCTGGAGATATCAAGTTGCAAATAATATTATATACTAAGGTCTGCAATCTCTTGCATCTGTAAAAAAGAAACTTCTAAATCAAAGTGATCAAAAGACATAGCCGTTTATGTCACATATTTGAGGAAACGTAAGGGTCTTAGGTACGCCCTAGTTGATCTAGAATCATTAAATTTGGCAAGAAGCAATCTCTTACAGCACAAGTAAAGGAAAACATCTGAAAACTAAAAATGATTACCTACATCGGAGAATAAAGATTATTAACTTATTTGCGGATGGTAAACTGCAAATATGGACAACAATTTTCAAACGGCAAAGTTAATTGTGTCCCTTCGTTACAGCAGCATTCGGTGCTTTCATTGTTGATGAACGTCAGTAAAGTTACCTAATTATTTTAGTGAATATAGCTGTTTATACGAAACCCTCGGTGTGCAAAGCCGATACGCACATGGCCGTTTTTTTTCGGTTTCTTACAGCTGTTTAAACATACATTTTCGCGAAGAAAACCTGCATGCCTATAATATTATTGAATATGTGAAAAATACATGATCCTGCCATCATGCTCAGAGATTACAAAGAAACTAAATGAACGTATGCTAAGTGTGTTTACATACACAGATCTATTAATTAAAACAAAATACGTTTCTAAATCTGGGCATCGAAAATCATCAGCAACATCGAGGTTCATAAGGATTCATATATCACATTTTGTGGAACAGACAAGCAAAAAGTTATTAAGCTTACATTAACATTAACAAGCATAAAGCTTAATAAAAATATAACCCAACATCATTTTTTTTTCCTACCTGCATACTATATCAAAAACATTGTATTATGCTCAACAGTAGCATTTGCAATCTCAAGACCAACGGCGCAGGATTCTGTTACAAATAAAACAAAGTCTGTCAAACACTGATTACCGTTACAGCCTGCACAGTTCTAATTCCAAAACTAATACTTTTAGTAAATTGTTGAATAACAAATAGGATCTTCAGTAAACATGCAGTCGGATAACTCTGATTCCTATAAATAACGAATGCAGCTCAAACGTAGTGAAATAATGGGATTTTTTGATTTTTCTGGCGAGTCATATTTGTGACACGAATTATCATAATGGCGGAGATCTGGAACAACGCGGATGTGACAGGGGACGGACTTGGGTGACCTTTTGTCGTGTGAACATAAACTTCGTATTACTACTAGGTATCTTTTGGAACGAAATTCGTTAACGCAGCTTGCGGTATGTGTGATTCGGGCGAAAATGTAACGTCATATAAGATTTTTGCTTTCTCTTTCTCTCAATGTACCTTTGAGAAAAATTACTCCTCTGATTTTTTTTTTCATGACAAGCCAGACCTCGATCGCACCTGATGAGTTAAAAAAATTGTGGACCGCGTTGTAGTCAGATACCTAACTGTACAAATAAACTACTTTAAGATCATGTTGAATTTTGGTCACAGCTTAGGTACATTGGTTTGATCATGCAGTAAACTAAAAGTAGAAGGTACAACATCTACTCTTAAAAATGTAAATACTATTTATAATAACTTTGCAAACTTTAAAAACTAAATCTGGTCCATCAACATAAAAATTGCCAAACAGTCTCCGCTGGTCCTTGTTCTCCGTTACATTTCTATCTTTCTTTGCTCGTTTCTCTTCTTCTCCCTTTTCATCATTTTTATTTCAGCCAAATACGTCAACTGCTGGACATAGGCTTTTCACAAGCAAGCAATCAATCTGCTTAGCCTTTTGTCCAGCTATATTGCAGTTGGCTTCCAGTCTAACTGGATTCAGCTTGATACCAGTAGCTTTTGGGCAAATAGGCTTTCCCTTAGCGAACAATTAAAATAATCCCCGAGTCTAAGAATCAGTATCTAAACATCTTAGACTTTCGATAATAACCCAGCACAGAACCCCTCTTTAGCTTTGCCCGTCCTTCACAACCACTTAGGTAGCGTAACAGTACAGCCAAATTTCCTTGCCACTAATGAGCTGCTACGTCTTTAAAACTTACCTCGTACGGTAAACGATCACATTTGCCTCCAAAAATGCCCATAAGAAGCCACGCTACACCGCTTTCGTTGTTAGGATGCGACAATTGAAAGAATCGGAGCGATGCACAGCTGGTAATAACCTATTTTCACAAAATTTTAGGGTCCGTTTACCTACGCTTCTACCTATAGTGTAACGTCGCTTTCGAGAAAGTTAAATTATATTAGCGATAACGACTATGAAGTTCCAATTCGCAAACCGAGTCTTTGCTTACATACATTGCTTGATTTGATAATATCTTCCATACTCTGTACATTCATATTTTCACACGGTTCCCTATCCATTTGCATAAAACTTACTTTAGACACAATATAACATGGCATACTTTTGTTTTTCCTAATAATATTTACGCATAACATTATTTTCGCATAACAGCTTACGCATATTTTATTTTAGCATAATTACTCTAATCTGGCTGGCTCCGCTCAATCACTCCGCTGCAGTAGACACGTAGCCTGAAAGGGAAGGCACACTAATTTGTAACAAGTTGGCATTTTTAAAATGGTGCCGACAGCTGGGAAGCGGTACTGAATACTAAACAGAACTGTGACAGTAATATGGTTTGTGGTTTTGTTTCTCCGAGTTTATTAAGTGAGGAGTTAGCTGTTGTTGTATTTGTGAGATATTTTATGTACTGAGTTCATCATCATCATGAGTTCAGCCGAAATACGTCCACTGCTGTACATAGGCCTCCCCCAGGCGTCACCACATTGACCGATCCTGTGCGTCTCGCATCCAGTACATTAGCGTAACCTTATGCAGGTCATCGGTCCACCAGGTTACGCATCGCCTTCCGGTTCGCGGTCGCAATTCCAGAACTTTTTGGCCTCATCGGCCATCCGTTCTGAGAGCAATGTGCCTGCCCACCCCCACTTAAGAGATATATTACCGGGTACCTATTCTAGTAAAATATGGTACCTACCTAGTCACTTAACAAAAATAGTGTTTAGCTGTTTAACAGTAAACTATACAACTATGCTGTTTAACCACTTAAATCTTGCTGAGATTTAGGCGGCTAATTATATTTAACTAGCTGACTCCAGCGGCTTCGCTCCCGTCAACTGGCTACCCTGCCTACCATGCCTACCAAGCCTACCCTGCCTACCCTGCCAAACCTGGCTACCCTGCCTACCCAGCCTACCCAGCCTACTCTGCCTAACCTGCCTACCCTGCCTATCCTGCCTACCCTGCTTACCCTTCCTACCCTGCATACCTTGCCTACCCTGCCTACCCTGCCTACCCTGCCTACCCTGCCTACCCTACCTACCCTAACTACACTACCTACCCTAACTTCACTACCTACCCTACCTACCTACCTAATAATTTTTATGTATCATCAATAGTTTTCTCAGCGCACGCCAAAGAATGAATTTTATAGCCAATATTTTGCTACTTTGGGTTACATTATTTAAATTTTCATAAGGATCTCAATTTTTTTCGATACCGGTAAAAGAATATTCAAAATCGGTTCAGTAGATCCAGAGATTACTCTCTACAACGTCACAAACTTAACCTCTTTATAATATTAGTATAGATAGGCATGCTACGTTAATTAACAGCTTTAATCTGGGCTAGTCGTATCAAACTTAATGGCGGCTGTGAAGATCGCTATGTAACTCGCTGTGCAGTACTCCACCCCTCAAGCGCTGCGACTTGCGGAGTGTTACGTGCCGCCATTAAATTTAAATTGATCTATTGTTCATCATCGCCCATTGTACACATCAGCACCCGTCCTATCGATTTTGTAACCTAAATTAAAGGGTTATGCTGAAGGTCCCTAACGGCTACGATTTGTCCACAAAACCACGGTTCCCACGAATAATCCTATTCAGAATCAATTATTTTTAAGGGATCTGAGTAATCCAGCACATGCAGCTCCACCCATTTGAGTAAGAAATAAATCGTTTATTTGAAGAAATAAATGTCTTTCGTAGGGACCATTTTTTTGTGTTATGGAAGTCGGTGGACTTCAAAAATTAAAGCTATTTTTCACTTTGTAGTTTTCTTATTTGGAAGTCGGTAGTATTTTTTTGTAAAAAAGTATTTTTATTTTTCTCTTTTTAGTTGTACCTACCTAATAGGCAAGTTGTTTAGTAAGTTTCCTATAACGCCAGAATAGATTACCCGAATATCATGAAACTTAAACAAAACCGATCAAATGAGAGATCTGCTTACCCCTTAAGAGCATACTGGCATGTTATGAAATGGTATAAACAATAAACAGACATGCGATTGCAGCAGTCCCGAGAGAATTGCCGTTATTTATTGAAGAGTTCTGTTGTATATTTTATCTTCGAAGTTCTTTATCAGATCTTCACCAAATTAAAATGGGACTAATTTCGGAACATACTCTTTCAAACAAAAAAAGAATTTTTATAATCGGTGCACAATTGGCGGCGATATCGGTGAACATATATAAAAAAATAAAAAAAAACATACAAGAATTCGAACATAGAACCTCCTTTTTCGAAAGTCGGTTAATAAAAATAAATCAAAGTGTGTGTTTCAGTTTAATGGTTTTGTAAACATGTGCCGCTATACGAGAAGATCACTTCGTAACAAATTATTATCATACCAGTCTAATCTTTTGTCTCAGTCTAAACCTTTGATCAAATATGTACCAAACGAATGTTTTAAAACTGACCAATGTTTACACACAAGCGAAAGTAATTTTAAATTAGTTTGAATATTAATTTTCATGTTTGTATACCCGAAATGTGTGATATGTTAGAGTTCTAGCACCTAAATTGGTTTTGGTTATAATTAATATTATATTCGTGGTTAGGTAGGTACCTTTTTGATTAAATTAGTGAACGTTGTTTCTTGTATACTACGAATAGGCCGTTCATTGGCCGTGTGTTAGCACATTGCCTCCTGGTTCGTAATTTATGTACTCAGGGTAGTACAAGTATCAAGAGCGTTGCCATGGATTAATTATCAGAATCACAATAATATTAAACAACACTCCGATGTATTATCCCTTGTTGTTGCTAAGCAAAGGCTTCGAAATCTCCGCATTCCTTTCCATTTCATTTGAATCCCTGAAACAGGATCTATTCAGTTACCTGGTTATCTTTAAACTCGGTTTCTGGGCAGAAAATTATTGACTCGACACAAATGAAACGCTTGTCAAGTGTTGATAATTAATTCAACCAATGACAGCAGCTTTTGATGCAACTGAAAAAGTTTCGACTGACAATCGTTATGGGTAGTCAGAAGCCTGAAATCTCACACCAGACTTGTCAAGGGGTAAGATGGAAAAAATTATGTTCTAGAAACTTTTGATAGACAAAAATGCCAAGACTCCACAGAAGCAATTTGCAAAGTATCTATTAAAAAACCACAAATCATCAAGTTTATCCAAATTCACAATCAATACCAATCCTTGCCTCCTTACCTCCTAGTTATTCATCGCTACCCTTGACCGCATCCATTCATTAAATACATCGAGAAACTATTTATTCCCTCATATCTTCATAAAGGCATCAGTGGTGCGTAACCTCAAGATGATTAATACAGCCTCTCCCTATAGTTTATTACCCCTGCAAAGATATTGTGTTTCCTCCCAAATGTTTAGTGCCCCGAGATTGTCAATCGTCAGGATTGATTTTGGGTAATTATCTCTGGTAGTGTTCATATAGTGTGTTGACTTATTTAGGATATGTGTTGTCATTAGTCATCGCTTCGGTTATGGATTAATTGCCATCGTTTGATGGATTAACTGGGTTTTGTAACGGATTGTTGTTGATTTATGGATGTGCTTGAATTGTGGTCAGTTTAAAGTTTTAGAGAGCAGAGGCTTCTTGTCCATCATTTTGGTTAGAAAAACAAAATCTTTAATATATTTTGTCCGTAGCGTTATGATGCAACACATTAATTAAACAACACTCTGCTGTATTATTCCTTATTGTTTTATTGGTTGCTAAGCAAAGACTTAATTCGAAAACTCAAAGAATAGAATAACAATCTGCCTAGCCTTTTCCCAACTATGTAGGGGTCGGCTACCAGACTAACCGGATTCAGCTAAATACCAGTGTTTTACATGGAGCGACTGCCTATCTGACCTCCACAAACCAGTAACTGGGTAACACGAAACCCCTTGGCTAGACTAGTGTCAGATCTTGAGATCTGACACTAGATTGAAGATCGTGTGAAGCTTGAGCTTCTGACTACCCGTAACGACTGTCAAAGATCTTCAAATGAAAGCCGGAGCCAACAGCTTAACTAAGAAGCTCGCTATGTAAATATGGTCAACCATCCACGGACCGACCTCGGTAAGCGTTGCTTAACCTTGAAGTTCGACCCTTGAGGCTGTACGCACGTGAGCTATTATTTAGCCAGAAGCCCTCTAATCCTTTTTTTTACAGTCCATTTCAATCCGAAATGCAGTAGTTATTAAGTTACCTTTGATTCTAGACACATGTCATCCGATGAAAACGATGACAATGGTCGAAATGCCAAAATATAAGGGATTGATCACGTGACATCTCGATAGTGTTTGACATTCCATACATTTTTGAAATTTTTACAAGCTTTTATTTAACTTGCAATGTATGTATGTATGTAAGTGTGTTCGGGTCAAATCTTGGACCTGAATTTTAAAGCAGTTATCCTCCGCCGATTAAGGTAAAATTTTGCATACACGTTCTTCTAAATACAATATGGCGGACGGCACAAGAAGGCGGACTAGTTATTTTGTATGCACTGTCCTGATATGGGTATCTAATGAAACGGTTTGCTGAGAAGGATACGAAAATTTAAAAAATATTTTATAATGATTATTTTTTTCCAATCGCTATCGCCACGCTTTGGTCGATAGAATTGCACTTGTCTAGGGCCTCTGGTAATCTTGAAACCTCATCCATCATGACGATGATGTTATATTGCATCACAGTCGGCGAAGGAGACATTTGGGTATAAACTGAAGATATTTTTAATTTCTTTAGCTCGTTACGTTTATGGGCAATATTCTAACATAGGGCTGCAAATAACTACCTTCCAGAAACTTTACAATTTAGAAATATTCACGGAGATCTACAGACAGTCTATTTTCAGCCACGCTATATAAAGACGGTTATCTTATAAGCAAAATATTTTAGCGAAACTACTGAAATATATCAACACCTATTATTTGTAGCCACAGTAGCTACATAAGTTATTATCTCAGCTAAAATTTTCTTTCACAATGAAAATATGGTTAATACCGTACCGAAGTAGGTACCCAGAATAAATTACGGTAAGAGGCCTTAACATCGACCTTTCAGTTAAGGGATTGCGCATATTTATATAATCACTAAGATTAAATTCGACGGAATATTCCGACGATTAACGAACTCGTCTCGAAGGTGTATTTTTATTATCGTCCGCATATTAACGGGCAAATGTTGTGTGAGCGTAAAAAATGGTTCTGTTCGGTTTTTGCGTTAGATTTTCCGGGTTGATAATAATTTTGTTAATTGGAGTCAAATTGATTTATTTTTTGGTTGCTCTGGTGGATTTTTTATATATTTACCGATATTTTCGGCGATTACAGATTGGTTGGGAGGGGTAAACAAATTTTTGATCTATATCTTTAACTGTTTTAAGGCTTTCAAGAGAACATACTAGCGGTAAACTAGATGATTAGATAAATTTTATTGAGGAAGTCACTTCCTCCGACATAAATCCCTTATCTAATAACCATGTGGAAAGTTTCTCTGATAACAATTTCACAGAACCTTAACTCTTCCGCCATGTGTCGAGGTTGCTATGGCGACGAACTCGGCATCTATCGGTCGGTATGTACGTTCTTGAATTTCACCTTCTTATGTATAGTGCTGTTTACACTTAGGGAAACTAAACAATAATTCGTGAATCTAGGTATGTTTTTGCACACAAAAATGTTTGAACCTTGAAATAACGATTTTTTAAAGTGAGTCTTTAGGGAAAACTTTGAAACTTTTCAAAATGCAAAAAGTAGTTTGTCTCTAGTTGGGCCGTCCTGAAGATATTTTATTGAGAAAAGGTAAAACAAGATTATTAAAATGGGTATAAAGAATAATTATTACTTGTCGATTAAAAAGAAGAGGTATATTCGTACTTTTAACCAAACCGACCGTCGAGCAAAATGCTAAATTATTAGATAATATTGTTTGTTACTAACAATTTTATTAAGGAAATAAAACAAAAAAATGTTTAAAAACAAAAAACACGGAAGCTTACTGGGAGCTTCACAGGCTTCACGGAGCGACCTCACTGTTCCGAGGATTTCTTCGCGTTGAGATGCCACGGCCTCGCAATCCAGGATTACGTGGGCGGCTGTTTCTTCGGCGTTAAAGAAGCCCCTGCAAATTGGGCTGTCCGTGACACCTATGTTGAATAAATGTTTGTTTAGAAGGGTGTGGCCCGTTATTGTCCCTACAATTATTTTGAGATTATTTCTACTCAGGCTGAGGATTTTTTTAGTGAGACGCGGGTGTACTTTCGGCAAAGCCATTTTTGACTGTCTGCAATCTGTTTCCCGTGACCATCTGTTAATGTGTAGTTCTGTTGATCTTTGACGAATCCATGCACGAAATTACGAGAAAGGCAATGGGATAAGTGGGTATGGGCCTAGCACTAACATCTCGGATCCCCTTCTCGCAAGTTCATCAGCGGCATCATTGCCTAGGGATCCACTGTGCCCCTTGATCCACTGGAGGGTGATTCGATTGGATCCTGATATACTCTCCAGGGCAAGGTGGCACTCAAAGATTAATTTGTTGTTAGTTAGTTTGTTTTCTAAAGCTTTGAGCAAAGCCAGACTATCAGATAGGAATCTGATTCCGTAGTTCTGGATACCTAAACGCTTTACGGTTTTTGCGGCTTGTGTTAAGGCGACACATTCACATTGAAATATCGAACTGTATGTGCCTAGCGGTATGTGAAAGTTAATCCTCAACATTAACTTTCACATACCGCTAGGCACATATAGTTCAAGGGAGTGTACGCCAGTACCTGAGCCGTTATTAGTTTTTGAGCCATCTGTGTAGATTCGCACTTCGTTGGCTCCTGACTGATCCCTTTCTTCCTCTATTGTTCGTATGTTATAGTTTTTGTTGAACATAGGTTGTTTCTGTATTCTATCACACGGAGCAGCGATGAGAGGTTGATACTCAATCGCCAGGTCCAGGATTTTAGCGTGTGGACTTGTGAGGTTTTTGCCCCATATGCCTAGATGCATTAGCCTGATAGCAGCTAGCGCCGCCTCTTGCTGCTGTTGGGGTGGTTCTCATGCAGCCGGTGATAGCTAAACAGGCCTGTCGCTAGAACCGTTGGAGTCGGGTGTTGGTGGTTGAGAGTTCTGTCCTCGTCCACCAGACCAGAGCACCATAAGCTAACATTGGCCTGATTACCGCTGTGTATAGCCACAGAGTAATCCTTGGAGATAGCCCCCATGTTTTCCCTAACATTTTTTTACACTGGTATAGTGCGATTGTGCATTTGTGGAGTTTGTAGTCAAGATGCTTGTTCCAAAGCAATTTGCTATCAAGGATTACCCCCAAGTACTTGACCTCCTCTTTAAGTGTTAATTCTGTGTTGAAAAGTTTTGGGAGCTTATGCAGTCCCAAACTTCGTTTGTTAGTGAACATTATTAGTTAAGTATTTAAGGGGTTAACCGACAGTTCGTGCTTTGTGCACCAGCTCTCGATTATTTTGAAGGCCTTTCTCATGAGATCGCATAAGATGCCCTCAAATTTCCCCGAGATTAGAATTGCTATGTCATCTGTGTATCCTACCAAGTAAAGACTGCTGGCGTTGAGCTCTGCAATGAGCTCATTTACGACTAGATTCCACAGAAGTGGTTACAGAACCCCACCTTGTGGGCAGCCCCTACTCACGATTCCTTGTGTGGTAGTGTTCACAGTAAATTGAATTGCACATTGTGGCAATCTGGCAGTGGAAGTGGGTAGTTAGGAGTAGTTCACTAGTTTCTGCGTCGTTTGTTGTGTAAGTGTTATCTGGTTTTTTCAGGCATCCTATAGAAAGGTCTGTCTCTTGAGCAAGACAAGTTTTGACCCTTAGCCTGGTTGTTGTTTTCAATGTAAGTACAAAAGCGCCTCCAGCTTGTTTTACCTCGGAGGCGAATTAGTTTTTTATATGTTTTGCGGTTTGTTATGTAACGATCACAGTCTTCTGGTGACCGTGTGTTCCTAGCTCTGTTGAATAGCCTTCTCAGTTTGTGTCGATGTCTCTCCAGTTCAGGACTCCACCAGGACTGCCTGATTCGTCGCCTGGGTATGGTGAGGGGACACGACTGTTCATAGCTAGATAACAGGATGGAAGTGATTTTGTTTACGTGTTCGTCTATATTGGTTACCGTTATTTCAGCCGGAAGAGAGGGTAACTTACCTAGTTCAGTACCTATAAGTCTAACGAACTTCGATTGGTCTGTGTTGCGAGGAACCCTTCTTGGCTGTGGTGTGGTTAAGTTGAAGTTAATTGTAAAACGGATCCATCTATGGTCTGAGCATGATATCTCGCTGGACACATGCCAGTCCTGGATGGAGTTGGATACACCTAAAGTTGCTTAAGTTAGGTTAGGTTACAGACCCCCCCGAATTGGTTCCCGCCTTGTCGTGGCGGGGGGGCTCAGTAGCCGTGGTGGCGGAAATCCACGGTGAAGCCAAGAGGAACCTAGGCGGGGGCCGCTCGTCTAGGCTTTTGCCGATAAGCCAACGACGAGTGGCCCAATAGTTGCGGTGCCGCGGGTGCCGCCTGTAGCGGCATCGCAACTGAGCGGGCTGCGATGCCCCCCCCTCTGATGGGGGGCCGCATTGCGGCGGAGTGCGGGGGGCCGCGGCGGGGAGAGGAGTGTCGGTGTGGCTTCGGCCATTCTCCCTTACCTCCCGCGGCCTCAACGGGGCCGCCACCGTCAGATGGCGGACGCGGTGGGGCCGCAGGGGAAGAGGACTGTCGGTGTATCGTTGCCGCTGTCCCTGTCCTCTGCGGCCGAAAGGTGGTAGGTGACGGGGCCACAGACCCGACCCGTCACAGGGGGAGCTCCGGCGTGCCATGACTGCGGCGCGTCGGAGGGCCTGGACCCCTCGCTTCCTGGCGTGGGTAGCGCCATGCTGAAAGGCGACGGGTCTGGGCAGCGGTCGCCTCCTTTTGCGAGGGTAGTAAATCGCAAAAGGAGGCGAAGGTGGTGATACGCGGGCGACCGGTGCGGGGGCCCCTTCGCCCGCATTGCACATCACCACCCGCGGGAGGGAATGGCCGAGCACTCGCGGTCATTCCCGGGCCCCTCCGTTGAGAGGGGCATGAGGGGCCCGCTGTGGGAGAGCGGGCAGTCGTCGGCGGGGGACTGGAGGTAAAGGCTCTGCCGGTTTCCCAGTCCTCCTCCACTAAGACGATGCGGGAGTGCCGTTGGGTTTTTTTGTGGGTATACCGGAAGCAGACCGGGGAGTCCCACATACCCCTCCCTTCCCCCGGAAGGAGGATGATGCGTAATGCATTTTTCCCAAAGAAACCAAAAAAAAAAAAACAAAGATTACAGAGGCTCAAGAAGGAGTTTGGTTCATATTATTCGTATTAAATATTCTGAATTCTGGCTTTTTATGCAATGCTTTTGAGAGAAAAGAAAATAACGTAATAAAATACACAATGATATTTCACAAAAGCACGCACATTGTGAGAAGTAGGTACAGGGTGGGTCTGTGGCAAAGCTGAGTCTATCAAGAAGTAAAATTCTTCCGGCTGAAATGTTGAAGATGAAAAAAAAAATTGAGATTATGCTTGAAGAAAGAAGTTGAGAAAGATATTGTCTTTTTAAGTCGATCTTGCAGATACACATTCATACACGTACAACGACCAAAGAGCCCATGTCAGCTGTATGGACGTTGCATTCATATAACGCCACTTTACCCATATTATTTTATATTTCATGCAATACACAACATTCCATTAAAAATATTTGTTTTCCTAACATAAAAACAAAGATGGAGCCGAAACCCACTTCACTGTTATATAAGGTAGGCTGACTTAGTTCAAACAATACTCGGACGGTAGAATCATCAGACAACTCTCCCATTTGAAACGTAACTTTAGCTGGTATAAAAAAATTGCTTAAGGCACTTGATAGTGTAACTAACAGCGAAAGAAATGAATTGCCAAAACGTAGGAGGTTCTACGTTCGATTGTATGATTTTTTTTAATGTATGTTCACTGATTTATCCAATGTTGACGGATTTAAAAAAATATTTTCGTCTTTAAAAGAGTTTTTGTTTTCAGAAGTGGTCTCGTATAAATTTTTAATTAAACATTTGTAATTTGGTTTACAAATGTTTTGTTTGCATAAACAAAGAATTTTACCTCTGTACTTTCAATTATCTTTATGATCTCTGAGCTGTTTTCCAAAATCCGTTTTGACCAAGAAATATCCTTGATCCAAAGAGGTCAGTGACTGACTTATCCCTCTAAGCTTTGCTGGAAACCTAAGCGTTTGAAGCATCAGTCTGTGTTTATTTGTACAGTACAATTGCTGCTAAGTGCTTCATTTAAATATCAAAATGTACAGTCGACATCAAAGTAATGATTGTTCAAAATATTGAGTGTTTGTTGTTCAAAATTTGTTACCAATTTTATTTAAAAAGCATATAATTTTATGACACACTTTCAAGGGATCAGATTGTACCACATCATTCTAATACCCTTATTGAATTTTTTGTGGTCGACGCAGAATGTCTTCTTCTTCCATACCTCTATTCACTGTCATGTATTATATTAAATTTATATGTAGCATTTTATGGATAACGTAGTGGGTAGCATAATCGTTTTAAAATGTAATATTTAAGATATTATGACTATTTCTTATTGTCCTACTACTTACTAGCTTTTTCTCAAATATAAAAAAAACTCAAATTATCATTTTATTCTTTTGCTTTATTTTTTACTTTCGACGTTTTAAACACGTGCCAAAACAACTCATGGTTGATCAGCTTTATGCATAAAGTTTTAACTAAATATGTGAATCTCAATAGTCAACTCATTCACTTAATCGTTTCTTTGGTCTTCCCCTACCCTTCACAAACTTGCATATTCAAAACTAAGCAACATCGTCTTTAAGAATTTTTTTTCAGTCTACTATAGAACCGACAGTACCAATTATCCCAAATGACAACGAAGCCGATAAATTACCATAATAATATGGCTTATACTCTAAGAAGAGCGAGTTAGTGGAAAATTTGTTAGTGTTGCAACTTAAAGTGCTTATCTAACAACTGAAGCAGCTTTCACGAGAGATTGGAATAGCCTGAAATTAAGTTAAAATGTTTGACGACGCCCAGCATTTGCAAGAGGGAATGCGTTATATGATGGTATAACTTAGTATAGGTGCAGGGCGACATTATGATGGACTAAAGTTACTATTATGTAGTTATATATCTTACTGATTGCTCCGTAGGTCTTGTGACTCTCTACACTGCTGGTAAGCGTAGTATCCTGGGGTTGATTCTCAGGTCGGACAGTGTCATTGGGTTTTTTCGATAGCAGCCAAGAGTTTAGAGATTGGTAGTGTGGCATCCTCTTGTAAATCAGGTAAAACCTTTGGTGCTACGTTGGATTTTTGCCCGATTTTGCCGTCACATCGAACTTTAAGAGTAAAGGAACAGAGAATGCACCTATATTTGCTCACACACGTGTCATCATCATCAGCCTATTAATGTTCCCACTGCTGGGACACAGGCCTCCTCTCTGTGAGAGAAGAGATGGGCCTTAATCCACCACGCGGGCCCATTGCGGGTTGGTGGATGTCACAGTTCTTAGAATTTTTGGTTCTAGGACATACAGGTATCCTAACGATGTTTTCCTTCACCATTTCTAGAGCAGTGGTGATGAAGTAACTCACACAAAGTAAAGCGCCTGCCTGGGTTCGAACATACGACACGTAAGTCGGGGGCGTTACCACTGGACCACTGGCACTATACCACTGCTCACACACGTGTGCACTATTTTAAATCTTCTGTGTATTTTACTGATCTTCATTGAGAGTCCACCGTGACCGAAAATCTGTCGGGAGGATAATTATTAATTTAGTATAAGCACAAGTAGAAAATTATTATGTAAATAATATCTCTTAAATCACTTCATATAACAAAACTAACACGCTATTTAGAAAAAAACTTATGAACCATTCAAAGCCTTATGAAACATAGTGGCAACTAAGTCAGTGATCTGACAGAGATTATATATATCACTCATGATTCACGTAGCCTACTAAATCTATTAATTGATAATAATAATAACCCATACATCATTATTATAGATTCGCAGAAGTGTGCTGGCCATATTATGTCAGTTTAATGGAAATAATAAATAGTATAACGATATTATTATTTTGACTTTGACAATCTCGGGACCCTTTGGTCCCGGTCCTTTTACTACAGAAATATCACCTTGTCCATATCCTTTCCTTTATTACATACAGTTCTTATTTCGCCATTCCTTAGCACATTCTAGTACCTATTTGATAGTCACCTGACCTCTCTCCTCTTGTCCAGGGAATCCTAATGAATCTAAATGTGATGTGGGGTATTCAATTACTACCTCTACTTGGCACATACAGCTTTTCACGTTGTTATTTTTGGCTGGTTAGTGGTTTTAAAATGTTTTCGGCGGTTTTATGTCCGATTTACATGTTTGAAGCTGTGTTTTGAGTGTGATTATTGTTTTAAAGTGGTAATGGGGATTTTAAGGTTAGCTAGTACAGTTAACCGCATAGTAGGTGGTTATTCGTTGACCTTGAGCTGGGTTACACATGGTCATAATGCCCGGGACACACGAGGCAATTTTTTGAGCTATGATTGTGCAAAATTGTACTAGTAAGGTAGACACTCTGGCTTTGTATTACGGAACCCTCTACATTTTGGAATATTATTTTATTGCAAGGAGGGCTATGCAAGGAGCTTCAAAAACTAGCCTTGTTTAATCCATGCTAAACGAACAAATAACTAATTTAACGAAGTTGATACTGTAATATGTGAATGCAAAATCAAAATTTGTCTTACCGTGCCAAAAAAACTGAAGCCAAAGACAAAAAATATATTCCTACACAAACAAAAGTTCACCGTACCTCCTACGAGTATTACAATCCCTTCGTGGTTTAACTCGTGCCACTCTAGAATTCCATGTCACTGTAATTTGAACACAATGAAACTCCGCTTCCGACTTTAGCAGCGTCCTTAGGTAATAAATTAAAGGTCTAATCTCGAGCTTGTCTCCTTGGGTCGTCTTCATGAATTAGACTTATTTTGTAGACAAAGAAACGGGGCTTTACTGAGTAAAGCTCGACTTATTTAATTGATTTAGATGTCTGCGCTAGTATAACTTTTGAGAAGTTAACGTCTTGCTTACATACATGTATAAAATAACGCAAAAAAGGTCTTCAGACGTCACAGAATAAAGACAAAACCTGAAAACGGGTCATTGTACTCCTTTTCTTATGGGACGAATCATGAATTCGCGAAAATACGAAGATCATCTGTTCAGTATATTATGTCGAGTTATAATTTAGAAGAGCGAAAAATTCAACCGCATATGTGAAAAAAATATAAATTTCAGAGTTGGTCCTATAGTTAAAGTTGGTAATAATGATGAGTACGAACATTTTAAAGGATAATATTGACATAATTTTAGCCGAAAGGCATCCATTGCTTGATTAGAGCTCTTTCAAGCATTACCAAATCCACTAGGCATCCTAATACTGCTGCTGCGGCTGTCCATCCTATGTTTCTTGCATCTAACGAACTTCCAAGTAATGTTTTAACTCAATGACGCAAATTAGATGTTTGACGTGGAGTAGGACAATGTAATACAATACAAGTCCAACTGCTACTGGGTAGTTAATATAAAATAGCAATAACACTGCTAGAGCTGGGAATCGAACACAAGATGCTATGCTTAGTATCTAGCTTTAGTTTTTAGGTAACATCTATGAAAAAACATATTGGGAGAAAGCCGGTATATCTTAAAACCAAAATTCGGCAATATGAAACATCTCACTACCTGGGACGCCGCCGATTACGTACTTTGTGCCTGGGCCCACGTATAGTGTTGTATAATGGATTATGGCCTCTCACAGAGGAGAGGCCTGCCTGTGCTGCCTGGCTATTTTAAAGCGATCTCCTGTAAAGCCTTTTTTGTGTTGGATGTAACCTACGTCTAGCATACCAAGTGCAGACACTTCCAGTATTTTAAAAGTGTGTTATCTCACATAATTATGACTATTGTACATGCTATGTTTTGTTCGACTAAAATTTCAACTGAAACCAAAACCGTACCCGAAAAATTCATCACTTATTAGTTCATAACATCTATCAGCTCAAGAACACTAGTTTTAGCAGAGCCGAAGATCACCAGACACAAAAATTCTCGGTTGGGCACTTAATGTAAACGTTTGATGATAAACCATGCCCTTGTTGGATCCTGTTATCAAGGTACATAATTTACCCAAAACACGACTAAAATCGAGGGCGTTAGCTAGTTTTTATCTCAAATGAACTGTACAATTCAATCAAAATGTCTCGAAGATTATTTGTAAAGATGAGTCCATTTTGAGGAACTTGGATTCGGATAAGATTTGTTAGTGAATCGCCTTTACACTTCTTGACCATCGCCTGTTCAATAATCTGCGGAAAATGGATTTAAATTGAATCTAAGAAATCAGATTAAATAATTGAGTCGCTGAAAATAAGATGAAATGATTGAATAGAGGCATTTAGAGCTACGATTTAGGATTCTACGATTTAGTAGACTTTGAAGCAATTTCTTAGAAACCAAATACATTTTGAGAATTAATTTGTTCTGAGCTTTGAACTCGATTTGATCTTTGGCCTTTTAATTCTCATAAAAATTATAGGTTCTACAAAAATTACTTCGAACACTTTTTTATTTAGTCTTCGGCGTTTAGTTTGAGATCCCTTTTGCCTTTTTAAGCAGTCTTCAAACTTATTATCCTTTTTAACTTGATGATAATGTTCACGCGCTTTTTGAATTTTCACATCTACGTCAAATTCTTCCAGGAATATAGGCGTGATCATAAATTTTATAATTTAAACATCCAAAAAATGAAGCACTTACAAGTTTCCATTAAATAAGCGAGTTATTATACAGAAAAATCAACAAATTGTCTGTTTAAAACTGCATGATAATCAACGAATCAAATGAGTTCGGATCGATTGATACAATGGGCCCTAAACGTGTAAAGATAGAAAGCAGAAATGATAATTATTACGAAAAGGATAGTATTTATATTAATTATTTAAAACGATAAAAGGACTTTTGATACAATTCCTATATTATAATTAATTGAATGACTTATCGATATAGCTGTGCAATAAATATTGTTTCGTGAAAACAGTGAGTCTACAGAATCCGCTTAGTGTGCCTAACTGTTTTTACATCAGAGCGAATCTAGGTTATTGGCTTGAAGACAAATTTTATAGTTACGAGTATCACACAATATTTTCATCAAACGAGTTAGAAATGATTTCAAGTTGATTTACGATGCTGCCTATGTTTACTCCAAATATTGATTATTAAATCATAAAGACAAAAATCTTTCTGTCTAATATAAAATCTTTCGTCATTGTATGTCTAACAGATTTATATTTGGATACATAAGCGTCTCAATCTTATACCTTGTATGCTATTCATATCAAACAGTTCGTTGACTGGAGTAATAGATTACGCACAGCGTAAACCTTTGAAGATAGTAACATGAATTTTGGCAGTTATGGTCCTTTGGGAGTGTTTAGGTGTTCATGTTCTAAGGAAAGATTTTTAAGAATTTCCACCAATACTTAGGCAAACGATAGTTACCGTTAGGTCTACTTAGAAACGTGTCTTACTTACATGATCTTGTCAAGAAAATTGTGAATTTTGAATTTTGATTTTAAAATAGGTATTTTTTTTACTTGATGCGTGAAAATATTTTTTAACTGATTGAACCGGAATCAAATTGTGTCAATGTCAAGTTTTGCAGTGACGTCACAACAAAGTGCTTGGAGCGGTGATATTCAACCAATGTAATTCCACACCGACGTAGGACACCCCATTTGTCATACTATCTAGCTGACTGTGAGGCACAGGCGTATCTGTTACTTAACCGTGTGCCAGCCGTGGCACACGGTATAGTACGTGGCCGTGGGCATGCGTATATCTTACTGTACCAGCTGATATACGCTGGCCCACGGCCTAAGAAGTGCGGAATTCAGCGGACGGTAAGAACCAAGCACATATTTCCATCTTTATCTGGATCTGCCGCAGTGTCGCAGCGCTCATCTTGATTGTTTTCCTTTATTCTCTGCTCATCTGAAATTCGACAGTCATGTTCAATCGCTGCATGCCGAAAAAAATCAGCAGCATCCAGCTAGCGAATAAAAAATCCAAACAAAAAATCTCTAACAGAAACAAAATATGACATTAAATTAAATTCACTTATGTTTACTCCACTAGGGACTTACCCTCCACAAGGCACAACCTAATCAAGTTCATTGATTTCCCAAGCCCTTACAAGAGGAAAGCGTTCTCCAACAAAACCGGATTAATGAAACACGTCGTGGTTTTACCAAAACTTCATTGTTCTGTACTAACTAGCATAGGCATGATTAATATCTTGGACTGAACCACAGGGAGCTTAGTAAGTGAATAGATGTGGTAAGCTGCGGGGAATATCAAATGTTATTTTTTCTTTGGTGAAATCAAAATTTTAACGAATATTTTTATACCGACTTTCATTGTGTATTTTGCTTAGTTTTGTGAACTTTTTTGTAAATAACCACATCGCTTGGTTAGTCTTAATATCGACCCTTCAGTCTATTTACAAGCTATGTGATTCAATTTACCACATATATAGGTACATACATAACATCACGCCCGAATAGCCCGAAGGGTTAAGCAGAGGTGCATCGATATTTCGCCAGTTATGTATAAGTCCATGTAGGTAATGCAGTCCGATATATAAGTACATGTTTAATATTAAAATTGCAAAAGTAACTCCGTTTGTCTGTTTGTTACCATTTCACTTCGATCAATAATACACTAGATATAGGTACAGTCCCAGAAAGGTTCTAGAGTGGCTACCGCGAATCGGTAGACGATGCGTTGGAAGCCTGGTGAAGGTTGCGGGGATCCGCTGGATGCGGGACGCACGGGACCGATATATGTAGCGGCGCTTGGGGGAGGCCTATTTCCAGCAGTGGACGTCTTTCTGCTGATATGATGATGATGATGATACAGCTCCGTACGAAACTTCTCTTTAAAACTGTCGCTAATTGTGTTTTTCCTCTACCTTGTCTATTATGTAACACATTGCCTAATAAAATCGTTTCGAAATATAAACATTTAGACAAAAAATTATAAAATAAAAATTAAAAAAAAAACAAAATTACATACTTACAGTTACGAAATGACTTTTTTATAGAGTTTTGATATCGTTAAGTAACTGGCAGAATGATACTGAACCTGTTCCCTCTCGAAAAAGCACGTGTTGATTGTTTGTATATAGTCTGTGGTTTTTAGCCTGAACGTTTCTAATAAATTGTTGTTGGAACTTATTTGCATTTAATTAAGTAAGCTCATCAGGTAGTGCAAAAAGAATCGTTTGTGTCTCGAATAAAAATGCTTTATTTTAACACTCGCATATACCTTTCGAAATTGGCTACATCGCTCGTGTTAAAATCTTGACTTTTTATAGTCAACACGAAATGTACTATTACGTAATTCTAAGAATTCTAGTTGAAATAAATATACATTAATACAAACTCAACCTTAAACCAAATGCTTAAAGTTGCATTCACACAGTGAACGCACACTGCGGCATTTTGACGTCTTAATGTAGGCAATGATTGGACAATACTCATTTGAAATAAGACAACCGTATTGGTGCTCTTCTTTTTCAGCCCGTTTTTGAAGTGGTTACGCTAGTTATTATTGATCGCAGCCATTTCACGGATTGGAATGAAGCTTGACCCACGGGTAGACCATATCTTGTATTAGGACTCGACATAGTTTATTTTAACCCTTGAGTAAAAAGAGTGAACCTTGAGTGGTTTTCCCTTGGGATAATTTCCACGATGGCGATGTCACTGCCAAAACCTAGTGCCCAACAAAATGCACTTTAGCCAATCTAAACCCTAAAGCACAAGAGTAACTCAAAAAATATCAGCAATACAGGTTAAATATTCATGCTATATCAATACTATTAAATCCTCTCAATACCTCTTATAGTCATTATTTATACTCCTGTGGTCTAAAGAGGAGTTATATTCGACCGGGCCGCTTTGATAAAATGCTCGGCATTACAAGGATTAATTCCAAGGCTCTATTGATTAAGGGAGTCATTAGCATTATAATTGGAATAACTTGTGTTAGAGAACATACTGAAGCGTATGGAGGAAGATTATTTCATGATTTTTCTGGGCATAATCTAGGTGATTTGACAAATTCCAAACGGAAAAACTATTTTTATATGTTTTTTTTTATTTTTCGGCGTGCGCTTGACCCCTATCTCACCTGATGATAAGCGACAATAATATGATAAACGATGAAGCACGCTTGCCCAAAAGAAACCTATTCACTCTTGACGTAAGGACTCCCAGGTTGCAGCTAACAGGAAATACAGACTTCGGCAGGGAATTCCACTCCTTTGCTGTACGCATAATAAAAGTATTCCCAAAACGTTTGGTACGTATAGTTGGATGTCCACCATGCACCGATGATGCATTGACGTACATCTTGTAGTATGGAACGGGCTAGGAGGGATTATTTCATGCAATTCCAACGCACACTCCCCGAAATGTAAACGATAAAAAACCGACAGGCTGGCAATTCGGAGCCGATGTTCAAGGCTCTGGCTGCGATTAAACTTTGCGTGACCCGGAAATCGAACCAAGGACTTCATTCAATGCAGTAACGCTTGCAAGTACTAGACTAACGAGACAGTTATCTTTGAAGTCGCAAGTAAGAAGTGACGAGCTTTTACCATAAACTAGACTCAAATCATGACTCCCGGCTGCAACAAAGACATTAGATGGAAAACTCAATAATACTTTACTCGACCTCAGAATCTAAACCAGAGGCCCTATACAAGTGACATTCTATCATCGAAAGCGTGGCGATAGCGATTGTCAAAAAGGCAAAATTGTATGGGTTTGACAAGCGATATTGAAAAATCACGTGATCAATCCCATACTTATTGATACATTTCGACTACCGCCTTCCCTGACATCGAATGCCACTTGTGCGCCTCAGGGGGTCTACTCCCTAAGCACGAAGTCCTTATTACGGGCGATACCTACTCCGTATCACATACAGTAATTCGTTCAGGCCCAAACTACTTATGAATCACAACACAATTTGGCAGATGTGATGTTGATGTTTGATGTGTGTGTGATGTAGGGAGAAGTCCCTGTGTGTATTCTTCCTAAAAATTTAATCATTATGGACTAGGGTTCACTCCGATGTACTTACGGACGGGCCCGTTACTTCGTTGACGGAGTTAGGGTGTAGACTTCTAAGCGTGGGGCTTGCGACCAATTCGCGAACGAGGCAGTACATAAAGTTCCCATCGTGCAAATCTGATAAACAATGGCTAGTGTAAACTGTCACATTTTTAATAAATAGTAAAACCCGCAAAAAGTGTTTGTCTGTTTCAAATCGATTTTAGAATACAATCATACGTTAATGGATTCCTAGTCACACCACCAAATTTTATTCAAATTATTTATGAAAATATCTGTAATAACTTTAGCGATAGCTTTCGAATTTAAATATCCAAACAGATATAAGTAGGTAATCGTCATGGTATTAAATCATAAATTTTTAGTCAATTTGGAGGGTATTCAACATTTTTGAAGTTTTTCCTCTACCCTCGTCACTCAAAACATCTTTGTCGTTATTAAATTATCTGACGACACTGTAGGGTTTTTGTCTTGTGACGTCTGATGATAGAAGTGCTATCTCTGATAAGCATTGATTTTATAACGCTTGGGCACATTCTAAGATAATTATATTATTTTTTTATTTGGGTTATTTTTCTTACTGGTTTCGAGATATCCATTTTTAAAAAACAGTCACGGCAACTGCCGACAGAAGTGAAAAATTAAAACTTTAGAACTGGAGCCAACACAGAATAATAAAAAAATTGAAACTATTAAAACATGACTGACACTTAAAGGAAGAGGAGACCTGTTTCCAAGCGAGAAAGGAACTAAATAAAATTCTATTTATCCTTTGATCGAACTACTTTAACCGTGCAAGCTCAGTTGGACTAAGGTCTTGCAAAGAAAAGCCTTCAACTGTGTAGCATTTGCCTCGCTAAGTCTAAATCTGGAGGAGGCGACTTACTTTCCTTGACAATATTTTGTTTGGTATTTAAGTGTAAGGGGACTTTATACGGGTAGTACATGTTCTCTTAAGTACAACTTAAATTATTTTGTATTTAAAATCTGTAAGCAGTTTTTGATATGGCTTGATGAATAAATAAATTTAGTAAACCAAAAAAAATAGTATGATATTTTTTTGATGCAGTTGTATTTTGGTCAATAATATTTTTATCTCAATTTTTCTGTTTATTCATCGTGTAGCAAATAGTTTCTTCTGTCCAAAACGGTATCGAATACCGACTTTTTGCTAAAACTACTGATTTGAAAAGGCATTAGAATTTAACAAAAAATATGAATCTTCTTCTAAATATATTAAGAATGTTATTGGTTAACCACGAGACACAATTTACCACAAAATACGCAAAAGAATATTTACTTGAAGTAATAAAAAACAAAATGCGAAAAGAAAATTAGCGAATAGAGAAAATGCGCAAGACAAAAAAAAAAGTTGACTTTTGGCTAAGGTAAAACCGAGATCGAATGGATCGTGGGGCAGGACCACTATAAACGTAAAACTGGGGCAACAGTATACAGGTGGAGGCCATTGATTTAAATAGATAGCACTGAGCTCTGATTAACTGGACTTCTTGATTTGCAATTTGCATTAAGAAAAATAAGTAATTTGGTATTCTCTGGTGAATTAACAGGAGGTTCCTACTTTAATAGAAGAAACTACACTTCCACGGTTATGTTTAAGTCCGTAAATGTTGAATAATACAGTTATGTTATTTTAATTCCTTTGCATAATTTTGTATTAATAATTCAAGTTCTTCAACTTAACAGACAGCTGATGTGTTATTGGGGAGTTTATTTCACTACATCTTCTCAGCTAAAATACTAGGAAGTAATAACCGATGGGCGCCCACGTTTTGGTGTTTTTGTGTACAACTTTATCGGTCAAAAAGTGCTGATTCAGCTTAATTTAAATACTTACATGTTTTTTAGGGTTCCGAACCCAAAGGTTAAAAACGGGACCCTATTACTAAGACTCCGCGGTCCGTCTGTCTGTCTGTCTGTCACCAGGCTGTATCTCATGAACCGTGACAGCTAGACAGTTGAAATTTTCACATATGATGTATTTCTATTGCCGCTATAACAATAAATACTAAAAACAGAATAAAATAAATATTTTAGTGGGGCTCCCATACAACAAACGTGTTTTTTTTGCCGTTTTTGCGATAAGGACGCTGTTACATTTTCGACGAACTCAAATTTAGGTATCTAGTCACACACACAGCAACATTACGCGTACGCACTCATTGAAACTACTGAGCGCTCGAATTTATACATCACTGAAATAATATTGATCCTTGATATTATTTTTTTATTGGAAGGTTAATTGACACTTTGAAAATGCATTAATTTGGTAACTGTTACTTAGAACCGTCTTCGTGATAAGTAGGTTAGTATTTTCAACCGACTTAAAAAAAGGAGGTGCTCTATCTATTCGACCCGTATGAATCCGCGATTTTGTCAAAAACTACTGATCCGATATCGATCGGGTTTTCGTCGATAAATGTATGTGTTTTCAAGGAAGGTTTTATTGTATAATATATTAGGATTTGATAAAGATCTTCGGAGATAGACAATGGAACTCTTCAATAACAAACAGCAAATGACCTGCGATTACTGTGATCGTATGTTTATGTATTGTTTTCACCATACCATAATATCACGCTTGTACTATTTAAGGGGTACACAGATGTATTTAGTACACCCAATATGGGGTACCAACCAAAACTAAAAGGAGAAAAATAAGAACTTTCCTGTGTCGAAAAACGAAAAACAATAGCTACCGAAACCGACAAAAAAAATAAAAATAAAATACTACCGACTTCCAAGTTAGAAAACTACAAAGTGAAAAATAACTTTATTTTTGGAAGTCGGTGTCTTTGGTAGTTACCAATTTTTTGCATCATGGACACCGACTGGATAGTATTTTTTACTGAGTCGGTAGTATTTTTTTGTATAAAAGTTTATTTTTATTTTTACTTTCTAGTTTTACCTACATAATAGGCCAGTCGTTTAGTAAGGTACCTATAATGCCAGAATAAATTACCCGAATATCATGAAACTGTACATAACCGGTGAAATGAGAGTGTACCAAGGTGAACTGTACACATCTGCGTACCCCTTTTAGAGCATCTTGGCGTGATGTTATGGTATAAACAATAAACAGGCATGCGATTGCAGCAATCCCGAGAGATTTGCCATTATTTATTGAAGAGTCCCATTGTATATCTCCGAAGTTCTTAATCAAATTTTCACCTAATTAAAATTTCAAAATATAATCTTGCCAACTAAAAAAATATTTTTAAAATCAGTCCGCAATTGACGGAGATATCGGTGGACATAAACAAATTTAAAAAAACCAGCCAAGTGCGAGCCGGACTCGCGCACGAAGGGTTCCTGATCGCAAAAAACGGCAATAGAAACACATCATCTGTGAAAATATCAACTTTCTAGCTATCACGGTTCATGAGATACAGCCTGGTGACAGACGGACAGACAAACAGACAGACGGATCGCGGAGTCTTAGTAATAGGGTCCCGTTTTTACCCTTTGGGTACGGAACCCTAAAAACTAACAAAGTCGAACATAACCAAAACAGAACCCCCTCCTTTTTGGAAAGTTGGTTAAAAATTAGGTTTCACTTTGTTGTAGTAAGTAGGTATTTAAAAAAAACGCTACGTAAAATAAGTATATACCTAAAACAAAATAATTTCCGGTCACAAGGATTAAAAAATTACTTGAACATTTTGCATTGAACACATAAAATATTATTAACTAAAATTTCTAGAGCATTACATAATGAGCATACGTAAAATATCAACTCCTTTTGATCACGAAAAACGACGGTGCGACGCGCGGCGGTACTCACACGCATGCACACTACAATCTTTTCTATTACTTTTATCGTATTTATTTTTTGCGAGAGAGCGATACGCCCATCCTTCCACGAGCGCTTCTGAGCGCGGAATGAATGATGAACCGCGAGTCGCGAGTGCGAAATGTATGAAGAAGTCGGCAAGTGTTTTTATTTTAGCTAATAATTAAAAAATATATTGATATAGGTAAAAAATAATTAGCTGACCCTGTAAAGGACTATATATACCGCAATTTCTTATAATTTTCAAGATAAAATATGCTGTAAATTTTCCTAAACTAGTCCCTATTCGGACCCTATTTTTTAACTTTTTTGCGATTATTGTGATGGGAAAAATGTATTTGTGCGAAAATTTTGTATGGTGTCATACAATTTTTCTGATGCCAATCTGGAGCTGAATATATTATCTTTAAATTAAGACCATGATATCTTCACATCTGTGATTGCTTATACATTAAAATGGTACCTGAAAAGCACTGTTATTTGTAGAAAAATGTAATAGCGTCCGCGAGTCCGACTCGCACTTGGCCGGTTTTTTTATTTTAATTTTTGCATGTAAACGAGAGCCTAAGTTTTCGACCGGGCCGGCTTAAGGTTGAATAATTTTGAAAAGTAACCTCTTCTACTTCAAAGGTTTTCCCTGACAGGAATGACGCATTTTGACGATATTTTTATCTATAATTGCTCCACAAGTTGAACAAATTCTAAGAAAAACGTCATTGGAGCGTTATTGCATTGTTGCGTGGGATGTTGTCTGGGAGAACCTGAAATCGACCATAAAGTTAATCTGAACTTTCAGAAGTCAATCCGTGGACCAAAGATGAAAATATCGAAATCCCTCCTGGATGAGAATGTTAAACCGTCTGGTTCGGTAATGTCATACGAATATCTGTGCCGGTCCGGTCGTAATAGAAACCTGAAAGTCTGACAAAAGGCTAGAGAAGAACCGAACAATAACAAAGTTGGGATAAGGCTACGCAGACAGAAACGGATTTTACTGTAACCGAATCCCAAGTCCTGCTTTCAGTTGCAACCAATATGAAGGTAAGGCAATTAAAACTAGAATTCTAGAACTTTCTACAGTAACCGCTTCGGGTTTTGTTTTGATAGACTCGGGAGCTGCAGGGATTTTACTAAAAGACTAGTTTTCTCAGGACTTCGTTCCCATGAATAGACCACTGTAGGGGAGCTGCTGGCACGCAGGAACTTGTGATAGCGGGGATAAAGGATAGGGTACTGTGCAGCAAGTAACGAACTACATAGCCACCACTAAGTTTGAATCGAGCTGTACCTTAATGACTTGATAGATAGGTACCACCAACAAGTAGGTAAGTATCGTTATTAATATTAATCCAGTTTTAGTACGAGAAGCAGCGCCTTGTCATGCAATGAGAGAATATCAATACTATTTTGTACGTGCCCAAATTAATACAAACTATAACAATCAGTACAAATATCGAGAATGGAATGGGTCACGGATTCCTTGACCCATTCCAAACACAGTGCCAGAGTGGAACCCCTTCATAGGACATGCGTTACCTCATTTCTTGTCCAGCCTGCGCAACTACCTGCACCTTCCAAGACTTAAACGAAACCGACAACAGAGCTATCCAGGTGGATACATTCAGGTCAGACAAATTTGAGTCAAATTGACACGTAAAGAAGAAGAATGTAGACTACCTAGATATACATTGATATATAAAAAACCCGGTATATGACAATACCGGTATAGACATAAAATCAATATTTATAGAATTATGTACTGAAATCGATTAATATAAGTGAACAAGTCGACTGTGATATATATCTAAGTCGACTTGTTCACTTACCTACATAATGAGCGTGATTATGAGTGACATAATTAATTAATTAATATGTTAAATGGGTCTTATTGATGGCTAGTTTAGTTGCCTTGTTAGTGCAGTGTTTGATGTAGTGACGTCACCGACATGACAGGTGCAGCTTGAGAGTACAGAGGAATGAATACGAATTAGTTTCACATAAAAGTGTATTGGATTGCATGATCGTATGTCTAGAGACCAAGCATAACGGTAACCGTCAATCGGAGTGCAAAAGAACGCAATGCTGGAAACAAACCATATTAATATTAATAACCAAAACAAATTATTATTATTAATATATTATTTATATTTAAACTATAAAATCTACACAAATAAACGTCGCACACGTAATGAGATGTTTACTTTAATCCACGAAAATCTTTTGAAATCTACCCTCACTTTTAGTTTTGGCACGTAGAACACACTACATGTTAAATTCGGCGTTAGTGACACTTACCTTTTGAATTTTGTCCAATAGCAAATACCATAGTACCTTGGTAGACATGTTAAGCCCAAATGCTAAGCTTAGGATCAAAGTCCTGGCCGTTATTTGTAAATTTGGCAGTCATCCTGGGTAGCAAGAAGCCCGAAATTCGATTGCAATTAGATTTCCCATCTTGCTACCCAGTACCACTGTTACACTTTCTATGGGCAGTGAAAATTATGCTCTTGTTTTACTTATGTAACAGTGAATTATATTGAGTATAAATAAGTTTCCGTAGTGTAGTGGTTATCACGTGTGCTTCACACGCACAAGGCCCCCGGTTCGATCCCGGGCGGAAACAAGTACCCTTTTTAAAATCGCATAAAAGTAGTATGAAACTTCTAAGCGACTTTAAAAAGGGTGCACCTTTTTATCTTAACCTTCATTTACACATTCCAAGATCTAACCGTGGCAAAAGACAAAATGGTCCAAGTAACGACATACCAGTGGAAAGAGCAAGAGTTTTACAAAAATCTTAATAGTGGTAGTTACCTAAAGTAAAGTACCACAAAACATCAGACGACAGCGCTATAGATCGCTAAAATATAACCCGACCAAGTGAAATTGCTCTTTAGTTTCGTATTACACGTATGTTACATTGAGCTGATTGAATTTGGACTTATTTGTTGTTGATTGAATTGTCGCTACGTAACTGAGTAGAATTCTTTATTTACAAAATGTATACCTTCTCATGACGGGAAATTCTATAGTAATCCATACTAATATTATAAATACGAAAATAACTCTGTCTGTCTATCCATCTGTCTGTCTGTCTGTTATTTTTTCATGCTTAAACGGCTTAACCAATTTAGATGAAATTTGGTATGGAGTTAGTTCGAGACCCTGGAAAGGACATAAGATAGTTTTTATTACGGAAAGCATCCTTAAGGGGGTGGAAAGAGCATCCCGTAAGGATGATTTCCGAGTGAAAATTTGTATGGTGAACTAAAAATTTCGTCACTCGTCAGGTGGAAAGCCCCATTCGGGTATTTCTTGTCGGTGCTTGTTTTTTTCCGTAATTTGTGTCACAAAGGTGCATATTCTCGATGGATCTGTATTTCAACCTATGGTTTAATAGATAAATATGAAAATAAAACACCCCGCTGGTCTTTGTATCCGCCCGAGACAGTAATATTTATTTTTTAAATCAGTGCACGTCCGGTCGCCATTCCGAGTATTCCAACCGCACAAGGGTCCACGCTCAAACTTGTTGTGATATTTTTTTTTTTTTGTGGCTTTTTTTTCTACTGAAAATACCATGGATCGGTAAGTGTTGAACTGTTTTTAATAGTTATTTTTTTTATTAGTTGCTTTTTTCGAATATTATTCATCAAACTGTTGTTAGTAACAATGCTACGTTAATTAAAAACAGAAAAAAATGCATTTAATTGAATTAGTAATGATCCAAATTCGAATCTAAGTGAAAACAAAAACGTTCGACCCCAAAATACCCGTTTCGGTTATTTGTGCCGATCCACGTCGTAAAAATCTGCCACGGATTTAAAAAAATGGAATCCGAATTTTACTAGTGGTTCAGTATTTGTTCAACTGGAATATTTCTAGGGACAATTTTTTTGTGGTTCTTGTTTTCAGCTTTCATACTTTTAATGATTTGTGGATTTCAAATTATATATTTTTGTTTCAGGTCGAGTTCAGTTTGGACAACATCGGTGCCGTATCCATTTTTGTTTATTCTGTGGAAGAAGTTGCTATTGTTGTCATGAAATTGTGCATCTTGCAGGATGATTTCTGTGATGGTTTTTTTAGGCAACATGTTAGTGTTGTGTTTTTTCATTAGTAAATAACATTAGCACGTGGACTGTGAAATAAAATTTCAAACAAATGCTATTGTACTTGTAAACTCAGCCAAATAAACAAAGGCCGATTTCATGGCTCTTTTTCAAGTGAAAAAGAGCATTATGACTCATATCTCGTAAAATTCACAGTCAGATGTAGAACACTGACATAAAGGCGAGGCAACGAGCTTGAAGGAAAATAATTTACTTTTAAAGTTACCATGCCATGTGAGTAATTGGGCAACACAGTGATCCACCTCCAGTCACGTCCTGGCCAGCCACTCGCGAACGGATGGAAAGAATTGGTAGAGGTGTCGGCCCTTGATGGAATTATCCCACCTACATTGCCATTCGGAAAAAAAGTACACAAGAGTAAACGTGCTTAGAGGAAGTAATTAAACCCAGTAAGATGCTGGTAGGGATCTTGACCAAACTTCTGGGATTGTCCTGATAGCCGTGGTATACCTCTCCACTCCTCAAGCACCTCCGGATATGTTGCCCCCATGGCGCTACGTCAATTAAGTGCTAACGACCCTTTATGGGGGCCATTAATTGAGTGCGCAAGTCGCCCCCTGCCATATTATAGCCGTGTAGTTTAACAGTAGTCGGGCAGGGGCAGGTAGTCCTCCTGAAGTTTTGGGCAATCGATCCACTAAACCTAGCAAATCCATAGCCCAATACATTTTTCTCCTTATTTTGCAATAGTCCTGCACCAACCGAGGATTGTCCTTGGGTGCAGTTGCGAAGTGCATACAAGGATAATCGTCGGTTGGTGGCACACTTCCAGATACATGCCTAACGGGGCCTCTGCGAGTTGGCTTCGGCTCCTCGCACGCCTTTCAAAAGACTGGGACCGAGATTGACAAAGAAATATGTATTTCAATAAACCATGTACGTATATTTTGTTGCCGACGGTCCAAAAATCTGTTAATGGGTAACTAGGGTATGCGACCGGAATAAAATATTTAAATTTGTTTGTTATACCTCGCACGGTGGATCAGACTGTAATATAAAATATCATAAAATAACACTGATCCCCTAGGGTATCTGATCCAATACTGGGTATCTGACCGGAATAAATCGAACCGCTTTAAAAGGTCTAAATATGTTTGCGTATAAGTATTTTTTTTAAACAAGCTTTTTGAACTGAAAGGTAGTAAATGTTATATCACTCAGTAAAATACATTGAATGAGGCCAAGCATGATAGTGCTATCTTGTCTGGTTGAGAAATTGCCATGGCCATCTTCCGGCTCCATAGTGAGACCAGCTTTATAGTACCATATTATTTAATAATATATTTTTAAACATTTCAAATGTTAGATAAAAACGCCAAGTTTCAGATTAATCGGATGCCAGGAAGAACTTAAAAAAATATTATATTATTAGTTGCTGATAAGAACACAACGTAATAAATATATACTTCAATCAATCAATCACATCACATCATCAGCCTATTAATGTTCCCACTGCTAGGACACAGGCCTCCTCTCTGTGAGAGGGCATGGGCCGTAATCCATCGCGCGGGCCTAGTGCTTGTTGGTGGATGTCACATGTCTTCGAATTTTTGGTTCTAGGGCATGCCGGTTTCCTCACGATATTTTCCTTCACCGTTTTTGAGAGCAGTGGTGATGAAATAATTTACACAAAGTTAAGCGCCTGCTTGGGTTCGAACCCACGACCTACAACTTGTAAGTCGTGGCCGATACCACTGGGCCAATCAATCAATCTGCATAGCCTTTTCGGTCGGCTTCTATTCTTACCTGATTTAGCTGAGTAGTGTTTTACATGGAGCGGCTGCCTATCTGACCTCCACAACCCAGTAACTGGGTACACGGTATCTCTTGGCACGACTTGTGTCAGATCTCAAGCTTCTGACTACCCGTAAAAACTGTCAAAGATCTTAAAATAACAGCCGGGACCAACGGCTTAGCGTGCTTTCCGAGGCACGAAAGAAACTCGGTAAGTTGAAATGGTCACCCATCCACGGCCTGACCTCGGCAAGCGTTGCATAACCTTGATGATACTTGAAACTTAAAGCTTGCAAAATAAAAATTCATCAACACAAAAGTTAAAACAAAAATTATTTGGTTAAATTTATACTTAAAACTGACAAATGTAAACAAAAGCAGTCAGTAGGCGGATATATTTTTTTTTGTTTTGACGAACCCACCCCACTATTCCCAAACCACTGCAACTCCTGAAAGCCAGAATGAACAGTGGTGACCATATGAGTAGATTTTATCTACTCATGTGGTGGCGACCACAAGAAAAGCGCCGAAGCAATGAAGCTCGACGAAGTACTGGCGAATGAATTTAACAGTCTTGGATCCCGCAACGAAATTAATCAGAAAAGAATAACGAAGGAGTAGAAAAAAGAAACATTGCAACAAGAGCTGGGGGAATATAACTGCATTTATATCGTAAGTAGACAGAGATAATTATAATAAAATAATCCGATGTTCTGATCAGTTACGATAACAATAAAGTGCATGCACTTAGGTTGCGCTGGATAGTTGTTAGTACTTACTCGTATCACAGAATATGTTAATGTTGAACTTAGACTATGAATGAATTGATAAAATCAATCATGTGACATGCGCCTAGTATTAGTTTGATTTCGTTAAGCAATATGTTGTACAATAAAAACATGAATAATCAATAATTTTAATGTTAAGCTAGAGGTTAATCAAAAAAAAAAGACTTATACCTATGTTTTTTTTTTATATACCGTGGGAGGTGTGACGTAGTATGTAAGTACACTATATTATGCTTGTGTGAGTGCATATATGATGTATCAATGCACCAAATATACTCAGTGTTTACTCAGCGTTTGAGATGTTTCATTTCCCTTAAAGTCCCGTCGTTATGTTCAAGTGAGGTAGTTTCGCGTGTCACAACTATGATTTTGCGGAGTACCCTCTCACTCTAGTGATTTCGTGTAAAAACGCTTTTGAAACCAAGGACACATACTAGTAGCCTACTAATATGAGTAGCGCGATAAAAAATATCCTATGTCCTAAAACATTTGTATTAGGACATAGGATATTTGTGTGTCTATCCGGGTACTAAGTTTTAACAAATCTATTCAGCCGTTACATAGTTGCTTTCGCATTTTCAATATTATTGAGAAGTATGGACTTATAGGCATTTTGTGTGATACAAAAAGAAGTATCCTGTTACATTAATACGGTACATAAAAAGCTCCGTATCAATGTAACAAGCTACCTATGTTTCCGCCTGGGATCGAACCGGGGACCTCGTGCGTGTGAAGCACACGTGATAACCACTACACTACGGAAACTTATTACTTTGTAGTATAATTACCTATCAAAAATAAAAAATTGATAACCTTTCACTAATAACAGTACAATAACTACCCGCATTTGACGTAGGTAATAATAAAGAATTTTGCAGTACAATAATAATGTATGCTTTTTCTATTGTTAGCATGCATTTAGAATATTAATTGAATAAATACGTTTATTAAAATCATAAGGTAAAACAATAGAGAATGTGTGCGTTGTGGTGAAGATTGGGGTCAATATAGTTAGCAAAATGTTTGTGCGCCAGCGCATTCGGGGTCCAAATAATTCTTCCTTGATACGAGTTTCAAATAAAAATTAAGTAAATGAACGCGACAATCGCATGTTCCTGACAAGTCGTTTCGCTATGACTTTGTCCAGATGTGCTCTGACCCTTGTCCTTGACCTTTAAGTTTTTCGCTTGTTTCAAGATCTAGTATTAAAAGCATAAACTAATGTTTAACTCTTAAGAAGTATTTACTGTTAAAGTTGTCTTCAGAAAATTTCTTTCAAGTACCGACTTGCCAGTTAGATATTCTCTAAAACTTATGACTGGCACGTTAAACTTATGAAACTATAATTATAAAGCCTTGCGTCCACTAGGCATCGTTTGACATGCGAAATGATGCCCATACATGAGCAGTCAACAACATGTCGCCAGAGGCATTATGTCGATTTCAGCAGCGGTGTTTTTATAGTTTATCGTAGTAGAAAAAAAACATGTTGGTGCGTTAGAAATTACTCACAAAATAATAAAAATGTGTTCAGTGACCTCCGTGTGTCATCAGAAATAGGAATGGTTCATGTGCAAAATTTTGTGCGTCACGACGCCACTTAACAATGTTTGATGCTGAACTGAAAGCTGCACGAAAACAAATCAACTGGCTACGAGTCATGTTGCGCCTCAGCTGGCAACTTCGCGCGTTGTTGTACAACATTACGTTGAGCGTCAAATGTTGCCTAGTGGGTACGAGGCTTAAAGTTGAATTAGCAGAATTGGTACTTGAAGAAGAGAAGCTCCCTGGCTTCTCTTCTTTGTTAATTATTTTACTCTTAATAAATTATAATTTTTTGGTCAACACTGTTTAGTAGCAGCTAGCTAAATAAAGTTTTTAGCTATTTTTCAAATGTATGGCAGAAGAGAACGTGTTGCGCCAACCCCATTAACTGGGACAACAGCAGGCAGATGATGATGGTGAGATCAAATGTATAGTACGAGTATTTTGTGAGTGAATGTTGTCTCCAGAATTTCCCTTTTGTTTAAAACCAACTTCTGCCCGCGGCTTGGAGTTCATGAAAACTGTTTTGTTATCCCAAAGGAACCTAATACCAATCCGATATCCTGTGACCTAATTCAAGTTCTAGTCTATCCGGGTACCAAGTTTTCTACGAATCTGTTCAGCCCTTAGACAATTGATAGTCACGGTTGGTTGCACAGAAGTAACCTATTCACTCTTGACTTAAAGATCCCTAGGTTGTAGCTATCGGGATAAAGACTCCGGCGAGGAGTTCCATTCCTTAAAAGTATTCGTAAAACGTATTGTGTGATTACTTTGTGGTACAATTTACTATCTGAAAATAAAACTTGAGTTCTTTTCCCTAAAGACTAATGACTACTACTTTACCGTAAAGGTCAGAACGCACTCGGCGTAACTGCGCGTCAGCGGAGCGACGCGACAAAATATATTCTATGAGATAAAGTGTCGCGTATCGTAGTTCCGCTGTGCCGTGTAGTGCGGTCTAGTTTCGTGCTCCGTGAGTGCGGTTTACCTCATACAATTTCATTCAGAGTATATTTGGTCATGTCGCGTCGCGTTGCTCCGCTGACGCGTAGTGAGATTTGACCTTAATATTGAGCAAATCTTACGATCAATGCACAATCCTTCTCTATACACCGTTACATTTTGGTCGTTTTAATCTCGTGGATATAATTTTTTAGACCTAAGTCCAGCAGTGGACGTCTTTCAGCTGATTTTATTTTTTGTGATTTTTAATCATATCATTTCAAAACGATACTGTTACATGCGCCGTACTGACACTCCACGAGATATGTGCCCGACCCAGTTCTCGAAAATCATCACTGATAGGACTATTGTTGCCAATAAGCCGGATATAGTGGTGATAGACCGATTAGCGCGCCGCACAATGATAATCGATGTCACCATGCCACATGACAAGAACCTCGTGAAAGCTGAGAAAGAGAACCGAATCAAGTATCTCGACTTAGCACACGAGGTTGTCGACATGTGGTATGTGGACTCGGCTATCATTGTGCCGATTGTCGTTACGGCCAACGGCCTGATGGCCTATAGCCTCAATGACCATCTGTCGAGGCTGTCATTACGAGGTTGGATCAAGGGCCTGATACAGAAGGCAGTAAGTACTCCTTTATACGGCTCGCACTGTGAGGAGGTTCCTGTCTCTGGAGCCCTAACCACCGGTAGCTTGGACCCTGTTCTCGATACCGGTTGGCCTCTATTTTTATATTTTTAAATGTTTTTTAAGTTTTCTTTTTTAAATATTTAAAAATGTATTCAATAAAAATTTAAGTAAATAAAGGAAATAATAATAATAATTAAGAACTCAAGAGCCTAGTAATATTCACTTAAAATACTAATTCTACAACAGGTTTTATAAATTGCGGAACTTAGTATAAAAATTGTAGGTCTAAAAACTAAAAAACACGCTTTAATGGTAAATTGAACTAAATGTCGCAAATCCTGAAGATCTTGGTAAGGCTAATGAGACAAACAATTTAAACGCGCACGGTAGAATCAGCTTTTATTACTTGTAAATTTTAATTTTTGTTTGACTTTCAAAAGTACTTTGACTTTGACTAAATTATTGCATTGTCATCGGTCCTTGATAGGTGTGCAAAGTTTCAAATCAATCCGACGTTTTGAAGTGGGTAAAAATCACGTTCAAAGATTCCGTTACATTGATACATAGTTACATAGATACATACCAAGCTAATAAAAGCGTATTAATTTAAATTCAATCTATTGATTTTAGTTTGTTATATACAATTCAATATTTCTAATTTTTTGATGCGCAATGAGCCCTTTTTCCTCTCCCCTTTGTATGTAAGTTAGTTTTGTTATTAGGCATAAGATTATAAATATTTTTTTTATTTTTTATTTATTTAGGTTAACCAACAATTGTTTACACGATGTACATTTCAGACTTAATGACTAGAGTAACATTTACAAGTGCAACAATTAATTACAGGTTAACACCACATGTACAAAAAAAAACGGTTTAACATACTCAAAAACAAAATCAAAATCGAAATTAAAATCAGAATTAAAATTAAATTAGATTACATTAGATTACATTAGATTACATTAGATTAAATTAAGTTGTCATTGGATTATTTACAAGAACTCGTAGGAATTTATTTATGCTATCGTAGTGTACATCTACTAAGTCACTGAGGCCATTAAGGATCTTGCATAATCTAGGCATCGATATATTCAATTGTATATAATGTTTATCACTAATTGAGTAGCGAATAACTTTCGAGGACGAAAAAGTTTGTTATATAAAACACTTTCCCGTCATTTACAATACCTTGTATTAACAATTGTTAATATTTGATTATGAAATTGTTTGATTTAAAATGTTTATTTTAAACCAAAATTTTCACTCACTTCGTAAAATTAACTACCTATTCTTAGGTAGATAGGTAAACAAAAATCTAAAAGAGCACCTTTTTTCAAAATCAATGTTGGTAATAAAAATAACAGTTTATAGATGAAGTCAAGGTCTTTTTATAAAGTACTAATTATGCAGTTTTCGTTGCCATAAAGAAATAAAGCATATTTCGTTATATTTGCTGAAAGTAATCCTCCCTAGCCGCGCCACATACTTTAAAGATTAATTTATCAAAATGAATAGTTTCTTTAGAGAAAAAAGTATCAACGAATAGTAGAGAAAAGATACTACTATATAAATTGATTTATGGATAGTTTCAAAATTGACTTGCTGCAGAGTATACCTTCCAGCCGAACCACACCCGACGACCAATAACTCCTTAACTAAAGGGGTTTATTGGACCATATTTGTCGTATGCAAGGTACTCTTTAGGTAGTTTTTTTCGGGATATTGATTTATTACTAGTTCATTATACTCTATCTAATTTGAGGTGGCGCGGCCAGAGAGCACTGCCTGGCGGCCGGACCACATAAATTGTTATTTAAAAAGATATCTCTTGAGGTACTAAAAATATGTATATATTCCGATGAAAGTAGACTTTAGGTAGGTATTATTTCGAACTATAGCATCTGAGTACTAAACTGTGGTCCGGCCACAGAGGAACACACAAAGAAAGGGCCTGATTTATAAAAATCTTTTGCCCTGTTGAGCAACTCTTAAGCAGCTTCTAAATTCGAATCTTTCAAAACTTCAAATTGATTAGCAGATTCTAAATTTGAATTTTGAATTCAGAAGCTGCTAATCATTTTAAAGATGTTTATAAGTAAGGCCCGAAGTTGCAGGCATTTACCAGCCAGTTAACAACATACTGCCAGCAATATCAATTGATAAATTATTATAATTTACAGACAAATATAAATTACGACGTCATTTAATCAATGAATTATCTTTATGAATATCGAAGTTCCATTTATTAATAATTCATTTCATGGGATTACATATTTAATCTGGTAGAAAATTAATGACATTTTATATGGTTTATGAGACAGGGGCACCTGTTTTTGTTATTTATTTATTTATAGGATTTATTTATCCTCTATTTTATCGAAGTTAATCTCGACATATAAAGGTTTTGTGTTATTTTATGTTATAACTACGTCTGTCAGCGGCTTCGCCTGCGTCATATTCGGAAATCATGCCAAAGGATAAAAAGGTATCCTATATCCTTACACGTATTCTAGGACATGTTTAACCCGTAGCCAAGTTTCATTCAAATCCGGTCAACCGATAAGACGTGAAAAGGTAACAAACAGGCAGATAAAATATACTGACAGACATACAGAGTTATTTTCTCATTTACTTTGGATTGAAACGGTTGGTCTTTGATCTCATATCTTTAAAATAACGTACTATGTGGTCAACGAAGGTCAATGCTAGCAGGGTTAGGGTGATAATCAGATATCCATTTGCTAAGGACACTTGAGGTCTTCTAGACTTAAGTTTTAATTTATTTAGAGAATAACTTTTATAATCTTCTACTTCATCTACGTCGCTTGGTCTGTATTGAAAAAAAATGGGTGCCAATGTAAATACGGGCACAGAAACAAAGACACACAGTCTTTGTATCATAGATATCATCAAATAAATTTAACGTATTCAACAACGAAAAAAATACAGTTACCGGTTACCGGTACCATTTACCCTCATCACTTATTTTCATAACTGGGCAAATGTTGGTGTACCTCTGCCTTGACCTTCAGGAAATATGGGCGTGATGCTGTGTGTAAGGGCAGTTACGCACTACACGTCTGTGTCCGTGATTTGAGTTCCGAGTTCAAAATGTTCTGAATTATGACAGATTATGACGGAAGAATTCGGATATAGTGCGTAAGCTTCCCTACAAGAAGTACTACGGCTTCTTTGGAACCGAAATTTTACGGACCCAGATCGGATGTAGTGCGTAACCGCCTTATCGGCCGCTTAAACGGCCGCAGTAGGAATTACTTTGCGTACAATCATTCAACTACCCACAGTAGAAAATTATCATTTCTTTGTAGTGATCTTTATGTTTTAAATGCTTTATTATGTTAACACTATTGGAATGTCTTATCTTACGCTTTAATTTGGCTTTGTTTTAAGTTAACTGCATGACCTTGTGTAGGTAAACAGTGCTGTTATGAATTTAAAGTCGGTGCTAAGACGTTTGTGCTTTCAAATAATATTGTGTTTTAATAAACTAAAAATGTGTTCATAGTGTATATTGAAATCAGTGCAAAATGTTTGTAAAGGTAAGTCAGCCTAAGAAGTAGTTACATTTATGGGTTCAAATAGAACTTTCTGTTTCTGCAATTTTATGTAAATAACTTATACTTAGACTAACATCGAAATCAATATAAAAACTGGTATGAGGTCTCAAACTAAACAAATGGTCTCAGTATGAGGTATGTCATTGAAAGTTTGTCATCGCTAGATTATGGTGCATTCCATCTCACAGGACAGGCCTATCTGTTCTCTCAGTATTTATTTCACGTCTTTAAAGCTATCAAAAACATACACCGGCAGGGAATTTACAAAAAGTACTCCCAAAACGAGAGCACAATGAAAGTACTCCCAAAATGTATGACTAGGATATCCACCATGTACCAATGGCGGTTAAAATTTCCTTTATGGACCGCGGATTTAAGGCGCGCGGAGGGGAGGGGGGAGGGGGGGGAGGGGGGAGGGGGGGGAGGGGGAGATACCCCCCTGTACCATCCCCACCCCGCGGAGCCCCATGGTTATGGAGATATCCATGGTTAAAGTTTTTAGGTAAGAATAAAAATTTCCATCAATTTTCGTCGATTTTTGGGGCGGGAAGGGGGTAGGGAAGTGGGGGGTAGTGGGGCTACCCCCCTGTACCATCCCCACCCCACGGAACCATATGGTTAAGGAGATATCCATGGTTAAAGTTTTTACAACTACTATTTAACAGTGTCGACGGAGCCCCGCTGGGCGGGGCTCCTATTTCTGTCTGAAGGGTCTAAAGTAACCTAACACGAAGAAGATGACGGGAGCTGAGTTCGCTCGCTTTGCTCGCTCACTTCACCTCCCGTCATCTCTTCGAACCTAACCTGTCCGTGTCGGGGTGCCCTAAGCTCCCGAGCTCGCTTCGCTCGCTCTTCGACTAATTCATAATGACCAAACAATGTGATGAAGACCTCATGGAAAGTGGGGTGCTCTGATTCCGTTTTGGGTATTTTCGGATATTCACATAGTGAAAATAAAACACGACCAGTGACAGCTAATACGAAAAAGCGCGGCATCGCTTCACGTTCCGTTCCACAGTGTAAACAAAAATTCGTAATTTTTTGTGTAAAAAGTCAATGCAATTGCATAATTCACCATGGTTATTGTGCACATTAATTACACACCAAATTGAAATATGTGAGTAAGTGAAAATAAAATTATATTTAAGTGAAAAATATGACTTCAAATTGAATAAAATACACCTCTACTTCAACGGAACGTGAAATGTGAACTTTGACGTTTACCATGACAATTTATCTAACCTAAAAATTTGCACAAAACAAAATTTGTATGGAAATTTAAAATATTTTTTTCTCGTAAACCGTGATACTCCGCTTTTTGAAACTTTGTAAAAAGCTTTCTATTTATGAGTACTATCTACATAAAAAATATGAACTTCCAAATCCGCGGTCCATAAAGGAAATTTTAGCCCCAATGGCGCATCGCTGCGCCGGACCTTCGTATATTTGTCATCCAACAACATAAAAAATAATTCCAATCATTGTACACCATTACAGAATTCGCTTTCGCAGCCACACGATACGACATATTTATTTCGTCATGTAATTCTTGACAAATGAGGGAGCCGACAATCTCGTGGACGGGTCACCCTTGTTAGAAGCAATTTCGTGTCATGATGATTTTTTTATTGCCCCGAGCAAGTTGCCCGATATGACGTGTTAATTTTATGTAAGTGGTATTGTGTTTCGAAGTTGAAATTGCCTGTGAATAATTGATAAATTTTGAGCTGTTCTTAATTTGAATTATTATTACTGAATTGCTAAGGAAATTAACTCGTAAAGTGATCATGCAATCGTTTTTTTTTTATTCTGTCCATTTTTTTCACATTTACATTGGATGTTTGACGGATGTTTTTATTTATTTCGTTGATATAAAATCTGAAATATAAAACAAGGACTCTCGGCGATAGTGTAATATTAAAAAAGGCCAGCATGACATGCATTCGATTTAAGGAATTATTTTGATATTTGTATTTTGTAAAAATAAAACAAAAACGTCATCCCAAGCTATAATATTTACTCACACAACGCAATGGCAAAAAGCGCAAATAATTTCATTATTAAAATTCTCAGTAGCAGTGCCAGGAAAACAAAATTTCTGGTAAAAACTTATATAAGAAGCGGAAAAATAAAGCTTCGGAATGATCAATTATTATTTAGCCCAGTATTTCAACTTTAGACATCCAAAATAATCTCAGAATCTGTAATAAATCATTTGGGACGTCGCTAACCTTGAAAAAGTTATAAAAACTTTGATAAATTAAGTGTAGGATAAGATTAAGGCTGTACTTGAAAATAAATGAGCCGAATTTGGTACCTAGAGGTTTAGATTATATTATTCTTCCTGTTTTAGTAAAGTGCTTAAAATAAGTAAGTACTATGAAAAAAGCCTGCTAATTTCAAGCTTAAAACGTGGGATTGAAGATATCAGAATATTGAATTTATTAAAATAATACATAGTTTAGTAAGTAAATTATACATAACATGGGTGAAGCATGGCTTAAGTGCTTGTGCATATGTCCGTTGGGCTTTAGCCACTCAGGACAGCACTGCATTCGGTTCTACTTCAGGAAGCGCAAGGAGAGGTGGACCCCGAGATCGGCAGCGGCTCTGAGATGGCGGACCTCCATGTGGAGCTAATGCTTATCCGCCAGGAGCTGACCTCCTTGAGCCAACGCTGACTGAACTGTCCCTTGGGCGATGCGTCTACCGACGATATAATTGGTGCGGTGCGCGAGGCTACCCTTGTCACTCCTTCTCTCCCTGCGATCTAACACGATAGAAATACACCAGATCTTGCAGACGTGTGCAGAAATGCACGAAGAGCTGTAGTGGAGGTGCAGAATGGCCTGCTGGGGCTCCGGGATAATTTGCCCTCAAGGGAGTCCACGGAACTGCTGGGCTCCAAGGTCGAGGAACTGGAATGTCACGAGCCTCCAGGACACCACTATTGAGACTGCTGAACCGATTACTGCTGCATCGGTTGAGCACGTACGTGGCTTATTGTATTATATATATAATAAGATAGAGGGCGGGGCGTTATCTGCATCGGATGAAGAGCCCCGCTTACCCGTGTTGTGTACACTGAACACCGTGGGCCGCTAAATAAATAATAATAATAATACGCAGAGGCCTTTAACACAACCCGCAGTCATAGCCTCGTAGTCGAGTCAGTACATCCCTGCCACACCAGTGACGACGTTATAAAAACTGTTAAGTCTAAAGTCAACGTCGTTGCTCTTGGGGTTGGGGTCAGCAGTATACGGAGGCTGCGCAACCAAAGAGTGTCGTTTGGCTGCGTCTTGGAGTGGGACAGGGCGGTCCTCGGGGACGCGATAAAGGGAGCAACTCAACGGCTTGCTATCATCACCCCACCACCGAAAAACCCTTTGATTCGCCTAGTGGGAGTCGTAAGTGACCTCGACAACGCCGCTGTCAAAAAGGCACTAATCAGGCAAAACTCGAAGCTATTTGAGGGCCTGTATCCAGACTGTTTGTGGGTCAGAGCTATACGGCGTACCAACGATAGATCTTCGGCCACCACCAACATGGTCCTGGAGGTTGAAGTGGGCCTGGCAGCGACTAAATGAGCAGCGAATAAAGCTGGAATACCAGGTGGTGCTGGCTTCGGACCACTGCCCCGTAGTCCAGTGCTATAATTGTCTGGGCCTTGGACATATGACATGGGAATGCCAGTCAACCCCGAAGTGTGGGTATTGCGCCGAGAAACACGAAACCTGGAAATGCAACAATCGCTCCCGGTTCCCCCTGTGTATCAACTACTCCATGAACAAAAGGGCAGGTGGTTCCGGTCACGCAGCCTACTCTAGAATTTGCACAGAGTGAGACCGAATATCTAGGGCCGCCGTAAGTTATTGCTGAGGGCACTCCGATGGAAATCAAGTTTGCGCAGGACAACCTTGGTTGCGGCCTCACTGCTACTGCCGCACGGACATTTTACTCGTCCAAGAACCCTACGTGGGCACTACGGACATCTTGTCTGCGCGCTTCACGCAGTCATCCAGGACACTCGCGGAACCAGGGATTCGCCCGTGAAATCGGCAATTGTCGTTACCAATCCCAATATTGGCATTATAAATAACCAAACGCTTTCTTGCCGAAACAACTGCTCGGTGGTCCTGCTTAACGGATATCTAAGAATAGGCCTTATCTGCCTTATCTGTATACCTCGAGGGTGATAGAGAAATTGACGCTTACCTCACTATCCTACAGGAAATAATCAGCAACATCGGTACTCAAAACATCATTCTCGCGGCCGAAGTAAACCTCGCGAGCCCCTGGTGGGGTTGCGATGCGGAGGATGGTCGAGGCAACTCTGTGATGGATCTGCTAGTTAAACATAACTTGAATATCCTGAACATGGGTGCGTCGCCAACCATTTATCCTCTTAGAGGTGGAAATCTGTACTCCAGCATCGTGGATCGTACTCGAGTATCGGACTGGATGGTCGACACTGAGACAGCCGTTCTCACGGACCATCGGGCTATCCGCTTCGTAATTTCGGTGGGCATTCGGGACGCGCTCTATGACACCGTACAGTTCATCCGACCTGGAGTTTGTGGGAAAAAAATTGTGGCTGTGGTGTTGCTGGACATTTAGGGCGCGTTTACAAATGCTTGGTGGCTAGCAATTCTGCAGCAGCTGAACGATAAAGGTCTGACAAACTCAAAGACTCCTACATAGTTACCTTTCAGACAGGAGCGTTATCCTGGAATACCTAGGTAACACAATTACCAGGCCCACGGCGAAGGGTTGCATCCAGGAATCAATCTGCGGTCCCATATTTTGCAACGTTCAATTGGACAATCTAATAGTGGAGGCAGGCAAGTTGAGAGCATAAAATGTTCAGGCATACGCGGATGATATAGAGATCTTGGCACAGGCTTATACGGTGATTGAGCTCGAAGCTATGGTCAACGAGGCTCTTGCGGTTGTCGCGGATTGGGGTAAAAGGCACAAGATGAAGTTTGCCTCTCACAAGACCCAGGCAATAGTCTGTACATGAAAGCTGAAGAACGACGAGCCAAACTTCTACCTCTCCGGTGCCCCGATACAACTCTCCAACCATCTCAAGCTGCTTGGCCTGACTCTGGATGCCGGCTTGAGTTTCCTCCCGCACCTTTCTATTTTTTGTTTTTTTTTTGGTGGGAAATCATCCAATGACTTCTCCCGCTCTGGGGGAAGCGGGAGGGCGTGTCAGACTCTTACTGACTAAAACCCACCCGTATTCCTTCAGTTGCTTGTACCGGGGAGAGGAGGTTACCAAAAAGACGCCGAACATTACACAACATGTTCTTAGCTATGTTTTATGAAAATCGGAATAGCCGTTCAAAATTAATGCGCATTTAATTCTTTGAATCGGGGGTTTTTCGCAAGATATCGATATATCGATATTTAAAGATGTATTTGCTTGGAGATGTTGAATACTTGTTTCAAATCCGATCCTAACGTACAGAAATTACAGTGCCCTTCTGCTATTCTTTATATGTATAAAACCAAATAGGTACAGCATGAAACTGATAATATTTTATAAACTGGAGTATTTTTCCGCGCAGTGGACCTATCAAGGATTCCGGATTAAAAATTATAATGCCGTGTTAAACGACGTCACAGACGATACTGTAGAAGTTTGTCAGCAGTACTTTAACTTAGTTGAAATAATGTAAATGACAGATAGAAGTTGAGTGATTTTGTGCGCGGTTTTTAGGTCTTTTAGTTTAATTATTTATTTGATACTACTACATGTAGCCCAAAATCAAAAAAATAATGACAAACTTATACTTATGTTAGTAGCACAATTATAACAGATACAAACGAAAATAAATAAAGTATACATTATTATACGATACATATCAATTTCTATTTATTTTACTTTTTTCATTCCTACTGTTCCAGCGGGACTTTCACTGGCAGATAACTGACGTTATAAGGAGCAACACTTACTTTTATTTTAGAAAAATAGGGGTCCGTGAAAAAACTTTTTATTTGTTTTTATTAGCTTGACCACAGATAATATAATACTAGCATACATATGCCTCATCCCATACAAAGAAACGGTGCCGAAGTAACTAGTGTTTTTCGTCTGATTATACTGATTATTTTTTGTAAATCGATCGCGTTCGGTTCCGTTACACGGAAACAGATGGTGATCTATCTATGGCGGCGATGAAAAACGCTAGATACGTCGTCACGGTTTCTTTGTATGGATGAGACATCTGTATGCTAGTTTTATTTTATCTGTGGTCAAACTAATAAAAACAAAAAAATGCGTTTTTTTCACGACCCCTAATTCTTTTTTAAAAATAAAAGTAGCCCAAGTTTACTCTTTATAACGTCAGTTATCTGCCAGCGAAATTCCCGCCGGAACAGACAGACTGACAAAAATAAAATTAAAAGAAATTGATATGTATCGTATAGTAATTTATACTTTCTTTACTTTCTTTTGTATCTGTTGTTATTGTGCTACTAACATAGATATAAGTTTGTATTGTTACTAACACCATGATTATGTATGTTTAGGTTTAAGTTATTTTATATGGGCCCTTTCGCCTTAAATTAATGTATTAATAATAATAAATAGGCATTTACTAACAAGTAAAATAATAACCCTGGCTTTATAGTATATATAGCCATATCTAGTAGTAAACACGCTTCGAGCGACAATCCGTCGAAACACGTTATTATAACATGATATCTTGCGTAAATACACCCCGATTCAAAGAGTAAAATGCGCATAACTTTTGAACGGGTGAATTGATTTTCATCAAAAATAAGAACACTTTCAATAAATTCACTTTTCAAACAAAAAAAGCTTAATCAAAATCGGTTCATATGTTTACGAGCTATGATGCCACAGACAGATAAACAAATTCACAAAGACAGATACACACGTCAAATTTATTTCATCCAACTCTAATGAGTTTATGTTGGCATTAACTTCAATATATATAAAATGTATGTGTGTACTACTGAATCCATACTAATATTATAAATGCGAAAGTAACTCTGTCTGTCTGTCTGTCTGTTACCTAATCACGCTTAAACTGCTGAACCGATTTAGATGAAAGTTGGTATGGAGATAGTTTAAGACCCGGGAAAGGACGTAGGCTATTTTTTTTTCATAAAACCCTAAGGGGGAGAAATAGCGGATGGGGTAGTTTTGTATGAAATATCTTATAATGGCTGAAACCGCTGAACCGATTTAGATGAAATTTGATATGGAGATAGTTTGAGACCCTGAGAAGGACACAGGTTACTTCTTTTTGCAGAAAACACGAAGGGGGAGAAATCGGGGAGGGTTGATTTTGTATGTAACTTCGTATCATGCAACTTCTTCTTATTATGAACCGATTTAGATAAAATTTGGTATGGAGATAGTTTGAGACCCTGAGAAGGACATAGACTACTTGCATAAAACACGAAAGGGGAGAAATGGGGGATAGGGCGTTAATTTTTTATGAAACTTCTTAATAGGGCTTAAACCGATGAACCGATTTAGACTGAATTTGGTATGGAGATAGTTTGAGATCTTGGGGTGGACATAGGCTACTTTTTTATTGCATAAAACACGAAGGGGGAGAAATGGAGCGTTAGTTTATTTGAAACTTCTTATTAGGGCTTAAACCAATGAACCGATTTAGATGGATTTTGGTATTGAGATAGTTTGAGACCTTGGGAAGGTCATAGGTTACTTCTTTTTGCATAAAACTCGAAAGGGGGAGAAATAGGAGAGGGGTTAATTTTGTATGTAACTTCTTATCTTATCTTCTTATAAAATGTACGAATATTCTTCAAGAAGTTGAATTTTGGCAGGTCTACCACCTGCCAAAATTCAGCTACATGAAGAATATTTGTGAGGTCAATTTTGGCAGGTGGTAGTATAAAGATAGTAAACGTTAGTTAAGAAAGGATTTTTATAAATTCAAATTTTAACTTTTATTGCGGCTTCCGATTTGGATGAAACTTTGCAGGCATATTTTTGATAACAAACGATTGAGATCTGTATATTAATTTAAATTATGTAATGGGGTGAGGCTTCGTATTACACATAGGTTCCAATATATTAAAAGGTATGTGAAAAGAGGAAAGGGTGTTCATACGTTGAATCCCAATAATCTCCTTCTGACCTATCATTTCAATTTAAAAGACTCCAGTTTCCAATCAAACTTAGTTTTGCTATTACTATTAACAAAGCTCAAGGATAGCAGCGGTGCATATGAAAAAGCCATGCTTTACCCACGACCAGCTATTGAAGCTGCTCATATTCGCGTATGTCCAAAGCTCAGAATGTGTATGTATTAGCATCAAATGAAAGTACATATAACATAAGATATAGCAGCGTCCTAAAATGTTGTACCCATGATTAACGCAATAATAAAGTAATGTAAATTACAATTTTATTCATTTAAATAAGTTAATCGATTTTAACGTTAATGCTTCCTGTAACTATACAGGCTGAGTTTTCCAAGTGTGCGTGGATGTCCACATCATCACTATGAAGAATAGCACAAAACAATCAAAGGAGTCACGGGGCCGATTTTGATTAAAACTAAAACTGCGACATTGGATTTTCTCACCCTGTATGTCGACAACCAGAATTGATTGGCAAAACTTATGTCAACGCGGGCGAAGCTGCGGGTAACAGCTAGTAAATAAATAAATAAGGCCTCTTTTTCCGTCGGGGCATAAACAGCTATTTTATTTATATTAATATAACGAACACTAACTTCAGTTTTATTTATTTATATTGTATGTATTGTACATAATGTTGTAAAGATGACGTATAAGAAAAGTGGGTTTACGGTTGTAAGGGTTTTGAGTTGAATCTCCTAACGCAAAGGTGGCAGACATACAAATTAGTGCCCAAGAAACATCCCCGCCAGCTTTGACTGTCATATCAGTGTAAGAACCACATAGATCTCGCTTGATAAATGTGACTGTGCATTTAGGGAACAGTTCAGAACTGACAAACTTAGAAACTTGTTCACTTGCGTAAACTTATATGGATGCTGTTCGGGGTTGGGGTGAGATAAAGATAAACTAGGATTAAAGATTATAAAGATAGATATATTTCAGTAACTCAAATGGGATAACAATTAAAACTAATGAGGTGAATGAGATGAGGTTGAGTCGCGCCCGATATGCTATTTATTTATTTATTTATTTAAACTTCATGTACAATAGTGGTACATAGGCGGACTTAATGCCACAAGGCATTCTCTACCAGTCAACCTTTGGGTTAAAAATGACAACATTGTGAATGGGTACAAAATAATATATAAAATAACAACTAGTATACGAAAATGTATATACTTACATATATAATAATAATACACATATACAAATAAAATAGACTAATAAATACCAATAATAAAAGAGAAACCTATTAATAATTAATACGACTAGACTTCTGTCTCTAGATGAGAGCATTGAGAGCTATTTAGTCTGACTCAAATAATGGTCACGAACTTTTCTTTTAAAAGTCAGTTTGCTTTCAGCCTTTTTAATGCTAAAGGGTAGCGCGTTCCAGAGCTTTATTGTTGAGACAACGTATGAATTGGACATAAAACCGGTACGGTGTGAAGGAATTTGGAGGAGTAGATTTTTTAAAGCTCGAAGGTTACGATTGTGAGAACTGCCCAACACTTTGAAATAAGTTTTTAGATAATCGGGAGCACAAGGATCGTTCATAATAGTGAAGAGCAAGCAAAGAGATCTGAGGGACCTCCTGAGGCGGATAGGCAGCCATTTAAGCTGAGAACGGTAGGAAGAAATGTGATCGTATTTACGAAGGCCAAAAACAAAGCGAATACAATTGTTGAGAAGTCGATCCAATTTATTTAGAAGTTCTTGGGATAGATCAGGATAACAAACATCAGCATAGTCGATAATGGGAAGCACAAGTGACTGGACCAAAGTGATTTTGGTGCTGGATGGGAGGAAATGCTTGAATCTATAGAGAGACCGCAGCGAGAACGCGACTTTCTGACTCACCTGAGCGACGTGTTTATTCCAACTGAAACTGTCGTCAATGTACAGACCTAAATCTTTTACATGAGGTGAAAGAGAGATGACGGAGTTCTCGTACATCAGTGGCATAAGTTGGCCAGTGTTCACACTTCTCAAATAGTACGAACTACCAATGAGGATGGCCTGACATTTACCGACGTTAACAGAAATCCCAAATTTGCCAGACCACTCACTGATAGCTCGAAGATCAGCATTGAGTAATGAAATGCAATTGTCAAGGTTGGCAATGTCTGATTGAGCGTATAGTTGCAAGTCATCAGCGTACAGATGGTAAGAACATTTGAGGATAACAGTAATCGAGTTTATAAATAAAGAGAATAAAAGAGGAGAGAGTATACCGCCTTGTGGGACACCAGTTACCAAGTCGCACCAGTCAGAGCAATCCTGATCAGCACGCACAGCCTGCTGGCGACCACGAAGATATGATGAAAACCAATCACGTGACAACGAAGAGACCCCAATTTGAGACAGTATGGCCAGGAGAATGTCGTGATCAACGGTGTTAAAAGCATTGGAAAAATCTATTAAAACCAGCACCGTTAACCTCGAATTCTCCAAGCCGTCCCTAATGTCTTCAGTAACTTTAAGCAGAGCTGTGGCTGTGCTGTGGCCAGGCCGAAAACCGGATTGGCAATTGGACAGCAGGTTATTCTTGAAGACGTAGGAGGATATTTGTTTAAGAGCAACTGCTTCTAGGATCTTAGAAAGGAAAGGGAGAATGGAGATCGGTCTGAAGTGAATCGCCAAACTGGGATTGGGAATTTTAGGAAGAGGGATAATGTATGCCTTACGCCACATTGCAGGAAACTCACCACTCAGCAACGATGAATTGATGATGTGAGTAATAATTGGAATTAAGTTCTCAATCATAAAAGATAACATAGTTCGACTGACCCCATCACAGCCCACAGCCCTAGACTTAATTGAGGTAAAATATTTGAGGACCTCAAGGTTGGTCACGGTGGAGAAAGAAAAAGAGTCAGGAGAAAGCATTGGCTTGGAAGTAATATCAGCAATAGTTTTATTTTTGACGTCAGCCGCAAGCGTGGCGGACGTTGAAAAATGATTATTAAGAACATCCAAAGGCAGATTAAGAGAAACAATACTAGATGGGGACTTTGCTATGCCAAGCGATTTCAAGAACTTCCAAATATCAGCCGGTGATGAGTTGAGAACATTTTCACAAATGTATCGGCGTTTAGATGCTCTTACCATCTGGTTGCAGCGGTTTCTAGCCAACTTATACAGAATCCAGTTCTCCTCACTGCGGTCCCGCCTATATTTCCTAAAAGCCCGGTCTCGTCGTCTCATTGCCATCCGAACTCCAGGGGTTATCCATGAAGCTGGGGGGCGCTTGACACGAACAGCCCTCAGTGGCGCATGCGTGTCCATGAGCTGAAGTACATATCTGTTAAAGATTTCAACTTTCTGATCCACTGAAGATGACTGGGCAATATCAACCCAATCCAGGGCTTGTGCATCGCTATTGAGCTTTTCTTTATTTAATCTAACGAAATTCCGGATAAAAACAATAGCAGGCCGCTGCTTAGGGGGTTTAATTTTGTAGGACATGTAAATGAGATCGTGTCTGGATAAACCAGGCGCAGCGACCTGACCGTGGTTGGCAACGAGATCCACAGAAGATGCGATCATGAGATCAAGCCAGGAATCGCTTGAGTCAAAGTTATGATGAGTCGGATTAAGTTTAAGGAGTGAGAGACTCGACGACTCCAGGATCGCTCCCAGTTTACGTGATCGAGGGTTATCCTTCAAAAGGTCAGTGTTAAAATCACCCATGACTATGAGATGTTTGTACTCTGAGGAAACAGAATAAAAGAGAGATTCAAGAATGGAGAAGTAATCTATAGTAGGAGGGCAGTAAACAACTCCTAGAACGGCCTTAACCCCTTTAACTACAATTTCAAGAAATAAGTACTCAGGGTTGCCATTATAAATTGGGGATGAAGAAAATAAGATTTTGTAAGGGATATCACTACGCAGGTAAATGGCAACACCTCCGGCTCTTTTCCCAGTACGATCGTTGCGAATTAAAATATAGCCAGGTAAACAGTAAAAAGTCGAGGGAAGTTCAGGTTTTAGCCAACTCTCGGACACTAAAACAGCATGCAAAGTGACGTCAGAAAATAAATTCAACATCTCAGAATGGTGCTGAGGAATGCTCTGAGCATTGACATGACATACGTTGAAGCATTTGTCAAATCGCTGGCACTCACTACTCAGAAAACCATTCACGGACAGGGAGTCATCAAGAGTTGAAAAAGACGTGGAGGAACAAGAATAAAATGAGTCGTCGTCAGACATAATTATTACGTAGGTAATAAAATAAATATAATATTAACTTAAAATAATAAATATAATAAATGTAAAATGTGAAATAAAAATTCACGAATTAATTGCATAACCTGCCGTTGTAATGCCTAACCTGCAGATAATAACGGCATAACCTGCCGCCATGCGATGTGGAGGGAAGGAGGGGTTAAGTAAATACCATTGACAGTTACTACCACTGCATCTTCATCTTTTGAAAAGATTTATTTAGATATAGTGGGGCCACTTGATAGGGACGAAAATGGTAATGTTTACATATTAACTCTTCAATGTGAACTTACGAAGTTTGTGGAGGCTTATCCACTAAAAAATAAATCCGCAAATGAGGTAGCAAAAGCGTTGGCAGAAAATTTTGTGTTGAGATATGGGATACCGGGAACAATTGCTACGGATAGGGGTTCTGAGTTCATTTCGAAAGTAATGGTAGAGCTATGTAATGTCTTGGGCATCAATAAAATCTTATCAACGTCATATCATCATGAAAGTATAGGGTCTTTGGAAAACGTTCATAAAACTTTAGGTGCTTATTTAAGGATACAAACAGATAATAATCCATCATCGTGGAGTTCTTGGATTCCATATTGGTGTTTTTCTTATAACACAACAGTTAATACTGTGACTAAGTATACGCCTTATGAATTAGTTTATGGTAAAATTTGTAGGTTACCAAGTAGTCTTCAAGGTGAAAGTGTTGAACCTTTGTATAATTTTGATGATTATCCTTTAGAATTTAAATACAGGTTACAAAGGGCTCAAAATGATGCAAAAGAAAATTTGGTATCAAGTAAGTTATCAAGGAAACATTGTTATGATAAGAATCTTAATTCTATAACTTATAAGGAAGGTGACTTGATTTTGGTAAAAAACGAAGTAGGCAATAAGTTGGAGTGTATTTATAATGGACCATTTGTAGTTGTAAAGGACGAGTCACCAAATGTAATAGTTAAATATAAAAATAAGATAGATGTAATACATAAAAATAGGACAAAGTTATACTGTAAGACTTAGAATGTAAGTTTAAAAATGTAAAGAGATGAAAAAAAAATAAAAATACAATGTAACTTAGTTTTTTTTTTTTACTTTAGGAAGGGTGATGTGGTGTGTCACGTACGTCACGTTTAGATCTTAGTTTAAGTTAAGGTAGATAAGCTATGTCCATAGTTATATTATAATATATGTCACGTACGGACTAGGTATATATTACACTAATAAAGGGAGTCTGGGGTCTTCAGTCTCCAGTTGACTCATGGACAAGTACACGACATGGTATTTACTTAACCCCTCCTTCCCTCCACATCGCATGGCGATGTGCTATCCGAAAGCGTACTGACTATTTTACTTAGGTAATACATAAAATATTCAGGGCATAGCGCGCGATGTCGCAATTATACTGACATGTTTATTATTGTTCGGTGATTGACCCGAACATGCTCCCGAGGGAGAAAAGGATGAGGTTAGTAAGTAGGTATAGTTAAATGGGTAATGAAATTAATATTAACAAGGTGAAAACAATGTTCAACTAATACTAAAATAGTTATGTAGGGTTATTTATGTTAGAAGGTGAGATTAAGGTAACATTAAAAATCAAACAGAGTCGCTACAGTGTAAATCAGGAAGAGAAAATACGCGAAAGATCGGTGAAGAACCTCTATCTTCCTTTTTTTGTAAGCACTCACTAGATAGCGCTAGTCGCTTAGGATCACTTTTCACTGGTTTACTACTAGATTGCCCATTTTCCCTAATTTCACAACACTCAATCACAACACTATCAGCAACGGTGTGTGGAGATGGCACCGCAGTTGCCGCAGAGGCTGTAGACCGCTCTGTTGCAGAAGTGGAACGATTTCCTTTACGTTGCCTTTGACGCCAACGTTTAAAACAGTAAGCTGCCACCAATAACAAGATGCCCAATATTATGAGATATATAGCGGTATACTGGTGGACGTCGTGGTAGGAGATATTAGTGCTCAAAGGTTCACTCTCCTTCATGATCTCAAGACTTCTCTTAATGACTTCAAATTGCCTGAGGTCATCTGAGTTATTGGGATTATGCTCATATGAGATTTCTGGCATAGTGATATTTATTATGTGATTAATTGGTGATATTTCAGGTGAGATAATCTTTCTCGTCGTACTAATTTTACTAGACAATCTTTTGTTTGAGTACACCATAAAATTTTCTGTTTTTACTAGACAGCCTTCCCCAACACGCAACAGACCAGCATCTGATAACCTAACTGCCTTAACTTGATTTTCACATAGAAATTTGACGTTACATTCATTGCAGCATAAATAATAATACTTGTTTTCTGATGTTAACTCTCTCCAGTCATCCTTGCACGAGGTAGTTTTAGTTTTACAAGTTCTTGTGCCTGGGATCGTCTCGCATAGACTATGATCATCTTTTATGTGGTGAATAGGCTTTCTGATATGACACAGAATAGTCACAGGGTTTTGTAATACGCATGACTGCAGATCCGTGTGCGTGATAGTTAAATAAGAATTCTATCTCATGTTGATGGCTGCTAATTCAGAGATAGTTTCGACCTTCATCATCCTGTTATCTTTCACAATACGTGGAACCGGGATAAGATTAAATACCTCGTAAATATCTCTTTCAATCAGAGGTATTTTTATTTCTATTATGAGGTATTTGCCAGAGTATTTGGCTCTTACTTTGAGCAAGCTGTACAGATCTTTAAGATTAAAGTTGTCGACAGGAACTACCAAGTCTCCAGATATTTGTGCTGATATTATGTTTAGATCAGTTATGAGTTGTTTCGGCGATATCAAGTGAAAATCTAATTTTCCACTATAAATATCAGTTACTGTATCTAAAATTGAGTCCTGGATTCGTCGAAGGGTATGCAACAAGTTGTTGGCAGTGAAAGCCGAGGTTATGAAGTCTGTGACGATGGTTATGTTTTGCACTTGCTGAGCGAGATTTTTATAATAATCTTGGAGAGAATTAAGCCTTTGATTTATTATTTTGTAATGTTTGTTTATAGTATTCTCCATCCTTTTCATTAGATTAAATTCAGCTTCTACGACCGACGTTTGGTTTTTCCAGAGGTTGTATAAGTGGTTTTCATTATGCTTTAAAAGGTCAATATCCTTCTCATATTTTTCGCTGCAAATCGTTGGTCCAACACTTCGAATAAACTATTTGCAACGTAGCCTACTCCGTCTAGCAAGTCGCGTCGCCGACGTTTCTTATTAGTCATAAACGAGTCATTTATCATGACAATATTATCATAATGTTTGATTTCTTCGAAATCGTGCTCGAGTTGTAACATGACGCCGTCGCAAGGTGTTTGTGTTCTAATCGTTGAGCATAAGGTTTCAAGGAACTTGATATACTTTGTTAGTGCCGACATTCCTTCTTGATATGGGTTTGTGTCATAATAGACTATTAAATGCCAATCATCTCTAATTAAGTGCATATTAGATACTTTGTCAAAGTATACACTATTGTTTGTCAGTGGGGTGAAGTTATAGTGACAGCATAAATAATGTCAAAGATAAAACCATTGCTGAAAATGAGATAGGACGTTTTTTCTTCGCCGCTGGCAGTTTATTATCAACCTTTGGGGCATTTGGATCTTGATCATTTTTATTTGTTGGCAGTAAGGACAGTTTAACAACTGGGCGTTTTAAGACTCCGTTATTGGTTTTAAGTGTGTCGACCCTTATGTGTCCGTCACTTCCAGGATGCAGCGCTACTACTCGACCTAGACTCCATTTTCCTGATGGAAGGTTGTCGTCCTTTATAATAACGATGTCATTAAGATTGAGATTCCTTTGTTGCTGTCGCCATTTGGCTCTCGTAGAAAGCTGCGCTAGTCAGTCTTCCACTTATCCCATATATCTTGATAGATTTTTTGCGTCAAGTGCCACCGTGTTCTGAGGTCATGCTCTGTTTCGAAAATCGTTAAGTTGGGGCCACTTGCTAAGAAGTGAGCTGGGGTCAAAAAATCCAAATCCTCAGGGTCTTCTGTCAGAGAGCACAGTGGTCTGGAGTTCAAACAAGCCTCGAGTTGGATTAGAAGGGTAATATATTCCTCGTAGGTTAATTTTTGCTCGCCCACGACCCGCTTGAGATGATGTTTTAGGCTCTTCACTGCAGCTTCCCAGAGTCCGCCAGCAGTTGGCCATGATGGAGCGTTAAAGTGCCACTCAATATTCATTTCAGCGATTGTCGAGGTTCCTTCTTGGTCCGACAAGATATAGGAGATTTCGGCAAGCTCTTGTTTTAAAAATTTGTTGGCTCCTATGAAGTTGGTTCCTTGATCACTATAGATGTGCCCAGGAACTCCCCTTCTAGCCGACATTCGTCGAAGCGCGGCAATAAATGCTGACGCTGTGAGATCTGAGACAATTTCTAAATGTATGGCTTTGGTCACAATACAAACAAAAACTGCGACATATCCTTTACTGGTTTTAATGCCACGACATTTTTTGGCCATAATAAGGATGTGTCCGGTGTAATCTATTCCTATGTGGTAAAAAGGTCTGTTAGGAATCTATCGTACTGGAGGTAGGTCACCCATGATTTGATTTTGTAGTAATGGATTATTTCTTTTACATTTGACACACATCCTTATTCGTTTCTTTGTTACTCTATTTCCACCAAGAATCGAATAAGAATGTGTGTCAAATGTAAAAGAAATAATCCAATACTACAACATCAAATCCGGCTCGAAGGACCATTGTTCGGGGTTGGGGTGAGATAAAGATAAACTAGGATTAAAGATTGTAAAGATAGATATATTTCAGTAACTCAAATGGGATAACAATTAAAACTAATGAGGTGTATGAGATGAGGTTGAGTCGCGCCCGATATGCTATCCGAAAGCGTACTGACTATTTTACTTAGGTAATACATAAAATACTCAGGGCATAGCGCGCGATGTCGCAATTATGCTGACATGTTTATTATTGTTCGGTGATTGACCCTAACAGATACTGAATAAAAACTGAATGAAAATGTATTAATAAAAGAAATTATATAACGAAGGTTTTTGTTTGGTTTGGTTGGCGATTATATAATTAGTATAATTATGTATTCCAACTAACTTAATTTCATAATAAATTGCAAACTTAACTCTTTTTGTCTAAGCCACTGAACCAATTTTGATGAATTTTGGCTCAATGATATTGTACCTTGGAGATGTATAATATAGGATATATTTTAACCCGGGAGTTTGTTCCCTTGGGATATCTCCAACCCTGATACGGGTGAAAACGCTGGCAGGAGCTACTACTATAATAATGAGCAAAATGTATGAATGGCGCCAAAACCCAGCACATCACCGCATTATCTGCGCATGCGCAGCTTAGCACACGCACTGCGATATTTATTCGCGCGTATTTTTCCGCCCATTCTGCGAACTATGGAAATGTATGAAGCTGCTCGCATTGCGGTAAAAAAATCGTGCAGCAATAATACCGCATGAAATCCGTGTTTTGCAACAGAATCCACCGCACCGCGGCGCGAATTTAATTCCCGCAAATATTTTGAGCCCTATGAACAGGTACAAAGGGACAAAAATCGCGCGAATAAAAATCGCAGTGCGTGCTAAGCCTAAAGCGGACATTGTCACAGACAATTTAAAATTGGAATCAAATCTTTTTATAATAGGTACTGAAATGGCATTACAAAAAAATATTGATGGAAACTCCTTAGTGATTAACTTCTTGGATTTGTCCTATATCGTAATAGAAAAAAAAATGTTTTATAGCATTATTTTGTTAGAGAAATAGTGGTATAATGAGATTCTATTTTTAAATTTCGGTATTGTATTTATAAAGTATGTCAATATAAACTCGTTTTGAAGTTTATAATTCGAATATTACGATATGAGAGCAGATTATAGTTTTAAAGATAGCATGTCCCTTACGTTAAATAATAATGAATAAAACTGATATACGTTAGTTAAAATTTTGATGTAAATGAACAGCATTGATGTATAGGACATTAAAGGAAAGAAACATTTAGAGTTTTTCAAATTAAAGGTCTCTTAATGATGTACCATATATTGCTTATGATGTTAGCAAATCATAAAAATATAATTTTATCTACTCTCATTTCGTAATATTTGAATTATGAACTTCAAAACGAGTTTATATTGACATACTTTATAAACACAATACCGAAATTTAAAAATAGAATCTCATTATAACACTATTTCTCTAACAAAATAATGCTATAATAGTACATTGTGATACAAGGATTGATTCCCTCCTTTTACACTTAAAATGCCAAGGAACAAGAGAAAAAAAGCTGAACAGCGGCAGCACTCACTCTCACATAAAGTGCACCTCAGCAACATCCGAGGTCTGCACTCTAACCTTGTCGCAGTCCATCACCACCTTGAGACTGAGAAACCAGCACTTTTGTTCCTTACGGAGACGCAGATCGGATGCCCGTCAGACGTGGCGTACCTATCTTACCCAGGGTATACCCTGGAGCACATGTTCAAGCCACGCGCTGGTGTATGCATGTACGCCCGGGACGACATCTGTTATCGGCGTCTCCGAAACCTTGAAGACGCCCGATACTCAGTGCTTTGGGCACTGGTGGACACAGGTCTGGATAAGATTATCTATGCCTGTGTCTACAGGTCGCACAGCGGAGATCTGGAGACAACCGGGCTAACACAATACCTTAGTGAGGCGGCTGACGAGGCTCAGCAGCGGTACCCGTCCGCCCAACTGGTGATACTGGGGGACTTTAATGCCCACCACCAGGAGTGGCTCTTCCCGTACCAGTACACTGACCATGCTGGGCGAGAGACACGTAAGCTTGCGCTAGCGTTAAATCTGACTCAGCTGGTCCAGGGGGCAACGAGGGTGCCGGATGTTGATTCGCATACGGCTAATTGCTTGGACCTTCTGCTGACCACAGATCCAGACCGTTACTCAGTGTCGGTATCTCCACCTTTGGGTAGTTCCGACCACTGTCTGGTGAAGTCTGTATCCGTCTACTCCCCTCCCGATCCCAGCCCAAGAGGCACCCGGTGGGTATGGCGGTACAAGTCAGCGGATTGGGATGGCATGCGATCTTTCTTCGCATGCTATCCTTGGCAGCTTTGCTTTTCTTCGTCTGATCCTACGTCGTGCGCGGACGCCGTGACGGATTTGTTGCGTCAGGGAATGGAGTACTACATTCCGTTCTCTGACGTAACAATGTCTAGCCAAGACCGACCTTGGTTTGGCGCCGAGTGTAATCGCGCCGATACGCGTAAGCATGAGGCGTACCATGCCTGGGTCGACGCTCGAACACGCATGGCGAGTGACGTTGGTCAGAGGAAGAAAGCCTACAATAGGGCTGCCAAGTCCTGCAAGAAAGTGATGCGAAGGGCTCGGTTCGACCACATTAGCCGGATAGGGATGAAACTTGCATCCTACCCAGCAGGTAGTAAAGCGTTCTGGTCCCTGGCTAAATCGGTTGAATCGAACTTCTGCCGTCCCTCACTACCACCACTGCTGAAACCCGACGGGTCGCTGGCCCACTCCGCTGAGGAGAAAGCAAACTTGTTTGCCTCTCTTTTTGCGGAATCTTCGCGTCTGAATCCTGGTGGCGCAGGCCCCCCTTCTTCTCCTGATGGATGCGGGACGAGTATGTCGGACATTCGCATCCATCAAAAGGACGTACGTAGGGTGCTGCGCGACCTCCAATACCAACGACACCCTTAGCGACCGCCAATACTGCTTCCGCCGAAATCGGTCTACTGGGGATCTTCTAGCGTATGCCATTCACATCTGGAGTGAGGCCATCGAGAGACATGGGGAAGCGCTTGCCGTCTCCCTTGACATCTCGAAGGCTTTTGATAGGGTCTGGCACGAAAGCCTTATTGGTAAGCTTCCTTCATTCGGTCTGCCCGGTGGTCTGTGTGACTGGATTGCAGACTTCCTGAGGGGTCGGTCCATTAGAGTAGTTATCGATGGCTGCTCTTCGGACCTATTGGATATTAGTGCCGGGGTCCCTCAGGGGTCGGTACTGTCAGCGACATTGTTCTTGCTGCACATAAATGAACTGCTAAAACCCGGCACCTTTGGGTATGCAGATGACAGCACTGTTGCTGAGAGATACTTGTCAAATGCACGGGCCACTGGGGCTCAGGCCCGGTCTCTCCGTGAGGCCATGGTGGAGCGCTTGAACTTGTCCTTGGAGGCAGTCTCCGAATGGGGCGATGCCAATCTGGTCAAGTTCAATGCCGCAAAAACACAGACGTGTCTCTTCTCCGCCAAAAAGAGCCAATTTCACCCGGCTCCATCTTTCCGAGGTGTAACCGTACCGATAACGAACCATCTTGAGCTTCTTGGCGTAACGTTGACATCGACACTCAATTTTGGCCCATACATTGAAGCAAAGGCTCAACTAGGTGCCAAAAAGTTGGGGATCCTTGCGAAGGTGAGACGGTACTTCACGCCAGAGCAGCTGCTTAAGTTGTATCAAGCGCAAGTTCGATCTTGCATGGAATACTGTTCTCATCTCTGGGACGGATCGGCCAAATACCAGCTTGATGCACTAGAGTCGATCGAAAAACGGGCCAAGAGGTTCATCGGAAATGAGGCATTGGTCGAGTCAAAGCTCCAAAGCCTTGAACATCATCGTCGAGTTGCCAGCTTGTCGGTTTTTTATCGGTTGCATTTCGGGGAGTGTGCGATGGAATTGCATAATCTAATTCCGCCCAGCCCGTTTCATCATCGGACTACGAGACGTACGGCAATGCGCCATCGGTACATGGTGGACATCCCACCCATACGCACTAAACGTTTTGGAAATACTTTCATTATGCGTACAGCTAAGGAGTGGAATTCCCTGCCGGAGTCTGTGTTTCCAGATAGCTACAACCTCGGGGTCTTTAAGTCAAGAGTGAATAGGTTACTTCTAGGCAAGCGTGTAACACCGTCGACCACATCATCGCTTACCATCAGGTGAGATAGTGGTCAAGCGCGAGCCTATCTACAATAAAAAAAAAAAACAAAAAAAAAACAAGGGTGGAAAGTAGGTTATTGCAAACGAGCTGTCATTAACAAGCCCGAGCCGAAGGCGAGGGTTTTTAATGACACGAGTTTGCAATAACCTACACAACCGTGCATCACACGACGTTTTTCAATACAGATGTGAGAAACAGTAAAAACAAATCAAAGAATTAGATTTGTTTATTCACAAAAAAAAATTTCAATATGGCGCGTTTTTGCAACTGGACATATTTTTTTACAAAGAAAACAGCCTATACAGCCTATTCGATTTTTGACAAACGTTGATGTGAAAATAATTAACTTAAAACTGGTAATTAAATATATTAAACAACTATTTAAAAAAAAGAGAATTCAATGCTAAAACGTAAGGAATCATTAATTTTTCCTCGTATAAAATCGTATCCCATTTTATTCTATGTATGAAAACTCCTTGCTACTAAACTTTTTTAAATTGACTTATGGCGCAATTTTGCAACTGGACATTTTTTTTTTCAACGAAAACAGCCGATACAGCCTATTCGATTTTTGACAAATGTTGATGTGAATATAATTAAACTAAAACTGGTAATTAAATAAATTAAACAACCATTTAAAACACTTGAGAATTCAATGCTAAAACGTACGAAATCATTCATTTTTCCTCGTAGAAAATCTATCTCATTTTATTTTATGTTTGAAAACTCCTTGCTACTAAACTTTTTTAAATTGACTTATAAATTTAAAACTAAACTGCAAACATAAAAAATAAGTTTTTACAAAATAATAAATTGTAGTTCTAAAAACTAAAAAACACGCTTTAATGGTAAGGATAATGGGACAAACTGTTTAAATTATTGCATTGTCATCGGTCCTTGATAAGTGTGCAAAGTTTCAAATCAATCCAACGTTTTGAAGTGGGTGAAAATCACGTTCAAAGATTCCGTTACATTGATACATTGTTACATTGATACATTGATACATAGATACATAGATAAATACATACCAAGCTAATAAAAGCGTGTTAATGATCGAGCTCGTAAACAAAAGTCACGACCGCGTAACAGAAAGATGCCTATGCGTAAGATTTAACTTTCGAATCATAATTATAGCCTCTGAAAGTACGCCATGTTTAACAACACATTGTAAAAAAATATGTCCAGTTGTAAAAACGCGCCATTTTCTGAAAATTTGATTTTTTGTGAATAAACAAATCTAATTCTTTGATTTGTTTTTACTATTTCCCACAGCTGTATTGAAAGACGTCGTGTGATACACGGGTGTGTAGGTTATTGCAAACTCGTGTCATTAAAAACCCTCGCCTTCGGTTTGGCTTGTTAATGTCAGCTCGTTTGCAATAACCTACTTTCCACCCTTGTATCACAATGTACTAATTACATGTACGGTACGTAAGCTTATAACCAGAAGAAAAACAAGATGCTTCCAACGACACCTCAATTGTCAGATCATGATAAGTTGTTTTTTTCTCACATATACCGGTCAATAATCGTGTAAAAAGTAAGGGGTATCTTACTCTGAAGCCTCAAAACAATAGTTAAATAAAACAAATTTAATTTAAAAACAAAAACCCGACTGCTAAAAATGTATTAACTGAAAAGAGAAAAACAAGTATTAGATATAATTTATACATAATATATTTAATTTTTAGAAGTCGCTTTTTTTTAATTAGCTGATAGCAGCTGAAGCTTATCTTGAATTTTTACCAAAATAGTAACATAAAAGTGTTACAATACATATATTTTTGGAATAGCCTATTTAGTAGCTTTTAACTGATACCCATAATGTTAGGAAATGAAAAAAAAATACTTCCCTTTTTTTAGGGAGGGCACCATTTTTTTAAATTGTGTAGCCTATGTCACTCCCACAATTGAGACAAATCCAACGACACCTCATATTTCAAGCCGTTTGGGCTGTAGAGCGTGCTATAGAAATGGACATACTCGTACATACATACATACGGTCGTAAAACATTACCCACCCGCAGTCAGGTAAATATCGATTAAATCAAGACCAATACTGCAAGACCAATTATAGGTATTTGAGTTTGATTGACAACTCCATCCTAGCGACAATAGCTCAAAGGCTAAGGCGTCCGCCCACAAATATTGCTCTGTTCAATGAACAGAACTAGTTTGTACCTTATGTACCAAGAGACCGCGTAGCACGGGTTGTTCTTAGTATGGTCTCTATACGCATTCACCACAATATTAGAAATTCGGCATTTAGGCGCATACGACCGCTTCCGAAGACACCGCGTGGAACTTTTGCTTCGGTTTAGACTGCATAACTATGACCAAAATGTGACGTACAATACGTGCGGTCTACCCTGTTTTTAAACCCCGGCGGAAAAAGAGGGGTGTTATAAGTTTGAAGTGTGTACCTGTATGTTTGTGTATTTGTGTATCTGTCTGTGACATCATAGCTCCTAAACGGATGAACCGATTTCGATTTTGTTAAGTTTTCTTCGAAAGGTGACTATAGAGAGTGTTCTTAGCTATATTTGATGAAAATCGTTTAGCCGTTCTCAAGTAATGGGCGTTTTACTGTTTGAATCGAGATGTTTTCGCAAGATATCGTGTCATAATTGAGTGATCAATAGATTGTCGATCGAAGTGTGTCTACTACTAGATAAATCATGTAGCATGAAACAAAAATGTGTCGAGTTTTTTTTATTTTACTTGTATTTAACTATGTCAATGACATGTGAGACCTAGATTGTTAGTACCTAACCAAAGCTCTAAAATAAAAACTCACGTTTAAAAAGTAATAATTTATAATAGGTAGGTACAGTTTTCTACATCTCCAACGCATCTCTAAAATGACAGCTCTCTCTAATTCACATTTCAATTTAAAATTTTCTTATATCGATAACATTCCCAAAGGGCCTTCGTTATGATAAGTAGGTACGTAATAATGCCATAAGACGCCGTATAATGGTGTGAGAGGTCTCAGAAGGCCATTATAATTTAAAATTCGTTATATATCAATTACACGGCGAACGTCTGCAGTCGTGATCATTACTGCTAGGGATGTGACGATTAGTATTGTTTTTAGTCGATAAAGAACCAACGGATTCTGACGAAGCTTATAAATTACATGCAAAGTAAGAGTCTTCAAAACAATGTGATTGTAGGTAGATACAACAATACTTACATAAAGTCACGCACCTTTTTTCCATGGGGTTAGACACTGGGAAACAACAGAACACCAGCTGTTACAATTATTTTACTTCATTAAGATACGAACACGCACACACGCACACGCTGTCATACACAAACGCCGGTTGTGAGTGACTCTTTCTAACAGAATAATGTTAAGGAACTTGAAGTGGACTGTATTTGGTTGTTCGTTGGAAGAATGAAAATACTGTCGTGATTCGTATCTTCAATTTTATTCCTTATTGTTATTACAACTGTATATTATTACAATTGTAGAGCTGAAGACTGACTGTGTCCGACTGTGTCTCAGCCTCCAAACGGTCCGTTATTTATACAAGAACCGCTAGGCGCGAACAATGGCGCCCCTCTCTCTCAATGGCGCTCGGGCATGGCGTCATAGAAATGCCGTAATCATCAATATTATCTTACTTAAATCTACACAAATTATACATTTCCTTAATCTACATACTTAATTCTACCTAGGAAACATATAAACTGTAAAAAGGTCAACACAAAAATCTTATCTAACCTAGATTCCTCCCTACTTATGAGCTATCAAAACATGCATAATCTTACCTAATTATCTACGTTTTCTCTAGTTCTTATATGTATTACAGTAGTTCTCATATGTTTTGTACTCATACTTTAGAACTCACATGGAACCTACATCAATTATATTTTAACATTCACGTGTTATTTTTAGTACCACGAAAAGAGAAATTTACACTAACTAACGGGATATCATATTTTCTCACGCAGACCCCGGTAATGTGTTTTGGGATAACAACAATAGTCCATTCAAGGTTTTATTAAGGCGGCGTACGGGTCTGCAGACAATAAGCATTTATAGTTATTTATTTTTCAAAGCGGTAAACCTTTGACAAACAAGGCGTTCACCGTTACGGAGCCATTAAACATGGATTGTTTCATTATTTTTACAAAATGCCGACAACGGTCAGGGTTATTGCTTCATTCAAAGATTCGTTAAAAAGACCCAAACACATGTTCGCCATAAACACCGTTATAGGTCTACGTGGGAAGCCCTTATGCTAAAAAATCACCACGCAACGTACAAAGCCATGCGTCCGTTACAGTTCTCCCCCCGGCGCAGCTCGCGTAGCCTCCTTTGTTGACACGACGACGAGCTTGCTCACGGGGCGTCGGAAGGTGCCAGTCCTGGTGCGCACCTCGACGACTCTGATGCCGCCATCCGGTCCGCGATGCGTGCGCTCGACGATTCCCATCGGCCATGTGTTCCGTGGCAGCGTGTTGTCGACCACGAGGACCACGTCACCGGCTTGAATGGGTCGCACGTCGTTCCGTGGCTCGCCGCGAGGTACCAACGTGGGCAGGTACTCGCGTAGCCATCGTCGCCAGAAGTGGTCAGCGAGCGCCTGACTAGCTCGCCATGTCCTCCGGTCGTCCTCTTCGCAGGGTCCTGTCGTCGGCAGCCCCTTAGACGACCCCAACAAGAAGTGGTTGGGGGTTAGGGCCTCGGGGTCGCTGGGATCCACACTGACGTGTGTCAGCGGTCGCGCATTGATCGAGAACTCAGCCTCAGTGAGCAGAGTCCTCAGTACTTCTTCCGCCGGCGCCTTCTCTCGCAGGGTCACGCTGATCGCCGTCTTCACGGAGCGCACCATACGTTCCCACGCGCCACCTTGGTTGGGCGCGCCGGGAGGGATGAAGCGCCACTCCAAGCGATGCAGTAGCCCCTCATCTCGCAGGGCAAGCATCCACTCGGCGTAGGCGTGGCGTAGCTCCTGGTCGGCCCCGCGAAAGTTAGTCGCGTTGTCGGAGTACATCACTCTCGGCCAGCCTCTGCGCGCGGCCATTCGTCTCAGCGCCATGATTGCTGAGTCGGTGGAGAGTGAAGCGACAAGCTCGATGTGCACGGCGCGGGAGGTGAGGCACGTAAAGAGTGCGCCCCACCTCTTCTCTCGGCGGCGTCCTACCTTGAACCATTATTGGCCCAAAATAGTCCACCCCACAGTTGGTGAACGGGCGGTGAAAAGGGTCAAGGCGGGCGTGTGGCAGGTCTCCTGTAGCTGGGTTTGCGGCCTCGCCCGCCTCGTTTTGCAGAAGGCGCAGCTCCTCTCGACAGCGCGTACGTGGGTCGCAAGTGAATGACCCAGTACCGCTGTCGCAGGTCGTTCGTCACACGCTCCCTATTGGCGTGGCCTGCAGCGCAGTGCTCCCGCAGCACGAGGAGCTTAGTCAGCTGATGACGGCCGTCGAGTATAATAGCCGCTTCATCTCGGTCGGGGCGGGAGAGGCCTCGATCCGGCCCCTCACTCTTAGGAGGCCGTTTTCCAGCACTGGATCCAGCCTGTACAATCGACTCGCCCTCGTGAGCGGGCGAGCAGACTGGATCTTCTTCATATCTTCCCCGAAGCTGTCCTCTTGTGCTTGTTTGATTAGTTCAGCCTCGGCGCGCTGGATATGATGATACTCCATCCTTGTTGCTCTTCGTCTGCAGATATCAGTGAAAGCGATCGCTCGAGCGACGGCTCTCACCAATACCTCATACTTTGAGAAGCGGGCCGGGTTCGGTAGCCAGCTATCTCGCTCCGTTTCTTCTCTCGTGTGAAGGACCTCCTCGTCCTCCTTGTCATCCGTCGACGTCGTGGGCCACTGCTCTTCTGGCAGGAGCAAGAAGTCCGGTCCTT